>OY720684.1:3204425-5604425 GCA_963170755.1 Amphimallon solstitiale | reverse complement strand
CGCAACGTATCCAACGGAATGTTGGCATTTTCTTGAATATATTTTTTTATTTCCGGAATATCCTGTATTTACCAATAAAAACCTTGTTTTTGAGATGGCCCAACAAAAAGTAATCGCACACTGTTAGGTCTGGCGATCTTGAAGGCCACTCAATGTCCCCGTGTTTAGAAATAACGCGATCTGGAAGCAATCGTCGCACAGCACTCATTGATACCCTTGCGGTATATGCTGTAGCACTGTCTTGCTGAGACAATGTATTCTTTCCATGTTTTGTGGAAGCAGGATCAATTTCCGTTGCAGACACTGGTTTATCGTGTCAGCATGGCGTACAGAATTGACTGTTACAGCATTTTCATTCTGATCTTCAAAAAAGTAGGGTTCACACCATAACGTTACCTTCGGACGATGTAATGGTTGTTGGTGAAGTTCCTTTGAATTTTCCAAAGACCAAGAGCGGCCGTTCTGCTTATTGGTATAACCTGACAAATTGAAATGCGCTTCATCAGATATCCATAAACTATGGACATCAATTTCTTGTTATAATATCTATTCAGCAAAATGCACATGACGAGGCTGATCTGTTGGCTTAAGTATTTGAACAATCTGAACCTTATGAGGATGAAAATGAAGATCCTTGTGTAGAATTCGGAGAAACTTCGTCCTAGCTAAGCTAATTGCGTGACTGGAACACTGTATAGCTGCTGTAACTCTCTGAATAGCTGCTCTAACTCGATCAATGTTATCCAATGTTATGACATTTCCGTTTGGTCTCGTCCGTTTGACATTGTGCGTAGATCTGCTTTCCTCAAATTTACGAACCCACTCTTTTATGGCGCGAACAGATGGAACTCTCTCGTGATGAGGAAATTAATCCGAAATTTCTACTGTACTACCACCACAGAGTCATTATTTTTGTAATACGCTTTGATTACAAAGGAACGTTCCTTACCGGTCCACAGTTCAACGATTATTGAATGACCTAAAATGTCAAATCACTTGACAAATAAATCAGTAGCAACCTATGCATAGTTTCAAAATAAGAACGTTTTTAAAATCTCTCGTTACCATAGACATAGATATTAAAAGAGGTTTGAATTTTAAGTATTGTTTAATGAAACTCTCATTTATTATATCGGATGCCTCTGCTACTAATATTATAAAGTATAAATACTACTTGAACTATTCTTAGTCTTATTTTAATTTCACATTTGTAAACAGCTAGAATAGAGCGAGAATAAAAGACGACGAAGTATGTTCCACCTTGTTTGTGAGCTTTATTTATATCAGGTACAAACTTATTGGTACAGGTGTAGTAAAGTGCGCTTGCATCTGTTCGGTAAAATAATAAAAAAACGAGAGACCAAGGGAAGTAAATGAAACAAAAAAGGGTTGATGTAAACATTCGCGTAAAATCTTGAAACCTTACTCTCCGCAATTAAAAAGATTATTAATAATAAATCGCGACCTACTCAGATTTATTCTTTTAATTTCGTTACACCAGAACAACAACAACAAAAAATACGAAAGAGCTGAGAAGAAAATATATTGTATCCAGCCTTCTTCGGTAATGTGTCTGCATTTGTTCAGCAACGTCCCACTCACCCTCCACTAATTTCCCCGAAAAGTGGAACCATTTATATTGTTTTGAATAAAATGAAAGTATCGCAATTACCCTAGCATATGAAGAAATATGAATATATACTGTTACTATTACGTCTTAGACGAGGTTTAACTAAACTCATGGACTAAATTAACGCACCACCGCATAAATTTTATCTTATGCCAAAATAATGATGTTTTTTAGTTTTCTAGTTATCTTACAAGTAGGCTGTGGATCTACTGGGACAGTTCAAGAAAGTGCTGTCAACGAGGGTTTTCTGTTAAAAGTACAATTGCAAATAAAAGCATTTTTGGCAAAACTTGATTCAAAATCTGATCGGCAATTTTTGCTTATTAAGACAAATTGTATTTAGCCACCAAGGTTTTTTTATTATTGATAGTGTCAGTGCGATTGTATTACATTTTAGTAATGAATCGGAGAACAAATTTAAATTAAGCTAGATTGGACAGCAGAAAACCAGCTAAGAAACCCCTGCTCACAAGAGAGTATAAAATTCAAAGATTGCGTTTTGCGAGAAATCATGAAGATTGGACTCGTAATGACTGGAAGATAGTTTTATTTTCAGACGAAACGAGGATTAGCCTTAAATCTCCTGATGAACGTGAACGTGTCTGACGAAGACCAGGAGAGAGATTTGCTACTTACAATCTCTCCAACAGTCCAGTTTGGTGGTGACTCTGTAATGTTTTGGGAAGGCATATGTTTCGATGGACGAGTTGGTCCCTATATGTGGTCAATGAATGCAGATTATTATCTTCAACACATCGTTGTTGCCCGTGTAATGCCATTTGCTCCTTTTGTGGGGCCAGTCAATAGTCCTGACATGAACTCAATAGAGCATTTATGGGACGATATTAAAAAAAAGGATTCGACGTCGTACACCTCCACCTGCCATCCACAATTAACTGATAGACGCAGCAATTCAAGAATGGGAAAATACTCCACAAGAAGTATGCCAAGACGAATGGAAGCAGTAAAAATAACTAGAGGAGGACATACACGATATTAAAATAGCTCTAAGTCCATAAATTCTATTGTTTTCGTTTGTGTTTTTTGTTTGCGTTGTTTTCAAGAAAAAAAGATTTTTAATAAAATTTGATTAGAAATAACGCCAACTTTTGCCGATTTCATTAACAAGATACTAGACAATACCTAACAATAAGCTTTCACGAAATTTTTCTTGCAATATTAAATTCCGTATTGTATTTATACAAGTTTAATTGGGTGGTGTGTTAATTTTGTTCATGAGTTTATAGAGTTACGATATTCACTTGGATAAAAGTGCGTTCATTTATACAATAATTAATTTTAATGTATGCAAAAATTCTAACTTGTTCTGAAATTTCAGAGTGATCAATATATAAAATAGTATCTTCTTTATTTAATTTGTTTCAAAATGAATGAAAATAATAAAACTTATATGAAGAAATAATTTAGAAATACTCTGCATAATGTTAGGTTATTGTGATCTTAAAAGAAATGTCAAAATTCTCAAGACGGTTTTTACAGACATCTAAAACGGGACCCCTGTAATTCCTCTGCTGATAGTGTATTTTCTTTTAAAATTATTCTTGATTTAACCTTCTTGTTTGGTACGACTAAATTCACTAGTTTTATAATTATTTTACGATAAACAAAAAAAAGAAACAAAAAGAACTCCTTTTCTTCTTTAGATTTACTAGGATTTACTACGAAGACGCTAATGTAAATGCATGCTTCTATTTTCAACTTGGGCACGCCTCTCTTTATTTAAAATATTTCTCTTTTGTTTTAAAATATTTTTAAGAACCCCTCTTTAAATTTATCATAGTGGCAATTTTTAGAAATAAGATATTACTGTAAATTCTATTCTATTCTATTATAATCTATTCCAAATCCTGCAACTTAATAACTTGTACATTATTGAAATTATTGGTGATAACATAATGTCTAGAGCATCCTTTCAAATGATTTTTGCCAACAATTTTTAACGGTTCACCTATTCCTTTTCTTTATTAATGATCCTATTTATATATTGTCAGTTTCAAGACTTAACGATACTTTACCTCAAACAATATCCTTAAAAGCTGCTGACTGCGCTAGAAAGAATATTATACCGGCAAAATATATAAATATGTATATATGTGGAAATGTTTATTAGAGGGCACAACAAGTGAGAGTCACTTAAAATTAACCAGTAGTAGGATGCCCCATGTTCAAAATAATTCTATAGAGATATTCGGAGTGTCTACGGCGAAGTTTTAATGTTTATACTATGATAATATTATAGCAGTTGTAACAAATATACTTGTACGCCCTTGTAATTATTCGTAAATGCCAACGTTATTACAAAATATAATAATATTTTAAATTAATACACAATTTCAAATATAATTGCAAGGAGTTATTCTATTTGCGTAACACAAATATTAGCTTTCCGGTTATTGTCATATAAGATCGTTGAAGTTAATTAGTCGCATGTTTTGTAACGGGAACATAGATTTAACGCCGTAAAACGTACATTTAAAGTAAAATAATATTTAAATGAGAAATTAGAGCTGGCGAATATATGAATAAACATGGATGCATGCGTTTTATATATGCACATTTTAATCTGTGTATTAAAAACACTCAGAAATTGTGCTGGTATTCATTAATATAATAATTAATAATTGTTAAGCTTTAATTCATTAATGGAGATAATATCTATATTATCGAAACGTTTAATTTCGATAGATTTATATATATATATATAGCACATGGACGTATCGGTGCTATATATACGCTGGTACGCCAGCAATACTTTATATATATATGTATAATCCGCACTATTTCCATTGATTATATATATATATATATATATATATATTATACATATACGTATATATATATATACGTATATGTATATCAGTATGATGTAAACGCTCAAATTCAGGAACCTAGGATGGTGTAATTGGCAACGCACCTGACTAGTGATAGGGAGATCCTGAGTTCGAATCTCATGCCGGTGGGTAATTTTTAAGAAATTAGAAATTACCTAATTAACAATTATAAACTAATTTTAAAATTAGTATGACCTCTAATCGTCTAAGAAATTAAATTATATATACACATAAATATGTGAAATAGGTCAAGAAATTTAAATTAATTAATATATATATATATCGTAATTCTTTATTAACATGAAATAAATAATTACGTAAGATATTCAAATGAAACCCTTTCTTTTAGCTTCGTGATGTTTCGGTTTCACACTTTTAAACCTTCATCAGACCTGTGTATTTTAAAAAATGTATGTTATGAAGGTGTTATAATTTGATTTAAAATATAAACAGCTATAATTAAATTACAAAACTAGCAGAAAACATTGACTTAAAATTATATAATTATAAAAATATTAATACTTGCATTCGTTAGTTACTACGTGTATTTCTTAATTCGACACTTTGCGGCTAGTAGTAAAAGTTATTAAAATTATTCATAGAAATGCAGCAAAAGGAGATAACACATTTAAAATTGATTTTTTTTTTGCCATATAAATCCTTATATGTAATAATTCTTTTTTTTTAAAATAGCGGCTGATAATTAAAGAAATAAAAAAAAACTGCATCCTATTTTCGTAAGGTCTCATTTTAATACACGTCTTCTTTTGACAACCTAAATTTAAATTATCTATATCTTCATTGTTATTATATTTTGCAAACTTTTATTGTTGGTCAAAACTACAACGACAACACAAAGAACAAAATTGATAAATTGAAATTCTTTCTATTTGTATCTTTTCATTATTATCTACTTAAATATATGTATGCAGAGTAATCATATACTGACTAACTAGGCATTTTCCTGATATATTAATAACACAATCTTATTCCATTCTTAATCCTTTTTTTACTATCGGACTACATCTTACTTTCTTTGGCACTATCAATGGTCAAATAATCAATGCATTTACACACACAATACAGGAACAAGACGATGAAAACAACACGGAAAGCACTTATTTACCAGTATCAGGATTATTAAAACTTATTTATTATTGAATATTTCTGAACAGAGATTTTTATGAATATCTAACAATACAATAGAATTCCAAAGTACAGTACACAGAATGAGTCGTGGCCGGTGGGAGAAGTCCCTAGCTTCGTGAAGATGATTCAGTCACAGACAGAGAAAGTATTCGGAAAAAAGAAATGATACCATATGTTCATCATCGCATACATTAGCCGGACGAAATAGTAAATGCATATAAGAAATTGTAATATACTGATAAGAGATACATATATAGGACACATACTGCACTTCGATGTGTAACGCTTGACAATTTTTTAAGACTGCTCGTACTTATCGTAATATTATAAGAATCAACCCCCCCCTTGTGGGAGGAGCATCTCAACGGACCAGTCTCGCTCTGTGAGCTGTCACATTTCCCATGAAAGTGACATATGTCAAAAAATGAATATAAATAGACAAGCACTGGATAAATTAATTTTTTTTTTATTTGAAATTGAGCTATAGTATAATGACAAACTCTAAAACTACAAAATATATTTGACATTTAATTTTAAAATCTAGATTTCTAAATTATTCCAGTAAAATTTTGCAACCAGTATATCTGCATATTTTCGTTAATTAGTTTACTAAGTGTAAACAGTTAACAATGTTTGAAGTGTTCTGACATTAGACAATGTGTATTTCAAATTGAGTTTTGACTAATTGGCGAACGCATTATTTAAGTACACATATGTTGTGGTTACTAATTGCAGCGATCAATGAACCGCACAATTAAAATTGCAATCTGTATAACGCGGGGTATGCAGATATGTATGCACATCTAGCGCCATATTTACTGTCGCAATCCTATATGGATGTGCTTATACGAGAATTACAAATGAAGTATATATCGAGTTAGTTATTTTAATTGAGACGAGGTTGAAAATTATATTTTTCTGCCCGATTAAGATAAAACGACTGGGGGATATTTATTTTGCGAATGGAGCCTCTGGAATATTCGGCATCTGAGTGAATGCGGTGGTTGATTGAAGAGGTGAAAATAGATTTACAAGCTCGCTTGCCTCGCGAGATATTGGTTGAGTGTATTCAACGAAAATTTCACTCGGAAAGCTGTTAGTGGAAAAGTTCCTTAGTAATCAGAAATTTGCCTAACGTTGTGTATATCTATGTAGATGCATACGTTAAAATGAAATCTAGAAGATTGAGATTTTCCAACTGCATTAAATTCAAACTGTATAATTTGGTATTTACTTAAACATATATACTAATGTGATCAAGTAGTATATATCTCTAATGCGTAAATGAATGAATGATCTCGAGATTACTGAATGCACATACATTTGCAGTTTTCTGATATATTAGTTGTAAAGTGATGAGAGTGCAATACCACCTTGTGTTGTTGCGCTTTTGTCACAGATGCCGCTGGAAATTTCTCATCGATATTTGTAATGCAAGTCGACAATATATGTGGGTGATATATGTTTGTACGGAATTGTGATCGTACACTGACGAGATTTATGTAAAATCGAAACACGTGTCTGTACATGGCTTTTTGCAATGTCACCTGGTGTAGATATGTAGTTTTGGAGCTTACTTTCCAAGTAGTACTTTTGTATTGTAATAAAGTACGCCACCTTTAAGCAAGATTACTGAATGCACATATTGCAGTGGTTTGCATAGTCATATGGTTTACAAAATAAAATGTATAAATGTATTATTATTACACGTTGGGCATGGCCATATAATCTATGCTATAGTCTGTATCAGCAGAATTTAGTTAAATAATGACAATAATTATGCTATAACGCTGCGTTAATGATACAAAACTGCATAATTTTTCATGAATGCAGAGATTGCAATTATATAATTAAAACTACTCCAATAACTTTTTTAATCTCAATCCCTGTTAACATTCACACTATTTTCGTAGGTTCTGGCAGTGATCCTTTCTTTATTCGCCAGCAACATTTCTTATTTAAATTCAATTAGGATAAGGTTAATAATAAATAAGTATTCAAATTTCTTAAACATTATATTCATATAATTATACATTAAACAATCAACACAATAAAAAAAAATCTATTCATAACATGTGGCTGTTAGGAATGTCTTTTTATTATTTGAACCATAAAAAAAATATACATAAGAAATACACATTGCTTTTATCCTTTATGTGGATTCAATAAAAATATTATTTATTCAATCCTTCATCTTTTAATATTGTATTCGTAGATTTAAAGAAATATTTTTTCCCCTACGATGCTAAACTTTATTTCCACAGAGACATCCATTCGCACGTAATGCCTCCGAAGATCTAAAATTTCGCAAAGAACAAAATACCTTGAATATAACCTTTACCAATCCCCATATGCAAACATTCACACGTTGTACATACTACAGATTGGCCTTTGTCCATCAAGAATACCTGTATCCCTACGTATTCAAAATACTTGAAATGTTATTAAATTTTTCAACATAAATTGTTAATAGTGCACAGCAAGCACCGCAAGTAAATATTTTCACATAGTACTCTCAATGCCCTTCTACACCATTAACAATTCTCCCATGATTTGCAAAAGTTAATTTAATTTAGCAAAAATAATATTTTATTTAAGTATTAATGATGTCTAATGCTTTACTAGAAATGAATATTCACACATAGCATCTCTAGCGCACGTCGTACACCATCAATTATCTGAATCATAAATTTATTTCGAATAAAACTTACTTATAATAGTGATATAAATCATCAAATTCTTGTTGGTTCATGTCTACCATTATGATAATTTTTAATATGAATTTAATCAAAGTAACAATGAATTAATAATAATATGAAAACTAAACCTTTACTGAAAATCAAAAATAAACTTAATACATTTAACTAGAATGATTTAGCGCAGTGTATTTGAACACCTGCAATCATACGCTAACAAAATTTTTGCGTCCGGCAAATTTAAAAGATCGGCAGCTTCTCTTCTACCGTCGTTCGCGCCTTTTTATAACCTCCGCTCTCAAAACAAAACACGACTATCCGTCTGCAGCGCCACAACTCACACACTAATGTTTATGTTGGTGTTGTCCTGTTCATGTTTGTTTTCTTCAAGTTTTCCCGAGGTCGAAATATACCTATACAGCTTTTGACAGTTGAAAAATGCACCGAATGTTTACACACAAATTGTTTATTATTAAAGTCCATGCTCATTCGCGATTCTTTGTCTTGAGTAGGTATATCCTTCTTCTATTAACGCCATCCCTCATTATATTTGTAAATGAATTTATTGCCTCTTTCATCATTGTTTATGTTCTTCCTTTTCCCATTGTTTAAAACTATCCGTATTTTCTTTTTGTAGATATCTTCGTTGGAAATAATCGGAAATACATTGAACACAGATGGGATTCTTCTTTTTTATAATCACATTATCAGGAATACGGACCTCGACAGCATTACCCCTATCTTCCAGCCGCCTTCTCTCATCTTCATGTAGGTTGATCTGCAGGTAATTGTCAACAACGTTAACATTATTTTTTCTTTGTAGATTTATTCAGATTAAACCAGATTTATCCTGTTATTTTTGAAGCCTTTACTTTATTAAAACATTCCAAGGATGTATTTATATCTTTACTTTTATTATATCGTGTCGAATAAAGAACACTTTTTTGTATATCCTTTCAAAAATGCTATTAAATATAAGTATCAGGTTATTTATTGTATTGTTAAATGTGACCATAAAATGTCTAACAGATAACAATCTTTTTACAAATTTATATACTGCGTCTATTCATTTGAAAAGATGTTTACATGTCGAGCATGTCTAATTTCACCTTGTTCGATGGTTCTGTTTTTGTATATTGAAAACACACCTTGTGCTCATCTTTTCTATAAATATAGAATACATGAATTTATTTTTGTGTTTATTTCTATACCTTTTCATATATATATTTATTTCAATCTTAAATTACTATATACCTTTCATGTTGCGCCTTAAAGGTTATGCAACTCGTTATTATTTTTGGCAACTATCTTTACAACTAAAAATTTATTTTCTTATCCTAATGCTTAATTATCTAACTATTTTAAAATACTTAAACTATAAGGATCACGGCAATATGTTTGCAATTATTCGTTGTCATCAGATTTATTGTATTCTAAGTCAGGATCATTATCAGCTATATTATTGGTTTTAAACTTCATATAAAAGCTTTTATTACCAATAGAATTAGTTAAAGCATTTCTAATAGTAGAGCTTTTTCCCCCCAGGAACTATGACATGTCGGCCATTGCAGCCTTGTTTTAATTCAAAATCTGTAGAACAAAGTCAATGTATATTGTTCTATTCTTGATTAGTAGTATCCATTTGCATTTTCATAACCACACATTTATGGCATGAATCCTGTTCCAAAGTATCTCAAAAACACTCAAAATTGGCGGAGATAATCGGAGAAAGGGAGTTTCTCTCAGCCCCCACTTTTCTTGCGAATGGTTTCTTCTAAATTGTTCAAAAGTCTTTCAATAAAAATCCAAATCGGGTGAGGTAATATGAAAAATTCGAAAAAACTAAGTTTGAAAGTATGAAGTCAGTCCTCCCCCCCCCCCTTTTTTTTATGAAAATTGCGATTTTACCGGATGCCCCAGGATGTTCTAGGTTTGTGATAAACTTTGTTGTAAGTCTTCAACCCGTATTTCTTATAAATCAAAAGATACCGCCAACAAACAATATCCAAAAGTGTGAAGCTAGCCTCTCTTTTTTTCTCAAAAATCGGAATTCTGACTAATGTTCTAAGCTGTATAGGTTTGTTATAAATTGTTTTAAAGTATTTTCAAGAAAAATATATATCGTCCTGGATAATTTGCAAAAAAACCGTTTTCTCAAAACTCTTTTTTAAAAATTTAGTTCCAGATTATTCCAAACATTGTTTCAAAATATGTGAGAGAAAAAAATCAAAATCTAATGAGAAAATGGGTAAAACGACTTTCTCCTAGTCATCTTTTTTCAAAAATTGAAATTCTGACTGTTGCTCCATATTTTTCCAATTATTTTAAATGAAGTATTGGATTCATACGTAAGCATACATTTTTTCGTAAAATTTATCTACAGTAATATTGACATCGTTGGTGCTCCCCAGGATTTTAAGATATACCACGACATTATAACGTTAAACTATTATATTATAAGGCAATACTTTATAATTAAATTCGAGTTCTATATATATGAGACATTAAGAGAGGAATATGTACATTAAAATGGAATTTTTAACGAACCAGAACGCTACTGAAACTACGTCAACGGTGTGTAAGCATGAAAGGCACTAATTATATAAGATAAAAACGGAAACTACGGTAACACTTTAAAGTCTCCAGTTCGCGGCAATATCAATGGAGTAATTTCACAAACTGTGAAACTGGAAACGTAAAACCACAATGCATAATTTAGATTCATAACGTTAGATAAAATTTTAATTTTTTTAAACGTGTATTTTGTTTTATACCAGAGGTAGCAATATAATGAAGAAGTTTTTCAGTTGGACCTCATTACAGTATGTCAACTATTAGGTGATAATTTTGTGGATAACTGCAGTAATCAATTCAATTCTTTTCAATTAACAAAACGTTTGTGTTTATTCTTAAATTTATGGCTTAATTGGAAGAATATTCTAGAGTATCTTTAAGATTGTACTTGCTTTCGAGCATTATAAACTCATTTTGAAATTTTCGACGCCAAGCGTTGGAGGAGACCTACAAAGAACAGTGGAATGAAGAAATATTACTTGAAAATAAATAAGGAGCTATTGGAAGAACGAACAAATAAAGGTAACGTGAACTAACATTCTCATATTGTTCTTATATTTTTGGATATAAACTAAAGGAATCTTTAATCGTTCAATTTTCCTAATAAATTTATCTGCGGTATTACTCAAGCTTGTGATCCAGTATCTCATTATTATAGTTTATTAATATATGCTTGTCTGTTTCTGATTGCTTATTGCATAGTCTGCAGTTAAGATCTCCATCTTATTGAGGTTAAGCTAAAAACTCAGTTATGATTCGCAGCTAATTCCTGTTCATAATTAGTAGTTCTTCAGATCTTTGGTTGCATGGTTTACGAACAAATTCCTTACCATGATTTTTCCCGGTAACTGTTTCTGATCCTGTCCTAGCCAGTTTATTGGGGTTTTTGTTACTTTCGATTAATCTGTTTTCTGATACCCAGATTAATTTGATGCTGGTGGGGAAGAATATTCCTGCCAACGGCTTTAGTTCGTCGAAGCATTCCCAAACTAGTCGTGGCAACATCTTCCGGTTAGATATAGCGCTAAGGGCCGCTTGACTGACAGACATTATTTGAATCATTATTTGACGACGGTCTTATTGTTTTCTATAACACAATGGAGTATGGCATGTACCTCTACCTGAAACATAGAGACATACTTTGCCAGTGCATAGTATTGGCTCTGACTAACGGAGTAGATTCCTGCTCCTGTAGCAGCTGCGGTTTTTGACCAGTCTGTGTACCAGGTCTGCTCCCGCCTTTCGATACAATGCATACAATCTTCCCATTCAATTCTCTCTGGAAAGCTTATTATACTCTGAATGGTCTGTGTAGGCTATATCGTATGTCTAAAACATCTCCACTCACAAGGTCTGCAATTGCTATATGTCCCGTCCCTTCTTTTGATATTGACTGTAGTTAGCTGCAGCCTAAAAGCACCAAACCTGGCCTCCTTCTGTATAACAAAGTGAAGAGGTGGGAGGCACATGAGGGCCTCCATAGCTGCATTTGTAGGGGCCTGCGTTGAAGCCAATGGGTTTTTACACTTACAGCAGTATTCAGTTAAAGGTGGGATATTTTTTACAAAAAAGTTAATAATACAATAATTTTGGATGTAGAATTTAACTGAACTTTAATTTTAATAAGATATGTAAAATTCATCCAAACTGCAGAACAATACTTATGAGTAAAAGTACGTAATATATCCGCATAAGCTCGACAAATTTGAACCTCTTAACTTCTGTAAAATATTGCCCTGATTAGATTTTTTTGTACTTGTCTTGAATACTATGGCATTTTATTGCATTGATTCAAAAAGAATAACCTCCCATAAACTTTATCCATTTTTATGAATTTTTTTTTAAACACAATTATAACCTAGAATTTGTTTGTTTGTTTATGTTTTAGAATTATGCTAAAGCGTTTTATTCTACAATAAGAGGGTTAAATGATAATCAAATGAAATAGCTTTGTTCTTTCCTAAAATGATAATTAATGTTTTATTTTGATACCTCTTTTAAATATATCATTTTAACTACGGTATAGGCTTTTATCGTAGATTCCCCTCTTTAATGTATCTTAATTATAAATTAGAATAATTATGAATATTATCATTTGACTTCTGAGCGTTATTCAGAACCTTATCGCATCATAAAGTATGAAAATTTAAGTTACTACTTTAAATTAAATAATATTATCTCATTTTCATTTACTTTAAAATGTATATTCATGTATTTCTTTTCTTCTACGCCGGAGATACTTTGTTATATTTTTTTACTACTCTTTCCTCTATCCAAAGTAAAATACGACAAGTAACACAATGCAGAAAATAAACCTCTCTTCTTTCCTTGTAGTATTTATTTGCATTTTTATAAAACACCTCCTAAATAGGACAGAAAGGAAGTAGGTCGCAAGGTTAAAGAACTATCTTCCAGTTTTGTATATTTCCGATTGTGTATGCCATTATTCTTCTTATTTTGGCTTTTTCTCGACCCTCTATCTGGCGATATGTACCGTTCACCACAAAACGAATGTCATCGCTCTGTTATTAAGGGAAATATATGAAAATATAACCACGCCCAATTACTTTTACTGATTAGTATAGAAAACTCCCTATAAATACATGTATTCATTTATTCGTGTTAGGAATATTTCCCAATTATATATAACATTATAATATATATATATATATATATATATATATATATATATATATATATATATTATAATATGTTATATTAAAAATTAAGCGTATTATTCGCTTCTGTTGAATAAAAACACGCCTAGACACAGAAGAATTATCCCACAGAGCAGTATTATAAGAGAGAACCGAATATACCAGAGCGAAGTACACAGTCATGATGGAGGCTAGACTTTAATTTTCAAATGTCATAGTAAGCGCTGTTAATCTTTACACAGACACAATCGATATGATTACTCCAAGTTAACTGTCCATCAATATGAACCCCCAAGAGTTTTATATTGTCAACCATACCCAACACATCACCATTCGGAAAAGCAAACCCGTCAGTCCCCGCAACTCTGCGCTTATAAAACTTAACACAAGCCGATTTACTCGTATTGAGTAACAAGTTATTCGCGTAATACCATTCATTGAATGCCGTCAATATCCGACTCACCTTGGCAGAAAGAGAGTCTTCATCACGAGAGACCACGAGCATGGAAGTGTCGTCAGCGAGAATCACCAGCTCATCAGGACTAACAAATTCAGGCAAATCATTTATGAATATTCAAAACAACAGTGGTTCGAGAACAGATCCCTGTGGCACACCATGTTCAACTGGATACTCAGTAGGTGTTACGCCATTTACTCTAACGGTCATGGTCCTGGTAGATGCGATCGCAACCACTAAAGCATTGCTCTCCTAATGCCCAGGGAACGCAACTTTCCCAAAAGAAACCCATGGCGCACAGCATCAAATGCTGATGTCAGATCAAAGAATAGTCCAATCGTATACATGCCATTATCAGTGGCCCTATAAATTGCATCAACAAAACTGTAAGTAGCTGTAGCAGTTGAATAACCAGTACGAAAGCCATGTTCGTTCTCATTCAACACGGCACAATTGTTTAGAAATGCAGTCAGTCTGTCGAACACAATTCTTTCTAATATCTTGGAGAATTTATTTAACGCTGTTATAGGTCTATATTCTTCAACAGTAATTGATGACTTTTTGAATATAGTTGGAAATGTGGACATGCTGAAGGACAGATTAAACAAATAATGCATGGGTCGCAATAAGAACTCCGAAGAACACTTTATCAGTATTTTAAGAAAACCAGCGCCACCAGAACCATTCCTATTCTTTTAGATTTTTAGTTTAGAATTCGTAAATTAAATCATTAATGGAAAATTTTATTGTGTGTAATATAAGGCATACATCGATTTTATATCGTTAAATAAAAACGATAAAAATATGTGTAAAACATACAAAAGTTGCACAAACTAAAGCAAATATAAAGCAATTTCACACAATGGGAAGTTTCTAAAAGTAACGAGAAAGGTATATATGCTTTACCAACTCCCGTAGCATCGTTATCTACAGTGGTATATATGTACAAGTAGAAAGTTAAAATCGATAGTATTTTCGTATAAAATCTTTGCATATTTGAATAAGAATGGCTGTTTAGAAATTCAGCAAGTTAGAGGAGAAAGATATTTGATTTTCAACACTTAAACTTATTTACAATTTGATGCCATTTCTTTGTTCAATATTTGAAATTAACTTTCCAGTATTTGTCAAATAGTATCTTCCCCTGTTTTCGACAGGATAAATGCGAAAAATAAGACCTCCGGGCCATTCTAATTTTATTTTTCGAAGATCACATTTTACATTAGGTTATTGGAAAATGTCTTTCGATGTTTACAGTGAGTTCTCGGTTAAATAAATACCATCGACATTATTTTGAAGTACTCGCTCTTTCTAAAACGATATTGATTCAGGTACCTCATTAAAAATGTTCTCAATGCACAAAACAACTTCTCGCCAATGATAATTAATAATAATTTCTTTATTTATTTACATGAAATGATCAGCAACAATCGCCTATGAAAATTATTAAAATATAGAATTAGAATTATGTCAAAACATAAGCTATGAGAAGAAGGACAACGTGATATACATAGTCATTTCCATGACAAGTAGTTTTTTTCAATTGGAATAACCTGTATACGTATCAACTAATTTTTAGTAAATTTCGCACCAAAAACATGTAAAACGTTATTATTTTAAAAATGACCATTACTAAGCTGTTGTCATTTTTTGATATAATTTTGCCAAGTTGGTTATATAATTTCAATCCAGTTTCCTGCACATGCAATTAGTAATTGAAAAAAATAAAACATATTTATAATAATAATAATAATAATCTTTATTGTCATTGATCACTAAACATGATGTAGACATTGTCAATACAGTGCATGTACAATTTTAAAATTTTCGAACAAGATATAAAAGCAAGATACACATATGCTATATTAAGACATTTAATTACTAATATAGCATTTGCAGAAAATTGGATTAAAATTACATAACATATTTTTGCCTAAAAGTCGTTTTTTTCAATTGGAGTACCCTGTATATCAGTTAATTTTTAGTAAATTTCGCACCAAAAACATGTAAGACGTCATTATTTTAAAAGTGACCATTACTGAGCTGTTGTCATTTTTTGATATAATTTTGTCAACTTGGTTATGTAATTCCAATCTACTTTTCTGCACATGCAATTAGTAATTGAAAAAAATAAACATGCTTATATTGGGACATTTAATTATGAACAGTACTACCAAAAATTGTGTCCATCTATTACCTCGTTTTCGAGAAATATAATTTTATAAAAACAATAAATTTTTCAGAAAAATGGTAATTAGTGGAAAATTTTCAATATTATAACTTTGTTACTAAGATTTATTCGGAGAATACAAATAATGTTCCATTTAAAAAACTATAACTATGGTCAGGCACCAAGTTATGAAACACATTGTACAATAACAAATAAATTAAAAAGGTGCTTCTAGTGAGTTGCTATCACAGGAAAAAAAGCGCTTCGAAATATATTTTTTCATAAAAGCACTCTGTATATAAATCGATTAATTTGGTGTATATAAATATTATTTATAAAACATTTTTTCTAATGTGTTAAAATGCGTGTTAAATATAACAATAAAAATGGGAAAGCCAGAACAAAAAACAACATTATATGAAGAAAGAATGGCCGACCAGGGAGACTCTAGAGCCGAGATTGTAAAATATTCTATATAATGGATGCAAGCGGGAGAAACCTAGGAAATCTTTCAAACTTACGGTAACTAGCCTTCTTGGAAACAAAGAAGACCTAAATATTTGCTGTAAAAATGTTGACAAACTTCAACATTTTAGTTTGTAATATGATTTCAAAAGTAGATTTTCTCCATTCAAACCTGCATGATTTTGGAAGGTGAATAGTTTCACAATGACTTTAACAGAATGAAAAGTGATATTGAGGATGGTGGATTATTAACCGGCTGCTGATGGGTGTTAACCGCTGACAATCCACAAGAGAACAGTAGAAAAAGAAGGGTGATTAGAGCTACTATGTGTATACGTGTACTCTGTGTCCAAAAAGTCTGGAAACACCCAAATAAAATCGAAACGGATGATTTTTGAGAAAAATGCAAAAACAAGTCAATTAGTATTTTCAAAAAACTACTGGTTGATGGTATCTGTTTGGAATTTTTGATGACCTTGAAAAAGTTATGATGTCATCAAAAAAAAATTTAAATAGCAACATCGCATTTTTAATTTTATTTTGATAGATCTTTTAATTGTCTAAATGACTGTAAATAAATTTTTCATTTTACTTACGAATTGTGCGTAAGTTAAAAAAATCTGTTTAAAAATGGTTTTAAGTGAGAGGGAACATATTCAAATATTGATGATGATTGGTTTTGGGGATAGGGCACGTTCAGTTAGAGAAGTTTGCGACTTATTTAATACAGAACATCCGGAGCGTGCCCCAATTAGTATTTCTGCAGTGAGTAAGATTCACAAAAAATTTCAAGAAGAAGGCCATGTTCGAGACCGCCCTAGAAGTGGTCGTCCAAAGATCGCAGAAGATACGCAACTCGACGTATTATTGTCAGTAGAGGAAATTAGGGTATTGCCAAGATGCTCAAGGACAACATTTTGAACATTTATTGTAAGAGTTTTTGCTGATTTCTACGATTAAAATTTTCTTTGTTTTCTATAATGATTTTTTTTTTCAAAATTCTTCTTAAGTAGAATGAAAAATTTTTTGACTGTCGTTTAGACAATTAAAAGATCTATCAAAAATAAAATTAAAAATGCGACGTTGCCATTTAAATTTTTTTTGATGACATCATAACTTTTTCAAGGTCATCAAAAATTCCAAACAGATACCATCAGCCAGTATTTTTTTGAAAATACTAATTGAACTGTTTTTGCATTTTTCTCAAAAATAATCCGTTTCGATTTTATTTGGGTGTTTCCAGACTTTTTGGACACACAGTATATGTGAAATAATAGACTCAAAATAAGAATGTTCAAATGATATGATGTGTGTTATTTTTTCCAAAATATGCATTCGTTGTGTGAAAAAAACTTACGTGATAAAAAGAAATAAATTTTAGTTTTAAAATCAGTACTAAATATATTCTAATAATGGGTGGAGACTGTGGCTTAAAATCTGAAACAAAATGCAAAAGGAAAAATCCCTTGCCACAAAAAATAAAAAGATATAAAAAACCTATATACGTATTTCGGCAACTTAGCTTCCATCTTCAGTAGAAATCTGTTTTTCATCCCCTAGAAAGTTTTTACTGCAGATGGCAACATAGTTGCCGAAATACGAATATATATTTTTTTATATCTTTTTAATTTTTGTGGTAATGAATTCTTCCCTTTGCATTTTGTACTAAATATATTATAAAATCCATTTTTCCTGGACACATTTTTTGTTATTGATTTTATTCGATTATACTTTACTGGCATTATTTTTCATGTTTTTTATTTTTGAGTAAATGACGCCCTTGCGTGGGTAACGGAACCTTAATAACAAATCCTAATTGAAATTATTGATTTTATTACGGGGCTATTTGTTTTGCGTAAATATTATATCTTTAAATTGTTGCTAGAGGGTCAGTTAAATTGCTCTGGTGAAATACATAAGCTGTGGCAACAACCCTTAGTGTTGAAACTAATTTTCAGGTATTTCTGTCACGTACTCCGATACCTCCCAAACATTTAGAACAGAAATTATACAAATTATGAATTACAAATTATACTGTCTGATAATTTGGTTATACAAGTATTAAACCTCTATCATCTCACATTTATCGATAATAATTATAAATGTATGTATGTTATAATTTAATTAAAACATATTCGATATGTTCTACAGATAAACTGTACCATTTAATAATGATTACTTGAATTTGTATGTTTTTAATATTTATTTGAGCGTTTAATTAAAATTTCGTTGGTCATGGAGATAATAAATTACTTTATTTGTATTATATTAACTGTGATATATTTTTTGATATAAACAAATAATTTTAAAGATATTTGTCACCCCATAATACAAGGTCCGGAAACAGGATTGAATAGTTTTGAAAAGGTTGCTGTTGAAATACTGTTTATTTGACAAACGTCAAATAGTGATGACATTGTATTTTATTGTCGAAGGTTTTGTATTACAATGACAAATTGGTCTGTTAATCAACGGATCTCTGCTGTAAAATCGTTTATCCTGACCAGGTCCATCGTGCAAACCCACAGGTGTTTTCGCCTAGAATTTAATTTGCTAGTGCGCGCTGCAGTTTCATCAAGAAATGCAGTTTTGAGATGTGTAAGAGATGTAGCCGAAAGGGGCAGTGTAAACTCAAAATTTGTCGGAGGTTTACGTACAGTTAGTCACAAGGTAATATTGAAAGAAGAAGAGTAGCCGTTGAACAGAGTTCAACATGTTCTGCAATTCGGCATTCAATTGCATTGCGAATTTCAGAGGAAAGTATGCGACGAATTTTTAAACTAAATAAGAAATTTCATCCATATAAGGTACAAATAGTCCAGATGCTGAACCATGTTAATAAACTGAACCGCCTCAATTTCTGCAGGCAATTTCTTGAAATATTGAACAATAATGCAAAAATTCTTAGTAAAGTGATCATGTCTGACGAAGCTCTCTTCCATCTGAGTGGGTCGTTAATAAGCAGAAATTTTGCTACTAGGCAGAACACAGCCCAAGAGAAATGCATGAAGACTTCGTGACCAAAAGGTAACGGTGTGTTGTGGAGCGTGCAGCTTTGGTGTGATGTGACCATACTTTTTTTTAAGAAAACGGCCATACGTTGAGATGTTGGAAACATTTGTGGCTGTGGAACTTCAGAGAATGGACCAAGATGAAGTATAGTTTTAACAGGATGGCGCCACAGCGCTGTTTAACAGCCGATGTTCCCGAATCGCCTAATTTCCAGGTTTAGTGACATTGCATGGCCCGTAAGGTTACCGGACCTGGCTTTTGGAACTCAAAGAAAGAATTGGTGAGGAAATAAATTTGATAAACCAAGAGTCACTTAGACACGTTATGGTCAATTTCAGAAACAGATTGCTGCAAACTTTCCGAATTGTCTTTTTAGCTGTAATAAGTACAAATATATTCTTTTAAGGAAATACGCAGCTTCATCAACTTTGGTTAATTCTATTAATTATGTGCCAAATTCGTTAATATATATTAGGGTGGCCCAAAATTTTTAAAAGTTTAAAATTTGGAACGCAAACCCCCAATTTTTATTTCATTAGGACCTAAAAACATCGTATAAAAATTTCAGCCAAATTCGAGGATATTAACCCATGCCGATGTGGACATTTACTATTCCGAACATTCATTTTCACGTGTTTTTGAGGTTTTCCGCTTAAAATAATGGTATAAGTGAATATAATTATTCTAAAAATGTTTAACCCGTGCTGCATCTTAGAATAATGTCGGAATATAATTTTGTCAGTACTATACTATATTAATTAAAACCACAAAACTGACAAAATTATATCAAAAAGAGACAATAGCTCAGTTTTGTTGTACCTGTCTTGTAGTTTCATACGAATATATACAATATGTCTCACTAAGTTGGAACCATATGGGAAACTTTTTTATTATTAAGTTTAGGGAAAAAAGTTATTCTTCATAAAAACTTCTGCATGTTCTAAAATCTAAAATACAATCATCAGATATTAATTTTTTTCAGTTGTATACTAGATATGTCAAAAATATTAATTTTACCCAAGAGTAAAGTACCTTTATATTTGACAATATCGAATAATGTTATAAAAAAAAGTTGATTAGAACTAAAAATTGCGTTCAAATATGCAATTACATCCATTTATATGGAAAAAACTCATTTTTTCAATTTTTTGCCTAGAATAACAATGCAAATTTAACTGTAGTTACATGTTATCTAGGATGCACTGACATACAAATGATTTGTTGTTTGCTAGAAAGCTTTGACATTGAATGTCAAAACGCATTAGAATTTATATGACACATAAACATGGTAGGGTTATTAACTTGTGAAGAGAAAATAGAAATTGTTTTGATTATGGGAGAAAAGTATAAAACGCATAGAGAAGCAGCAATTATTTTTAATAATAGATATCCCAATAAAAATATTAATCATTCAACTGTTACGAAAATAATAAATAAATTTAAGAGTACTGGAAGTATTAAAAATAATCATAATAGAAAACGCCAAAAGCTGGTTGCCGATGAGAATACGCAGTTTGAAGTAGTCTGTTGTAGAAAATCCAAAAATGTCATTGCGCAAAAGGAAGTCGTTGATGCAACAAAATGTAAGTAAAGATACAGTGGCAAGAATTCTAAAACTAAATAAATACAGACCATTCAAACCAAACATCGTTCACACATTAAAAGATAGGGATTATGACAGGTGCTTTGATTTTTGCTCACTCATCCAAGGAGAGTTAGAAGAGGACACTTTCTTTACGAGGCGTATAATTTTTTCCGATGAAGCAACATTTTCGTCAAATGGAACTGTCTCGTCACAACATTGTCGCTGGTGGTCTAAAGAAAATCCCAATTTTATAATAAAGTCTCATGACCAATATTCATTTAAGACGAACGTATGGTGTGGCATTTATAAGAACAGATTAATAGGACCTTTCTTTTTTCATCAACCAATGAATGCCGAACGTTATTTACAGTTTTTACAAACTTACATCAATGACTTCATGGACGAACTACCCATACAAGAACGTCAAAGTATTTGGTTCCAACAAGACGGTGCCACATGCCACAGTACATTAAATGTTAGGGAATATCTTGAACATATGTTCCATGGAAATGTTATTCACAGATACTCAAATCTTTATTGGCCTGGTAGATCCCCTGACTTAACCCCCCTTGATTACTTTTTATGGGGTTACTTGAAACAAAAAGTTTACCAGAAAGGGCCATTTCAAGATGTTAATCATTTGGAGAGGATAATTATAGTAACATGCCAAGAAATTTCTCCAGAAATGATAAAGAATGTATTACGTCAATTTGCCAAAAGAACGATCAAATGTATTGAACGAGAGGGTGGATATGTCGAGGCATTAGTGGAATGAGTGAAAATTAAATTTCTATTTACTTCTATTATTAATATTATATTAGTTACACAACTTTTTTGTTGTTTCTTATTTACAAAATAAATGCACATGCATTCATTACGTGTTTAAATTGCGAAATTGTTGTATAGTTTTCTCCCACAATCAAAACAATTTCTATTTTCTCTTCACAAGTTAATAACCATACCATGTTTACGTGTCATATAAATTCTCACGCGTTTTGACATTCACTATCAAACATTTCTAGCAAACAACAAATCATTTGTATGTCAGTGCATCCTAGATACCATGTAACTACAGTTGAATTTGCATTGTTATTGTAGGCAACAATAGAAAAAATGAATTTTTCCATATAAATGGACGTAATGGCATATTTGAACGTAATTTTTAGTTCTAATCAACTTTTTTTAATAAAGTTGTTCGATACTCTCAAATATAAAGGTACTTTACTCTTGAGTAAAATTAATATTTTTTGACATACCTCGTATACAACTGAAAAAATTTAATATCTGATGATCGTACTTTAGATTTTAGAACATGCAGAAGTTTTTATAAAGAATAACTTTTTTTCCTAAAATTAATAATAAAAAAGTTTTCCATATGGTTCCAACTTAGTGAGACATATTGTATATATAATCGATAATGGAAATATCGCGGATACATAAAATAAAACAAGAAAAAGAGAATATTGGGTAAATTCCGCTGTAGTGCATCCGTAGACACCGTACTGATGACGACTAATTAGTCAGAAACACGTATCTACGGTTGGACTACAGCGGAATTTACCCAATATTCTCTTTTTCTTGTTTTGTTATATACTGGGGTGTCTCTAAAAGGTACGGAAAAGACGCTACCACACATTTCTGAGGGCAAAATATGACGATCTAACCCAACTTACCTCAGTCCAAAAGTGGATGCTTTCGGAGATACAGAGTGTCAAAAGTTCAATTTGGTTTTAGTTTTTTATAAATAATTTCTGTAATAATTGGTATATTGTCACAATATTTGGGTAGAGGGGGTTTCGTAGGGTAAAAAATTTATATCTGCTCTCATTTTCATTGCAAAATGTAGAGGGCGCCACCTGCGGCATATTGTATCCATTTAAAACGTAATAACTTTTTTGAGACATACTGTATTTAACTTTTAAATAAAAATTCTTATTCTCCAATGTTTTCTACCTAGAAAAGGTATACCTGGTAGGAGTTGATTGGAGCAGCCGTTTATGAGTAATCTGGATATAAAAAATTCATTCCGTATATGGACAAATATGCTTCTGTAATTTGGGTGTTATTCTTGTGGCAATTCAATGCAATGATGCATCCACTTTTGGACTGAGGTAAGTTGGGTTAGATCGCCCTCAGAAATGTGTGGTAGCGTTTTTTCCGCACCTTTTAGAGACACCCTGTATATATATATATTGCTTAGCTTATTTTTTTCTCATGCATGTTTAATACAAAGCTAAATTTTTTAAATGTTTGTGTATTTACTATTTTGGACTTTTGTTTATTCTTTTATTATTTAAAAGAGTACCCTGGTTTTATGTTGTCAGTCATTAACTATATTATAAAAAAAAAGTGTAACGACGAACAACGTGTTTTACGTAAATGTTTTCTCTGCATACAGTGACAATACTAACGAAATAAAGACAATACTCAACAAGTACACCGAGTTAGAAACTAAATTATGTAAAGGTGTAAAGCCATTAAAAGGAATAGGGGTTCGTTTAGCACGAATGTCCAGCATCTGTCCCTTTAAAGTGTAATTAAGATCCCTTAAAATACCCAAACTTCAGTACGAACAGTATAAATATGTTTAAAATGACTTAGGATCTTCCTTAATTTTTCAACAATTATCCGATTAATAAGTAATGCAAATTTACTGGAGATTTATCCAGTAAAAACTATGTAAATTAAGTGCTTACCTTTATTTGAATATTTTTCTCCGGTATTCCTGTATAATTCTGTTATCTCCTTGTCTGAGGCTTCGTAAATTTTTAACAAACTGTTAGTAATTTTATCAGTACGCAATATTTAATTTAAAATCAAGAGTCTCTTATGTAAAATCGCAATGTACGACTTTTTTTTCCAAACTTGCGATAATTTCTTTTTTTGGTTACTATTCTGATATCCCACAATTTTTGAGGGAGTTGTTAGATTAACTGCTAAATTATTTATTGAGGGTATATATATAGATATAGAAAAATTAAAATTACTCTTTTAGAAACAGAATTATGGGTTTATAGTTAAATAATTTAATTCGATGTATTGTGACGTTTCGATTTATTTCAAATCTTCATCAGGCCTATTTTTTTTTTAGAAAACCCATGGAAAAAACAAAGAGATTTATTAAATAATGACATCGTGTCAAAGCAATACTCACATAACATCAGTGTTGTGTATAAATTACATGATTTAACATATTAAAAGCAAGTTGAGCACACTTATTTTTAATATGTTAAATCCTGTAATCTATACACAACACTGATGTTATGTGGTGAGTATTGCTTTGACACGATGTCATTATTTAATAACTAATCTCTTTGTTTTTCCCATGGGCTTTTTAATAAAAAAAAAAAAAATAGGGTTGATGAAGATTTGAAATAAATCGAAACGTCACAATACATCAATACAATACAATTATTACGTATAAATGTATATATGTATACTTATGATAATACTTACAAAATTCAGTGAGTACGAAAACTTGGATCTCATGGCAACAAAAATAGAATACTGTTTACACTGATATCATTAATCTTTAAAAACAATAATGCTATGAATTCAGTCTTTACTGATATTTACGAATTGGAAAATCTACTTGTCGATAACAACAGGATTTAAACTGATGTTATCTCAAGAATTAGAGCATTGTTACACTATGGTATAGAACAATATGAAATTGCATGTATTGTTGGTAATAGCGTTTATATAAGCAGAAACTCAGGATCCGGTTGAAAATAAGTCACCTCCCAAAAAGACGGATGCTTTTTATCTGCATTTTTACGGAATAGAACAGCTTCTGCGGTTTGATTGTGAAAACAAATTCAAGAAGTTAGGGATGTTCGTGTTTTTGAATGGTTTGTTAGAAATAGAAGAAATTTTCTTACGAAATTATTTCGTAAAAGTAAAATATTTTATATCTTTTGGCTAAAGTGAGGTGTTTTAGACCGGGCGAGCGCCCCTAACATTGCCTAACGACTACTGAAATAACCGAAGCGAAAATCTTTACGAGTCCTCCAGAGCACCATAACAGTTCACAGAAGCTCTATATAATAAACTTCATGAAGAAAAATTTGTAAATGTTGATAGTGATCATTCTTGAGCCTTATTGGATCAGACTGATTTTGGCGAGTATAGAAAAGATCCGAAGAAATATACGTTACAATTTGCATTGACGAGGGACTTCCGTTAAGCGATCCATTCTAGTTTGGTCCAAAAACTCTTAAAAAGCACGCACAGAGTTGGTCCGTTGGTTTTCATATAAAATGGCTCTTTGACAGCTCCGAGGTAGATTACGGATATTCTAGAAGATCCAGTATCCAGCCCTCAGTGTAGACATGAATTTTATGGAGATGTTTAATATGAGTTGGAACATGCATTAACCTTCCATAGTAGCCAAGTTCGTTGGCCTCAAAGCGGGCCAATGTCACTTCAATATTCTAAGATCGGTAGAACATCAGTGACCCCCATCCAATGTCGTACGAATATAAAATTCCTATATCAAGTAAATGTCAATTTATGTCGTTGGGTTGATATCAGACCAACGTTGTCTACATTGGTAATATATTGGTTAAATATCTGATACTGATATTTTATTGACAACAAAAATCTACATACTTTTAACATTAAAGAAAAATGTCTACATAATATCAAGTTCACAAAGTCACTGTGATGTTGGTTGTAGGTCAGTGTTCGATATAAATTTAGATTAAAGGAGATGACGTCACAATTTGTTATTCTGCGATTAAACGCCAACATCGTATTATTAACTTTGCATAATCTATATTAGTTTATCACAGAATATATTACACACTGTACCATGAATAATTGTTGGTGTGTGAAATGAAATATATAAATCTTCAAAGTTAATTAAGCCTTTGCAATAATGATTCTCACCAAATTAACATTAAAAGTACTACGCACACTTTTATAAATAATTTTAGAGAGCGTACGCGAGAGGCCCGTGACTCATCGCCCACGGGCGCATTATTGAAATTTTGTATTTTTAAATAGTTTTTTATTTTATTGACATAATTGGTTAACAAGTGGGTTGTGATCTATCAAAAACAAAAGACATTTCTGTTTGTTCATTTTGTAGTTCAAATCAAGTAAATTCTCTGTACTTTATTTATCTTATGAAATATAAGGTAAATGCTCAAATCGGAAAAATGTTGGGCCAATATTATGCAGTGATATTTATCCAACGTTGTAAAATGTTAACACTTGTACATCGGGTTGATATCAGACGCCGATGTCAGGCCGATAAATAAACGACCGACAGCCAACGTTGGTCTGATATTGTGTGCTACTAGGGCTAACTAAGCATTCCTCAATATTAACGCAAGAGATAAGTTATCAGTGATAGGTGTTTTCATTGTTTTACTTTTAGATTCATCATAATAGCTGCAATTGAGCTTTTTTAAAATATAAATTAGTTGCTTTTCCAAAATAAATCTCAAAAGGCAATTTACAAATACAAGTGTTTAATTAAAAATTCTAAGAGTATATAACAATTTCAATGTGATCTTAATTTTTGCTCGGCAGTGTATTATTATTATTTCGTATTGTGAAACCACATTTACATAAATAATTCATTTAATTGTAGTTGATAATTACCACTGCTTTACTAAGTCTTGGAATACCTTTCACTTCCCTTTCAGTACTTGCAAAAATCGATTTATTGTATATCTAACATTTCAAGAACAGAAAATGGAGCCCTATTTTAATTACATTTTTTTCGCCCGTAGCCAAAGACTTGGTATATCGAAACCTTCTCTCTTGCATTTTTTTATTAAATCTTCCAATTCAGGGTTTGTATTTCAAAATACAAATTAGAATGTAACGATATTAAATCAATTCGATGTTTAGTTTGTTCCACACATTCCTATTCAACTGTTAAATAAACAAATATAGCCCGTCGATATCTCTCTGCCGACAGACTCACGAATACACATGCGATATGAATCGAATGATCATCCCTATTGTTCGTTGAGGATGTTTGATATTTTGCACTTTTTGGGCGAAAAGGTAATATAAATGAATCGTACAAGTTCTATACTTCAGTTTTAATTAATAATTGATGTGAATTCCCTTTGATTGGTTGTCTGTATGGACTTCCGTTATCATGTGAGTGCTTTACAGGTATGTGTAGGATCTGTGGTCTTTTTTGATTGCCCCAATATGTCCTTTACATTACACTAGTCAAATGAAACTTCAATGTGTTTTTTACTTGTCCTACAAAGTAAGGTTTGTATATTCAGAACACTCTGTTAGTCTGCATACAGATGTATTTTTATATTTTTTTCCTCCAAAACTAAAACTATTCAACACCTGCATACAGAAAATAATAATATAAAAGTAATAAAGCAATGATTTTTTAAATTAAATTCTATTATAGCGTCAGAATTCTAAGGAATTCTTAATTAATAGTAGCTCTGTTATTCTTCAAAATTACCTTAATTTAGTATTAGAGTTATTAACCTTTTTCAATATGTAAATACAGAAACTAAGTAAGAAATAGCAATATACCGAATTTCCAGGTCATAAAAAAGTTGCTGAACGGTTTTAAATTATTAAACTATAGATAATGACACAGAAATATTAATAATTGACTATAATACGTATGTAATAGAAGGCAAGGTGTTGTCAGTGTTTATAATCATTTACTTTGTACAGCAGAACGGCGTTAAAAGATACGCCGCAGGAGAGACATCCATTAGGGAGACTGCTGATTTATATGCATCAATCAAGTGCATTCACTGAGTACGCAAGCAATTTACGAAAGCACACCATTCTGTGCCAAAATGCACTGTCCGATATACTATACTATATTCCTAATAGATTGGAATTCTAATTAAGCTATTAATTTATGAGCATTAATTATGACATTCCTGAAATGTTATAGTTTAATGCTTATTGATATACAAATGTATTTATTTTTGCATGTATGATGTATATATCTTTAGTGGTTTTTTTCCCTTGCCGTGAGGAATATTAAATATGTGTTATTTTGGATATTTTCAGTATATAAATTAAAACTATTCTTGTAGATTGAAAATGTATGTTTATTTTACGTTTCGACAATATTGTTTATAATCATTTTAGACTTGCGTTTTTCATTATTAATTTCATTTATTAATTTTCACTTTTATTGTTGTGATCTCACAATTCCATTGATATAATTGCCACTTCCGTAGTGAATGCTCTTTTAGTCGTAAACAAATTCGGTAGGCACAATTGTATCAAACAACGATTTATATATATATATATATATATATATAAAATGCTCGACGAAATTCAGCTTTGAGTACTGATAGTGTATATCACTGTGTATAAAACTTACTACCAGGAAAGGTAGAATTAGGGTTTAGGTAAAAATAAAAAATTCGTAGCTTTTTTTCGGCTAGTGACGTTTCGGTTCTATGTTTGAACCTTCATCAGACCTTTATTAGATTAGAAAAAAGAACATATTAAATTTTGCCCAGCTCACATTTATAAAATAATTAACAATCTTAAAAACATCTATGTGTAACTTACTTTTGCCGAGGGGCTATATATTTGGTCTCATCTGTATATTCAACATATGACACATTAAAAAAGTAAACATTAAGATATTACGGCACATTTAAAATAATTTGCTTAAAGTAATTTTCCGTGTGCAGTTTAAAGTCTCGAAAACCTTCTGCGTACGTTTTATTAAAAACATGTGTACATACATTGGTGAAAGAAAAACCTGTTCGTCCGAAAAACAAACAAGAAAAAACAAAAAGGGGATATCTTTTATTTTATATTGTTATTCCGCGCAAATAATGTATTGATATTAAATTTAATATTTACATGAATTTCGTATAATTTTAATAATGAGTAAGTGCTGTCATTTAATCTATTGTGTTATGCTAATTTGTATTGTATTCTTCTTGTTAATTGCGGCAAGAAAGCTCCATATATTCTGCTGAAATTTTGCGAGTCTGATTTGCAATTTATACTGTGTCTTAAAGTTTTTATGGTAAGCGTTTCCAAAAAAGTTCTCCGAATGTAATTAGGCTCTTTGAAAATGATTCTTGCTTTACTGAAATCCGCTGTGTGGTTGGTGGTTGATATATGGCCTGGTGGTTGATATATATATATATATATATATATATATATATATATATATATTTGTTTCTTGGCTAGTTACCAATATTATTATTAGTGGAAATCACGTGTTTTTTGTTTCTTTTCATAACTGAATATGACTTTAAGTTTGTTATTGGTTTTAACTTCAGTGCTGTCTCGATTGCAGTTTTGTGCATTTAATGTCGTTCTTTTATGATATATAAAAGTTGTTATTCTCAAATACACAGGAAAGTATATTCACTGCATGCACAACATGTTTCAAAAGTTCATGACCATTGTATAAGCGGGTAATAAAATTTTGAAAGACCATCGATCTCACTTCTATCATTTACTGCATTGTTATGTTGCACTTATGTGGATCATCTCGAGAATATTCCTTGCCCTTGCGTTTGTTTGTTTTGCTAAAATTTTGGTATTTGTGAAATTGAAATTATGGTTCAAGTTTGATTGATGTTTTTTTAAAGTCTTGGAATTTTTGGCATATTTATGTCCTTTAATCCTTTCTTCCAGTAACTGTTTTGTTTGACCAATATAAATTTTGTCACATGTTTCACAGGGGATGCTATGTACTACGTGTGATTGTTTAAGGGGTGGAATAGGATTTTTAAGTTTAATATATAAATATTTAAGGCTACTATTATTTTGGTGACCTATTTTGAAGTTATATGGTTTTACTATTTGGCTGAGTTTTTCAGATACATTTTTGATGTATGGTACAGGAATGTAAGTAGGTTCGAGAATCTGTTTATTTGTATTTTCGTTATTTTTGCCTCTTTATGGTAAAATTTATGTAACAAAGGATGTTGGATATGAATTTATAATTACCAATTATCATTAACTTAACTAGGAAGAACAGAAGCAAGGTACGCATGCATTGCCAAAGTAGATGATGGATGAGCTTAATTAGAAGTTCTTGTTGTTGTTTATATTCAGAACAATGGCCTGCAAACTTAATGATCTTTTTTATACTGGTAACCAAATGCTCTTAATAGCGTTCATATCTACTTCAATAAGGTATTAGACATTAAAAAGTAAATGCTATGATGCACATACAAAATTTACAGAACGGCTCTTAGTGTAGTTACAGGCTGGGACAGCTTTATTTTGCATTCTTGGTCTCCCATAGCTGATTGATGAACAACTAAAAGATGACTAAAGTAAATCCAGCTTCAACATTTTTCCCATAACCTGTTCGGCTGCGGAATATACATTGTTTGGTAAAAATATGTTTTTCAAGTTGTGAGACTATAGCACAATTTAGTAATTAAATTCTTAATGTCCTGATGAAAATAACATTTGTACGCACCTTTTCGGTGCTTGTACACTTCTTTTTTATACTCGGGTCCTCTTTGCTTAAGTATATTCACCTTATTTCTGGCCATTTCGGGGCACTTTCTCCATTAGATAGTACATACGAGGGCGTATTTTTATATTATCTACCTAGCCATGAAACAAAAGAGTGACGATGTCAAACAAATTATTCAAAAATTGGTGTCACTGTTAGAAGTACATGTGCTAAGTTGTGTTTAGTTTATGCTGTGTATAGAGATTTGAGACGGTCCATTTCTCGATAAAATGAGTGAAACTAAAGTTGAACATCGCAGCGTAATAAAGTTCCTGACAAAGGAAGGCAATGGTCCAAAAGCAATTCATGAAAGAATGCTTGCTGTATATGGGGAAGATACACCATCTTATTTCCAAGTAAAATATTGGTCTAAACTCTTTCGATGGGGCCGAGAGTCACAATCAATGATAACCCAAAATCCGGACGATCCGTTGAAGCTCGAACTGAAAACATTGTGCAAAAAATCGAGAATTTGGTACTGAAAGATCGGCGTGTAAAGATCTCTGTCTTTGCCAATGAAGTCTGTATATCCAAAACAAGTGTTCTCAAAATTTTGCATGACGATGTCGGGTATGAAGACGGTGTCTGCATGGTGGATACCCACATTTGCTTACACCTGAACAAAAACTGTGCAGAAAAGAAGTTACTTAAGAAAATTTGGTCAAGTTGGAGAGGGAAAAAACATTTTTATCTCGAATTATTACCGGGGATGAGACTTGAGTATATTACTGGGACCCTCCTACTAAACAAGAATCCATGCAGTGGGTTCATAAGGGCTCTCCACCACCAAAAAAAGGCCAAGACACAATTTTCTGGAAAAAAACTGATGGCAACTGTTTTCTGGCATGCTGAAGGAGTTTTGCTTGTTAAATATATGCCGAGAGGGTCTACCGTAAATGGAGAGGGCTACGGAAACACAATTAAAAATTTAAAAACTGCTTTGAAGGAAGAACGCCCGCATTCTTATCCACAAAAAAACTTGTTGCTGCACGATAATTGTCGGGTTCATAAGGCAAACAAAGTTCAGCAGATAATCAATGACTGTGGGTTTATAGAGTTAAGGGATCCACCTTATAGCCCCGACCTAGCTCCGTCAGACTTCTTCTTATTCAAAAATTTAAAAAAGCACCTCAGAGGAAAGAGTTTTGCTTCTGATGAAGAACTCAAAGAAGCTGTTGAAGAATATTTTGCGGGGTTACCGAAGCAATTTTTTTCTGAGGGTATGGGGCAACTGGAAAAAAGATGGAATAAGTGTATTAGTGTTGAAGGGAGTTATGTAGAAAAATAATTTTTTTTGTTCTCTTAAGTGCTTTTTTTCATGGCTAGGTAGATAACATAAAAATACGCCCTCGTACCTTTTCAGTGGCAATTAAAGCCATACCTCAAATAACATCAGTATGATGCAAATAATGTTGTACCATTGAAATGAATAATTTAAATGCATTAATTAATATAACAAATGCCGAAATGAACATGGGTTGTTTCTTGGACACCTCTTATTATTTATAACACAGAACCTGACTGTTAAATTACGAACAAAATAAATTACACCAGTTGGATTTCAACACCTGACGTAAAGTGCATGAGGTTTGAAAAAACAGGAATTTTTGAAAATTTTCTGAGACTTGAAATGTGAATAAAATCTTATTTAGACAACATTTTTAAAAACGGAAAAAATTTCCTGATAGAGCTTGAGTCGTAGAATAATCAAGTATCATGACTTAAATCTTCTATTTCAAAAATTGTATCACAGGCGATTTTACACTACTGAAAATTTTGAATAAAATCGCTTCTACTGAAGATTTTTCAAAACGGAAAAAGTGTAATTTGTAGAACATGTAATACAACTATGCAAAATTCCAGCCTTCTAAATTGACGATTTGCTCAAGACCTTCATTTTGTGCAAATTTTGCAGTTTTTAGCACTTTGCCAAGCCTCGCTTTGGTTTCGTGAAACCTAATTTGCGGTCATTTACAAAAAAATCAAGTAAATCTGTCCAATAGATCCTGAGAAACATATGGATAGACACCCCTCTAATGATAAATGAGGATATCAAGTATACTAGCGCTACCTCTGATGTTTTCATATTCATTAGTGAATATTTTCTTTTTGCCAGTACTGAAAATAGAGGAAAAATTTAAAACTTATTTTTAATTTAAAATATCATCCCCGAATTCTTGAACGTATTGACAAATTTAGCAAGTATTGTAGTATTTATTTTTGTACTTGAATATATATATATATAAATCAGCATCATCAAAATTACTTCTCTTTTATATAATTTTCCAACATTCATTTTATTACTTCTTTTTTATCGACACGGACATTTTTAATTATTGCAATCCAATGAAATATCTTTCCGAAAGTATAAATCAAATTAGTGAAACGAAATTATAGTCAGTAAAAGAAGGAGAGGTAAAAAAACTGAGGGAGGACGGAGTTTTCGATTCTTTTCGAACTTGCAACTGAAATAATAACCCAAAAACTGTCAAACAGGAATGCAATTAAAATTTTATAAAAAGATCCCAGATAATACGAGTAAATATAAAATTATATGAAAGTCACTAATCAATTATTATTATACAGGATTTGTCGGAAAAATGCAGCACGTATACCTACATATACATATACAAATAAACCTAGTGTAACCAATTAAATTTGTATTTGTTGTCAAGTTACAACTTGATAACGCTTAAATCAGGCATAAATCAGTAGAATATTTTGTTTATTCAAATTTCTTACCGGGAATTCTTAAAAGTTTGTTATTTTGTATTTTGAAGGCCACGTACACATATTTATAGCGAATGATGTATGTGTACAAACAAAGAGTAAACACCCAAAAGCAAATCATGAAAGAAACATACACTTATGTATACAGATTTTTCGAAGGTGTTAACTTCATGCGCTGCAATTGGAAGAATTGTTCCTATTTCATTTCTCATTATTTTAGGATAAAATTTGAGTGTTTCGATCGCGGAAATATGAAAAAAGTTTTTGTTAATTTAGTGTGAATCTTTACAATATTTCTATAACTTTCAGCGGGCTAATAATACTTATAATAACCTTTATTTATCAAACAGTAAAAATACCAATTACAGGATAATAAATTACAGTTCATACTATTTCCTTTAAACTATAAAACGAAATACAAAGCAACAGTTAAAAAAAAAAGAATTGTTGAATATAAGCATTAATGCGAAATTTATTACAAAATTTAATCTTTGGTATGGAGATACTAGTTATAGAACATATTAAAGTGATATACGAAGGAAAGGACACAAAATACTTGAATAGAAAAGCTAATATTTAAAATCTGATAGGTATATATAAATAGTATTGGTTCATGATGTAATAATAATAACAATAGTAATAATGATCATAAACGATATACACATTAGACCAATAACAGGACAATATTGAATAATCAATAGAGCGCCATTATAATTTAAAAAGAATAGTAATGCCGACATTTGCAGAGCAAATGAAATACAAGGTAAGAAGCCCAAACAAGAAAAGGAATAAATGAGTTGAACTTACAGGCATAGCTATTTATTTTGTTGAGTGAGGGTTTTGAATAAAATTTAGGTGATAAGAATCGGGGCATATTTAATTGGGGTTCCTAGCTGTATGAGTGGGAGGTGCCTTCGCAAAAACATTTGATCTGGCTCGAGCCGCTACAAAAGTTCTGGGAACCAAAAAATCCACAGCGGAAAGAAAATTGGATGCATCAATTTTATTGTTAACCAGGCCAACCAAAAAATTTGCACTTGCGAGACCTCTACCTTGCAAGAGGGAAGGCACGTCATATTCCAGTAGTAAGCTCCAATAGTCAGCACCTCTACATGGATACGTGCCGCGTGCTCCGTACGAAAGCTACATCCAACGTAAAACAGTGTCTCCAATGTATCCGGATTCATGAATTTTCGACACGACCTGACAACGGATCTTTTAGTCATCAGCATAAGCTAGAACGCGAGAATTGAGACTAGAGAGTAGACCGTTCATATATACGTTGAAGAAGAGTGGGCCCAGGTTTGAACCTTGCGGAACACCTGAAGACGCTGTGAAAGTATTAGAATGTAATCCATTATAACAAACATAATTTGAACGATTGTCAAGGTACGAGGCAATCAGAATAATGACAGGTGAGGTTAGATCTAGGGAACTCAGCTCCGAGAGAAGTATTGTGTAATCAGCAGTATGAAACGCCTTGGCAAATACAGTGCTGCTCTCAAGAGTTGATACTAGAACTAATAAATTGTGTTATTTCGGCCAAATTGGAGACCGTTGATATGCCCGATGTAAACCCATGTTGTGTAGAAATGTGTGACTTTATATATGCATAAAGTTTAGTATAGAATAAATGTTCATATGCCTTGGAACTGCCTGATAATATACTAATTGGCCTGTAATTCGAGATGTCATGCTTACTACCCTTCTTAAAAACAGGATTAACATTTCTTATTTTCCAGGTTTCTGGAAAAGTTGATATTCGGAAAGAAAGATTGAAGATCAGAGTCAAGAAAACTCAGAAAATAGACGCGCAATCCCTAAGCAGAAAATTGAGCAACTTATCACGACCTGTGGTAAAGTCAGCACTTGTGTATGAATAGACTTGAATAATTTATAATTTGTGATATTTCACTGACAACTCATGTTTCAGTTGTATAGACGCGATTTAATCATATTTCGCTCTCAAAAATGCTATGTAAATTCCAACATTATATATGGTTAAAATATACCTTCAAATAAATTGTGCTATTGGTTTATATTTAAGTTATATATTACAGTTTTATGTTCGAAATTATAAATTCACAATTTTTTAATTGCATATAATCTTAATATATTCCTTGAATTTACAAATCTAGAATATATTTTGAAATTCCATTTTTTCCATTTACTTTTTTGATGAGATTTGTTGGTTATTATTAGTAATTTACTATGGACGATAGCGATAGGCATTTATTTGAAAATAATTTGGGTCCTATACCTACCTAGGAGAAACATGTATTTACACCTATTTTTGAAATTAATGTATTTTTCTTCCGTTAATACCCTATCTTATGCATTTTAAATCCATGATTCACGGTAACCGTTTCATAATTTGTTGTGAGGCTACGAAATTTGTATTTTATTCAAATACCTCGATGATTATAGCCTGTATAGGCGATCTTTGCCTCGCCTAATAATTTTGGATGGACGAATCGAATGGGTACTCTCTAGACAACCTGCATACTAATAATTTAATTAGAGAGAAAGACACGCGAACTTTGAGAATGTACTTAAATTTGTGAATTCTTAATTCTTAACAATTTTACATAACCTATACAAAAGTTGCTTGTAACGTGGTAATTGATATACTGAATACAAATTTAACTAAAAAATTTTTTAGACGCAAATAAAAACTGTTTCATGGATTTATTGTGTAAATTTGTGAATTTTTTATACCGGCTATTCCAGTGAAGCATAACGTAAATGATTATGTTTTTTGTGTGAATGCTATGTAGTACTTTATAGCCGTTTAATATCAAGATTTCTGATTAAACTGACATTAGTTTGAATTAGTCGATTTTCAACTGTTTCAAGTAATCTTTGTCGATACCTGTAAATTAATTTATGTAAACGTTGCAAACAAAGTGTAATTCATATATAAAGCCAGAGCATTTATCCGTTAATTGTAAAATTGTTTAATTGCACTCTCTGCTTCAAACCCACTAATTGTTCTCTATATTTAGTTAGTAAATATAGCTATAGTCCTCAAGTTGATTTTTTTATCATAGTCATATTTGTCTAGTTGTTAAATAGGGAAAAAATCATTGAAATTGCTTCCCATGACTTTTGAAATCCACAAAAATATTTAATATCTGATTTTGGAAATTTAGGACAAATTTTATGTAAAAATAATAATAAAAAAGTTATATTATTATCTAAGAGCGGAAAGAAATATTATTATATTTTCTTTGCGAATGACGTATGCAATAAGGTTAACCTTAACTTCACTGATGACATTATCCAGATGTTATATGACTATTATGCAACCTCATTAAGGTGATTACCATACTTCGTCCATTGTGCTTCTACGTTCCAAATCCGACGATTTAATTTGCACAAACATCTACTTTTCATACAACTATATACAAGTTTCTATGATTACACCTGCAGTTCACGATGCAACATGCAAGTCGGCTTTTGCGATGTTATTACGACAAATGTGTTTTACTGAAATACTGTTTGATCAATATCAATACTTGTCGTATCATCAACGCATCTATTTAAGTGCACATATACATAAACCTAAACTTAATATTACTATGTTTTGTTGTTTATACACACACAAAGGCTTTTGTATAAATAAATTTTAAAACGAAAATTCTCTTTGGAAGGTTTATTAATATGCAAAACAGAAAAAAATATCATAAAATTAATATCGAATAAGATAAACGTTGATGTGGGAGTTTCCCAGGGGTCGACTTTTGGTCCAACATTGTTCGTCATTCATCTATATGATCAAGCATATGCAATTCAATATGCTGTATTAGTCAATTATTAGATCAATTAGTAGAGACCAACAAATGCCTCTGTCATGGTGGGATAGAAACGATATTGATATACACCCTGTCACAGAATAACTATTCCTAATTTTCAGAAATGATATAGGATACTTAAATAGACATTTTTTTATTAATAAACTGGTGTCCGAAAATTATTCAGTATCGAGATAAAAACAAATTGAATCATAGCAACCTTTAAAACTCAACAACCGTTTTCGTAACTATCATTTAACATTAGAGTTTTGGGACAGGCATTTGAAGTAAGTGGAGTCTTTATTAGTAGAAATAGATAGTAAAAGATACCAAAGTTATAGATAATTAACTTTTTCACTAATACAGACACACTTTGATTATTATAGATTACATATTCCGTTTACTTACATTTACAACATCTAACAATAGGCAGAGGGATTGTAATAAAACACATGTTTAATTACACTTAATAGTTTTCACATTATCATTATAACTTGTACTTTATTTCGATATCCATTTTCCTTTGAAACAAATTGAAAGGAAAGTTCATTAATTTAGTGGTATAGCCGTTATAAAAATATATTGCCTGAGAAGTTCAGTGTATAGGGAATAAATTCTGTACGCTATGGGTGGATAAATAGAAATGTTTTGTCGATACTATCACGATGAGTATTACCTCTGGAATGCTATAGCTTATATAATATTAATATTACCAGCATCGAAGTGTAAAGTATTATTTACATAATCGTACGTGTTTTATATTCTATTTTTTGAACTTACACCATTGAAAAATCAATGGAAATAGTTAACGCTTATAGTAAAATAGAAATGCAATACTTTATTTAACGTGATGTTATTCAATCATACTTATTAATATGTTTACTTATATATACTGACTATTTTTCAAATTTGGCAGTACAGTATTTGATGTGACAAAATAATATAATCACTTAACAGTAAATATTGGAGAATTAACTTACTTTTCTCACTGTTTCGTTAATCCCAAATTTAGAAAAAAATGCTTTTCCTAAATATGCTTTTTGCCAATATAAATGAAACTAAAATACGTATAAGCATTTCCATGAACTTAAGGAGTTTGATTCAGTTCACCATAAAATATCAATTCACAAACTCTATGCTTATGGAATACGTAGCCGAATTAGGTTAGGAGTTCCTCAAGGTTCCGTATTGCGGCCTTTATTGTTTGTCATTTTGTTCTTCCGAATTTTTTTTTGTTACGATAACATAACATCACATACTGACTGACTGAATAATGTATACTGACGATAACAGCTGCTTATAGGAGTTTTTTGGTTTTATGTAGTTTTAACATTCTAGTCCATATTACTTACTGTAAGTATAGTATTTAGCATTCTTCTCTGCAGTTGACAAAGTTCATATTTACTACATTTACATTCATCTTTCTGTTTATGGTTAAAATTTTATAAGCTTATACGATATTATATCGAAATTATTAAATACTATAAAAGTAACAGTTACTTCTAATAAGGCTTAAATATATCTGTTCGAAATACAAACTTACAATTATTTTTATCAAAATATAAATTGATTTTTAATATGTGTGTGAAGTTATTCATTGACATTACGCATCCTTCCTATAAAGAAAAAATGATAACCAATTTCCTTTGACATGAACGTGTATGTTTTGCATATAAATATTTACAATTCTTGGTTTGATGTTGTTTGTGCTTAATGTTTGTTTGTTCTTCTTTTATACCTTATTCAACATATTCCTCGCCCTGACTTTTCTCATTAGTTTACCTTCATTAAGTAATATTTCTTTTCAATATGTTATTTACCTTACTTTTAACTGAAAATGATGCAAGTTTTGAATATATTTGGCAATTATTTGTTAAAGGACCACATTACATAGAGAGAAACAAAAAAAGCATAAAACATACAGTGTGAAGATAATACTTTCTGCAGACCAAAATGTTAATGTAATTAGTTCTTAATGGCTAACTGTTGGTTTATTGATATTTGTAAAAATTTGTCCTTTTTATTTTCCAAACTATCTAGTAAATTTATTTTTATTTTTTTATATTCTTCGCGATCCTTTTGACAGTGTTTATTATATGTGTGATTGTGCTCTAATATGAGTCTATGTAATGTTATACCCTGTTTATTCATTTTTAAGAGCTGAGATAAGTTCTATTATTCGTTTTTGGCTTAAATCGGAGGAAGTTAATTTGTTTAGCATTCTCTACCAAAAAAGAAAGGTGAGAATATTTTTAAACTCAGGAAACAAATAATCTAATAATCAGTGCAGATTCCTTTTCGAAACTTGCAAATATTGACTTTACTTGGGTTGTACATACACGTATTATGAGCTGCATCGTAAATGACAACCATATTTACTACAACGGAGAAATTTACAAATTTATAGGGATCGGCAGTCAGAGCGACATTGCTGTAATGGACTGAATAATATAATTGAAAGTTTGGTGCAGTAAACGGATTTATTGACGTAGAAGGGCGGGCTTTTGGGCCAAAAGTATTTTAGTTAAATCGTAAGCGCTGCATGTAGTAGTAACAATCTATTGTTTACTTTTAGTTACATGTGTTCTATTGCATAAATAAGCTCCGTACATATATGTTAACTCCGATGCTACATTTGTAAAGTATTTCTGTCGTGGCAAGCGGAAAATCGCCTAGTAAAACATTCGTCGTCGGATACACATAAAGCACGTATTGCTGGCTCTGCAACTGCTTAAGAACGATAGAAAGCCAAGAGCAGAAATAAGTGAACTAAGACCAGAAACATTTGCGCTTAATAGAGGAATAAAACAAGGGGATATTTTAAGTGTAATGGTAATCGATACATTAATAAAAAAAAATACAAAAGGTAAAACAGAGAAGACACTCATTGGATATAACTAAAGTTGAAAGTTTATTATATGCAGACGACATTGTACTAATAGCCAAGGTGCATAGAAATATACAAATATGCAGACGTTTGGACAGACAAATTGTGAGCTTGTAGATGGAAATAAACATAAAGAAGAGCAAGATGATGAGTAACAGTAATCAATAATATGGAAAATAGAAAACATATAATAACTTGCAAACAAGAGACACTACATTTGGTAATAATTTATGAGTACTTGGGAACAATTATAACAAACGATACAGAAATTCCCAGAAGTGGACAAGAAATTTTTTTTGGCCGCAATTATTTCTTCCAATTATAGACCAAATTCGTATAAATGATTGAATTGTTTTTATTAACTATTGTTATTGTGAATTGTTTACGCTTCTTTTAATTACAATGAAATTTTAATTCGAATATCTGCTGTGAATACAGATCATTAAAAATATGTAAAATTTATATGAAAAGTATCTTTGTGGAAATCTTGTGAGCTTCCTCTTTTCTAATTTGAAGCATTTCTGTTGGAGCATACGTGATGTGATTTTCAAAATCTAATTATTCAAACTAAAGAGATAGCGTCTTCAGAACTGGAATGCTGTACTTACATAAATAGTTCTCATAATGTGTAGTGGTTTTCAGAATCTTTATTTAAATGAAAGTATATCCTTAAAGAATCTCTCGGCACAGACGACTAATGAGGACAGTTCCCATTCATATGTATATACGTTTTACACGTCTGTGATGTTTCGCAAAAAGCGAAAAAGGCAAGAAGAAAGGAAGTTCAAGAAGTAGAGAACAGGGAAAAATCGTTGAAGTTGAATTATTACGCCAGGAGAAAGTCCATTGTCTCAAAAACCTTTCTGTATACCGGGACACTAAAATAAAATTATTTCGCGTCTCTGTAAATTACGGCCATTTTCTATATATCCAATCCTAAATCGGAAACTAATCCAACGTAATACTACTCGATATGTTCCATAAAGCCCTTCTACATACAACATTATAACGTAACAGCTAAAACTTTACAATTAGAAAATATTTATCGGCTTTATTTTTTATCGGGACCATTATAAAACTTTGACTATATATTATAACTTTGCTCCATTACTTGAGACGAAGGAAAAAAAAATTTTGTCAGCAACTTTACCGTGGGAACGCGCAAAATTTAATATATGATTCCAAAGAGGTAGATAATTTGGAATATAGCAAAACGATTGCTTAACCATATGCTAATTATTATAAAACAACCGCTCGGTAAGCATTGTTAACTTTATTATACATGTTTGCAATTGGAAGAGCAAATGTACTCGTCATAATTGTTAATGCTGACAATGCAGGATTCAGATGTTGGAATATTGATTTTAAAGTTTATACAACGCCCTCGCAAATAGATAGTTTCAATGGATGTATGTCTCAAATTAATTTTCTTAACCGCCCAATAAACAAAATCTTTTTAAAAAATCTGCGTATATTTTTCTTTACTATAGATAAAGAACAATAATATCTTTTAATAATATATTATATATATACATATATTGTGGTAGTTCACTAACTTGGATGAGTAAGGATATGATGGAAGTACTAATATTAATAAAATATACTGTATATGTTCTTGTAGTGAGTATTAAAAAAATAAAAGATGGTAATATTTTATGGACCAAACTATAATTAAATAAATAGATGTGAGAATATTTAATTTATACTTAAAATAATTGTGAGAATATTAATTGGGTATTTCCCTATAGTTTTTGTGAACCGTGTAAAGTTGGTTACATATCGGGTTATGTTGAAGTTCGCCTTGCATCGAGTGGTTGGTTGCCTATCAGGTTTCTTTGTTGTAGTAATATTTCCCATTTCTGAAAGTAGAATTGTAAATGTTACTTGTTGTATTTTTATATGTAATATTATTTGTTAAAGCTTGTTTAATTAACACTTTTGAAAAAAATAGAGAATATTAGTATGGATTTTGAATCATAAAGGTTGGAAAATGATGTATAGTTACGCGCTAAAATTCAAATGTAAGAAGTGTCAGATTTTGACATTTAAAATAATATAGTTAAAGTATTGAGTATTTGGTTTGCCGAAGGGTATAAAAGGTTGTGAAAATTAAAGTAAAGAATTAAATTGATAAATTTTTGGAATTACAAAAAGGTATTATAAATATTCAATTACAAATAAAACATATTTTGGATTATTATAATGTGTGGAACAATATGATTGGATATGATAGAAACTAAGGAATTATTGCCAGGGATATGGGGAATAAATAAGGGGATTCGAAAATAATTTGAGAAAAGCGGTAGATGTGTTTTCGGAAAACGAAATTTTCCTTCCGAAAAACACATAATTAAGAGATTCATCATTATACAAAAGTGTAAAAGAAGTGGTTAGGAGATAGTAGAAAAGAAAGCAGATATTTATTAGGTGATTGCAACATTTTCCAGAATAGTACCATTTTTTTTGTATCATGCAAATATAATTAAAAATAAATTAGAAGAAAGAATTTCGGTAACGAATAAAGAAATAATTGAAGAATATTCATACTTGAGAAGAAAGCGAAGAAATATATAATTACAATTTAAAAATAAACTTACTGCATTGGTAAATATTATTCCATATTTGGCGAGAGATTTATTGCATTGGAGAGTTGGTGAAATTCCAGAAGTTATACAAATAGTTTAGTCCAGGACTTGAAAGATACGAGATATTCAACATAGCAGCTAACACAGGTATTCCAGTCCAGTAGAGGAAAGGCAGGTTTTAAAGGTCTTCACGAAAGCGTTCGACGGTTCGAGATTCTAGTTGATTGCAGAGGTTGAAGGTATTACAGGATAGCAGTCATTACAGTCCACATTCCGAGCATTCCAGACAATTAGGAAAAGGAAAGGATCTCCCTCATTGATTCCAGGAAATGTCTTCGACAAGCTAAAAAGAAAATCGTTTGGTGTATAAATAAGAATACCAGTTCAGTAGTAATAACAGGTCGTATAATTCTTTGAAATAATTTGAATTTATCAGTTTCGAATTGAAAAGTATATCAAAATTTAGAGATCTATTATTTACACGTACATTATAACTGTGTTGATAATCAAGAAAAGATATTTTGTAAGTTCTGTGTACAACATTAATTTGTATCATCATTTGTTTAATTTTTAGAAGTCAAAAAAAACTGATCGGCAAACTAAAACTGATTAATTTGTGTGGGTATTTGATTTACATACAAAAACTATACAGTATTTTTAAAATAATATAATTAATATACTTACTTGTATATTTTTCGATCCACGAAAGGTGTATTTTCATGCACATATAAATTTTCAAAAGAATGTTTACGTAAACAAGCTTGGTACTTCCATGAATGTTTTATTTGGTTGTGTGTGTTGAGAACTACCATATAATTTATAATTTGCCTGATTTATTAAACAAATTAGTTTGATACATTTGTTTTTATTTGGTATATAAAGAAGGTTTTTGAATTAAATTGATGAAACAGATATGACGCTTAGAACCGTAACCTATAAATAAAAAAAAAAAACAACTGTCAGTGATTATATTATTATTTGAATAGTATGTTAATATATACCTTGAGATTGAGTTCACAGTAAGTATTGTTATTTGAAGATAAAGTTGAAATACACATCATAATTCACTAAAGAATAACTGTTTTGTAAACTTTGATTTATAAAGTTAAGAAATATAAAACGTAAATATCCTATGATATAGGCAGATATTGAAAAAGTTACATATAGGCAACTGTTTGGGCTTTGATGATTCAAGGGAAGTTAGCAACATATAAAATAATTAGTTTAAATATTTTATATAAGAACTGAGTTAGTGAGGGCATAAATAAAAAAATTACCTGAGAGAATTTGAAAATAGATTTGAAAAGTACATAAAGATTTCAATTTTATATATAGACGAGAATAAGTACAGGTTTCAAACACATAGTAAGAATAAATATTATTAAATTTATCTGAGTGTAATCGTACCTTTATTAATTAAAGGTATTGTTACATTTTATGGCGTGCCCAACGTGGAGCGATTAAAATAAGACTCGCAACAACATATTTCAAATATTTTATTAATTATAATAATAACGGTAACATTAGTATCCATTTTACAAAGGTAATAAAATCAGTTTAAAGTATATCAAGGTATAAGAAATTGTGTACTATAATAATTTAGAATGAATACAAGATCCAAGAGTAATTCTGGATTGTATAGAACGGAATCTTCTAGTGATAGTGAAGAGGAGGTAGGACAGAATGTGAATTTACTAGAGGGAGGAGAAGATATGTCACAGGTGCAGGTAGAAGGTCAATTGACTGGAGAGTTACAGGATAGAGGTGATAAGGTGGAAATTCAAGGAGAGACTTCGAAAATAGAAATGTCGACACCAGTAGTAGATTTTGGATCAATTTTACAAATGTTAAAACAGATGAATGAAGATAATAAAAACATGAACGAAGAAAGAAAGAAGAATTTAATGGAATTTAAGGAAGAATTAGGTGGAAAGATAGACAAGATGTATAAAGATACTAGAGAAGATTATAAAAGGGATATTGAAGAATTTAAAGAATCTTTGGTGAGTAATCCAGAAGAAATGATACTAGTAACACAAGTTTGCGTGAAAGACAAACAAGATACAGCAGAGGTTAAGGGAATAGTGGAAATGGAAAAAGAAGAAGTAATAGGAAATTTTGAGAAGGGTGTTCTAAACTGCATTGATGTTGAACAAAACACAGCTGAAAGTAAGAAAACGAATAAAATTTTTCCAATAACAAAGAAAACAAAATACTTAGATTCCGGTAGAAGAATTTTAAGATCGTATTTAGATACACTTTTAGTAGGAGAAAAAGATGACAAAAAGCTATACTTATTCACCTCAAGGCAGATAACAGGGATAGTTATCAAAGACGAAAAGTATACCGGAAGAAGTTTTAAAGTTGGACATAATATAATTCCATCTTATGTGAAAAATGTTTTGGGAAATGAAAAGATTAGAATGTTTAAGAAGTATAAAGAATTTATAAATGGAAATGATTATGTTATGAGTATAGGAGATTCTTCAGAAAGATATGTACGAAGAAATGTTCATCAGGTTATAATGATTATGGAGATTAAGTACAAAGAATTATTGGAATGGGTTATTGAAGATCAGAAAGGTACAGATACAGTTACATCGAGAAATGCAGATGTTATGAGTGTATATGAACAGGTAGGAAAATTTGTGAACAAGGTGCTTTATAAAACTGAAGAAAATGAATTTTGGTATGAAGAAGATGTGAATAAAGAAGAAACATATGGAATATTGAAAAATAGGGTGCGATTAAAAATAGATTATTAAAAAATTTAAGGGCATGGCGGTACTGAAGGGCCAGTTACCGTTGGTAAATAGCGCTACCACCCACCAGAGCTACACTGTATATAATAAAGCCCAAAATTTAGGGGCATGGCGGTTGAATTTCATAGGGCGACAACCGTTGGTAAATAGCGCTACCACCCACCAGAGCTACATCAAAATTAATAGAACCAAAATTTAGGGGCATGGTTAATGTATTTTGTTTCTATAAAAGTATGTCATAAAAAAAAAAACGGGATATAAGTATGTGCATTTAATTTTTTTTTTTATAATTGAGTTAATCATGTAAGAAATTTTAGCTAAAATGATCTAACAAAGGTTTATGTATTTTATTTCCTTGCTCTAAATTAATTGAATCAGGATAGAATTATTAAGACGAAGAAGAGTTGAAAAGATTAGTTAGTATGAAGAAATTAGTAATATTTAATTTATTTTCCTCATTCCTTACATTATAAAATTTGTAAATATAAGTGTTAGAGGAGTATATAAGTAACTTTACAGTAAGTAAAGAAACATACGAGTATAAAAATGTGAAGAAATGTATAAAGTAGATATATGAAAGATGAGTAAGAAGGAACCTTATTAAAAAAAAAAAAATTTTTTTTAAAGGATATTTATCGGAGTAATAAAAGCATTTAATGGTCAAGAAATATTAAAGTCATTAAGAGTTATAAAAAAATAAAATGTGATATACAAATAGAAGTAGCCTATAAAATAAAATATGTATAGAAAAGATAATAATGAATGCTTGCTATGTATAATAAATAATAAAAGGGAAACATAAAAATATATGGAATAATTTATAGAGATTATGTATGAAAGGGTAAATAAAACCCAAAATGATAATAAATATATAGAATAATAATGTATAAAAGAAATATGTAGGTCACGTACGCCTTAAAAAACGAAAATATAATTTGTGTACTTTCCAAAAGTGAAAGTTTGAAAAGGTAGACGAAAATGTCTATTATAGGTATAGGGTTTTTGTTCAGCTAGGAACAGTTATATAAAATAAAATAATAAAGAATAAGTGAGCATATGTAAAGCATATTTTGTAGAGGCTATTAAATATCTGAAGAAGTAACAGATACAACTTAAAAGTAATCACCAGTAAATGTTAAAAGTAGTTTCGATTATAATATTGATAAGAATTTTTAGAGGGTTTAAAATCATGAATAGGATAATACAAAGAAGGTATAAGATTGGATAAGAAAAGGAATAAAGTTACTTATATAGAAAGCATAGAAATGTTAAAAGATACATTTTATGACATTATTGATGAAGACAAATGGATAAAGATGTAAATTTTGAATATGTTGGTATAAATTAGTATATTTATGAGAATAAGATTAGTTAAAATGGTTTGTTGTAAATAATTGAGAGTTAAAAATGAAAATAGATACAGTGAGGTAAATAATTATCTTATATACCAAATATTAAGAAATGTACATGGATTTATATGAGAATGTATAGTTATGCTACAGAAGTAGTACAAATTGAAGTACATCATTTTAGTATAGATTGTTGAATAAATATAAATTTATATATTCTATAGAAATTTAGATTTATTAAAAAAGGGGCATATGTGGTAGTTCACTAACTTGGATGAGTAAGGATATGATGGAAGTACTAATATTAATAAAATATACTGTATATGTTCTTGTAGTGAGTATTAAAAAAATAAAAGATGGTAATATTTTATGGACCAAACTATAATTAAATAAATAGATGTGAGAATATTTAATTTATACTTAAAATAATTGTGAGAATATTAATTGGGTATTTCCCTATAGTTTTTGTGAACCGTGTAAAGTTGGTTACATATCGGGTTATGTTGAAGTTCGCCTTGCATCGAGTGGTTGGTTGCCTATCAGGTTTCTTTGTTGTAGTAATATTTCCCATTTCTGAAAGTAGAATTGTAAATGTTACTTGTTGTATTTTTATATGTAATATTATTTGTTAAAGCTTGTTTAATTAACACTTTTGAAAAAAATAGAGAATATTAGTATGGATTTTGAATCATAAAGGTTGGAAAATGATGTATAGTTACGCGCTAAAATTCAAATGTAAGAAGTGTCAGATTTTGACATTTAAAATAATATAGTTAAAGTATTGAGTATTTGGTTTGCCGAAGGGTATAAAAGGTTGTGAAAATTAAAGTAAAGAATTAAATTGATAAATTTTTGGAATTACAAAAAGGTATTATAAATATTCAATTACAAATAAAACATATTTTGGATTATTATAATGTGTGGAACAATATGATTGGATATGATAGAAACTAAGGAATTATTGCCAGGGATATGGGGAATAAATAAGGGGATTCGAAAATAATTTGAGAAAAGCGGTAGATGTGTTTTCGGAAAACGAAATTTTCCTTCCGAAAAACACATAATTAAGAGATTCATCATTATACAAAAGTGTAAAAGAAGTGGTTAGGAGATAGTAGAAAAGAAAGCAGATATTTATTAGGTGATTGCAACATTTTCCAGAATAGTACCATTTTTTTTGTATCATGCAAATATAATTAAAAATAAATTAGAAGAAAGAATTTCGGTAACGAATAAAGAAATAATTGAAGAATATTCATACTTGAGAAGAAAGCGAAGAAATATATAATTACAATTTAAAAATAAACTTACTGCATTGGTAAATATTATTCCATATTTGGCGAGAGATTTATTGCATTGGAGAGTTGGTGAAATTCCAGAAGTTATACAAATAGTTTAGTCCAGGACTTGAAAGATACGAGATATTCAACATAGCAGCTAACACAGGTATTCCAGTCCAGTAGAGGAAAGGCAGGTTTTAAAGGTCTTCACGAAAGCGTTCGACGGTTCGAGATTCTAGTTGATTGCAGAGGTTGAAGGTATTACAGGATAGCAGTCATTACAGTCCACATTCCGAGCATTCCAGACAATTAGGAAAAGGAAAGGATCTCCCTCATTGATTCCAGGAAATGTCTTCGACAAGCTAAAAAGAAAATCGTTTGGTGTATAAATAAGAATACCAGTTCAGTAGTAATAACAGGTCGTATAATTCTTTGAAATAATTTGAATTTATCAGTTTCGAATTGAAAAGTATATCAAAATTTAGAGATCTATTATTTACACGTACATTATAACTGTGTTGATAATCAAGAAAAGATATTTTGTAAGTTCTGTGTACAACATTAATTTGTATCATCATTTGTTTAATTTTTAGAAGTCAAAAAAAACTGATCGGCAAACTAAAACTGATTAATTTGTGTGGGTATTTGATTTACATACAAAAACTATACAGTATTTTTAAAATAATATAATTAATATACTTACTTGTATATTTTTCGATCCACGAAAGGTGTATTTTCATGCACATATAAATTTTCAAAAGAATGTTTACGTAAACAAGCTTGGTACTTCCATGAATGTTTTATTTGGTTGTGTGTGTTGAGAACTACCATATAATTTATAATTTGCCTGATTTATTAAACAAATTAGTTTGATACATTTGTTTTTATTTGGTATATAAAGAAGGTTTTTGAATTAAATTGATGAAACAGATATGACGCTTAGAACCGTAACCTATAAATAAAAAAAAAAAACAACTGTCAGTGATTATATTATTATTTGAATAGTATGTTAATATATACCTTGAGATTGAGTTCACAGTAAGTATTGTTATTTGAAGATAAAGTTGAAATACACATCATAATTCACTAAAGAATAACTGTTTTGTAAACTTTGATTTATAAAGTTAAGAAATATAAAACGTAAATATCCTATGATATAGGCAGATATTGAAAAAGTTACATATAGGCAACTGTTTGGGCTTTGATGATTCAAGGGAAGTTAGCAACATATAAAATAATTAGTTTAAATATTTTATATAAGAACTGAGTTAGTGAGGGCATAAATAAAAAAATTACCTGAGAGAATTTGAAAATAGATTTGAAAAGTACATAAAGATTTCAATTTTATATATAGACGAGAATAAGTACAGGTTTCAAACACATAGTAAGAATAAATATTATTAAATTTATCTGAGTGTAATCGTACCTTTATTAATTAAAGGTATTGTTACAATATACATACATAATTAGTAGATAAATTCTTGGGTGTAGCGGCCTTTTTTTTTAATAAAAAATTGTTGAATTTAATTGTATAAGGATGAAATAAAACACATTTTCTTTTTTCCTCTTAACATTTCGACGCTATTTATAGCATCTTTATCAAAAGAACTGTAATGTGTAAAAAAGGAACAGTCATACAAAATGAATAATTAAAATATAAAATAAATACACTTACATTATATATTTTCCAATAAAACTTATATCTATTATTGTTGTTTCTGCTTAAAACAGTTTTTCTTTTTACCATTTCTCGCCTACATTTGTTTTTCTTTCTTGAGTTTAACAATATACATATACTTTTCATGTTTATTAATTTTCAATCTTCTAATATTCAAAATGTTTCAAACAATTGCTTGTGAATCTATTGCTATTCTTAGTATGTATGTGTATCTAACATATGCCTGTATTTTAAATTTATGTGTGAATGTTTTTCGTGGTTATTTTTTTGCTTATATTTTATTTATGTTCGAGGAAACATCATGTTATAAGCCAGTGTTGTCCCCTTGATTATTATAAAATTGAGAAATAAATATTTGATAAATTGTTAATATCAGTCCTGTCATTAATAGTGGTTTTGTGTTTTTGAATGTGGATGCTTTCTAGTATGCTTCGGGCCTTATTACTTGTTTCTGTTGATAAAATTGTAGTATTTGTGTAATTGAACGTGTGATTTGTTGTATGAATATGTTTTTTAAGCGCGGTACTATTATTTGAGTATTCCAATGTCCGTTTATTCTGTCTTTTAATTATTGTGTGGTTTGGCCTACACCCAAGAATTTATCTACTAATTATCAATATTACGACCAAGAAAATTAAAAAGAAAGGAAAACAATTTTTTATTAAAAAAATGTCCATTTTTACAAATACATATATACATATATAAATTGTGTTGACAAAATCAATATTATATAGTGAGAAAAACACAGGCTTTGCCGAACATTATATAGATTACAACCACTTTCCCGACATAAGATAACTGCGAGTTAATACATAACGTTATAAAAAGCAAAAGATTAGATCTCTTAGAAATAGTAGAAATAAAACAAGCTCAAAAACAAAAACGATTAGTTACCAACACACAGATAGAATTTGGCAATACACCCTTCATAGACACTGTCATTAACAATATAATAACACCCCACCACACACAAGAACAGACAAGTATATGAGACAAACATTTAGAAACTTTAAATTAGATTTGTATATCTCTTTGATAATGGTGTAACAACCGAAACGTATATGTCAGAGTATTGTTAATAAACTCATATTGAAACAAGCCAATTGTTTTAAGTTATTTAATGTATGAAGTTAAAAATGTTTCACCACTACACTCTCCAATAATTCAATAGCTTTCATAAAAAAATACAATTCACTCTAGAAAAGGAAGCTAACTTGACAATAAATTTTTTGGATACCACTTTAATAAGGGATCACAAAACACATAAAATCTTAACCAAACGGTATACTTAGGAACCTGGTCAGGGAGTAATCTAAATTTTAATTCTGCCACACCATTTTCGTGTAAAGAGAATGTAGTGAGTAACTTAGTAAATCGAGCAATTACATTAACTTCAGCAATTTACATAACTGAAATCCTAACTAAAATAAGACAGACATTAACCAATAATAATTATCCTAGTAAACTAATTAATAATATCATAAAAACAAAAATTCATACTTTATACAACAACTATAATAATAGGGAGCGGAATCGAGCGAGCCATGACTCATCCATCGCTCATGGGCGCACTATTGAAATGTTGTATTTTTAAAGAGGTTTTAATTTTATTTATATAATTGAATAACAACTCACAAAATACAAAATACATTATTATTTGTTGATTTTGTTGTTCAAGTCGAGTAAAGGAGTATTAATATTCACCAGCAATACTTTCTCAAGGTTCTCTTCTGTAAGATTTGTTCTTTTTGAATGAAGTACATCCTTGTAGATAGAAAACGTCCTTTCTACATCACAACTGGTTATAGGTGCGTACTGGAAATATTCTTTTATTTCAGTGTATTTAGCAGTTTGATTTTGTGTCATTGTCCCCATACACAATTGCCACAATGTTATTAAATCTAGATTTCTATTAAAAACTGCGTCTAACTTTTGCCGAGGGCCACATCCGAAGTCACTTGGAATACTTTTGAAGTTATTAATAGCCGCATCTAATGTGGTTAATCCATCTTTTAGTTTGAGATTTCGATTTTCAAAATATGTGATTAGTTTAGGCAAATTTCCAAAGTGTTCCTGAAGGAATAACAGCTGATTTTTTAAATTTGGGATTTGTGTTAGTTCCTTGCACTCAGAAATACTTCGAGCATCGTCATTTAAACATGTAACGAAATTTTGTAAACTATCGAAATTCTCTGCATAAAAACTAGTAGCTTCCAGCCATGTTCCCCATCTAGTTATTACTGGCGCGGGTGGCAGTGACAAAGATGGAAGTTTTTCCCTGTAAAGGGCCACTCTCGATGGTGCTTTTCTGAAAACTTTTTTAAAAGCCGATACAAGTCTATCAACTTCCGGATAGTTGTCACTGATAAACTTTTTTTTAAATAAAAGGGAGGGTCTTTTATTATAGTGACTTAAAATAATTTTAATGAAATTCTAAAAAACAGAGCAAGACACAGTGTCTGGCTGTGCTTTGGTAAACATGATTTATTTTAAAATTATAATTTTTTTTTTTACTCTAATCATAACGTATAACGTAATATATACATTTTTAGAGTTTTTCTAATGTTTTAATATTGTAATTTATTTGTATTGTGATTAATGTTAGATGTTAAATTTAACTTAAAAAATAATTTGAATGATTTGCTATTAATTACTGAATGTAAAAAACAATTTAATGTAACTGTACTGTCTTTTACAAGAAAATTAACTTGTTACAGAATGTAATAAAATTTCTGAAGAAGACCAATGTATAGTATTTTTTCTATTACGGCAGTCCTTGTTAATTTAATTCCTTCTAGGAAATCTTTTGAGACCGATTAATTTTCCTATATATACATGTATGTATGTATATATAATAAGGGATAACAGCATTGTGTACTCTATGTTAATTGCAAGGATACAGTTAAGGCCTAATAGCGCGGTCCTTAGTGTAAGGACCAGAGAATTACATACCGTAAAATTGTTTTCTATTCCTGTACAGATCTATTCAGCCCTATAAACATTTACCATGACTTTGTGTAATATATATATATATGTATACTAAATCAGTGAATCGAATATCTGTAATCTGTAGTTAGTCGACTGAGAAACAACGGGATCAAAACACCCTCCTTAGATTTTAATGAAATCTTGCATATTTAGTTAGTAGACAAGGGGCTAAAACACATTTGACCCATATTTTCTATTGACAGTAAAGCATTATGTTCTAGGGATGTAATATAACTTAGACTCTATTTAGCATATTCCACAAGAAACAGTTAAATGTATAAACACCACAGAGGTGGTTCTCTTTCTGGAAATGTGACAAATAGAAACGAATCATCCATAATAATTGATTACATTTCTAATTCGTACTCTTTATAAAGAAAAGAAATTATTACGTACGTAGTATATAAATGTATATGCTACTATGTAAATTTACGATACTTAGCTAAATATATATTCGTATGAAACCAAAAGCTAAATACACGAATTGCTTTGAAAAATAGAGTGACATATATACGAAATGCCGAATAACATTCAGGTAAGAGATTAATTTTGTATCTATGGATTTTAATCCAAATACATTGTGATTGTGCCTCTAAGTAGTTAGGTATTACTCTGTATTTTGTATTTGGTATTATTACTACTAAACAAAGAGTTGACCTCACGCACGAACGTAATGGAATAATTAAACACTGTGTTGTTGAACACTAGCATTGTGTATGTTGTATGTAAGAAGAATCGAAGCCCAGTTATGTGCCGATTATTCTATTCTCAAATACATGTAGTTATGCTGTTTAATTCATACCCAATGCACATATTAACCAAGTGAGACGTGAGATGATTTTGTGTTTTTACTTGGAAATATGCATCAGATCGAGATGTTCTGAAGTTAAGATAGAAACGTTGGTGTTTTATGTTAGTAATCCGCCGTAGAGGCAAATGTGAAGTCATCATATGAGAGCAGTACAAGTATTATCATTGTCAAAAGGAGAGATACAGAAACGCATTGATTTGGTTATCTACACATTTTCTTAGAAATGATCTTTCGGCATTACCATAAATCTGTATATGTATGGTGATTATAGCTAACAGTTGATTTTACAAGTAGTGGGCGCCTATTTATCTTTTCAAAGCATTCTGTTCAGTTTTTATTGTCTGTTTATACATCGTTTTTAATTGTTGCTTGATAAAAGGTGCGAATTAAATTACATCATAAGTGGCATCACCTACTTGGCGCATTACAGCTAGCCAATAAAGAAGATAGTGTTACAAACAATGGGTATTCCAAAAGCATTCTGAACAAATAAATTTACAATTTCAATTTCCTTGACAGTCTATAGAGGTATTGTAAGTATTGACTAAATATAGGAATCTACCATATACAAAGGGTAGTAATTAAATAACGGGATTAGTTTAGGAACACCCACTCCAGTCTTTTACTTTAATGCACTTATTACTTTTAGGAGTAGGCAGAAGTCAAATGGAGCGAGATCTAGTAAATAAAGCGGATGTCGTAGTGCAATATCCGTGAGTTGTTGACTCCTTTTTTCTTCTTCTCTAAGGTAGCCGTCCAATCACGATGACAGCCTTAATACATAAAAAGTTACAAGCATGACTTTCATTTTAAACTTGCTCATTCTAGCTTTCAGTTCCTTAGTAAAGTGGGCTTCTTCCAGTAAAGTTAATAAGAAATCCACGTTTTGTCACATTTGGTGACTTTTTTATTAGATCAGATTCTGCAATGAATCGCCTCGTAATGCCAGAACATATGCCTTTCCTGTTCTGTTTTTTTGGGGTGGCAGTTTTTTTTTCTGTCAAGTTTACTATCATCCCTATACCTAAACATCGGTCTTTCTACACAATTTCATTGTATTTCTAAATGTTTTCTTTATTTTTTTATATCTCACGTCGAACAAAACGTTGATATTCTTTATCCTCTTCCCGACCATTCAAAAATCCTTTATGCCATTCAAAAGCTAGAGTGCGTGGCATGGAATTATGGCCAAACACTTACTTTAACTATTAAAAACATTCTGTAGGAGGAATTTGAAATTAAGGGGTTGTTGACCTCTGGACTCAAGAAAGCAATGTCTTACTCAAGCGGAGACTAACAAACAACTGAAACTGGTAGCATCATGGTCAACTATATTCTATTCTTCTTATTCCTCCCCTTCAAGCTTAAGGACACTTTATACGAGGCTTAACCTTGAATTTTTTAAATCTTATTTTAAACTGCAAATTGTTAGAAATATGGTATTAAAAGAAAAGTAGCGAAGTATAATATGTTAACCGGTCATAGAACTTTTTAAAACCAAAAGGTAAATTACCTGAATAAAATAAAATACTTATTATTTTGTTAAATCATATTAACCACGATCTGTAACTGCACTTTCGACCAACTTGGTTATATACTAAGGCTCATTCAACATCTAAAAAATAACTCAAGAAATAATCCCATTCATTTTGTATAACAGAAAATATGCAATTTTATTTATTCTGCAATAGAGAACTTCCCTTAATTATTCGTTTCACCTTAAATATCTGCAATGAAACTAACCTTATTATCCCCATTAAATTTTGTGTAATAAAAATGTTGTTGTACAATAGCAAAAAGAAATTTTAAAATATCTCTATTCTTTCGTTGTTTCAATTGTAGAGCTCTAATTAATCGTCCTCGTAATGGTTTAAAATATACTTCAATATATTAGGTGCACGAAAAATAAATGAAAACTCCAAAGTGCATCTGTTTCTGAAGATCATAGTGGATAACATTTCAGAAACAATGCAACCTAACATTAAAAACCGCGAACCCTTGTGAATTTTATTTGATAGAACATTTTTTCCATCGTTCGTATTGTACATAAATAAAAATGCAGAACACAATACGAACAGTTACATAATCCCTAAAGACGCTGAGAATACAGGTAACTAAAAATCGAATGTCAATACTAGCGCCGTAACCATTTAGAAATTTGCGGCAAATGCAGAAAACTTACATATATTGAAGCTTCTATTATATTTCGAGCAAGCTAACTATACCGTCAATATATGCGTTATGATTTAGAACCTTGTCGACCATTCATTCTTATTTTTTACAGTCCCCAAACAAAAGGCGGAATTAATAAATATAAAACTTTACTTTTGACGGTTTTTTAATGCAATAATCAAATTAGTCGTTACAGTGTTATGGATGGAACATTTCCGTATTGTATATATATATATATATATAATCAATAGTATGTATTCTTGGGTATGTGGTTTTTAGGTTAAAATTAAAAAAACGTGATTACTGCTGACGTTTCGATGTTTATTAACATCTTTTTCAAAACTTATGCATATTAAAATACTGCAAAAAAATTAGTAATTAAAGAAGACAATAATATGTAAATCCGCCAATTAATAAGCACTTATTAAGTCAAAAAAACAAACAAGAATGAAATAAACTAAAATAAAGCGACTCACATTAAACGGTTACAGCACGTCACAAATTAAAAATAACTGGCTTAACATTAGCCAGTTGTATTGCAAATTATTACGAATTAAAAACAATAATAAAAATAATGTCATTATATCGACTGTATTTCCGAAAATGCGTATTAATGCATAGTACAAGTGTATAAACCTAACACAGGCTTTTGCTTACTTTTTTTTAAAAAAAGTAAGCAAAAGCCTGTGTTAGGTTTATACACTTGTACTATGCATTAATACGCATTTTCGGAAATACAGTCGCTTACTTTTGCTTACTTTTTTTAAAAAAAAGTAAGCAAAAGCCTGTGTTAGGTTTATACACTTGTACTATGCATTAATACGCATTTTCGGAAATACAGTCGATATAATGACATTATTTTTATTATTGTTTTTAATTCGTAATAATTTGCAATACAACTGGCTAATGTTAAGCCAGTTATTTTTAATTTGTGACGTGCTGTAACCGTTTAATGTGAGTCGCTTTATTTTAGTTTATTTCATTCTTGTTTGTTTTTTTGACTTAATAAGTGCTTATTAATTGGCGGATTTACATATTATTGTCTTCTTTAATTACTAATTTTTTTGCAGTATTTTAATATGCATAAGTTTTGAAAAAGATGTTAATAAACATCGAAACGTCAGCAGTAATCACGTTTTTTTAATTTTAACCTAAAAACCACATACCCAAGAATACATACTATTGATTATTATTAAAAGTGGTTAAGAAAAATAAACACACAATATATATATATATATATATATATATAGATAAAACATTTTCAGTCAAAATCCAAAAACCTCGGCCAAGCAATGAACTTTGTCTATATTAAATTTTATTATAGTTTTACGACTAGATACTATAAAAATGTTTTGATTCTCTTTTAGAGTTTTACCATGCATAGTTCAAAAAGGGAAATCAATCACTGGGAAACAATAGAGCTTTTTCTAACGAAAATTCAGAAATAATTCTACAGTAAGTATAGATAATAAAATGCACCCTTAAAGTAACTTAAAAATTTTATATTTTCAAATAATCAAAGTATAAGGTAAACAAATGCAAATATCCATCTAGTTGGGCGCCATAATTTTAATGTTATATTTTCTTTTGCTTCTTAAATATAGGGTTTTCTTTTAAACTTTTCTACATAATTCATATCATGAATCTAAAGCACAAATACCTTTCATTGGAAAATAATTTGTTTATATCAGCCAGTGTATGCGTTCGTATGACAAATTTCAACTTTATGGTTTGTTCTGTTAAAAGAAATATTATGACCAATTTGCTTTTGGAATTATTAAATATAAGTCAAACGTAATAAAATATAATAAAATATAAAACTTAGTTGGTAAATCCAGATGCTGGATGAGCCTGGTGAGCTTGTGGAAGGTTCTCCTTGCCTGGTTAATCTGTTTAATGACTTTTCAGTGTTTCTGCTGTCGTCATTCAGAGGTTCGGACTCATCTCGGATATGTCAGATATTACGCAGGATTGTAGTATAATGTTTCTAGTTCCAGCTGACTCTTATGAAATGAACAGAATTATTAAGGAGTGGGCAGTGAAGAAATCACTGGTGTAGAAGATGTTCTAAATTATAATATGTAGTGAATAGAGTTTTAGGGTTTTTCACGAAAAACTCAAAACTGCTTAGAATATTCCATGCTTAAAGAAGGATAAATCCAATGCATTGAAAAATTATCGTCCTATTTCATTACTACCAGCATTCAATAAAGTATACGAAAGGTTATTGAATAATAGATTGTGGTCTTTTATGAAAGCCAATGTCATTCTCAATCCATATCAATATGGTTACACAGAAAATTTGTCTACAAAAACGGTCTTTACAATGTTTTAGATATCATTTATGATGTCTTTGATAGGAAACGATTAACAGCCGGAATATTTTTTGAGTTGACAAGGGTATTTGATGTCATTCATCATGGTATGTTATTAAAGAAGATGTGGTGCTACTGGTTGCGCGATATTGCATTGGAAATATTTAAGTCATATCTGTCTAATAGATATCATGCTGCCTCTATAACTGGTAATTCGAGAGATACTAAGAGCGTCTGAGTTACGGCCATAGTGAATGGAGTTACACATGGCTCAATTTTAGGGGCTTCCGTTCTTCTACTGCTATTATTTAAGTTATTGCTCACTTATATTCAAATTCTGTTTATAAGAAAATTGGATTTAAATCTAATTCCGCAAAATAATATATATGTATTAAACAAATAATGAAAAACACTGTATATACTCAAACCTTAAACACAATAAAAAAATGTTTAAATCATTTGAGAACGTAACAATAAAGATATTTACTATTAATAAATATTATTCACGTTTATAATAAATGGCACCGGGAAAAGGAAAACTAAAATTATGATTATGTCAATATATTTCTACAGTCGAATAAAATCTGGGATGACAGTTGACGAATAGCACGAATTAATAATTTTAATACAAGCATAATTTTGATTGTCATCCTTTGTTTGCTTGATATGACAACCGTTGTATAGTTCTAATTCTAATACAAATAGCTATTAACGATATGCCCTAGTGAAATATTAGACATTATTACGAATAAAACAATAACTCCCGCCCCTTCCCCCTTTTACCGTCGCATAGTTCGCCCGGAAAAACTCGATAGTACCCGTAAACCCAGACAAGCGTTCGGTGTTAAACGACAATTAGGGCCGGTTTTAAATTTTGATCGATATAACAAACAAAGATAGTGTGAAAACAACCGTATCGTTAATTTTGCATCGCGTGGGGAATAATTAAAGTCATTTAATAGATAATCGGTCAAATCGTCCATACATTAATACATCAATCACTAGTTATCTCAATACTTCATCAAAATAAGTACATACATGCTTATATAAAACACAAAATTTCACATGTATGAAATCAAAGAAAATATCAATTCAGTAATTAAAAATTTCAACTATGCCGCTAAATTCAAGAAAATTACACATTATATGTACATTTGTACGTGTGTGTGTTTCACACGTATTAATATAAATACGGGAAAGAAAAGAGACGTGTTTAATATACAAATATTAACCACCTATCTCATTAATATATTTATATATATTATAAAATATAATATTGTTTCTTGGTCGTGCTTTTGAAATATTATTCTATTATTTCTTGGTGTTAGCGACCTTTATTCTATCTACTTAAACATAAATAAAAAACATTTTCTTAGACGTTTCGACACTTTTTAATGCCTTCCTCAGTTTTTTTACATATATATCACATTACAACATATTAATTTTTTTTTCGAATATTGATTCATATTTCTGCAAATTAAAATTTTATAAATTAGAATTATACTAATCATCTCACGTCTTCAAAACAAAAACTTACCAAAAATGTACACGTACTTCGTCACAATAACTTTTTTTTGTTAACAAGAATTTAAAATACTCGTATGCGTGACATTATAAGTTTATTACATATCATATCAATGACAAACAATTTTAAAATAAAATAAAAATACACAAAAAATTTTCGATCTGTCCGAGAACACCTATCGACGAAAAAATACCACGTGTTTTACTTTTTTGCTAGTTGTTTTCTACTTATCATTTTATACTTTAGTATTGTCAAATAGCAATTTTTCAGACATACAGGGTTTATTCATAAAAATTATCTCAGTTGTTTATAGTATTGGAAAATACATTTTCGATAAACTATCAATTTCGTTTCTGTCATTAACAGTCTCCTTAGTTCTTTTTATTTCAATCATCTCAAAGATGTTTCTGGCTTTTGTGTTGTTTTCCTTTTTAAGTATCTTGACCGTAGTGAAATTGAAACTATGTTGCATTTTACCTTTATGTTTATTCAAAGAAGTGGGATTTTTTTGCATATTTGTGTCCATTTATCCTGTCTTCAAGAAGCTGTTTCGTCTGACCAATGTATACTCCATTGCAGTAATTGCTCGGAATGCTGTACACAACATGCGACTGCTTGGTTATCGGGATGGAATCTTTAAGTTTTGTATATAGTTGACTTAAATTGTTATTGTATGTGTAAGCAAGTTTAAAATTATGTGGCTTAATTATGTCGTTAATTTTTTCCGATAAGCCCCTAATATATGGTACTGGAATGTATTGTTTTTTTGGTGGAGTTGGTTTTTGAGGGTTGTTTTGTACTAGTGAGTTATTATAGAATTTATGCAATCTGTGTTTAATGATGTTTTTTATAAGAAACCTGGGGTAGTTATTTTGTACCAGTGTCATCAATCAGAAACATACACAGGGTATGGCCTACCAATTGAGGCTGTCCCCTGTGTATGTCTCTGATTGATGTTTTTCAGCTCCAAGGTTATCCCATCCTATTCCTTGGCTACGCTGCGCTGACGAGAACAAAGTAGTTCGAAACACGTGTCGAACAACAACATGCATGTTGTTGTTCGCAATGCTTGCTTAGGGTATTTGTGCATTCATACATTTACATATATGCATATACGTTTTACGTATAAATGTATATATGTATACTCATGATAATTCTCGTTTCGTGTGAAAGTAAAGCCATCTTCCAATCATTGAGTCAAATCTTGATGATTTCTTGCAAAACGCAATCTTTGAATTTTGTGCTATCTGATGAGCAGGGGTTTCTGCTGTTCAATTCAGCTTCACTTAAGCGCCTTCTAATTGTTCGGGAAGATACAAGAAGATTGTGAGCAGGTACGAACTCATCTATTGCATTAGTACACCGTTTTCGCCCAGGCCTTCGTAAGTGAGAACCTGTCTCGCTAAATCGTCTAACCATGTGACTTAAGCTGGAATGGTTTCTTCCTGTCACATTAGCAACATGACGCATTGAATATCCTTCATCCAGCAAACTTGATGCTGTTACTGTTTCCTCCACTAACAAATTTGTTCTACGATTCATTACTAAAATGTATTACACTCGCACTAACACTATCAATAACAAAAACACTTGGTCATTAATGACAACTTGTGTTAATAAGCAGAAATTTCCGATCAGATTTTGCATCAAGTTTTGCCAAAAAGGCTTTTATTTGCAATTGTACTTTTAAAAGAAAACCCTTGTTGACAGCATTTCCTTGAACTGTCCTAGTAGGTCCACAGCCTACTTGAAAGATAACTAGAATACTAAAAATCATCAGTATTTTGGAATAAATATATACGGTGGTGCTGCAATTTTCTCCATGAGTTTATATATGTGTCTAAAATGATTTTTCTACTTTGCACTGAGTAATTAATTAGATAAATTTAATTAGAAAAATTTACTCAGGGTGAGACGCGAGCCCACTCTTCCCAATTACTAGTCTGGGGCGTTACCATTACGCTACCTGGGGCGTGCGAGTCGGATCCTCTTAATCGTGTTCAATCTCTCAAGTAACAGATGTAATTATATATTGAAAATAATTTTTAGAATTCCTTTTTCTCAGTGTTGAAATGTCTAATATGATTTTCCTGCCTTGCACTGAGTAATTAATTAGGTAAATTTAATTTTAAAAAATTAAAAATTACTTAAAATTTTACACATTGTCCGTACTCTAGGTAAATATATAATTACATATGTTACTTCTCAAGACGATTAAGAAGACCCGAACTCACACGGCCCAGGTAGCGTAATGGTAGCGCGCCTGACTAGCAATTGGGAGGAGTGGGTTCGCGTCTCATCTGGGTAAATTTTGCCCAAGAAATAACTTTATACTGCATGAGCAAATTGAGAACGGATGGTGATTATTTGCCGAAAAGTTTTGATTGATATACCTAAACACTACATCGGTGATGTTCTGGTTTTATCCGCTTTATTTACACGAGCTTTATTGATACTTATAATTGTGTAATTTTGGGTAATTTGTATTATATCATTTCGTCCCCACCCCCGCTTCTCATCTGTACTGCTACAGCTGGAAGATCAGGGCGTCATAGCGCTACTACTGACGGTGCTACATTTTGGTTTCAGTGAGTTCTTAGTAACAATGCATCGAATATATTATATATGAATTTGAATATTACATCTTTATTACTTTGATATTTTTTGATACCAGTAAAGTTATTATTATTATTTTATATCATCTGTTACATTTTATATTGTAAACGAGCATAATTGCAAATGTCCAATGACAACTTAGGCTTTAAAAATTTATGATAAATTCGTATCTTCTATTAATAGATCTGCTGTTGAACGTACGTACATTTACTAATGAAGTTCATGCGTTTCACTTTGAAACTTCCTTACAATTAACAGAGTAAAACCGTTAGTTAAATTTTAAACATTGCAACATAACCGTAGGCTAATCGTTTAAATTTACGTGGACCATAAAGGCACTTCTAAATTTCCCGGTTGTTCATGGAACTGAAGTCTTTGCGTCCGTGGATTAATGTTACAGTCGAAAAAAAGTTTTATTACATACACACATTCTGTCTACGCAACTCTCTATGACGTTTAATAAAACTTTACTAACGGATTTTGTGTTAAATCACAGCATTACCATATAACTAGTTACTATAAGGGAAGATCGTTGCCAGCGAAATATTAGTTATTTATGAAATACTGGTGATGCAATTAACTACATTGTAGAGAGATTTGTACAATTGTATGCTCCTAAAGCTTTATTAATTATTAATTTAACACTTAATTCATGTGTCTATTAACAGCCGTACAGAGTACACTACGACATTCTTTCTTAATACAGGCATTTGTATTTACATCACGATATTACTACATTGATAAGTTAAAGGATAGGTATTCCGCAGGATTGTATTATAGGTCCCTTATTGTTATAATTATAATTAATAATTTATTTCGGTTATTATTGGTATTTTCTCGTTTGTTTATGTTCATACTCTTCCTTTAGAGCTAGCTTTCTTATTAAAGTATATTAAATATGCTGATCAAGATGCGTAACTTAGTGATAGGAGTGAATTTTAAAATTACGAGGAGTATCATGGAGTGTTCGCGTCGATACAAGTCTAAGCGCTTATTACTAAGTACGTGGGGTACCCTAAAAATTTCCGGAAAAAGAAAGAAACTAGATATTTTATCGAAAAAGTACTTTATTGCTTCTCAAAATATTCGCTTTTAAATGCCTCAACGGGCACTTCCGGTGTCGAAAATCGCTTACCATGCATTTTGTTTTTGACAAAAGGGAACAGCAAGAATTCATGATGTGATAAGTCAGGTGAATACGAACCATGTCTGCTGATGCCTACTATTTTTTATGATTTCATCGAAGACTTCAGGTAAACAAATTGTTGTATACCAATCAGAGTTTACAGTTTTTCGATTCTCAAGAGTAATGGTAGCAACAGGGCCAGTTTTACGGACGAAAAAAGCAATAAAGCTTTTTGAAGACCTTCGTGAACGAAGAGCTTCTGTTGGATTTGCTTCATTTTGGAACAACCAAACAGACGATTGTTGTATTGTTTCTGGTTCGTATGAATACATCCAGGTTTCGTCATCTATTACGATTCTGTATATGTTGACAGAAGCACCGCTATTGAATTTTTTAAGCATTTCTTTTACCTACACGAGTCATTTTTTGAGCTTCAGTTGAATTGTGTGAAATCCAACGACTGCAAAGTTTCATCAATACTAAAAGCAAAATTGTTTGTATTAGACTTTTACTAATGCCCAAGAATGCCTCTATCTCTCATTATGTCACATGCACTTCCACTTCAATCATTTCTTGCACAGCATTGAAGTTAGCAGTTGATGGACAACCTTTACGAAATTCGTCACTGACACTAGTACATCCACGCTTAAATACTGCAAACCATTCATAAACTGTGGTTTTGGATGGTGCTTCATCACCAAAGGCAGAATGAAGTCGATAGATGCATTGATATTGAGTTCGGCCACTTTAAAATCATAAAAATCCATTCATGTTCAAGAGAAATGTCCATTTTCACTAAATTGATTTCTCTGGAACGCTTAATACTAATCTACGCAGTCGGTGTTTTCTATCAATGGTGTTTATCATACTAAATGTCAAAATTTAAGACAATCATATTGAAATATACGGCAAGTGTCATCTAGTGGTAATTTCCGGAAATTTTTAGGGTTGCCTCGTTTAATTGATCTAGATGAGGTGTTATTTGTAAGAATGAAAAATTTTTATTTTCTCAAATACACTAACAAGGAGCTAAATTAAGAACAAACGGCCAAAGGGATGAGAGGAAACAAAAATTCTCATATATAATCAGTAGATAAGCTATGACAGTTCTGGCGCAAAATCCCATAAGGTTAACATAGGGGGTCTAAATTTTATTTTTTTCCCCCACCACTCCAACTTCTGACATCACGTGACCGAAAGCAACGTCTCCGTTAACGGCTTCTGAAGAGTTTTGAACAGCTTCTGAAGAGTTTTGAACAGCTTCTGAAGAGTTTTGAACAGCTTCTGAAGAGTTTTGAACAGCTTCTGAAGAGCTTTGAACGGCTTCTGAAGAACTTTCAACGGCTTCTGAAGAGCTTTGAACAGCTTCTGAAGCCGTTAACGGGGATGTTGCTTTCGGTCACGTGATGTCAGAAGTTGGAGTGGTGGGGGGAAAAATAAAATTTAGACCCCCTATGTTAACCTTATGGGATTTTGCGCCAGAACTGTCATAGCTTATCTACTATAATCTTATTTATTTATTATCTTATTACGACAAAAACGTGCTCATAAAGTCATAAATCTTCGACCCGCATGGTACTGTGTCGGCGACGGAAAGTCTGCAGATTCTTCTAGTATACTCCGAGCGTATCGAGAGTTCGCTATCACATTTCCAGAAGTTTTATCTGCGTATATAAAGTAGCTGAGCCCAGTGATGATTCATTCCTTCAATAGTAATTCATTGAATAGTTTTCGTACGGTTAAATAAATATAGTGGTGCAGTGTTATATAAATATTACAAATATAAATAGTAGTGATAGACATAAATACGTGTGTTAATTTATTTGTAGTAGTTTTAAATGTGATACACTTATTTTATATATTTTTATATTGTGATTAGTTTTAAGTGTGTAAATATACAGACTGTTTCAAAACATTTGCACGAATTGTTTAATTGCGAACCCGAAAACGCAACAATATTATTTATAATATTATATGTGTATATAATTAGTTTATACTTAGATAAGATTATAATATATTAATCGCTTTTTTATAAAACGTATTAATTAGCACCCTCTGAACTTTACAGCAGAAGGCGAAAGACTGTTTCGGTAATTTGTTTTTGCTAGTATGGTAAATTTATATAATACATAAACAGGTGATAGATATTATTAGTATTAAATTGAGTGCACTTAATTTGATAGATATCTAATAGATTTCATAAAGAAAATGCACCTGTTTTAATTTTTTTATGATGTCTATTTCTTTGACGCAAATAACTACTTTTTGCGAGTTTAAAGAAAACGCAATGCTTTTTCTACCCTTCATATGTCTTAAGAAGTACACAAAGTCTAGAAATATAATACATTTTGTAATTCTAACTTATTAAAATTTAAAATTAATACAAGAATTTGTTTTATGTATTTTAGTAGTTGCCAGCATATTACAGGAACAACATTATTTCAGTCTAAATATAAATATCATTGAGACACGTAATATCAAAGGATCCGACAATAGTGTCGCTTCTCTATGTTCATTGTTCTTAGGAATTTTTACACTCTACTAATTGTAACCATTCGCGTTATCTTATTATTTAAAATAAAATTTGGAATTGTTCGAATACCATACATTAGAATACCTTAACTCACAAGATACTAACAACCGACTGACTGTACCAAATATACTACAACATATCGTACGGCATTAAAATCTTCTGTTCTGCTTTCATCGTACTTTTTGATAATCCCTTGTATGCTCAAGTCGAAGTTACCATCTAAAATCGAATTTATAGGTCATGTAAGGGTGGAACTTTATCCTTTTCTAATTTACAACTTTTCGTTCATACTGTCGTAAGTTTGCTTAAAGTGCATGAAATCGAGGTGCTAGGGAATCAATAAATTCTCATTTAATATTACACGGTAGCTATTGTAATTTTAATAAAATCGGAATTTAATAACAATGGTTCCTGTTGCGATCATTGCCACACTTACTTTAATTTAATTTTTTAATAATTCTGTAATCTATTATATTAATAAAACACCTTTTGCAGAACTTTGAATAAACTTATCCAATACCTATCGGCTATTTAATTAGGTTGGTTGTGTATACTAATAAATTTCACTACCAGCAGGTGAAGTGAACGGGGTAAGAATCAAGAGAAAGTAAATCTTGACAGCTGCTGCGAGGGATCTCTAGTTAAATATTAATAAATAAACAATTCCGCGTGCCTTCTTTACTGTCTTTACATCACAGCTCCGAAGTTAATAGTAATTATACCTGACTAACGTATAATGTACAGAAGTGTTTCTGAAGCCGGTGCTGTCATGCCGTGAATTACATATCGACAATCGGATGAGATCTGATAGTTAAACTAGAGTAAACAAACGGGCTTTGCTATGGCTAACTAGCACACACCCAACATGGACATTTCAGTTTAGATGTAGTCGTAATACTATTAGAAAACACCTGATTTCCGCAATTGTACAAATATGATCGTTCGATAACCTACCTTTACAAAATTTGTAGTTTGAATTGAAATGACTGATTGAAAATTCGTTTTTTTGTCACATAGTATAATAAGTAGTTTAAAGGACACGACCTCAAATTAATGTGCAAAAAAGAACATATTTATTATATTTAGCTTATTATAAAAAAGATCCAAAAACTCTAACATATAACCACGGACTTCCTACTATAGAGGACAGTGGGAAATGTGAATTGGTAGCTGTATGTTAATAACCTAGCCTCGAAGATTTCCTCCGTTGGATGGTTATGCTCTTTGAATGGTATCAAAATTTATGTGAAGGCTGGTCTGGCAGCTTCTTGAGGAAATTTGCCGATCCTTTTTCGACGACATTTCCATATCCGCAAGAGCTGCAGTCTTGTTGTTTTATCTCCTTCATTCAGGTGAACTGACTTGCAGTTAACGTGGATCTATCACAATTCACTAGAGCTAGAGCAGTGGACTAGAGCTGAATGTTCAGCTTCCAAGCAAAGACAGCCTGAAAGAACAGCAAAAAAAGTACTGGCATCAGTTTCTTGGGATGCTAAAGGGATTTTGTTCAAATAGTTAACTCATAATAATATTGTAACCTTTTAGATGAATTGGAAGCAAAACCGTTTGAGAAAAGACCTGATGGTTTGCTGCACAAAAAAGCATTTTTTACCAAGACCGCGCAAGCATTCGCCAACCTTGGCTGCAAGCGACTTTTATCTTTTCCGAAACCTGAAACATTTCCTCCGTGGAAAGCCTTTTTTTATCCAATGAAGAAGCTATAGCAGCCGTAGAGAGGGTATTTCGCAGACCTTCCAAAAACACACTTCCGCATGGAATAAAATTATTGCACAACCATTGGTCCAAGTGCATTGAAGGTAATGGAGACTACATTGAAGAATAAAACCGTTTTTGAAGTTATATGTTCTTTATTTCAGTTTCGCCCCGCGAACTTCTCAACCAACCTCTCTCTCTATATATATATAATAAAATAAATAATTTTTCTTGGCCGTTTATAGCAATAAAAACATTAAAATTCTTGGTCTTAGCGGCCTGTTTCTTATTACTTGTCAAATATTAAAATTTTTAATAATTGACAAGTAATAAGAAACAGGCCGCTAATACCAAGAATTTTAATGTTTTTATATATAGTATATCTAAACCAAGGGGTATAGTATATCTAAACCAAGGAAACTCGATAAAAATTATAGTCTTCTTCTTCTTTTTCTGCATTTAAGCAAAGTCTTTTGTTAATTTCCTAGACTATCTTGTTGTTTTTTTTGCAATATTGACTACCAGCTATCACGCCATCTTTTATAGAAGCATCCTGGGTGCCTTTTTCTCTATGGTTTCCCATTTCGTGCTGTTTTTATCAGTCCATTATCCGACATTCATTCTAATTTCTTCTGCTTTATCTCGTATACCTTAGTAGCGCTTTCTGTCTACCAATAAGTAGCTGGTGATCACCCTGATCGCCTTCAGCATGGCCATTTCAGTTGTTCTTAGTATTCGCCTTGTTTCTGTTGAATTAGCTAGTGTTTCTAACAGGTCTGACGCATGCCTTGTAGATATTCTGGACACTTTGTTCGTTTGTTGTTTTACACATCGGTAGCCCCCTCTCCCCCGCTCGATATTTGCACCCCCAAGTACTGAAATGACATAACGTGGTCTGTAGTAGTTTGCAGCGGAGCGGTTTCTTAGCAATTGCCATTCACTTTGTTTTATCACTGGAGATGCTGAGATTGAGCTTTCCCGCTTCCTTGGTCAGTGGATTCTTCACTTTTAATTTCGTGGTTGTGTCCTTATTAATTTCGTGAGTTTCAAAGTGTTGCATTCCAGAGCGATAATTAAAGTGATAGTAAAAAACATGCTAATCTAAAAAGAAAATCCAAATAAATAAGAGAGAGTTGAATATAAATTTAGTATGTTTTTTGAAAGTAATTGAATTTACGCACAAAACTATCAATGGCCTATAGGTATATGCCATACTCAAGCTGTCATATTGTGTTCGTAAGGAACGGGAATAATTACATGCTTGCATTTCCGTTTGCATACATAATAATTAATCAAGTGAACCTATACATAAACGCGCTATAGGTAAAAGAAATAATATAGGAATAAAAATTGCTATAGCAATAGTACTGATGCTATGCATCTGTAAGTATTTCTTTTCGATACTGCTCCTGGAGCAGTTAATAACATTCATCAGTAGTTTGTTGATGAGGATTTGATGTAGTTCAAACATGTTAACCAATTATCTTCCAAGCGTACTCATGCTATGCTCTGGAAAAGATGAACAGCTTATATATTCTTAAGGTGTTAAGTAGTGTTTATTTGTCAAATCTTTGTTTTATAAATGGGTGGAAGCGCCGGGATGACTTTCATAAGAATATTTTCAGTTAGTAAAAAATTGTTTTATTTTGTGACACATAAATTTGTAGTTTTTGTTATATCTTTATAAATATTGTAATAATTTTGAATGCAGCATATTACACATCAGAAATCGAATCATATTTTGCATACAATCCCATATAACATCTCTTCTTCCAATATACTTAATGTTTATAGGTTGAAAACTATTATATATTCGGTATCCTAATTCACTTCCAACGTTTTTTGAAAATAAATTAAGGAAGTGTACGTTACAGACAAACGCTTACTGTGCAAAAAGAATTGTTGAGTACTAAATATAAATAAATACCATTATTATAATTATTATGATTATTTTATTATTTACCTAATATAAAAGTAGTTATGATTTAGTTATTTTTTATTTTCGTTGTATATTGATAACTCTATATATTTCCTCATTTTTTATGAATGATGGTTTATGAATAAAAATCTTTGATTATCTGTCAAAGCAATTAAAATTCATATCCATATTCTGTGGAACAAATATTTTTTATTTCAAACGTAATTTGAATTTTAAAAATCCAGGTATTCGAGTGATTTTTTTTCAATTATCATTTTATTTTCTTCACCACACTCCAATGGATTCCACATTTTACGCGTTTTCTATTTGTGATTTTGTTAAAGGATATTTTATATTGTTCATTTCGCGTTTGTTCAAAAATGAAACACTTTGTGTAGAATGAAAAATAATTATTTATTATACTTTGCAACAGAACCTGAATATGGATGACAAAATATTTGCAGCTCTCTTGTTTCCTTGTTAACAAACGAAATTCACCATTGACTGAATATACCATACATACAAACTTAGCACACATAACTTGAGGGGTGAAGGTCATACGCGCAAGGGACAAGGGGAGAGTGGTAGTAGCGGGGCGTACACGCATGCATTTGTTACAGCTGTATCCATCTCTATCGTGCATTCTCTCTCTTCTTGATCTGCGTCGATGACCGCTCAACTTATATGTGGTGAGCTGTACACAGAAATATTTTCCGTGTCAACCATGCCTATACGAAGCATTATTTCATTTTGTCATTTATCGTCCAATGAATGCACTTAAAATTTTATTTTAAAATGAGATTTGAAAGTCGAACTTTAGTTTTAGAAAGGAGGGCAATTAAATCCGATATTTTGAAAGCACCTCAGATCATGCATTAAGCTGTGACACATGTGAAAATGACACATTGTCCGCTGTTCATTAATATATTCTACGCAATAATGGTTTTCTATTTTTTTTTTTTTTTCGAAAAGGCCATTTCTACGAAAATGTGATGCTTTTCAACAAAAAAACACATATGAACGGAACAGCATGAAAAGAGTGCTATTATTGAAAATACTCAACGAAAATAGAGCCGCTAGGACCATTAAAGTGCAGTCATCCAAAAGGTAAAATAAAAAGTGAGTACCATGTTATTCATGTAGGAAAGAAGCTTATGGTGGCAAAAAAGTGAAATCATCTGCATTTCTCGCTCGAATTATTATAAAAATTATACAGAATTTGAAATAATCGCTTTGTTAACATCTTTGCATCAATTTGATTATAAACACTCCCATCACTACTGCGTACAAAGCATGAAGTAAGATCTATTAAGAAAAATAAAACATCTTAGAATTCCAATAAATATATTGTGGGACTCCACAATTATCTGTGCATGTTTGTAATTAAGTACGCAGCAAAGCCTTACATGAGCTAATTTTGTGTTGGTGAAATAAATGTTAGATCATTATCTCATCTGCAAATTTTTGAAACCATTTCAATAAGTAGTCGAGGTAAGTTTCTGAAATCCAGGCATACTACTTGGCTTAATATAAAGAAAGTTTACTATTCCAACAATGTATTGAAAATATATTCGATTGCAGCTTTGGATGATAAACAGATGCATGATATGTTTATGGAAAAGTTTCCTGACTCGCAGGTGAAATATAGCTTATGAAATTATAGTTATACTTTTGTCGTCCTCAAATTGACCTATGTGCTGCCTGTTCAAAACTTGTCAATAAAGCTACGTAAAAGGGCAACACAAAAGAAACAAAACTTTAAGAAAATCTATAAAAACTAGAGATATCTTGAAGCTATCTTTAGAGACGAATAAAATACAGAGATTCACAATGGATTACTTGCAAAATTTATGTTTACCAGATATATTTGTATTGATATGTTACATTATAGGAAATTATGGCTTTTGATTTCAGTATGAATAATTTCAAAACAGGACTGGCTAAATTTTTCATATATTATGAACACGAGTCTTAACAAGAACCCAAAGAAGTGTCTATTTCCAATAAGAAATAATGCATAATGAGAAAATTGTTTGCCAGTGTATTAAAAGAAAATCATAGAGTCCATTGACTTATATGGCAAAAAGCAACAAATGGAACAAGGGTCTTTCAAATTTAAATTAAAATAAACACACACTGGGATATTTGGAATTTTTCACTATATTACTAAAATAAACACACTACAGCTGTTTCGCTACGCATTAGATTCTTCATGTGATATCTTTCAACTAAAATATTACTGGACAATATACAACATTTATATCAGGTATTACACATAACATTGGAAATTCTTAGAACCATTAACTTAATTGCTATTTGTAAACATAACTGTATCTAATTTGTGGGGGATACAAGTTTAACAATTATACATAACTACATAGGAAACCCCTCTCAGAGACTAAACATATTTAATAATGGGAACGAATTAATGTCTAATTTAATATTATTTCCGAATTTTTGAGTTTGTTAATTTCTAGTAACTCCAAGTGATTTAGTTTTTTACCTTTATTTTCTACTTGGAGAATGTCAAATTGTGAATTGAATTCATAGTCTTTCTCTATTAAATGGTTAGCGTAGGTTGAATCACTTTTATGATTAATATATGAATAGTAATGATATGTGATACGTTTTTTAAAAGTTCTTCCTGTCTGGCCAATATATTATGTTTTAGTACATGATTCGCAAGGTAGATTACATAAAGCAAAGGTCGAAAGAATTCAAGAATTTTTCAAATTGCTTAGTATAACGTGTTCGAACATATTTGGAAATAACTAGTTCATGACTCATTTTCAAAGCATTATTGATAATGTAGTAACAGTTTTGACGCTTGCGTTTCACCTACCAGGAATAAGAACTATATTTTACCTTGGGTCCATAGAACTGTTATTTTTTAAAAAGATGTTTGATATTTGAGTTACGGCTCTGTAAGTTCTTATAGTATATTTCACTGATTTTTTAAGTAAGTCACTATATTATTCAAGATACGCAGTACTATTCTTTAATCACTCGAATTTTTACAACTTATACTAATCACTCTGTATATTTTCTTGTTTATGAATGTTCATTTAAAAGTAAAAATTTTTAATTATCTATGAAAGCAATTAAAATTTATACTCACATTCTGCTAAAAAAATGTATTTTATATCAATCGTATTTTAAGTTTAAAAAACCCCGGTGTTTGAGAGGTTTTTTGGCAATTATCATTTTGTTGGTTTCGATGCTTCACATACTTTGTTTTAGTTGTCCTTTGCAAAAGGATGTTTTATATTTTCCATTTCGCGTTTGTTCAAAAATAAAACGATTTGTGTAGAATAGAAAATAAATATTTATTACACTTTGTAACTGAAATGTATATGGATGACAAATATTTACCTACGTATCGTTTTCTTGTTAACAAACGAAATTCATTACTGACTGAATGTACATGTACCAACGTGGAAATAGCTTCCACATCTAGTCGTGCATATATATAGTATCTATACGTGTTTTATTCTGTCATGTACCATTTAAAAAGATACACTTCAATATTTCTTTGAATTTAACTGTGGATGTAATCATTTCCACATATTTGCACTCTTTACAATTAATCTGATATATACCTGATTTGTCTGTTCTTGTTATTAACTAACATAACACCTAATTTTGTTTTCATGAACATTAATTATTTTGATCCCTATTTTACATATATAATCGTTGGCGAGTCTGTACGTTATTCAATAACTTTTTAATAGCTCAACCAATCTTTCTGATATTCTCAGACTATAATTTCTATCGTCAGTGCGCGTAAAATAGGCTAACAAAACATTTGATAAGTGGCGCTAAAGTCAAGTTGTTAACAAATTCTATATTTATGGGTCAACATGACTCATATTCACAATATATGTTGGTTAGGGACAAAAAGAAAATCACAAAGTCTTGACACGATAGGTGGCGCTGTGGTCGAGTTATTACGTTATTGAATAACATTTTAATGACTCAACCTATCTTCTTGATATTCTCAGACCGTGTTTAGATCGGCAATGCGAGTACAAATAGGCTATCAAAATATTCGATAGGTGGCGCTGAAATTGGGTTATTAACAAATTCTATATTTATGGACCAACATGACTCATATTCACAATATATGTTTGTTTAGTGACAAAAAGAAAATCACAAAATCCGGACACGATAGGTGGAGCTATGGCCGAGTTATTAACTTTTAAACAGGAATGATACCTTTCCTGCGATCGCACTAACGACCTCTTCTGTTCAGCCTTTCTTATACAGGGACCTTTACCAATCAAACTTATCGCGCTCCCTATGGGAACAACGTCTGCGGATCGTTTTATAGGATATTTTATTAATTTTGTTTTTAATCTGTGAATTGTATTTCAGTAAGTGGTATTCTAATTGTTTTTATCTATCATTTTTTGGGTACAGGTATTTTTCAAGTCTTTCCTCTTTGTTTGTGTTTAATAATATCTACTAATATTTTCTCTTTATATCATATTTTTGGCTATAATTTCTATCGTAGATTCGTACTTCTGTCTTAGCGAAACTATAAAAGGCAACTGATCCTGTTCTATACAAGGTGTTCCGTATCGTTATGTTCAAATTTTGGGAGTGCAAAGTAGACTTCATTTCAAGTAAAGAAAACGCAAAACTTGTATATCCATTTTTATTTGTTTCAAAGTTACAGATCTACGAATGTGATTGCCAAATCATGAAAAAATATGTAATCCTAAAGTCAACAAAAACTGATTTTATTTAAAAAAGTGATACGATTCAATAACAGACCTGTGATTCTTAACGTCGCATAATAAAAAGTTATCCTAAAATAAATAAACACGTGCCCCAGAACATAAAATAATTTTTTGTGGATCTACATAAAAAACACTGGAGGTTGATTTAAATAACAAGGTTCTTACTTATTTCGTTTCAGTTCCTACAACAGCTTATTAGTGAGTGGACATGTTTTCATGAAAGATTTAGTCTACGCGCAAGTTTCAGACACAAGAGAAGAGTTATTAGATCGTATTCACCTGGCTGCCGAACAAATCCGACAAAACAAGCATGAAATTCGGATAAGTACTTCATCTGTTGGCGTACAGGCACAAGCCTGCATTGAACAAGGAGGTGGACATTTCGAAAATATTATTAATTGAACTTTTTTTTAACCTTCCGTTAGTCGCGCATGGGTCTGATAATCCCATCATTTATAGAAAAGCGAACTACTTACTAATAGATGGAGCCACGTGTATATCGTATTGTGACATCTAACAGTACGTTATAACGTATCTGAATCTGCACGAATATTTCGATTTCATCAATCGATGCTAGTGTTTTTGATAGCTAATTGTGTATAGATCATCAATTGGGGCCAGTAGACCCACTGCGACAAGGTATGTTGTTTTTTTTGCCATTCAATAAGCGTGCCTCATTTGCTAACGTTATTTATTAACTCTATAATCATAATCATTTGTTAATTTTATAATAATTAGAATGAACAAGAACATATTTGATCTCGAAAATCCGAACGATATAGAAGAAATACATCGGCTACTTTACGATGATGACGACTTTGGTGAGGAGGATTTCAACGAAAGTGGCGAATCAGAAACAGAGGATTGTGTTGAAATGCGAGATGTCATGTCAGATACCGATCATGAGGTAGAGGACAGTGAAAATGAAGAGACTCTAGAACTAGATAATACATATTTCTTTTATGGTGAGCAGCTACACGCTAGAAAAGAAGCGTTATTATTAGACCTATTTTTGTTTTCAGGGAAAAATGGAACACAATGGAGAAAGCAGCCTTTTAAAAAGATACATAGTCGTCCTCAGAATATTATGAGAGTGTTACTGGGTGTAACACAGGCGGCAAGAGAAGCTAAAACTGAAATTGAATGCTGGAAACTTTTCTTTCGTGACGATATTTTAGATTTGATATAGTTACAAATACTAACAATTATATACAAATTGTGAATGATAAATTTCACCGAGAAAGAGATAGCCGACTCACAGATATTACAGAAATGAAAGCATGCTTTGGTTTGCTATATCTGGCAGGTGTTTTTCGTGGTGGGCGCCAAAACCTTCATGATATGTGGGCAACTGATGACCTTGGTATCAACATGTTTAGAATGGCGATGTCTGAAAAACGGTTTAGATTTTTAATCAGATGTATACGTTTTGACGAGAGGGCTTCAAGAGAAGATCGCAGAAAGTCTGACAAACTGGCAGCTGTTAGGCAGATGTTCACAATGTTTATCCGTAATTGTCAGCTACAATTATCTCTTGGTCAAAATGTAACAGTTGATGAACAGTTACCAGCTTTTCGAGGCCGCTGCGGCTTTCGGCAGTATATACCGTCCAAGCCTACCAAATATGGCTTGAAGATTTTTTGCCTATCTGATGCGAAGTTGTTTTATACTTCAAACATGGAATTATACTGCGGACAGCAGCCCGAGGGTCCATACCGTCAAAACAATTCTGCTGAGGCTGTTGTTCTTAGGTTGGCTGAACCAATTTATGGATCTGGACGAAACATTACGACCGACAATTGGTTCACTAGCTTGAGTCTAGTACAAGAGTTAGAAAAGAAGAAACTATCATGCGTAGGAACAATAAGAAAGAACAGACGGGAAATTCCATCGAACTTTGTAACAGCGAAAGGTCGTGAGCAATATGATAGCGTTTTCGGTTTTTCAAAAAATGAAACAATTGTATCATATGTTCCAAAAGCAGGGAAGACAGTTGTTCTATTATCAAGTCTTCATGTATCATCCAATGAAGTGTCTAATAACATACATAAAAAGCCGGAAATAATACTTCATTATAATGATACCAAGTCTGGGGTAGATGTGGTGGATAAGCTATGCGCTAGTTATAATGTGGCTAGAGCGACGAGAAGATGGCCTATGGTAATCTTTTACCATCTTTTGAATACAGCTGGAATAAACTCAAGAGTCATTTTTCTCGCGAATGGTAATCAATACTCAGATAGGCCGGCATATTTGAAAAAATTGGCTCTGACTTTATTATCCGGGCAGCTACAAAGGAGGTCGCTAATAACAAGTCTACCGGATGATCTGAAAAGTATGTTAAAGAAGTATAAACCGCAAGAAGTGACTAATAACGTTAAAACTGCTTCTGTTCCTACCAGCTCAAAAAGGAAACGATGTCAGCCTTGCTACCAAGCCTCTAAAAAAGACTGTCGTACCAAGTTTACATGTGAAAAATGTCACGTGTACCTATGTTTGAATCAACATGTGAAAACAGTTTGTGAAAATTGCTTTATTTGTAATACCGCAGAAAATATAATAATGAATTCTGTATAATGTTCTCTTATATTGTATATTGTAATAAAATATTATTTTCTTTCTAATAAAAGTTAAGTAGTATGTTCACTTAATGTTAAAATGTTATATATAATAGATCTCCTATACATAAGGTAAACAGATAAGTGAAAAAATACAAAACCAACACCATGGGTTTATCAGTCCCATCGCGACTACTAACATTGCAAACATCAGCGCGCCTAACTGAAGGTTAAATAAAATCAGTTTGTGTTGACTTTAGGATTACATTTTCTTTCATGATCTGACAATCACATTCATAGACCTGTAACATTGAATCCAATAAAAATGGATATACAAGTTTTCCGATTTCTTTACTTGAAATGAAGTCTACTTTACACTCCCAAAATTTGAACATAACGATACGGGACGCCTTGTATATCTTAAATTTTAAATTATGATCGTCTTTTTTAAACGTTCTATCTAAAAAGTTTAACTTTGCCTCTTTCTCTATTTCTATGATAAATTGAATTTTTTCATGTATTGAGTTTAAATATTTTAAGAAATATTGTACTTGTCTTTCGGTAAATGACCATATGCGGAAATAAAACAAATACAACATTAGGTCATATGCGTAGATGATATTTTTCTTTCATTAACATTAAAAAAATATTTTATTTTTCTTCTTACACCTAATGAAAGATAAATGTTGTAGTTCCAAATCATGTAATCGTTTCGATATATCTTTTTATATTAAAATTTTTACTTCAAATTTTATTTTAAGCGATTTTCAGAAAACAGCTCCTTACTCATGCCCGGGAAGTTATACATCAAACTTATTCAGCACGTCTAACACACAAATCATATATTAGAAAGACTTCCGAAGTCGTAGATCAAAAAAAGAATAATCAATTAAAAATATTCTTGAGCTTGCACAGTATGTACTTGCACAATTGCAAAATGGGAACATGAACATTTTTATTAATTTATTTTATGCAAAAAAGCACGGGATTGGTTGTAGAGGAGGTAACGTTAAATACATTTAAAAAAAGTAATTTAATCCGTAATAAATTGAAGATTTCAAGAAGATTTATTAAGAGTGCGAATAATAAATCAAGTTATATAGCTATTTTTGAATGACTAGAATGATTTTTCAAGGAGAAGTTGTATTGGATTGACAATTACTTTACAGAACCTATCTATTACGTTATTATTTATGCATATTGGTAAAACCCTTGTCACCGAAAACTGTCAATCAAAGTAAAATATAACAATTATTAATCCTGAGAATGGTGCTTTGTGCCTCACGAATAATAGCATAATATAATTAAATTAATTTCAATTCAAAAATTGTTATTCCTTTTTGGTCTTAGAAAGTAGCATTTTAATATGGTTGACATTTTTTATCCTCACCTCTTGATTTCATTGATTTGTTTGTTTTGGCGTTATTATTAATCATGTTATAATTCATTATCAAGTCGTCTGTATATAAAGTATTTTGAGAATTCAATATTCAAAACTTATAAAAGTATTTTAAATGTTTTTCGAAATATTTTTATGTATAGGGTTAGTCATAAGAATATTACAATTTGAAGTATACATAACGTTTTAAAAACTAAACAGAGGACTTTAATAGACAAGCCAAAATTCACACAGGCGCGTAAACATGTACTGCTTGGAAGAACATGAAACGAGGATACTGGAAGATTCTGTATTGTTGCTAGCACTGATTTTCGGTAGCAAAAGTTAGGTTAATAATTGAAAAAATGCAATTAAAACCAAAAATATGGTACACGAATAAAAAAATTCATTCAGAAAGCTTATACTAAATTCAAACTTAATTATCTGCTAAGAAATTATTTATTCATAAATTTGAAGTGTTTTTTATGTGAAGCACTGGTATTTTAATTTTACCATTGTGTCCAAGTGTATGGTTTACATGTAATACAATATAATAGAATTTGATTTTAACAGATCACCTTAGTTTATATAGAGAAATAACTGCACAAATCCGTGTTAGTTAAAAAATAAAAATTAAGTAATATATAACATACTAACATATTCTTGAAGAAATGCTTGCAATAAAATGACATCTACAATGGATAAATTGTTCTAGCTGTGAGTTATAGGCAATTGAGTTATTGGTTCTTCAACATATGCGATAATACAATGTTTTAGAGTTACGGGCTCTTAGAAAATTTATTGTAAGCTACTTCAAAATTAAAAAAATTACATAGACAGTTACAATGAATGAAATCGCGATATCAAAAGATTTATTTTTGACAATAACTCAATGCATACAATGGTACAACTAGTTGCTATGAGCTTTTTACTATAACAGACTAGGTATGTTATTAATAGGACATTAGTGCCAATAAAAATAGTATATTACCAAAATACCTAAACTGTCCCAGTATTATAAGGTACGATAGCTGGTTTGAAACATATTAGATTGGCTGCAATCTGTACAATGTGATCCATGTTCTGAAAAATGTCTTATTTTGTGTATAGTAATTCAATGAATAATCTAAAAATGACGGGATTTGGTAAACCGTCCAAAAATAAGCACACATTTTGCAACCTAGCGTTCACGTCAAATTGACGTTAAATATGAATTTATCGTATATTATTACCCCTATTGTTTTATCGTCCTTTTGTTAGGATTACTACTGTTAATCACTTCTATAAATAACTAACTTCGAAAAATTACTAGCTAAAATAAGCAAACCTTCTTCATTCTAAGAAATGTATGTGTATATTTTGATCGGTTCTATTTTAGGAATTCCCGTACGCTAATGTTTACATTGTGAGTTTTCCACTGGCCCCCTGATCTGATTAGAGCTTATAAGTTTCCCTTCACCTGGCGCATAGAAAGTTGGAATCTCGACCTATCAAAAAGTTTCCTTGATTAAACACACTTTTTGCGGTATCCGATCCGGGACCCTTTTTTTTTTATTAAATCTACTTATTCTTTCCAGCAAATAAAAGTTACGTAATTTACATTTCTTTTCACCCCTTTCTCCGTTTTTTCCTTCTCTTCTTGTGCCCGTGCGCGAGGAGAAGTTTATTTTTTTAACACCAGTCCGGGCAACGTTATCGCGAAATATTCGAAATTTACGATCTCAAGTACTACGTACATTAAAAATTAATTAGTTACTAGCACACAAATCCCACCGAAAGGATTAATTAAAGGAATCAAATTGAAACGATTAGACACTGTAAATAAAGTCTCTAATTATGTTTCAACGTTTTTTTTTTTTTTTTCTATTAAACACCAAATAGTAAGTGGAATGCTTTTTCCGCTTTCTCTATGTGTACGTCTCAAATTTCCTTTTTAACAATTATTTATAAAAGGGTTAATTTATAAGGTAAATCAATCGACTGATTTCAGCATGTTAAAGTGGGTAACTATTTATTGCTGTTTGAAGTTCCTCAAGGTTCAATATTGGGACCTCTTCTCTTTACCATTTATACTTTATCTTTCCATAATCATGTATAGTAGTATTGTAGTCATGATAATGATATTTAGATATACCTATTTATCGTGATTTGAAAACAAGAAAGCCCGGCCTGCTTTTTTTTTAATAATTGAGGTGCTGTCCAATCAATCGAAAATATTTGCTCGACAGGGGAAACAAGACTTCAAGGAATTTCGTAGTTTTACTTTTCGGCTTGTGGTGTCTCCTGAAGTAAACTTGGATTGAATTTTCGAATACTCAAATTTATTAAAATATGCTATTTAAATTAAGATTTAGAAGTTTACTAAAGCCAACACTTTGCCACTATCCCTCTTTCGAACCAAGTTCAGACATTACGGTAATTACACAATTCGCGTTTGCATCTTTCTGTTTCTTGTTTGAATCTATTTAATACAATGACAATTATAGAATGTAAAATGAAACATGTATGAATGAAAATGTAAACAAATAAGCATAGGACAGCCGGTATTACCTATGCGGTACCACCAAAAGGTTTAGGTCTACCATAAATATGTGCATTCAATGCACATAGATAAATAATAATGGTGCAACTATGTAATTAAAAATTACGAAAGAGCTATTGATATTATGACAAATATAGAATATAAAATTAATCATATATGAAACAAAATGTAACCAAATAAGCATAGGACAGCCGATATTACTTATGCAGTCCCATCAAAAGGTTTAGGTCTACCATAATAATAATAGCATTTGTTCATCATATTATTATTGCCACTACTGCCAAGAAGCTAGTTCATTTTTTCAATACATTTGTATATTTGGCAAAGAATTTTGATATGGCTAAGATTAAGCATTACATAATATTAAGTAAGTGTACTGTTAATCACCCTTGTTTTACACTTGGACATTTTGAATTTACCTTTTAAGGTAATACTATATATTTCAACAACATATTAGTGCCTTAACATGAACTTTGTTTTTAATCTCCAAGGTTTCCCTACTTATTTCTTGGCTACACTGACGAAGACCAATGAGTCAGAAACACGTGTCTGCATTTGCATTTCAGCGGAGTTACCCAATATCTCTACTTTCCTATACATCTATACATTTATACCCTTAAATAATAGATATATTTATGTTTTACATATCAACCAGGAAAATAACAAACAAACTTTGATCTATGTAAATAGCGTAATGTAAACAACTTTTTTTTAAATATATTGTTGTAACAATAAAATTATAGAGTTTGAAGAAAATTGTATTAACTCAGTATTTTAATTGATGAAAATCCATATTAAATATATTCTTTTACATAAGAACTACGTTGTTTAGATTTTCAATAATTTAATCCTAGATGTCACTGTATTGGTGATACAAATGTCTCAAGAACAAATTAGTAAAAAATCTAAATAACGTTGGTGTTATTTATACATTTATATTAAAAAAGTATATGTATATATATATTGCAAATTAGTTACATAGCAATCAGATTTAGGTACATAATTTATGGAAATTTACTCAATACAATTTCTGTCTTTCATTAAAAATAACTTTCATATTAATTTATTTAGTCATTAATAGACTTAACAAAATTAATTAGAATATTAATTAATGCAAATTCAAGGAAATAATCCGGATAATCAAACAATCTCATAATAAAGAATATCGCCCAGAAAGATATTTTGTTCATTCCGCTCTCTGTCTGATACATCTCCCTCCTATCGACAAGCATCAGCAACAACTCTATCGAAGCTAAACTCAACTTACCTAATGGTACATTTGGACTGCTGGGAATTCTCAATAAGACTTCGCACAAGTGAAATACTCCAATCATTGCAATCGGCATATATATTTTAAAATCTCCTTTTCCTCCTTTGTTTTCAGCAGCTTCTTGCGGCAAAAATATATTTTAGTCCGCTTGATCCTTATTGACGTTGAAATATAAACTAAAGAAATCTCACCGTGAAAGTTTAAACTTAAAGAATTCCGACGATAGCGTTAACCTAAGAACACCGGTTATATACACCGCTGTTCAAGAAAAATAGCACAGATTATTATAATAAAATAATTTTATATAAAATGGAAATAAACTCCAATTACATATTATACAAATATAAAAATGTTGATGAAATAAAAAACATTGTGAAAGCTCAGTACTTAAATCCGTTGTTAAACCTTGTTTTGCAAACACATTATTTTACTTTTAACTAATAAATAAAGGAAAGAATTTATTAGCTCTATAGAATCACATAATTCTAATTACATGACAACAACAGCGCAAAACAGTTATATTGTGAGAATAGAAAGTTAAAAAAAACAACAAGAAACAAAACTTGGAGTCTGTTGCTTGATATTAAACAAAAACACTAAAACACCTCTACCACACTTATGCACAAAAAAGGCTAAATACGTATTTCGACAACTATGTTGTCATCTTCAGTAGCACTGATTAAAAACCGCGCTATGGTGTATAGACAACGTGGTTTTTAATCAGTGCTACTGAAGATGACAAGAAAATGAATTATGTTAATGTACATTAGATAAATGGGGTAGTTAATCAACATTAATTCTAGGAAATGGAAGATAAAAGGCAGAAGAAGGATGGATGAAGAATTGTAGAACTAGGAAGTTAAGGAAAGATAATAGTTCTGGCAAATTAAACTTGTTACAGAGCAGCTTAAAAAGGTAAGGTGATTGTAGAAGCGTCTAAAGGAGAATGAAGGAATATTAAAACCATTTACTTTGTACCACAAGAATTTGATAAATCTTCATTGTACAAGCTCTATTAGGCGCTTTTGAGCAATATAATATGGATACCAGATAAGGCTGGTATATTCCAATTTACACCTAAGCAGTGAATTACATAAGACGATTAGTGTCCCGTTGTTTGTAAAAGCTCTATTGTTGCAAATAATAACTACCAATGTTTGTCTAGCTTGTGTAGATGTACTATAAACATGTGCATTAAACGAAAGTTCCCAACGAAAGTAATACCTAAGTCTTTTACCATCTTAACTGGTTCCACCTATGTATGTTCCAGCAAGCCGTAGCGAACAAGTTCCTTCAATTATGTATTGTTTCTAAGTCAGTCTGTAGCTGATAGCCATCACTAATACTGGTAATAAAACGAAATAATTTCAAATCTCCAGGAAGCAGAAGCTTATTGCACTTAATCTCGTCAACACTCTCGTTAATAAAAATATTGAGATTAGCGGACCTAAGTTAGAGCCCCGCGGAACTCTATAAATGGCTGTATATGTACATTTGAGCACTGCGTAGATACGGTATTAACTAAGCAGTCATCTCTGTTGTAATTCGCATTTACGGGCAATTTATTTTCCTCGGTGTTATGTGGCTTTCTTTTTTGTCGGTTTTTAATTAAGTAAATATGTTATGTAAATAGAGAGAAATCGAATAGTTCTACAATCTCAATATTATTATTTTCTGTAGATACTGGGGTGTTTTTCAAAAGGGCAGCTTAGTTATGTGGCAAACTAAAATCAAAGCTGCTGCGATTTATTTATAAATAACATAGAACCTCAAAAACGTACACATCATAAAATGTAAAATTTTGCTGACCTTGAACACATTCAAACAAGTCGCCACTACGCAGATTAAAAATAGTTCTAATAGCCCTCTTCTCTAGGATAAAAGTACGGGAAACATCATTACTCATACCCCAATGCACTATTCCGTAAGGCAATTTTGACTAAAAGTCAGAACAGTAAAATCTTTTTAGTCTGGACAAATTGCAAGATTTTCCCAATTGAAAAAGAGCGCAGCACAATTTAGTAAGCTTAGAACACAACTGGTCAATCTGTTTGCATAATTTTCATCCATAGTCGACAATGACACCGAGCAACCTGCAACTTCTAACCAGATCAGTTTGTGAGTTAGACATGGTAAACCTCGAGATATTAAACTTTCTTTCGTTATAAAAAAGCATACATTGTGTTTTTTCGATATTCACGACAATCCTATTAAATTTTACCCACTTGTTCACGTTAAATATATGAGCAGTACTAATAACATCGCCAACATTATTCGATAAAATTACTAAATTTATGTCATCTGCATACAGCACCACCTTAGCAGTGTCAACTAGCCAGTTAGGGAAGTCATTGATAAAAACAAAACCTCGCGTTCATCAGTGCTATCAGATTTCCGTCGATGCGCACTCTCAATTTCCTTCCTGGCAAATATGACTCGAACCACTTCAAAGAAATACCATTTAGACCCTATTTCCTAAGCTTATGCAGTAATATTAAATGGTCATCAGAATCAAACGCTTTATATCAGGTTATTAGCATACTTAGATAGAGAAGATTGTAGTCAATCAAAGTGTAAACATTGTTTAAGAAATTAATTATAGTACTATCTGTCGATTTACCTGGGACAAAGGAAACTATTTCTTTGAATGCTTTTAGTGCCCTCAAAAAATTATAGTTTTGTAACTTGACATATGATAAAAGATTTAGATCTGGACAATATTCCTTATAATAACCATTCATTGATGTTGCATCTTACTGATATTGAAGAAAGCATTATTGCACAGTTAAGGGATCTTGTGTGGGTTGTGATGAAATACCAGTAAAAATAATAAAAGAACGTGCTCGTGAACTTGCGATTATACCAGAACTAATAGTCAATAAATGTATAGAATCAGAAATATCCCCAAATGAATTGAAAAAATCTATTATTAGATTAATTATGGAACATAATATATTTAGTGAATACCAGAATGGCTACATCACAGGCAGATCTACGATCAGAGCTACTTATCAAGCTATACATGAGACAATTGACAGCCTGAATCATGATGAGTGTACAATTGGTATCTTCATGAACCTTAGTAAGGCCTTTGACTGTGTTGAATATTGGTTGTTTGAAAAATTGGAAAGAGCTGGAGTAAGTAAATATTGTTTGCAATTGATTCAGTCCTATCTAGATAATAGAAAGCAATGCGTAGTCGATAGTAGTGCGAGTGCTGCTTCTTAATGGGTGACGCTGATAAGGGGAGTGCCCCAGGGCTCTGTGCTGGGTCCTTTATTGTTTTCAATATATGTGAAAGATCTCCCTTGCAGGACTAAACATCAAACGATACTGTACACTGATAGTACCTCGGTAATTGTAAGAACTAAAAAAGATGCAGCATACAATGAAATACTGACTGTAGTAGGACTGTAGTTAATGGTTTGACAGAAACAGGCTGAATCTGAATACTGAAAGAATCAATGTGTTAAACTTTGGCTATTTCAGGAAGCACCCAATAAAAATTATTGATGGATATCAACAGCTAAATATGGAAGATATTGCAGTTATGTTCTTGGGATTGTGGATGGAACCTCAAATGAACTGGAAGAAGCATGTTGACCGCTTGGCGGCAAAGATATCATCATTTAGTTATGCCCTACGTGTCATAACAGGATTTGTGAATCAGTCGGCAAGTCTATATGCATATTACGCTCATGTGCAATCAAAACTTAGTTATGGCATCATGTTGTAGGGAACATCGGTTCATGCATCCAGGGTATTCATCCTCCAGAAGTCGTGCCTGCGTAGTGCCTTTGGAGTGAGGAAGACTGATTTCTGCGAAGAAATTTTCAAGGGACAAAAAATACTTACATTGACGGGCTTATATGTTCTTCAGTGTGTCAAGTTTGTGAAGGAGAACTATAAGTTTTTCAAAGAGCAAGAATTTCGACATCATTACGAGATCAAAGGTCTGGTATGTTTACATTTGGTGTCTCTACAAACAACAAAAGGCATTGTGTAAAAGAGTTGTATCACCCAAATAATAAGAGTGTATAATCATTTACCTTCACGCAGAAAATATTTACTTCAAAAAAGGCCAAGAACTGTATTGTTTGAGATAGTCATCAAAGAAGTTTTCTATAGCATAGATGAGTATTTTACTTATAGATTTTCACGCGTATGAATGTGAATCTGTTTTATTGCGTTATTTGCGTGGATGTAGTTTTTGACAAATTCAACACTACAATAAATAGCTTTTATCATTATTAATATTGGTTTATTATTATTATGTATGTCAGATTTACCAAGTATAGCAAAAGAATTATAGCAGAATACACTGAAATTCCCAGAGAGCAATAGATAAATCACCCACAATAATAATATTTGAATCAATAGATTAATTGCAAAAAAACGTTATGATGGAATACTTCATATTATAACGACAGTATAAAAATTTGTATTTGTTCATCACAAATCAACTATCACTAAAACAGAATTTCAATTAATTTTGTTTGTCCATGTTATCCCATCGCGAAAATTGTATATATATACAATTTGATTAAACATGCCACATACAAAATTAGTCCGGTACCTAGCATGACGGGCTTTACTAAATTAAACAATGATTAAATCTTAATTTTATAATCACAGCTGATGAAGTTTTATTACATTGTGCGGCTACATTTCATTAAGTAACTAGTATAGTACAAATACGTACGCAGTCGTTTTAAACACACGCACGAATATTTGTTTTGTTAGTAGTCAAACAAATTAATGAATTCTATTAATTTTAGACAAAATAATAACGAATGAAATGTGTCTTGACGTGTTTGTGTTTTTCTCGAGCTTCCTCTTTATTCCCTAAGCTATCAAATCGTAACATTTTATTGGTATCAATCATAAAAGCGTTTCATATCTGTAACAGCGAAAGAAACTAAAGTGTAAATAACCACCTAAAGCATATAAGACATAAACTTTTAGAGAAAATTAAATTGACAAGAGGAGAAAGTAGAAACGTGCTATATAAATCTTGAATAATTTTCGCTCCCTAATAGAATACTAAATAAAAAAAGGATCGTTCGGGATCATAGGTTTTTATGATCCAACTAACTCAATTATTAAGGCACATTTTCAACGATTTCGACTTGTGCTTTTTACGAACTATAAAAATCGACCCTTTTGCAAGAAAACTCAACAAATATTACTTTTATTCGGTATACATATCTATATACGGAGTGAGTAGGAAGTATCAACAAAATCAGTTTTAATCGAAAGGTCATAAATTAACAACTTATCTTTCCGACATTGATTGTATGGTTGATTTTATATCAAAGTAGCGAATATAATGTAAATAAGTTGAATCTACGTACTTTAATTTCATATTGATAATATACAACAACAATAAAAATAATCATATTGATAATAATAATAATAACATCTAACTCATTAGTACAGTATGTGCAAATACCTAAAATGTTGAGAAATCACTAAAACCATTTAAGCTACATGAAATTATGTTGCTCGAAACGTTATTTCATCAATAACAGCTTTAAAAATTTGGACGTGTTTACCAAATATACTTGTTAATCTATAGGTTTCATTAAAATAAAATATATTTCTTTATTGTTTTATTTAAAATTAAACAAAAACATTTATTGTTTATTCAACCAAGGCCTTATAAAACTGGTGGTAAACAGATTATATAGATTGTTTTCATACAACTCTAAAAGGTGTTTTTTCGTTTTATCCGAAATCCAGGGTACTTGGTGTGCCTTTTTTAATTCTTCAAACTCGTCAGCATCGAAATCTGTTTTGTAAAAAGTAGATTTAGGGCTATTTTTATCAACCCTAATTACTTGATTGCTATTCCATTCTACTTTTACATTTTTTATGTTTTCTGCCATAAATATTTTCCACGGTCTTTAAAATCATACAAGTCCCACTGGCAAAAAATTGTGAGTTGTGATAGATTTTATATTAATTTTAGTGATTACGTAAAGGTACATGGTTACCTCAAATTTATATCTGTTTTGTGCTACGCAGTTATCACTATAAAATATGCCCTCATTTTCAAAACAGTATTTTGAAACTTAATCCAGTAAGCATATCGCTATTTCGCTGGAGCCTCGGTTAGCAATGGCTTCGTGCCAATAGTGAGAGTGTCGAAGCAAGCTACTTTAATCTCTTGCCTTTTCTACGTCTAATGCTTTTCCTTCTCTACTTTTATTTTTATTTTACAGCTGTTTGTTGTAAGATTTGGCAAGACCGCTTTTCACTTAGTCGATGGAGTTTTTGTAGATTCGCATATGGCACATTGATCTTTCTTGGCTTGGAAGGAAGTTATGTTAAACTTCGTGGTAAAAATGTGCTCATACGTACATTTCTTTGCCACAGGTCGGCCTTCACTTTCTTTGTGTGCCTTGTAATATCTATAAATTTGAGCTAATGTGAGGCAGACATCTATGTATTCTATTGTTGTTTGCGCTCTCAAATAGTGTGATTCTATTCTATTGAAAGAATGTTGGTGTTCTCTAATTTTATCCTTCATTGAAGCATCAACTGTTTCATGTCTTTCAAAGTTTCCTCTTTTATCTTTTTCGGCGCATCCTCAACCATCAGATTTTTTCCAGGTTAAGCGTATATGCTGATATCTCCAAGGTTATTGCTTATTGCACGACCGTACTGATTGTGAAGAGCCAGAAACATTTCCGTAGGGTTGCGTTATTATAACTGAAATTTCTAGTAATTCCTTTTCTTATTTTGTTTCATATCCTTTTTATATCCCCTTTCTTTGATTTACAAGTATTCTAAGTACCACTTGTATATACCGTTTGACTGAAATAAAAGTAGATATAGGGAAACACAGACACGCACACATGTGCATGCAAACATGAAATGGAGGGGAAGATAATAGGGGAGTACAGATGAGTTCATACCGGGTACCGGGCTACCGGGGCTTCAGTGCAAAACGTTGAAAGCTAGTATGCAGACGTTTGCTTTAAGGAATTGCTCCGGTATTTTGGTGATTGATGTATAATGTATTAACATTGAACTGAAACAAAACTCTATAAAAATTGTAACTAAAATAAAATTCTCACATTTAAAACAAAACAAAATATTATAGTGAACTATACAAATAAATTTTGCACGTCTTGTACGAATTATCCTTCGCATACCATAACACAATCTGTATTTTTTCCTCGACAGTTAAGGGCATTTTATTTTAATATTTGCGAGTTTGCTCAGACACAATGTAACTTCACACTCTAAAGATACGGAACGAATGCCATGCGCGCATGGTGTTCGGGCTCTCGGTCTCCCCACACCACCGGTCTTATGGTGGTGTGGGTAAACCGAGAGCCACATTTTTGAACTGTTGTATACATACATGTACATGTACATGTTTATGTGTGTGTATTTGAAGATGCATATTAACTTTTAAATACGACAATCTGTATATATATATATATATATATATATATATATATATAATGACCTTGATTTCCTTTATTTATTGTTTAAAATTTTAATTTTAATGGTTAGGTTATTTCCCTCATATAGAAGGTCAAACAAAACATGTTGTGGTTGGACAACAAAATAAGTATTTCCGTTTTAAACATTTTATAATTTTGAAAAAACTGAATAAAGTCGAAACGTCAAATTTTTGTTTTAATTAGATTAACTTTAGTAATTTTAATTTTGAGGCCGCAAATTAATAACAAAATGACAAATAGAAAGGCAAGTCACCATTATGCAGTTTCTATTGGAATGTCCTTGATTTATCAAAGAAGACAACCTAATTCAGGACATGGTAGACATTAATGACAAACTGACGACATAACATAGAAAGATCAAAAACGTGAAATTGTGAATTAAAAGTGAAAATGGAAAGTTTCAGGTGTAGTGCAGATTTCATTAAAGATCCTTAATGTATTAGAGACGACATCCAACTTCACCATACGGCAGATGACTCTCTATATATAAATATATATATATACGTATTAATGTAAATAATCAAGTGAAAACTTTTCGAACACAAAACATTATGAGTATTATTACAAATGCAAATATATAGAAGAGAAAAGTTAAAAGTAAACGTGGAGAAAACAAAAATATTTCTTGGTACAGTACAACAAATAATAACGAACTGCTAGAATTGAAGAATAGGAAAGACAAGGATGGATATATAATAAAAGAAGAGAAGGTGATATGAAAGATATGCTTTTATGTAACAAATGATGTACAAAAATATGAATGGTATAGAACAAAATATCCATATGTTGCCTTATAATGATTCATGACAGATGGCGTTACAAATAATTTTTGAAACACATTGATCCATGATTTACTATTAGTAATAATATTATTAATTATTATTATATGCATTAATTATAGTTATTTATGTACCAAGTTAGTAAAGTGATCCTTTATCGAACGAGTCTGATTTATGAGTCAAGCGAGCGAGGCGAGTAACAGGCGAGTTCGATAAAGGCAAAATTGTATCGCCAACCGTAAAAATTGTTAATTTAAAAAATAAAGATGTAATAACTTACGACAGCGACAAATGATTTATGTTTGAAGTCATTAGTCATGGGTACGTTGACAGATACTAGCGGCAGGTAAAGTATTTTATTTTACAGTACGTAGTAGTAAGTGTTTGTTTACCTCCGTAACGCGCTATGGTAATGCTTGGATTTATTGACGAATAGCGATAAATTTAATTGATTTACCCCGCTGTCATTTGCATTTTAGCGATCTTTAAGTTTTACACTTTCCACCTCTGCTTGAATTCAATTAATTGACAAATTTGATAACAGAATTCAATAAACGCACTTTAAAGAGTTTTTAGCAGTTATTTTAAAAATTATAGGCATCAACTAATCAACTTTAACCTAATATGAATTAGAATTTACAGGATATTAATGCTACTATATTGAAGAAATGAAAGAAAACGTTCCCAACTTGCCGATTTAATATCATGAAAATGTCTATATCGCAATGCGTAAGTCAATTACAGACATCCATAATATTCTATACCATTGATAAATCAATCGATAAGATATACCTATTAACAGTCATGAGTATCCTCCCTCGATGGTACCTTCAGATCTGCTAGTTAAACTATGATGCCTATTTTTATATCATGGTTTTAAGTGGATTTATGATCTGCCTGAACTAATAAAGATAAACAGAACGCTCTCGAAAACAATCTGATGAACCAGCAGATTAGTATTGCAAATAAGATCTAATAATTATGCCTGTTGAAATTAATTTATTATTTATTTTCATTAAAAGGAGGATCGATTAATTAATATAATAATGTACACCCACTATAGCAAGTACCGGATTGTATCTGTTACATTCAAGATCTTCTCACTTTGTTTATTAGCTTTGCTTACGCTTGTTTATCAGCAGGGCGAATTCATAAAAGAAGAAAGGGACAACATATAAAATTTGACATTTCCACCGATCTTTTTTATGATATCCTTCGCGTATTGTTATTCAGTGTCACCGTTGAATTTAATGAGAAAAATTTTATTGCCCATCGGGAGATTATAAAGCATTTTTCCAATTTGATGACGTCATCGAGATTCCGAACTTGCTACCCCTAACGTCAGCAACTAAATCTAATTACCCTTAAAGCTTTTATTTACCTTTTTGTTTGGGGGATAAGAAGAGAAGGAATTTTTCGTCTTCAGGCGGAAAGTCAAGGCAAAATTTCTTAATATCTATATATTAACATATTCCTTTGTCTTCCATATTACTTTTTTTTTAAAGATATAGATTTATAGCAAGGGATTTTTAATTTACATTTTTAATAAAACATTAAAGTATTTTCTTTCAACTACATTATTTTTAATTAAGTGAATGGAAACGAACAAAAGGAATTACAGAATAATCCAAATTAAATGCCTTTTCGTTTTCACAAACAAGTTGTTATAACGTATCTACTAATGTTCTCTTTATGTAGGTATTTTTATAATTAATGAAATCTGTATTTCATCCTTTTTAAAAAATATATATAATCGAGGAAATTAATCCAAACCAAGGATTATTGGTGTAATAATATAAGAAAATAATTACTGTGAATTTCCGATGCAGTGCAACCGTAGGCACGTGTTTCAGACTTACTGGTCATCAGTACTGTGTCGTCAAGGAATAATAGGGTGGTTTAACCTTCAAGATGTATAAGACAACAATATCGTAAAAGAGGAATATCGTTCGTTGACAGAAAGGGATACATATTGCTGTGGTTCGCAACATTATAAAATTTATGTTTTGTATATTTAGTATAATTTAAAAATCAAGATATTTTTGATATCTTAACTTTATTATTATTATGTAAAATAATTGTTAATTTTTGCTAGTGTGTTGTCAAAGAACACTCAGTATACTTTAAAAAAAAATATCGATGATCCGTCGAGTTAAATATACCGGGTGTAGAATGGATTTTCGTACATAGGGATTTTACATGCAAAACTAATAATTTGCGAATATTCCCTCCTCTAATTTTTTTATAGGAAAATGTTAAACACAAAAATTATAGAGCTTTAAAAATAGGTCCCATTTTTTTTCTTCTTTGCTTACTATCACCCTCCGGGTCATTAAAGGAAAAAGAATTGAAGAAATGATACAAAATAGCAACAGCCGTGACATGTGACAACAAAAGTAACAAAATTCATTCATTTAACACAACAATGTGACAATTTTAGTAGAGGCGTTTAAATCTGTTTTAAGCATAGGTTTGAAGTCGTTTGCAGAAAATAAAAAACGTGCTGAAGAGATTTTAAAATTTTATTGAAAGTGGTAATAAAGGTAGTTGTAGTAATAACTAAATTAAATGCTCAAACAAATCTCCGTTGACAACTGAGCAGCACCCCAATCTGTCGTAAAAATTTCTTCTAGTTGCGGCCAGTTGATAGTGTGATATTTGACGACATTCTGCAAGTATTGCAGCTCTTAAAGCGTCGACATTTTGATACGTCCTTCCATTGTATAGCCGATCATGCAATGTCCCCACAGAAAAAAATCATTTGGCGAAAGATCCGTAGATCTTGGAGGCCAATTAATTTCTCCACCTCGACCTATCCAGCGATTTGAGAATACATGATTTGAGTACTCTAAAACATCGCGCTGGTAATGCGCAGGACATCCATCATGTTGGTACCAAAATTCGTAATTAATTCCCAATTCGTCGATAGTTGGCCCGACTTCTTCTTGCAAAAAATTTAAATACGAAGCACCAGTTATGCGGTCTGCAATAAAGAACGGTCCAATTATGTGAGGACCTAGTATGCCAGCCCAAACATTGACACTACCCCGGTATTGCGTATGAGTCTGCAACATTAAATGTTCATTTTGTGTGCTCCAGTAGCGATAATTTTGTTTATTTGGTTCACCAGTTAACTGAAATCGACACTCATCGCTGAATAAAATCCTAGATAAAAAGTTTCGGTCATCAATGGCCATCTCCATCATTATTTCACAAAACTGCATTCTTTTTTCTTTATCCTCCTCGAATATTTTTTGGTGCTTTTCGTATTTATAAGACCGAAACCGCGGATCTTGACTCTTTAAAATTTTCTGAGCAGTAGTAAAATGAATCCCCAAATTATTACCTATTTGTCTTAAGGAGACATTTTTGTTCTCTACAACGCTCAAGAGAACGGCATCTACCTTCTCTCTACTTGCACCAGCTGTTACATTCTGGCACTTACATTTCTTATTAACAGTGCCGTTGGTCTCAAAGTGCCTGACAATTCTATTCAGGGTGTTCAAATTTAGAATTGGTCGCTCCGGGTAGAATCCAGCAAAAGTTGCTTGTATGTCCCTAAAAGACAATCCAGAGTAGTACCATTTAATAAAGTTGACTTTCTCTTCTTGGCTATAGCAATTCATTTTAAGAATCAGCAAACTTATTTTGATTGTCAAAACGTGACATTTATTGCTGACAGGATTCATGGCTAGTACTAATCGGTTCATTCCTAATACTTTTTCTTCAAGTCTAGCAGGACCAGAAGGTGTTAGAAAATAAATATCAAAGAATTTAGATACATTTTTTTTTGTCTACAACTTTTGTGTTTAACATTTTCCTATGAAAAAATTAGGGGAGTGAATATTCGCAAATTATTAGTTTTGCATGTAAAATCCCTATGTACGAAAATCCATTCTACACCCGGTATATACACGTATAGGCGATACTTTAAGCAAATGTAATATAATTTATGTATTTGCTTTGCTTGCAGATGTGTTTTTGTACTTTTTCTATATTGATAAAAAAGGATTTCACTAAAAAGAAATACGAGAGAGTTGTTAAAAATAAGATTCGCACGAACGCAACAGTTTTGATATGTGTTAAAAGAGATTCACATGAAAGCAGCAGTTTAGATATGTTGTTCTTTTAGTTTCAAAAAGTTTAAATATAATGTAAAAGAGTTACAAATGTTTAGTAAGATAGAAAAAAGAGAAAACAGTTCTGTAAAGTGCATCCTATGTAATTGTGACACAGAAATGATGGACATTGGTAATTGTTTGTGTAAAAAAATTGTGCTTCAGTAAGTTTGACACCGATTGAATAGATATTTGGTAAAATAAAATAATAGTTTTTTATTAATACAGATAAAACTATATATAAATATATTTGTTCTGCGATCTATTTTTTGTTTGTTTTTAAATTAATCCTTGCCATACCATATCAAAATTAGAATATTATAATTAATTTAAATAAATATATAAAAAATAAAAAAAAACTACATCCTGACAGAAAGAGAGCTGGTTCTTGGAAAGGTAAGAGAGACAAAATATGTGTGTAAATCGCTGTAAACCCATGTACATGTAGTTTCACAATATATCTGTGATCATTTATCTTTAAAAATAATTAATTAAATTCAGTAATTTAAAAGAATTAAAGGTACAAGATGTTTTATTTATATATTTATTTGGCTCAACTTGTAGGGCATTTATATTGTACCCTAACTTAAAGGTCACAGCAATATGTTATGAACTTTTTGTACTCACCGCCTGTAAAGTGACATTTGGTGCATGTGTCGCGAGACGACTATAAAAATTGAGAAAAACACTGGTTCTTTGGGACATTTAAAAAGAAATCTAACTTGATAGTAATAAAATTCAGTCTATAAAATACTACTTCCCTCGACTATTATTCACTAATAAATTTATGGCGCCATCTATTTGACCACATCGACATTCATATTGACAGTTCATAAGAAATTGTAATTCAACCAAAAAACGCAATAAATGTACTATAAATTTATAAATATAAGAATAAATACATCATGTTTGCCATGTGTAAGAATATAATAACTTAATTTTAGGAAAAGGTGAGTAGTTACGTACATGAAATGCTTAGGTATGATACCAATGACATTAATCAATAATATTTTTTTAATTTAATGTTCGTACAAAAAATATTGTACAAAGCACTTGCGTAAAGACATCTTCCACGCATTCGCGCAATTAAAAGCGGTCGCTCTTGCTTTCAAAGTGCGCTATATCAACATTAAAATATAGAGTCTATTGCAATATTTATATGAATGGCACCCGTGCTACAAGAATCTACATCGCGACGATTGCTTCTACTAACCTTCCTCTCAGAATAGAGTAGATCCATTCGCAGCAGTTATCCTCCACTGCCTGAGAGACCTGGTTATTGATTCTGTCTCCTGTATATATCTCTGACTGACGGTTTTCATCTTCAAGGTTATCCTATCTTCTTCTTTGGCTACACTGCACTGACCAGAATCAAATAGGTCGAAACACGTGTCTGCAGTAGCATTTTAAGCGGTCTTACTCCTTGAAATTCTTTATATATAGAATCTTCAACACTGAGAAAAACTAATTTTAAGATTATTTAAAATTGATACCTAAAATCGTTTTTAAAAAACATGTTTTTCGTTTTACTTTTGTAACGGGATATGAAATACTTCTGTTTATAATTGAATTGTTACGTAAACAGTTTCCAAGTAATTTAACGAATAGAAAGGTATTGTTTAATTCTAAAACGTATTGAATTTGCCACACCCTGTACTAGCACGCTGGGTGGGTGGTTAGTGGGGATAACCCAAACAATTACAGCACGAATAATAATTCATTTTTAAATTTATTATCCGAGTACACAAAGTAATCAATGCCAGGAACGGAATGAGAAAATAGTAAAAAATAACGTGCTTCTGCCATGAGGTCACATTTCTAGGCGAACTTAAATAACCCCATTTAAAAAAATTGAATTACAAATCCTTTTGCGGATACATTTATATTTACATATGAAACAGTGTTTAACAGGATATCCTGGTGAATAGAGGCATAACCACATGCGACGCCTAATAATTCAAAAACGCGAAACGAGAAGGAATAGAATAGTTCTGTAGCCGCCGGTCTTGTATCATCAAATATTGTATCTTTTATGTATTAAGAGGCATCAAATTATGTATTCATGTTTTAATGGAAGCTTATGTCTCGCCGAACATTTGAAAATAAAATGACTATTTCAAAAGAAAAGGAAAAATTTTATAGGAATATACAGGTTGGTTCATACTACTCGTGCTCCATATTTTTATTTGGACGTCTAATAGTAGACGTTTCAACAGACTGGATAGCTTTTACCATAATTATTTTCTTTTTAATTTTGCGAGTAATAGACTATGGAAATATTTTAGGAATATACAGGTTGATTCAGACTACTAACTCTCCATCTTTTCCTTTGAACGTATAATAACGGACTGGGAAGTTTTCACTATAATTATTTTCTTTATGATTTTGTGATAAACGCTTCTAATAGCTCTAATGTATGCAGCAATATAATTAGTGAATGTAACACCACCATGTGTTGACTAGATGTAAGGTCCAATTAGATGAAGATACTGCAAGATGTAATTTAACTCGCTTAACTTATAAAGCGAAAAACAAAAACAATGTTTCTGTAGCTGCTTGTTGGTACGAAAGGTGTGGATCTCTAAATGCGTCACATGCTCCAGGAATAGGAGTTTATAGCTACAGCAATTAAACTCAAGAAGTTCAAATAACAGAGTAAGAATGTTTACATAGCAAAATGTACAAGTGTATAAAAATATAAGCTGATGAATAACAATATTTAAATGACACCGTTAATTCAATGCACATCCGTTTTCACTTAAACTAAAGTAAACCATGAAGCAATACATAATTAGGACGTACAGCCATGTAAAATAATTAAAACAAACCTACACAACATTAGCGAGTCTAAGTTTAATTACATGTCAAATATTTATTCTAGATTTTTTCTTGTTTAAAGTTAGCATTTTTGTTTTGTGTCCTAATATTGATACCAAGTTTTTCATTCATAGAAATAATATAATGTTCCTGAATTATTTAAATACATGCTAAAGAGTGCTTATATCTGACACGGCACAGACAGAAATTGAATGTTCCTTTAAAGAAAAATTTCAAAATTGTGTTTGTTTTAAAATGTAATTGTTTTGACTTTTCGTGAATTAAATTGTTTTCACAGTGTTAACTAAATGGTGTCTTCAACAATAAGATTCTAAATGTAAGCTTTTTGTTTAAAAAAGAATTGTATATGAAAATTTTTTCTCTTTTTCACTTGAATAAACTGTTCAGTATTATTTTTAATTGTATATAAACACAATGAATGTTTCTCTTTTTTAAATGTTACCACTAAATTTTAGAGTGATTAATATTACTAATTTGTTCTTAATAGGTCCGATGAAGGACTAAATAAAGGTTCGAGAAATTGTGTTTTATTTTCAAAACAAATTCTGAAAACTCAAAATCTGTCTTATAATCAGTAGCAATCTATATTTCAATAATAGATCACATTAGCGGAAGTGGCTGATTGATAACAAAACCAATCTAAAACATCTATATATATATATATATATATATATATATATATATAATATTTTTGATTTGCTTCAGTTAAAAAAAAGCATAAAATACGAGGAAAATGCTAAAGATGGAATTACGAAGCTGAAGTCGTTAGTGCTTTTTCTCTCTGTGCATTTTAATTGTAAGTACTTTTTAATTCGTTTTTAATTCAATATTAAAACTTTGTGAATGTAGTCAGCCAATGCGTAAATATATAACGACTCCCGTATTCTATATAAATTAACTTTCATACAATTTATCATCTGCGTTTGTGGTAGGATATATTTAAAGAAATATTTTTCTCCTATTTGTGCGAGCATGTATTAAAGGGCGTATGATGGTTCATGCATCGCATATGAAAATTACATTACATTGCTTTGTCTATCTTTCTGTTGTTGATTGAATTATTCCGGCTGACCCAAGTTTGAATCGTTTCCAGGAATTAAAAATGTCATTTATTGAGTTATTTGCATTTAATTTCATCCCTAAAAATCTTGGCCAATTCATGGAGAATGTTTGTTAATGAACGGCCATAAATAACGTTTTTCAAACTCTATACTGTGTCGATTAGGTTGCCACTAAACTTAAAATTTAAGTAAAACTAAGCTACATTTTTTGATTTTTATTTAGATGAATTGGTTTCAAAAAATTTTTGCATCATAATAATGAAAAAAACATTCTAAATATGGATATTTTTGTTAATATTTTGTTTTTATGAAGAATTTTTTTTTATTATGTAGTGTACATTTCAATCTAATTTTACACAAAACATGAATCTTTTTTTCTTTATAAATAATCTCTATATTCTATTTATTATGTTATATATATTATAACTTTGTAGAAGAAGAATAACTGTATGATTAATAATATTTTATATATTCAATCAGTTACGTGTTTTATATTTTTGATAATTGATAATGTCTGTATCTAAATGAGAGTAAATGTTTAGATTATTATTATTATTATGGCATTACTTAATAATATAATAATAATAGGAATATAAAACAAAATCGGTGTTTAACACAAAAACCATTCACAGCAAATTTATTTTAAGCACATATTTAAAAGGGAAGTATATAAGTTTGAAGTTGAAGTTTTAAAGTACCTATTAGTGAACCCCCTTGAGGCAAAATACAAAATTATTTATGGCATATAATTTGTATTCCATATGCTACGAAACATTTTCCTTGCTTGATTCTCAGCCAACATATTTTATACATTCCACTCAATTCACTACAATGTCAATAGCAATTCCTTTTACTTATCGACTACACTAACCCCTGATAAAAATAGAAAATAAATAAATTGAAGTACGTAATCAAGAAAGGAAAAAATGTATGCTTTGTATAGTGAGTCGACGATCCGGCAAAGAAAATTTACTCTTTAATTTTCAATAAAATTAAAAGTCGCGTACTGTAGTTGATAGGGTTGTCATTGCTTTACCATTTAAAAATATATACGCTTATATAGGCTGATCTAGTAATCATTGGCACATATAAGGTGTATTTTTTTAAATTGATCATCCTTTGGATTTTCCGTTAAAATAGAAATATTCTTTATTAAGAGATATTATTCGTTAAAGTTAATAGTTTTCAAGTTATTTGTGATTAAATTTAAAAAGTGACATTTACAGCTGTCTTTTTAATTGCCTATAATGCAAGAATGCCATGACAGAACACAAAATAGTTTGGCATGGCACAGACAAGGTGTGCCAAGTCATACTTATATGCAAAATCTGTTTTAATTTATACTGGATGTTTGCAAAAAAATGAAGAAACTTTAAACACAAAATATTTATTTATTTTAAATGAAACACCCAATATTTTTTACAGAAGCATATTAAGCCCATCAATAGCCACTTTTTTTGTTATATATGTCCTATTTCGATCCTTGATATTTTAGAAGATATTTAGATCATATCCATGACAAAGTAAAAATTTCGGTAGCCATGGAAAAATATAGTCACTGTCGAAAAATATTCAACTCAGTCGAATTTGTCGTAAAAGAATAAAACAATCGTCGTGTTATTGACCTTTGTTAATATTACTTCTTAATGTTTTCGTTGTTGTTGTTTCTTGTGCCTTGTTTTTCTGAAATATTTTATTTAATTTAATCCGGAATAAAATGTATTTTTTACCAAATTATATTTCTCGAACCATCGAACAACAGCTTTTTCAATGAATTGGTCTATGTACGGAAGTGAAAGGCCGTATATTTAAACATTGAGTATAATTTTGTTAAATTTACTAATTTATTACTTTAAATTACTTTAAATGTATGATTTTCACATAATTGCTACATGAGTTTACGACTTTTTTTATCACTTTAAACAGAATGTGATGCTAAAGGGTGATTATTTCCTTGACTATTGGGCGTTCTATTTAAAATGATGTTTGTGTTTAAAGTTTCTTCATTAGGCAGCACCTTTGCGAACACCCAGTATAAAACTTTTTTACCTAAGTCCCATACGAAGGGGAGGGTAGAGGAGGGTATGCCTGCGTACAAAAGCAGGTATAATTTGGGTTTACCCCAACGGATTTTAATATTTCTGGGCTCATTAGATAGAGAATTTTACAAGGAATTGAAAGAGATTTTGTACGAAATTACGTGGTTGTCAAAAAAAGTAACAGAGGGCGCTGTTTTCAATTTATTTATATTACTTGTTTTTTCTATGAAATTTTAAATGGAACGGTTTATTTTTGATATCGTAATATTGAAGCACATAAAAAGCCGAAGAGAGTGATGAAAACCGGAAGTTGCTACCTCTTTTCTTGATGAAGATATAGTCATACGAAGATAATCTAGAAAAATAAAAATTTTAAATATAAATTTATTTATTTATTGGGAGTAATAATTTTATTTTAATTTTAAGAGAGTCTCTAAACAGTGTATAGTTCGTTTTCACTTGAATGTTCATCATACTCTTCCATAAATGTATTAATTTCAATCTTCTCATCGATTTTTTAATTCATTGCATATGTTACGTTAGATTCTCCTTTTAAATGTTTTCAAATTCTCTGGCTATTTTTAAATTTCATGTCTTGTCCTTTTAGACATTGAAATAAAATAATGACAATAATAATAATAATAATAATAGTAATAATAATAATACATCTCTATTACCCAACAGCTATACATCTAATTATGGGTAAACAGCAAAAATAATTTCCGTAACTCATGAACTAAGTAGACAATAACGAGAAAAAAAACAATATAATATTATGCATTAGTTATAGACAAAACATTTACTTATTAGTAACGAAAGGATACAAAAATTAATATCTAATTCGTCCCCGCCTATAACATGAAAGTAAGTGAAAGAACCTATTATTATACCTAAACATAAATAAGAAAATATATTGACCAAGTAATGTAAACGAAAAAAAATATATATTTAAATCAGAAAGTATGTACAAAAAATAAAACAAAAAAAACTTCAACTTAACAATGATCAAAGTGTTACCATTATTTTTAATACACATGTTTACTTGTCGATTAGTAGAGAGAACAGTTACTTCAATTTCGAAGGCAACAATTGTTGTAATCGGCTTTTTGTGATAAACTATGTCTTTTATTCTGCCCCATAAATAAAAACCAAGACTATCTCGCAAGGCGAATAAAAACTCAATAATGTCTTTTTTATTAGCATCACATGTATATACATACTGTGTGTCCAAAAAGTCTGGAAACACCCAAATGAAATCGAAACGGATGATTTTTGAGAAAAATGCAGAAACGGGTCAATTAGTATCTTCAAAAAACTACTGGCTGATGGTATCTGTTTGGAATTTTTGATGACCTTGAAAAAGTTATGTCATAAAAAAAATGTAAATGGCAACGTCGGATTTTTAATTTTATTTTTGATAGATCTTTTAATTGTCTAAATGACTGTAAAAAATTTTTCATTTTACTTAAGAAAATGACCGAGAAAAATTTAATTACTTCTTCGAAAATGGAAAAGTTTGTCTTTAAAAAAAAACATAGTTGGCTTAAAAGTCGATTATTTTTCAAACACATTTTGTTTTATTTGTGACATTCAAATACGAATTGTGCGTAAATTAAAAAAATCTGTTTAAAAATGGTTTTAAGTGAGAGAGAAAGTATTCAAATATTGATGATGATTGGTTTTGGGGATAGGGCTCGTTCAGTTAGAGAAGTTTGCGACTTATTTAATACAGAACATCCGGAGCGTGCCCCAATTAGTATTTCTGCAGTGAGTAAGATTCACAAAAAATTTCAAGGAGAAGGCCATGTTCGATATCGCCCTAGAAGTGGTCGTCCAAAGATCGCAGAAGATACGCAACTCGACGTATTATTGTCAGTAGAGGAAACTCCAAATTCTAGTACACGGCAGCTTGCTCGGGAGTTTAACGTGTCGAAGAGTACAATTGGTAATATTTTCCGGAAAACTAAGTATCATCCCCACAAAATCTGTTTGGTTCATGAGCTGTCTGAAGACGACTTCGACAGACGTGTACAGTTTTGCGAACAACTGATGCCTATGTGTGATAATGATCCGTTTTTTATCAGAAATATCTTATTCTCAAATGAAGCTACGTTCACATTACATGGGGCTGTTAATAGACAAAACTGCAGGTACTGGGCGCGCCAAAATCCACGCTGGATGAGAGAGGTACGAACTCAGTATCCTCAGAAATTAAATGTATGGGCTGGTTTACTTGGTAACAGAATTATAGGGCCTTTTTTCTTCAACGGTAACCTGACGGCGGAAATGTATTTGGATTTTTTACAAAATTATTTAATACCGTCATTAGCAGAAATACTTCCGAACCATGAAGATCGTAATTTGCCCAGCCAAAGAATTTGGTTTCAACAAGATGGGGCTCCACCCCACTATGCGGGAAATGTTCGGCATTATCTCGAGAATACCTTCCCAAACAGATGGATTTGCAGGAGGGGGGGCTATCGAAGGGCCAGCTAGGTCGCCAGATCTAACGCCTATTGATTATTTTTTGTGGGGTTACCTAAAAAATAAAGTATAGGCAACTAAACCTGAAAATTTGGAAGACTTGCGTCAACGGATTGAGATTGAAGTACGAAGGATCACTCCTGATATGATAGAAAACGTTCAAATTGAATTTTATTATCGTTTAGGGTATTGCCAAGATGCTCAAGGACAACATTTTGAACATTTATTGTAAGAGTTTTTGCTGATTTCTACGATTAAAATTTTCTTTGTTTACTATAATGATTTTCTTTTTTTCAAAATTTTTCTTAAGTAGAATGAAAAACTTTTTGACTGTCGTTTAGACAATTAAAAGATCTATCAAAAATAAAATTAAAAATGCGACGTTGCCATTTAAATTTTTTTTTGATGACATCATAACATTTTCAAGGTCATCAAAAATTCCAAACAGATACCATCCGCCAGTAGTTTTTTGAAAATACTAATTGACCTGTTTTTGCATTTTTCTCAAAAATCATCCGTTTCGATTTTATTTGGGTGTTTCCAGACTTTTTGGACACACAGTATATTAGAACTGGAGTATATGTACAAATTCAGGGCGACAGTTAAATGTTACTTTGCGGTAATATTTTATGTTATTCCCAGTTTATAATTCAGTGACATTTCCTTGAAAGAAAATTCAAGTGCTTGTTACTGACAAAAAAAAAACAATATAAAATAACAAACAGTAAATGTTTGTATTACTAACATTTTTAAGACTCCTCCTCTACGTTGAAAAATGGAAATATGAAAGTCCAAGCTATTTAATATTCTACCTCTAAACATGAATATTTAGCTTATTACTGTTATAAAATATAATAAACGTATAAATCTTGTTTAAAACACAAGTTCAAGTATATTACAAAATCCATATTTACATACTAAAATGTTGGAAGATTTCATTTTTATATTTGCTCTAAATTGCGAATATCTGAACAGGGTAACTTCATTGTTCATTTGTTCTTGTTTCCCGTCTATTCGAGCTGGTATTCCTCTTATTGTTCTATCGCAATCTAGAAAGTATTTTAAACTAAAACTTGCCTGTTTATCGTCTTTCGTATTTAGAAATTAGAAGGTGCCGTTTTCCATACATGCCGCGAAGTTTTACTTACTCAAGTTGTTTCTGTCAAAAGTATTTATTAATGTATTGTGGTTAATTAAATGATAAAATATGCATGCCACGCGTATTTGTGCTGAACAAAATTCGTTTAGTCTGCGCCAGGTTTGTGACATGTGGATTATTAAAGTTTTTCACGAATATCCTTTTGTCGGCGAAATATTAACTGTCAACAACGTTTTCCTAATTTACTCTGAGACAATATTAGACAAGTAAATGTATATTTCAACTCTTGAGAAAATTAATTAAAATTATATTACACAGTGCGAGTCGTAACTATTGATTACATACGGGAATAATAGATTATTCACATCACACAAATACAAAATGAAATTTACATTATCTTAATCACTACTAATATATGCCAGTACGTTTAAATGAATTTCTGAAATATTCATGTTTTAATATGTAAAAAGCTCCATTTTACGTGTTTATGCGTCAGCAAACCAAACTGAACTGCACTAAAATACTGGCGCTACTTGTAATTTCTAGCACATACATTTGTAAATCGAAAAAGGTAATTTTTATTTTTTGAAACAAACGTAAAAGTATTGTGGTGCATTAACGTTGCAGTTTAATATAATTGGAAACAATAATTGTTACGTAGCTTCATTAGTGTTGCGGAAATAATGGTATAGTAGCACTTAATAGAAAATAATTGTAAATCTGTAATTATTCAGCACTGTCATGATAATCTCTACATTTTATACAGAGGAAATTTTTATGTTTAAATACTAATTTGTAATATTAATGTTCCTTGTATATAATTAACTAGTTTGGTAAGTAAAATCTTTTATCACCGTGAACTAAACCAAGGACGGGTTTCGAGCTACTTGTGTCGACCGAATGCAATTTGTCCTTTTTAATATTATTATTATTTATCTGCATCCTCTTTTGCCGTTAGGCGTCGAGGCGATCTGCTTTGCAGAATTTTTTCCATCCTATCCTATCCCTAGTCATTTCTTGAGCTTCCCTCCAGGTACTTCCCCGGTCCGTCAGCAGCTGCGCTATCCCCTGATTCCATATTCTTCTTGGTCTACCTCTGTTTCTCCTCTTGTTCCAGCCGGCCTCCCATATTTCTTTTACAGGGTTCGTGTTACTCATTCGTGTAAGGTGCCCAAACCAACTAAGTTGTTTTTCCTGGATTTTTTCTATTGCTGATGTTACACCTAGTTTTTCTCGTATCTTCTCATTTCTGATTCTATCCAATCTGGTAACACCAACTATTCTCCTTAAAATCCTCATTTCGGTCGCTGTTATTCTTGATTTCAGCCTCTTAGTCAATACCCATGACTCGCTGCCGTAGCATAGTGTCGGAAGAAATATTGTTTTGTAAATCTTTGTCTTGGTTTCCCTGCTGACCTCTCTCTTACTTAAAAATATGTACTTCAGTGCATGATATAAACAGTTTACAATTTTGATTCTATTATTCACATCTGCCTCTACATCTCCTTTGTGGTTGATTATGGTTCCAAGATATTTTAAGTTTTCTGTCACCTTTATTGGATAACCATCTATTGTTATATTTGTTTCTTCATCATCTTTGGAGACTGCCAATACCTCCGTTTTTCTTTTATTGATACTCATTCCAAAGTTCCTTAAAGTTTCGTGCCATACATCTATATTTCTTTGCAGGACATTTTTATTTGGAGCTGCAATTATCAAGTCGTCGGCATACAAAAATTCCTTGGCTATTACAGGTTGAAGGTTTCTGGACCCTACGTAAATACCCTTTGTTAGACTATTGGCACTTCTTGCAATATCGTCCATAACAGTTATAAAAAGAAGGGGACTCAGAACTCCGCCCTGTCTCACTCCTTTAAGTGTGATAAAGCTTCTTGAATATCCGCTTTCAGTTCTTATTATGTTGCTCGTGTTGGTGTATATACTTTTGACTGCCTTTAGTAGCTCTTTTTTAATCCCTCTCTTCTCCAGCGATGACCATATCCTATGCCTCGGAAGTGTATCGAATGCTTTTTCTAGATCAATTGCACATAGGTACATTTTGCCGTTACTACTCAGAATTCTGTCCGAAATTTGCCTTAAACAGAATATCCAGTCCTGCGTGCTCCTGCCCGGCCTGAAACCTGCCTGATTTTCTTGGAGGGTCGATTCTAAGTTTGCTCTTAATCGTTTCTCTATTATTCTTTCGTATATCTTTCCAGCTACTGATAACAATGAGATAGCTCTGTAATTGGAACATGTCGTATTGTCACCTTTTTTGTGTAAGGGGATTATAATTGCTATTTTCCAGTCCTCGGGGGTTGTTTTCCTTTCCCATGCCAAGTTTATTATTCTAAGTAGTAACCGTGTAGCTTTAACTCCCATGTATTTCAGCATTTCTGGCTTTAAATTGTCAATTCCGGCTGCTTTTCCTGGTTTTAGCTTTTCCACTGCTTCTGTTATCTCACTCAGTTGTATGTTTGATGTTGTCTCTTCAGCTTCTTCAGGCGAGAAATCCTCTGCGTCGACCTCTCCCCCTGTATCGGCTTCAAACAAATCGCAAAAATATTCATACCATCTATCCCTTATATCCTGTTCTGCGGTTAGAATTCGTCCTTCTTTACTTCTTATATATTAGAGGTGTGTTCCAGCTGACTTACGCAAGGTTTTCAATGTTCTATATAGCAGTTTGGAATTTCCCTTTCCTTGATCTTCCATTTTCGATCCAAAGTCTGTCCAGGATTTTTGTTTTGCTACTTTAATCAATACTTTAACTTGTGTTCTTTTCTTCCTGTATTCTTCATGGTCAGTATTGTTACCAGTTTCTAGATATTTTTTCCAGCATCTTTTCTTTTCTTTTACTGCACTCTTAATTTCTTCACTCCACCAAGGCGTATGTTTTCTGTTTTTTCCGTATCTTGCACTTCCGCATACCTTCTTTGCTGCGTTCACAAGTGTGTTTTTAAGAATTGTCCACAGTCCTTCCATACTTTCTATCTCCAAATGTCCTTGTTCTTTCAATTGTCTGTCTATTTCTTGCCAATATTTATATTTTATGTCGTCCTCTTGAAGTCTGTAACTTCTTATATTTTCAAATACTTTTCCAGCCCCTTCTTTCTTTATCATAACCGTAGAGTCCTTTAATCTTGCTTCGACTAGGTAATGGTCTGAGCTTATTTCGTATCCTCTTTTCACCCTTACATCCAATACCGATTTCCAATCTGCTCGTTTAACCAGCAACAAGTCAATTATAGATTTTTCTTGTCTACTTTTGACTTCCCTGGTATATTTGTGTATATCCTTGTGTTGGAAAAATGTGTTTGTAATAACCATATCATTTGTTAAACAAAAATCTAATATCAGAGAGCCATTCATGTTCTTCTTTTGCTCCCCGTATCTACCTATTACACCGCCCTCCTTTTCAAAGTTACACCCCACTCGCCCATTAAAGTCGCCAACCACCATAAAATTTTCTTCATTGTCCACCTGTTCCTGTAGTTCCATCCAAAAAAGCTCCTTATCCTCTTTCCTATCATTTTCATTCGGTCCGTATATTATGTAAATCATCATTCTCTTTTTTGGGTTCACTCGCCATTGTATACTCATTATCCTCTCATTAGTCAACTTCCAACTATCAACTTGATCAAAGTTGTCCCTGTGTATCAAGCAACCCACACCTGCCTGTGCCCAGACATTTTCTTCTACTCCGCTGTGAATAAGTATGTTGCCCATTCCTCAATTTCTTTACCCACTTTCCCTTGAATTTTGTTTCAGTGACTGCTATTAATTTCATATCAGTTTTCTCGAATTCGTCTATCAATTCTTCTTCCTTCCCATTCATTCCACGAATATTCCACGTACCCATTTTCTATTCTGAATTTCCAGGCTTGACCCGCACACTTTCCCTTTCGCCATTGGGCCGATTGTTTGTCTTGTACATATCATTAGTTGCGACTTCATTCGCCCCTTCCACATTCCAGTCCTTATTTGCTTTCTTCCATTTCTGATCCACGCTTTCCTGATTCATTGCCAAAGTCGTCATCATGTTTCCATACCCTTTTGTTTTGCTTAGTTTTTTGTTTGTGGCATTTCTCTTACTGCTATTTCTAGTCCTTTTGTCTCTTTACTCCACCTGTATTCCACACCATCTCTTATCATGTCCTTTTTAAATATAAAGTAAAGTACTACTTTATCTGTAGAAGAAGCGATTTTTCGACATACGACTATTGTCGTGAAATTCTGTACACAAACGTTTTTCCCCTCAAATTTGATTGTCTTCAGCATGGACGGGTTTGCGATAATAATAATAATAATAATAATCTTTATTGTCCAATAGAAGAAATTCCAATTACAGGAGAAAAATTAAATATACACTACATAACAATAATCTAATAATATAATAAAATATATAAATAGTAACAAAAAGGTAATCTAGTTTTAGGAAATGAAATTTGAAACATGACTTCTTATGACTGCTTACAAAAAGTATAAGAATAAGTAAAAAATACAAAAAAAGAAAAAAATGTAAATGAATGAATTATCTCAAGAAAGGATTTGCGATGTACCCATCATATGCGACAAGGGAGCTTTTATTAAAGTATTAGTTCTTGCTCTCAAATATGCAAACGTTTCGATTGATCGGGGTTGCCCTTAGGGGGACGTGAATATTTATTTGTGAAAAGTAGTACTGGGGAGTTTATTTTGTTTTGAAGTAATTTGACTAGGAACTTGGCACTACTCAGCTCTCTTCTACCGTCTAAATCATCGACGGAATGTCTGTCAAGGAGAGCTGCATAATCCATTCCCCTCTCCAGATAATAACCATCGATTTTAAATGAAAGATATTTTAAGCAGCGTGTCTGAATTCTTTCAAGAGCCAATTGCAGGTATAGATAATGCAGATACCATATTATAGAATCGTATTCTTATTTAGACCTTACAAGTGCATAGTAAATAGATTTTAATGCAAGAACATTATTAAACTGTCTAGAAGATCTTATAAGAAAACCTAATGATTTAATTGCTGAGGCATAAGTTTCAAGGATATGATCAGTGAAACTTAGGGAGGAGTCGAAAACAATACCCAGACCTACCAATCTATGCTTTCTAGGCACTGCAGTGTGACCGGATCTAATGATGTATGTATGATACACTCCCTAATTCAAAAAATCCTTAATGACACCCTTGTGTCGATCAAACGCTACTTTTCTTCTACAAGTATGTACAGGGTTATTCAATATAAATTACCCATCATCTATCATCGTTATTATTGCATATACAAGAAAATGTTTCAAATAAAAGTTGTGTGGCTGTGACTGAATTTTATTTATATGCCATCAAATTGTAAATGGAATAGCCTGTATATTATTACAGTACTCATTGTTGCTTTTTTTTTGGGATCATAGCAGTATACCATGTTTCATCACTTGATATTGTACACCAAATGAGACGATCCACGGTTAAAGCGATCTCACCATCTCACACTTCTTTTTCAATTGAAGTCAAGTTGTGAGGAATCCACCGAATACAAAGGTTACGGATCTTCAAATGTTTATGTAAAATAATGTTAATTGCTTTCCTACCAATGCTTAAAGTTGCCTGAATGCCTCTGACAGTAGTATATCGGTCTTCTACAATCATGTTCCGAATAGTAGCAATATTTTTTTCTGTAACTACCGTTTTTGGCTTAGGAGCTCGAAAATTGAAAGTCGACCGCTTTGAAGCAACACGACTTGTCACCAAACACTCAATTGATTTCCTCAAAACATTCTTTACGGTTTAAGCCGCGCTTGAAATTGTAGAAAATTACCGCTCGATAATGTTCCTTGTTCAATTCCATGATTTATTGGCGAAAGGAGTCCTCTAAAGTTTATATATATTTTACAACCGTTAATTTTCACTATGCAAACTTTATAACCAATATGGCGGAAACTGGCGGTCCTTCTAATTTTTAACACTAGATCGCAATAACTAAAAACTGTTGCGAATTATCAACTCGTATTTTTATTGTGAAGCCAATGGACTGATAAATAACATATTTCTAATTTAAATATATAATATAAACATTTGTATTAATAGTTATTAAAAAAAAAAACTACATGCAGGAAAATTGTGCTAATTTAGAGTAAAAATGTTATTTACTTGAATTAAATATTCAAAATACTCTCTCATGCCGGGATAATATTAGGTATATTTCCGAATTAAGAAAGGGAATGAAAACTAATACTTACAAAATAATTAAACAAGAGTATTCTTATTAAACATAAAATATAGTTTCACTTGTAATATTTTATTGTATAAGTATAACTACATTGTAGCTTATATATTAATTTAAAATCTAAAAATTAACACAATTGAAGTATGCTTCCAAATAATTTCTTTCCGATGTTTTCGTTCTCTTTTCTCATTTGTACATTTAAAACTTGAATTTATAAATTTAAGAGAATAAAACAATCTCATCCTACTATATAATTTCACAAGATAAGTATAGGGAAAATAGCTGCAAGGATGAGGTAAATTTAGTTTGTTATATATTGTCATAAATTTAGGTAACGTATTATCTAGCAACACAATTTCTTCGAAGTTTTGTTCAAATAACTGTTCAAGTTCACAAATATAATAAAAAAAATTATCATTTGGCATATACAACTCCCCTAACAGGTCCAAGTTCTTGGTTTGATAACTGCGAAAGTGAGCATAGAAACTTGTTACCTCTAAATCTTGATGATCGTAAGCATACTGAAAGCAAAGGTCACAACTATGAAAACTCAAATATTTCTTGATTAAGTAACCACAAATATATCTAATTGAATTTTTTTCGATGTCATGGAAATGGTAATCATAGTCCTTTAATGATATCCTCAAATTGTCTCACATTTTCAATATTTAAATGTAGAATTTCGTCAAAATCTTCACGGCAGTTTTGGTAATTTGAATTAAAAAAATCTTGAGTAAATAATTTTTTAAAGGCTCTTTCGAACTGTATAGGGGTGGGATTAAAATCATCTCCACATTGTTGTCCACTACAAATTTATAAACAATGTGACAAAACCAAAAAACACATTCAAATGTAAACATTTGTGCATTTCACTGTCGAAACGCCTCTGACGGTGAATTATTGAAGGTCCGCCAATTTCACGCATGCGCACTCAAAAACTAATTGTCCCTACTGAGTGTTATTATATACTGTGGCGGTTCTAGGTTTTTCTTGACGAGAGTGATGGAGGGGGGACAGGTAGTGGAATGTTCACAGCGTGTATAGATGAGTCAGCGAACAGAGAGACTGAGACGGTAAGAGCGTCAACATGCCACTTGTGATAAAGTAGTGACGAGTATCGAATCACGACATACCTAATCGTACAAACTAAACTCCATTATTTATAGTTTTTGATCGTAGCATTATTGTATATTTATTATGCTGCTTGCCGCCTCATTTTCTGCTCTTACGTACTGACAAAATAATAAATTCTATAAAATCAACATTGGTATAATTTTTTTTCTCAGTGTGTGACAAGACTTGATGTGCTTTATTCTTTATGTTAATATTATTTTGGCGGAGTCTCGTTGAGCTTCGCGTAGCCCCAGGGTTCCGCGGATCACACTTTGAGTAAAGCTGCTCTAAACTAATGTAACTTACAATCAGGTATATTTTACAACTGTCACTAACTAAACTTTTAAACAACTGATTGAAATTGTTATACAAAATCTGTCGCAAAATGTCATCACCTACTAGATAGGCTCAGCGGAAAGAAAACATCTCCCGTATATTTATCATTCAGAGTGGTTTAATATCAACATTTGTGATGAAAAGAAGTGGAGCTTTTATTAGAAGCATTCTGTCTTAAGCTCGTCAAGTTGCACCATATATATTGTATTTATCAGTCTGAGATAGCTTGAATGGATTTTTTCTACTATTTCTACATGAATTAACTGAAAAAGCGTAAAAGTCGGTAAGAGGATCAATATGTATATCGAACCTTAATAGTAATAATATTAAAATAAATTGGAAAATACTGCTGGGCATTTACTACACAAAGGTAATTTCATCTAATGGGATAGAAATTTAAAAGATTGGGAAATTATCTTTTACCAATTCCGTATAGCATGCGAGTAATAGACTATTGATTTTTCAATTTAACAAAGGATATAGATTTTTAAATAATTGCTCTTAAATATTAATAAAACCATGTTGTAAAACTGGCCTGCAATTACTATTGATATATCGATTCTTTATATAAATACGACAATTCTTGCATATATAATTTATCCCCGTCTAAATTAAAACTTCCTGAATACATTATGTTGTTTATATTATCCTTTTTTGAATTAATTATTGAAAAGTAATTTCTTCCTAATAAAAATTTTATTACAAACAAATTTACGATCCTTTGTTTATATACAGTACATACATAATTTAGTCGTATATACATATACTAAGATTTATTCTGGAATGCAAGAAATAATTTGTACATTACTAAATTTAATTTTAATGCAATAGTGTTCCTGATCACGCGAGCGTTGTATATTTGGGTAAAGCGTTTGATTATGAAGTTGTAAAACATGCTAATGTGTTCGTCGCCAACATTGCATGGTGCGCTATGCCGTCTAGAAATTTTCTACATCGCTTGAATAGTTTTGCAATATATAGCTAGAGGATAAATATATTTCAAGTATAATAATTTCATCAGTACTCTTGTTAAAAATCTTTTATTATCTCACACTTCAATAACTCGGTTTAATAATACATTTAATGTGTTTATATACACCACGAAACAAATTTTTTTTCATGCTAATATTACGACGTTAACGGTATGCCGAAAAATCGCTTCCCCCTGCAGCAAAATTAATACATCGTGCTCTGTAAAGAGCAAGTGGCATTTTCTCGACTAATATAATTATCTCTATATGTGGCAAAAGTAACAGAACAAACAGAATAAATGCTCAGACTTTTTGATTATTGGATCACCTGTAAGTACCTTATACTATATAATAAAAAAAATGAGATTTATGTTTTTGGTGAACGTTAAAAAAGAGCAACAAAATAAAGATATATCAAATTACTTATTAAACTAATTATAATAATTTGACGACAATTAGGCGGGTGTCGAAAAATATAAATTACCTAGCCTTTATCATCGTTATTATTGTATATACAAAAAAAAGTTTCAAATAAAAGTTGTGTGGCTGTGACTGAATTTTATTTGCACGCCAGGAAAAACACAGTGGCGTGCAGATACAACGGCATAAAAAAAAATAAATAGGATACCCTGTATATTATTAAATTTTTATAATTGCTTTTTTTCTGATTTTAAAAATATACATATGATACCAGTATCTTAAACTGTTTTCGAATTTTAAATGAATAATACCGTAGTTAGTGAAAAAGTTAACATTGTTAAAGTAAGCTATGAAAATGATAAGTATTGTGTTTGATAAATGATATTTCCTTAATTAAATGGTCAAAATGGCTTATAATGAGGATGAAGAAGTGAAAATATTTAGAAGATAACAAAGATTTATTTAAGACATTCAAATACAGATAATTAATAAATTATAAAATATGTTCTATATATCCATAATTATTTTCAATGCATAATTAATAATGTTTTCTTAAATTTATACATGTATTGGAAATAGTTTCATTATTGACATTTAGATTATTTATTTCATGTCAATTCCTTTCTTTAATGTTTTGAATAATATTCAGTATCTTTTAAAAATCCCCAAAAAAATGAATAGGGGTCAGTCAAGATTATTAGGTGACCAATTAGTAGTTCCATTATTCCTTATCCATACCGCAAACACATTATTCAAATGATCTCGAACGTTTATATCATTTGAAAAATCATAATAGTGATAAATAAGCTTTAACGTATCATTTTGTTAACATAGGACATAAATTTTCAATCGATAACATACAAGTAATCAAGAGAACTAGATGCAAAAATTTCAATATGTAGGAAAGTATTTATATAAATAAATTGAAAAATAACATTCTAAACACAGATGTATCGCCACTTAGAATTCATACCACCCTTAGACATTCAGTAAACAACTACAATAAGAATGTTTTTCACAATAAACGTTCGAATATTTATATAATGTAAAAACACTGAATAAATTTGTCATACTACCAATGATGTTTGCGTGGCAAACGAAATGTACATCTAGTCTATGAAGTAAATCATATATTTTTTGTGAAACGAGTTTGTTTTCTTTTTAATTAATTAAAAGTAATTATTAGTAAAAGAACTGTGGAAATATTTAAATAAGTATATATGAAATTACTTCAGAGATTTTAGGTAAAGCATTATAATAACTAGTATTATTTAAATAAAAACAATTAGACATCTACCGGGAAAGAGTCCACCTCCATAAAGTTTTTATAATAAATGAATGAATTATTTAAATAATAGAATTATTGTAAGATAATTTTGTTTGCTCATATCATCAATAAGTTTTAATTTTTGATCGTATAGAAAAGAATACTGACCATAAGATTATCCCATTACTTACACCATGTGTATAAAACATCCTGAATAATAAACTAGTTTTCTCTACATTTGGACTCGTTCCTTTCTTCCTGTTTTTCTTGTTATATTGTAACTGCTTCTATGGTTAGTTCCCAACATAGCCTTATATTATTTAACTTTAAATTAAAAGTCGAAAGTTTAATAAATTTATTTGGCGTTGTTAATGAAAATGTAAATACTTTGGGAAAAATCCCCTTAATACGTCTCGGAAGGCATTAATTCAAATAAAGAGCTCTTCCTATTAATACTGGTCGCACTCTTTCCTTTTTCTTCGCATTTCGATTTAATTTTTATTTTATTTTATTTTATTTTTTACAAACATCTGTCCTGCCCTCTATCTAACTGGATGAAGCAGCAGAAAGAATCGAATTACAAAACGATTAACTAAATTAAAGGAAATGTATTATTCGCGACAGTGGAATGAATGAAAAATCTTTCCGCAATTTTATTCCTCCCTTTAAAACTTATTTTAAAACTTATGTTCGACAAGACGTTATCCGAAAGGATCTTAAGGGAATTCCACTTGAATCAACTCAGAGCATATCTAACCTCAGACGGGCTGAACTATTTTTAGATTTCGGGATTGTGATATTCAGAATACATTCAGCCTGTCGTAAAATTGTTTAATTAATTAAAATCATAAAATTTTAATTTATTAAATAAAAATAATACGATTTTCCGGTGTAGCTTGAAAGTTTATTTGGAGTAAATGTAAGAACATAGTAAGTACAGATATTCGTAGCGAGACCGGGATCGAACCTAGCACCTTCGATCTTATAGCAAAGTCTCCAAGTCACTAATCTATTACGACCCCAATTCATTAATGAAGTTAGCAAAAAATAAGGTTTTTTGCTTACTTTTATTTTTGTCTTGATTTCCGTAGTACATTATTATATATAATAAAAGCGGAGTAGCCCATGGCAACCAAACGCTCGAAAAATGTAATATATAAAAACTGTTTAATAAAAAGATATATATTTTGCTAAGGTAAGCTTAGTGTTTCTAAGTTTCTTCAATTCTAATTTACGTCCTTAAAAATCTATACAAGTCCAACGTATTACTTGACAGTATTTGTAAAAAAACACACGGATTTCATCTTATATATATACATACAGGGTGTATTTGAAATAAGGGGACAGAGTATGATAAATGGAAAGGTGCAATTATGTAGAATATAAATCCCAAAAATTGTGAGTCAATTACGACACGAACTCCATAATTAAAAACCCCCGAAAAGTGTTTAATGTGCCGCCTATGGATTTAGTATGTGTCTATATGTCGTAGGTATCGCGCCAGAAGTCGACGGTTCCACACAGGTTAAGGAGACATAATAATTTCCTTCGAAGTAAATAAACACGCATAGATATACGCAATAACAGCTGTAGACGTTATAAAAACCCCAATGATAGCATTGTTTACTATTTCTAAACAGGTGTTCATGCTAAGAGTTCAACAACCTTAATATGAAATATCAGCTGTTAAAATATCTTATTTTTCAACAACGAGATTTTTTTTTATTGAGATGGATTATTTAGATAATACGTTTTCTTCCGCTATTACTGTTATTATGATTAAATTCAACGACTTTTTACTTCTTATTTCTCACAAAAACAAATTTGTGTTGCAAAATTTGCCCAACTCTACTTATGAGAAACTTCTATTTTAATTGGACGCAAGTAAATTAAAAAAAAAACATAATTTATTTCAGTTCGTGTTGTGTAAGCAATAGTCGAAACATCCACACGTAACAATCGAACGAGACTGACCTCGCACGCCTTCACACTCCTACTTACTAACCCACCCTTCCATAGCTTACAGTCGTATTAATGTGCAGTGGCGCGACGAATATTTTAAAAATATCTTTGTAATTTTTAAAATTTGAATTGCGCAAAATATAGATTTGAGTCTAATAAAATTACATCTTTCCATTAATGATACTCTGTCCCCTTATTTCAAATACACCCTGTACATAATTTGCCATTTTTGATCAATATTAACTACAATGAAACTGTTTGGGTACCAGTTTGCTTTCCAATTATCATTTTTATTAATCAACATAGTCATGATAACTGATTAATTTAAATATATAATATATATAAATGTTCGACGAAATTCACTGTGTTACTGATGATATATGAAATAATACAACTAGTATGTATTGTTCGCTTAAGATAAATTTGAGCCTTCTAATTGACCTACATGAATAGTATACAACTCTACTCTCAATTTTTACAGTACCTAGTTTTGTAATTGTGCAATTTGCGTCAATATTATTTAAGTGGTGGAGATGAATGCATGTTTTAGATAAATCAAGACCATTTGATGAAACTGCGTGGGTAATAGTGAATGTTCTATGCTTAATGGTTCACATTTTTACTTTACACATTTCTAGTTTGCATTATGTCTCGTTAATCATTGAAACTTTTTAGATGACAGCTTGCTGTCAAATTGTCATTTTATTATATTGCCGTTGCGCCAAGATACTGCTTTTAATACATTCATGTATATTTCGGCAAAGAATTTTGATAAATTTTATACATATACATGGTGTTCCGCGACTCGACCGACAAACTTATCCCATATATTCCGGGGGTCATTACAATCAAAAAATGTTATATGGCCTATAAGTGAATTCCTCTTTGTTTCGTAGATATTGAAGAAATTTAATTTAAAAAAAAATTATAAAAGAAAATTTATTCATAAATGTATAGATAATTAACACAAAGATGTTGATGGTTAACCACGATTGTCTTGTGTGGGTTTTGATCCACACAGATGTGAGAATTACGTGTGTTGTTAATACCATTGCTTTTAAATTGGGCCTCATCTGTAAAAAGCATGTGTGGAATAATTTCCAAATTATTTTGTAATCACTGGTAATATCGTATTCGATTTTCAAAGTCTCCAGGACTTAAATGCTGGACTTTTTGTAAATGATAGGGATAAAGCCCATTATGGTGCAGAATTCTCCATACATTGGTTTGAGGAATTCCCGTTGTATGAGATATTCTACGCATACTGGTAGAAGGACCTCGTTCAACTGCATTTCTATTTCATCGTTTCCTATCCATTTTTTTCTACACGACTATTTGGGAAAGATCCTGTCTCTCTTAAACAGCGAAATACGTTTGAAAATGTACTTCGCAGCTGCAGCACGTCAACTTCCATAGCAAAAACCATACAAGAAAACCATATTGGCATATTCTGTATTAGTAAAACGCGGCATAATTACTTAAATTAATATTACAACACAAAACTCATTAATTTGTCAAACATATTTTTTGATTGTAATGACCGCCGGAATATATGGGATAAGTTCGTCGGTCGAGTTGCGGAACACCCTGTATGTATATATAATTTCTGTTTAAAAAATGTCATGACGTCATAGCTTCCACACATTGTATCTTGTATATATTATTTGTCTTTTAGAATATTCACAATGAAAAATTAATAGCCACCTGTTCGAGTATATATCTGCTATATATGTATATATTTTTTGTGAATGTTTAACAAATGTATTCCAACTTTTACGTGATAGCAGTCCCTACCTATATTATATAAATATATCTTTTACCGTTAAGAAGCATATATACCGGTATTAAAATATCAATAATAAATATGCGTGGTATTAGGAATAATTAGATATCGTATTTTGATCAAAACTAATTAATTTGGAATGAAACACCAGAATAAATATCGGAATTATCACGGAAAGTGTTAATTATACACATTGGTATATCGATTATATGATTTTATGCTAAAAGTATCAATTGCCCATTCCTTTATTCGAAATATATGTGGCTAAAATGTTTACCAAGAATTATAATGTTATCTGTGCTTTATGTTTTTCTACTTACTTCGTTTCGTATTCAACAAATTTGAAATATTCTTCAGCACAATTCAAGATGACACCAATCATGAATGAAAGTGCAAATTTAAAAACAGTAACAATAACTAAACAATCAATGACAATACTTTACATAATTAAAATTTTACATTAAAATATTTATGACAACTATAAACATGGAAGATGTGTTTGTTTGGAATAAAACGCTCGTTGTCAGATATTGATGTTTGCAAAATTGACTTTTAGGTGTTCCGTTTCCTTGTAGTTATCTCTCTATTGTGCGATTCGATTAATTATTCAAAATTTTCGATATGAAAAATAATGTTATAAGAACAATTTTAAATGACAGATGGCAGTTATAGTATTTGAATTTTATTAAAAATCCTGCTCTTAATTAATTTAAGCAAATCTATCTGAATAAATACTGTTTAGATTTGATTTTTCCTTGTAGTAAACGACTACTTCCGGTTTACCGATATTACGAAAAATTTAATCAGCCCTTAGGAAGATAATTATACTCTTAAGTACATGGTTTTGTATTGGTATCTTTAACAGTTTGTGCATTATCGTGGTCACACTCACGCACATACACATAGAAATTTTTTCAAAAAACATTTTCTTAAGATCATGGGACTTGAAACGTGAACATCTGCAAAAATCTCGAGGTCGAATATTTTCAATGAGGTGAGGGCACCGCATGATTTTTCTTTTCTTCTTTATTGTGTGTTTTGATCTTTTTATATAAATCTTGTAGAGTATTAAGTTTCAAATACTTTTATCTCCTTGATAAACCCGCTAGTAAAAGAATTACTTCCGGTAAGGATTTTGAAAAGTTTTTTTATATAAAAATTTTTATAAATTGAGTTCTAAGTACTTTTGCCCTCTTAATCTTTACGAAACCGATAATTTTCGAGATATTTACAGAAAACTCTTAGATAAGGCAAAAGTTCTGGTAGACCACGTACACAGTAAAATTGTTGACCACTTACAAAATCTTGTTGGAGAAAAACCACATATATTAGTTCGTAGTTTATCACTTCAAACGAATGTATCTTCTAGTACAGTTCATAGAATTCTGAGGCATCGCTTGCATATGAATACATATCGATTGTTCATCAGAGCTTACCTAGCGATCACGCTAGTAGGCTTAATTATTGCAATTTCTTTCAAGAAAATGTAAATAATAGCGAAATTCAAGTTTTTTTTACTGATGAAGCATAGTTTCATTTAAGCGAGTTTGTAAATAAAAAAAATTACAGAACATGGTCTATAAATAATCCAAACAATCGCATCGAATTTCCTTTACATCCTGCTAAAATCGGAGTATGGTTAGCTGTATCTCATCCTAGAATAGTAGGACCAATATCTTTTCACAATAATATTAATAGCCAATAATACCCAGAACAGTTATTAACACCTTTTTTAACTTAAGTGCAACAGGATGCATTCAATGGAGGTTACTTCCAGCAAGATAGGGCTACTGCACATACAATGACCTGATAAATACTGTTACAATTAAATGTAATGAAATAACACCAAATGTATTGTAGAGTATTTTTGACAACATGAAACGTCGTATTATGCATTCAACAGAATGGTGACCATTTTGAACACTTTTTCTATGATGATAAATTTTGACAACGGCAGGTGGATAACCTTTGTGCTATTTAATCTATATCCGAATTTCAAGAATGAGAAATTTATGGGCGGCTAGATGAAGTTTGTTTTGAAACACGTTGTAGTAAAAATAAAAAATGTATGACTAGATACCTTAAGCCTTCTTATTGCTGGAACAATATTTTTTTCCCAATCGTCTAGGTACTATTGAATACGTGAATGTCTTAGAGGAAATACTATTTTCATGCATGGTGATGCAACAGCTCACAATGTCCAAAAGAAAATTTTCCGAATAGGTGGATTAAACGTAATTAACCATCCACTCAATAAACAGAAAAGAATAATAGAATTAACACAATACTTCAATTAATTACCCGAAAAATATTGAATTTTAGTTGTTCATTTAGAGTTAATATATAGAATCCCTTTACCTGAAGTTTACTCGCAAATTTCTGGACAACGCTGTATATCCCTATTCAGATAAACTAATGTAATGAACAATTTTAATCATTTTCAAAATTGAAGTATAATTAGTGAAATTATAAACTTGGAATGTCATTTAAATTGAGTAGAGAGAAATTGTTGATTTCAAATTAGTCATTGAAAATAAAACCTAATTTATCAAGCCCATCAATTTTTGAAGTCACTAATAAACTCAATTCCCCGCTCTTATCCTGTATGAGAATGATAAAATTACTACAAATTTGTGTTTATATTGTCAGCATTAACTGTGTTATAATAACAGTAATAATAAAATTTAAGTCTATCTAACATATTTTGTCTAACTATTCGACATTTGTATGAACTAAAATTGAATAAATACGTGAATATGTTGGAATGGTTTCGGAGAAGTTGTTTTTTAAACCCTTTTTTACCGAACACAGGCTATATACTATAGATCGATTTCTGTTCTACACAACTTCTGCAGATTTACGTCGTAAACATGCCAATATAAAGTTCCTGCACAATTTAGTTCATAATGGGTTGAACTAGACAAGGCTCTCGGAGAGCGTCGATTTCGTTGTTCTATGGCAAGATATGCACATGCATTCCCTTGTTCTAAACCTAAAACTAACAATATGATTAAATCCCTTGTATACAGAATCTGTATGGTGTTACTATTTTGTCGAAGAGCAGTGTCGATTTTAATTATAGAGCTATTAAAAATACTCACCTAACTTTACAATTATTCTAGCAAATTAAATAGAATCGCACACAGATAGTTCATAGCTTCATCGGGCGGTAAAAAAATATAGAGAACATTTACAGTGATTGAAAAATTCACAAATAGCGAAAATACAACTGTCGTTATGTTTAAGTTTTTTGATTGTATTGTTTTGTTATAAACAGGATTGAGAGCACCTCTAGAATTTATTTTGCATTATAGAGAGTGTTCCGTAAGTTGGTGACTAACCATAGTTATAGTTTTTAAACACAACATATTGCATATTTGCTGTACAATTCTCGGTAAAAACGCAGTAAGATAAAAAAGGCCTAAAATCTAAAGTTTTTCTTTTATTATCATTTTTCTGAAAATGTTTTTAAAAACTTAAAAAAACATAATTATCGAAAACGACGTATTAGATAGTCATAATTGTTGATTATTATTATATAAGTATTATCTAAATGTCAGTTTGGCAGCTCCTAATAAAGCCATAAAACTGACAAAGTTACAACAAAAACTGACAATAACTCCAGAAATTGTCTTGTTTAAAGTGTTATAATGTTTTATATGTTTTTGGTGTGAAATTTATTTAGCAATTCAAAAATGGAACGATATATAGGCTGTTCCAATTGCCTATATATCGTTCCATTTTTGAATTGCTTAATAAATTTCACACCAAAAACATATAAAGCATTATAACACTTTAAACAAGACAATTTCTGGAGTTATTGTCAGCTTTTGTTGTAACTTTGTCAGTTTTATGGCTTTATTAGGAGCAAAATTGACAATTGAATGGATTTAACATTTAACCAGTCAGGTTAAAGTAACTGAAATGATTTTATAATGAATAGATGAAGAAAGATGTCCCATGATAGATGTCTTTAAAAGAGTAGTGATAGTCTTCTTCTTCTTCTTCTTCTTCTTCTTCTTATTTGCCATGTAGGTCTTCGGCCTGCTTTTCCAACTTAGTTTTCGTTTTATGTCGATACCTACGAATCTTTCCAGCATTTAGGAGATCTGCCCAGGGGTCGCCGTGTCATGGGAATTCCGTTTCGCACGATCCTTACTATTCTGCCATCTTTCATCCTGTTGATATGTTCGTTCCACTGCCTCCGTTCTTGTCTTCCGCATCTTACTACATCCATTACCTGACATTTGTCTCTTATGTCCTTAATGTGGATTCTATCTCTCAGTGTGTACCCCGATATACTTCTCAGGATTTTCATTTTTATAGTTCTTAAAGAATTTTGTCCACCGGCTGTCGTCTGTCGTCATAGCGTATGTCATTATGGGTCTAACATGTTTTATAAATTTTGGCTTTCTCTTTCTTGCTCAAGTACCTATTACTCCAGAGAACAATGTCACTCAACGCTTCGGATATTCAACGCACTTTGGTGGTTTGGCTTTTGATCTCGTGCGATCTATCCTAGCTTGAAGGAAGTTCCACTTCCAGATACTTGAGTGCCATGACCTGATCTATGGGTTTATCTTCTACAACGAGACAACTTATTGTTTTTTTTAAGATAACGAGTGATTTTGTTTTTGCCGTAGATATTTACATGTTTAGGCATCTGGCTTCCAAATAGAATTAATGCAGCAGTCGTTGTAGATCATCTTCATTCTCAATCACCAATACCGCATCGTCAGCGGTGGTGTTGCTTAATCTAAACCACGGGAACTAAATATGTAATAAATAATATAATAAAAATATAATTTATTTTCAGCCATACTACAGAGATGATGAAGGAAATGATGATGATATAACTAAGTGAAAGGCAGAATTTAATCTGTGAAAAAGAGAAGATGACAGATATGTAAGTGACAAATATACAAATACAAGCAAAACGAATAAATTCCCTGTCATTGCGCAACCATACGGTGGAAAAATTGGTGAAACAGATTTTTGTTACCAGATGTCGATAAAGCCAGGGGTGATTGGCGTCTTGTCTTAGAAGTTATTTTATCTTGTAAACATTTCATAAAATTGCTATTACTATTATTATTCTATATTTAACGTCCTTTTTAGTTTCTTATGCGTAGTATAAGGAAGTACTGTGATGACGAAAATTTTCGACCTCGAGATTTTTGCAGATGTCCACGTGCCCTGATACCAAAACCGTGGTTTTTAAAAAATGTCTGTCTGTCTGTCTGTCTGTATGTGTGTGTGTCTCTCTCTCTGTGTGTGACCACGATAGCGGTCAAACCGCTGTAGATATCAATTCTAAATTTTGTACTTACGTGTATAATCTCCCTCTTGAGATCTGATTAGTTTTTCAGTAAAATAAGTAAACCGGAAGTAGTAGTTTACTTCAGTGAAAAAGTTGAATTTTGCCAATATTTTATCAACTACTAAGTTTAAACAAATTTATAAAGAAGTCATATGTACTCGAAATTAAATTCGAGAAGAATTTTATTAAAAAAGTTTTTCGAAATTCCTACCGGAAGGTCTTCTACGCTTTTTGCAAGCCATGCTTTTTAGACAGGTACGTTACGTACCTGTCTAAAAAGCTTAATTTTCAATATCTTTTGTATAAAAAAAATTCAAAATTCGGACCGGTAACACTTTTACTCTAAGCGAGTGGCACTTTCTTTCGAATATCTCGCCAAGTATGCATCCTATATACATTTATTAAGAGAACAGAAGTAGTACAGTAGAATTTTGTTTATTTTTTCAGAAGATAAAAGTATTTAAATATTAGGTTAGAACGACTTTTGTATAATTTGAAACGCATACACGTATAAGAAAGTCGTGTGGTAGCCACACCTCATTTTTTAGTGGAAGATAATTACTACATTATGGAATCAAAGCAAGGAAAATTAAACTAAAGGTACTCAAGGTCCCAAACTGCAAGGAGATGAAGGTCGCAGTAGAAAACGTCGTGGTCATTATTGGAAATGCCCAAGCAGTTTGGTGAATTAGGAAAATATTATCCAAAGTAATCTCCTACAATGGGATTATTTACATTGTCCGAGCACTGCTCACATAATGACTAATTTATCACTACGCCTGTAACACATGTTCTATTTGTCTTTTCTTTAAGTTTTAAATAGAACGATATGAAAAAAAACTTGTGAAAAGCTAAAGCTGATACCTCCTTTCGTTGTATTCGCGAGATATTCCCTAATTTAAAATAGTAGTTTATACAACGAGTCAATAATGACAGTTATTATTCCCGAGAGCTGAATTTACTTTAGTAAGTATTTAGTAACTCAGCTCGAGGGAATAATAGTCATTATTGCGAGTTAGTATACACTACTTTATCGACGACTAACTGAAAATTACTAAAAAAAGTCAAAATAAGTAAACGAAAATGTCAGATTACTATATCAATATGACGTTTGATGGTTAGGCAGTCAGTAAAATGGCCGGACTTGTCTATCGTTACTATGACAACGTTAGGAACGTTATGTTCTTATTGGCGGAATGCAGTAAATAATGGTAACGTGATGGCCCATTATATGTTCTTATTGGCGGAATGCAGTGAATATTGGTAACGTTATGGCCCATTATTCACTGGTCGCATTTCATTATTCCCTACGGGTATTATGAGTGTTATTATTAGCCAATATTGATTAATATAATACATACTTTATTGTTTAGTCGTCGATAAAAATATTTATTTGGCACTTAATGAATGAAGGCAGCTGTAATTGGTACGCTAATCTTATGAGCATCAACAAATGCGAAACCGGTCATTGTTCGATAAATAGTTCCAAAACCATGCTTTATTTGGATGTTTTATTTAATTGTTCTTGATTGTTTGGTTAATAAAACATATTATTATTATTATTATTATTATTATTATCATATAAATGTGCAAAATGATTATTTTAATTTTTATTTATAAAAAATAAGTTTTCAATTATTACAATTAAAAATTCCATTTCGAAACGAAACAGTTTTTTTGCGAATTTTAAAACTTGCAGAAGGTCTAGTATTTTCAAAAACGTAATATAAATAATTTGTCATAATCCTTCTTTCTCTCATCATTAATATTTTAATTTGTAGATCAAAGCCGTACGGATTTTAATTCACACACGCACACTATTTCGAATATGAATATTTTTTTAATATATCCGACAGGGAAGCTAGAGCGATGTACAAATCTTCCTTACACGGCGAAACGTCCTGTTACATTTATTTATGTATTCCAGTTTGGAAAAGAACACCGCTTAATACAGAATTTATTACGGAAAACGTGTCACGTCGATAGATTTTTCCGTCTTCTGTATGAACTTGTAAAAATCACCTGCAATAAGAAACAAACGCATAAATGTCGAAACAACACACACGTGTTCTGAATTTAAAACGCGCTCTTGAATCTAGAAAATGTTATATAGCAAAAAGATCCATACGAAAAACAACAATGTAGAAAAATAAAATTTAGTCAAACAAATCATATTTCTTTTCTATTCAATTTCGTCATCTGAAATAATCATTCTTAAAATAATTACTAACGGAATGAATTTTTCGTTTGGTAAAGAATATAACTAACTACATGTTGCTTGGAATGAATTACCAGTCTGCATTTTCAATTTTGTTTGATATTTTTGATAGCATTAACCATAAAATTTTGATCTCCATTTTGCACTATATAGGTCTTGAAGAGGGAGCTCTATGTATGAGCGGGTGGTTGTTAATGGTGAAATGCGGTGTTCCACAGGATTCTATATTGGGTCCTTTGCTATTCTCAATCTATACTTCACATTTGTTTTACTTTCATCCATTTAGTAGTTCTTTTCATTTATATGCGGACGACACACAGTTATATAAATCATTTGATGTGAAGGATGTAGAGGTTTGCTGTTGCGAGCATTAATCAAGATTTGAATAATATATTTGATATTGCCAAAAAGCATTCTTTATTGATTAATGAGACGAAATCTTGTTTTGTTGTTTTTGGTAATTCTAGAAAAGTTTCATGTTTGGAGGGACTGTTAGAGTTGTTTCTTGGTGGTGGTCGTTTAACTCGTAGATCGTATGTGAAAAACCACGGTTTGTACATTGATGAGAGTCGGGATTTTCATGACAATACTAATAATAACATTAGGCGGTCTTACTGTAATTTAAAGATGCTTTTTCCTCATCGTCATTCGCTGAATATTTCTATAAAAAAAATGTTGTACGATGCCTTGGTGCTGTCTCACTTTAATTATTGTGACACAGTGTGTAGCACATGCTTGCTCGGTGGTGACGTCAGGAGGATCCAGGTAGTTCAAAACTCGTGCCTTCGCTTTATTTATGGCATTCGGAGGCGGAATTTGAATTTAGGATGTATATTTTGAGTTTAATTTCTCATTACTTAATTGAATTATTATTTCTTTACTTTCTGGACTGCTAGTGTTATTCGTCAGTTGATTTATGTTTTTCTCAGTTATCGGGATTTTTACATTTCTATTTCCTCTATTAATTATATTATTGCTCCAGCTTTAGTTTTTAAATTTCTTTTATTCATTCTGAAACGTTGTACTTATCTTAATATTCAATTCTTTTGTTGCTTTTATTTGCATTTGTGTTCACCAGGTTTGCACCCGAGCATGCGCCTAGACACCGATTCCAAATACCATTAACCCTTTTAACTACTCGCATATTATATTTCATTTGTGCTGTTGCAAACGTTATTAAATGGAATAAGAAGTCAGAGTTAAATATTTATTTTGTTGGGTTTGATTTTGTTCTTGTTGTTATCCTACCTTTTTCCTTATCCATACATCGGTACGGTGTGGGAAAGGAATAAGGTAAGGCAACCTGTCACCTGATTGTCTTTCGAGTATCATTGCTTAATTTCACTACATCGAAGATGACCAATAATTCTAAAACACGTGTCTACGGTTGCACTATAATAGAAATTCTCTCTAATTACTTTCTTATATACAGATTAATATACATTAAATTGTTTTTAGAATCTAGAATATTTTTTTGAGGCCTCTCGCTAAACCAGTACTTACAATAAAATTATCCTATAATTAGCGTTAAGCCGTTGAATAATAAAATCATTATTAGAATGAATAGATACACAATAAATTAACTTAGTATTACCACACGGACAAATATGTTTACAACGATTAGATTTAAGCAGGTCCAAATAAATCGAGTATTTTAATAGAAAGTTATATAGTAAATTTGTTGAAATAATAATATATCCGAGGGATAACACGTAGTCAAAATTAATATCTGTAATGAAGGAAATGTGATTATAGTTAGACGACATTAGATAAACAAGAAAGCAGAAGAATGAAGAGTAAATAATTGAGGAAGAAAGTTAGGAAGTTAAGCAATTTTTATTATTATATAGTTTACGGTTGATGAAGCGTCGAAAATAAAGCAATGATATCTAAAAACGAGAGAGTAGTTAAGTGTGGTTATAGCCCCTATGAGGATATTATACGAAGATGTTGCATTAAATGTTCTACCACCATGTTTAATCAAATATTCGCATCTAACACGTTCCAGCCTTCTGGTAAAAGTAATTACTTCAGAATTCAACGGTAAACTTCTTGCACCTCAGTTATATATATCTATTATGGTGGTTTGTGGCTAATGACTAGTTTTATTAGAGGTGCGGCGATATATCTTTAAATCATCACCAAATAAACACATATTGAAGATAATCTCATCAGCAAAATCGTCGATGAAAATCATGAAGAATAAGGGCCCTAAATGTGAACCCTGGGGAAATTCAGAAGTAGTTGTGTATGGTGTGGAACGATATTTACCAGAAAATACATGATGAGGTCTTTTCAGTAGAGAGAAAGTTACTGATCAGCAGTTGGCTAAACATGACTCATCAGATTAGCGAGCCAAATAGAGTGAACAACTTTGTCAAGTTGTAAAATTTGAAATACTTTAGCATTGCTTTGCATTACATGTCTTGTGTTTTGGTAAAATGCGATCGAAGTTGATTGACATGGTCTTTTCCGCGGGCTTCAGACATCTATATCAACTTCCACTTTTCAATATGAAGTATGAAGTAATTCAAATTTGTTATTAGCATTCCCTACCATATTTTTCACTTTGCGTATGATTGTCATTGTGCGGTTATTAGTAATTACGCATTAGTTAAACTGCAAAAACATATTTATATTCAAATAGCTAAGTGTTGTAATTTAAATTTTTTTGACAAGCTTAAGAAATTAAGTAAATAAAAAAATAGTTTAATTTCCTTGGGGACATGTCCAGGAAGTAAAATTTCATGTTCCATTACTTGCTTTTTTATTTCTATAACACTATATTTATTTATTATTCATTCATATTGTGCCTTACATATTCGCAAGAATTCTAGGCAGTATATTACTTAGTGTAACTCTAAAATACTAATGAAGATGCACTACTTCATTTCAGTTCATCTGATTATTGGAATTAAGGGAAAATGTTACAGCACAATCAGTCTTTTTTATATAAGACTGAAATACGTGTGTACAAGCTTAAATTGTCTAGCACAAACATATAATATTATTATTAATTGCTGTTCCTAAATTAATATTTTATTATAAAATAAAGTCTAAAGACAACATTTAATGACAAAAGTATGATGCTTGATTCTTAAAAAAAAATAGATTTAGAAGAAGTGTAAGTAACTGCAATTTTCCTGAAAATTATTAAATTAAAAAAGTGTGTAAGTTCTAATAATTATTTTCATAAACTTTTAAACATGTTTGATTAGGTTTGCCTGATTTAGAAATTCGTATATACATCACAACAAAAGTCAGATACGAAGTAGGCGCCATAAATTCTCGGCCTGATATACAAAAAAGAAACTTAGAACAATATATAAATTTTTATTTTTCAGTGTAATTTCCTCTAATTTCTATACATTTATTACAACAATTAATTAATAATTCGGTACCCTTGTAAAAATAATCTGAAGTTTTTGCGTCAAAATGTTCTATAACAGCTGCTTGCAACTCACTGCCGTCCTTAAAACTACGTCCCCTAAGGTCTTTTTTAAATTAGAAAAGAAAAAAGAATCACAAGGAGCCATATCCGGGCTATACGGTGGATGTTCCAATTCTTGAAAGCCGCATCCGCGGATGGCAGCTTGTGAAATGGCGGCAGTATGAACGGGAGCATTGTCGTGCAATAATCGCACACCTTTTGTCAATTTTCCACGACGCCTTTCCCGAATACTGTCCCTTAATTTATGCAATAAAGACGCATAATATGTGCCGTTCACACTTGTATTGCGCTTCTTTAAAGTCAATCAGCAAAATGCCCTAACAATCCCAGAATATTGTGTCCATTAATTTTTTCGTTGATTGAACGACTTTCGCCTTTCTGGGACGAGGTTCATCAGGTCGCGGCCATTCCATGGACTCCCTTTTCGATAGAGGATCGTAAAATAGAACCATTGTTTCATCCCCTCTGACAATGGGCTCCAAAATCGGTTTTGGGTCGTCTCCACACATGTTTAAAAACGACTGCGCACATTCGACTCGACGTTCACGTTGGAGAGCAGAAAGAAGTCGCGGTACCCATCTAGCACTAATGTTATTCATACCCAAATTTTATCACTGCTAATTCCTTCACTTTCAAACGGCGATCTTCTTCGACGCGATCGATCAGCATCTTCCAGGGATTCTTGTCCCAAACGCAAACATTTCCCCCACTTTTTTACAGTTGAATACGAAGGAGATGACTCACCGCAAACGCCTTCTAAACGTTGTTTAATGTGATAAGGTGTATGCCCGTCTTTTGTTAAAAATTTAATGACCGCGCGGTATTTAATTTTCGTTACTTCATAAATTTTCGTGCGCTAGTCACGTTGGTTGGCTGGTTACTAAAAACTACTATGCTTTAAACCGTCATATTTATAGTGTACACCTCGCGTATGTGGATGCATGACGTGACGGAGCTTGAACAGGTTTGAACCTGTATAAGCCTATCAGGCCGAGAATTTATGGCACCTACCTCGTACATCGAATTTAGTAAAACAACAGAACGTAAATATTTTGTATATTGGGTAACCTAAAAATTTTTTACAAAGCACACTAATTCTAGGTTTTTAGTTTGAACCTCAATTCATATTGTATGGCACCCTGTAAAACTTACCGCAAAATCACAGATGCGGCAATGATAGCTTCAAATCTTAGCTAAAATATTAGTTGGTAAATATTCATTTTAGATTTGTAGCAATACTTCAACAATAAATAGGGCTGAACTATTTATAATCTTCAAATTACTACCTCTACCGCTAGATTTTTTTGTAATTAATATAATTATTTCTTTTACATTAATCTTCCTGGCTGTTTTATGATTAATTCATTTTTATTTTCTATATTTGTTTTATATATAATACTGTAACGTTTTCGGGTTCGCAATAAACAACTCGTGCAATTTATTTATTTAAAACAGTCCGTATATTCATACACGTAAAATTAATTACAATATAAAAATGTAAAACTAATGTATCACACTTAAACTACTAGCATAGATTAACACAGGTATTTATTTCTATATAACACTCTAATATTTATGTCCGTATATTTAAATCACTTCTATTTATATAACACGGTAATATTTATGTCTTTATTACACTATATTTATGTTTATTCTTGGACTACCATTCAAAGAACTACTTATTTATTTCTTATATTTATTTTTACTTTGGGCTGTTCCGCGCGACTACTACTTAAGGAAGTTCTTATTCCGGAATTATTCATCCATCGGTGACTCAGCCGCCTTATATACACATACGAAACATCTGGAAGCATTCGCGTAAACTCCATCTTCCTCTCGATGTTTGTAGAACATTCGATAGACATTCTGTCTCTTTGCAGTACAACGCAAATGGATGATTTATTGCTTTATGATGTTTACCAGTCGCGTCGAGATGATTTACAACCTCTTTTTATTGTCGCTCGGAAGTCTGCCTTTCTTTGTGCACTTGTTTCGTTACAATACTAATAAAATATTTATTAAAACTTTGTTATTTGTTTGCCAAATGAAGAATCAATCAGGTCTTATTTGTAGTGGATATTATTGTTCTGAAATTTATTCGGATCATATTTTATTACGATAATTTATTACTCATAGTAATTTATATTATTTTTTAAATAAATGTTTAATATTACTTCAACTTTAAACACTAGATTTGTTTGAACTCCTACTGCGTCCCCAAGTACAAATTCTCACATTGTTGCCCTTCATTCTCTGATTTTATACATTAAAAGAAATACACGAGAGAAAGAGGGAGAGAGAGTTCATCACGTAGATAGTTAAGTGCATGGAAAGTAAAGGAAAAAGAACCATTCCGCTTCGCCTTCCTGAAGATATTTTAGTAATCAAGATCCTGCAGTGCAGGTATTATATTTGCCAACTAAAGTTCCCAGTCAAATGCTTAAACATAATATTCGTGTTCTTTCTTTCTTGTATGAAAATTTATTCACAAAACACAGAGAGGCACGTTAAATCGTAGGTAAAAACGTAGAAAAAGATGGGCATATAACAAGATAGATTTATGTGATGTATTCACAGAAGACGTCCATTGTATAATTGGAATCACGCAATAGAAGTAAAGATTGTGTAGAAAAATGAAGATCCTGACATTGATATGAATGGTATACATAATGTACACCTACTTTATATACGTATATATGTACATATTTATTGTCTGGGCACATAAATAGATATTCATTAAGTTGTTTAATGTTACGGATAAGGTAATTGTGCATGCGCTTTATGTGAAACAACGTGGAGCCTCTCACTCTGCTGTTTTCAACGTTTAAAATTTTCCATATTCCCTCTAACTATTACCTTCACTTAATTGTTTTGAAATTCCCATTGTTTTGGACGGCGTACCAGCACATAATGTTGGAAATTTCGAATGGCTTTTGTGTGTTACGCAATGACACGTTTAGTGGAAAGTGAAATATTACGAAAGTGTGTATTCCAATAATATAATGCCCTAAAATTTCACTTACAAAACCAGAATATTTTTGCACATGTACATTGCAAACTTAATCTGTTAGGAAATGAAGAATAATTCTGTATTATTATTATTGTAACTAAAACGAAAATTGGATTCATTTAAAGTAATATATAATTATACAGTAAAACACCAAAAAAATCCCGTCAGATATCTATATCATTTCTCTGTTTCGGTGTTAGAACAACGTTATTCTAGCAGCCATTTTGATGTTAGAATGGACTCTATTCTAACACCGATTTTTGGTAACTTTTTATTTTAGTAGAAATAGGTTGGTGGCATAATCTTTTTCATACTTGCTTTTCGATTTACCTGGTAGTAAATTATTTATGGCGTCCCGCAATTCTAGTGCCGCAGATTGACGATCTTCTTCTGACATTCCGCCCACAGATAATATGAGATTTTTTTCTAATTTAAGCAAACTTTTCAATTCAAATAATTCTTACAAAAGTCAACTGTCAAATATAAATGTAAATCATTGCTACCAATCGAATACGTCATGTTATCAAAATGTCCCTTAATGAATATTTTTAACAATTTTTCTATAAATAAATAATATAAATACAATCCGAAACAGAGAAAATAGTGTAAAATACTCGTAACAGAAGGCCATTCCAGCATTCTTTCCTTCGGCCACTCGCGCTGCGCGCTCGTGTCCGAATTTAGAAATCATGCTGGAATGAAAGGCCTTCTGTTACTTGTATTTTAATATACTATTCTAGCATTTTTGGAGATTAAGTTTTTACTTTAGACGCATTTGAAGTACTAAATACTTAGCATAGAAATTTTTATATTTTCTACTATATTTAGCATATAGTATCCAACTTCAGGGTTGTATCAGACTGAGAGATTCGAAAATAAAATAATGAGAAATATGACTTTTGGTCTTTGGTATGTATAATTTATGGTCAAGGAAATTCCTGAAATTAGGCACATCTCTTCTCTTCGAAAATCGATAGTTTGGTAGTTTTTACATATTATTTTAGCTGTTATAGTTGTTCTAAAGATTGTCCCAAGATATCAGTTGAGTGTCTATGTTTAAAACAATTTAGAGAAAATCGGGTACAATTCAGAAGAACCCTCAGAACATCAGCGTTCTACAAAAGGGGGGGGGGCTAATGAAACACTACTAAACTTAGTTTCAATTATTAGACTTAAATCCCAATATAGCCTATAGCCATCAAAATTTCACTTTTCTAGGAAATTGGGGGTTATTTTCACACTTGTAGATTTAATTATTTTGCACCAAGTTTCGCTAATTCATATTAAAAAGAAATGTACAAAATTTGATATAAAATACAGTAAAGTAAGTTATTTAATGGGAAGCAGTTGCTCGCATTCATTTATTGTAACTTTGCCTTTTAATCATTGGCGTATTAAAAAATTACAAACTGTCTTAAATGTCACTGTCATCACTTTAGATTTTATAAAAATTTAACTTCAATGGTGAATCGATAATTACAATTAGAACAAAAAACTAGAGCAATTGCCAAATTAGAAGGAGGTTGGTCTTTATGGTAAGTTGCTGAAAATTTGGACATTAGTAAGAGTTGCATTTTTAAAATTAAAAAGTCTGGGTGGAGCAGCAGCGACTTAAGGATCCTCGAAGACGAAATGTTGGAAAGGTATCCCTTCTTGCACAGGATGGGACTCTTGTAAATTATTTACGGGAAAATCCTTTCGAAGAGCAAAATAGAAATCAAATTTTGCTGGTTCTGTGATAACTGCTAGCTGTAAGGTGAGAGCGTCAGAACTGGTAAATTGTTCCGCAGCTAGAAAATCTTATTTAACAGTGCAAATAATTAATAGTTGTTTTAAATATTATCCCAAGATATCGATGTTTGCCAAAAAGATAAAATTGTTGCAAAATCTTAAGCTAATGACCCTTTAAATTCGTTAGTGTGAAATTAGTACTACTCTAAGTTGTTCCCAAGTTTTCAGCTTAGATTTTGAAGAATTTAGAGCAAATTGGGTACAGTTCAGAAGCACCGACAGAATATTCATTTTCTAATAAAAGTGGTATTCATTTCATACTAATCAATTTAGTTCCAAATACTAGGCTTAAATCTTTGGAACAAATAAGAATAAATTCAGACGAACCCACAACAGCCCTCAAAATTTCACTTATCTAAGAAAATGGAGGGGTACCGTCATACTAGTAGATTTTATTTTTCTGAAATAGAAAAGATATGAGTTCTAGTGGTTGGAAAAATATTTAGAATAACTAGGACAACCTGGACCAACTGCCTGAATTTCGATATGCAAAAAAAGCCTAATTTCACACAAGCGAATTGCGTTTAATTATTGAGCAATGTTATTATTAAAAATTAGGTTAATTCAACTGATGTATGAAGATAGCGAGTAACATTTAAGACTTATACTTCCATGTGCTCTAGTACGCTAAAAAACTTCTGAAATATTAACTTTCCTTTTGAAACCATATTGTTCTTATTGACAAACCCCATGTTTTCATAATTTCCATTTGCTAAAGTACTTGTTCAGTTGAAGCCAATCTTTAATAAGGTTAGCTTTGAAATTGTAATCATTCAACTGATGTTTTGAAACATTTGTAGTGCTTATAACTGGTATATTGATCAGTTTCTTTCATTTATATTTGATATGGATAAAAAGCACTGTGACTTTGAAATTGCATTTGTTGTTAGCAATACGTCCAAGTGTAATCAGCCTACGAATATTCAATTTTGTAAGCTTATGGTTTGCAACCATTGATTGTTGATAGCCGTTATTGCCGGTCTTGCTGCTAAATGTTAATCTTTCGCTTTTATCGCCGCCATAATAATAATAAGTTAGATATGACTGACGATTTTACGTCTCGAAAAATTATTAACTAAAGAAATTTTTAATTAACTCATAGCTTTCCCAGGTTGCAAATTGAAATTGTGTTAGTAGAAATGTAAAGTTTCTGTTCACCTGTCAAAATCTGATGTTTCTTTGAGTTTTTGACGTGTTTGGTTTGATTTTTTCTATACGCGATCGCGAGATTTTTTTAACCACGTCCTCTCGCGGGGGTTTTTAAATCATTCACTTCTTTGAAACCAGAGAACTTTTAATGTGTAGTCTGAACTCAAACGTTGCGGAAAAGTCCATACTAGTCGAGTCGGAGTCATCGTCGACAGGCAAAACCTAGAAAAATTTAAATTCTTTCGATTTTGAAATTTTTCAATGCGTATCCCGTTTTGAGGACCTTGGTTCTTGAGAACGGCCCTACTAATCAGCAAAGTTAGCACATGCGCTAAGGAAATATCCGTTCTACACGTACCCAAATGCGTCATTAAGAAAGAAGATTGCTCGGTTTTATTAATATAATAAATCACTATAAAATTTCTTAAGGACCAGAGATGTACATATACCAGTTGAACATCCCTCGTACATACAGTGTGACCAGTGAAATCCGCATCATATGGGATTTTTTTTTATTAATACATTTATTCTAAATTTGAGTTTGGCATCAATTTCTGCTTCGATCAAGTTGAAAATTAACCAAAAAAATAATAGTCACGTGATTCGCATTATCTGTCAAATTTAAATTTTTTTCCAAAAAAAAATTCAAAAGTGGGGTTATTTCTCAAAATATCGAAAAAAGATATTAGAAAAAGTTTTTCTAAAAATAATTTTTAGCCCATATGCAAAATTTCAGCTGCATAAGATAATTTAGATTTTTTGCCAATTTTTTTGTAAATTGCACCACTGTTGCGAAATAAGACAACGCAACCTACATAAAACTTCTTAGTTTTAACAATGCTTTATTCCAGACACATTTTCTTTAAGGCAGCGCCATATTCAAAGTGTGTTTTTCTACAAAATCCAAATAGGGCTAGTATAAACCTAAAGTTATAAATAATCTTAAGGAACAAGATTTTGATATACATTTGGGATTCCCTTTGTGGTACCAGGGGAAAAAAGAAGAAAGTTTTATGGACCGACGAGGCAACTTTCACTTCAAACGGCGTTGTTAGCTCTCAAAATTGTAGATGGTGGGCTCAAGAAAATCCAAATTTTATAATAGAATGCAAGGACCAGTATTCCTTTAAAACTAATGTGTGATGCGGTATTTTAAGCGATCAAGTTGTTGGGCCTTATTTTTTTAGAGGCAATTTAAATTCTTAAGAATACCTACGCTTCCTTAACACCGAGGTCATTGAAGTTTTGAACAATATGTCTATTGAAATAAGGCATAATTTGTGGTACCAGTGTGACGGTGCTCCCATCCATACTACAAGACGGGTTCAAGAACGCCTCTTGGAAATATTTAGGGGCAAAGTAATTGGGCGTAATATGGAGCAATACTGGCGGGCTAGGTCTCCGGATTTAACCCCACTTGATTTTTTCGTGTGGGGTTACCTAAAACAAAAAGTTTACAAAGAAAAACCTTTCCGTAATGTTCATCATTTGGAAACGGTGATTCGAAACTGTATTTTAGAAATAAGGCCCCTTAGTATCAGAAACTCCATTAAAGATGTATCAAGAAGAACAATTGTTTGTATTGAACGTAATGGGAGGCACACAGAAATGTAATTTTAATTTTTAGGTTTTTCAAATTATGTTTAATTTAATATTCAAATACCAAAAATACATATTGTTATTAATTGAAAAGGTGGAATTTTAAATGCGTTTCATTTTTATAATGTATTATGATTATTTTATTAGAAAATTTGACTTTTCAATTAAACTATTTTCTTAATATTAATATGTATTACTTTTAGACACAAACTACATTTTCAAAAATAGTTATTTTATGAAGTTACCTTATACAGGGTCAAACACAAATAAACTTTGCATCACATGTGACCAAATTTTAATAGCCCTATTTGGATTTTGCAGAAAAACACACATTGAATATGGCGTTGCCTTAAAGAAAATGTGTCTGGAATAAAGCATTGTTAAAACTAAGAAGTTTTATGTAGGTTGCGTTGTCTTATTTCGCAACAGTGGTGCAATTTACAAAAAAATTGGCAAAAAATCTAAATTATCTTATGCAGCTGAAAATTTACATATGGGCTAAAAATTGTTTTTAGAAAAACTTTTTCTAATAACTTTTTTCTATATTTTGAGAAATAACCCCACTTTTGAATTTTTTTTGGAAAAAAAATTAAATTTGACAGATAATGCGAATCACGTGACTATATTTTTTTGGTTAATTTTCATCTTGATCGAAGCAGAAATTGATGCCAAACTCTAATTTAGAATAAATCTATTAATAAAAAAAAATCCCATATGATGCTGACTTCACTGGTCACACTGTACATACATACATACATACATAGGTAAAGGAATATATAAATATATTTGATTAATGGCACGGCAAATTGAAATATGCAAAAGTTGACGATTCCATTTATTTTTGTAATGAAGCAAAACAGAATGTATGAAAGATGTATAAGATACTAGAGTGTTGCTCGGCATGCATAAGGGGGAGACTAAATATGTTGTTCGTTTGCCAAAATGAAATCATAAATATTCTGATTTTAGTTTCCGACGTCTATAGATATTGATTCGACGATAATCCACGATAAATCAAAATGAAAAATATTAGGCCGTCGAAAAATAGGGATACGCGAGCTGAAAAAGAAAGGGACGATACGATACGATAAAATGGGTTTTACAATATCATCACATGCCTCACATACATACAAACAAGGTTATTACTTACCTAGTATGTATAATGTAATGTGTTACTGTGCTGTGGTGGGTATCTTGCGAAGGGGCCCATGATAAGTTGACAGACCTCGATGTAAAGCTCATGATGAGTGGTCTGCCAGGGGGCTCCGGTACATCTGTAACGTAACAACAAATGAACGCTCAGTTCCACTTCAACACAGGAAATTCAACGCCGCATTACAATTTCTCTTACCGTACATTTGAAAATAAGGGTTGAAAAACAATTTGCTCCTTTACAGTTGATACCATCGATTTCACATTATTTGTAGATAGTTCCGCAAATGGTCGGATAAAAGTGTTCCTTAAGAGAATTTTCTTAAAAACCTTCCTGTTTTCTGTCGGGATGAACGGGAAGGAGATTAAATTAAATGATATCCACTACACTTATTTCAGGCTCAAATGCCTGTACGCTTACTAAACAACTGCATGAACATATGTTAGACGTTTACATTCGATTTAAATCAATAAATTCTTTCAAAAGTGTTTTTAATAATTTATATTTGCAAAAATAATAGAATTGTTTAGATAATATCAAATAATAGGAATATTTAGGGTGAGACAAAATCGAGCTTGGTGCACTAAACAGTTTCTTTTTAACTCAGGGCCATTTCTCCCTACATCTCGTACATTGTTAATAATAATGATAATAATAGTTTCTTCATTTACATAGCACATTACTGACTACTGTTGCTGAACATTATAGACGTGAATAGCTTTTTCAAGTTTGGGATTCGCATTGTATGTAGGGAAGTTGGTTGTCGTTCGCAATAAATTGTGGAACTCTTGACAGCGGCCACAAATTGGCTCTTGCTTTTTCTATTTGTTGTTTTGAAAATGGAAAATACCAAGTTATTAGTTTGCTATATTTTATCAATGAAGTCCTTACGTCAAGATGACTTAGCTTCATTTTATACATTGTCTTAAGATATTGACTACGAATAAATTATTGTTTATATATATAAATTTATCTATTGTGTTTTAGTACCGCATAGTAGAATTCGGGTTTTGGTATTTATGAAAACAGCTTTTTGTTGGCTTGTGACGTTTCGGTCAGGCTTTTTTTAAGAAATATATGAAAGAGAAACACATTGCATGATATACAACAAAACATTGAATTTAATGTGGGATACTTACATTTACCCGCACTGTAAGTATTTTATGTAATAAATTTCACTTTTGGTCATTTCTAGAAATAACCTTTTTTTATAGTGTGATTCGAATTCTAAAACAGTTGAATTGTCATATTGAAAACTGTGATTTAAATTTTGTGCGTGTATTGCCATGGTCTATGATTTTTTTTCTAAACAAATGACACTTTCATCTTAAATAATCCGTGACTTTAGTGTTTGTGATGTGTGGCAGATATAACAAGCACTACAATCATTGCAAGGGATCCTATAAACTACATCACTGTTCAACAAAAGAGGTGTTATTCCAATATTAAACGATAAAACACACCTTTTGTTGAAAAGTGGTGTAGTTAATAAGATCCTGCAATTATTGTAGTGGTTGTTACATCGACCTCATATTACCAACATTAAAGTCCCAGATTATTCAACACAAAAGTGACTTTCGTTTAGAAGAAAAATCATGTGCTCTGGCAATACACTCACAAAATTTAAGTCACAATTTTCAATATGACAAATCAAGTGTTTTAGATTTCGAATCACACTATAACAAAAGGTTATTTCTAGAAATGATCAAAATTAATAGAGATGTTTACGCTATTAATTTTAAATCTGATATTTTATGTTTTTAATATTTTTGATTTTATTCGCCATTTTAATGAAAAATAATAAATTACTTTTTTTCACAATCATGATGATTTGATTTAACAGTCGTGGACAAAAATTGTAAGATGTTTTTGACTTAGGGTGTCAATTTTAATTTATAGGTGTAAGTACCACACCATTTTCTTGAATTATATTTTTTCATTTATGTAATTTTTTAGTAATAGCTCCTGATGAAGTTATAAATACATAACAAAATATTGAGCTTTTGAACAGATTGTTTTATTAAAGAATAGACCGAACATCTAACAAATTTTCTTACTCATATATACCGGGTGTCTGTTTAAGCTCGGCCACCGGCCATATCTAAAATATTTTTAAGTTTCAAAAATGATCGCAAGGGGGCGCAATTCTCAAGATGAATTAAAAATTCGATAATTTTTCATTAAATTCTAGATTAAGATAGATTAAAAAATTTACTAGCAAAATTTTTAGACGTTTTTATACAACTTTCATTTGAAACTTTTTTGATCTAACTCCCATACGAAGGGGAGAGTGGAGGGGGGTATGTCTGCGCACATAAGTAGGTATAACTTTGGTTTGCCCCAACGGATTTTAATGTTTCCGGGCTCATTAGATAGAGAATTTTACAAAGAATAGAAGGATATGTAGCACGAAATTACGAGGTAGTCAAAGAAAATAACAAGGGGCGCTGTTCTCAATGTATGTATATTTTTATTTTTTCTTTAAAATTTCAAACGGAACGGTATATTTTTAATATCGTAATATTGAAGCACATAAAAAACTGAAGAGAATGATGAAAACTGGAAGTTGCTACCTTTTTTGTTGACGAAGATATAGTCATACGAAGACAATCCAGAAAAATAAAACTTTAAATATAAATTTATTTCAAACGTAAATAAAACAAAACAGACTTGTTGAACTACACTTTAAGAACTAGAAATTGAACAATTGTTTCACCACACAGTGGCTTCTTCAGCAATGACTAAAATATAAGTTACAAAGTATATATATATCATGTGTATCAGTACACATGCTATATATACTTTGTAACTTATATGCAATGATTTTCGATTCCCATTCATACTTTTGCTCATTTTGCAAATAGTTCTCAATAATAAGCTATCAAATCATGTAATTCATTGGAAGTACGATAGACTTAAATATCAGCTGACGTATTTTTGCTGAATTATATGTATGTATGTATAAAATGTGTTTTGCGTATGTACACTCCCTTATACAAATTAATTATAGTCTGTATTTTATTGACATGTGCTATCTACTATATATTTTATTGATAATAGCAATGGCTGTGTAGATTTACGACATTAAATTTATTGTTATCAATATATCTAGCTTTTAACTTTTGAAGTGTTCTAACAAAAATAGATTTCGATCGAACTCAAGTTATTCCCATTTTGTGTTTTCTTTTTATTATAACGATATTCCCTCGACGTCTATGATTTCTTCGACATAAGATGGAAATAAATTCTATTACAAGGAATATGCAGTAGTTAGATATATAAATTATTCATACTAAAGTAAAATATTAACTAATTTTTGTATTCTCTTTAAGAAATTATTTACAATACAAAACAACAAAAACCACTTCATTTCGAATTCAATTCCTTTAGTAATTGTATTGCCGCCTCCTAGAAATTCTACTACATTTATTCTTAAAGAGTATCTTCGTTTGTCGGGTGTATACACACCATACACACATCCAATATATATAAAGTAAGATGCGAGAGACATCTTCATTAGTCATATTATCTTGAGCATTTTCTTGCGTGATGTTAACCTGAATTGTCTGTAATCCTTATTATAAGATTCTTGTGCATCTTGAGGCAACTTCCCAAGAGACGAAACTGAATTGCTGTTAATTATGTTTTCTGTCTAAAAAAAAATTGCACGTACAGCTGGTTAAGCTTTAAATACACATTTACCAAGTTTACTGAGATATTAATACCTAAGTTTCGACAGTTTAATGTAGAATAGATTATTATAAATTACATATATTTATTATATGTATATACAGGGTGAGTCATCTCCGCGGGTTAGGGCGATTATGCCTTTATGAGTAAAAATATTTCCAAGCGGTTTTTTTCTTTTGATAGCTGCTCATTAGGAGCGCATTTTAAAAATATTTTGTATTATACAAAGTGTTCCATAACTTGGTGGCTGACCATAGTTATAGTTTTTTAAATGGAACACACTATATACTATTACATTTTTGTATTCCCCGTACAATTTTTAGTCAAAAAATCATACGATTGTATAGGCCTAAATGTCAAAAATTTTAACTGAAGATTTTATTTATACAATAATTTTATCATTTTATATATGTATGTTGCATTTTTATATATTATTGCAATTCTTATAACACTTTTATGCTTATAGTACTTCTTCTTCTGATGAAGACAATATATTGATGTTGTCGAAACGTTAACATCTTCATTTTAATCAACACAACCACATTACCAAGATAGTTGAACCTACACACATATATATATTATATACAGCAAGAGCGCGCGAGGTATGATCACCCGATGGTATACGTAAACTCGCATCTAAACGTGGTCCGATAATACATATTAGAGTTACGGCACAACATACTAGCATTGCCTGCTCATATTCGAACTCATAGTGATCTGATTATTTTTTCGCAGATTGACAAAAAAAACAAATTAAATTTTCTCTTTAAGTGATGATGATTGCTTAGATAACTAAGTCGATAATAACGCGAAGATTGTAATACTTATACTTATAACGTAATTATGATTATCCTTATGAAATTAAATAATAATGTAGTTGTGTAAAAAGTTATAGCAGTACAACTGGGTTTTAGAATGAAATAAAAACAACCCGCCTGAAACATCTGCAGAATAAATTAAAATGTCTAGAGAAAAATAAATAAATAGAAATTTCATGGTAAAAAAATTTTTTTAAATAAGTATAACAGAAATACCATAAAATAACATAAAAACGACCTTTGAAATAGAAATTAAAATTAGAGATTCTCTCCAGTAAATATAACGAAATAACAACTCTGGAAAAATAAGTATTTATAGCAGAATTATGCATTCAAAAATAAAATAATTACTGCGTTTGAAAAGAAAGCATGTTTTGTCGAATAGATTGACCACGATGATAACATTTTACAACAAACTTTCGTTCTTCGATGGATAAAATGTCCATACTTAAATTTATAAAATGAGCAACCACTAAGAAAAATAATATTATATCTATATCTGGCGAACACAGCTGGCGGAGATCATTTTTTCGAATATACGTCCGAACAATATCGACTTGCATCGGGTGATCATACCCCGCGCGCTCAAGCTGTATATATATATCTAAATTGATTTCTCTGCTTCGCGCTGAGTAAATTAATTAGGAAATTTTATCACAAAAATTTGCCCACGATGAGATTTGAACTCATGACCTTCTTACTGTCGATAAGATGCGCTACCAACTGCGCCACGAGGGCCTGAGTTCATATCTACTTTAAACGTCTTGATCTCTTCAAGTAACAGTTGAAATATACATCTTTATCCGGCAGTTCGGAAATGTATGTGTAAATTAGAATTTTAATTATTTTTAAAATTCTAATTTTAAAAATAATTAAAATTCTAATTTACACACACATATATATATATATATATATATATATATATATATATATATATATATATATATATAAATTAGGATTATTTCGTGGATAGGGCAGTCAGAGGGCAAAACAAAACGTAACTCTTTTCAAATACCAAGCTTTCGGTTTTTTATTAAAACCTTCATCAGGGATGTCGCGAATAATATACAAAAAATGTTTTAAAATATTTCACAAAATACATAATCTTATAAAGTCATTAAAATTTATTTGGTTCTATTATTATTTTCAATATATTTATTTTTGTTTTTCTTTGTCAGGGTTTTATTCCACAGTGCTAGATGTACTGTTTTTGACATATTATTTCCTCTGGCTATTTTCTTCCTGATGTCTTTGTCGTCTTTTCCATCTTCGCATATTGTGACACCCAGATATTATTCCACTGCCTAGCTCTATATCCTGTCCTTTATTTCCTATGATCATATACTGAGTTTTCTCCGTATTTACTTGAAAGCCCCTCTTATTGTATTCCACTATAAGTTTATTCAAGATATATATCAGGTCTTGCTGATTTTTTGCTATCACTATTTGATGGTCTGCAAAGAGGATTGTGTAAATTTTAAAGACAGTTGGAGAAAGTTAGCAGCCTTGTTTTACTCCCTTCGATGACATGAATAGTGGAGAGATTTGGTTTCCAGCTTTTATGATTTTCCGTGTACATTGTTTTTATTGCGTTTACGTACGTTCTATTTATACCAGCTTGTTCTGAAGTAGTCCATAGTTTTTGAAGGGGAATGCAATCAGTTGCTTTCTTTAGATCTATGAACGTAACATGAAGTTATCTTCCTTTAGTCTGATATTTTTCTACTAAGTGCCTTAGAGTAAACAGATTATCTATACATACTCTTTTCGGTCTAAATATTCTAGCATTGGGGACTCTTCCGTATAGTCTCCCCACCAAAGACGTAACGCTTATTCCTCTATAATTCTTGTAGTCGGTTATACATCCTTTTTTGTAAATCGAGAATATATAAGAAATTTTCCAATCTGTTGGTATGTCTTCCCCCTTAGGCATTTACTAAATATATCGCAAATTGTTTGTAGCGTCCTTGTTACGGAATGTTTCACTAACTCGATAGGCAGTTCGCCTGACACTGCCGCTTTATTGTCTTTTATTCTCTGTAGGGCTTTCTTTATATCTTAGATTTGGTTTATTTATTTCATTTTCCTCTACTTGCTGTGTATATAATCATGAATATTTTGTCCGTTTCGCTATCAGAAGGTTGCTAAAGTACCCTTTACAAGTTTCGATGCCCATTGAATTAATCATTTTTGCTTCATTTGAATTTTTCCTCAGACTGTTTATTGTTTTCCAAGCTTCCCTGGACCTAGATCCTCCTATCATTGAGATTATTTGTGAGCATTTATTGCCCCATACCATTTTTTAAACTTTTTTATTTCTTTTTTGTATTGTGTTAAATTGTTTCCTATCTACATCGTCTTTTCTAGTTAGACATTTGAAATATAAACGTTTCTTTTCCTTTACGATTTTGTTTAGTTCATCTGTCCACCAGAAGTCTTTTGGTGGTCGTTTTACCCTAATTTCTAAGGTTATCCTTGTTGTTATATGTAATTTCTCGTTTAGTTCTTCATACATTTCTTCTGGTGTACCCATTATAGCGTTTTTTATTTGTTGTGATAGTCTTATTTTATAGAGAAAGCCAGTGGATTCATTTTTCAGGCTTCCCAGGTTGTAGGCTTTAGTTCTTCCGTTCTGTTCCTTTTGTTTGAACCCTACTCTTCATCGTGTTTTTTCTATACGTGAATAATTAGCAAGTGGTGTGATCAGCAATCAGTTCCTCTTTATACTTTCACGTCTAATGGTTTTACATGTGAATTTTGCTTTCTTACATGTAGTCTCTGCTTTTTTGTTTCATGAATCCGTTCAGTAATTTTAATTTATTAATGTTTGTTTTTATATTTATATTAGTGACCACAAATCATATTATTATTATTATTATATAGAAAACGCTGCAATTCTATATTTATGTTAAAGCTCCTAATGGTATATCTCCTTGATGTTACATATAGATAAAATAACTATTTTAATGCATGTCATACAACATATTCATACCGAAATAGCTGTATCATTTACGGCATTTATTGTGCTGCTACAGTGCTGTGTATGTAATTTAGAAATCCCAGGTCTGAACATATCCACATGCTTAAGTTAACCACGCCATTTCAATTTAATCGCCAAACTCGTAGAAAGCATTAAAAATCCACGAAGCATAAACATTCGGCCATTAGCATTTTTGATTTATTTGGGGCGCATTATCTTCTGATGTCCGAGAACGCGAAATGAAGGGTTTGCGGCGTTAACAGTATCGAAGGACGTTTTGAATGTCGGGGGAGGACGTTCCGCACGGTCGATCTCTTTAAGTGAGGATCCAACACGTGTGACGTCCGGCCGCTTATTCTAGCAAACGCCAGGACTTCATGCGTGCAATGCAAGTTCAATCGATTACCAGCACCAGTTGTCTACCAAGTTTCATCTAATGGTTTGCGTGTTCTTCGCTATAATTGTGCTGTTTAACTAAATGAAAAGGGATAAAAGAAGTAGAAAAAAGAAAGAAAATAAAGACAACATTTTAAAAAATATTTTTTTATAATTTGAACATAAAAATCATTATTTCTCAATGTATAAAATTTCTAAACTATTAAAGTTTATATAGAAATTCTACATTAGAAGTATGGATTTTACGAGAATGCAAGGAATAAGTAAAGTCTTTCTTATACCAGAATATCGGATGACATTGTATCTATATACGAAGTATATATTCATACGAAGAGAATCCAGAAAAACAAAAATTTTAAAAATGTATTTATTTATTTATTGGAAGTAATAATTTTATTTTAATTTTCAGAAGGTCACTAGACAGTATAGTTTGATTTAACTTGAATTTTCATCATACTCTTCCATAAATGTATTCATTTCAATGTTTTTATCGATTTTTTAATCCATTGCATATGTTACGTTTGATTCTTCTTTTAAATGTTTTCAAATTTTCTAGCTTTTATTTTTTAAATATCATTTCTTGTCTTTTCCAACATTGACATAAAATAATAGAAGTACAGAACAGTTTACAGTTTGCTTTTTTTCTAAATTTCCGTCATACAATATCCCATGCACTGCGATACTGAATTACATTATTATGAGATTTTCAAGGCGGGCCATGAAAATCGAAATGTAAAAATATTAGTGTCACTTGTAGTTAAACTTTTTGTACGTATTTAGCATATTAAGCCTTTTTGGACATCTGCACATATTTATTAAGTTTGAAAAATGTGATATTCTTTGAAGCTTATGACATGATCAGAATGTATTTTCGGTGCTTTGAAATTGTAGTTCTTGCTTCTTGAAATAAATACATTTATGGCAGAGTATTATGAAAATTTAAGTGAAAGCGAACTATACACTATCTAGTGACCCTCTTAAAATTAAAACTAAATTATTACTTGCCATAAATAAATAAACTTATATTTATAAATCTTTATTTTTCTGGATTGTCTTCCTATGACTATATATATATATGTCAACAAAAAAGGTAGCAACTTCCGGTTTTCATCATTCTCTTCAGTTTTTGATGTGCTTCAATATTATTATATATTTCGTCCTACATATCAATCAATTCTTTGTAAAAGTATGTATCTAGTGAGCCCAGAAACATTAAAATCTGTTGAGGCAAACCTACTTTTGTATACAGACATACCCCCTCCATCCTCCCCTTCGTATGGGACTTAGATCAAAAAGCTTCAAATAAAAATTGTATAAAAACGTTTGAAAATGTTGTTAGTAAAAATTTTAATCTATCTTAATATAGAATTTAATGAAAAATAATCGAGTTTTTAATTGATATTGAGAATTGCGCCCCCTTGCGATCATTTTGGAAACTTAAAAATATTTTTGTTGAAATTCCCGTGGTCCATTTTACTATCAAGATTTTTTCTGCCAGATTGTACGATAAACGGTTGCCGAGATATGGCCGATGACGGAGCTTAAACAGACACCCGGTATATACTTACTCGCGTTCAGTTTTTTGTTCATTATTTCTATATATTTTTTTAGTAATAGATATTAACAATTTAAGGTAGTTATTTCCCAAATAACTAATTATATATTACTTTATTATTATTATAAACTATTTTAAACAATGTATAATAGGTATAACTAAAACTAAATATTATTTTGTATTAATTTAGCGTCTAAAACGATCAAGTGAATGCATAACGGCATTCTCTGATTCTCTAAAATATGAATAATCCACGATTAGAGAAATTTAAAGTAGAATTAAAAAAACTGATAAATGCTATTATTTTTATTGTGACTAAAAATCAGATCTCAGATTTGCACATCTCATTTCTTTATGTGTTTATTATTATTATTATATTTTTATGTATTAGTTAGTTGCTACCGTTTGTATTATTTGAATTTTATATTTATACGATAATAGTGATTTATTCTATACCATTTGTATGGTTAAATAAAGCAATCAATATTATTATTATTATTTTTAATTCACAAAGTAGGATAAATATGAATTTATACAATAATTAATTAACTACTTAAAAAATAAAAAAGGCAATAGAAATTTTCTTTAGTGTTTTATCACTTATTTTTTGTATTGTTATTATACAACATTTTTTTTAGATTTTAAAGCATTCAGTTTTCTTAAACTCTGAGTAAATAAAAGTTAAACCACAAAACTTTATTTTTAGTTTTTTGTTTTTCGGTTTTTAAAATTCTGCTTTTAATATCAGTAAATAATTTTTTTGAATTATCATTAAGCATTAAAAATCGACAGACTTATTTTTTCATCATTTTTGAAGATGCTTTTGTATGTAAATGCTATTATGAAACAGGTATAAAAATTGCTATAAGAAATATTACACTTGTTATTTACCTTTATTTATTCGAGTATTGTCGTATAACTTGTATTCAGTTTTATACATTAGAAAAAAAAACATTTAGATTTACTGGCGAGAAATAGTAGACAATTCAGACAAAAAATAAATTTTTCAAATGTGTATACTAGTGGGTATGTTTTGTGTAATTAAGTAGGTATTAAACATTTAAGAAAAACGCATTTTGCAGAGCTTGTGTTGCGTCTTTATATAAATTTGAAAAATATCAAAATCATTATCGATAGGTAGAAAGCAAATTTCTACATTTTGAAAAAGATTTAAATTTTCTATCTTACCAATCAAAATCAGACCGCGTGTTCTATTTAAAAACAAAATATTTTGAGGTGCCAGAAAAGTGGAGTTATATCTTTGAAATAGCCAATATAAAATACCTATAATAAATATTGTAAATCATAACCCAATTTTTCAACACTTGAAAAGTTTTCGTAAAGACAGACAGATTATATCTACTACTACAATTACTAAGGGAATAAAAAATTATTTACAATGGAATATTTACACATTTATAGTTGCCCTGTAGACATACTATTGGTTAGAAGATAACAAGGAGAGAGAGAGATTTTAATAATATTAACTGCAATGTTGGCTGCCTAATTTTAATTTCTTTATTATATAATATCTAGGGAAATATCATTGTTGGAAGAAAGTGTAAATATTACGACAGCTTATTTTATTTATGATATACTTTAAGACATTTTGAAAAAAGGCTGCATAGGTACTTTGCATTTGTTCATGCAAATCCGAAAAATAGTGCATTTTTACATATTACGAATTTGGCAAATAAAACGGAAAAAACGGTTACATGTAGTAGCATATGCCTATAATTTGGGCAACCCGGAGCCTTAAATATATCTATTTCTATCAGTCTTTTTGAATTGTGATCGTAAAGGATGACCATAGCATTTTTCGCTTTAAATGAGTATACAATGGAATACCTGGATGCGCAATCAGAATAAGACCGGCGGTTACGGGATTAGAAACTGCTTGTTTGTGGATGCACGATCAGAGCAGCATCGCTCATTTCACGATTATTTACTGTTTGATTCGTGTATGCACAATCAAATCGAAATTATGAATAACGAAGCAAATTACTCCTTGGTAAGTGAATGCACCACCATAGAAGTGATTAGACGAACATGCGATCAGGTAAAGCTAGAGATCTGCAATCTATCGAAAATACCTCGACTTATATATAGGCAAAGAACGGTTTAAATGAGAATATAAAACTTGTATTTTTGACAATAAACACGCATTGATCACGTGACCAGCTCATGCTAACGCACACTTTGAATGCATACGTGGCGGGACCGAACAGTGCTTAAAATCACGCATCTGTGATGATATTATTTTAAAATAGCTAATTACAATTTACACATACAGAAAATCTAATATATTTACATAAATGAATTTGTATAAAAATATCGAATTTATTAAGGTGAATATTAACAACAGTATTTAATATTTATTATTTGAGCATTTTTCTACACGGGCTGCGAGAAATTCACTGAATAATAGACATTCTACATAATAATATTTCGTTTGTCCAAGCAACTTGAAGAAATATGTATTTTGTTCTGATATTATTGTGTTTTGCTGTTTGTCTACCACTAAAATGTATTTTTTTGGATGTGTTAAAAGTACTTTAAAATTATAGAGAATCACAGAATTAAATCAAATCAATAATCAATCAATCAAATTATATTAGAACTTATATTTTCTGTTTATTGATTTTCATTTAGTTATATATCCTTTGTTCAGTTAATCTGTATGTAACGTTTTTATAACTGTTAGGTTACAGATGTACTCGCATAAAAAGAAATAGTTGAACTTCTACGTCGACAAAGTTTTCTTCCGGGATTTTTGTTTTTACTCTAACGTAAAAAGTTACAACATACCAGTCTTTCGATCACATTCGGCATTACACTAACAATAAAAAAGTTCACTTGTAAAGTCTCTTGACTATTAGCTGGAATTCTATTATCAGTTTAGGTAAGCAGTACTCAACAATGTGTAGCTTTCGTGTTGGGCCTAAATTACAGCATTGTGGTATTCACCTTTATGTATCATTTAAAACCAAATTCAAAATCCGAAACCGCCGGAACTATTGCATAAACCCCTTTTGTATTCACTTTTAAGCTCGAAATCCGATTATTTGTTATATTCAGAAATGTACCGGCACCGAAACTTTTTCCAGCTTGAAAATATATATATTATTTATATCAAACGTATAAGGTTGTGTGCATTTGTATAAATTGAAATATATAGGTGGATTATTGAGCAAGTTTAAACGACAAAAACATATGACCATTTTATATGAGATAATTACCAGAGCAATTATATGAAAAGTGTTTTGTGTTTATATAACATACAACGAAAGTGATTTTTTAGCATTTTTTTTAATATTATTAACAATAATAACAATAACATACTTTATTACAAAGTTACTTAGAAGAATTTTTTTGCTGGAAAGACGTAGGTACCTACGCGTAAACTTTAAAGAACCAGAATTCAATAAGTGAATAGAATAGACGTTCTATAAGAAATTTCTTTAGATTCAACATGAAGAATTTGAAAATTGATGTTTTTTATACAGGCTGTCCAGAAACTCTCCTGACAAACGAAGACCGGAGGTTCCTCAGATAATTTTAAGACAATTTAACCCAATTTACCCTGGTCCGAAAATGCTTCCTAAGGTCATAGGCGTCCGTTTTGGGTGGGTAAACGGTTATTTTAACGCATAACTTTTTTGTCTTTAACTTTTAAGCATTTATGACACTAGATTATTAAATTTTCAGGTATTCTAGTACTAAAAGGTACTCTTACATTAAGTCGGTAGGATACACCATTTTGTAGAAAAATCGATTTGAAAATTTTTTGTTTTTTCGTCATTAAAATTCAATTTATTATTTTTTGCACTAGTTCGCTTTGAACTGCCAACAGAAATAAAACCTACGTTTTTAATTGTCAAATTGTTGTCAGTTCGCGAAGTTGAAATGACGAAAGATGAAATGACGAAAAAACGAAAAATTTTCAAATCGATCTTTCTAGAAAACGGTGTATCTTACCGACTTAAAGTAAGAGTACCATTTAGTACTAGAATACCTGAAAATTTAATAATCTAGTGTCACAAATGCTTAAAAGTTAAAGACAAAAAAGTTATGCGTTAAAATAACCGTTTACCTACCTAAAACGGACGCCTATGACCGGTACTAGAAATTCGCAATTGATGGAATCGATTCATCTCTGGAGGATAAATAAGCATACCAGTTTTTGTTTTTCTAAATAGAAGCGTTCGGGAGATATTAAAAAAAACTAATTACACACACATCTTCAAAGAGCTCTAGCTCCCTTAGGAAGCATTTTCGGACTAGGGTGAATTGGATTAAATTGTCTTACAATTATCTGAGGAATCTCCGGTCTTCGTTTGTCAGGAGAGTTTCTGGACAGCCTGTATATCTGGTGATAATTTATTAAATATAATAATAATAAATTCATTTATTGATATATTTGGTGTTTTTCGAAACTTGACATGATATAGGTAACCATGAGAGATAACGAAAAGGAAGGACAAAGATTATAAAATTCTTTGATGAGGTTGGAGGATACATAGAGTATGAGGATGAAGAAGAAAATGAAGTTGAGGAAGATCATGGGGAAGAACGTGACAGCAATAGTGAATTTAAGCAAGACGATGGTGGGGAATAAACGTGATAAGTAAGGACCGTTCTTTTTACAGAATGATAAGCAGACAAGGTGGTGTAAACATCGACTTTCTCAAAATGTGCGCATTAGATCTAAAAATTTCATTACGAAACTACCTAATGCAAAAGGACCCGCAAAATGTAAAACTAATGTGCTAGATATTTGGAATTGCTTCTTTACTGATAGGATACTAGAAATAATTGTTGAAAATATCAACTTATCTATTGAGAGTGTGCAAGACAATTACGATCATTCAAGAAATGCAAATCCAACTGCACCACATGAGATCAGAACGCTATTGGGCTTGCTATATTTGGCTGCTGAAAGAAAAGTCAACCATGTCAATTCTACAGATGTATGGAAGAGCAACGGAACATCTATAGAAATGTTTCGGTTACGCATATCATTAGATCTAGGATATTAGACTAATTGCCATATTATGCCTTTTTTGACTTTTTGACGTCTTTTTCCGGATTCTGCCTTTTTTTTAGGAATCACCTGTTTTCTTGCCTTTTTCTTGCCTTTTATTGTATACTAAATTAAAAATTTAAGAAATTTAGTTTTTAAATTTCCAATTTTCCTGTTTTTCGTCTGCACGATGCCGAATTTCTGGCTTGATTTAGTTACATTTTTAGTTAAATTTTTAGTTAAGTTTAGGCTTGGACTAGTTTTTTTTGTTGAGTTTACCATGATCGAGACTCAAGGAAAATAGAACAGCTATTGCTGAATTTTCCATGTGATTGTATATTAAAGAAAATTAAAGAAAAAATTATTAGGCATTACCATATATCTACTTTTCCTTTTTAAAAATTATTTGTTCTTTTTTTAATAAATATATGTTATATTTCAAGCTTAAGTTGAAAAGCAGCTCTGGTTGAACCTGAGAGTGTGATTCTTAAATGTAATTTTTGTGTTTTGTATTTTTCCTCGCCTTTTGTATTTATAGTTACAATAAAGACATTATTATTATTATTATTATTATTATCAAATAAATCTAAAATTTATATATACATATATTGTTGTTGAAAATATGTTTTTTGGTCACTATACAATATTACTGATATTTATTATTATTGTTATCATTATTTTGTGTTATTTACATTTTCAAGAAGGGAAATAGATAGGGAAAGTGCAAAACGGTTATTTATCAACGTTTGTAGGGTAATATTTGAAAACAAAAGTAAATATCGTGCTGTCGTACTGAGTTTGTGTATTTTCCTCATTCCGATTCATAAATTAAACAAATATAACATCCACAGTTAAGGTAAGATTTCAAACAGCGTCACCCTGATTAATTCAGGCGTATTAATTTTGAGATTTCTCTCCTACAAGGAGCGAGCGCTTTCAAGCTGAGAATGCCTGATATATTTCTATCCATTAAATTTCACAACGACTGCAGAAACTAACTTAAGTGACCATGTCATGCATTAACCATTGAATCTAATTAAACCTGAAGTTTCTTTTGGTCGAGGGAAATTTCCCCAGGCATAATTTATACTAACCATGGGGATTTACATTTTCGTCGCCAAACGAAAAAAAAAAAACAAACCAAGAACTAAGTATTCTATTGTTCTACTGCTATTATATACGATCCATATACTTGATAAATAATCATATTGGCTACACACATACATATATGTATACAGGGTTATGATATAGTAACGCACAAAATTCATAAAACGTACAATGTTCATTTTTGAAAAAAATGCAAAAACACGTCAAACAGTTTATTTTATTCCGCGTCTTTTAACATAAGTCAAAAAAAATAAAACGTCAAATTTGTCAGAGTTATGACGTCATCAATATTTTTTTTAAATATGAAGCTTGGGTTTTCTTTTACTTCATTTGATAAAGCTTGTTTTTCTGCATTATAAAGAAATAATTGAAATAGGGGTCACATAAGAAAAAACTGAGAGAATTAATAAAAAACAAAATAAACTTTATTATAGTAATAACATTTAAATTAACTAAACAGTCCATTAATCCAAAACGATTTCTTACAGGAATTGTTCAAACTGTGTCCCGTTCACTATCTGACATAGGCCAAGACGATGGTAGACCTGATTTACAGAGTCTTCGATCATCTGCGGAGTTATACGAGTCATTTCATGGCTAATTCGTTTTTTTTTTTAGTTTTTTCTTATGTGACCCCTACTTCAATTATTTCTTTATAATGCAGAATGCAGAATGCTTCATATTTAAAAAAAATATTGATGACGTCATAACTTTGTGACGTTTTCTTTTTTTGACTTATGTTAAAAGACGCGGAATAAAATAAGCTGTTTGATGTGTTTTTGCATTTTTTTCGAAAATGAACATTGTACGTTTTATGAATTTTGTGCGTTACTTTATCATAACCCTGTATATGAATTCTTTAACGTAAACTTCAACGTATTCCCTGCAATATATTAATTAACATTGGTGTTTAATCTGAGACCTTATAAGTCTGCTCTAATGAACGTGTATATTGTATTAATTTCTGCATTATTATTTACAATAAAATTCAATGACATCACTTATAGTAGTTGAAACGAACATTTTCACGTAATTATAGGTTTTGCTATAGTTCTGTTCAGGTCTTCAAATTAACTCAGTTTACTAAATTTTAAATAATATTAAAATTAGTGTTTCTTAGTGTGTAGTTGACAATTTTAAATCTCTGTGAATTTTAATAAAAAATCAAAATCAAAGGCAACGTGATGTAGATCAGACGACACAGGTCTATGAAATACCTGCATGCTTGCATAAAAACAAATTCCAAAGAACAGCAAAAAATAAGCACAAAAACCAAAATTACAAAGGTGAAATTAGACTAATAGTTATGTGCTTGTAAGAGACAAGGACTTCAACTTGTAGAGACGAAGAAAGCTGAAAGCTTACGAGATAAAAATCGTCAGAAGAATCCCAATGATTGTTCTCGTACGGAATGGACGATAGTAATGAACAAAGGAAATATTGCAATAGAAGCTATAAAAGTTATATAATTCAAAACATACTTATTTATATATTTGTTTTAATTAAAAATCTCGTTTTATTTGTTCTTTATACCTCGGAAAAGTTATTACTTTGCTCTCACTCTAATTGTTTAGTTTATATACAGGATGGGGCACCTTATTCCCGTCGGTTTATATACAAAAAGCGGTAATATGTTTTATTTTTATTTTTATTAAAGGTTGTGTAGGTCCATTAGGGGCACGTTTTAAAATTATTTTGAAATATACAGAGTGATCCAAAAAAATTTGGCACACCAAAGTTATGAAAATTTAAATGGAACACCCTGTATATTATGGGATATTTTGATGCTATAGGCTAAATTAAGGCCACTTACTGTTATAATCCCTATACCTAACTCAACCTCTTTTCGAGATATTTCACTATTTTTGAAAATGTAGATCAAAATTTCAGAGACATAGCTGTCTTCCATATTTGAGCGAATTATTTTAAATTGTATTTAATGTATACTCAAAGCATTAGACTCTAGGATAAGCTAAAGTTGATATCTAAAAATTATACAGGCTGTTTAAAAACTACATTTGTGTTTTGACTAACATTAAAGGCAAATAACTAACTTATTTTAAATGGAACTTCCTGTATTTATTGCCATATTTAGATTCTAATTTTAATTGTTTTTAAAACTGTATTAGGGTTTCTTATACCTATCTCTTATAGTTTTATGATAATTTAGGATTTTCAATTTCAAACACTAATTCCTTGCAAAATCTTTTTCAAAATGCTAATATTTATTAACCTATCGGGTTGATTAGTTTTCTTTCACATTAATTAAAAGGCGTCATAACTAGGTAAATAAAAAATACATAATTTATTAAACAAACAACAAACTTAAATTGTAAAAGAAAACTAATGTTTTAACATGTACTCGAAATGATGTCCATCTGTTTCAATGCATAATCGAATTCTCTCTTGAAACGACTGTTTAACTCTTGTTAAAATATTTGGTGTTATAGAACGAAACGCTATTCTTATTCGTTCTCTCATATCGTCGGGTGTGGTTGGTGGTGTATCATAAATGATATTTTTGACATATCCCCATAAGAAATATCGGGGCTCGTTAAGTCTAGGGATCTTGCTGGCAAATTCTGTGGACCACCGCGTCCTATCCACCTATTGGGATATTGCCTATCCAATTCATTTCTTACATTTACTTGAAAATGCGCTGGTTTAGTTGTAACCACATCCTTTGACGAATTTTAAATGGTATATTTTCCAAAAGTGCAGGAAAATTGTCTCTTAAAAATCGAAGAAACATGGCGCCGTTTAAGTGACCATCAAAAAAGAACGGACCTACCACTTGCGTTCCAATTATTCCACCCTATACATTGACACCATCTGTGTTGCCTATCAATCGTTCTAAAAAAATGGGGATTTTCGTCACTGTAGTAATGAAAATTATGTTTATTAACTAATCCGTTATTGTGGAATGATGACTTATCCGAATAAAGTACAAAATCGAAGAAATTTTCATTTTCACTAAACATTTCTAAAACCCATAAACAAAATACGTCTATCATAATCTACTTCCAAAAATGCTTGGTGTAATTGAATACGATACGGGAAGAAGTTGTGCCTTTTTATAATTCTTCCGACGCTCCGTCTGCTTATTCCACTGGCTCACATATTTTTCGCTGACTTGTATGCGGATTTTCTGCCAGAGATCCAATAACAACAACATCATTTTCTTCGTTTCCCGTAATTGGTCTTTGCCGTTCTGGTTTCTGATAACGCACACTTCCTGTTCTTCGGAAAACTTGCAATAAATTTTCTAATGACCGCCTGTCAGGGTGACGCCTGTTAGGATATTTTTGAGCATAAACTCTTGATGCTAGCAAGCAATTTTCGCCACACCCTCCGATTACTAAAATCATATCCACCTTTTCGTTTTCAGAATAGGTTCTCATTTTAAATAATTAAAATTATTTAAACGACGTCGAATAGCGTTGATGTCTTAACTAATATGTACTGTCACTGTCAAATAATTTATCTGTTTGAAGTATTAATAACAGCGGCAAAGCCTACTTTTGGAAAAAATTGCAAGAAATTAGTGTTTGAAATTGAAAATCCTAAATTACCAAAAAACTATAAGAGATAGGTATAGCAAACCCTAATACAGTTTTAAAAACAATTAATATTAGAATCTAAATATGGCAATAAATACAGGCTGTTCCATTTAAAATAAGAAAGTTGTTTGTCTTTAATGTTAGTCAAAACACAAATGTAGTTTTTAAACACCCTGTATAATTTTTAGATATCAACTTTAGCTTATCTTAGAGTCTAATGCTTTTAGTATACATTAAATACAATTTAAAATAATTCGCTCAAATATGGAAGACAGCAACGTCTCTGAAATTTTGATCTACATTTTCAAAAATAGTGAAATATCTCGAGAAGAGGTTGAGTTAGGTATAGGGAATATAACAGTAAGTGGCCTTAATCTAGCCTATAGCATCAAAATATCCCATAATATACAGGGTGTTCTATTTAAATTTTCATAACTTTGGTGTGCCAAATTTATTTGGATCACTCTGTATATTTCAAAATAATTTTAAAACGTGCCCCTAATGAACCTACACAACCTTTAATAAAAATAAAAATAAAACATATTACCGCTTTTCGTATATAAACCGACGGAAATGAGGTGCCCCACCCTGTATATTCTTAGTCTGAATTTTATTAATTTTTCGATATACCATGAACCAAAGTACTGCTGAGTTATGCAAAGAACTGTCGAGGTTGAAAGAATAATGGAAACTTAAATAATATAATATATTAAAATATCCCATAAATTATATTGAAGATATATCTATTTACACCACCAGAAATATGTTCAAAGTATCTGTTGACAATGGATAGCCACACTTCAGCGTTATTTTTATGACTTCAAGAACAATTAACTAGTCTGTTTTATTAAAACCTGTTTGATTAATAGTAAGAAAGTAGAATTGTAAATGACTAACCGCCAAACTTTACAATTTTGAGAAGCTGTAGCTATAATAGATTTATCGTGGTGTAATAGACCTAATTGTTGCTCTATAATCCTTAAATGCAAATATGTCTTGATGAAATTTTGGTATTATTATTAGATGATTTCAGATTATGTAAAAGTTACTGTTTAATTTTAAATACTAACTTTAGCTAATTTGTTGTTGTATGATCTCATGAATTTCTTTAAACTTTCTCTCCATATCTATAATTATTTTTCGATTTGGCAATCGCCGATTCAGAAGCATTTGCATAGTCTTTGCTTATAGCAAACTACTGGTTGTGGAGAAGTTAATGTAAAAACTTCTCCACAACTAAAACCATATTTGTTAAATCTCTAAGAATAAATAAAGCTCTTATAAAGTAAAATAATACAAAACATACATCTAGTAAAAGTCTAACGAGGGTTAGCATATTCCGAACATAAGAAAATTTAACATTTGTAAAATCTAGAAATTTGATTGTAAAAATTTGAACCCGACAGCAGTAATATACAATGACGCCGACAGTCTTTCATTGAGAATAATGAAACTTAGTATAAGTTATTTTATTGAGTAACGCCTTTTTGTTTGTATTTTGTAATTTTGAATAACTGTATATACATATCGTCACCCTAATTAGCAAACCTCGTAACTCCCAAATGACAAAATTTGTAGGAAACAAATAAATTTATCTATCTTTACAGTTTTTTCAACAAGGACAGTCTCTATTCATATGTATAACTGTAAGTAGCTACTTTATCAGTTATATCAATATTTTTAAAGATTCATACAATACTTCGGTGTTACAATGGAGTTACGAGGTTTTTCCATTAAATCCCAAAGTATCTGGAGTTGGTGAAAAAAATAAAATAAATAGTTTTGTTGATGATCAGTGTTTACTTATTTGCAATTAAACAGAAAGGTACTTCAAGAAAATATACAAAAAATATATATTACTTAGAACTAGCATTAATTCACTTAAAATTAAACATGTAACTAAGCACTCGACAACAAACTGCACTACGAGTAAACTCAAAATGAATTACGTAAAGTATACTATGAAAAATGAAAAACAAAATTTAAAGATGCTGTAAGTTATCATAGAATGCGTGGTAATCAGACAGCATAGTGGTTCTTAATGCCTGGAGATGTTCAAACTTTTCTTGTTTAATTTTCAATTTTTCTTGATATAGTTGTGGTATCTCATTAAATGGTATGCTTAAAGGTACCTTTTTGTTACCTCTAATTGGGAGAGGCTGCCAGTCCTCAGTGTGGCGAAGCTTAAATTCAAGTGTACCATTTGGGTTATAACGTAGTTCACGCAAGTCAGTTACAGTAGGATCTCCTGATCTTTTTCCTGGCCTAATAGAAGGTATAGACTGCATGGTGCTAAAATTTCGGAAAAAACTGTACTCTGAATATTTTACTTGATATGGTTCTGGTCGTTTACGAGCTTTTTGAACATGTGACACGTAATCTGCAGGCACATTTATAATTTTATTTCGTAGTTGCCGTTCTATGCAAGAGTGCATGGAATCAGCTTCCATTTGTGTGTGGCCACGCTCTAAATATTTCTGGACAACACGCACTCTGTGATGGACGGCAAAGTTAAGTAAGGCACTGGACAGAATTGCATTGCGGTTTTGGCCAGTACAGCCATCGCTGTAAAAAATTAGTTCTTGTCCAGATTGAAGATGTGGCAGCTGGGTTTCTGCAAAATAGCAAAGTATTGTAGAAAATTCATTTGCACCCACCGTTCCTTCTATTTCGCTCCATAAGAATCAATATCCAGCATGTGTTTTAATAACGAAAATAGTGAAGTTGTGTACAGCTAACTTTGTTTTATAATACAAGCTGGAGACGTTTGATTTTGGGCACAAAAGAACTGCCTGCAAGTCCATAGTATACACTTTGTTGCTCTCACTGCTTTTATCCTGGTCCTTCTCCTCTCTGGCTTCTTTTTTCTTTTCTTGATGCTTTATGTATTCTTCTTCTAAAATATTATTCACATTTTTAGCCACACATAAGTCACATTCGTCCTTCTTTCTTTGAAATAGACTCAAATTCATGTCGTTGAAATAGTGGCCAAAATAAGTAATAGAAAATAGCTCGACGTTCCTTGGATGACACCATTCTTTACTGTACAGTTCATACAACTGTTGTTTGGACTGCCATTGTGGTTCGGGATATAATTTCTGAGATGTTGATCTGCAATAATGTGACTCCATCTTTGGCAGAGTTTCAAAAAATAGTTTAAGGGAATCTATTTTTGTAACATCCAATCTTCTCCTTTTCTTTTGACTTGGGTCCTCATTTTTCCGGTTTGTCTCAGTTTCTATAGCTTCGTCATCATCAGCCGTACTGTGTAAACCAAGTTCTGTTTCATCTTCTTTCTGTTCACGTTTCCAGGAACGTGCCGTCCATTCTCCTATTCCCAGTGAATTAAGAAACATTCTTTTGCACACCTTGAGTGGTTCATTGTTTTTTCGTAAATAGTAACTAAAGCTATTTACCCTTCGTGAGTTCTCCTTTTCTTTTCGATCTCTGTGTTGTTGAGTTTCACCCAATGTCATATTCAGCTGCACAAATAGTTTCTTTTCTTTCCAACTGAATTTCCAAAAACTGTCGAATTCTGATTTTCTATCCTCCTCAGAAAATAAATAACATTTTAAAGTATGCTTGTTTGCTGATCCTTGATTTTTGGTAGATAATTTGCACGAACACCTCTCTTTCAGAACTCGCTGTTGCTTTCGAATGCTGTATTCCCATTTCCCATCAACTATCTTTTTTCCTTTATACGAGTTGCCTAGCTCTCTTCTTCTTTTATTCTGCTCCCTCTTCCAGTTGCCTTCTTTAACGTGTCTTCTTTTCAGTCTTTTTCTTCTCAAAGGCTCTTCGTTTTCCGCATTTTCTTCTTCGCTATTCAAGTCTTCAGTAGGTCGATAATCTGGATCTTCGGCTGTTGATGTTTTAGTAGTATTTTGATCCACACTGCCTTTCACAATTTCATGCCTAGAAATATCTTCCGATGAGTTAGGCTCCGAATCTTTTTCTTTGCAACTTTGAACTACAGTAGGTTGATAATCTGTGTCTTCAGTTTGTGACGCCTCATTGGCATTTGTCTCAGTAACTTCTATGTTTTCGTCTTCCAAAGTATCTTCAGATAAGAAGTATACTTCACTAGCTTCTATCTCCACATCTTGTAAATTCCTTGCTGTGTTCTGTTGATTGGAATTACAATTTATCTCTGTTTTGCTGTGTTCTGGAAGTACAGTATATTCCACATTGTTAGGTAGTTGAGACTCCACGAAAATTGGAGGCTTTTCAAGAGCCATGTCTAGAATTTTTCGTGCACGGGACACCATCTACGAAAATAAGACAAAACCGGAATTGGCACTTTACAAAAGTAAATAAATTAAAGAAAAAAAACAAACATTTATTTCAAAAGTTACATAAAACAATATAAATGTACATTACCTTGTTGAAGCGATGCAAATTAGGGCTCACGGTTGACTTAGACAACACCTAATTTAACATTACACACAAGTATTACATCAATTTTAGCTTTGGAGATACGAGGTTTTCCCTTAGCACAAAACGTTATGGAGTTACGAGGTTTTCTTTTAACGCTATACCGACTAAATAAACTAACATGAAGTTACGATATTTGATCACAACGTAGCTACCAAGTCATATTAACAGATGGCGCAAATATCTAAAATTATGATAAAAATGGAGTTACGAGGTTTGCTAATTAGGGTGACGATATATATTTCAGCCTAAATATATATCTACTTTAAAACTCCTTATTTTCTTTATTTATTTATTTGTTTATTTATGTACATATTTTTGTAACAAAAAAACTTTGAAATAAAGGGTTATCGTTGATTCATAATTCATTTACTTACTGTTTGAAATCCTATTGTTATCGGAAATGACAAAAAGGAAAGTTATTTCAAACTTTTGGTGGAGGAATCGGGACGGCTTATTGTTTCTTACATTTTCAGTGTCTTCCTTGAAGTTGCCCTTTTTTTTCATTTTTATAAATTAAACGGAGACTTTATTTAATAACGTCTGTGTCGTAAGCAAATAAAATAGACGATTGAGGTCGCTTCCGGTATATAAAGGAAACAATAATTTTATTACGTCAAATACTTATGGGTTACGATCATTTCCTGTACTTTGCGGTTTTCGTATTTTTCGGTTGAAATCCCATGCAATCATGTCTACTGGATATCGTTTGATGTAAACAGTTTACTCATACTTATTAGGTTTTAATTTCGCTCTCCCCTCCCCCTCCCTTGTGTATATGACAGTGCTATAGAATATTGCAAAGAAAGAAAATTATTTTATTTTTTTAATTGGTAATTAATTCTACTTTCAGAAATTTTTTCCTTTTAGGTTCTTGGCGATCTGTATATGAAAATTTAAATTTTAGAAATCTCTCATTGCATATTTGTCGCAGCAAATATGATAGCTCACTATGCCGTATTCAAATAAAAAAAAAGCATTAAGCTGTCAATATTATATAAAAAAAATGGCAATACCTTAGTAATGGTGACCTTTAAAGTAACGTTTTGTTTTTGGTTCTATTTCAAAAAAAATACTTTTAAACAGAAAGATATAAGTTTGATCAACCTTTCTGCACATGCAAATAGTAATTGAGAAAAGTGAAATATTATTAGGTCCTTTTATTATAATCAACACCAACATATTTTTTTAGAAGCATTGAATTTTTCACAAAAAATGTAATAAGTCGAGAACTTTAGATTTTAGGCATATCCTCTCTTACTGCTTTTGAATTAAGAATTGTGCGGGGAATATAAAACGTAGTAATATACAGGTTGTTTCAATAGGAAACTATTACTATGGTCAACCACCAAATTATGAAACACTCTGTACACAATAAAATAAATTTAAAAAGTTCTCCCGATGAGCAGCTATCATAAGGAAAGAAACATCTTCAAAATATCTTTACTCATAAAGCAAGAACCTGCCTTTCCCCACGGGGATGACTCATATATAATTGTCATGCGTCAGTGATTTGGGATTTCTGTTTGATTCGAAATTGACGTTTATTGAATATAAATCATTTATATGGTTCCTGAATGTAAAATACATGATTATTCGTACCTATAAAAACTTTACTATTTTAAATGCAATATGCGCCATATTTTAGCTCATCATTGTCACAATTTGGAGCACGCATCTGAATTCTGGTTACCGACATATAATACGAACCTAACACAATGGAACAAATATAAAAAAAATTAAAATAGCATCATAAAAGCAAAAGGGTTCCTTACATACTTATCTAAAGCCTCTTCTACCTGCTGTGTTAAGGCGATAGTCTTTCTCCATCTATTTCTGTCCTTCGTATCTATGTTGGCACTGTTTCAGTTCTGCCCTTCTCTCTTTAGCGCATCTGTGATCGCTCGTTTCCACGTTTTTCTTGGGCAGTCTTGTTTTCTATTCCTTCCTGCAGCCATTTTCCACAATGATTTCACCACCCTCTCTTCTGTTATTCAAGTTGTTGCGTTTGTTTTTTTCCAAAACATTTCTTAAGTACAGTCGGTTTCTAATGTCTCACTTCCGAATGACATCCATTTGCGTCACACCTATGATCTGTCTCAACACTCTTAATCTTATGATTTCTGCAATTGCTATTATTTCCTTCTTTGCTGAATTCGTTCTAAGACTATATCCGCCTAAAGCTACTTTCCACTTATGAATCAGTTCTTGTAATAATTCATTTTGGTCTTTTGATAATAGCAGCAGATCATCCGCTTACATGAGGTGGTTTATTCTGAGAGCTTTTTGGTATCCCAGATGTACCCCTGTCGTATGTTGGTTCACTTTTCTTACGATCCATAATCGTTGTGAACAGTAAGGAGCTAAGTATGCTTCCATGGCCTAGTCCTACATAAATTATAAATCTTCTTGAAGTTCTACCCCAACTCTGACTATATTTTCATGTAGACCCCGCACGATCTTCATCAACTTTGCGTCTGTTCCTCTCTTGCGTAGTGACTCCCAGATGTCTTCCTTGCACACGATGTCAGATGCTTTTTTTTTGAGTCATATACAGCAAATATGTAGTTGTTGTTTAATTCTTATTACTTTTTCAGCTATTTGGCGTATTATAAAGATCCAATTTTATGTAGACCTACCTTCTCTGAAACGCACCTGTGTATTTTCCATTGCAGCTTCCATCCAATTCCTTAGTTTTTCTTCTATAATTCTTTTGTATATCTTATGTATACTACACGCATAAGAAAGACAATCAACAATCATACTGCTATTGTCCAGTCTTTGGATATCCTCTTAGGTTTCCAAGCTGTAAGTATAATTCTGTACCTTCATACCCCGTGTATTTTAAATGTAATTTAACATTTCCGGTTTTCTTCCATAGATGCTGGGTGCTTTCCCTGCCGGCAACTTTTCCACAGAGTTTTTGTTAGTTCTTGCTATTTAATGTCTTCTTCTAGTTCGTTTTGTGCGTCTGAGATAGGTGACTCAGCACTTCGAAGCACTACCCCATGTCTTGTCTTTTGAATAACCATATAAAATATTTTTCAACTGTATGTGATATAGCACCTGCCTTGGTGATAGCTTTACCATCTTTGCTTTTAATATATCTTTGTGGTCGGATTCACCTTTTTTTTAATTTTTTATGGTACGATATAGCATCTTTGCATTGCCTTTGGCGTCACTTTGCATTCTTTCTCTAAACAGTTTCCATTCTCAAAAAGCAAATGCTCCTTTAATTATCGTTTTAACTTTGTGGTATTGTAGCCTATATTCTTGGTAAGATCAGTGCGTTTGTTTGACAACAGGTACTTCTTTCATAGCTGCTTTTTTTTATTTCCTCACCTCACCAAGCAAATTGTTTCTTCTTGTTTGTATTTTTAATAACCCCAACAACTTCAGCAGGTTCATTGTTGAATATTTTGTTAAATTATTTCCAAAGTTGTTCCAGTTTCATGCTATCCATTGTTTCTTACGTTTACTTGTTTCCTATGGAACTCTGCGCATATTTTTTTCTTGATCCCATCTTCCTCTAGCCTAAGTTTCAAGCGTTTAATTTCTAAATTCTTACATTTTGTTAACTCTATTAATTCATTCGGATTTGTCGAATAAGCTGGCGACTACTATGTAATCCTATTCAAACAGTGACTACAGCGCACATTGATTCAGAACTGACAAAAATTCTATTTTGAGAAAAAAATCTTTAAGCAAATTGTCATACTTTATGGAAAGTTAGTGTTTTATATGAAAACAATTATATTTTGGAGAGTGTTTCATTTTATTACTACTTTGTGATTGTTGCAAGAAAATGCATATGCAATTTGCATAGCCTTTTAGTACTCATCAGTAAGTAGCTATAAATTCATATTTTTCCTATATGATCTCTATCATCTCTATTATTAACCTTAAGATTTTCAGCTGCACTATTTTGCTCTTTCTGAGAAAATGACATCTAAAGAAGTTCGTAATATACGGCTTTTGCATGGGTATATAATTTACTGTACTTCATTTTACGTGATGCGCGAAGAATATTTAGCACAAGTATGTTAGTTTCAACCAATGCGACGCAGTATCATGGTTCACTTAATTTTCAATAAGCTCAGTGCGTCAAAATTATTCGAGGAACTTAATCATTGTTCTTATGCCAAGAACCAAAGTATCTTTGAAAGCCTTGCGACAAATTTCAAGAAACAACACAAATAATATTGGGCTTTTTGTTTTCGTTTAGCTGTATTATATAATTCGTACCCAGTGGGGCCCCCACAAAAAAGAAAAATTATTATTACATAATTATTTGCAATAATTAAAACGTTAGAAATGATGTATAAATGACGATATTTACGCTTGTATATACCTTGAAGTTTTTTCTAAACGCTTTTCAAGGTATCTTTTCTGTCGGCTTGGGAATTTAAATATTAATACATGGCAATTGAATGAAACACCCGGTTCAGCTTTGTTTTGGTATTTCAAATATTTCGGAATGAATTTTAGATACGTTTAAATTTCATGTAAGACGGTCCATTAAAAGGCATGCGATATTAATGAAAACTCTCCACGTCTTCACTTCCTAAATGTTTTCTGAATAATAACGGTTATTTCAAGTGTGACAAATTCGGGTGGAATCAAACGCCCTTTGTGCTTCTCTGAATTTAAGGAACTCCAGTAAGATTGGTAATTTTATAAATTATTATAAATCCTTTGATGATTCAGTAGAGTAGGTTTAACCAAAATACATATTCAGACCCTTTTCATAGTTCGTACTAGTATCTTGAATTGTTGGAAAACAAAAGAGGAAATTTGATATGTAGAGCGTTAAAATATAATGATTCAGACGAATATAATCAAGATGTAACAAAATGAGAAACTAATACTATCATCTGAGTAGAAATCGTCTTTACTTATGGAGAGATTAAATAAGAGATTTTGCTGAACATTGTAGTAAATGCATTCTTTACTATATCTCATCAACGGAAAAAAAGTCCGTATCTGAAGCAAAGACAATTATTTTGATTCTGTACAAGAATCCAAATAATCGTCTTCTTGAATCTGCCTAAATTTTCAGTTTTATACATATCTTTGTCCACCGCGGGTAGGTATTTATGAAAATACTTCTATTGAGGCAAATATTTATGGAACATTATTTTTATTATTTATAAAATGAAAAATAATAACATTAACATTACCTTAACTAATTACAATTCAACATTAATTATTTATGTTAATAGTTACGTTTGAACTATTTATTAGGTTAATTGCAGGAATAGAATTAATGTTTAAATTTATATTCTAATTATTTAGAAATGCTTTGTTTTCTGGCATTATTAGAATTATTTATTTGTATGGCACTTGATATTTTTTAGCGGTATAAATATTGATTCTTAAGGAGTCGTATGTGTACCCCTTAACCATGCCAACGATTTTCATTCGCCATGGCGTTTCAAAGCTGTTATGTAATCGCCTGCTTCAACAAATAAATTCGCAAAAGTTCTGCGTAAACTGTTGATGTTTTTAAAAATGCAGCAATTTCTTTCCCCATTTTGGTAAATTTATTAATATCAATTCTTTGGGCGGTGCATTTATCGTTCTGATAGTTCAAAAATAGTAAATCATTTGTAATATAAATTGAATGATTACTGACGTATTAGTTACATATTTCATAAAATTATCGATAATGGTAAATTCTCTAGTTATTTTTCTTTTTGTTTTGGGCACATTTACTAAAAAAAAGCTAATTCAAGGACTTGTAAATCACTAATTTGTATGCAATAAATCTTATTAGTACAAGTACCCATTGTTACCATTATTAGTGCAACCTTGAAAAAAATAAATATCGAATTGTAATATATTGTAACGAAACAAGCCCACAAAAAGAAGCAGACCTCCTGGCGGCGACAAAAAACGTACCGGTAAACAGGTCGTAAATCATCTACATATATGTACTGCGAAGCGACGGAAAGTCTGGAACGTTTCTGGTATATTTCCGGGCACATCGAGATGATCTAGACAATTTTCTCGTATACTTCTAGGTCTTTTACGATGCCGATATAAAAACAGCTGGGGCCGGGATGATGAATTGATTCATTCAATAGTAGTCGTGCGGTATTTACTGAACAGTTCAAAATAAATATAAGTGGTACAGTTGTTTATACATAAATATTACATACATAAATAGTAGTGATAGAAATAAATACGTGTGTTAAATTATTTGTAGTAGTTTTAAGTGCGATACGTTATTTTACATTTTTATATTATGATTAGTTTTAAGTGTGTAAATATGCAGACAGTTTTAGAACATTTGCACGAGTTGTTCATTTCGACCCTGAAAACGCAACAATATGAAGAAAAACCTTAATTAATATCTTAATTTTATTGCAAGATATTTGTTGTCTGATGCTTTAGGAAGAATATCATTAATGTTTTCTCCAGAGAAAGCAGTAGCTTTTTAGGTTGAAAACCTTCACTTTTTCGCTATAATAACCCTCGTAGTTTCGTATAATATTCTAAATTTATTCTATGATGTATATTAATAATATTTGTAAGCATTGAATATTGGGTCTATAGTATCGAGGATTTATATTTCATGGATAGTTCTGTGAAATACACAACATAAAAGTTCTGAAAATGATTTTGTTTCTTTCTTTGTCCAATTTAAAAGAGATTCATACACCGCCTCATAAAATTGTCTTGATTTTTGTTGGGAATTAACACAGTAATACAATTTCAGTAGCTTCTTTCACTTCTGGCGGTGATAAAGACATTTCATTTTTATTTTCTGAATCCATTTTTTTTTTTTAGTTCTTAGTAAAATATTTCATAAATTATTTTGCATTCAAAATTTGACGTTTTAAATTGAGCAATTATTTTGACTTATAGATGACAGCTGTGGCTTACTAACAGAATGAGTAAGAAATTGCAATCGTTATATCAATACCTAATACAATAACACAATAGTGTAGATATTATCAAACAGTCGTGGACAAACTATTGTAGTGCAAAAAATATAAGAAAAGAAACATTAATTGAAAACAAAATATAAACCATTTTATTAAAACAAAAAAATTTAATTACTAGCAATAGTAAAGAAGTCAGCAATATCATATGATATTACCAGCCAGAAGACGATACCTCTATTACCAAACGAGCTAGGAAAATAAATAACTACAGTTGTCTTATAAGTTAAATTCCCATCAGATAGTGTACTGTACTAAAGTGTTTTCTCTATAAAATATTCGTGTAAAACATGTATTCAAACGAAAAAAAAAAAACGTTAGTTGTGCTAATAATGCAAATAGCACGGACGTTAGAGCAATGTATTATCAAAACTACATGGAAAGAAATCGGCCAGCAGTCCAACGATTATTTTCTCAGTTAGAAAATAATTTGGAAGAAGAATGGATCATTTACAAAACCAAGGCAATTGAAAAGTTCAAACTAAGATGAAAAAAATCGTTTTAACTTAGATAAATTACATATCCACATCTACTCGTTGAACGTGCTCTTCCCACTGGGAAAACTAGTTTAATTTTAAAACATAATACCCACAAATCGTTTAAATACAACGTTAAAAAGATATTTGTTTTTTCCTCTTTGGTTTTTTAAAGAGACGCACAATAATCCATATTTTTCGTATACAATTGTATATACAGACAAAACAAGTTGTCAACAATGTAGTATTTAACAGAAAAAATAATATTGGTTCATCTCAAGATAATCCTCATCGTTATAGTGAAAAAGTGAGATCAATCTGTTTTTTTTTGTAAACGTGTGGTGTGAAATTTTTGGTATAGAAATATTGGGACCATATTTTTCTTCACCATTTCTTTTAAAATACGTCATATAGTTTAATTATCATTTATCATTTTTCAAAGTCTACTTTCGCATTATTTCAACAAAAAGTAATAGTAATTGAATTTATTCTGCTATAAAAATATTAAAAGTATTACCATACCAAAACTTATATCTGCGAAACAAGAAAAGGATAAACATTTTAATGAAATCATGGCCAACTACGATTGGTGTTTAAAATATCAGAAGTTTATTTTATATCTTGATAATTAAATGCGCCATGAATTTTTAACTAAGGTTATTACATTCTACGAGTTGTGAAAATTACTACTAGATGCCATTTTTAGTCTGATTTAGATTTTGGCAATTTTAATTTTTTTTAAAATATCTTCAAAAGTTGACAATATTGAAAAATATGGATATAAAATACTTCTTGAATTTATGAACAACATGACTAATTTAATCGATCTTGTATCGGCAATACCAAAAAAGTTAGCCCATACAGGGAAATAGAGAATGGGCACTGAATATAATTTCCTTCAGCAATATTATAAAAGTAAACGAAACATATCAACAGCAAGAAGTTAAAGAAACGTCATAATGGGATATATACAGATATAAAAAGTCAACATGCATTAATTATTATTAATTTAGTCGTAGTTAATGAAATTACTTGCTTCAAGAATACAATAGATTTGTATGATCGTTTCAAGTATCAGCATTCAATTTATCGCAGTAATACTTATGTGTTTAATGTATTTTCACCTTGCAACTATCTTCAAAACTCGTAAGCTACTACTACTTCCTCCCTCTAAAATTATAGCTATATCTTTCTCATTCCGGGGGGGCTTCAGTGTATAAATCTTCGTCCTCCATATTTCGCTCCTTATGTTGTCAGTTTCTTCAGGAACTAGATGTTTCGTTTCAGTGTAGCTGCCATAGACGTTCCAATTGTCGTACTCATTCGGTTGTGAACTTACCGCTCCAATGCACGCTAAGATGTTTATGTTTACAGCGTTCCAATTTCTGAGAACAGCTAATACTACGGTGAACTTGTAAAATTCCTAAATTTTGATAATTATTCTATTAATGTGCTTATATAATTTAATAATTTAATTAATGCATATTTTTAAGATAAAAGTTTTATTACTTTATTCCGACTTTAAATCTACGAGATAAAGTCAAAAAAGAGTGGTATGTTTCAATAACCAAAAAAAAAAATTATTACAAAACATGGGTGAAGCGAAGTTTGAGGACAACACATCGTTTAGAATAAATTACTCCAGAAGCCTTTCAACAACTGATGGTTATAAATTAGTTCTGAACAAAATTACGAGGGAGCGTTATTAAGTATTTGGAATGGAGAGGTTGGTGGGAGAGCTGTTTCGTGTCGTAATATGTTCAGTGATTAATTATTAGTATGAATATAACATTTTAACACAATCGAGTCAGTAGTCTTTAGGCTATGGTCAACCAAGCAACTTAATCGGGAAGAAAGTGTGAAATATATAGAAACTGAAGTATGGCGCTTGTTACCATGATTCTTGCAAAACAAGTAGAGTGTATTTATACAATACTGGAAGAAAGGTCGTCGGTTTCATATCCTGGAAAAAGAATGGTTTTTAAGTGGCACGGTCGCTTCAAGCAAGGTAGGGAATCACTTGAAGAAAACCCACGGCCGGGGAAGCCTTTCCAAGTGATCATTCCAGAACTTCTTAGTAAAGTCGAAAATTAATAATGGACGATACTCGACTAAAAAAGAGACAACTGGCAGTAGTGATTGGAGAACCTGATACAACCATTTTTAAAATGTTACATGTTCATCTTGGCATGACAACGCCAAATGGGTGCCTAGAATGCTCATGCTGCCGTAAAATCTACAGCGCATGGAATGTTCCCTCTGTAATGAAGATAGGGATGGTGTATTGAGTCAATTTGTTAATGAGGATGAAACTCGGGTTTATGATTATAAACCTGAGTCCAAGCAAGACTTCATGTAGTGGCACAAAAAATGAACACCACCATCCAAAAAGTTTGAGGTATCACAATCGGCCAGAAAACTCATGGCTGCTGTTTTTTGGGATTCAGAACGAATCGTGTTGATTGACGACAAAGATAAGAGCGTTTCCATAGCTGGAGAATAACAAGCTTTGATCATGTAGTGGTTAAAAGAAGTCATTAAAAAGTAGAAACAAATTTAATGTAAGATGTACTGTCCTGCACAATAACGCTCGTCCAAAAGAGTCTGTTGCGCTGGCTGCTCTGTATCAAGTAAGCTTTGATATTTTGAATCACCCATAGTTAAATCTGGCTTCTAGTGATTCTACCTGTTCCCCAAAAAAAGAAGAAAAGGCTGAATGGGAAGAAATTTACGAGTGATGAAGTAGTAAAAGACGCAGTTTTGGCGTATTTTTCAGGCAAAAATAAAACATTTTTTTATGAAGGCCTGTGCTAGCTATATGAAAGATCTGAAAAATGAATTACAGGTGCAGGTGGATATATTGAAAAAGACAAACAATTTAGTATTTATTTAGTATTTTCTCCTATTTCGCAAACTTAAAGACGCTTCATCGTATACTATATTTTTGGTTATTGTATGTGAATACATTAAATAATTTGTAATTGTGATATCTGGAGAACATGAGAGGCTACTGGGTGATTGTAGACGAATTCATTAAATAATTCTGGTGTCTTGTAGGTTGCTGAATTAATAATTATCGAACACATTCATTAGGCGACAAAGTTATTTGTTCATCAACATCTGCGATACTTCTAACTATTTGTTGGTTTATTACAAGAATGTTACTGCCGATTGATGATTCGTTTGCCACAAATTATGTTATATTATGGCAGATTTTCAAAATTCTAAATTAGCATTCTCTAAGGATAACCGTTTGAGTTAATATAAACATGTTTAAAGTGGCAATAAAACAAAAAAATACACATAAAGGTAGTTGTATTTTATCACGGCTAGTTCACTGCAAATCTTTGAAAAAATAAGGTAAAATGTTACAAAAGTTGTTCTAAATAAGTCTTAAGTTTTTTATCGTCTTAATAAATTAAACATGCAAAAGTGTTACTTTCATACTCTTAATAAATCAGTATAGAATGCATAATTTGCCAGATATTTTCAAAACCTGCTATTCAATGAATATATTAGTAAAATTTGTCTTTTTCGCCGAAGTAAACTACTACTTCCGACCTCTTAATTTCACTGAAAATCAAATCAGATCTGAACGCAAAGATTATACGTTTAAATGTAAAGTTATATGTATTGGTAGCTGTAGTCGTTTGACCACTGTCGTTTTCACACACACAGAGAGATAGAGAGAGAGAGAGAGAGAGAGAGAGAGAGAGAGAGAGAGAGAGAGAGAGAGAGAGAGAGAGAGAGAGAGAGAGAGAGAGAGAGAGAGAGAGAGAGAGAGAGAGAGAGAGAGAGACGTTTGCGAGAACCAAGTTTTCAACATCAGATGTCTTCAAGTCGTGGACATCTGCAAAAATCGCAAAGTCAAAAGTGATCATCATCACGAACTATGGTTAAAATATTGGCAATTATTGAACCTAACAATTTATAAAATACGGAGATTGAAATAAAACGTTTAAGAACAGTTGGAAAAATAAAATGGCGCAGAATGCCTACAGAAGTAACAAAGCAAGGAATGATTGTGATATAAGTGAAAATGAAGAATTGATCTGGTGTGAACGTATAACTTGAACGAAGAATGAAGTACAGAATAGATAATGGAAGCAGAAAAAACAAGCAAGAAACGAAGGAAGAGACCAGGAAGGAAATGCAGAATTTCAAGAAATAGGGACAATGAAGGAAAGTACATTGGAGGAAATAAGTATGGTGGTAAGATATAGAGGAAATTACTACAAAAAGAAGATTAGAGGATAAGAATAACCAAAAGCAGAATAAAAAGGAAAAAGAAGGAAGAGGAGGAAGAAAAATGTAAATGACGAGAAATTAGAAGCAGAAGAAAGTTATTATTCTTTATATGTATTCCTAAATTAGATTTTCAGCTTTTTTATAATTCACGAATTACATTTTATCAATATTTTGATTGCTTTACAAAAATAACCTAATTTCCTATTTTAATTTTGTGAGAGAAAGATTATATAATTTATTTCCTGAAAATTTCCCCCAAGCACATTTCCCTGTAATGTCTTTATTATTGACGAACTTCTAAAGACTACTTAATTACGATATTATGCAGCATTAAAAATACAGAAAGCCAAGTCGCCAACCGTCCGCTTAGATAATTAGCTTTCTATCGCGAAATCCTTTATCTTCACTTCGATTACTATATTTTAGGCAAAGTAGAATGTCTTTTTGGGGAAAATAACCACAAAGGAGAATTCAATTTCGAAAATAATACCCGGATGGCACCGGGCCCTAGACCCAGCCGCCTTATCATTCCTTTCATCATCAACTGTTGATGATATACCGACGTTATTCGAAATTATTATTCAATTTTAATTAATCCTTTAATTTTAAACAAACTCCCAGAATTAGAGTTATTCCTGCATTCCTAATGAAATAATTGAATATCTCCTTTTAATGTACATATTTACAAAAGAAAATATTTTCCTAAGCTGTCTAAGATTTGAAAATAAATATAAAATAAAAATCTAAATCTTATTGGAGACAAATATGTGGTATTTTATTTAAGTTTATAGTACAATTAAAAATTTTGTTAATATTGCAAGTGAATCCCTGATAGTGAGGATTGATTTAAAAATAATTTTAGTGCTGCACATGGATACGATTTTGTTATTTTTGTCCAAGATTTCACCAGCCGAGCATTTGGTCTTACCTTAACGGAATAAAGAAGGTTTGCGTATGAATTTGAAGAAAAAAATAAAATTTAGCATCATTTTAATAAGGCTACTATAATGACTCCTAAAGATTGGTTAATATATTTTATAAAAAGGTGCAGAATTAGTTGAAGAACACCAGCACCAACATTATTGGATCGATCCATAAAAATCAGTCACCAGATTTTTTATTTATTAAAAGACCTTAAATTGAAATATAATTTAGATCCTGACACATTCATCAATGTCGACGTATCAGGTCTTTCTACAGTTCCATTTAAGTCTCCAAAGGTTCTATTACCTACCAGAAGTCAAAGGCTTCTAAAGATTACAACTGGTAGAAGGGGGTAAAACACCACTTTTGTTTCCGCCACGAATGCGCATGGTAATTATCCTTCTCCTTTTTTTCGTATTTCTGCCCGTCAGAATGTGATCTAAGCTATTAAACTGATGTTCGCCTGATATCGATGCTATAGCACAGCCAAGTGGATGGATGAATACAGAAGATTTTGTGCTGTATCTTCGACATTTTATAAAATTTACATACCCATAAAAAAAATCCAATTTTAATGATCAATCATCATTCATCACATTGTTTTTTGGAAGCAATATATTTAAGCAGGGATAATGGAATCGTTATGATAGGATTACCTCCACTTATGATCTACCAACTGCAGTATTTAGATGTAGATTTTATGGAGCCAATGGAAATTTTTACAACCAGGCTTGTGCGAACTTTTTGATAAAGCGCCCGCGAAAAGCAATAATAAACAAAGAAATTTCAGCGCTTTTTGGGCAAGCACATGTGAAAGCAACAACTGGGGTGCGTTCAGAAAAGGAAAGAATGTTATTCAAGTGTCATTCCAATTTCACACTTGCCGTTCAGAAACAAAAAGATGTCCCAAAATTATGACGTCATTGCCGTTCAGAAATGATTGGGCGACGCTCGGAGTATTTTTTCCATCACCCACCTATTTATGATGGTTAATAGCGGGCGATTCATGGGCATTCGGGTCGGGGTATTTAAGGCGCGGTTCTGAGTGTTTTTTAAGGTTATAATTATAATTTCATGTTATTCACATCATATGGTCATATGTGTGTTTCTTGGAGTTTGAACAGTTTGTTTTTGGACAATTTTAATTTGATCCAATTTTTTTTTTCGATTATGATCCATTGTTCTAATAGTTTACTTATTTCTTTGATGACTTTATTTTTTCATACATAACCTCTAACTCTGCAATGCTTAGTTTTGACCTTTGACTTTTGCCATAAAATAACTCAACTCACTCTACGGCGTTCAGAATTGTAAAGTGCTCCAAGTTTACCAAGTGGATGACGTCATAAAATATGACCTGACCATGCCAGTATCCTATCCAGCATTTCTGAACGCACCCCTGTAGAAACCGCTGTTTAGGTTTCTTTTTAGTGTGTGGATTTTAAGCATTCAATCTGGAATAGCTTGATGACGTTGACTTTGCACCAGCTATTGAAAGTGAACGGGAGACAATGTACTAGACAATAATAATGTCCACCACAGTAAAACTCAAACAACAGCAGAAGATGAAGACTATTTCAGTGATGAAGAGCCTCTAAGCTCTCTAATGAAAGGACGTGACAATAAGCGTAAAATTAGAGCATTAAGGAAGTTAGAAGCTAGCGAAGACCTATTAGGCTTACAACTGTCATTGTGCCACCAAAAGCTTCCACGTCGAGTGAGTTCCAAAGCGAAGCTATACCCCTAATGGATGCCAGTCGGCTTCTTGAGTAAACCAATAAAGGGAGGAAAAAGCTTCAGTAATAACCAGGACTCCCAATGCGAAAGAGCGAGAAAAGAAAAATGGAAGTGAGAAGTCAAAAACGAAATGCAAAGCAGTAAAGAGAAACATATTCAAAGAAGCTAAGTCTACAAATCTATCGGGCAAATCTGCAAAAAAAAGAAGATATTTTGTGTCCAAAGACTGTATTAAAATATAAGTGGCACGAATCTAAGTGACATGAAGGGCGCACAGCATATGAGGGAAAAAGCCGATTTAAGTGTGGCCTTTCCGCCTAGTCATCATCTTGCTTCAATATGCTGGTTAACTTACCCTGTGAACAAGGCAAGATGATGAAAATATACAATATAAAAAACATTGTTTTCTTATATGTTTTAATGTCATAATTACTTCTTATTTTACTAGTTGGTTAGTGAACATGTGTGTCTGTTATATTATTAATCTTTTTTTTTGTGAGAAGTGATACTTTTAAATACATTTGTATGATTGTTTATAAACCAATGAAATATATTTTCTCATTTACTTTGCTACTAAAATAAAGTAAATACTTCCATTTGCAGAACTATCTATCCGTAGACAAAGAATGATTTAATTATAACCTTGAACGATTAGCCGTACGACTGTGTCAGGCTTCGGACGGCTGTTGACCAGGCAAATGTAGTCGCCGCTATCTTCCGCTGCAGCTGGACGAAAACTAAGCCCAAAGGAGCCGGAAAGTAATGAAATACGATGTTGGTTGACCCATACCGTAGTACTATCACTCATATACTCCACGAGAGTCACATGATTTGTTACAGAGAACCATTCCAACTCCAATACGAGCGAATGTTCATTTACCCCTGGACAAGATATGGACTTGTTCTCGCCAGCTTTTATCACTATAGTGTGTACAGGCATGCCAGTTACATCTGCAAAAAAAAGAGAATAAAAATAAACAACGGTATTACGGAAAATCACTCAACAATAAAATAGAATTATACTAACTAGCATGAACATTTCACTTCTGTAAGGATTCCCGTGAGATAATAATTAAACAAACAAAATAATATTTCTTATAAATATGTTTTATTTTAATTAATTAAATAAATATTTAATGGAATACTCTAAATTTAAAGTCTAACTCAAAAACGAAAAATTGTTTTGTATTTCGCTTTTATAAAATTCACTTTACGATAGCCGTTTCGGTTGTATAGTCTTACTTTATATTTATAACACACTAATTTTAGTGTTTTTTTTTTTAAATTTTGGCAACATGTAAGATGTACAAAAATCATAATGAACGCTTAATAAATTTTAATTATTCCAATAAAGTAAATCATTAAACAAAGTTAGATGCTAAAATTTTAATGGCTTCACTGTAATTTACTTCTTATTTTGAATAGCGCAATTTTTTACTGTACTTCTAAAAGATTCGAGAACATAAGCATATCACGTATACCCAAATTGCTAAATTCTATTGTAGGGACAAAAAACTATTTGTAAATAATTGCAATTTCTATATCTATATAAAATAACAGAAGACCGACGTACAGGTTGAGGTTACGTTGAAAATATTATTTGATAAAATTTATTTTATTTACTTTCGATTGATGTTGCGCTGTTTAATAGTTAGGTTATTGAAATTGCGTTTTTATCTTTTTTTTTGTTACTAAACTTTTTTCTATCGAAGTTTATCGACAACAATTTATAATTTTGAAAAGCTACAACCATCTCTTATGAAGAGCATCTATCATGAAAGAATACGAGCAAATAGGCAAATTAAACAGAAAACAGCAGCATTGTTTCATGCACCTTTAAGAGGGGCGGCATCTTCAAATAGTTTAGTAAACATAACTTTTCTTTTATTTCAATACTGCCGGAATTAAAAATTTGAAATGCGATGCACTTTATTCTACTTTTGTGATAGTTGGATTTAACCTCTACTTTATTTGACAGTTGACTAAAGCAGTTGGGCCCCCTTCCGGGCTTCCATTGGTTGAACGAATATTTGTGTGCATAGAACAACAGCGCTCGCAGTTCTTTATTTGACCGCTAATTGCTTCTATAGCGATTATCTCAAAAATTACAAAAGATAGGTATAGGACATTGTTTACAAAAACGAAAGAGAATAAAAGAGGGAACAAAATGCTACAACAAAATACCGGGTGTTCCCTTAAAAAAAAAAAGTTTTTGTTATGTGAAGTAAGCTTTGAAAAAGTAATGTTTTTGCAGTATTGTAGAATGCAACTTATACCAAATGCTGCAGAATTTTCTTGGCTATCGCATCACCAGAATTAATGTTTCTATTTTTAAAAACAATACGAATATGATATTTTTTCTGAACACGTGTTTTGGTACCAAAAAATTCCAAAAAAAAATAATACTCAAAAACCATTGGCTCAATTTTGGAAAAGAAAAAACAGTTAAATAGGCAATTTAAGCCAGTACTAGAAAATCCAAAAATATATAAAGTGAATCATTTAAAAAAATTAAGTTCCATGCATTTCCGGTGCAACCGGAAGTGCACCAGAGCTTAAAATATTTTTAAAATATGTGGCCCAAGCAACCATGATCTTTCACTAATTATGTTTTTTCTTATTTAAAACACGAACGAGCAATCGAAGAAGCGGCTACTAATGACTCAACCTGTATATACAGGTTGTCCAGAAACTCTCCTGACAAACGAATACCGGAGATTCCTCAGATAATTTTAAGACAATTTAACCCAATTCACCCTAGTCCGAAAATGCTTCCTAAGGTCATAGGCGTCCGTTTTGGGTAGGTAAACGGTTATTTTAACGCATAACTTTTTTGTCTTTAACTTTTAAGCATTTGTGACACTAGATTATTAAATTTTCAGGTATTCTAGTACTAAAAGTTACTCTTACTTTAAGTCGGTAGGATACACCGTTTTCTAGAAAAATCGATTTGAAAATTTTTCGTTTTTTCGTCATTAAAATTCAATTTATTATTTTTTGCACTAGTTCGCTCTGAACTGCCAACAGAAATAAAACCTACGTTTTTAATTGTCAAATTGTTGTCAGTTCGCGAAGTTGAAATGACGAAAAAACGAAAAATTTTCAAATCGATTTTTATAGAAAACGGTGTATCCCTACGAGTACCTTTTAGTACTAGAATACCTGAAAATTTAATAATCTAGTGTAACAAATGCTTAAAAGGTAAAGACAAAAAAGTTATGCGTTAAAATAACCGTTTACCTACCCAAAACGGACGCCTATGACCGGTACTAGAAATTCGCAATTGATGGAATCGATTCATCTCTGGAGGATAAATAAGCATACCAGTGTTTGTTTTTCTAAATAGAAGCGTTCGGGAGATATTAAAAAAAAACTAATTACAAGGCGCCATCTTCAAAGAGCTCTAGCTCCCTTAGGAAGCATTTTCGGACTAGGGTGAATTGGGTTAAATTGTGTTAAAATTATCTGACGAATCTCCGGTCTTCGTTTGTCAGGAGAGTTTCTGGACACCCTGTATAATTGGCAAATTAATTATATTTACTGATAAATAGTTTTTTCTTAATATTAGTAATACATATTTACTGCTTTATTAAAAGCAAAATTCTGAGCAGTATATAATAAATCAAAATACACTTTTCGGCTATATAACGTTTCGGAATATCATTTATTCCTTTATCAGAAAATTGCTATACGAGAACACAAGGTAAAAAAAAAATCTCGAAATGATAAAACATTAAAAAGAATTGACAAATATGTGACGGTAACTAATTTATTTAAAAAAAAATAAATAATAAATATTTATTCTGAGTTATGAAATAGTCCCGTCTAGTTTTGGAAAAACTTCATTTTCATATATTGGTCGTTGATTAGCACACCCTAACGTTTAATCAGGCATTTACTTCCTTGTCTTTAATTTTGTGAAGTAATGAGGTTATGTCTAAAATGATAAGAGATAGATACATTACCTAATAATAACCCACTTGGATGGTTTTTGCAAGATAAAAGATAAACTTCAGTGCAAACAATTGAGCATAAAATCCTTTATGGAAACACATACAGATACGATTGACGGCATGTAAATAGTTTTCGCAAAACTAATACGAAATTCCAAACTATTGCACTTCGTAATGAAGTTCTTACTATTGTTCTATGTATAGCTATATCGTTTGAGTTAGTACATCATAAAGATAAGTCATTATAACACATATTTAGAGGCAAAGAGCTTGTATGCTACTAATACTCATCGATTTTGAACATATTATTTAATGGAAATGGATGAAATTTTCATAGTCAAGATTTTAAAGAATTTAGGATTTTTTTTATTGTTCAGTTCACTCATATTGGACTGAAAATGGTGGGGATATGTATTTTTATTTAAATAGCTTTCGATTTTGTCATTAGATTGTAAATTGTGTTGTTATTGATCTATATGTTTGTCTGTTTACACAATTTTAAACACCATCTATTGTGATTTTATCGATTTTCAAACAATACTAAGGTCATGGTAAAAATGATCTATTTTAAAAGATTAACTTCCTTATTTTATATGTCAGCAGTGTCATGTTGTTAATAGCAAATGGATTGGTGATATTCTACAAAAACCTGCAACCAAAATCAGTCGCTGATTCTGATAGAATTTTGGATGCTAAGTAGTCAAAAAATTCCAACACCATTATTTCACAAATTGCAGATTTTGATTTCCGTAACCACCACTGCATTGTGTTTTAAAATCTACTAAAGAAGGGCCTTGTCGTTACTGGCAAAAACTGGGAATTTTTAAGTGGCAAGATTTTGCAACAAAATTATTTGTCGAGAGCCTACGTTAAAAAATCACCATAATTCACCAGGATAGATGTAATGTTTGAAATTTGCAAACAATATAAACATCAATCATTACATTGCACACACTTTTTTATGACTCAAATTTTGCAAGTCTTTGTTAGTAGATCTTAAACAAGTCTTACGATGAGAAACTCGACCTCCAAAACATTACCAACGCCGTACAAATTGTTGACATTATTGACGGTATATCCACGTATGACCAACGAAGTTTAATAACAAGAACAATTATTATATACATTCTGGTTGATATTTCCCTTCCTGACTTATTAGTTTTTCTTGAGGAAGTGGGTTAATGTTATACCGGCAACATTTTAATTTTAGTAGATTTTAATGTTACATATTTTAATAACCATCTTATATATAGTGCGTTCATGATGAAAGGAACAAATTCGTTTAAAATTCAAGTAATTATTTTGCAGAAAAACGCTCGAACAGGTCGATTAGTATTTTCAGTTGTGAATTTTTTGACATAAGAAAATTATATACAGGCTGTCTAAAGAAAAAAATAAGCAGCAATCATTGTTTTTTTTTAAATGGAACATACTGTATATTATGCCATATTTAAATTGTATGGTAAATTCTCAACACTTTTTGTGTAACATACCATATCCCCAAAATCAGCGGTTTTCGGAATAATGACGTTTGAAATGTGATAAATTAAAAAAAATACATGAAAATCGATTAATTTGAAGTAGAGTTTTTTGTTGAAGATAAAATTTGCAATACCAGGTTGTTTTTGTTGGCTTTTAAAAAAATGTTCAAGGTGTCCTTGTTCAATTTAAACATTTTATTTCATTACCTATGTGTATCTTAATTTATCACAAAACTCATTATTCCGAAAACCGCTGATTTTTAGGGTATGGTATGTTACACAAAAATGTGTATAATGTGTTTAGAATGTACCGTACAATTTAAAAATGGCATAATATACAGGTGTTCCATTTAAAAAAACCAATGATTGCTGCATATGTCCTTCTTTAGACACCCTGTATATAATTTTCTTATGTCAAAAAATTCTAAACTAAAAATACTAATCGATGTGTCCGAGCGTTTTTCTGCAAAATAATTACCTGAATTTTAAACGAATTTGTTCCTTTCATCATGAACGGACTGTGTACTATGTATCAAGTCTTAAAAACCTCGCCACTTTTATTAATCACGAGCTAATCTACTATAGCAAATAATCAAAATAATACAACATTACTTATCTGTTGCCGCGTTACGTTGGATTATTTTGACAGATCGATGACAAATTCCAACCAAATTGATTTTGAATTTTAATTGATTTTTACAATTCAAAACCTATACCTAACTTCATACCGTTGCTATGTTCACTTCCTAACTGACGCACATATAGCCACAGCTTCTCAAGGTGTATTTAAAAATAATTTAGTGTCATGGAAGCATATGCGATAAATAGCATTTTGAAGATGAAAGTAGAAAAATAATCTTAAAACCCAATTGACTAATGTACTAATTTTTTGGAGTTAGATACAAGCTAACTCTGTAGTCAATTTCAGAGTCCCATTATAGACTTAGTACGAACTTATATTGGAGATGTGACATATGGGAGTCCATCAATGGTTGACGAAGATTTGGACCATCCGAGTAATAATTAATCTCTTGATATAAATTACCATAATTATTAAAACTCAGCTGGTTTTCTGTGATAATATATACATCTTTTGATTTATTTGTACCAGTTCTCATTCATTTGCAGTATGGTTTATGAAATTGAAGAATAACAACCGGTTGAATTATAAGCAAATACATCTCTCAAGGTTTTTAGAATTGTACAGATTACTGTAAAAGGAAGTAAATATAATTCCAGAATATTGTATGCTAATTATCTGAGCAGAGTACATGATTCTATAAAATATTATCGCAAGCTTTATCGGGACTTCATACGAAACACTTAATTCCTTAAAGAGTGCAAATGGTGAACTTCTTAACCGAGCAGATTCCATTACAAATGAATTTTGTATTGTGCAACTGATTCATATATTTTTCACAATGTTAACTTGTTTATTTCATCTCTCATTGAGGAATCTGATCATGGTATTTCAAGCTACATGCTGAAGTATTGTGCCGGTATTTTTTGTGGTAAAGTCTTCAAAACATGCCTTTTTTATAAGACTTTTTTATAAATTAATCCGTCAGTACGGTTTGGCTAATAAACGATTAACAGCAATACATGCATTTTTCGAACATCTAAGCGAGAATATTTGAAACAATATTCAAGTTGGTCTCGTTAGTAGTATCATATTTGTCTAGTAGAAGCAAATACGTACATTAGAAAGGCAACAAAACGCAATATTTCTATTTAGTTTTCTGTGTTCCGCAATGATCCACTCTTGGTTCTCTATTGTTCTTTATTTATACGGATGAGTTTATCTGCATGACTGAGTCAAAAACTACTATTTGTAAGTAATTCAAAAATACCTCCAAAATACGGTTAATAAAGCGAAGGAATATCGAATCATACTTTCCAACTAATTAATTTTTTCGAATATATTCTTTGCTCTTCATTGCGCATTTATATATGTCTTAACTAATTTTACAAAGCTCACATGAGTTACCTGTAGGATGTAGTTTTCTTATAACAATTTGTACTACTTATATTTAATTTAATCGGACTAAAGGTAAAAGATGGCATAGCTTTAGCAATGTTAGAGTTTGTTTATATGTACGAGGTAGGCGCCATAAATTCTCGACCTGATATACAAAAGAGAAACTTGGAAAAATATAAGAATTTTTATTTTTCAATGTAATCTCCCCTAACTCCTATATATTTATTACAACGATTAATTAACAATTCGATACCCCTTGTAAAAATAATCTGAAGTTTTTCCGTCAAAATGTTCTATAACAGCTGCTTGCAACTCACTGCTGTCCTTAAAACTGCGTGCCATAAGGTCTTTTTTTTTAATTAGAAAACAACAAAAAATCACAAGGAGCCATATCCGGACTATACGGGGGATGTTCCAATTCTTGAAAGCGGCATTCGCGGATGGCAACTTGTGAAATGGCAGCAGTATGGACGGGAGCATTGTCGTGCAATAATCGCACACATTTTGTCCCTTAATTTATGTAATAAAGACGCATAATATGTTCCGTTTACACCTGTATTGTGCTCTTTAAAGTCAATTAGCAAAATGCAGAATACCAAAATATTGTGGACATCACCATTTTCGTTGATTGAACGACTTTCGCCTTTCTGGGACGAGGTTCATCAGGTTGCCGTCATTCCATGGACTCCCTTTTCGATAGAGGATCGTAAAACAGAACCATTGTTTCATCCCCTGTGACAATGGACTCCAAAATCGGTTTTGGGTCGTCGCCACACATGTTTAAAAACGACTGCGCACATTCAACTCGACGTTCACGAAGTCGCGGTATCCATTTAGCACTAATTTTATCCATATCGAAATGGTCATGGAGAATTCGGCGAACACTTGTTTCGGAAATCTTTGTTATCACTGCTAATTCCTTCACTTTCAACCGGGGATCTTCTAGCACTAAATGTTCAATAATTGAAATTTGTTGAGGCGTTATCACTTCAATTGGTCGACCCGACCGATCAGCATCTTCCAGGGATTCTTGTCCCAAATGGAAACATTTTGCCCACTTTTTTACAGTTGAATACGAAGGAGATGTAAACGGCATCTAAACGTTGTTTAATGTGAGAAGGTGTATACCCTTCTTTTGTTAAAAATGTAATGACCGCGCAGTACTCAATTTTCGTTACTTCAAACATTTCCGTGTGCTAGTCACGTTGGTTGGCTGGTTACTAAAAACTACTAGGCTTCGAACCATCATATTTATAGTGTACAGCTCGCGTATGTGCATCCATGATGTGACGGAGTTTGAACACGTTTGAACCTGCATAAGCCTGCCAGGTCGGGAATTTATGGCGCCTACCTCGTAGTAATTTCAGCAAGTAAAAATAAAAAATAGATAGCTTCAATCACTAACTAAAGCATATTTGAAATCCAAATTATTCTAAATTATGTGCTTACTAATAACTTGAATAATTAAAATATTTAATTAAAAGCTGAATATTAATCTAAATTTGATGGTGTGTAATTTATACTAAAAGAGAATTAAAAGAAGTGGGATTAATTGTATATAACTAATTTTACAGATTTTTCATATTTTATGTATTAGCAAATGTATTATTTTTTACTACATATGATATTAAAATAAATTTAAGCAAATAACTCCGAATTAACAAGAATAAAATATGTTGCATATGCAGAATCAGTTTAAACTGTTTAAATTTATGCCTCTTTATTCTGAGTAGCAATTACGGACAGGGCACGCCGGTGGCATAAGGTGACATAGTGTTGAGAGGGTGACATGTAAAGGGGTGTTATGGTTACAGGTCATGCTGCCACAATGTTTTATAATTGTTGTTTTACCATTGCCTACATTCTCGTGTGAATTTTTTTGTTTTGGACAGACGTAGGTAGAGTAAAAAAAAAACCTTTCCCAAAAAGCGAAATACCATTTCGTGACAGCTAATTTGCGAGTTTTTTAACCCTCTTTTCATTTAAACGTATTGCTCTGTATGGTATATTAAGGGCTAGTGTGTAATACATTAAATAATGCAAAATCAGCAAACGTGATGCATAAATTTTCATACATATTTACGATATTATGTTGACGTGCAGTGTCGGATTTTAAATATTTTATAACATCAAATCAACGGTTTATCTTCGACGTTGTTTCGCATATACTATAAGATAAAAATACGTATGACGCAGAAAAGGTATATACTTTTTAATCAAATATTATATAAATGTTTATGGTGTGAGACTAATTAAGAAATACATTTTTAGTGCGTTTTCATGGATCACTGATAATATTAAATTGTTTCAGCAGCTTGATCAACAGGAATTACTTTTAGCAGCTCCAAAATTACACCTTTGCTATTCGTTCCGAAGAAACCACTTACTGCACTTATATATCTTCATCTGGAGACAGTCAAAAGCCGTTGGTCCGAACTCAAATATTCAATATATAGCACTAAAAGAACAGTAGAACACCAGCCCCAATAAAATAAATGCTTCCTTCTCAAAAAGTATACTACCTGTTCATACAGGATATATGTATAACAATTTGGGGTCCATTGTTGGTATTCGAGTTAATGAAAGTATTATGTGTAAATATTTCTTAAGTATTAAGAGCAACGCAATTGGTGATGATGACAGAAATATGCTTATGCTGAAGCTATTGCTTCTCCAAACTCTTCCATACACAGCCCAATTTTCAAACCATGCATATTTGGATGCACATTTCCTGAAGCGTATAGGAGGTTTGTGATGATCAAAATTTCAAGGATTTTTGTCCAGTTAGCATATTACCAACACCTAATGAAGAAAAAATATATACCATCAAATCTGCAATCAATTGGATAACTATGGATTATTGCCTTCTTGCCATTCAGGTTTTTGATCAGGCTATAGTTGCACAACTACGCTATACAAACTGACTGATGATATTCTAGAAGCCAGAGAAAGGAACTAAATGACTTTCTTCATTATGCTCGACTATAGTAAGGCGTTCGATACGTTTGATTACAATATTCTGTTGGGTATATTATATCATATAAGTGTTGATAACAGGGGATCAGATTAATCAGATCTCACATCACAAGTGTGATTTAAGGAGTCCTAGTCTTTTTCTGCCCATCATGCGCTTAAAATCAATTCCCTAAGTCTAAGGTGTTGTTGTTCTGAAGACGTAGGAATGACCAACACTTAAAGAACCATATAAAAAGTAAATTTAGTTGAGAAACTTTTTTCCTCTAATCAAGCCAAAAATTTGGGTGTAACTCTACCAACTATTTTAGGTATAATATCCATATGTCTGAAAAGATTGGACATGCATAAAGCCATTTAAGAAATTTATAACATAGCGACATATACTGAACTCTTCAATTAAAGCAATGTTGTGTGAGAGTCTAGCGTTGTCTTTGTCTTTGTTTAATGATGCATGTTTCCTGTATGGCCTTTGTCTTGATGCGTATGATAGGGCTCGTATTCAGAAGGTTGAAGACGCTCTCATGAGATTCACGTAAATATGAACAAATCTGATGCAAATTAGATTGACCTTTCATGGATTGACATACATGCATGAGTATGATGACTACTACACCAACCTATCTGACGAGAAAGAAAACATTATGCAGATGTTCACAACATTAATATAAGAAACAAGGGTCACCTCACTCCGCCACAGCATTAAACTTCAGTATTCGGGAGATCCTGTACTGACAGTGTTTGTCAAATTTCTAATTCAATCCCCCCCCCCAAATGCTATGCTTTTTTTTCAATTTTTTTAGGTATATTTTCAAAAAATGTGATGCAAAATTTACCATTAAACAGTAATAAAATTGCATTTTGCAAATTAACTGTTGAAATAGTATATATAAATAACGTAGGTTAATATGTCTTTTAATACATAACTGACAGTATATTCTTATTGCTTTGATTGTATTGATAAATCTGTTTCCTTTTGCTACATTTGTCAAAAAAGAGAGATGGCGTAACAGCCACCATTTAAGTTGGTGATAAATTTAAACTATTATTTATGGGATTGATAAGTCATAGATATCTGATTCCATATTGACATAGTGATACATAAATTAACCGCATTGGATGTTTGCTCCAAAACATTAGTGATAAATATCGACGACAGTAAACATCAACGGTATGACTTGTGACTGTGAATATTTACGCGGAAGTGTGTTCAAATGTACGCCGTATACAAGTCACTTCAAAATGTTAATGCCACTATTTATATATGCTTTTGTTCAAATTTACATATTTATTTTATATGTACCATATGATCGAAACATTTAAACTCAGGAAAGTCATGATTTTTTTTTATTCAAACTTAAATTGGGATTATAAATGAGTTAATGATAAATCATTTCAGTTAAAGAAAATTAAAAATTTGGAGGAAAAAATAAATGTAATAAAATATTATTATATTATTATTATAAGTAACCTTTCTCATTTTCAATACATAACCCCACTCTTTGAACATTGAACGACAGAAAAAGTATTTACAACACATTCAATTCAGACATCGTATAGAACGCAGTTATGTTGAATAAATGATGATTGTAGAGCATTACTATTACTTCATTTGTGAATAAAAATAATTTTATTTTGTTGAATCTAAAAAATAACGATTTAGTCAAAGTATGTAGATCTTCCGGCAATTTTACATAGGGCCATAGTTTATCATTCTGAACAACTTTTTTTAGTAATATTTTAGCATTCTGTGAACTATAAAGGTACTTTACCTGAAACGGAAATAGATCTTGCTCAACTAACAAGGTCTACGTGATTTCACAAACTCGAAACTATACTAAAAATAAGTTTCAAACCAATCAGGGCATATTTATATATAAAAGATCAAATTGAGATTCAAAGATGTTTAGTTCCGCACACCTTTTGTAACATCAATCCTGGGTCACGCTATATATATATATAAATATTAAAGGGGTTGAATGTCCAGGTCGTTTATACAAACAAGTTTATAATAAACAAGGTCCGCAAATGCTTCGTTACCGATCTACAGCGTGTTGAAGTTTAATTAAAAGAAACAGTAAAAATTAGATTTCTCCAAGACGGCATTAAAGATCATAATGAAATTTTAGGCATGTTATTTTTCAAGAAAAAAATAGGACGCCGCTGATTTCTCTAAAAATAAAAATATGTTTCTATTCCTTGTTTAATTGTGAAGAAAAAAGCTCTCTTAACTTTCTATCATGCGACGTACCGTTCTTTAGTAAAAAAACACATTTTAGTGCATGTACATTTATTACAGAATTTTTTTTTAAATAACAAGGGTTTTATTTAAGGGCAAAAACAAATATTTTACCATACCAACAATTTTAGCAAGCAAAATTACAATAACTGTGCAAAGTGATCACCTCGATCTCGGATGCAAGAATCCAATCTTCTCCTCATTGACTGGCGAACTCTCTCAAAAACAACAGGATCGGTTTCAATTGAGTTGCACCCAGCAATGATTCGATTTCTTAAGTCTTCTACGTTTTCCAATCGGGTAGCGTACACCAATGACTTCAAAAAAAAAGATGCGGCAATATTAAAGGGGTTGATTGTCCAGGTCATTTTATACAAAAAATTCCGTCTTGGAGAAATATAATTTTTACTGTTTCTTTTAATTAAACTTCAACACGCTGTAGATCGGTAACGAAGCGTTTGCGGAACTTTTTTGTATAAAATGACCTGGACAATCAACCCCTTTAATATTGCCGCATCTTTTTTAAACACCCTGTATATATATATATATATATATATAGCGTGACCCAGAATTATATACATACATATATATATATATATATATAAGTAAAGAGTTTCATGGGGTAACTCTACTATAACTGATTGTAATATTCAAGTCTAGACGAATTTTGTAGCGAATTGAAGTGTTTGAAGAAAGAAATTCTGTGGTTGCCCAACAAATAACAGGGGCGCTGTTGTTAATTCAAACATATTATTTGTCTTTTCTTTGACACTTAAATGGAACGGTATATTTTTACTATCATATTTTTGAAACACATAAATAACCGAAGGTAATGATGAAAACCGGAAGTTATTGCCTTCTTGCGGTGCGAAATTATAATCATAAGAAAAAAATAATAGAAAAACAAAATCGAGTCATTCTTATTTCCATAAAGAGCATAATAAATTCAATAAATAAATCTTTTTTACCTTAGCTCGTTTAATTTTTTCCTTTTTAATCGTAACTATTTGCTCCTAACGATATATCCTGATGATATAACTAACACATTGAAATTTTAAATATTACGAATATTTATCTTAAGACACCAGACCAGCATAAATAGTGATAACATTAAATTGTATTAAATATTATCAGTTAACAATATCACAGTAATTATATTTAAAGAAGTTCACACATTAAATACTTAATTTTTCTCGCATTAATACGGATTTTAAGATTATTATTTTGTATATACTATACCGTATGTGTCTATTTTCATTAGCTATAGGGATTCAATGTTTACATGCGATTTATACGTATACAAATAATACGTGGCAACGTGTATCTCCCGGCAACAATCGACATCACAGCGACTTTCCCCGATCTTGCCACTTCTACATTAAATGTGTAGCTGCGAACACGTTCCGAGATATAGTCTGCAATAAAATCCGTCATCATCAAATGGCCGGCGCGATCTAGTTGTTTATTATTATTTTCATAATCCTTTTTTATTTACCTTATTTTTAATTTTATTAGAATTACGCTTTTGTTTGTGTCATGCTTAATAATTCTCTGCATTTACTGAAAGGAAAAAGAAAAATCCTTGCAAGGCGTAAATATTATTTCTAAGCGCAGTACAAACATCCAAGTCAATAGTCCAACAGCTACTGCTAACTTGAGCTTGTATCGTGAACTTGTATCATCGGTCGCGCTCGCATTGAAGAGAAAAGTAGGGGGTGCCATGTTGTCACGTATTGCATGAATTAATCGCCTATGGCTAATGAAAATTGACACGTGCTGTATATATAATGTATACCTACTATGATAAATACAGCCACATATATAAATAATATTCATCTCATAACATAAGCACCAAACCTACGAAAATTCTTGAAATTATTCATTCCCTTTGAAATGTTTAGTCTTGAGTATATTTTCAGAATTTAACCGTTCTCCCAAATAAATGTGTTTTCTTCTCATTCATTAATTATTTTCCCCAACAAAAAGCAATCGTTTGAATTATCTTACATAAAAGGACTCTTTATATATAAATTCTAAATTATCCGAGATTTTTGGACATAAAACATTATTTCTTTATAAATTTAGCAACTCTAGCAATTTTCCAGTAAGAAATATGTACTTTCTTTTTTAAAACTTGGTGATCGAATAGTTTTCTTAATAATAATAATCGAATTCCCATTTCGATATTCACAAATTATAATACCTATAGTATATATGCTGTAAAATTACTTTTTCCCTAATTTATTTTGTTCATTACTCCCCTAGCAGGCATCTACCAGAAAAAAGGGCGCTTTCATAACTAATAACACGCATTAAAATTTCATCAATAGCCTTGATAGTAGATAAAGCACGATAATGTATTTATCATACTTAACTCCAAAACCATAACGATAATGTAATTAGTATAATTAATAGCTAAGTAATTTTCCTTAAAATTTATGTCAACCCTTAGAACATAAAGGGACGCCATAGGGTTAGTATGAACATGTCGTTGGTCAAAATTTATTGTTCTAATTATTACTAATTTATACGATTCTTAAAACTTGAAAGGGTTTATCGGTATAAAAAAAATCTAATCGTTTTGTGCTCTTTACTGTGTCATTAGAACTTTGAGTTTAGAAATAAGTTCTGAGTAGTTATACTTTTTTTAAACAGATGAATTTGGAAATATCTGTCAAATCAATTGTTTTTCTTTTAAAATAATATTGATATACGTATGATACTTTTCTTTTATATGCAAGTTGTATGTCAAAGTTATCATTGATATCAAATAAATATTGTTTGTTACAGGATATGCATGATTTACTATATTAAATGCTTGAATTTTATTTATATTTTCGTATTATTTACAATTTTATAATAGTGCTGCTTCGTATGAATGTGAAAGAGGAAACTTATTAGAAAAGTAATTATTAACCCGAAATTTTATTTACTCTCGCCCAACCTATTGCGGAGTATCACAGCATTTCATGGCGCCCAATGTGAGGGGCATTACATTTGGGTTATTCTGATAATTTCTTTCCTTTAGAACCAGCAGAGTATAAATTCTCTTAATTTATTATTAATATTTATAAATTCAGTACTAGATATTTTAGACATTCATTAGATACATTGTTGTTGATGTTGTTAAACGAAAAATCTAATATATTCCTTGTGACACATTGTTAATTTAGTAACTATATATCAGAAGCGAATTGAAATCTCCAATTATTCTCGAATATACCCTTAGGTGAGGTAGGCAATCTCGAATTATTTAACATATATGGTGATTATGCCGAATAACCCGAAATATCAACGGCATACGACAAATTGTTTATTAAAACACACATACACCAGTACTGATCAACTCACACAGTCACACACATACACACACACATACGTAATATGCATACGGTACTTCAAGCGTAGAAATTTATTTATCTCTTTCTGAAAATACGAAATCCATCTTGGCCAGATGTGACCTGACCGAATTATTTATCTAGTAGTATGGAGCGGCGGCCTTATGTAACGTAAAAGCACGATAACGGTATTACATGTTCTATTGAATAGATGAGAACGATATTTTACTTGTATGATCCGACCTGTGCAACGATTGACCTGAACTTGCTCTTATCATAAGGAATCCATCAGACTGACAAAAATAATGATAATAGGAAAAGAAATGTGTAATCTCCAAATTGAACAAAAAATTGATATCTATGGCTCTATTGTATTCGTTTCACGAAATATATTCTTAATGGATTACATTTATGTAGTCGTCATTATCTCTCATTTGTGATATCAAAATGTAATATATGCAAACCATTATTACTATATATAATCGAAAGTGTCCTTGGTCAATCACTGGCCTCGGCAAAAGGGGATGGTCAAACAAAATTACTTTACTCTTTATATCAAGTAATTTTTTTTCAGTTATCAATAGATAAATGCATTCCAATCATAATACAACGCAAATAATATATATATATATATATATATATATATATATATATATATATATATATATATATATAGTATCAGGATAGTTTCTTGGGTAAGGCAGTCAAAGGGCAATTAAAAACGTGACTCATTTTTAATATATTTTTATATATTATAATATATGTTTTTCTTGGGAATAGCGGCATATGTGAATAAAACTATAATTGATTGTGACGTTTCAACATTTATTTATGTTTTCTTCAGACCTCTGTAATTTTATAGAAAAAAGATAAGCTTTACATATAATTAAAATTAGATCTATAGAGTTATTATTAATTTAAATTTGTTTAAAATTGATTTGTATAAACACTCTGTACATATAAGTTTATAAAGACAAACTATACATATAACATATAAAAACAATTGTATGAACGATGAAAATATACATTAAATCTACTTACATTTATTTTTGTTTATTTCTCTATTAATGATCATCTTTTGTATTATTTCTTTTTTTCACTTCTACATTTTTACTTTCCGTTGTATTTTCTATTTTCTTGGTGGTAATGCATTTTAATTTAAAATTAGTATATACTAAATTCTATTTTTATCAATTGGTCAATGTTATTTCTGTGTCAAACCTTGAAATGAGAAACTCTAACATCTGCACTTGTTGTTAAAAACATAATGAAAGAAAAACAGACAAATAACAAATGCAGATGTTAGAGTTTCTCATTTCAAGGTTTGACACAGAAATAACATTGACCAATTGATAAAAATAGAATTTAGTATATACTAATTTTAAATTAAAATGCATTACCACCAAGAAAATAGAAAATACAACGGAAAGTAAAAATGTAGAAGTAAAAAAAGGAAATAATACAAAAGATGATCATTAATAGAGAAATAAACAAAAATAAATGTAAGTAGATTTAATGTATATTTTCATCGTTCATACAATTGTTTTTATATGTTATATGTATAGTTTGTCTTTATAAACTTATATGTACAGAGTGATTATACAAATCAATTTTAAACAAAGTTAAATTAATAATAACTCTATAGATCTAATTTTAATTATATGTAAAGCTTATCTTTTTTCTATAAAATTACAGAGGTCTGAAGAAAACATAAATAAATGTTGAAACGTCACAATCAATTATAGTTTTATTCACATATGCCGCTATTCCCAAGGAAAACATATATTATATTATTGAATATACGGCAAAGAAAAATCTAATTATATTATATATATATATATATACACGTTGGACAACCCAGGTTCTCGGCATGATCTAAATATGGTATAGGAAATAATCGTGCGGTGTTGCCATCGCAGTTTTTATATTCACCCGTCCCGTGTTTAATATTTCTAATATTTCAGTACGGATCGAGACGCTGTGGAGTATGTTGTACAAAAGAAATGGATTCTAAATAATGTGAAAATTTAATAAAAAATTCTAATATTATTTAATGAGGCGCTCAAAAATCCCTCCATTTTCCGCTTCACAGTAACCTAGCCTATCATAAAATTCTCGACTTACATTATTTAGAGTTTGAGCTAGAATGCTGTTGCATATTTGTGTAATTCGCATTCGTAACTCTGGTAATGTTTTAGGCCTTTCGTGTTGATGTCTGTAGATCATTTGTTTTAAAAATCCCCACAGAAAAAAGTCGTTGTGTGTTAAGTCAGGAGATCTAGGTGGCCAGCGTATATTGCCCCTGGTGCAAATGAGGCGTTGAGGACAATTTAAATTAAGAAATTCCAATAATATTCTGGCGTTATGGGCCGGACACCCATCTTGTTGGAACCAAATTTCCTCAAGATTACCAGCCACATTGCGTACAGCAGGTATAATATCATGATGCAGTAATTGCAAGTATGTCTGGGCGTTTAAAGTGCAATTTATGAAAAATGGTCCTATAATATGGTTACCCAGAATTCCTGCCCAGACATTTAGCTTCTGTGGGTACTGCGTTTTTGCTGTTAAATTGATATGTTTATTTTCCCGAGACCAATATCGGACGATGGACGGATTGTGGCGACCATTAATCGAAAAAGAGGATTCATCCATGAACAATATATTTTGGACAAAATTATCATCCTCGTCGCATTTTTCACTCATAGCCTCACAAAAGTCAAGGCGATTAACTTGATCATGTTGGAAAATTTCCTGACTCTTTTGTGTCTTAAAGCACTTATATTTATGTCGCTTCAAAATATTCACATTTTCGGATATTTGACGGCTCGAACACGGTTCATTTGCTTCAACAAATGCACATACTTGCACCTCCCGCTCCATTCTTTCGTTAGAAAAAGAACGTTCCTGCCGATCGCTATTGTTGCATTTAGAACAGCCAGTAATACAACCGGATTTTTAGAAACGATGGACGATATTTAAAATTGTTTGACGGTTTGGAACTGATCGATCGGGATACGAAAACACAAAACGCCCAACGACTGCTTCTGCACTTGGAGAAGAATAATACCATTTAATGATACTTATTCGCTCCTCTGTTGTATAAGTAGGCATCCCAAAGAAATGTGAAACTCAATATTTTAAATTGTTACGTGTAATAGCCCGTCTGACACGATCATTTTTAATGTACATTTATCTGTCAATTATTGAAGTAATGACAAATTGACAGAAAAATGTACATAAACACTTTGTCAGTATTACACATTCTAAATATCTACACCAATATTTTATTAATATGAGAAATATCGCTTCATGCATTATTATTGATTAGCATTTACGTAATATTTACTTAATCGGCAACAACATACTCCACAGCGTCTCGATCCGTACTGAAATATTAGTAATATTAAACACGGGACGGGTGAATTAAGAACTGCGACGGCAACACCGTACGACTAGTTCCTATACCATTTCATATACGATATTTATAGCATGCCGAGAACCTGGGTTGTCCAACGTGTATATGTATATTATTTGTTTGACACTTATTTTCAATTAATTTGCGTATGAAAGATATTTCTTCTCAAAAATATATCGGACTCGAGGTTTTGTCGATTGAGAAACCAAACCAGTGAAGAAATTACTCACAGCACAAAGACATGAAAAGTATAACTTGTGATTGCTGTTAAAATAAATATATTAAAAACAACCTAAATATCTTAACATCCTCTCTTCAATGATCATCATTTGACGTGTATTGTCGTCAATTAAAAAAAAAATCAGAGTTTTATTATTACCTTGTATATGAAATCATTTTCATGGATTTTGTAAAAGAAACACGGTAGGATATTTAATTTCGATTGACAGATTATTTTGGTTAAGACGACAAAGCATTTATCTTTGCCGTATCCCCGATTTATCGTTTTTTTTATAATATGTAGCTTCAAAGGCAGTCACTTTCAATCAGAAGCTGATGTAAAAGAGGCTGTTAGGGATTTATACAACCCGCAATCTAGGGACTTTTATTATACAGATATTGAACACTTCTTTGTTGAAAATTGAGGTTTTTAAATGCGCCAATGCGACATTTATTTTCGCTTTAAATGAGAACTTCCTTCCAATTATGATTTACAAATAAATACACTTTATGTACAAGTAAAAATTGAAATAAATTCAAATTGAGTTCAAAACAGTTTTATTCAATTCACAACAATTGTTTCACCCTACTTTATGTACATTTACGATTTTATTTTTTGCCGGAATATAATATATGTAAGAAAGAGGAACTGGTGGAACGGCAAAATTAGGAACATGTTAAAATATTAAACATATTGTGAAATATAACTCCAGTTTAAATAAATTGAATTTTGTTAAACTTTATATATATGCAGATATATAATCTGTCAAAATGACATAGAGATAAATTAATAAAAAAAAAGACAATGAGTCACAAATCACATAAGTAGATTGCTGAAAGGTTTTTCATTTATCAAAAACGATATCTGTCTTCATTTTAAGACAACAATGCCTAACCCATGTGTTTTATGATAAACGAGTGACAAAATATAGAAATATACAAAGATGAATTTTGTAATTAAAAGTGTGAATGTAAACATTTAGGCATTGAACAGCCACTATTTTCCATGTAGTTTTATCAGAAGATCCTGATTTATCGTGGACGATATCTACTTCCACACAAATTATATTGACGCGAATAACCTTGAAGGTTTAGATATTTGTAACTTCAGTTACAATATCCTCTATTTTGAGGACGACTAATATCGTCACGAGATATGCATTGTCAACTTTAATGCCATCCAAACCCTTCTTTTTTTGCAGTAAACCATCACATATTGTAAATATGAGTCATTTTGATCCATAAATTTAGAAGTTGTTAATAACTTGGTTACAGCACCACCTATTGTATCCTAGCATAGCTATGAACCAGCGTCTCGATAAAACAAATATATTGTATGAATACGACCCAAATTGATGAAGTCGTTGGGAAGTTACACGATCACTAACAGATGCACCAACGATTATATACAGGCTGTTTCTTAATAACATGCTAATATTTCATGGGGTTATTCTTGGGTCAATTTTATGAAAAAAACTTCATATGAACATATGTCCTAAATGTCTTAGCTTTTGAACTGTAGGGTGCTAAAGGTTTTAAAAAAATTCAATCATGTGCATCTCGCTAGACCACTTGTGAGAAAAACTATTTACGTAACTTTGAACAACAATTTACTTAAGAGAATAACGTGATCTACATACATTTTGAAATGGTAACAACAAATTATCCTGAACTCACGAAGAAATAAATTAAATCAGGTTGGAAATGTGCACATAAATAAATTTTATTTTTTTAAGCGAAAACCGTGCGTCAAACAAAAAAAAACGGGGAACCACATTTACTCAAAAATGCTAATTTTTAAAAAAAAGTACTTTACGAAAAAGCAATGGCGTAACATATGTTTCTTCAAAAAAATTTTAAAGAAAACGGTATAGACACCACAGTTCAAAATTATATAAATTGATTGTACACAAAAAAATGCATAAAGGCGTGTACAAAATTTCAGAAAAATATCAAGGGTAATACCAAAGTTTAAAACTTTAGCACCCTACAGTTCAAAAGGTAAGACATTTAGGACTTATGTTCATAAGAAGTTTCTTTCACAAAATGGACCTAAGAATAGCCCCCTTAAATATTAGAATGTTATTAAGAAACATATGATATATAGTAAATAAAGATTTTTCACCAGATTTTCCAGGTTTTATTATTAATTGAAAACATTAAATTGAGTTATTTCCATCCTCTGGACAACCAAATATGTCGTTTCATTTGTCAGTTATAATCGAGAGTGCATACAAATATTATTATTTTTGCAGTTTGTCCGAATTTTCCGACTTTTCTTTCTAATTGTCCCGTTTTTTTTTCCTGAAAACTTTTCTAGGACCATAATGAACAAAACAAAAAAAAATTACGCATATCCATAGTTCGAATCGTGAGTTATGGTCCGGAGATCATAGAAAAAATCCTATAGAAAAAAGCACTTTCACTTTTTCCCGAATTTTTCAATTATTCGGGCAACGTTTTCAATTTTTCTTATCTTAAAACCATACTCTGACTATTACGAACATTTTTACACAAAAAATAGCCAAAGCGGTCTAGTCGTTCTCAAATGATGCCCTTACCCAACGAACATCATTTAAATTTACGACATTTCCTCATGTGATACACAAATCTAATGCATATGTAATGGTACAGCCTATTTTATAAATTAAAATTATAAATAATCCAATTAATAATACTTTATGAATATTTTAAATATATTTGAAAGCAATGAATATATTACTTTAATATAAAATATAATAAATTTTATTATGTGTAAGTATTATGACAACGAAACTTTATGTTAGTGAGATAAGTACTGCGATATCTATAACTTTTCACGGCATAAAAGAATGTATGTGTGGGAATTGTGAGCGGGATTACCCAGACTATTTAGAAAGCGGGAAATCACAGGCGTCCACCTATAAGAAGAAAAATGAGTGTTGCAATCATATGAGTCGGCAGCTAGACTTCATGTAAGAGTTGGAAAGCGAACTCCAGGCATAGACGCTAGTAGAGGGTCGACAACGGCCAGTAGAGTCGTTGATAAGTGAAATTTAAGTAAAGAGTCGACGAATAAGTTTAAAAAGTGCATCGACTCCAGTAATTATATAAACAGCAGTTAAATAAAAGTGTATTTGCAAGTAGAAACTTTGAGCGCATCTTACGTATACCAATTTAAATGTACAAGTTATTATATCTTTTGTGATAAAGATATTGTGCTATAAGTGACAGTGTATGCCGATTCTCCACGTCTCTCTCACGTTCGTGAGTAAGAAAATTCTGCTGGACAGCATCGAAGAAAGAAGAAAGAAAAAAAGCCTTTAAATAAGGTATTTTAAAAGATTATTGTATGTAAATGTATTAAGAAATAAAGAATCAAACATTATAAATCAGTTTCAAATAGAAACGATATAAAATAAATATATTTATCTGGAGAATTTAATAAACAGCGTCTCAACGTGTAAATGAATGGTGTAATTTGGTATGTTTCTTAGCGTTGTATGTTAAACACTTTCAGCATGCGTTGTTATTTCTTGCTATGTTGTTTACATTATATTATAATAAATGATAGAAGTAAATTTTGTTAAAGGTTGCCTTTGTAAAAGTATATTTAATCTATTTGTTATTTTTTTTTTTTATTAAAAGTAGTTCATTGTAAAAGATTTTATGTTGTTTGTAATAAAATACAAAATCATTGATTTCGAATATAATTATTATTTAAATTATACAATGGCATTTTATTATATTTATACCCAATAATGCTTTAGGAACCTATTAATTTAATTATCGCTTTTACCCAATCGCCCTCGAGATTAAGAAATGAGCTAGTACGCAAAACAATATATTTTATTTTATTTTAGAATTCCTTATTAAATTAAATTTAATTTTTTACATTACCTTTTTACATTAAAAAATTATATTGATGGTTCCTTTACACATGTTAAACAATAAACTACGAGATGACATTAACAAATAATACTATAATTAGTAATACTTTAATTAACTAACCCTTTGTGCGAATGGAAAAAAAAGAATATTGAACAGTAAAGAGGATTTAGTGAGACCACGAATTCTGTTGTACATGGAAACACATGATCCACGCCAGATAAAGACCACATAATAACACCAGCTTTCAGTATCATACAGCTAAAATTTAATTCCACGTATAGCGTCCGATAAATAAATCCCCGGGGCCAAACTTTAATAAGTTATTATTAAAATTTAATTTAAAATTAACTCGTATAATAGTGGTATAGGTAATTTCATTTAAACACAAGTTTATTTTATATTGAAGTATTCCAGCGTATAGTGCTTATACATTGTATTTAATAACAAGTTAAGTAAATATGTATGATTACAACATTCACAATTTATAAATTTCAAATAATTCTACATAAATAAAAATAAATTGGAACGTGTCGCATCTTTCTCGACCAGCTCTACAATAAAACACTAAACAATTAAGTTAATGGGATGTGTAAGTCAAGATTGAATGAACTTCAAGTTTGAGCATATAGAATTTGGTACAATTACATTACCTAACAATTGACAGTAAGAGAAATTGGTCACTTTTTGCTAAAATGTATGTTTCATTGTACCGTGACATCAAAATCTTACCTCATTAATAGACAACGGACGTGCCAGGTTTAAATTACGACGGAGCAAAGAAATAATATAAACAACACGCATTTACTGAATAGCACTATTCATATGGTGAACTGCAATATCTGTTTACTCCCGAGAATGCGAGCAAAAAAAGTCGTCTTTCCTCATAAAATTCGTTTCTTCATCGGCGTAGGTAGTAGTGTAAGGTGTGTTTAAAATTTTGACTTGTATCCGCTTTTAAAAAAAGTTTTCCGAAAAGCACCATCGAGAGTGGCCCTTTACAGGGAAAAGCTTCCATCTTTGTCACTGCCTCCCTCGCCAGTAATAACTAGATGGGGAACATGGTTGGAAGCTACTAGTTTTTATGCAGAAAATTTCGATAGTTTACAAAATTTTGTTACATGCTTAAATGACGATGCTCAAAGTATTTCTGAGTGCAAGGAACTAACACAAATCCCAAATTTAAAAAATCAGTTGTTATTCCTTCAGGAACACCTTGGAAATTTGCCTAAACTAATCACATATTTTGAAAATCGAAATCTCCAATGGATTAACCACATTAGATGCGGCTATTAACAATTTCAAAAGTATTCCAAGTGACCTCGGATGTGGCCTTCGGCAAAAGTTAGACGCAATTTTTAATAGAAATCCACATTTAATAACATTGCGGCAATTGTGTATGGGGACAATGACACAAAATCTAACTGCTAAATACGCTGAAATAAAAGAATATTTCCATTACTCATCTATAACCAGTTGCGATGTAGAATGTTTTCTTTCTACAAGGATGTACTTCATTCAAAGAGAACAAATCTTACAGAAGAGAACTTTGAGAAAGTATTGCTAGTAAATATTAATACTCCTTTAACCGACTTGAACTACAAAATGAACAAATAATAAAGTATTTTGTATTTTATAGATCACCAGCCACTTGTTATCCAATTATATAAATAAAATTAAAACCTCTTTTAAAATACATTTTAATAGTGCGCCCATGGGCGATGAGTCATCAACCTTTCGTGTCCGCTCCCTACTCATTAAACCAGGCTGTTTTTTATGTGATGAAGTAAGCAAAGAATTGTTGGAATATGCAAATCCATACAGGAATGATAAACATTACACCCAGCAAAAAAACGGGACAAAAGAGTTGTTTTAGATTTGGTTGAAGATTTGTTTTCGGGTTATGGAATTAATACTGATATTTTTTTTTACACCGCTACAACTTGCAAAACAATTATTGAAACAAGGACAAACTTTGATAGGAATAATACGCCAAAACCGGAAGGTAGTTCCTTCAGTGTTCTGACCTAATAGAAATTGTGCATAACATTCAACGGAAGTTGTGTTTTACGGGATGCTACGATGATTTCCTATATCCCCATTACTTTTGTTCTTCCACACTGTAGATTTGACAGCCACCTCTTCACGAAAAATTACCAAGATTACGAGAAAGGTAAAACATTCAAAAGGCGATTATTTCTTGAAGATTTGGAAATGGTATGACTAAAACCTGTAATTGCTCAACGGCCTCAATAAGGTTTACCTAAATACATAAAATATGGCACGACAACGATTAAGGTACTGAGATCTTTTGTGATGTATTAACACTTACATAATAAATATTTTTTTCAATATCTAATACTATATCGATTTATTTACTAAACCTTTATGGGGTCAGTGATTGACCCCACATGGTCATTTATGCTTCATATTTCACCTGGTCATCCGAAGGTTAATATTTTAATTAAATATGTATAATAGAAACACCCTTCAGTATCTTCACTCAATAAATTTAAGTGAATGTTTGAATGCTTAATTTGAATATTGATTGCCTGATAGTGATTGTACCGCCAAATATTTCACGCTTAAAGTGTTACAGTGCCCAATGAAAAAGTTACTATGAAGCTATGTTAGATATAAAATAAAGGCAACTAGCCTAAAACAAAAGTCTTTACATTTGCAATTCTAAATATTCAACCAATATTGTAAGTAAATGAAGTCCCTTTTGTAAACGAGTCAAAAACTAGCTCATGATATATACAGGCTGTCTCAGAAATAAAAAGACGGAGTAGCAGATGGGCGACCCACTTTATTGCAGACAATAAAAGATTGTTTTTATTTTTGAAATAGGAAGGTTGTTGCTCTTTAATGTGTTTGTAGTCGGAAACAGCTGATTATTATTATTTTAGAATATTCAATAAATCGTAGCTTTTCTAGGTTACAGTAAATATCAAGAATGTAATTATTTTCTTCTAGCAGGTGTAAAATTAAAGTAATTAATGGTTTGATATTTATTATGAAGTATCTATTCCTCCTCCTTTTTTTTAACACAAGTAATATGGTGGTCCTGAAAAGAATCGATTGTGATAGTGAAGCAGGTGGATATTTAGTCCAGGGTCGGCGTAAGGCCAATTGCATTTTTTATTGTTTTTTTTCTGCCGTCTGCGCACGAATAAAGACTTGATATTTTGAGGGTACGTTTTTACACAATCTAGCTTCCGATTCTGCAACTCCGTCTTTTTATTTCTGGGACAGCCTGTATATAGATGTTAGCTGCCGGACTGGATATTTTAGAACAATTTTAAGTATATCTATAAGGCAGCTTTTAATTGTCAGAATAAGAATTTATGTTGCAATCCAAGTTATATAATAAATTCTCATCATTCTCTGAATTTGAGATACGTGTTCGATGTTCAGTACCGTCTACTTGGCCTCTGCTATCTAAAATTTCCTTTTCGGGGGATAAGACTAAATGTTTCTCACATAAAAAAGTATATATATTTTAAGGAAGCACGAAAATCTACTTTTATGCCAGACATTGGTTTACGCCTTGCAGTGATTTTATTATCATTTCAGAGGACCTTTTCTTGCTTTTGATAAAACGAATATGCTGTGTAACATTTGTTGTTTCTAACCCCAGTCATTTTCATTTATGGAATCAAATAAAAATAAAAGAAGAGGAAAAGGAAAACTAATACATCGGATGTAGTACGAAACTTTTACTGTTTTCTAAACATAAAACAGATACATAGCATTACCAAAATTTATTTACAACACACATACATATATACGATAATACGAGGATGGATGATAACTAGTACGAGTGGTTGCTCAAAAGTGGCAAAATTAAATGCGTATTTGCTAAGTTATATTTTATAATGTTTTGGGACATTAGTTACAAAATATCATTCTCTTTGGGGAGTTAGCTTAATCTTGGTGAATTTACAAATGAAGCTGCGAGCTTACTTTTTCAAAATGAAAAATAATATGACGTAAGAAAACATTCTAAACAATAGTATCATCATCCAAAGAAGATAATTCTTCGAGTATCTATATGATAGAGATATAGCACATAGATTCTCCAAGGTTGCAACTTATTGCAACATAATATATAACCCGCTCCTTCAGTCAAAAATAAGTATCCAAAAAGACAAAAATAATAGTATATGAAGATGTATTAGTGCAAATACTCATTTACGTGAGTGAATCATGAATACCAAAGCGTCAGCTGAAGAAAAAGATAGTAGCCAGTGATGAGTATATTGGACAAAATTGAGAAACAACAACTGACGTGGTTGGGACATATGGTGACCATGGATTACGAAAGGACAATGAAAGTGATTTGGCAAACAGGTGCTGGAAAAAACAGAAAACAAGAATACAGAAACAATGCAACTGATGCAAAGCCAATGCAAAAGAGATACGGAAAATCATCGCCTCAATACCACAGCTGGAAGAGACTTCGAATAAGTAATATAATGTATTTGTGGTACCAGAAAATGTATAAGAATATTGGTTGGCTTTGGAAGAGGAGACCAATGCACATTGTATTTTAAAAAATTAAAAATATTAAGGAAATTTCTCAAGCAGAAGCATTTACTATCTGCATTTACAAGATTTTCCTAAAAATAGCTTTACTGCGATCAAAAAGCATTATTAGAATGGTAGTGAGGACTGAATTTGGGGTGATAGTCTAACGGTTAGAAAACCTTTCATGATTAATTCCCTAGCAACCACTTTGGTGTCATTGTAAACGCAGTGATGTGAATATATATCCTATGTATGGAAAGCCTGTAATTCAACAATGCAAATTTACTAACTCTATTTAGACAACATATTTTGTACTATTGCATAAGACCGAGCCCAGTGATGTTTGTAGACTAAAGTGCTTCATCAACAATATGTAACTTGTCTCAGTTGTTCAATACCTAGGACTGTAGAAGTGTTTAACAACCCCAGAAAGATATTTTTTATGTATACTAATCAGTTTGATTACCTAGTCCAAGGTTTTAGGCTTATGAACTGATGGATGTATAACTCTATGATGGATCATTTTAGTATGAGTAGTGTAATTAACACTTCTTTTATTAACTATTATCAAATTCACATTAATTTGAAAAGTTTCCTGTTATAAATTTATTTTTCAAATAAATAAAGAGATGAAAGAATACAAATTAAATTGGTCGAAATAAGTGGTCATTTGCTGTCCACTAATCCAAGTCTAATAACTCAATATTAATCCAACGGTTTTTTTTGTCGACTCAAAATTCGACATTTAAACTCCAAATTTTAGTTTAATTTCAATATGTACTGGTTTGTAGTTCAACCAAATACAAAATTATTTGCAAATAACATGTAGTTTTGTACAGATGAATAAATTATGATGTTATTTAGTTATTGATTAATAGTTGATAATTGTATTTATTTTGATAAAGATTACCAACAATACCAGGTGATGATTTAAAACTCACTGAACAAAGACAAAGATGAATAATAGATGCAGTAAGTCTACTAATGAATTAAGCTGTATTTATTACTTGTTTAACACTAACCGTATACGAAGAGAATTTTCAGGCAATAAGAACCGTAATGAAATGAAATAAAAACGTAACTGAACGGGATTCTGACGATATTGATATGTTTTACGCCCACATAAATAATGAACAGTTTAAGAAACCGAAAATGAGCGTTACAACCTAACATCTCTGACATTTGAGAATACATATAAAATATCTGAATTTAACACTTTATACGTAATGTTTATGGTAAATATTAAATATGTTTCCAGTGTCAGCAAAACTAATATTTTAAAAGATACAATATTTTCGTATATTTTTGTAAATAATTTTAAATTTTCTCTTTTAGCCAAACTAATTACACAATTACGGATTCATTTAATGTTGAAATAGCAATGTATTCTATAAAACTAATTTGTTTAGTACAGCGTTTACTTATAATAGCGCACGTTTTTTAATATATCTACATGTTCTCATATTTGATAATTTACTATGCGTGTTATTGTTCAGATCTAGTTTCTATGTGATATTTACTAGTGAATAAGCCTAAATTAGTTTAGTGTTTGAAGGACAATTTCTATCCTTTTTCAAGCAAAACCGGTTGATAATGTTTCCATGGTGCCCGACATTGTGTATATAATTAAATTAATTTTATTTATCTTATCTTCCTAAAATGTATGTATTTCAAAAAATAAATTATTCGTTCTTCCAACGTCTTTGAAGTATTTATAAGAACAGTATTCTCAGGAATTTGTGTTGCATATATACATTGTAACATACATACGTGTCCATTAATTTGCAAGTACTTTACAGAAATGGCGAATGTTCAGAGCGACATGATTACTATGCTGAATTCAAATTTTATAGAATATTATTCCACATAAAATAGTATCCAGTATGTTGGGTGTTATACTAGTGGAATTTAGTTCCTTTCCAAAAGCATATCTCATACATTATTAAAATGGAACTCACGCAACTTTGGCCAAACTTGCTTTCCCCCCTCTTTAAACGCCACATATACCGCACATAAGAAATGATTCGATATTAACAGAATATCCACCGAAATCTTTAGTCATTTATATCCAGGGCAATATATATGTTTTTTATAAACAAAATTTCTGTCTTTTTATTATGCACATCTATCCTTTCTCTTTCCTTATTTTAAGGCATCTTATATTGTAATAAATTTGGCTCAAAAAGTATCTTCTCCGAGAAAAAATATATCACAGAAACATTTCATTCTGTAGTAATTTATTATCAATTTTAAATTTATAATAATATCAATATCCATGATTATTAGAAGTGAGACTTGGATAATATTTTTTTATGCAAAATGATTTAAATAAATAGGCAGTGTCTATAATTTTTTTCAAACGAAGATTAATTAGAAACTTAAAACTTTAAAGGCAGCTATAATCAAGCATGGCCGTTATGTCTGAAGTATTTTTATATTTCTTATTTTAAACATAAATTGAATATCTTTTTATAAAACTGAATTAACCCTTCAATTTTAGTATCTCTTTAACAAAAAAATCAGATAATTAAAGAAGCTAGTTGGGGCTCCATTTTGTAGTATAAAACAATTTTCACATACACAAAGCAAAATGTTTAAAAACGTGTACTTGTGTTTTAAACAATTTTATTATCATCACCATTGCATGTTTGTTATTGTCATTGGATATAGCATGCACAAAGTAGTATATATATATTGCAATCATTTGAAACTTTCAAATTTAAAGATAAATAATATAGAAATTGCCTTCCTTAATATTTTGTTTTGGAAGAGTTCAATGACTTCAATATTGCAATACCCGTATAACATCAAAATTTAATGTCATAAGGGAGTTTTGATATCTATGTATATGAAAGTAATTTGTTGTATATGGACAATTTGGAGTTTCTTCCAAGCAACCAGTACACTTACTTATACTTAATAGTAAGTTGTACACGGTTCTTTATGACATGGGCTTTCCAGCAGCTAATATTGTTAATATAAGCAGATTTCGTTGCATCCAATTAGATGCACCATCTCTTTGTTCCGGCACATATCTGATTAATAAACTTGTATTAATCAGATCCCCTCTCATCCCCCTTCATCGCAACAGTTCTGCGATTAGTTTCTTGTAATATCAGATTTAGAATATCATCATTTACGAATAATTCAAATGCTTTCGTGGGTGTTGTTTTTACTATAATTTGTTAGTACAGGTTTCTTGACCAAAATATTCCTTGCAGGTAGCTGCCTTACAACAGATGGTTTGTTTCTTGACCATCTAGTGTCAATGCAATGTTCACGCCGTCATCAAATTTTCAAACACACTGCCGACCACATGGGGTAACAAAGTGACCCCAATCGAATTTTAGGTTTTTTTTTAAAATCAGTATATTGACTTGAGCAATAAATAAACGACCCCACCTGGTCATGCGAAGGTTAAGCATATCTTCTCTTGCCGTCGCATTCTGAAAGAACCGTTGCAATAAACACGCCAATGAATCTTCTTTAAATGCCTTGTAATACGCTTGCGGTTCTGCATTTTTTCAAAGACGTTTTGTTCATCCTCATAACGGGTTTGGACTCCTGTATCACTTATCTATATGTTACTTTCACTCTGGTTTTCTATACTCAGTGAAGAATGCAAATAAGCACTAACATAAGTCGCACCGCAGGCGCTCGCAAATAATCAGACAAGTTTTAAGGCTGTAAAAATAATTATTATTATTAATGTCTTTCTTACAGATAAACAATAATTTAAATATAATTTCGATTGTTTTATACATTTTATCCAAATCTTTCTTACTGGTTCATTAAACGGATATTACACGATTATAAAAATAAAATAAGAAATTAAAAAAAAATCCTTGTTCTACTACATGCATACGAGTTGAATTACATGTATGTTTGAAACAATGTAATGTACATCCTTATATTTCCGCAGAGCTCATTATATTCAACAATAAAAGCTGCCCTCGGTGGAGCCTTTTGTGGATGTAATATTTTGCAAGAATTACGTTTTAAAACGTTAGGTCTTGTGTGGAATAATAATATGTTATATAGATAAATGGACTGGATACTAACTAAAATACTGGTCTGTAATAGGTGAAAGCAGATACGTTGAGACTTAGTGTAGCATATAAGTAACGATGGAGGGTGTTGTTTGGACCAAAACATGCTACAACAACAACAGCCGGCCGAATCTCAAATAAATAAGCCTCATGCTCGGTTGCTTTTCTCCTTACACTCTATTTAATAGAATTTTCGTTATTTTTATCATCTCATTGGATACACACTCACACAGATATACATGAGCATACTTGTTCAGAGTAAATTTTATATAACATAAATGCTGGAGGATATTAGTAATGATTTTCTCATATTTAGAAGTTAAAGATGAAATATTTATATATATATATACCGTACATTTTTTTTAACGCGGAACATAGGGATTTTCGTGCTAAAAATTCTACCCCATGTTAACTTTTGTTGCGGATCAAATTTGAAAGAAATTTGCTTTTGAATTAATAAATCAAACATTTTTCTATCAATTGTACATTGTTTTAATAACATGAAGGTGCTCTTTTTAAATATTTTTTTGTTTTCAGTTGTAATTAATTCGCAAAAAATTGAGTGACAAAATCAACGTAGCTTAAGCATTTAAACATTTTATACTAGATGTCATCGCTTGTCACTTCACTAGTGACAAGTAAATTTACGAAAAAAATGTCTATGTACACAGTTGCAGAACGAGTGGAAATTGTTACGGCATGTATCCAAGAAATGTCCTTCAGAGAAATTGTTGACAACTTTGCTGCAACATGTCCTGATCGGCTAGTTTTAAGTATTTCGACAGTATCTCGAATTTACAATGAATTCAATAATCACAGGCTGCGTAAATTGTGAGCACAGAATACGTATTAGAAATCCATCTGCAGTTACAGAAGAGACCAAAATAAACATTTTTTTGACGACCAGTTCCAAATTTCAAGAAGCAGATGCTATAAAGCGTTGAAAACCGAAAAGTATAAATCTTATAAGATTAAAAATGTTCACAAATTGTTACCAACAGATTTCTTCCCAAGAATAGAATTTTGCCAATATTGGATGGAAAGAATAAATAACGATCCAAACCTTTTAAGAAGAATACTGTTTTCTGAAGAGTGTGCATATACTCTGGATGGGACGGTACACAAGCAAAACCAAAGAATTTGGGCACGACAAAATCCTTATAAGATTCGAGTGGCTAACACGCAGTGGCTTCAGAAAGTGAATGCTCGGGTGCGAATAGTGGGGAATAACATTTTGGGGCCGTTTTTTATAGACGGGAATTTAAATCAACGGAAATATTTAGATCTACTTCAGATGGAAGTAGGTCGTCTGGATGAGTTGCGAGGTAATGGGGAAATAATATTCCAGCAAGACGCAGCACCAGCTCATAGTACTGCCACAATCACGGAATTCTTGAATCAAAGTTTCCCCAGTAGTTGGATTGGGCGATATGGACCATTTAGATGGCCTACCAGAAGCACAGACCTTACTCCACTTGATTTTTTTTGTGGGGTCATGTATCAAGTAAAGTCTACCACAGTGGTCAAGAGAAACCTGAAAACTTGGAAGAGCTAAGAGCAAGAATCACAGACGCTTGCAATTCCATTACAGTGCGACAATTGCAAAACACTCGTAGAAATTTCTACGATCGGTTAGGATATTGTGCAACTGCTGAAGGCAAACATTTTGAACAATTTCTTTACATTATTTTTATGTTCAATAATTCAATAAATTATCCCACAATGTGTAAAATTACATTTATTTTTATTATTTATACCGCAATAAAAGTTAACATGAGGTAAAACTTTTATCACGCAAATTCCTATGTGTCGCGTATAATCGTAAATAAATTTCTTGTTAGCAGATTTGGATCATTATTTATTTTTTCATCCAAAATTGGCAAAATTCCATTATTGGGAAGAAGTCGGTTGGTAACAATTAGTGAACATTTTGAATCTTATAAGGTATGTACTTTTCGGTCTTCAACGCTTTATGGTAACTGCTTCTTGAAATTTAGAACTGATCAGCAAGCATATTTAATATTGTGAAGCACTCCGTTTCAACCATCAAACAAATGTTCATTTTGGTTTCTTCTGTAACGGCCGATGGATTTCTAATACTTTTCCTGTGGTCACAATTTACGCAGCCTGTGCTCTGGAATTTTTGTAAATTCTATACACTGTCGTAATACTTCAAACTGGCTGATCAGGATATGCTGCAGCAGAATTGTCAACAATTTCCCCTCGGTCTACAACTGTGTACATAGACATTTTTTTCGAAAATATACTTGTCACTAACATAAAATGTTTAAATGTTTACGCTACGTTGATATTGTCACTCAATTTTGTGGGAATTAATTACAACTGAAAACGAAAAAATAATTAAAAAGAACAACTTCATGTCATTAAAAGAATGTACAATTGGTAGAAAAATGTTTGATTTATTAAATGATACACAAATTTCTTTCAAATTTGATCCACAACAAAAGTTAACATGGGGTAGAATTTTTAGCACGCAAATCCCTATGTTCCCCGTTAAAAAAATTCACGGTATATATATATGTGTATATATAATATATAGATAGATAGATAGATAGATATATTCCAACTGTTACTTGAAGAGATCAAGACGTTTAAAATAGATATGAACTCAAGGCCCTCGTGGCGCAGTTGGTAGCGCATCTTATCGACATTAAGAAGGTCATGAGTTCAAATCTCATCGTGGGCAAATTTTTGTGATAAAATTTCCTAATTAATTTACTCAGCGCGAAGCAGAAAAATCAATTTAAATATATAGATATTATATATATATATATATATATATTGCTATAGTGGAGGTGATAAAGATATTACAAAATACCGTTCCAGGTTAATTAGCAATAAATTGTACTAATGTACTAGTTTCCTTCTAATTAATTTTTTTTATTAAATACACCAGCTACCTCAATTTTAGAATATACAATATTCTAAGCAAGACTTATTCATTATAGAGCATGAGACTTGTAACTCAAGATTACAAATATATTTAATTTTGAATTCTAAACTAATAAATATCTTTTTAATATTACTTTTCCTGTAATTAATCCGTATCTGTCTCCAATAGTATTATTTCATCATTTCAAAACTTTTAATTATACTTTTTGATAATAGATGGTATCTTGATACTAATAATCTTTAATAGTTTCATAATTTTAACTATGTTTTTTTTTTTAAAATAAATCTCTCGGGATTCATGTAGAATAGTCCGATAAACTTCCTTTATATATTTTTATCAATATTTATGAATTTACCTTACTTATATCATCATTATAAGTATTATTGTTAATTCAAGTATGTGCCTATCTTCATAAGGTTTTCTATTTTTAGGTTACTATAGTTTACAACATGTGATCATCTATACACATGTAGACTTGTAATCCTAGTAATTACAAATAAGATACAATATAAACGTGTATAGATTTAATATTTAATCCATCATTATACATGCTAAATCAGTCTAAGAAGAAAGTGCCAATATTATTCTATACAATTTCGGTAAACTTGTTCAAGGAACTTAAGTAAATTTCAATGTACAACGCAAATGAAAAATCTTAACCCAACATTTATAAAGGTAAGAATTTTCGTATTACAATCGACTTGTAAACACAATCAAAATTGGAATAATAATACTCATAGCTTCCAATTTAGCTTTATATTCAATTATAAATGATAATCTATTTCGATTTGATACTATACTTGTGCTTTTCAATATATTTTAACTATTTACTATGTAAATCAAGAAATTAGGTTAGAAATTTATTATTATTATTATTTATCTGTATCCTCTTTTGCCGTTAGGCGTCGAGGCGATCTGCTTTGCAGAATTCTTTCCATCCTATCCTATCCCTAGTCATTTCTTGAGCTTCCCTCCAGGTACTTCCCCGGTCCGTCAGCAGCTGCGCTATCCCCTGATTCCATATTCTTCTTGGTCTACCTCTGTTTCTCCTCTTGTTCCAGCCGGCCTCCCATATTTCTTTTACAGGGTTCGTGTTACTCATTCGTGTAAGGTGCCCAAACCAACTAAGTTGTTTTTCCTGGATTTTTTCTATTGCTGATGTTACACCTAGTTTTTCTCGTATCTTCTCATTTCTGATTCTATCCAATCTGGTAACACCAACTATTCTCCTTAAAATCCTCATTTCGGTCGCTGTTATTCTTGATTTCAGCCTCTTAGTCAATACCCATGACTCGCTGCCGTAGCATAGTGTCGGAAGAAATATTGTTTTGTAAATCTTTGTCTTACTTAAAAATATGTACTTCAGTGCATGATATAAACAGTTTACAATTTTGATTCTATTATTCACATCTGCCTCTACATCTCCTTTGTGGTTGATTATGGTTCCAAGATATTTTAAGTTTTCTGTCACCTTTATTGGATAACCATCTATTGTTATATTTGTTTCTTCTTCATCTTTGGAGACTGCCAATACTTCCGTTTTTCTTTTATTGATATTCATTCCAAAGTTCTTTAAAGTTTCGTGCCATATTTCTATATTTCTTTACAGGAAATTTTTATTTGGAGCTGCAATTATCAAGTCGTCGGCATACAAGAATTCCTTGGCTATTACAGGTTGAAGGTTTCTGGACCCTACGTAAATACCCTTTGTTAGACTATTGGCACTTCTTGCAATATCGTCCATAACAGTTATAAAGAGAAGGGGACTCAGAACTCCGCCCTGTCTCACTCCTTTAAGTGTGATAAAGCTTCTTGAATATCCGCTTTCAGTTCTTATTATGTTGCTCGTGTTGGTGTATATACTTTTGACTGCCTTTAGTAGCTCTTTTTTAATCCCTCTCTTCTCCAGCGATGACCATATCCTATGCCTCGGAAGTGTATCGAATGCTTTTTCTAGATCAATTGCACATAGGTACATTTTGCCGTTACTGCCCAGAATTCTGTCCGAAATTTGCCTTAAACAGAATATCCAGTCCTGCGTGCTCCTGCCCGGCCTGAAACATGCCTGATTTTCTTGGAGGGTCGAATCTAAGTTTGCTCTTAATCGTTTCTCTATTATTCTTTCGTATATCTTTCCAGCTACTGATAACAATGAGATAGCTCTGTAATTGGAACATGTCGTATTGTCACCTTTTTTGTGTAAGGGGATTATAATTGCTATTTTCCAGTCCTCGGGGGTTGTTTTCCTTTCCCATGCCAAGTTTATTATTCTAAGTAGTAACCGTGTAGCTTTAACTCCCATGTATTTCAGCATTTCTGGCTTTAAATTGTCAATTCCGGCTGCTTTACCTGGTTTTAGCTTTTCCACTGCTTCTGTTATCTCACTCAGTTGTATGTTTGATGTTGTCTCTTCAGCTTCTTCAGGCGAGAAATCCTCTGCGTCGACCTCTCCCCCTGTTTCGGCTTCAAACAAATCGCAAAAATATTCATACCATCTATCCCTTATATCCTGTTCTGCGGAAATTTAGGTTATATTAATTATAATCATATGACTTTGAATTTAGGAATATCTCATTCAATTTCAATATCTGCACTAATACTTTCAACTGTTCTTTGTAGAATAAACAATTATGGAATGAAATAAAATGGAGAAATTCTTACAAATCTTCTTGATATCGATGATCTGGATGCTATATGGCCTCGTCAGTTAAAATTCCAAAGTAATCAACTGTCTACACTCCAAGTTCAGAATCCTGCTCGTGCTGTGATTTTCGGATAACTTAAATATCCTCTTGATCGTGAAGTTCTGGATGATATATGGTCTCGCCTGACAAATCTCCTACAAGTTCAGCTGGCTACGCTCCAAATTTAGAATCCTGCACGTGCTGTAGTTTCCTCATAACTTAAATTTCCTCTTGATATTGTTCTGGAAATTATATGGCTTCGTCTGTTAAACCCCTACAAGATCAACTAGCTACGCTCCAAGTTTTGATTCCTTTTCGTTCAACTGGATCTACTAAACAGCCTGGAGTTATCTTCTATCGGTGATGAAGACAGCTTACATGTGTATAATTGTTATATTTTTATATGCTCTTGAAGTAAGAAATCAGTTCCCTCAAGATGAACTCTTTAAATCGACGTATCTTCGATGTAAGTACTTTGTATTTATTTTCTCTCAGCTTTATATTTTCTTTTGAATATTTTACTCAAACTTTATGTATTTCACATACACTTGAATATTAATTTGATATACTTCATATCTATTTTTAGTGATAATTTAATAAGTACTAGTTATATTTTCCGCTTTCATGGAAAAATACAACTGCTTCTTCTCTAAATATTTTTAATAATCCCCTTTTTATTTATTTCAATTTGCCTGGTGATCATATAATTTTCGAAATTAACCAATCATATCTTTACACAAGTTTTATTGAAATCAAAATAGATTTTAGAGCTATTTAATTACCTTAACATTCTTCCAAAATTCAGATTGCTTAGTTTGAAAATTCTATTCATGTAATTAAAACTAATTTCAACTATATTTGTATGCTTGAAATCCAGTTCTAAGTAAATTCATTTCGAAATGTCAACTTGACATTCAAGTCACAAATCCTAATTATAAAATATGGCGCGTATTTTCTAATCGATTTATACTAATCATTTTCAAATTAGAATTCTTTTTCCTATTTTTTTAATATCATTACGGTTAATTGAACAAGTTTTTACAACTATATTACAAATAATAATTCACATCTAATATTTAATTCTCTTCTTTACAGATATTGGTTTCAATCTAGAATCAATGAAAATCATATGAGTAATTATATACAGGTTGTTCCTGAAATTTATTTACATACAAATCTTTACCAATAAAGTTAACTTTAAGCCAATATTCCAACTTCAATGCGTTTACATAATTAAACATGGAAAGAACTTTCTAAATTATATTATTCGAGTAGTTTCAAACTACCACAATATATATATATATATATATATAATTTTTTTTCATTGATCGAATAGTGAGTTATGGTCTTGACTTCATACAAAAATCCAATAGAAAAAAAGCACACTTAGTTTTACCCGAATTTTCCAATTTTCCCGGCAACTTTTCAAATTTATCTTTCCATAAAAATCTTATTTGGACTATACGAATATTTTTTTTTGGAAAAATAGCCAAATCCGTCCAGCCGTTCTCGAGTGATGCTCTTACCAACGAACAGAGTGTAATATTTATTTATATAGATTATACCTATATTGTTATATTTAAAATAAAAGAAAATACATGTGGTTTTGATAATTTATTTATGTACACGTATAAGTTTAGGATTTATGTAAATCAGCATTTTATTATGCCTGTGTCCGTCATGCTGAAATGATGTGAATAATATATATTAACATATTATAATATGTATTTGTACAGTAATGTGCCTATTCATGTAATGATGTTTGTTAGAACTTATTACATTTGCCTGAATCAGCCGCACAAGGTTTTAAACTGCCACAGTACACAGAAAGTGGGGAAATTATAACAGGCCGCCTCAAGATATGGAATTATCCAATTAGGCCAAATTTAGATATAAATTGAAAGTTATTTTCTTATTACCCCTGTAATATTGAATTATCTTAACATTAATTAGTGCTAATTTCTTTTTGTGCGCTGTAAATTCTAATTTTGCTGAAGTATACCACCTCAAGAGATAATGAAGATTTTATTAGTGAATTTAGTGGAAATATGAAAGTGCTCTTTCTCAAGTTGCACACAACTGAAGTCCATGGATGTGCCCTCTCGCTGTGCTCTTTTGATGATCTTTCCCTTGCAATTTCAAATCGCTTTTTGTCTCTCCCTTTTCTTTAAACATAGACTAAAGACATAAATTAATAATGAAAATATTAAAGTATAGATAGCCACTTTCAGTACAAAAAATTTACAAGATTTTCTGTTCTTTCTCCTTTTAATAAATGAGTAATGTGAAATTTACCTTCGGATATTTACTGAGTTCTCTTTCGGAAATTCCATCCTCAAAAGAGGTAATAGATTCACATATTCTATTAACACCAGATGTCGGGTAGAATTAGTAAAGTTGGACTGCAGGCAAATAATGATAATTACTTTTAAAAATAATCTATGATCTATATATGGTATGGTATATAAAGCAATACTGAAATCTGAGACCTTATTCAGTTTCTTGCTAATAAACTACGTACATAATTGTCACAAAACAGGTCTGTCACAAAGAAATCCGTGCTGCTGTTTAGAAATGTTAGATGTCGTCTTTCAATGTGGGCATCAGTCGATGCCTACATTACATTATACCAAGTGCTTGCCGGCGAGCTGCGGATGCATTTACTGAGTAGTAAAACGACGACACCGAGAGTTTGTATGAGTTAGTACGAGAAAGCAATATACAAACTGTTCTACTGGTCGAATGTAGTGAGGCCTTGACTGACTCGCGTTTAGGATAGCAGCTGTACTTGTGCATTTCATTTGAATTTTGTTCACGCTCGCGTTTCGTCCATCTAATTTAGAACAATTATGCGCCAAATTATTATTTTTAAGTTTTTAGAATTAATGATCATTACTCATACAATTAGGGAAGCGTGATGAAATACGTTACTAAAATGGTTTACTGCGATTATTTGATGCTTCAACAAGTTTCTACTTATAAATTATCCAGGTAGTGATTTTTTATTGATTAATATTATTTCCATCTTCTCTAAAGCAATACAGTAAATGACTTTATTCTTGGTTAAACAATTTGTTATTAATAGTAACAGTAGCAATTTTCACGGACTAACGCAGTAACGATTTCTGCGGTGTCGACTTTAACATATCTCTAATGTTAGTAACAGAGGCTACTAGGGATGCGCATGATATATCGTTTTTAAAAAAATATCAATATTTTCTTTTCGATAATCGATATTTTTATATACAATAATATCGACTGATATCGATTTTTTATTCGATAATATCGGTTAATTAAAAATGCCATTTTTTCACATTTCAGGCATTTATTTCACATTAATAGACATAAGAACCTATTCACATTACACAGAATTTATAATCTTTTTTAAAAAAAAAGTTAATAATTTGAAAAATGCTTTTTGGGATGTTTGCTATTTCGTAGAAATTATAATCTGGAACAGGCAGCGGAATGTTTCATTTCATAGATTTTACATTTCGTATTCTTCGCCTTTATCCCCATAAAGGCGTTATCTTGCAATTAAACGTTTTTCAAATTTCTCACAGTATTATTTATATAGTAACTACGACATTTACATGTTAACTTCCTTTTTATATATGAGTGAGTGGTCATTTTCAGTTTTAATGTTGATGTTACTAAATAATATTGTGAGAAATTTGAAAAATGTTTACTGGGTTAATATAAAGTTCTGAAGCTTATATGTTAATATACACAAAGAAATATTTGTGTGAATTAAATAATCCGGTTGACTCGCAATTCTATATTAGTTAAAGACTTTATTATTTGTTACTAATAAATGACTTGAAAAGCCACAAAAAAACTTTTATTATAAACATGAAAAAAAAATATCGATATCAAGGAATATCGATATTCTTAATTCGATATTTGTTTAAAATCCATTTTGAATTTTTGATACATTATTTGATTCTAATATCGATATTTTGGAAATGTTGCGCATCCCTAGAGGCTACCCTCTTATTCTCCCACTTATAGTCAACCAGCTTGTCTAGTATATTCATCCGCAGGTAGACCGCGTGCTTACCGTATACCTTCACAAGTTTTGATAAAGTATATATTGGTCTGTAGTTATTAATATAATGTGTCTGTAATTGATTTACTACAAGTTAATTGTCAAATTTGACATTAGAATCCCATAAGTTTAAATGCTTTTTAACATTGATTTTGAAAATTATCCACATTAACTAATCAATTTTAACATAACACCAATTAAAAATTACAGGTTATTAGGGATATTTATTCATATTGGCAATGTTAAAGTTATGTAAGTATAATTGTATGATTATAAAGTGATTTTAATTGTGTAAACTAAATATTAATGGATGACACTGGCGGTAGAACAATAGGGTAATTCCGGGTTAGATGGTGAGCTGGGTCAGATGGTGAATCGTTGTAGTTTTACTAATTTTTAACAGAGGGCGCTTGTAACCTATAAGCGTGTTGTTTGTGATCAGCTATTGTGATTGAGTCTAGGAAAATAACGGTCGGTGTCGAAATACGTGAATAATTTGGAAGGTAAGTTTTTGTAGCACCAATACTTTTCTATACGCCTGATGCAATGTCGGAATTGCCGATGTATTTCAGTAAAACAACAGCTTGTTTTGGCTTTTCTACCTTTTTTCATGTCTTGTAAAATTCCTTAACCTCAAAACAATCGTCGGCAAATATCTGTTCATTCGCAGATGCGTTCACCATCTCACCCATATCAATTGGTAGAGTTGGTGAACTCAATTTTGGTAGAGATGGTGAATAGTAAATTTAAATTATTTCAGTTTTGTGAAGAATGCCGACGTTCTACAAAAGACAAACAAGATCTTCAAGGGGTCAGTGGAGTGAAGATCAACTCAACAGAGCAGCCCGTACCGTTCAGGAGGGTCAAAACATACTTCAAGCTGCAAAAACGTACTCCATTCCATGGTCAACGTTAAAACGCAGACTTGTTAAAGGCAGTGTTAAGAAAACATCAATGGGTCCATCGTCTCATCTAGGCGAAGCAGCTGAAAAGAAGCTTGTAAAGCACATTCTGAAGCTTCAACGATTTGGATTTTCACCAATACGGAATGAAGTGCGTTCTATGGCATTCAAATTGGCAGAACAGTTGAGAGTACGGCACACTTTTAACCGTGATAAAGAAATGGCTGGTTTTGATTGGCTTCGTCTTTTTTTGAGCCGAAACCCTGAGCTTAGTGTACGGAAGTCTGAAGGCATTTCACTAGCTCGCGTGAGAAACTTAAACAAAGAGGCTGTTTCACAATATTTTGACTTACTTCAAGACATTTTGGTCAACAATGACTTGGTGAACAAGCCAGCTAATATCTTCAATGTTGATGAAACCGGATTACAGCTCAATAACAAACCAGGCTACGTGATAGCTGGAAAGGGATCCCGAAATGTTTCAAGCATAACTTCTGGTGAAAAAGGCGAAACGATATCAGTCATTTCTTGCTGCAATGCTGAAGGAAACTTTCTTCCACCGGCTTGTATATTCAAGGGTAAAAATGAAAAGGCTGAATATAAAGACGGCATGCCAACGGGTTCTACTGTTTATATGTCACAAAAATCACCATATGTGAATACCGATATTTTTTTACTTTGGCTGAAAAACCATTTTGTACCAAGAAAGCCAGAAGGCAATGTTTTGCTTATACTCGACGGTCACAGCTCTCATTGTAGTTCAGTAGAGACCCTGGAATATGCAGAGTCGAAAAACATCACATTACTATGTTTACCAAGTCATACCACCAACCACTTGATAAATCATTTTTCAAGGCCTTGAAAAGTTTTTACTACAATGCTTGCAATACCTACATGAAACTGAACCCAAGCAGAAGAATAAACAGGTTGTCTTTTGGTAAACTACTGTCTGAGGCGTGGGAGAAAGCCACTACGCGTGATAATGCTACGTCCGGTTTTAGGGCGACGGGCATTTACCCCTTTAATCCTCGAGCTATTCCCGAATACGCCTATTTAGCCACACAAGATCCTTCAGCAGAAGCTAACACTCACCAAACAAGAGAGGAAAATCAAGAACGATTAACAAGAGATGTAACGCCTCAACCTACTACATCGAAGTCTTCTGCTTCAGTTGGACGAAAAAGATCAAGTGAAGATGAGGAAATGCCGCTTCAACCCAGTACTTCAACATCTGTTGCTTCAGTTGCACGAAAAAACTCAACAGATCAGGAAGGATTAGGTGATCAGCTAATAACACCAGGAAAAATGTTGGACCAAATATCACCAGTTCCAGTTGTTGAGAAAGTCGAAAAAGTAAGGAAAAATTCCCTGATTCAATTGCATCCTTGAAACAAAACAAGAAGAAAATGAAAAATTCTGTGTTGGTTGTGGTGAATCCTACCTACTCACCAAAAACCAAGTAGTGGATTCAGTGTACCATTTGCAGTTTATGGTTACATGAAGATTGCACCAAATTTTGCAACATGTGCGACCTCTGTGGCAAAAACGAGGACAAAAAGAAAAGGCCAACAAAGTGACTTTTCCAATTTCCAATCCACCATCTGTCCCGTTAAGGTGTCACCATCACACCCATAGGTTGAAGGTGTGATGGTGAATTGGGAAAAAAGAAGTTTTATTTTTTTTAATTTGTTTTTTACATTTTTTTGTACTTTAGAAGTTACGTTTATGTTCCTTATATATTTTAGGAAAGAAAGCCTAATTTATGTATGTTAAATACACATTAGTGATAAAATACAGCCTTTTAAAATTTTGTTCACCATCTAACCCGGAATTACCCTATAGAAAACAAAACGCCTTTATTATTGTCGATTTAATAACATGAAAATTCACGAAAGAGATGAAGAACAGATTTCTTAAACTTCTGCCATTTTCATACAAATAATTATACTATACAGAGTGTCCAGAAACTCTCCTGACAAACGAAGACCGGAGATTCCTCAGATAATTTTAAGACAATTTAACCCAATTCACCCTAGTCCGAAAATGCTTCCTAAGGGAGCTAGAGCTCTTTGAAGATGGCGCCTTGTAATTAGTTTTTTTAAATATCTCCCGAACGCTTCTATTTAGAAAAACAAAAACTGGTATGCTTATTTATCCTCCAGAGATAAATCGATTCCATCAATTGCGAATTTCTAGTACCGGTCATAGGCGTCCGTTTTGGGTAGGTAAACTGTTATTTTAACGCATAACTTTTTTGTCTTTAACTTTTAAGCAGTTGTGACACTAGATTATTAAATTTTCAGGTATTCTAGTATTAAAAGGTACTCTTACTTTAAGTCGGTAGGATACACCGTTTTCTAGAAAAATCGATTTGAAAATTTTTCGTTTTTTCGTCATTAAAATTCAATTTATTATTTTTTGCACTAGTTCGCTCTGAACTGCCAACAGAAATAAAACCTACGTTTTTAATTGTCAAATTGTTGTCAGTTCGCGAAGTTGAAATGAGGAAAGATGAAATGACGAAAAAACGAAAAATTTTCAAAATCGATTTTTCTAGAAAACGGTGTATCCTACCGACTTAAAGTAAGAGTACCTTTTAGTACTAGAATACCTGAAAATTTAATAATCTAGTGTCACAAATGCTTAAAAGTTAAAGACAAAAAAGTTATGCGTTAAAATATCCGTTTACCTACCCAAAACGGACGCCTATTACCGGTACTAAAAATTCGCAATTGATAGAATCGATTCATCTCTGGAGGATAAATAAGCATACCAGTTTTTGTTTTTCTAAATAGAAGCGTTCGTGAGATATTAAAAAAAAATGATTACAAGGCGCCATTTTCAAAAAGCTCTAGCTCCTTTAGGAAGCATTTTTGGACTAGAGTGAATTGGGTTAAATTGTCTTAAAATTATCTGAGGAATCTCCGGTCTTCATTTGTCAGGAGAGTTTCTGGACAGCCTGTATAAAATCTATGAATAATGTATAATCTTTTAATTTTGGAAGAGCTGCTTTACCCCTTTTAGAAATTAGGGTGAATTTTTCATCTGGCACATGTCTTGTTTACATTTCGATCGAGTATCATTCAAATGTAATATTTGACATAGCAATTATGGTGTTAAATTACATTTTAGAATTAAAATGATAATCGCTAAAGTCATTAATGTGTCGATTTTTAAATGCGATCGTTTATTATCTTTTAAGGGAAAAGCCTTTTCCCGGCAGAGATTTTATTTTGGAGAAACTCGATCATAAGGAAATTGGAAATAAATATGAAAATTCACAAAGTTAAAGTCTAGTTCTTTCTTATAGGATATACGCGATCGCTTTCTCTTATTTGTTCCCTCTCTTTTTTCATTTCCCCTAAGAAGAAAAAATGTTTTATTCAGAAATGGAGAATTTGAGGCAGGTATATTTATGTATATAAATATTTATGCGAAGGATAAAGCCCAGGTACTTTCTTAACCCAGTTTTGTTTCAAGAGCGATCTTCATTTTTATTCGACTTTTAATGAAAGATAAATCAGTATCATTTCTAATTTTATCCAAACATGTATTACGAATATTACGAATTGGTATTCTACCCAATTAAGTGTTAAAAATTAATGTCTGTTTTTTCTCGTTTTTTTGTATATCCTCGTTAGGGTAGAATGACAAAAATTTAAAACCTTTTTCTCGTAATTCTATTACATAATGATAAAATTACATTGTCACCTTATTAAGCCTACAAAATACATAAATATAATCCTATTTTTGGATTTAATAAACATTTTATATTTCTATATAAATGCGAAGATATAAACAAAATAATTTGGTGTATTGCTTTGCTCGGGTCGAATAAACTTTTTTTTTGGTAGAAATAAAACGAGTTGCATTTATGCTTGGATGATCCATCAGTTAATTATTTTTATTCTTATTTTATAATTATAAACTCATATAATTTGACCCGGGATGTACGTTCATAAACGAAATAATATCTAATATAAATATAACAACATTTAAATAAACACCGTGAAGAATTTAAAGATGAGTTGCTATGTGCTTTTGTGTTTCATAAAAATTTCCGAAAAAAATTTTAAATAAAAAATCATGAATCGTAAAATAATGTAAATTGTAGAACATTTAAACAGACTTGTTAATTATTTAAAATATGTAGTTAGTCTGTTACTAATTAATATAATTCTTTTTGCATTTCAGATATGATTTTATTTTTTGATAAAGAATTAAATATATTCGAAACAGCAAAGATTTAGCTTTATTTTTCAAATAATGCCATTAACCTACCCCAGAAATTAAAAAATGGTTGTATACAGTGACCGGCAGAAAGTGCGCAGCATATGGGAAAATGGTTTACCTTTGAATATAGCAAAATTATTTTATTGCATCATGTCGCGGCATGACTTGAGACCAAAATAGCACTCGCGATTTCTGCCGAAACTCTCATCGTATACGAGGGAGAGTCAAAAATACAAAATTACGCTAAGAGTAAAGTACCCCCATTTTTAACATTAGACATTTTCTTTATCAAGCAATAGTTCTTTGGTTTTAAAAATTAAAGTAAAATATCGAGTTTCATTCACTTTTGATAAAAAAATTCAGTTTACTGTTTATTCTGAATTACCCTGTATAAGAAATTGAGCGCGCTCATACAATACGCAAATCTTACTCTCTGTAGACATCGTAACAGAAAACCATAAATAATACGTCGCAAAAGTCAGCTACAAAAATAATATAGCTCTTGAAAATAAAAATTCAAGAATGTGAAATAATTTTGCTGCACACCATATTTTACGTTTTCAGAAGTCAAAAAATTTTATTTAACTCAAATTGTGTGATTCATTTTAACTTAACCATCTTGAAAATTGTAATATTTTTTCATAAAATTAGCAACACATCTTTTTATTAAGGTTTTAATAATAAACGCTTGACGAGAAAGAGCGACAAAAATAAAAAAGTTAGTCTCAGCATAATCCTCGACAGATGTTTTTTCGTACTGCATGTGTTTGATTTTAAAAAACATGAACTTAATTCAATAAATGTCATTTAGACATTTAGTTTTGCTATAAAAATGGAAGCGGAAAGGTTATCGGTCCAAGAAAAGGTAGAAATTGTTCTAATTCGTGGTGAAAATTACTATAGCTATCGCGAAACAGCAAATATTTTTAACAATAGACACAATAAAAATATTCACGATTCTACTGTATGCCGAATTGTAAACAAATTTAAACAAACTGGTTCGGTGGAAAGTAAATACAAGCAACCCCATGAGAAAAGTGTAACTAATGAAGAAAATAGTTTAAATGTGTTATTGTCAGTAAATAAAGTTCCTACTATGCCATTGTATGAAAGACAAGAAGTATTAGGTATTTCCGAAAAATCGATTAGAAGAATTCTTAAAAAAAACAAGTACTTACCATATAAACCAAAATTCACCCACACTCTTCAACAAAGAGATCTAGATGCTAGAATTGACTTTTGTTTTTGGTTCCAAGACAAGAAGGAAGATAATCCCCATTTTGGAAGTCAAATATTATTTACTGAAGAAGCAACCTTCACAAGCAACGGCGTAGTAAGTTCTCAAAATTGTAGGTAGTAGGCTAATCAAAATCCTAATTTTACAATTGAATGTAAAAGCCAATATTCATTTAAAACAAACGTTTGGCGTGGTATATTGAATACTCAAATAGTTGGACCATATTTTTTCCGGCAAAATTTAAATGCAGGTAGATATTTACAATTCTTGCAGAATGAATTTAGCGAGTTCCTAGATGATATGCCTTTAAATCTACGAGCGAATATGTATTTTCAACAAGATGGTGCTTCGATCCATTCTACATTGCAAGTAAGAGAATGGCTTAATCAACAATTTCCTCAAAAATGGATCGGACGGTTTTCAGAAAATCATTGGCCTGCAAGATCGCCTGACATTACCCCAATGGATTTCTTCCTCTGGGGTTACTTAAAGAACCAAGTATACAAACATCGACCATTTAGAAATCTGGACCATTTAGAAAATACGATTAGGCAGTGTGTAGTTCAAATTAATCCGGTTTTTTTAAGAAACGTAGCACAAGAATTTAACAACAGGACAATGAAATGTATTGAGAATGGGGGAGCTCACGTAGAAAAATAATGTACTTGTAAATAAATATTTTTGTTTACGATTTTGTTAATGTATTTTGAGTTTTATTTCCTACTATTATGTATCTTTACTATTATTATTATTAAAACCTGATTAAAAAGAAGTGTTGCTAATTTTATGAAAAAATATTACAATTTTAAAGATGATTAAGTTAAAATGAATCACACAATTTGAGTTAAATAAAATTTTTTGACTTCTGAAAACGTAAAATATGGTGTGCAGCAAAATTATTTCACATTCTTGAATTTTTATTTTCAAGAGCTATATTATTTTTGTAGCTGACTTTTGCGACGTATTATTTATGGTTTTCTGTTACGATGTCTACAGAGAGTAAGATTTGCGTATTGTATGAGCGCGCTTAATTTCTTATACAGGGTAATTCAGAATAAACAGTAAACTGAAATTTTTTATCAAAAGTGAATGAAACTCGATATTTTACTTTGATTTTTAAAACCAAAGAACTATTGCTTAATAAAGAAAAGTCTAATGTTAAAAATGGGGGTACTTTACTCTTAGCGTAATTTTGTATTTTTGACTCTCCCTCGTATACGATGAGAGTTTCGGCAGAAATCGCGAGTGCTATTTTGGTCTCAAGTCATGCCGAGACATGATGCAATAAAATAATTTTGCTATATTCAAAGGTAAACCATTTTCCCATATGCTGCGCACTTTCTGCCGGTCACTGTATACTTGTGGTAGGGAAGATAGCGATTTTGTAATTTGTATAATTTTTTTTTTAAATGACACCAAATTTCAATTCTCTTTCTGAACACATAACAAGTTTATTGATTGTATAACAAAATTAAGAATTAATTACAGTATATATAGTTTTGCTGAAATTAATCTCATTTTTGGGTAAACCTGGTTCTAAGTTATTAGGAAATAATTTGGCCAAAGTAGGAATGAGAGTGTTTTTTGAAGAAAATCTCACCAGTAAGATTACCATTGCAGAAATAAGGCCCAACAATGTGATGTTGGGCCTTATAATTCCTGTGCATACATTAACATTTTGTTGGTGTTGAGAAATGATATTCTTCCAGTGTGGATTATTTCTCGGCCAGTAGCGACAGTTGTGTTTATTAACCACCCCACTGAGGTAAAAGATAGTTTCATCTGAGAATAAAAGTTTTTCTACAAATTCTGGATAATTCAGTATATATTTTCGCAATATTCCTTCCGTCGCGTTGATCAGGATCATCTTCCGACAAGTCTGGAACTAGTTGAACCTTCTAGGAATGATATTTGTCTCATCTTTAAAGTTTCAAAACAAATGTTTAACTAATGTCAAACTTCAGAGCAAGCTCGTCAGAAGAAAAATGAGGATTATTTTCCAGTTCCAAAGGGACCAACAAACTTGTTTCGTTATCAGTAAATTTTTCTGACCAGACTTAGGTGCATCTTTCACAGCCCCATCTCACAAACATTACTATAAGCAACACTAAATCTAAACAAATTTTTAGAAAAACTTTGGAATTTAGATCAGTAAAAATATAAAAAAAATATAAATTATATCAAAATAGGAAAAAAAAATCTCGTTGAGCTCTAACTATCTATAGACAGTTAAAAGAATTTTAAATTCAACGCTTATTGTTAAACTATAAGACGTGTTTCATGAGTGTATTAGTTATGTCCCTTAGGGGCTCAACGAGTTTGGCATTTTTGGGAATATGTTTTTTTTTGCTATTTTTATATTTTTTATATACTTATTATTGTAAATTTTAAAGTTTTTTTGAAGAGACCAAAACGAGGGTCGACACGTAAAATTAAACATGAAAGACTATTGAATATTTTTTTTTTTATTAAATTTCCAAAAATCTCATGAAAATCGCCATATATGTAATATTCGTATCGATGAATCCTACCTGTTCTATGTATGTTACTTATTCGTGTTCAAACACATCTCAAGTACACAAACAAGAAACTGTTGTGTTGTGTAGTTGCATATATGCATTCCTAACGTTCATATTTATAGTCTGCTTTAATTGTACTGTTTCATTGTTTTTCACATTCTCACTGAATATATTTTATGTATACACATATTTATTATTTTTTTTACAGAGCTATTAAAATTGATAAACTTAACGAACTACAATTCAAATTAAGATAGAATAATATGAAAGTAGTGAGATTAAAAAATGTGTGATTTGAATAAAATTAAAAGAAAACATTTTTGTGCGTTCTTTAACGGACATACTCTTACAAGCGCAATCGATGAATTTTCGTTTCAAATTTATAATGTATAATTATAAATGAAAAGGAAAACGTAAAGGAAAAAATATCAAAATGATAGCTTCCGCGTCTGCAAAATAATCACGGTGCCTGTATTCACTATTGCTAGTACGGCCTCTCAGATAGATAGCTCCTTTGTATTAAAAGATTACCTACAATACTGAGACAAAACGGGAGCAGAATGCAAGCATATTACTAAGCAAACACCTCACATGTACTAGGTCCCTATTCATAATCGCGAGCGAGATCACGTGATCAAAAGTTCTTTGACATAAAGATAACAGCTTCGATGGCAAACTTATGAGATGCTGCTCGCGCTACGGATATTGATTTAAATTTGACGTACAACTCCAGACAGCTGCAATTTGATAGCATAAGTCTTTGGTAATATGAAAGCCTGAATTTGTCTTTAAAAGGAAAGTCTTTATATTGATATAAGTTTCCTATTATCGATGTAAGTACTGTATTTGATTAAAATATAGATAATGAAGTGATATAAGTAAATAATTTAACAATATCAAAGTTATTATTAAAAAACGTCAATGTAGGCAAGCTATTTCTTATAATTATTATAATTTTTATCCTCAAGGCATGTTATTAAAACCATTATTTTTTGGAACAAGAGAGATGACACATGATCAAAATAATTTAAATATCGAAATACAATTTTACTAGAGGTTGGTATTATTGCAAGCCTGATAATTGGTAAACCATTAAATAGACAGAGTGTTTATTCAGGTGTATTCATGCAAAGTCTTATGTTGCTCAAGCTTTCGCAAAGTATTATTGCTTCTTCAGGAGAACATATTGTTGTGACCTTCAATTAATTTAATTTATTGAGTGTCATGTAGGTATGGACAAGTGCAAATAAATGTTTTGTAACATTATGTAAACAGGGTATCTATTTTCTATTTCTCTATAAGGGTAACTTTCTTAGTATTGCGGATACAGGATCGGTTAAATTAGAAAACTTGTTCAGCAATTTGAGGATTATTAGATAGCAGAAAAAAGGTGAATGTAGTTAAACAAAAAGGCCCCAAGTATGAAAAAGAAGTGTAAAAATAGAAAAAGGTGTGTAATAACGACTTTATAGAATGCTTTAATAAAAATTTTCGGAATATGATTATTGGAATCTTTCTTTTTAAACCACTCATATATTATATACTTCAGTTACTATTATTGCACTAAACACATGAACCACTAAATTAAATATTGTTGTTTTCCAAAATTTTACAATTTTCCGCAAAATACTTACGTGAAGGTAAAGATAGATAACAGTCGCACATAATTGAAGTTACAGTAAAATAAGTGGGAACAAAATCAGATTACTAGGTCACTACTAAATTACACGAACACATTTGCATAATCACGGGCGCAAAATGAACGTTTAAAAATACTATCTAGAATTAACTACTTAATTAACCAAATGGGCATGCCCCAGGGAGGACAACTGGGACCAATTCTTTTTCGTTCACGCTTAAATAACAAATAGAGTAAATTAACTCCGAAAATTGAAAGTAGTACATTTTAAATTCGTCTCTTTTAAATGTAAAAGTAATCGATTAATAAATATTAATTAATTAGTATTAAAATGTTTTAATTTAAGACCTAAGCAAAATATCATGAAAGGACTTAATGTATTTATAATTTATATACTTTCTTATATAGTTGGTAATATCTGGAAAAATATATAAATATATTGAATTAAAGATATTTTTAAATAAAAGAAGTATTTTCTCGAATTATTACCAAATGTTGAGTTCGAAGGTAAAAAAAATATCCCAATAAAAAAGAAATGAGCTCACTTAGAAAAACAAATAAATGAAAAGAGGGAAAAAAGATATCAAAGCAAATGAAGAAGATAAGATGAAAACAATAATTTACTAATGAACTAGAACTGGAGCAAGGCCAGCGATGGAGGAAGTACAAACCATAATAGCCAAAATAGAATATAATAAAAGGCCAGGAAAGACGGGCTCATGACAAAACCTAAAATATGGTAGCGACATTCTTCAAACAAGGGAAATGTCACTGAATTGTCACTTAGTTAAAAAAGTTTGAAGCAGTGTCCCACAAATTGTATTGCGTATGATTTTCAAGAATGGAAAACTGTGCAAGAGGCTGTACAAATTCTCCGGTTTTTGTTATGTTTGTGGACTATATGTTACAAAATTGCAATAGAAGCATTCAAGTGAATTAATTCAAAGATGTTATGAACAATATTTTGGTTTTTGGCTCCAAAATATTGTAAAAATGAAGACAAAACATGGGTACCACATATGTATTATATTTTGCTTTATGTCATATTAACTCAGTGGAACAAAAACAAGAATCCTACTGAAGTCCTGCCAGAAAGGCCAATGATTTGGCGTGAACCAACAGATCATATCACGCACTGCTACTCCTCTCCTCTAAAAATTGAAGGGTTTTCAAAAGAAATAAACACAAAGTAATGTATCCAGATATTCCATCTGCAATCAAACGGTTGAAAAGAATTGATTGTGCGCTTCCAACTCCAATGTAATCCACGGACGAGAAAGATATAAACGATGTTTTGAATGTGTCATTTTCAAGTGATCTGACGTATGCTCCTTCTGGCAAACCGCATCTCATTACCCAATCAGATCTGAATGATTTGATACGGGGTTTGAGTTTAATCAAAGAAAAATCTCAAATTTTGGGATCTCGATTAAAAGAATGGAATCTTTTACATTCCAATACAAGAATATCTGTACTGAAGAGGCGTTAAAAAAAAATTTACTTTATAATGTTAATTCGAAACCATTAATTCCAATGGCTCATTCTACAACCTCAAAAGAAACGTATGACAGTATGTCAACTATATAAAATCTCATTCAATACTCAAATCATTTTTGGCAAACCTGTGGTGACCTCAAGGTTATTTCCTTATTATTTGGACTGCAAGGAAGGTTTACCAAATATTGTTGTTTTTTGTGTCTGTGGGATAGCCGAGCAGTTCAGCATCATTACCAAATAAAATAATAGCAGTCACGTACGAGCATTGTTCCTGGAAAGTTTAATATAAAATTTGAGCTCTTAGTGGATTCTAATTTGGTGATTCTACCCCCTGTACACTTTAAATTAGGGTTGATTAAACAGTTTGTTAAAGCACTAGAAAGAGCAGGCAACTAGTGTACAAAGCTCTCTGATGCAAAAGTTCGCGAAGGAATATTTGTTGGTTCACAAGCAAGGAAGATGTCCAAAAATGAAAATTTTGAACGTACCATGAATGATTTAGTGCTGGCAACATGGACTTCTTTTAAAAATGTTTGCAAATAATGTCTGGAAAATCAAAAAAAAAGTGAAAACTACCAAGATATCGTGGCTAATTTGCTAGAAAACTAAAAATTTATGGTGCCGAATGTCGGTCGAAGTTCATTTTGGCATTCACATTTGCTTTCCTTTCCTGCTAATTTAGAAAAGACGAGTGATGCACAGGGGGAAAAATTCCATCAAGAGACTGCAGAAATGAAGAAACGATAGCAAGGTAGGTGGAATCCTTCCATGATAGGAGATTTTTTGGGTTTTTCTTTAGAGAAGACAACAGGCAACATAAAAAGAAGAAATAACTTTATTTATGCAAAACTTTAATATATCAGCAATTTTTATTTTTGTGCAGTTAAATGTTATTTTTATTCTTGATACTAATTAAACATTCAAGTATTTGTTATGTCAAGATTTTTGTACTTATCTATTTCTTTTTATAATTTCTGTATTAGGTACAAATTTTCTAAATACAATATTATTGTTTTACTACTAGGGGAGTATTTATAATTCTAAAACTAGACGCGATGGAAAGATTTGGTTTTTGGTTATGCCTTAAGTTAAAGACTGTAAAAACTGTGCACCCATTTTTACAGCAGTTATTTAAAAAAAATTGTGGGCTAGTGTAATTGATCAGCTGACTTCTGTGAAGTTTGTTGGCAAGTAGCACATCCAACAACGTAACATTAAATTTTGAACTGCACTCAACTCCTATCGATGTAGCGGAGCATGTTCTTCTACTGAATGCGACCAGTGTCTTGTAAGAATTGTAATGGCGTACATAAAGGTCAAACCATACAATATTTATAGGGGAGGTTAAGTGGACCCAAATATGCAAAAAGCGTTACTGCCCTAAAAAGACAAATCAATAATAAAAAAACACAACTTTGATCAAAGAAAATGTATACAGGCTGTCCCAGAAATAAAAAGACGTAGTAGTAGAAATCGGAAGCTAGATTGTCTAAAAACGTACCCTCAAAATATCAAGTCTTATCTATATTACTTATATTAAAAAAAAGGAGGAGGAATAGATACTTCATTATAAATATCAAACCATTAATTACTTTAATTTTACACCTGCTAGAAAAAAATAATTACATTCTTGATATTTGCTGTAATCTAGAAAAACTACGATTTATTGAATATTCTAAAATAATAATAATCAGCTGTTTCCGACTACAAACACATTAAAGAGCAACAACCTTTTTATTTTAAAAATAAAACCAATCTTTTATTGTCTGCAATAAAGTGGGTCGCCCATCTGTCAAAAAATATGTTTTATATGAATGAGTACGATTTAAAGTTTTTTCCCCGTTTCATACAAATAAAATTTTTCTATGAATGCGTGTTCGTTTCTATTTACAAATGAGCATTCTTACGTGTATTTATAAACATACATGTGTTTTTAGCCAAAAAAAAACAAGATAGAAAATTAAATTTTTAATTTCTTCATTATTGCGGTATATTTGGGCCTGTCTCTGTTCGGACTTTACATACCTGCTACTCCGTCTATCTATTTCTGGGACAGCCTGTATAAAGAACAAAGTAACAAAAAATATTTCAAAACAAATTCAAATAAAAAAACATTGCATTAAATGATAAACATACAAGGAAATTAATAAATACGTTTTGTAGAAGTATCTAAACGCAGCATTTTTCGCGTAATCCATCCGTGTAACTGTTACAAAAATAAATTTATCTGAAATAAATTATTTAAAATTTCTCTATACCGGTCGAATTACTTTTGAAGAGAAGTAATTTCTCTTGGGAGAATAACTTTATATTCCGATCTAAGTACTCCTGATAAGATTTCGCTCTAAATAAAGTAGATTTAATAACTGAGGGTAATTTAGATCTCCTTGCTTTGAGCAAATATTAAAAGTATAAACTGGCGGACACGAGTGTTCGCTCTTCTGCTGTATATCCAATGGCCCCCTCAGTTCTTCGAAGCCGGAGCGTTCTTAAATGAAGATGGTAACATTTTGTTTTATGTCCGAAATAAAATGTACGTTATACCGTTGGAAGGGTTAAATTTACAGCCTCGTAGATCTTGTTGCCTCTAACATTTTTGATTGTTATATATACGACGTATTCTTATTTGATTTTTTCTCAAGGTTAACTTTTATTGACCTTTATGCAAATATAGGCAGAAGTTTAAAATTCATTTATGTGAATTAAAATACGATCGGTAGACCTAACAACAGAAAATGTATCGGTCCAAGAAGATAAAGTTTGACTCCTTTACATATTTATAATTTTTCAATATTAATTGAAACGGCGGATACTTACTGGAAATCAATAATAATTAGAGTTGAAATAAAACACAATTTAATACTAATTTCCAGTATAATCACAATTTATTCAAAAAAAAAAACATGTTTCACTACGATGTAGCTTCTTCAGATATTACAATACTACTAAATACATATTCTACAAAGTTGTCAACCCTTATTCATACCTAATTATTATAATCTCCTAATGACTATATAATGTACTAAGTGAATGTTTAACATCTATGGTACCAATTCAAAAGCGGGGAATTATTGAGGTCTATCCGGTTGTTTAACAATATATCCATATATTTAAGTTTGTTTATTTCTAAGTCTTCAAGTAAATTTAATTTGAAGCTTTTTGGTTGTCAAGGTAGAATCTCAAATTTATTGTTGAAATTATGATTATTTTGTAGCAAGTGAATTGCATAATTTGATTTTTATTATTACAGCTCTCGAAATGTTTATGTATTCTTTTGTCAAAGCTCCTCCCTGTTTGGCCTATATAAGGTGTTTCAGAATTGCACGGCATTATTGTTGGTATGTGTTCGCTAGCACAAAATAAACGAAAAAGTCCATAAAAACATATTGGCGTGGTATCTTGCATATTAATAAGATAATAGTAATAGTATTAAGACTTAATTTAAGTGTATAAAATATAAAAGAAACAATAATAATAAGTTTATTGTATTTAAAAAATTTAAACATGAGTATATTGGGTTGCATACACTTTTATGTAGACATAAAAATTGAATTTATATTTACAATTTAAATAAGTACTAAAATAAAAGACGAGATAGAATTTAAGATGTATATATATTTCTTTTATAGAAAAGAGAAACAAGATGTATGGTTTGTGTATAATTATAAACAGAATTCGATATGCACGAGAGAAAAATAATTGAATAATTATGTAAACTTGAGAACGTGCATAAGGTAATAAAATTTATTAAATAAATCATACAAAAAGAATAAATATTTACCTTAACTTATGACTAGATAAGTAAATAAAAAAGGATATAAATAAAAATATTCTGAGACATCAGCAGTAGTGTTTTTTTTTTATAAACGACAGCTGGTAATTAATAGAATACATTCAGGAATTTGTATATGTAATATCATGTTTCATAAACAGTAGAGAGGTTTTGTACGGTTTTCGATAACCTACAAAATAAAAAGAAAATATAATGTAAACTTGGTTTGTAGTTTATTACAAATAGTACGTGCTGTTAAGATAAATAAAATACACATCAGGATAATAAAAATTATCATCATCTGAATTATTTATGTTGCTGAAACAGCACACAACATAATTTATTTGGCAAGGCCTAATGTATGGCAATACTACAATTATCATATTCAAATAGTTATGTTGCCACAGCAATATGTCTCAAATGAACGTATTACCAAGATATTGTAGGTTGAAGATGTTATCAAGTATCCGTGTTATTAGATGTTTTGAAACAATTGAATATCGTTTATGTATGTGACAGATGATTAAAAATCTGTCAATTAGTCTTTAACACTGTTTATGTTACTCATCTGTGTTATTAGTTATGAGCATTTTCGTGTGAGGAAAAAACTATGGGATAGCTTAATTTTAAATTATTATTGGAGACACCACAATTTTGTTCAATTTTGCAGAACAAACAGACATGCTTGGACATGCTTTTAAATTATGGCGAGGTAAATGGAAATGGTGTGAGTGCAGTTTGAAGGTATTATGAAAAATTTCCCAACAATGCACACGAGATCCTAATTTCCTGAACTGCCTCCTGGTTACCGATAAATCTTGCTTTACAAGAAATGAGATTACAAATTTCCGAAAAACCCATACTTAGGTCGCAGATAACCCTCATATGACTGTTACTACACATTACCAACATACCTTTTCATTAAATGTCTGATGTGGTCATCTTGGCGACAATCTCATCGGACCCTTTTTTTTGCCACCTAGGCTTTCAGGAATATCTTATTTGCATTTTTTGCATAACAATTTTCATGAGCTTCTAGAAGATATTCCATTTGCCAATTTGCATGGGCTTTTGTTTATGCATGACTGTGCTCGAGCCACCACGATCTCCCGGTCTAACGGCGTTAGATTTTTTTGTGGGGCTGGATTAAGTCTATGGTTTATTCTTCGTTTATTGACACACAAGAAGAGCTTAGGAATCGGATCATGGAAGCCGCAGCAACTATCAAGAATCGTCTTGATGCTATACGAAGTGCTAAAGAAGCATGCTCCAATATCTTAGTAATAAATTAATTTGAAACATATGTTTATATGGACCTTTTTGTTTATCTTATGCTAGAAAAAACATACCTAGAATAATGCCGTGCAATTCCGAAACATCCTGTATATGTTTTAGGACAGTCCATACATGTTAATTTATAGACTCCTGATTTTTTACATTTACTTATCTTTGTTTTATTTTTGTTTATGTGTTTTCCTAAAGAATTATTAGTTTTGTATGCTATCTTTATATCTAATTTATGTAAAAAATTTGTAAGTTAATATTATACAATTACTTAATTTCTCTTTTATTATTGTACAAACCATACCTATTGCCTTATTAGATTCATTTTTTCTCAAGATTTGTTCTACTATATTTTGGATGTATTCATTGTTTTTTGCTATTTGTTTTATTATATTTAATTAAAATGTTCTTTATTTAATGGAATTTGTATGAATGTATGGATCATCAATTAGAGCGCCGCTAATTTTTGACTAATTGTGTGACATAAGCTATTATCAATGATAACACCCGTATGTGATGGTTTGTGAAATATTGAATTGCATTAATATTTATTTTGTCTAGATACCCTTTGAAATTAATTCCTGATATAAATAATCACTTTTGCCAGTGACAATAGATAGTCTGTCAGCCAAAAACTTTGAATGACTGTAGAAGAAAATTAGTCTTACAGGCACATTGTATATTGTACACGAATTGCTCTTCAAGATATTAAAACGAATATATTAACACTTTATACCATGCAAAGGGAAAATGGATTTAAAAAAATTAAAATTTTGATGCATGTACAGAGTGATTCATCCTCCTGGGGAAGGCAGATTGTGGCCTTATGAGCAAAAATATTCTGAAGATGTTTCTTCGCTATTTGGAGTATCTTTTAAATTTATTTTGTATCATAAAGAGTGTACGATCATAGTATTTACTTTTTAAATGGAATACTCTGTATATTATTACATGTTTGTAATCACTATATAATTCTTATTCAAAAAGTCATAAGATAGTATATGTTTAAAATTTAAAGTTTTCGACTTATTACAATTTTTCTGAAAAATTCAATGTTTTTATAAAACTGTTAACTATTGCATTTTTTATATAGTTTTGCCAACTTTAGGTTTTTTTTATTTAAATACAGAATTTTTGTACTGAAGGAGTGTCAACGAAATTACTTATTTGCCCAGAGCCTTTCTCTGCGGAAGTAATCCCAGAACAGATGCCTTTAGAAGAATAATGGATACTTTCATTACTATTGATAGTTTTGCTTATTCAAAACAACGGAAACCTAAATGTGTGGTAATTGATGAAAATCAATTATTCTATATCTAATTATAATTCTAATGACAGCAACAAAATATCCACACGTCGGTACCCATGAAATAAGTTGTTTGCTGGATATTAGCTAAACCATCGTTGCAAGGGCCTTAAAATAAAATAAATCCCATTATTTTAAAGCTAGAAGAGTGTTTTGTCAATAGGCAATAATTAAATTAATGCCCAAGCAATTCTTTTTGATAATAAGCCGCTTTCCTTTCCATAGTAACAGAATAGTTAACAAAAGAAATTTTCATTATTATTTGAATGAAAACCCTTACTTCACTAATAAAAAGGTCATCAGCATACGTGGGGTATAATGTATGGTGATGCATTCTTGGTGACCGAATGAGAAGTCTACATTTCTGTGAAGATAGTATTAACGCATAAGCTTATGAACATTTTCGTTTAAGCAATTTAATGGAATTATTGGAAAACGTTCTGCTAAATTTTACGAAGAGATATAGATTCTACAAGGCAGAGAACCGCCACATTCTATACTACAGGCACGAGATATTTTGAATAAAATATTTCCAGGGAAGTGGCTAGCCCGTGGAAGTGCTAGCCCTAATAGGTTTGCGGACATCGCAAAATTAGTTTTTTTTATAGAAAATATACAGTATACCTGTAACAACAAAGAAAGCTTTGCGGCAAAATATTAGACAAATATTTACAAATATATCATTTCGGAAGCGTGTTGAAAAATGCTTAGAAGTGATGAATAATCATTTGAACACTTGTTGAAATAATTTGTACCTATTATAGCCCAATCATATTTATTGTTATTTTAAAATTTCTGTTCCCCTAATTACACATCCATTCACGTACAATATTTCCTGTTTCTATTATTTTTTTTGCTATTTTCCCAATACGTACAAAAATCATCTCTAAGCTAATTTTAGTAAAATTCATTATAAAATTATGTTTGTCAACTGTGAAGGAACATATAAGTGCCATTCATAAATATCATGGGTCACTATACCGTATTCAAATAAAAAACATAAAGGTAGCAAAATTATATCAAAAAATGATAATAGCCCAGTAATGGTCACTTTTGAAGTAATAACGTCTTACATGATGCTGGTGCGAAATTTAGTAAGCTATTTAAAACTGAGTTGATATACAGGTGTTCCATTTAAGAAAAATTGCCATTGAAAAAAATGTTCATGCAATTTTAATCCAGTTTTCTGCACATGCAAGTAGTATTTGAAAAAAATTAGAGTATGCTTGTATTAGGACCTCTTATTATGAACAATACTAGCAAAAATTTTGTCCATCTAATACGTCGTTTTCGAGAAATATAATGAATTTTTAAGAAAAATAGTAATAACTCGAAAACTTTAAATTTTAAGCCTACATCACCTTTTGACTAGGAATTATAAAGGAAATACAAAAATGTAATAATATACAGGCTGTTCTATTTAAAAAAACTATAACTATGGTCAGCCACCAAATTATGGAACACTATATAATAGTATATACAAAATAAATGTAAAAGGTACTTTTAAATAGTGACTATCATACCAAAAAAACTTTTTTCAAATTATCGCAATTTGTCTTCCTCCAGGAAATGAGTCAACCTGTATATAAATTAAACAATCGAAATTATAAGAATATAATAAACACATGTATTGTCTTTTTTCAAAATATCAGGATGTCATGTCGACTTGAATTTTAATTTAATTATTTATTATATTTATAGGTGTATCTGAATATATATGTACCTACTATATTTTCTCGAATTTTTCAAATCTACATTTTTAATTAATTACTTAAAAAATATATTATTTATATAACAAGAGAATTTAGGTTTTTGACTAGGCCAATTATTTATGCATGTCTTGTCAAAAATATATTCCTGTTTTCCCTTTTCTTTTTGTGCAAAAAAAAAATAAATTAAAATAAGCATAAAATTATTGAAATTTAAATTCAGGCTATATTAAATAAGAGAAAAAAGAATATTTAATTTCAATAATAGTATCTCACGTGTTAAAATAAACGAGAATTAGAATAAGGACTTTTTGTTTACATAATTAAATTTTAACACTTACCATATACCCGTTTGTCATGGCAATCAACAGTAGCAAAGATAAATATTGCACACAAAACAGACCACATATCTTAATAGAGTCAAGGATAATATATTAGAGTTCAGATAAAAAACACAATCATTTTTATTGATATATGTTATGTATGTATACATATATCACGTAATGACCACGATATTTTACATTGCTATGGATTGCCGCTTGTTTACGTCCTGCTTTTTCTTTTTATTTTAAGTATATTTTCTATTGACATCAAATATTTATAGTGAAGATACATATATATTTACAATTGATATAATACAAAATTATCTTTTTTTAAATTTTATTAGATAAAAGCGATATGTTATATTGTTTCGTATTAAATGAGTTTTCCCGCTAACTTGTCCGCGATATTACGCGTGAAACACCACTGACGTTTTCCAAGTATTCCCGTGAATATTTGTTGTGCAGACATCGCGTGGATACAAGGGAAACTAAATCACAAAACCCTGAAGCAATTGCCGCCCCCATCGTATCACCCCCTACTCGCAGATGTGGGGCTTGCGCTCTGGTAGTCGTAGTTTTCGCGCATCCTCAATCCACAATATTACCGGGTGCCCCGCGAAAGATACACTTTAGCAACGGTTGCAAGATTTCGAAATCTAGACCCATTGGTATACCTTACCAAGATTCATAAGTAACAATGGTATTCTTTAACACCCCCAAGGAAGAAACCACCCCGCATACAGCGCTGAACTTTGTTTGATAAATGTTGCTTGTTCTGATAATGCTTTTTCTACGGAAAACTTGTCTCCGTCCTTGGAACATATTTAATTGTCTTTGTATATTAGACTCGTTAAGAATTCTCTAAATGATTAGCAAATGAATGATTATATGATTATTATTATTAAGGTCATAGGTACTAATTGTAATGATTTTCCTTCATGTTTGATGACTTTCACCCGAATAAGTAATGTATTCTTTTGGACTTACAAGCGGAATTTATGGTAATTACACAGCGTCAGCAAGTTTATTCCTTCCTTGTTTATACTTTTCCTGTGGAAATAGGTAAATCTTAGTCTTTATTTTATACCAACGTGATTAAAGTTGTTTATTATAAATGACGAAGATTTACGGAATATCATGGACATAAGACTTTCTCATTAAATTAAGTTACGTAATTTTGAAATTCAATAACTCAATATTAAAAATTTCATTCGCTGCATCTTCGATAATGTCTTTCTTATAAGAATTCGTGGGTTCTTTTTAAAAGCTGTATACATTGTAATTAAGGAAACTGTCTTGAAGCATAAATAAAATACTAATTAAATGAGTGTAATACAATTTAACCCTTAGTACTACTATATCATAATTGTTATACCAATACTACATCTGGGTCAAAAAGACACATTTTTTTTGATACAGAAACAAAAAAAAATATGAATTTAGATATATCTTTAGAAAAAATTATAGGAGAGATACACAAAATACTTAGTATACACACAAAAAATGTTCAAATACAATTTGGACAAGTATTTTTAGCACATCTCAAACACACTGGTATTTTGGGCACTTCACAGTAGGTTGTCATTTTTGACAAGACATATTGCATGTCTTTTTCCTTTGGATGTTCTGGATGTGTTATAATTGCATCTCCAAGCATGGTTGAAATTATTGTCTTCACACTACGAGGATAAAAAAATTGTATATCTCCTTTTGCATGTATGGTGTGCACAATCGACTTGCATATATTTTTAGGAAATCATATCGAGAGATCTCTTCACCCTGCTTAGCGACTTGACAAATAACTATTAATGGAAAAATGGATAGGTTGAGAAAATACGTCAGATGCAATGTGAATCGCAGAGAAGCTTCTGCATTGTAGAAAATCTTGTAACCAGAAAGGGTACAGTCACATACTCGCACGTTGGCAAGAATTGAACATAATTTACGAAGAAACGGATGTTTTAGTACTAAAATGCTAAGACCAAGAAGTTAATGTGCAGCAAATGAAGTTGTTATGGTATTGGCATATTTTAAAGCACATCCAAGAAATTCAGTACGTGAAGCAGTACTCCATAGAACAATAAGTGACCACAAAGTATTTTCCGTTCTAAAAAAACATAAAATGACCCTATATAAGTAAATTCATTCTCGGTTTAAGAGTTGGGTATTGTGATAGGAAGTCAATATTTTGTAACTGGCTTAACAATAGTCAGCATTTAGTGGATGTCATTCTTTGGAGTGATAAATGTAATTTCAATAATAACGGTATTTCCAACAAAAGAAAAGGTCATTTCTGAGAGAATCGTCATCAAATTTCTACTAATAATCTATTAATGTGTGCCTCAGTTTTATTATTGTATTACGTGGTAAATTAATAAAGTACAACATATGATAGACGGTTGTAAAGATAAATTCGTGTAGAATATGTAGTAATTATGGTTACTTTCCATTTAAAATATTAAGTTTTCCTGCTTTACCTGAATCACTTGACGTACAACTGTTTTTGCCGATTTTGACGCAATATTAAGAATAAATAATCTAATAACTTTCTTATATACCTATCATTTTCTAATCATTAATACAATAGTCGAGATATTTGCTGTGACATAAAATCTAACACTGTTATATAGAAAATATGATATTAAGTGATAGGTAAACAGAATATAATATAAATAAATAAATAGCTCTACATCATTAATTCATTCGAAATAAAGGATAGTATTCCAAAAAATCTAGAAGCAAGTGTCTCAAAATTATATTTTGCATTACTCGACCAAATGAAGGGTAGTAAAAGAAAGGCAATATGTTAGTTCTACAAGTATTATTCCTATAAGTGTTTAGTTAATCGTCATTCACGTAGTTGCCAAGTTTAAGACTTGGGAATGCCGGTATAATATGGTGGGCTTCACAACGTAACAGTAAATGTTTTTACACATATACGCCTGGACCTCTCCCAGAAATTTTTTTTTTTAAATGTCATTTTTTGTCATCAGCATTGAAACATAGACCGAAATAACACAAGAAACGTTGTCAGACCCGAAACCGGGCCTGGATACGATTACTATATGTAGCTGATCGGGTTTGTGTAGACGGGTAAATAAATAATTTAATCTATAGCTATCTACTTAAGCAAAAAAATCTCAAACCACCTACAACTGAGAGACATTTTTAAAAAGTAATAATTTAAGTGGACAAAGAGAAAAGATATATGTAAATTACTGCACAACCCACAACATACAGGTATATCTGTTCGACTTAGCAGATATTATATTTGACGCTCAAGTTCCAACTTAATATATTTTACCCATAGACCTCTTATAGATATGGACTGAGCTTAGAAAGAGAGGCATTGATATAAACGAACGAGGGAGATGGATAGATCTCCATCAGCTGTAGTATGGCAAAACACTATATAATCCTATGTTGAACATATATGTATTTTAATTAAAAAAATATATATTCGTGTGAAAATTTGTGTATAAAGTGGCATAAACTAGTAAACATAAGGTTAATACACATTATTAGTAGGTAGTAAACAAAATGCAGGTTTTATTTTATAGAAAAAAACGAAATATCGTCGGTCATTAACAAATAAGTAATACGGTTTATTAGGCAATAAATGCCCATTAAATCGTTTTCCTTATTATACTATACTTATTTTTTATTAGTTTATAGTCTTTTGTGTCCGTTTTAAATGTCTGCAAGTGATAAAAATATAGATATTCTTTTTTAGTTTAGTTCTGGATAATTTTTGTTAGACGTTCTTAAGGCTATACGCCCGGCCTCGAAATCGTTTTTCCCATTTCCTAATCGTATTTTTCATGAAAACCTTACCGAATTTACACGCTAATTTAAGAAAAAAATGCCTTTCAATGGATAAATCGTAATTTCTTCGAAATTGTCCAAAGGGCCCTAAATAAAAATAAAAATGTAAGAAATTTCAAAAAACAAGCCTTTATTTAAAATTATGTAACACTCAACAGCAATACATAAATTTTATTTTTTCTTAATTTTTAAAAATAAAGTCACGAAACGGAAAACAAAATTCTGAAATTTGGGCGAAATTCACTGAAATCAAATAGAGTACGTGGTACGCTCGCACATTGTGTCGAGAGCTGGCTCCGCCTACCATGTCGGGCAGTTTCTACGCAGTTTGTAAAATACTTCTGAGATCGGTGTATGTTAAGAAAGTAATCGTTACTCGGACATTATTTTATCGAAACCGTTGATATTTTCTTTACAATATAGTGTACATATACAGTGTCAGCGTCACAATACTTCCTTATACTACGTATCAGAAAGTAAAAGCAATATCTCTTCCCGTCCCTAACGCTATACCTGCTAGAAGCGCATGCTAGGACTCACACGGCTTGCGGGCAGGGAGTATAATAATTATTATATTTGACTCGCAATAATTTGCTTCTGAAACGATCTAGAAATTTATTTCTTGCACAAAAAATAATTTTGGAATGTTGGCTTTATTTTGTTTCACATATATATGGGTAAATTCTGAAAAATAAGATTAGTTACTCGATAGCTGAAAAATATCTTACACAAATTGGTGGTCTACTAAAACTTTTTTTTTTTAAAAAAATTTACACACCATAAAGAAAAATCGAAAACACTAGTATCATCCAAATACTTTAGGGTATAACCTTAAAAAAAAACAGATCCCTAGCTCTCTGCATTGCTGAGATATCACGAGATAAGTATTAATAATTGAAGAAAATGAAAATTTTAAAATATACACAAAAAAACGATTTTTCGACCTTTTTGCGATTTCGATTTTATCTTCCAACTCAAAATTTGAATCCGGCAGGTGATTTTACATATCCAGCTTCACTTTTTTTGTGTGTTTGAGAAAGTATAGATTGTATAATTTAGGGGCGGTTGCTTCCCGACTGCTAAACATGTGCGCCAACCGGCGATTATCTGAGACCATAACGCAGCCATAAATTACAGGCAGATTATATTAGGTGACAAGTTCTTTTCTCTATCTTTTTCCTCAGCATAAGATAGAGCACGCGGACCCTTAAACATTTGTCTTTTATTACAGTTGCACGAAAAACAGTGGTACGCCTCTTTCAAATCGAACTCAGCTTGAAGCGGGCGTCCAGCCTTAAGTAGTGTTTAATATAAGGAGTTGAGGTGTAGATACTTACTTACTTTTAGTTTAAATTGGGCTGTAAGTATACATAGACATCGTTTTGTTGTTCTACTAGTTCCCATTTTAACTAATTATTTTTCTATTTTCCCTATAAACAATTTATTAAAGTCCATTATAACAGTTCAAAATTGTTATGGGTGTACAGCTAGATATAGGAAGGGTTTGAAGTTTCACAGGTATATGTAACATTGATTGTGGTAGTTACATATTGTCTAAAAATTAATGAATTTCCAGTTTTCGAAAAGATCCAGAAATGACACAGAAATGGATAGCAGCAATGCGTAGAAACGATTATTGTTCATCTATAAAGGCAAAATTGTGTGGACAACACTTTATTATGACAGATTATGAAATCCAATTTGGACACTGCGTTCTAAAGGAGGGTATTGTTTCTTCAGTCTTCAATTTTTCATCTCATTTAATGCAGAAAACATCCAAATTACGTATAGCTGGATTAAAACTGGAAAAGGAACGGAGTATTCCACCTCATATATAGTGTGGAAGAGAGTACATAAACGATTAACATTATTAAAATTGTTTGTAATTGACAATTTAAACAATCAAAGGAATGTTCTTCCTTTAGCAAAGTAGGTGTAAGAAACAATATGATACTTATTCAGTATTCATTTCAATTTTACCAATATTTTTTTTACTTGGTGGTGTTAGTCTACTAATATTATTATTTTTAAAGTACCCATACACTTAGTATTAAAACTTCCCACAATATATGTTTAAATATTAATAATCATGGTTAGAAATGAAAAATATTTTTACAGCATAAAATATGTTTCAACTGCTGGCATTTACCTAATAAAATTATTTACTTCAATTTACATAAAATACTTGTATATGAGAAATGATTAATTTTTTGGAGAAAAATTGAGGTATCGCTTTTTAAAAATTTAATATATTGTAATGTATTTTTAAAAATGTAATAAACATATTTTAATTGAACCAAGTTTGTGTTTTTCTTTGTTACATGTTCAAAATTAATGAAATTCCTATTTAATGTTCAAGACGTTATAAAATATTATTATAGAAAAAATATAAATATGATTTATTTTATCTTTTTATTATATTGTTACTTTAGTTTATAGTTCCTTTTATTGAAATATAGCTATCACATTACATATTTTCTTATTGTTACCTTTAAAAAAATAAAAATACTACCGAATGTCATATTTTGTGCATTTAAACTAGTGGTAAACTCCCTCGTCTTTTGCCATACCTCACGTGATCTAAATCTATCGCTCTGTGTCCCACGAGTTGTACAGCCAGTAATGCTATCGCACTCTTTCGTTTATATCGATGCTCGCTACACTTATTTGATGGAACGGTTAGTCCATATATATAACAGATCTATGATTTTACCTAGCTGAATAGCATAGCATATTTCTATTTTATGTTTGGCTACCCCAAACGTGGGGCATTATTCAAATAGCCATAGCAATATGAACAAACAGAACAGAACTCTTTGTTTATAAAAGTTTCTTATGGTAATTTGCATGTTCTAATTTTATTTTCTGTATGTATGTAAAGAATTTGTTGGTTTTAATCATATTTTTACTTACGCATTTTATTTTAAACATCTCCATATTCCAGTTTTACTAGTTACATATACATTTTTCAAATGGATGGTGAATATTTGATCGTGTATACTATAGACCGTCTACGTATATCTGTTTATCCGATAACTTATTATGTCTCCTCATACCATCTCAGGACTAATTAAAATAATTTGCCCGACATTATCCAAAGCAGTAGTAGAATGCTCAGAATTTGTAATAATAATCACACAACAGAATCGTCTGAGAGAAACGTGTAATATATATCTAACTTTGTTTATTAACATACCCTGAGTTGAAGCAGATTTATTGCAGCTGTAGAGACAATGAATATTTTCCAATTTTTAACAAGGACCATCATTCAAAAGACACAATTGTCCTTCTCTTTAAATTCTTGTCGATAAATCAAATTTTTCCCGTTCCACGAGCTATTCCATTCTTCGCCTTCTGAAATTCGAACAGTTTTATCTGATTGACGATAATTAAGTTCCGCATTAAAACAATTAAATGCTTATATCGTTGCTTCGGCATGACCGAAAACTTCATGGCAGATTTTCGAAGTGCTGAAGTACATAAATCTGTGTTATCATGTTTGTAAGTAAATTAATTTGACTTATTCAACGGTATGTTTTAGAAATGAATATTTCCTTCGATTTATAGAGGGGACATCTAGGTCCTTCATAAATTAAAACGCAAAAATACGAAAACGCATGTTCAATTTATATTTTATACAGGGTGATTCTTAATATATGCGACAAACTTTAGGAGCTGATTCCTGGGGTTATCCTGATCATAAAAGTTCATAAGAACATATGTCCGAAACCGCTTAGTTCAGAAGTTATACAATGTTTAATAGAAAGTTAAAATAATAAATGGTAAATACTCTTCACCGACGAGGCTACTTTCTCTAGAAACGCGATTATTAATTTTCATAATAATCACATGTGGGCCGAAGAAAATCCGCGAGAAATAATGAATGCCCGTCATCAGCATCAATTCTCTGTCAATGTGTGGGCCGGAATTGTTGCAGATCACTTGTTAGGTCCACATTTTTTACCGATGCGGTTAAATGGCGAGGTATACCGCAATTTTCTTGAAGAGGAGTTACCACTACTGCTGGAAGAAGTTCCGTTGCAGTTTAGATTACAAATGTATTTTATGCATGACGGTGCTCCAGCGCATTTTAGTTTACTTGCCCGCGAGTTTCTAGACAGTACGTATCCAAATCGGTGGATAGGACGGGGAGGTCCACAACCGTGGCTTCCTCGGTCTCCAGACTTCAATTCATTGGACTTTTTTCTCTGGGGCCACCTTAAATCATTAGTTTACACGACTCCCATGGAAAATGTCGATGAACTAAGAAATCGTATTATAGCAGCTTTTGAATCAATTCGAAATACCCCTGGTATTTTCGAACGGACTCGCCAGTCAATACGACGGAGGATAGCAGCTTGTAGTACAGTTGGGGGCGGTCAATTTCAACAGTTACTATAAGTTCATTTTGTTTTACTAATTAGTTTGTTAATTTATAATAAAACCATTTATTATTTTAACTTTCTATTAAACATTGTATAACTTCTGAACTAAGCGCTTTTTGGACATATGTTCTTATGAACTTTTATGATCAAAATAACCCCAGGAATCAGCTCCTAAAGTTTGTCGCATATATTAAGAATCACCCTGTATAAGGAATTATTAATTTTTTCTTGCTTTTGTCAGATTGTGACTGGATTTAATTTGAAACTTTTGTGCTTCTACATTTGTCGGAATGAATTCTATATGTAGTGTACTGAAACTATCAAATTATTGCCCCTTATTTTTAATATTTTCAAATAAAATGAAAACTAAGTTGTTTTACCTGGCTAGCTCATGTTTTTATCCAAGGTCGATTCAGGTAAAGAGATTAGTAATATTCGTAAGAACACAAATAACATATACAAAATAATATCAACTTTAGTTAAAATAAACTGACTACTAAAATAATTTCAGAAGTTATTCACTATTGAAAGATTAGTTGAAACTATTTAAATTGTTATTGTCTCTACAAAATCATACACTAAACATTATTTGTTTCCTGTGCCTTTCCATATCTATATCAACACATACAACATAGGCTTAGATTATAAAACAAATTATACTCAGACTTAGACATACAACGCATGTAATATCTTTAGAATATCAGCCACGAGTATTAAATATGATTTTCAATCTTAGATTACCATATTATTTGATTACGTCTCTAAATTAAGACAAATTTTAACATATTTAGCATTGGCACAATAATAACTTGTAAATACCTGTTTTACTTTTCTTCTTTTTTCACTGAAGCAGAAGATCTCGTTGTCGGTTTCCTTCGTGAGAGTCCTCCTCGACGGTAAAGGTACCGTGAGCGTCTTAAGTTGATATAGTCCTCTTATAAGTGATCTGTTCCTTTTTGTAAGGGTGACCTTGCACTTATTCAACTTTTTATATGTATGTACATATACATATACCAAACTTTTCCCATTTACACTTATTAATCGGTCGATCTCTGAATATAAATAAAGAACCTTTTATATTATTTATGAGGTTCAAAAGGACAGTCTAATACGTTGTCGACCGCTATATTTGAGTCAACTTTCTTATTAATTAGGGAACCTTATATTACTTTTAACGGTCTACTGGAGACAGTATCTATAATACGCTCTCGACCGATATGTTCGAAGGTCCCCTGTCGACTTTCTTTCTTAAAGGCTCGTGGGTGACTCTCTCAACAATCGGGTTTCATTCTCCGGAACGCACATGTCATCCCCCCTTCCTCTTCACATTTATAGTCGTTATAATTCCCACATATTCTCACGTACCACCGGCGATATATACACAAAATCAGCATATTTGTTTCAAGTTCCACATCTAAGCCGCGATCCTTTCGAGAAACAATCTTTGCACTTGCAAACATTCCTCTTTTTCCAGCAATTGCAAATACATTTTGAAACACTTTCACTTTGCCATATTAATGCAATTGAATCAATTCAGCGCAAGTTCCTAAAGTATTTGTGTTATAAATTAGATGGGACGTACCCTCCTTGTGAATTGAACTATAAATTGCTCCTGGATCGACATGGGGTTAAATCACTTGAAGCTAGGCGACACCTAATTAGTGCTAACTTTGTAAAAAAAAATGTCATTCTGTTTAAGATAGACTCTCCTGATTTGTTAGCAGAAGTTAATTTTCGAGGACCTCGTTCAGGTTCAAGGGTGAATGAAGCGCAGCTGCTTCCCACTGCCAGAACGAATATTTTTCTGAGGTTTTCTGTTGTGCATTCTGCCAAGAATTTTAATAACTTTATTGCAGATGTTTTACGATAATTACTTTTGTTCATATTTTTTGGCTTATATTCTTAATATGTACGAGGGCATATTGAAAACTAATGCCCCCATGGCTATAATTTTATTAGTAATAGATATATGGTTTACATACAAATGTGAAATAATAGTATAAACTGTCTTCTATGCACAGATATATTCACTTTTCCCCATAATCGTCATTGACAGAAATACATTAACGCCAATGTACTACGAGCTTTGCCAAGTCCGTCATGGAAAAAGTCTCAAGACTTCCCACGGCACCATTTCCGCACCTCCGTTATGACCTATGCATCCGAAGAGAAACGCTTACCCTTGAGATGTTTCTTAAACTTCAGAGAGAGGAAAAAACCAGAAGACGTAAGATCAGAGCTATAATGTGGATGAAACCCATGCTATTCCAGTGCTAAGCGCGTTCTCTGACTTGTGTAAGTGTAATGTTATATTTGTTTCTTTACTTAGATTAAACATTAGCAATGTTAGTACGTAGGTGTGATTTTATACATTTTATAGGTACTTGGTGCACATTAGCAGTATCTATGTTTCATATTGCAGTAGCACTGGTAGCATAATTATATGAATAAAATAAATGTATTATTGTCACACATTGGGCACTGCCATAAAATATATGCAGTGGTTTTGTATTAATTGAATAATGACGATAATTCTGCTATAACCCTGCACTAATGATACAAAAACCATATATATTTATTTATGAATGCAGAGATTATAATCATTTAAATTATAACTACTCCAACAAATATTTTAATCTTAATCCCTGTTGACATTCATACTATTCTTGTAGGTTCTAGCAGTGATCCTTCCTTTATTCGTCAACAACATTTCTTATTTACAATTAAATAGGATAAGGTTAATAATAAAAATTTTTTTTAAATCTCATAAAACATTTGTATTGATCTCAATATTCAATAACAACAACAACAGTAAAGAAATTCTTTTGCAACATGTGGCTGTTAAAAAAAAATATCCTTTTATTATTCCAACCACAAACAAAAAAATATATATGCGAAAAACACATTGCTTTTAATCTATTACATGGATTTAAAAGTAAAAATATTATTTTTGCTATCTTCAAACTTTTAATATCGTATAATTTCAAAGAAATAAAATTTTCCCGTACGACTTTTACGAATTTTATTTCAACAAAGACATTCATTTGCACGTAATGCCTCTGGAGATCTAAAATCTCGCAAAGTAGAAAACATCTTGATAAGACTCCCACCAATTGTCATATGCAAGTATTCGCACGTTGTACATACCACAAATTGGCTATTTGTCCATCAAAAATGCTTATACCTTTACGTATTCAAAATGCTTGAAATCTTTATTAAATTTAATCTAATAAATTGTTAATAATGCACAGTAGACATCGCTAGCAAACATTTTCTCGTAGTACTTACAATGCTCTTTTACATCATTAACAATTCTCCCATGATTTACAAAATTAATCTACTTTAGCAAAGAAAATAATATTTTATTCAAAATATTGAGGATGTTAAACGCTTTACCAAAAATGAACATTAGCACGTAGCATTTTTAGCACACTTACTTATAATATTGATATACATTATCAAATTCCTGTTGGTTTATATCTACCATTTTGATAATAAAAAAAATATGAAAGTAAACAATGTAACAATGAATTAATTATAATGTGAAAAACTAAACTACTTATTGAAATCAAAATAACTTAATACATTCAACTAAAATGATTCGGTCAATTCAAAAGATCGGCAGCTTCTTCGCTTCTATGGTCGTTCGCGCCTTTTTATCACCTCGGTCCTCGAAACAAAACACGACTATCCGTCTGCAGCGCCACAACTCACACACTAGTGTTTATGTTGGTGTTGCCCTGTTCATATTTGTTTTCTTCAAGTTTTCCCCCAGGTTGAACTATACCTATACAGTTTTTGACAGTTAAGAAAATGCACAGACTGTACACACACAAATTGTTTATTCTTAAAGTTCGTGCACATTCGCGATTCTTTGTCTTGAGTAGGTATGTTCTTCTTCTATTAACGCCATCCATCATTGTATTTGTAAATGATTTAGTTGCCTCTTTCATCATTGTTTAAATACTTCCTTTTCCCATTATTTAACACTATCCGTATTTTCTTTTTGTAGATATCTTCGTTGGAAATAATCGGAAATACATTGAATACAGATGGGATTCTTCCTTTTATGATCACATTATCAGGAACATGGACCTCAACAGCTTTATCCCTGTCTTCCGGCTGGAAGGTGGCTACCTTCTCTCATCTTCGTGTAGGTTGATTTGCACGTAGCTGTCAACAACGTTAACATTATTTTTTCTTTGTAGATTTATTCAGATTAAACCAGATTTATCCTATTATTTTTGAAGCTTTTCCGGATTAAACCAGATTTATCCTATTATTTCTGAAGCCTTTACTTTATTTAAATCGTGTCGAATAAAGAACACTTTTTTGTATATCCTTTTAAAAATACTATTAAATATAAGTATCAGGTATTTATTGTATTGTTAAATGTGACCATAAAATGTCTAAGAGATAACAATCTTTTTACAAATTTATTTACTACGTCTATTCACTTTGAAAGATGTTTTCATGTCGTGCATGTCTAATTTCACTTTTTCATACAATTTTACAGCATTCAAATGACTAACTATTTTCACTGTTCCATCTTTCATCATCACTCTCTCACTGTTATTTATTTTTAGTACATTGTTAAGCTTGAAAAGTGGTTCACTTCTCAATATATTTAATGCCACTTTTACACAATGCGAAAAGTTTGGTTCGGCCTTTGTATACAGAAAACACATCTTGTGCTCCTCCTTTCTATAAATATAGAATACATGAATTTATTTTTGTGTTTATTTCCATACCTTTCATATAAATTTATTTCAATCTCAAATTATCATATACCTTTCATCATAATGTTGCGCCTTAGAGGTTATGCAACTCATAATTCGTTTTTTAGCAATTATGTTTACAACTAAAAATTTATTTTCTTATTCTAATACTTAATTGTCTAACTATTTTAAAATGCTTAAACTATAAGGATCACGGCAATATGTTCAAGTAATAATTCTTATATTTTGGTCACAGTTATTACGTGTGATTTTTTAGAATGATATTAAATATATCTGTTGTATCTAACTTCGTTTATTTGTTAGATGAGATGTTGTTGAGATTCTGCACAAATGCTTAAGTTAAATGGCAAACCACTTTTGACACGGTCTGGCTTGTCATTATAAAAGTTATGACTATGGAGGCATTAGTTTTCAATATGCCCTCGTATTATTATTATTATTATTATTATTATTATTAAGTTACTATACCACAGGTATTTTTTCCAATCTCTCAAATAAACTTGAAACTTGAATGCATGCTAACAAGTAATTTTTTTAAAGTGCTACTCACAAAAATATCTAAACCCGTAGCATATGGCTGGGATACTAGAAAAGGGATAGTTACACATCATCCTCGAGAGAGAAAACATATTTGCGTCGTTGTAGAAATCACATGCCCTTATTAAAACATAGCGGAAGCTTGATAAATGATACACGAAGTCCCTACGTAACCGACGATTAGAATGCTAATATGTCAGAGCTTCGTAAGTGATTTTTCAGTGAATTTTAGGAACCTTCACTGTAATACCGTTGGCGTTAGAGCTCCAGCCCGCGCTCTTACCCTTCACGGTATTCTTAATGCATTTAAGATGATACCAGTCGACTTTAAATAATCCCATGTGTCGATGCCGTGTGGATTATCCACATGGAAAAGTCATTAGTTCAGCGTGCGCCGAAAAATACAGAGGATACCCCGGCAACCACCAATTTAAGAATCTATTTTGCGAGTACTATGTGCCGACCTAACTTAAACCATAACGTTAAAATACCCCAATTGATTCAATTTCACCCAAGAGGGCAGGAATAAAAATGTTCCCTACCCCCATCGTGGCGTAGCGATGCTGCGAGTCGTTCGACCCTAGGCAAAAGCATTTGAGAAACACAGATGAGCATGTTGGGAGCTATTAAATTGGACACATCGTTAACATAAATCATCCTGATGCAATCGTATTTACGCACAGCCTCCAAATATCTCAAGAATCATTGCGATATATTCCCGTTGCGTATACGTATATGTGTACATTATATGTACTGAACAGTTTTTCTCGACATTTTCACTTCATTAATTTATCGATTTCCATACAATTTCCTTGTTCGCAATTTTAATGTCGTCCTGAAAATGTAAACAAGTCGCGCCTGACGCATCTTCAACTAACTTGCATAACGAAGTGGAGACATTTTAATTGGAAATTGTTTATTTTTAAAATTGTATTCTAAGCTGTAATACTTTTCCAGCGAAATATTATTATTTGCTATATAACAAATAATGAACAATGCTAAATATACGAGGACGGATTATAAACTAAGTTACTCAACGATGAAGCCATCATACATTTACAGAATAGTATATTAAAATGTAAGTTTCAGAAGACGTGATTTTCGCGCATACGTTTAAGATTATAAAACGAGGCGCTCGAAAAAACTGTCAAGCGTTACACATCGAAGTGCAGTATGTTTCCTATAGCGGGTTAGTCATTAGTAGCCGTTTCTACGATTGGTCGTTTGTGTTTTAAATTAAAGAAGAAACAATTAATGGAGGATTCATGGTTGCTTGTGGCGCATATTATAAAGATACCTTGAGCTCTGACGCACTTCCGGTTCCACCGGAAATGCAGGGAACTCAATTATTTTAAATGACTCACCTTATATATTCTTAAATTTTCTTGTACTGCTTTAAATTGTCTGTTCAACTGGTTTTTTTTTTCAAAATTGAGCCAATAGTTTTTGAGTTTTTTTTGAAAACCTTTGACCAAAACATGTGTTCAGAAAAGAATTATTTTCACATTGTTTTTTAAAGTAAAAACATTAACTTTGGTGGTGCTGGTAGCCAAGAAAATTCTGCATCATTTGGTATAAGTTGCACTCGACAATACCTCAAAAAACTTGGTTTTTTCTAAGCCTACTTCTTGACATTTTCTCATACCAAAACTTATTTTTTTTAAATGGAGCACCCAGAATTTTATTAAGGCATTTTCATCCTTCTTGTATTCTCTTTCATTTTTGTTAACAATGTCCTATACCCATCTTTATTCGGTGCATAGAACAGCGCTCGTAGTTTTTTATTTGACCGCTAATTGCTCCTATAGTGGTTATCTTAGAAATTACAAAAGATAGGTATAGAACATTGTTAACAAAAACGAAAGAGAATAAAAGAGGGAACAAAATGCTACAATAAGTTTTTGGTATGTGAAAATTTCAGGAAGTGATCTTTGAAAAAAGTTTTTTGAGATATTGTCGAGTGCAACTTATACCAAATGTTGCAGAATTTTCTTGGCTACAAGCACCACCAAAGTTAATATTTTTACTTTTAAAAACAATGAAAAATGGTTTTTTTTCTGAACACGTGTTTTCGTCAAAAATTTCCAAAAAAAAATTAATAACTCAAAAACTAATGGCTCAATTTTGAAAAAGAAAAAATGGTTCAATAGACAATTTAAGACAGTACTAGAAAATCCAAAAATAGATAAAGTGCGTTGTTTAAAAAAAATTAATTTTAAGCATTTCTGTTGAAACCGGAAGTGCGTCAGAGATTAAAATATTTTTAGAATATGCGCCCCAAGCAACCATGAAACTTCCACTAATTATTTTTTCTTTTATTTAAAACACAAAAGAGCAATCAAAGAAGCGGCTACTAATGACTCACACGGTATATGTATCTTTTATCAGTATATTACAATTTTTATCTGCATTTACTCCTTCGTCCGGCTAATGTATGCGTTGATAAATAAATGTTATCATTTCTTTTTTCTGAATACTTTCTCTGTCTGACACACTGACCCGTACCTTGCGCAGCGACGATTTCTCCCACCGGCCACGTCTCGTTCTGTGTACTGTAGTGTTATGTTTATCATATTTACATTAAACATGGGTAATAATTGTTAGCACATGTATCATGACCATTAACTGGATTTAAATTTATTGAATTTGGTTAATTCAATTTGGTTTAAACAAACGGAATACCTACTTGAATTTAACTAGCCTATGCGGTGTGAACAAAAACTAGCAATAGATTTAATTTAAATATGTGATACTTTATTTTAAGAAAGCATTACTTGTACATCAACTGTATACCTAACTTATTTAAAGCAAGAATAAGACAATGTTAACTCAGAAACTATATTGTTCTATTTTAAGGAAATGCTTACAAAACAATATTTTTCATGTTCCGATGAGACAGCTATTTTCATGATTTAAGTAGCGGACTCCCTCAAAATTGCGTTTAGAAACTACTCTAGCTTCTACGAAGTTGTTATTTATTGTAAAAAAATACTTGATGTTGTAGGCGAGAATTTAAATTAAGTGTTTCGAAGACACGATTCGGGTAATTTTGCTCGATAGAAATAATGAAACACGCACTGCAATTTTCGAAAAATAATTATTACTTGCAATATAGTAAACGTTGTAGTTTCTAAAGAAATAAGTAGAACTGCTTCTTTTCGGATGAGGCTTGGTTACATCTTTCAAAATATTTCGTCGAGAATTGGGTTTGCAGAAAATCCTCATAAATTTGTGTAAACTACGTTACATCCACAAAAAAACTAAAAAGAAGACGGATTATTGGGCCTATATTTTTTAATGAAACTATAATAGCTGAAATATATCGAAATGAATTATTACAGGTTTTTATTAATGAATTCCCTAATGTTGAACTAAATGGCTTTGAAAGCGTTCAACTTTGATAACATGATTTACCTACGGTATTTATCAAGTCCTCGTATACTTAAAAAAAATATTTATCACTTTGAAAATGTTGCTATATTTTTGGCTAGTACTGTATATGTGGTTACAATGCATCAATGAGTCAGAAATAATCTCATAATTGTTGCCACTCTGATTATAAAGCCACTTTAGTGGGACAGAGAAATAGTCCTTATACCTGAGTTCCCGTTTGTGAATCATATTTCTTTTAATTGGTAAATCGGTAATATATGCTTAGAAACATTTACTGCAATTGTAGTATTGGATGAATGTATACAAATGAAGTAGTCTGAGGTTGTACATGTTGCCGTCTATTTATGTTGCAGATAAATCTAATACATAAACCTTGCACTCTTTGAATCTCAATAATATAGTCTTTACTCTAAACATGGGCCATAGACAACAAGCAGTACCTAAATGAAGTATGACAGGACCAGAAACTAACAGAACAATATCTTGATATCAAAGGTCATAATTTTCCTGGTAGCATAACCGTGCTTCAAGAAAGCATAAACCCTTTGCACTAATTCATTTACATGAGATTCGAATCTTCGACTGTTTTCAATAAACAACTCTAAAAGCCTGGCAGATCACAGACCACAGCGCATTAATTTTAAGACATTCTTAACCCTGAAACGATTAGTGGGGTTGCTGATAACCCCAATTGAATTTAGAAACTTTGTAACTTTTTTGCGGTGCGGTTTGCATCACTGCGGAACTAGCTATGTTTATTTGAGGTTATGTTCTAAGTCATATGTGCGTTAAACATTTGCTTCTGTGCTTTGTTTTTACATTATAAAGCAATTGGGGTGACTTGTAACCCCAGGTAAGCATTAAAGCTTAAATTATTTTCCACATTTAAGCAATTTGTTTTGAATTTAGATGGCAGTGAAACCAGGTGATCCTAATTTTGAAGAAACCGTTTTACGGTGGTTTGATGAAGCTGATTCAGAGTATGATTCTGATGGTAGTGACCAAGAATTTGAGGACCATATATCTCAGCAGTCAGAAGTTGAAAGTGAGATTTCAGTTTCGGACGATGAAGATAAGAATGCAGACACGACATGACAGATCAAAATTTAGGTCCTTCTATCAAGGCTAAAAATGGACATCGGTGGTGCGCTGATCCTCCTCTTCGTACTCGGACACCTAAGCGAAATTTAGTTGTACGCATTCCAGGTCCAAAAGGCGAGGCAAAAACTATTTCTACTGAATTGGAAGGTTGGAAGTTGCTAGTTTTGCACACTAATTCGGAAATTATAAGAAAAAAAAGTAACTATACTGAAAATTGTGGCTATGTTGGCGAAACGGATACAACGGAAATACTTGCTCTTTTTGGTCTCCTTTATATATCAGGATGCAGAAAAGATAATCACCTTACAACTGTCGAAATGTGGTCCAAGTATGGACCTGAAATATATTGTGCTATTATGAGTGAAACACGTTTTCGCTTTTTGTTATCATGTATAAGATTCGACGATATAACTGTCAGAAATTGTGAAGATAAATTTTCGCCCATTCGGGAGATATGGGAGGAGTTTGAATCAAACTGTACTAAATATTATACTCCTCACGAATATGTTACTATCGATGAGCAGCTTTTGGGTTTTCGCGGAAATTGTCCTTTTAGAGTATATATTGCGTCGAAGCCAGACAAATATGGATTGAAAATAGTAACAATGTGCGATTCACGGACTTTTTACATGGTAAGTGCCATCCCATATACTGGGAAAGAAATTAGACCAAATTCAGAGCGTCTACCAAGTTATTATGTAAAAAAGCTGTCTAAATCCATCCACGGAACAGGACGCAATATAACTATGGATAACTGGTTTACCAGCATTCCATTGGCAGATACCATGGTAAATCAATTCAATCTAACCATTGTCGGAACCCTCCGTAAAAATAAGAGAGAAGTTCCTCCATCGTTCCTGCCAAATAAAACTAAAGAAGCACTGACTTCACAATTTGCTTTCGACCAAAAAAAGACGTTAGTGTCATTTACACCAAAAAAGTCGAAATGTGTGTTATTGCTATCTACAATGCACAATACAAAAAATATAGATCCAAATAATAAACCGGAAATAATTAATTTTTATAATTCAACAAAAGGAGGTGTCGACACATTTGACCAACTGGTTCATACATATTCAGTCACGCGGAAGACCAGAAGATGGCCTTTGCGAATATTGTTTTAAATGGTAAAGGGTGAGAGACAAAAATGCATTCGCCGACATTATTTGTTTGAGCTCGGAATTCAACTTGCAAGACCGCACATGGAACGGCGTTTAACAAAAAATCTGCCAAAAAAATTGTCTTTATCAAATATAGATGCGGTTCCACCTCCAACAAAACTTACAAAACAAACCCGGTGTGCAATCTGCCCAAGAACTAAAGACAAGAAAACTAAAACAGCTTGTGCAAAATGTTGTAAACCTCTTTGTAATGCGCATCGTGTTGACATATGCCTAAAATGTAGTAAATAAAGTTTTTAATGTTTAGTTTTGCGTTTTTGATTTGCTTAAAATTGTTTTCATTGAATGGGGTTATGAGTAACCCCACCTAAGCAACTATGAGTGCACCTTTTACCTAAGCAGTCCAGGGTTAATCTAAAGTTCATTTATTTAAATGGAAATAGATCCCTCCAGTTTGGGAAATGCATAATTACTTATAACCATATATATAACAAAAAGATCATATGAAAAAGAAGAAATATGGTTGATAAATTTGAATAAGAAATGGCAACAATTTTACTGATTTCCCTAAAAATTAATGTTATATTGAAAAGTGGTCACATTAGACCTTTCCCTTCAGTATTTTCTATTTTGCCTTCATGTAAATGTTTTATATCTTGTAATTTTAATAAATGTTCTGTTTACTATTTGCTGTTTTTTCCTAGTTCAACTATCGATTTACCTCCTTTATTTATTTAATTAAAAAAAATATTCTCGCAAAAATGTAGGTAGCTCGTGATTCCACATTTGTTCATTCAGATTTCCAATTCTACTTATTTCGTTCGAAGGAAATGAAAATATTTCATTGAATACAGCCAGGGTTTTGTTTGTTTGTATATTGTGCAACGTTGAATTCTGTTTAGTTGTTAGATTTAATTGAATTCAGTCGACGATTCCTACATCCCCAGTAATTAATGGAGTCTGAATTGTGCAATCGGGACCACTTTACTTTGTCGTTTTTGGGCATCGGTAAAGAACAATATTAAAATGATGTCAAGTAAGTATTCACGTACCACGGTCGACGTCGGTTATGAAATCTTATGCACGCCCTCCTTCTGTGCTGGTTTAGTTTCAATTTGCGTTTGACACAAACGGCGGGGTCTTGCTGCTGTTTTGCTTGGCTGTCATGCTAAGGATTGTGCGATGCAGTCCCGTGAGGCGCGACGTTCAACCTCTACCCGAGGTTTCCCGTTGCACCTCTACTTGAATACTAATACCGGGAAATTTTTCAAAATGTCATATTCGAAAATAAACAATCAAATTACTTTTACCTATCTCCAGCAGCACAAGTGACATTTATTTGTTCAGGGATCGTTTGCTCGAAAGGTCTTTGATTAATATGTATAATCAAGAAGTTATTGAAAATATTAATTATATATTTGCAAAAATATTTGAATGAAAACCGAATCTAATATATTATTTTAAACTGGAATGGACCCACACATTTTCAAAAGAAACAAATTAAACCTAAAAGATAAATTTGTATTTTATTTATTTGAGCATAATGTAACGGAAAAATGAAAAAACTAGAGCAAAATAAACATGTGATCCTGTGCATTTGACAGTTTAAAATTTGAAAACAAAACAAAAGCAAATCATCATATGTTCTCTGTCGATCAACCTAAAATAAATATTCCTGTCTTTAACTCCAAGAATAAAAACTAATCAAATCACAACACTGTAATAATAATTGTTTTATAAGTCATTGTATTTGTGAGTTTAGTTACTTAAAACGAACTAAAAACTATTATTTACCGGGAATTAATAAAAATTAAATAATAAAGGAAGGAAATATGATACAGACACAAAATATAATTATTTACAAATGCTGCGAGCGCCAAAGTCATTTAATCCCAATACAATTATACATATTACGACTATTTTCATAAATTACGCTTTTTAAAAAAAAAATTGAATTTGAAAAATAATTATACGCGACATTTAAAGTAATTTTAAATTATAAACTCAATCGCCACGATAAATATGTCTTAATTCTGTGTAGACCGACATTCTTTAATCCTTTATATTTGAAATTTCGTCCGTAATATCAGGGCAGCAGAAAATCGAGAAGGTATATCAAATTTATCAGGAGTAAAAATAAATATAAGGGCGCCATCTGTACAATAGTAGTTGTACTATAAAAATAGTAGTAAATAGATCCTATTGTGAATATAGAATCCTATATTCAGGATATAGTACAGCCTCTAAAGATGGAGCCACATAGATTTTATTTTACTCCTACTACATTTCTTATACCTCCTCGCTTTTCTGCTTCCTGATATTACCGACAAAATTACAAATTTAAGGGGGCGTTTGAATCATAGAAAACATAAGTAATTTCGTTACTGTCAAAAAATAACAACATATTAGTCCTAAAGATGTCGCGCTCTGTATCAGAACTCATCATCTCAAATATACAAATAATTGAATTGGCAGAATTTGTTTGAAATAACAAATAGGTATACGATTACTATTAAATCATTTTAAATAACTTAGATATTTATGATTATCTGTTAATTTCCTGAGATAACCAGTCACAGTACAGTATTTTTGAATCCGCGCCCTCTCTTAGGGAATCCTGCAAGGTACAAAATACAAATATGGCCGTTCTGTACCAATTATTTAAAATATGCAAATAAACCAAACCAATACATCATTGTCAAAATTTCTGTTATATTTCTCTTCTACGAAACACGCGTCATAGGGTTAAAGGGTTCTTTTGATAAAATTGAAATAATTTTTTTATAAAAAGAATTTATGTAAATTAAACCCCTATACCATACGTAGGAGGATATTATGACTTATTACATACAATAAAATAAACAATTAATGATTTTATAACCGACATTTGCATAATTGTAAATTTATATTGTATTCTATGATTCAAACGCCCCCTTAAGGTGCACATTTTCGGATTGCTAAATAAATTCTGCCTTGATAGAATTAAGGGCATTATCAGCCGCGATTCCGTTTGAAATTAAAAATTACATTAAATGCAGAGAATAACTATTTTTCTAATTTAAAGTCTACTAAGAAAGTATCATTTAGGAAAATACTCTTAGCTAATGTTTTGAATAATATATAATTGCAATAAAAATAAAAATATTTTAAAATGAGTATAACCACATAGTATTATCAGCATTTAACATTTGAAATTTCGCACCTAGTATCAAGGAAGAACAAACGCGAAAAGGTATATCAAATGTATCAGGAGTAAAATAAAATATATTATCCATTTACATTTGAAATTTCGGCCCTAGTATCAGGGCAGCAGAAAAGCGAGAAGGTATATCAAATATATCAGGAGTAAAATTAAATAAATGTGGCGACATCTGTACAATAGTAGTTGTACTATAAAAATAGTAGTAAATAGATCCTATTGTGAATATAGAATCCTATATTCAGGATATAGTACAGCCTCTACTGTGAAGATGGCGCCACATAGATTTTATTTTACTCCTAATACATTTCTTATACCTCCTCGCTTTTCTGCTTTCCTGATATTACCGACAAAATTTCAAATTTAAGGTGCACGTTTTCGGATTGCTAAATAAATTCTGCCGAGATAGAATTAAGCGCATTATCAGCCGCGATTACGTTTGAAATTAAAAATTACATTAAATGCAGAGAATAATTATTTTTCTAATTTAAAGTCTACTAAGAAAGTATCATTTAGGAAAATACTCTTAGCTAATGTTTTGAATAATATATAATTGCATTAAAAATAAAAATATTTTAAAATGAGTATAACCAACCACATAGTATTATCAGCATTTAACATTTGAAATTTCGCACCTAGTATCAAGGAAGAACAAACGCAAGAAGGTATATGAAATGTATCAGGAGTAAAATAAAATATATTGTTCATTTACATTTGAAATTTCGACCCTAGTATCAGGGCAGCAGAAAAGCGAGAAGGTATATCAAATATATTAGGAGTAAAATTAAATAAATGTTTGGCCATCTGTACAATAGTAGTTGTACTATAAAAATAGTAGTAAATAGATCCTATTGTGAATATAGAATCCTATATTCAGGATATAGTACAGCCTCTACTGTGAAGATGCCGCCACATAGATTTTATTTTACTCCTAATACATTTCTTATACCTCCTCGCTTTTCTGCTTTCCTGATATTACCGACAAAACTTCAAATTTAAGGTGCACGTTTTCGGATTGCTAAATAAATTCTGCCGAGATAGAATTAAGGACATTATCAGCCGCGATTCCGTTTGAAATTAAAAATTACATTAAATGCAGAGAATAATTATTTTTCTAATTTAAAGTCTACTAAAGAAAGTATCATTTAGGAAAATACTCTTAGTTACATAATGTTTTGAATAATATATAATTGCATTAAAAATAAAAATATTTTAAAATGAGTATAACCACATAGTATTATCAGCATTTAACATTTGAAATTTCGCACCTAGTATCAAGGAAGAACAAACGCGAGAAGGTATATCAAATGTATCAGGAGTAAAATAAAATATATTATCCATTTACATTTGAAATTTCGAACCTACTATCAGGGCAGCAGAAAAGCGAGAAGGTATATCAAATATATCAGGAGTAAAATTAAATAAATGTGGCGCCATCTGTACAATAGTAGTTGTACTATAAAAATAGTAGTAAATAGATTCTATTGTGAATATAGAATCCTATATTCAGGATATAGTACAGCCTCTACTGTGAAGATGGCGCCACATAGATTTTATTTTACTCCTAATACATTTCTTATACCTCCTCGCTTTTCTGCTTTCCTGATATTACCGACAAAATTTCAAATTTAAGGTGCACGTTTTCGGATTGCTAAATAAATTCTGCCGAGATAGAATTAAGGGCATTTTATCAGCCGCGATTCCGTTTGAAATTAAAAATTACATTAAATGCAGAGAATAATTATTTTTCTAATTTAAAGTCTACTAAGAAAGTATCATTTAGGAAAAAACTCTTAGGTAATGTTTTGAATAATATATAATTGCATTAAAAATAAAAATATTTTAAAATGAGTATAACCAACCACATAGTATTATCAGCATTTAACATTTGAAATTTCGCACCTAGTATCAAGGAAGAACAAACACGCGAGAAGGTATATCAAATGTATCAGGAGTAAAATAAAATATATTATCCATTTACATTTGAAATTTCGACCCTAGTATCAGGGCAGCAGAAAAGCGAGAAGGTATATCAAATATATCAGGAGTAAAATTAAATAAATGTGGCGCCATCTGTACAATAGTAGTTGTACTATAAAAATAGTAGTAAATAGATCCTATTGTGAATATGGAATCCTATATTCAGGATATATTTCAGCCTCTACTGTGAAGATGGCGCCACATAGATTTTATTTTACTCCTAATACATTTCTTATACCTCCTCGCTTTTCTGCTTTCCTGATATTACCGACAAAATTTCAAATTTAAGGTGCACGTTTTCGGATTGCTAAGTAAATTCTGCCGAGATAGAATTAAGGGCATTTTATCAGCCGCGATTCCGTTTGAAATTAAAAATTACATTAAATGCAGAGAATAATTATTTTTCTATTTTAAAGTCTACTAAGAAAGTATCATTTAGGAAAATACTCTTAGTTAATGTTTTGAATAATATATAATTGCATTAAAAATAAAAATATTTTAAAATGAGTATAACCACATAGTATTATCAGCATTTAACATTTGAAATTTCGTACCTAGTATCAAGGAAGAACAAACGCGAGAAGGTATATCAAATGTATCAGGAGTAAAATAAAATAAATGTGGCGCCATCTTCACAGTAGTAGCTGTGACCATAATGTAACGGAAAAATCAAAAAACTAGATCCTGTGCATTTGACAGTTTAAAATGTGAAAACCAAAAAAAAAAAAAACATATCACCATATGTTCTCTGTCAATCAACCTAAAATAAATAATCCTGTCTTTAACTCCAAGAATAATAACTAATCAAATCACAATACTAATAAAAAATACAAATTTACTATTAAGGTTTAATTTTTTACTTTTGAAAATGTGTGGGTCCGTTCCAGTTTAAAATAATATATTAGATTCGATTTTCATTCAAAGTCCAGAAGAAGATGAGTGAGATCTCAAAATCATAATTGAACTTTTCAGCAGCTATAATTTCAGAATATCCAACCAAATAAGTTAAAATTTTAAAACAAATGGACATATCTAAGTATTTGTAAGGTAAACATGTACAAATGTATAAACCTAAAAGTCACAAATCAAAAAGCTCTCTCATATCCACCATCTCATATTCAATACTACAGACTTTATCTGTTATTAACTTAATATGATTCCACTTTTCGACTATGAAGTCTTAACAAAGTTGATGTAAAATCTCAAAGTTAATGCTTATCAGAATATCACTCTGACGCCTAGATAAACTAATTGCAGCGACGTCTATGCAAATATGTACTAAATACACAGTTTAATGACTCTATATTACCCTCGGAACGTGTCTTATACTATGCTGTACCCAATTATCGTCCTTTTCAGTAAGAATCTACGTTTCATTAATTTATTCCCGTTGCTGTATTCACTTTGACTTTTCTCCTCTTCTGCATCGTTTTTTCTTTTAATTTAATTACGTATTTGTTAATTTATGTTTACCAAAAAGAAAATAATTAAAAGTGTATTAAATTAGCGAGTGATTCACACCGCAAATTATCAACTTATGATGTGGATGAGCCGATGTACATTTTCAAAGGAAAAACGGTAAGTTTCGTACATGCGATGATGAAATGATGATACCTTTTTTTACGAACCGTTTTTTGAAGTCATAATAGGATAAATAACAACAAATATTTTTACTTTTCTATTAATTTTTTGCTGAAAGTAAACTAATTAATACCTTTTGAAACCTTTGAAGTGTCTTACATTTTTAAATACATCGTTAATCAACACAATGACACGTGCATTCAATTAAATGTGCATGTGCATCTCGACTATGACTTTAAACATTGAATAGTATTTCAATACTAGTTTCAATATATAAGTTATATTTTCTAATCTTACATAATTGTGTTTGATAAAATTAGAATTAAAACTACCATAATGACGAATATGTACTGTATTTAGTTCTACAGCTGGTTAGACTGGTAAATAAAAAACGAATTAAGGGTATGATTCTCTGTAATGAAATGCTATATAGCTCGGATTACCTGTTTTTCTTGTAGTAAATTAAATTCTGCAATGAGATCCAAGTCTTATACCGAAGGCATCACATGCCAGAAGGGCATATCAACAAAAAGTTTAATTTTCAGAGAGGAAAAACTCTTCTCGAATCTAAATTTATTATTACTTTTGATTGCATTTTATTAAGCCAGAAACTATCCAATTATTCGAATAATAATAGTACTTACGTCAGGTCATCTTTATTTTTATTATATGGAGTTTCACGTCGGTTTTAAGGTCATTGTAATCATTTCAATTTTCCAGTTTAAAATTAAAGCTGTTTGTCTTAATAATAAAATTGCATTTTTATTTTGTCCTGGGCAAGAATTAGAGTACAAAATCTGATGTTCAACCACAAATGAAATACCCATTATGAATTTGTAGAAATGGGTTGCGATTTCGTTACTTCCTCTTTTCCCGTTAACTTTATCCCACAGGAAACAGTGACTTTGTCTCTTAGGTATGTTGTAGATTGTTAAACATGTAATTTTCGTATGGTAAAACGCAGAAAACAGCGTTTACATTTATCGCGGATGTAAAAAGTTAATTCCATATTCAATGTTCTTATGCTCTTCTAGCATGATACCGATATAATCATGTTACAAAGGGAAATGAATGTTTCTCAAATTATTTAAAGATTTAAAAAAAAAATCAAAGCATCACCCTGTATATTTCTACTAGTTATTTATAATTTTTAACCCATCAACATTTTATACAGAATGCACTATTCGAAGCTGATATCTGGAAAAAACTTATAAGATTTCTTCATTTGCATCCGAATAAATTAACTCTTATAGCTTGTTAAAGACAGTAACATTTTACTGTCTTTTATTTTAAATTACAATTTTATAGTCACTTAGAATATTGCCAGAAGCAAAAATAAAATTTAATTAAGTTAAATGTTTGTTCTCTGCTGTATTTTAATATTTTAGTTAAGCGTATTTATTTTCCTTTTCCCTTGCAGGCTTTAGCATTTGTAAATCCTAGTTAATTGAAAAAATACAGAATTCGTTCTGAATTACAATTTACTTCAGTATCATTTCTAAACATAATTTCACGGCTTACATGTTAGAGTAATTGTAAAAATATCGAAAAGAAAAAATGATTATGTTCTTGCTTTTTGATTGTAGCCTACGATCTTGAAATTTTGAATAAACACATTAACATCATTTTTGGCGATTATAAGTATATTAATTACTTTTCTTCAATATTAGATGGTTCTCTAAATTATTTTCTCCGTACATATATATAAGAAATAAGCAATTACTGACCTAGATGTCAGAATTAGGGTTCGTCAAATAAAAAACTTTATTCTAGCTTCGTAACGTTTCGGTTCTGTAATTTTGAACCTTCATCAGAGCTGTGTATTACAAAAAAACGTATGTTACATGTTTTAAAATGTAACATCCTTAATTAAACAACAAACTTTAAAAATTAAAAAAACTAACGGGCTGTGTTTATAGCAAAAGTAATCATTTATTGTACTTGTTCTCAACATTGAATTGCTTTGTTTAAGTATATGTATTACTTAGCTTAAAAGCAAAAATTGCTCACTTTCAACAGTATGTATAAGTAGGTTAAGTACCTTTTTAAATGAAAATAAATATAATATATAAATAATAGCAATTATTGTACTTGTTCTGAACATACGAAATTGCTTTGGTTAAGTAAATGTATTACTTACCTTAAATAAATGAATTACTCACTTTTATAAATATCTATAATTATATTAAGAGATATTAATAACTTTGACGCTCATAAATCTGATTGACTTTATTTTTTTACATTTTTGAGGTGGTCATTGAAATTACGGAGTAGGCGCTATTCACAATATTATAAGTATAGTGTTCATAACTTTTAGGTTCTCTTTAATGAAAAATATTTATGGTTATTATTAATTAAGGCAATATTGAAAATCGGCTTGTTTTATGAGCGCCAAGGTTATACATATACCTTAAGTAAATTAAGTAAACTGACAATTATTCTTGTTCATCAACTGGCAGAATTTGACAGAATGCTATATGAAAATAAGTATTGAAGTGTATTTAAAGACGGTATAACAAACATTTAACATAAGATACATCATGAGGCAATTCGTTTGTCGAGATGATACGAATGTTAGAATAAGTATGGTATACTAATGAATCTATGGAGATTACTACGGGATATTTTCATTAATACTTGATCAGAACGTAAATCTGATTTATTTCAACTACCAAATAAATACATTATTTAAATTAACATTGATGCTTGAGTGAAGTAATTAGCAAAGTAGGTTTCAGAAAGACGGTCCCATCCCTTTCAGCTTATGCGTTGCCCAGTCACAATTCCTCCTGGGGATTCCTTAAAATTATCTGTAAATGAATAAAAACTGTAACGTTAATATTAAATTCAGTAGGTACAAGAAGTTACAACCTTTCAGCAAATTTAAAGCAGAACTTTCATGTATGGTATCTATCTCGTCAGCATTATCAAAACTATTATTGGATGATACAGTTACTGTTGATGCTAAAGAACTGGTATACTTACTAGAAGGCTGGAAGAAATTGTATTATCAGAAGTAATTATTTTTAGTTAACTATTGGTGACTATAGTAATAGAGCTGACTATAAAAATGAAACAGTATAAGAAAAATTAATTTAAGGATTTGAACGCATTAAAATGTCTAATAAAACCGTGAGAAATTAATAGAGAAGCCAGTCAAAATACAATTGAACCTAGTTGCAACGTTCTTTTTGTCTTAAAATCATGTTACTTTGAAAAAGCAAATTTCGAGCATTTTGATCACGGATAAAAATAATTTAACTTACCATCACTTAGTGCGGACGTGCTTGAAGTGTCATCGATGTGTTGCTGCAGCTTTTTCATAAACCTTATTCTATTTCCTATTTGCGAAATTATCTCTTTTACATGTCTTTCTTCCATTGCCATATATCATAATCTATATCATTTTCTGTATTAAGCAAAAACAGTCAAAATAAGCATAACTCTGTAAAAGTCATTTTTACCGTATAAACGTCTTACATGTTTCTGACACGAAATTTAATAAACAATTCAAAAATGAACTGATATACAGGGTGTTCCATTTAAAAAAATTGACTTTTATACAAAAACGTGTCATCTAATTTTAATCCCGTTTCCTGCACATGCAGTTAGTAACTGTAAAAAAATAAAACATGCTTAGATTAGGACCTCTTATTGTAAACAATATTACAAAAAATTTTGTCCATCTAATACGTCGTTTTCGTGAAATATAATTTTATACAAACATTGAATTTTTCAGAAAAATGGGAATAAGTCAAAAACTTTACACTTTAAGCCTATACTATCATATAACTTTTTGACTAAAAATTATACGGGGAATTCAAAAATGCAATAATATATAGGGTGTTCCATTTAAAAAACTATAACTATGGTTAGCCACCAAGTTATGGAACACTCTGTATAATACAAAATATTTTTAAAATATGCCCCTAATGAACAGCTACCACAAGAAAAAAACCGCTTCGAAATATCTTTACTCGTAAAGGCATAATCGGCCTTACCCGCGTAGTTTACTCAGCCTGTATATACTCGTAATTTTTAATTACATAGTTGCGGCGTTTATATTTAAGTATTTGTATTAAATGCATGTTTATTGTAGACCTAATCCTTTTGCTGGGAATGCATAGGTAATACCGGCTGTCCTATGCTTATTTGTTTACATTTTCATTCATGATTGATTGATTTTACAACTTACATTTGTCATTGTAATATTTTTAGATGACAGTCAATTGTCATTTTGATATTATTTGCTTATCATATTGCCACTACTGCCAAGAAAAGTAGTTCATGTTTTTATTCATTTATTTTCATATAATCTGACAATAGATAGTTTATCCTATGATAAAATAAAAGTCTTAAACGTTTTTAAAAATATTTTATTGACACATAATTTTATTAAGTAGTAAGGTACATATATATCATTAAATATATATTATCTACAGTAAGGATTTACTTTCTTTATCTAAATTACATTAAATACAATAGTTCATACTCGTGAAAAATTTATTTACAGATACTAAATCTTACTTATTTCATTACACTACGGCTTAAATTACGAACAACAATAAATCATAAATAAAACGGATTCAAACTACAAAAATAAAAGAAAACGGGGAGAATCTGTTTAGAAATAATCGACGTCGTCTTCTTTGGAAAATTTATTATAAATATTCATCATATTCAAACTCATCGCCCGGCTGCATCACCATCAGAAGTTCATCTTCACTCAATGGCTGCAAACACAATGCATTAGTATCTCGAGCGTTAGGAGAGGTAGGTATTCGAGTGGTGAAAAGAGGAGTGGGAGAGGGGTTCGTAGCGATGTGCCTGCCATTCAATGTGTTGAAAGTGTAGAATGTCCTTATATTGTGCCAGTCTCTCGCTGGAAACTAACAAGCTTTCGAATGATATATTTTCATTGCTCCATCACGTTTACTCAATGCAAAAAAAAAAAGAAAACTCGACGAGAAGAAAAACTCTTTCATAACAGTTATTTCATCGGCACACAAATACACATTGAAGTAAATACAAAGAAGAAATAAATGTGTATTTCCTCAAGAAAGAACGTTAATGGTTTAATTTACTTTAGTATGCAAAAATTGTACACGTCCTTGTTATATATAAGGTGCAAATATTGATGGGTAGTTAAAAAGCTTATTATTTAATTATAAATAAAATAAAATTGTCGCCACGAGTTCAAACGTATATATTTCAAACACTACAATCGTTTTGCTATAGTAGAGCTTCATTAGTAAATGAAATTATTATAAAAAATTCATGCAAGTCCTAATATTTATATACCTTATAACTAAGTGTAGATTCTCGATTTACAACTTAAGTTGAAGTCAAGATAATTTTTCTACAGGGAAATTAAACAACTTGCAAATTTAAATTTAATATACAGGCTGTCCCAGAAATAAAAAGACGGAGTAGCAAAAATCGGAAGCTAGATTGTGTAAAAACGTACCCGCAAAATATCAAGTCTTTATTCGTGCGCAGACGGCAGAAAAAAAATAATAAAGAATTCAATTGGCCTTACGCCGACTCTGGTCGACTTGCGGTATAGATTTGCACACATGCATGCATTGGCGGCTGGTCGGTAATAAAATCGCGCGGCACACGACAAAAATGTATGTATTTTTGTAAATAACATCCATTGTCAAACAGCACAATGAATGATGTTATTTAAAAAATACATACGTTTTTGTTGTGTGGCCCGCGATTTTATTACCGACCAGCCGCCAATGCATGCATGTGCAAGGGCGATAGATACACAGTTGTTCACTTTGTTATTAGCCACCGATGTTCAGTTGACACATAGTTATCGACATGGCTTTTACGACGCAAGAATTATGGGATATGGCGTATCTGTTCGGTGAAGTAGGTGGAAATGGAAGAGCTGTTGAACGTTTATACGCCGAACGTTATCTTCGGCAACGTATTTTTACAGCTGCAAGGCGTATACGTGGGGAACCAGGTACCTTCCAACAAGTGCGTGGAAATCTTCTCCGACGGATTGACGCCTGTCTTCGTGCGCACGGCGGACACATAGAGCAGCTTCTATAAATATCCACCTGCTTCACTTACACAATCAGTTCTTTTCAGGACCACCATATTACTTGTGTTAAAAAAAAGGAGGAGGAATAGATATTTCATAATAAATATCACACCATTAATTGCTTTAATTTTACACCTGCTAGAAAAAACTAATTACATTCTTTATATTTACTGTAATAAAGGCTAGAAAAATATGATTTATTGAATATTCTAAAATAATAATAATCAGCTGTTTCCGACTACAAACACATTAAAGGGCAACAACCTTCCTATTTTAAAAATAAAAACAATATTTTATTGTCTGCAATAAAGTGAGTCAGTCGCCCATCTGCGTCAACAATCGAATACATAGCTGCGTTATTTAGACGCATCCGGCAAAAAATGTTTTATTGGGAATGAGTATGATTTAACATTCTTTTCCCGTTTTATACAAATAAAAGCGTATTTTTCTTTGAATGAGTGTTCGTTTCTATTTACAAATGAGCATTCTTACGTGTGCCAGGTCCGTAATGTAATTTTTTTATTTAAAAAAATAATATAGAAAATTAAATTTTTAATTTCTTCGTTATTGCGGCATATTTGGGCCTGTTTCTGTTCGGACTTTACATACCTGCTACTCCGTCTTTTTATTTCTGGGACAGCCTGTATATTACTATGATATGACATTAGGAAAAATTAAAAATTATTTTTAATTTTTATATTAAATAATGACGAATTGTTGACTTCTGATCATTTAAAATGAGGTTTAATTTATTTAACTTTTTGATTTCTAAACTATGTAACATTTATTTTCTCGTCCTTGTCCTGTATGTCTAATATGTCAAACTCATTATTAAATTTATGTTAATGTTTCTTTGTAACAACAGTTGCTTCGCTGTCTTTTCTTGCTTTTCGTGTTGCTTTTTCGTCATATCTTCTTTTATCTTCCTGTTTATTGATTTTCTTCTGACTTTTGTTTTCTCTTCTATACCTATCATGCATTTTTAATTCCACCATCCATTTTATTGAAGTGTAAACTTCTTTAGGCGCGTTGCGCTGATTGTAGGCAGTGAACAAGACTGACCTGCAACGCTCGGATATGTAACGCTCGGATATGTGTAACGCTCATTCGGGTAAAGTCGGCTAAGGGAACAAGATAAATATATCATATAGAGGTATTTCAAATTGAAATTTAATGAATAAATAAATTCATGTCCCCGAGCATGACGCCGGCACGTTGCATTAGACCAACGCGGGACACGTAATCGATTGTTCATATCGTCTATTTATACATATACATACGTCACTGTTATACTCGTTCGGCGACCGTTATATGGGAGAGCATGACGCATCAGTCGTATAATACGTTACTAAATATTATACGCGTGTGTTGTGTACTGTGTACATGTGTAAATGTAATAAATGTGCGAATATGTTTTATTTAATACGTTACTGAAATATTATATGCGTATTATTAACCTCGCCTTGATGAAGTTTACACTTTCGTTCCTTCTATTTGTGATTTAGCCGTTTCTGTAATGATATCTCTTGTTTATTGCATTTTTTATTTATTTCTGCTCTTTTACTTAGAGTTATTTTTTACCTTTTATCTCTAGACCACTTTCATACTCCTGCCTTTTCTGCATGCTTTTCAAATTTGGAAAATTCCATTTCTGTTCTTCTTTTCTTTTCCTGGTTCTATTATTTTTTCTTTTATTGTAGCTCTAACCTTAAAGTGATCAGAGTTAGCATTCCACCTCTGTAGGTTCTCACATATAAAACAGTTGTGTCTCTATCTTTTTACTTATTAATATATGGTCGATTTGGTTACTATATTTTCGTCCCTGTGACGTGTTCGAATCCCGTGCTTATTATTTTCATGCTAACTACTGCTACCAAATTGCTTAACCTATGGCCGTTGTCATTTTGTTATATTCCTCTTTTCCTATGTGTGCATTGAAGTCTTCCGGTACTATTATTGTGTCTTCTTTGGGTATCTTCGATGTCCCTATAAAACGTATTTTTGTAGGCGCATATTCATTTTTTATTGACTAATTGAAAAGTTTTGTTTTTCGTCTTAAATATGCTAATCGTCCACTTATTGGTTTGTATTCTATAAATCTATATCTAATTTTCTCTGCAATTATAAAAACTACTCCATTTCTACCTTGTTGTTTCTCTTGTGAACATAATATAATGTATTGGTTCTTCATTATGTGTTCACGATCCTTCCATTTAATTTCTTGTAGTACTGCTACATCAATTTTGTAGTTTATCTATTCGTTTGCTATTTCATCCATTTTTATCCCTACCTGCTTTTCTCTTCCAAGAACTTATTCTCGTTCTATTTCTCTCATTTCTCTTTTTGACCAGTTTCATTTCCTCTTTCCTCGTTCTTTGTTCTTTATGTGACCTTTCCGAGATTAGCTTTGTGAAAGAATACTTTTTCAACATCATCGTATTCATATATCTTATTATTTATAAAGATCTTTCTCTATACCACTTTTGCTTTATTTCCATATTCTTTCTACTCTTTTGCTAGTCGTCTCAAGTCTTTTTGGACTCTCCTTTCATACATTGTCATATCGTTCTGTATATTAATCTCAATACATCTCAGACATTGCCTGCTACCCATCACAGTTTTTGTCGTGTTCCAGTTTTGCATGTTTGCCAATATGATACCGCTTCTCGTTCCATGTGCTTCCGTGATCTTTGTCTGTGTTCTGAGTTTTTCCTGTAAGAAGCTGTCCACTTATTTTGGTATTTCCTTTTCTTTTATGTCAGCATTCATTACAATAATGTTATTTCGCCTCTTTTTCTTTTTCTTCAAACGCAGATTTGTTTGACATAAATCCATCATACTTTCACAAAACTATAGTCGCCGATCGAGGTCGTATATGTTGTATTCCTGCACGAGTTGAATTTTAGAGGGATTATAGTTTTCCTTCTTCATGATACGTAGCACTAATTTCATCTTTTAATGTAACCAATAGGGATGTATTCTGAGCATTTTTTTAAATACTTAAGCAAATGATCAATTTCTGATCTCACTAACTTTTGGACGTTTCTATTTTAGAATATGAGTTTCCCAGAATTTATACTTTAATCTTACTAGCTGTAGATTAGCCGATAGGGCGATTTGGATATTTTGCATTCAAAAAATCGCATACTTGCTGTTAATTTCTAGCCTTATCCCAACATCCCATGAAAATTTAAATTGCAATAAGATTTTTGGACCAGTAATACCTTAGGTGAAAGGACGGTATAAAATTGATTTGTGATGATTGATATACAGGCTGTCCAGAAACTCTCTTGACAAACGAAGACCGGAGATTCCTCAGATAATTTTAAGACAATTTAACCCAATTCACCCTAGTCCGAAAATGCTTTCTAAAGGAGCTAGAGCTCTTTGAAGATGGCGCCTTGTAATTAGTTTTTTTTTAATATCTCCCGAACGCTTCTATTTAGAAAAACTGGTATGCTTATTTATCCTCCAGAGATGAATCGATTCCATCAATTGCGAATTTCTAGTACCGGTCATAGGCGTCCGTTTTGGGTAGGTAAACGGTTATTTTAACGCATAACTTTTTTGTCTTTAACTTTTAAGCATTTGTGCATAGATTATTAAATTTCAGGTATTCTAGTACTAAAAGGTACTCTTACTTTAAGTCGGTAGGATACACCGTTTTCTAGAAAAATCGATTTGAACATTTTTCGTTTTTTCGTCATTTCATCTTTCGTCATTTCAACTTCGCGAACTGACAACAATTTGACAATTAAAAACGTAGGTTTTATTTCTGTTGGCAGTTCAGAGCGAACTAGTGCAAAAAATAATAAATTGAATGTTAATGACGAAAAAACGAAAAATTTTCATATCGATTTTTCTAGAAAACAGTGTATCCTACCGACTTAAAGTAAGAGTACCTTTTAGTACTAGAATATCTGAAAATTTAATAATCTAGTGTCACAAATGCTTAAAAGTTAAAGACAAAAAAGTTATGCGTTAAAATAGCCGTTTACCGACCCAAAACGGACGCCTATGACCTTAGGAAGCATTTTCGGACTAGGGTGAATTGGGTTAAATTGACTTAAAATTATCTGAGGAATCTCCGGTCTTCGTTTGTCAGGAGAGTTTCTGGACACCCTGTATAAGTGGTCTGCAAAAATAAACGTTTTCTAATTAGCACAAGATTTTTTGGTTTTAAGTTCACTTTATTTATGTGTTCTAACGTTCGATAGTTATTTGGTTGACAAATTTCTTATGTAAAATAGCAACAATCTCTTTTCGATAATAAAAAAAGACTTCTCAAAATCAAAAAAGAAATGAGTAAGGTCGTTACTCAAGGACAATTTTATTCCATATGATCGACAATCACTATCAGTAGTAGCGTATTATTACCCTATTACTAAGTCTAGAAAAAAAAGTATACTTGGTCATATATAGAGTGATGCAAAGAAAGCCACTAACTCTGCTTGAAATATGTAATACTTTAAAAGTTTAGTAAGCTCCCAAAATTAATAAGATATGAAATATTCTATATAGATATTTGCCAAGCAATGCACATAACCGCATCTATGGGATTATATACTTAAATATAATCATGATAATTTAAATTCTAAGGCGAACAACATTTCGAAGAGGATGATAGAAATCTTAAATTATTTAAGGAGTTAACAGGAGCTATCACTCTTTCTACACGATTGAGGTCAAAGGACAATGCAGGTGTACGTTTATAAAAGAGCTTTAAGCTGAACATTAACAATTAAACATTGTGAATTAAAGCCACACAATTAAATGTTGCCGTTTATAAACAACATTAACAATTAATCCGTTAGCACTACCTTTAATTGAGAGGATTTGACCTTTTACATTATTGTTTCGAGATTTTATAACTTTATTTTTAACATGAGCAAATGAAAATAATATGACAAGTGATTTTAATTTTTATTTCAAAGTATGTACATGGGAGACATTGTCATAAATATTTCGTTGTTTTTTTTCTGTGTGAAATAAACTGCGATATTTATATTAGGTAATATGATTTTTTAGGTTGCTTCCTACCGTTCTTATTTCTGCTATATTTTGTATCTGCACACTGACAAGTAAACTACAATCTATTGTAGTTTTTTTTAATGTGATTTCATATTAAATTTTATATAGAAATTCAGATTAATAAATCTTTTGAGACAATTATTTTTAGATAGCCATCTATCTGCCGTATGACGTAACAGTAATTTATATTCTTTATCATTATCATGATATAAATGTCGAAATAAATGACCGTTTGTTTAAAGAATATGCTTTGAATTTATTAATTCAAGATATTGTCAAATTCATTGGTATAGAGAAAATATCGAACTTTTTGCTTTCAATATGATATTAAATTCAAGGTCTCCACCTATCATTGCTGGAGCTTCATCAGTAACACAAGCAAGAATGTTAGAAACTGGTACACTATTCTCATCAAGAAATGTTATCACAACATTAAAAATGAGGGGTGGCCACCACACGACTTTCTTATACGTATGAGCGTTTCAAACTATACAATTTTAAAAAATTTTTTATAAAAAACTTATTAAAAATCCTATTCTAAGTACTTTCATTTTATTAATAAATCGCTATAGAATGCATACTATGCAAGCTATTCGAAAAAAGTGCTACTCGCTAAGAGTAAAAGTGCTACTTCCGGTCCGAATTTTGAAATTTCATATATACAAAAAATATTGCAAATCCAGTTTTAAATACTTTTGTACTCTTGATAAATATATATAGAATGCATAACTTACGACATATTTGCAAAAAATCGCTATTCGATAAGAGTAAAAGTGGTACTTCCGGTCTGAATTTTGAAATATTTTTTATACAAAAGATATTGAAAATTATGTTTTAAATACTTTTATATTGGTAACGTACTTGTCTAAAAAGCATGACTTGCGAGATATTCGCAAAAAACTGATTTTCGATAAGAGTAAAAGGCCTACTTCCGGTTAGAATTTTGAAAAACTTTTTTAAGACAATTTGTCTCAAACTTAATTTTAAGTACATATGAATTCTTTATAAATTTGTTTAAACTTAGTAGTTGACGAAATATTGGCAAAATTTGATTTTTTCACTGAAGTAAACTGCTACTTCCGGTCTACCGATATTACTGAAAAACTAATCAGATCTCAAGAGGGAAATTATATACGTAAATACAGAATTTGGAATTAATAGTTATAGCGGTTTGACCGCTATCGTGGTCACAGACAGACACACAGACAGACACAGACATTTTTCAAAAACCACTGTTTCGGTATCAGGGGACTTCAAAACGTGGACATCTGCAAAAATCTCGGGGTCGAAAATTTTCATCATCACAATATTTCCTTATACTACGTATAAGAAAGTAAAAAAAATTAGGTGTGGCCACCACACGACTTTCTTATACTTATGAAAGTGTTACTTCCGGTCCGAATTTTGAAATTTCATTTATACAAAAAATATTCCATATCCAACTCTAAATACTTTTGTACTCTTGATAAATATATATAGAATGCATAACTTACGACATAATTGCAAAAAATCGCTATTCGATAGGAATAAAAGTGGTACTTCCGGTCTGAATTTTGAAATTTTTTTTATATAAAAGATATTGAAAATTATGTTTTAAATACTTTTATACTCATAACGTACTTGTCTTAAAAGCATGACTTGCGAGATATTCGCAAAAAATTGATTTTCGATAAGAGTAAAAGACCTACTTCCGGTAGGAATTTCGAAAAACTTTTTTAAGGCAATTTGTTTCAAACTTAATTCTAAGTACATATGAATTCTTTATAAATTTGTTTAAACTTAGTAATTGACGAAATATTTGCAAATTTCGATTTTTTCACTGAAGTAAACTACTACTTCCGGTCTGCCGATTTTGCTCAAAATCTAATCAGTTCTCAAGAGGCAGATTACACACGTAAATACAAAATTTGGAATTGATATCTACAGCGGTTTGACTGCTATCGTGGTCACACACACAGACACACACACACACACACACACACACACACACACACACATACACACACACAGAGAGAGACATTTTTTAAAAACCACTTTTTTGGTATCAGGGGACCTCAAAACGTGGACGTGGACTGCAAAAATCTCGAGGTCGAATATTTTCATCATCACAATACTTCCTTATACTACGTATAAGAAAGTAATAGACAAACTTTTAGTATCAGCAGTTAAAGAATTTTGTAAATAGCATTTCCTCAATGATTTTGTCATCTTTAATGTATTGCTTATACGCCAGAAACATTGCTTCAATACCGGTAAGTGTACTTTCACCCAATTGTAACGTAAATTCCGTGTTTTGGAGATATTCAACATCATTCGACATTTCATCAATTCGTCTGGAAATCGTGTCGTTGCTTAAACAAATTGAAGAAATTATATTGTTTGGACACTTTTTCCCCAATATTATTTGGCATGTCACGTTTTGCTGTAAACAATAATTCTAAATTTCGCGAAACGGACCCGTACAAAATAAACAACGCAACATAAAAAACCCAATAAGAAACGAAGAGACAGAAGTAGCCGTTTTAGGACAAGTTTTTACGGATCCAACTCTAAGTATAAGAAAGCTTGCGGATTCATTTGAAATAAATCGAAGAAGTCGCTCGAATTATGAAAAATACAAACTCCACGCTTATAAAATTCATCTGTTTCAGGCAATTAATAAAGACGATTTTGACCATCGTTTATAATTTTGTGAAATTACGAATGCTCTTTTTTTTTATTAAGGGAACTGTCAATCATCATATTTATCGGTACTGGTCAGATTCCAACCTAAGGATATTTCATGAAGTAGACACTCAATACTTTCAAAAATTGAATGTTTGGGCTGGAATATTTGGCGATCGTATGATTGGTCCATTTTTCTATCCGGTAATTTAAATGTGAACATTTATCTGGAATTATTTGAAGACACTATTGATCCAATGTTAACAGACATATTAGAAAACGTTAACCCATACTTAGAAGATTACCTAATATTCCACATTATGCAGTAGCGGTTCGTCAGTACTTGGATGAAAGATTTCCTCGACATTGGATTGGGATGATTCATAGAATATCCCCCGCGATCTCCGGATTTATCTATCCCCTTAGATTTCTTTATGTGGGGGTATTTAAAATGTAAAATTTACGCCACTCCACCTGCTTTACTAAAAGAGTTACGTCAACGCATTGTTACCGAATGTCGTCAAATAACACCAGAAATGCTCTAAAACGCCGGACAACTGTTCGAACAAAATTTATACTCGTGTATGACAGTTAATGGTGAACACTTTCAGCATCTATTGTAAACTAATTTTGTTTGTAGTTAATATTTTCTTCAATTGTGCATTAAATTGCTAATAAAATTAGCTTTCAAATGATGTGTCACATTTTGAAATACGTAACCGTTTTTTATCTCGCTAGAGGGCGCTAAAATCAAAAGTAGCGCAACTAGGAATCATGTTGCTGAATTCTCGATAAAAATACCTTTTCAATGATGTGTCATACCAAGTACTTTCTTTATTGGTTACAGTAAAGAAGTGGGGGGGGGGGTGACGTATCACAGTTGAGGATATGATGGAAGGATGTCCCTCATGTATGAAAAATCGATATATTTTTGCGTTTTTTCACAAAGAATTTCACCTTCGAGATATTCAATATGTTTCGTTTTTGGTGACGCACCCTGAATATGTATCATTCATTCTGACTCATTCTGACCATATGTTTGAAACGAGTACCCGAAAAATGGTTCTTAGTTTGATCTCGATAACTACGGTTTTCCTTATATTTAAATACAAATTATTGTGTAAAGCATTTGCTCAATGTCATCTTCGTATTAGTTAGAAAATTTTCCAGTATGCAACCTTATCTAGTAGATTATCACTTATATCTTTAGAAAAATAAGATTAACAACACAAAAGTTTACGTTATAAAAGACATATTGAAGGTGCAGTGAGTTAAGATGACTTGACATTGAACATTCTAATGAATGTTTTCAGGATGTTTAAGAAAATTCCAACTGCATAAGTGAAATATTTTAATAATAATTAAGCGCTTCATTGTATAAGTTCTTCCCTGGCGAAATTTATTTTAAAATGCGGAAAACTGAAATTTTTATTTCTAACAGACCACAACTAGAATATGTAAATATTATTATTGTGAATACTGAACTCCCTTTTCACGATACCATTACTTTATGCGCTTTTCTTGACCAAATGGAATAAAATTTCGACCGATATAATAATTTATTTATAAATTCAAGGTATCGTAGATTGGGGGTGGTATGACGCGAAATTTTAATGGGTGAAGGGCACGCATATATGTATAATGAATATATAGATGCGGAAATAAACAGTCAACTGCAGGAACCGGAATAAATTTTATAGCTGATATAAATTCCGGGGACGAAATTGAAACAAGGCGTGGATTCTAAGAACTGCAGACGGACAAAATAACTGGCAAAATTACACCGAGAAGTGTCATTTGTTGAACTGAAGGATTACAAAACGCGATGGGTTAGAATGTAGGGCGGCAATGGTACGAAAATAAAAGAGATTATCATAGGCGAATAACGTTTAAGGGAAGTAAGGATGAGGAAAGTTAGGATGAATCCCAAAAGAAAATACTCAATATATATATATATATATTGAGGGCGGCACTATTTTTGTTAAAAAACATACCACTAAGACCATTCATTCGATATCAAACAGGTGAAAATGCTTGACAAAGAATATAATCATAAAGCCAGGGATGTACTAGAAATGATGCATTTCAGAAAACAAAATATGTCTACTAATGATCGTGGAGACACCGCGAACTTATCTAATTTCTATCATGCAATCATATAAATTATATAGAGTGCGTTTCAAAAGTCTGCAACTATTAAAATAAAATTCCAACGAACAGTTTTTGGGAAAAACGCTCGGACAAGTCAATTTGGGTTTTAAAAAACACATCTTTTTGTATCAACTAAATTTTTCGATCGTCTTTTGTTTTTGATTTATGACGTCATCAATTTTTTTTTTAAATTGCAACCAATATTTTTTTTTTCGATGGATTTGGATAGAGCTTGAAATTCTGAATACAGAAATATGTACAAGTATGACCCAGACCTTGATAGTTTCTGTAATGAGGGACCTTAGATCCTGAAAGAGGAAACAATTGAGTAAGCTTTCAAATTTTTAATTACTATGCGAACTGTCACTTTTGACGCATTACTCTGTTACCAAAATGGTACGATACTTAAGTGAAAAGCAAAGACTAGAAATTTAATGATGAGTTTACGAGCTCTTTAACAATAAGTATCCAAAACTGGAACCAATTACAAGAACAGCCGTATCCAAGATTTTAAGAAAATCTAAACATTTTGGGCATGTAAGGGATCTCCCTAGATGTGGTCGGCCAAAAGTTTCCGAAGATGTTCAGTTAGATGTTCTACTGGACCTGCAAGAAAATCCCCATAAAGCCACACAGGAGGTGGTTGCAAATTATGAAATCAGTAAATCTTCGGTGTAGAGGACATTGAAAAAGTATAAATGCCATCCCTACAAGGCAGTTTTATTGCATGAACCTAATGAAAACGATCTGGATCGCCTTATGGAATTCTGCGAGGATATGATGGCACAACCCATCTCGAATTTGTCAGTCGAGTATTATTTTCGGACAAAGCCATTTTTTGCCTTAATGGACCAGTAAATCGGCAGAACTGCCGATACTGGGCTCCCCAAAATCCTCATTGGATGATAGAGGTTCAAAAAATTAATGTTTCGGCGAGAATTGTTGGAGATCGAATTTTGGGACAATTTTTCATAGAATGTTAAATACTTAGATTTTTTGAGGGATGACCTGACACCCGCTCTTGCGATGCTTTATCGCAATGAAGAAGATCCAGAGTTGCCAAATAATAACTTATGGTATCAACAAGATGGAGCGCCTCCATATTTTTCGTTAGATGTGCGAAGTTATTTAAATCAAGTTTTTCCCAATCGTTGGATTGATAGAAGGGGGCCAATTGAGTGGCCTGCACAGTCCCCCGATCTTACCCCACTTGATTTCTTTCGGGCCGAAATTAGAGCAATTCGTCCAGAAACCCTCCGGAATGTTCTACAAGATTGCGAATATCGCCTGGGATATTGCCAAGAAGTAAATGGAAATCAGTATGAACATCTCATTTAGTTTATTTACGATAATTAGATTGCTAACTTGCCCGTTTCTGCAGTAAAATAAAAAAAATTGTAAAATATTTATTTATTTATTTTTTTAGTCGAGTTGCAATTAAAAAAAAAACGATGACGTCATAACTCGAAAACAAAAGGCGATCAAAGAATTTAATTGACACAAAATGATGTGTTTTCTAAAACTAAAGTTGACTTGTCCGAGGGTTTTTCTCAAAAGCTCTTTGTTATAATTTTATTTCAATAGTTCCAGACTTTTGACACGCACTGTATATATATATAAAAAGAAAATATATTTTGTGTAACTAATTCATATTTCTGATTGTAGTTTTGTTTTTTCTCATTTGCATATCTGTATATAGACGTTCAAGGTATTTAATAATTAATAATGTTTTGAAAAAAGGTGTACCAAACGAAAATTAACAAAAAAATAGAAAACGTGTTAAAAGAAAAGTATAAAAACCTATAATATAGCCTTGCACACTCGTACTAGACATTTAATATGTACAGTCAATTGTACGGCTTGATATCTGCTAGTTATAATGAAGTTATTTCTTTTATTATTTTTGATTTATACTAATTTGCAGTTTTCATATATCTACTAGAATGTTTTGAGAAAGATGTGAATTAAATATCGAGACGTTAACAATTATTCTTTAATTTAATATAATTTTACTACAATACCCAAGAAAATATATCATTTAATACATAGATCTCTAATGGCAGAATTACTGTTTTCTATGTATTTTTAAAATATTCAGGCTGTCAAGATGTTTATATAGGTATATCAGTAAGAAGGTAATAACAGGAATGTGGTCTGCATTTAAAAAGAAGTCAATTTTTTTTATAAAAAAAAAGGATCGCTTAAAAGTACTTACAACGTAGAGTTCGTAATTAGACTACAACCATAATAAAAACGGTGAAGCATTACATATCACATTAAAAAAGGGAATTTTTTCTAATTTCATCTTTTCTTCACAGACTTCACGTTACAATACATATACTTTTTAAAATGCTATTATTTAATCTACTGACAACGTTCGCAGAGGAACCAACACATATTGCTTCGAGTAAAACAACTTTTTTTTGTATATGTATTTGCTTGACATTTAATCTACTATATAAATAACAGGTGAAAATCTGCAAGTTCAAAAAGCTTTAACGTGATTGAAAATAAGATTATAAATGAGATTGTTTTTTTAAAAAGAGAAAAAGGGAATCTTGATCAAAAGCTTACCATATTCCTGTAAATGATGCTTAATCTGCCAGTATCGGATTAATAATTAATACTTTTTTATTTTTGCTAATATCATAACTCTCCAAAAATAGTTTGCTAGCATTTTTGTCCTCTACAGTCAAAACAGCAACAAAGTCTCAAATACATGACCCGTCTGAAGATGAAGTTCCACCATTGCACAAGACCTCACCAATACGATACTCACTCTTGTGCTGAGTCAGCCTCCGCTTCAACCATTGACCGTTTTTATTATAGTTGTAGTTCAGTGACGAAAACTACATTGTAAGTAGTTTTAAACAATATTTTTTTATTAAAAAACAGAAATACTGTTTAAAAAGTGTGTGTTTTGTTCGTTAGAGGAGATTCCTGAAGAAGACTTTGGATAAATGCCGAAACTTTGAGCATTTACTTTTTTACTTAGATGGTCGTTATCATTTTAATATATACCAATTAGTCAGAAACACGTGTCTACGGTTGCACTACAGCGGATTTTACCCAATATTCTCTTTTTCTTGTTTTATTTTATGTATCCGCGATAATTTCTTTATTGATTATCTTTCCTGGGTTTCGGATGGCACGCAGGTTGACAATGTCTTCCTCGTGGCGATGTTAGTTGTTGTCTTCAAAACCGAAGATCTTCTAACTGAAGCTGCAAATGGTGGTCTGTCGCCTGATGGTCTTCCGTGTATGCTTCTATCTCCAAGAATATCCCACCTTATTCCTTGGCTACACCGTACTGATGACGACCAATTAGTCAGAAACACGTGTCTACGGTTGCACTACAGCGGATTTTACCCAATATTCTCTTTTTCTTGTTTTATTTTATGTATCCGCGATAATTCCTTTATTGATTATCTTTCCTGGGTTTCGGATGGCACGCAGGTTGACAATGTCTTCCTCGTGGCGATGTTAGTTGTTGTCTTCAAAACCGAAGATCTTCTAACTGAAGCTGCAAATGGTGGTCTGTCGCCTGATGGTCTTCCGTGTATGCTTCTATCTCCAAGGATATCCCACCTTATTCCTTGGCTACACCGTACTGATGACGACCAATTAGTCAGAAACACGTGTCTACGGTTGCACTACAGCGGATTTTACCCTATATTCTCTTTTACTTGTTTTATTTTATGTATCCGCGATAATTCCTTTATTGATTATATATGTATACCGCACGTGTCAATTTTCATTAGCCATAGGCGATTAATTCATGCAATACGTGACAACATGGCACCCCCTACTTTTCTCTTCAATGCGAGCGCGACCGCTGCAAGCTCAAGTTAGCAGTAGCTGTTGGACTATTGACTTGGATGTTTGTACTGCGCTTAGAAATAATATTTACGCCTTGCAAGGATTTTTCTTTCTCCTTTCAGTAAATGCAGAGAATTATTAAGCATGACACAAACAAAAGCGTAATTCTAATAAAATTAAAAATAAGGTAATTAAAAAAGGATTCTGAAAATAATAATAAACAAGTAGATCGCGCCGGCCATTTGATGATGACGGATTTTATTGCAGACTATATCTCGGAACGTGTTCGCAGCTGAACATTTAATGTAGAAGTGGCAAGATCGGTGAAAGTCGCTGTGATGTCGATTGTTGCCGGGAGACACACGTTGCCACGTATTATTTGTATACGTATAAATCGCATGTAAAGATTGAATCCCTATAGCTAATGAAAATAGACACATACGGTATATATATATATATTAAAATGATACCATCTAAGTAAAAAGTAAATGCTCAAAGTATATGTTTTCACTAGTTCATGTTGATTAATTGACAAAAATAATATCTATATTATCGAAACGTTTTAATTTTCTATTTTGTATGATTTCATTTTACATAAATCACGAAAAGCATTTGTGTATAAAATTACTTACCGAATATGAGGTTATTGGTGTCGGATAGCTGCAAGGGTAACATTCCATGTAGGATACTCCCGTATTAAAGGCAGTACATTCGCAAGTTTTACATGGCTTGGGTTGTGCTGATTTTGCAACTCTTTTTGCGAATACTGACGCCACTTTTGGAGCCATTTTCGATTCTAACTTTTTCCCAGAAAATATCGCACCTATAAAATAAAAAAAATTGTTTTATTCGATTACTATTTATCTTTATTGTCCGGTGCTCATAATTTTATGATTTAAAAGTTTTCATACGTAATATAACAATAATACAATTACAGACTTACAAATTGCATAGAATATAATCATAGATTAAGGAATGTTTCATAATTAGAAAATAATTAAGAAACTCTCTGTTTGTACACACATTCATTAAAGAAGTGCCACTTCTTCTCACCAGATATGCACAAATTATTATATGTATTGATTTATCTATAAATGTGACGTACCGACGTTCGGAAAGTCTCATCATGACAAGGCACTGGAAAAACGTTTTGCCAGTGTATATCAAACCAATGACTGGTTTCGCATTTCTTGATGCTGGTCATGTTGGTACACGACACTTTCTCTGTACCCTAAAATTTCTTTGAAGAAAAAATTACTAGATTCAGAAATGCCATCTCGACGCACTACACCTATTAAGGCAAACTATAAAAATACTATGAATATAGAATAGACCTGTATAGACCTGTATATAATATTTATAGACTTTCGATGAGTCTAATAAAGGAAATGAGAAAGAAAAGACTACCAGATACCACCATGTTGGTAAAACTGGTGAAAATTCGCGAACTGAAGAGCAACACTCAGGATGGAAGAGGAAGAAAACGTCTTCTTCTATCTCATGGTTTAAGACTATATCCTGTCTTTACTGTCTTCTAGCTCTCCCCTAATTTTGACATGCAGCTGTTCAACCATCATATTGGTGGTCTTCAGCTTTGTGATTTTTGTTCCATGTCATTCCTGTTAGCTTCATAAACTGAAAAGAGTCTATGGATAACATTATTTAATAGCGCTGGGATGAGTAATCAGCGACGAAAGGTTCAGCAAAACTATAGCAATAAGCACAATAGATATAGCGTATACAGAAGATCTAACTGTAACATCTACCAGCAAACAAGAAATGCAATGCAAATAACGTTGATAAAGATATATAAGACAAAAATTAGAAGCTTAAGGATAAAGCAGAAATAGAAATTTTTTTAGATAATTTAAACCAAAACAAAATAAATACAAAAGACACTGAAATTGCTGAATATAGGTTTAAAAAAAAATAAAGAATTTTAAGTACTTTGAGGTAACAGTTAATGGAAAGAACAAAAGAAGCACAGAAATGAAAGAATGAAATTTGGAAACAAATATCGATCATAACTTACGCAAGAGATAACTGGTTTTACTCAAATGAAGAAAAGCTACAAATAGTGGAACGTAAAATTCTGATGATATTGTAAAGTGTATAAAAGCCCAAATACTGAATTGGTTTGGCCACATTAATAGAAGAGAAGAAGACTCCATAATAAAGAAAATACTTGAAGACCAACAGCGTACAAACCCAGAAGGCAACTCAAAGCAAGATGGCAAGAACATATCTACTAGGATAAGAGGAGAATGGATATTACCCATTCGAAAATAAATGTAAAAAAACTGGAAGGAATAGAGGACAATGAGAAAACTAACAAAAACGACAAAAATCTCGAAAGAAATAGGGAGGTTCGGAAAACGGAATATTCTCGCCTAAGAATAAAAGGAGCTCTACTAATAACGAAATGACACTTAGGATAGTATGTTACCAACTGTGAAGCTTTTTTTAAAGAAAAAAATACTTTTCACGTTAAATAAATAAACTAGAAATTCACTGGAACAATTGTGAAGACTATGCTGAAGAATTAGATACAATAATTTTTTGTAAAAACTGTGTGTGTAACTTTCTTTTTATTAAGCTTATTAATTCATCCTTGTTACTTCAACAATTTCACAATATTATAACATAATTCATCTTTGCTAAGAGAATATAAACATTACGAAATACGATAATATTATTTTTGATCATTCATTTATGAGGAAAGTATAATTTGTGTTCAAGATATTCAAGCGAAAGGTCCCTGAAAACAGTAAAATATCGATAATGAAATGCATGCGGACAAATAAAAGCAAAGGAAATTGAAATTTTAATTGGATCATATTTTACAAACTTTAATTTAACAAGATAACGATGTTACTATTACTTTTGCGGTGATGAAAGGAATATAAAAATATACACCGGAAGAAAAATGCTTGTATGTATACATCGTTTAAAGTGAGTGCATTTTAAAAGACCGCATAAACTTAATGCATTATTTAGTTTATAGATGTAGGTATACGAGAAAGCGGTGTATAAAGTAGAAGATTGAAAAGTGAGAAAAAAAATTAAATGTGTTACACATTCTATAGGGGTGGACATTTTTATGTTTAAGGACAAATACATAAAAGTAACGCATGGTTAATGTCCATACTAAAATGAAGAAATAAAGCAAATAGTTTCTTTGGATATCCATTAACCGTTGCGTGTTATACCCGAGGACAAGAACTAGTGAGCTAACATCAGGTTTATCTCGGATTCTAGCCGGCAGCCCTATGGAGAATAACCCCATTTCGGACTACATGTGCTCGACTATATAGTTCGACTTCAACAAAGACAGACTCACCATTAGATTCCATCGCCAGGGGCATACAGAAACCGAGGTTGGTCTTCGGTAGTTGAATTTCTTTCCTTAGCTTGCCGTCACCCTTAAAGTTGTCCACGTCCTTCTTCGTGTATGCCAGCGTCCGATCAATTCCTGGGAAAATTAAACACTTCCATTAATAATATCACTTTTTTCATTCTTTCTTTGTATTTTATTTTTTTTTTCTCAAGGCTCAATCAAAATTTCAACGTCGATTGTAAAAATTTAATTGAAGGGAGGAATTGTTTCCCAAAAAGGGAAACAATTAATATTGTAGCGCCTTTTATTGATAGGCGCCGAAGTTTATTGATGCCCTAAAGGAAAAGAAGGGACTTTTACAGGTGTTCAGAAATTCGACAACATCTACTCAACGTTTTATTAATGCATAAAATTTATATATAATGAGTGACGTATATAATTTCTCATTTAATTTCTTTTTTCTTTCAAACTAAACTGTATACCCCAAAATGAATGAATAATAATACAGTGTGCTTTACAAAATCTATTTTTAGTAATATATGCCGATCATTTTGCCTGATATTAATGTATTTACAAATAAAACAATAAATATCCGTGTATAAAACACGAAATAACAACTAATAACTGAAACGAATTAGCAGAAAATATGAATATAGTTATTCCAATAAACTCATGTAGTCAACTAACGTTTCGGCTGACATTACGTCTGTCGTCTTCAGGATAGGCCCTATAATGGATTGTTTCTTGCCAAAAACTAAAAGTAAATTGTGTTTTTAAGATGAAATTGGTGTGAAATGTTTATGACAGTTCTAAGTGTCAGTGTGGCCAGTTATGTCATTATGACAGCTCTAAATGTTAATAAGACATTTAGTGTTTTGCGCGAATTTCATCCCAAAAACAAATTTTTCAGTTTACTTTTTGGTAAGAAACTGCTTTTTATAGGTCTACCCTGAAGACGGCAATCGTAATGCCCGCCGAAACGTCGGTTGTTCAGAATCCAAACTATGGAAATAACACAAATAATATATCAAAATATATAGCTGAGATTCATACATCAATAAATGTGTAAATATAAACAGTATTAAGGGTTGAATATATTGTCTAACAGTACAAATATGTCAAAAAAAACAGTTATTACAAACCCTTTAACATTATAAACATTATTATAAAGTTGTCAATTGGTAGTTCTTTCAAATTAAAAGGTGATTATAAATATTTATAATTCCGGTATGTGGATTTTTTTTAATAATGCTTTGTAGTTTTCAGTGATAATAACATATATATTTTATTACTACATGTTTAATATTCATTCTTCAGTTTTGCTTAGAAATTTTCTATTTAGTGTCTTCTTATTTGCATGGAAAACCTCGTTTTTTCTTTAATTATCTTTTCTTTGATTTCTGTGTCTCGTAATCTGTTTGTCGCCGGCATCACTCCAAGTTCCTTAAATATATTTACCACATCTAAAGTTTATTCTATTATCTGAATTTTTACTTTTAGTACCATTTTCTTCCATTTGTACGTGATTCTTCCTTTTCCATTATTATTCTTCTGGTTTTTTAATGAATTCAAGATTATTAGCATACTATATCTGTCCTTCACTTTTTCATTTTAGAATTCACTGCCTTCCTTTTCATTTATTGATGATTGCTACGAATCCTCTTGATTTTCGATAAACTTCCAGTTTTTTTATGGCTCTGGCTAAAAAGTAATTCTATATCTCTTTTAAGCAGATAAGCTTTGCCATTAATTGTTTCATTGTATGAATTGGGTTGACTGACTGTTGGTTTTCTTTGAGTAAATCCACGCTGATATTGTTTCAGTTTGCTTTTTCGTAATTGCAAGTCATCTTTGAAGTAACGTAATCATTATTTTGAATGCTGTATTTAATAAAACAATTTTTCTGTAATAGACACATATTTTCTGATCTACATTGTTATTTCTTCTTCTGCTTCTTTATCTTTTCTTAAGATTTAGTCTTGTTTCTTCTACTCTTCTAATCTCATTTAGCCTCTTGGGAAGCAGGCCATCTTTTGGAAAGTCGACCGAACTCGGCTTTTCATCGTTTGCTCATTTTGCCCATCATTCTGTCGACGTGGTCTCTCCGATATCGTCGTCTCTATCTCGTAGACTTTGCTTCTTATCTGGTCTCTCAAGCTTACTCCATTAATATTCTCAATGTCTTCATATCTGTTACCCTCGTCGTGCTCTTCGCTCTCGGCTCATTTATATATGCGGACTTCACATACATGTTCACTGAAAGCAGTCATACCCTGGCGGATTCCAGTTACTATTGGTTCTTGTTCTATAAGTCCCTGTGATGTTTTGATCTTATTGTTATTTATGGTTATTAATTTGTTTGTGGTCCCAATTGTGTGCCATTATTCCTTCTTTCCACTTTTCGTGATTAATTGGTATAAACGTTACTTTAACTTTTGCCTTCCGTATTGAAACATTTCTAGGCTTATCCTGCCTTTTACTTCCCATTTCTACTCTGTTTATTATTTCATATATTTCCTCTTTTGCCATTTAGTCTAATGGCTCATGGAATTCATAACCGTATTGATCATTTTTATTTTCTTCTAAATCCTTATTTTCATGTCATGTTAATAGAATCTTTGTCTGTTTTAACATACACCTCCTTAGTTATGCTACACTGACGACAACAAACAAGGTAGAAACATATATGTCTGTAACTATTAACATACTAATTAACTAATTAACACTTTCATGCTTTGATTTACTTACATAATTCTATATTATATCACATAGTTAGTATTATTGTGTATCGGAATTAGTCGTTCCCCAAAGATTGATACTAGTAGTACTTAGTACTTGGTGGTACTGTATAATTAATACTGGCTGTCCTATGCTTATCCTTGTTATTACATATTCAAGTTTACCTTGTTATTATTTACCAATCATATTGCCGCTAGTGCCAAGAAAACTATTCATTTTTTCAATATATTTATATGTCTAAAATTTAAATTAAGTTTGAAAAACCTAATAATCATGTAATACAATACATTATTATGCCGTAAAATAATTTAAGAAAAATAAAATATATGAATCATAAAATTCTATGTACTAGAATGTTTAATTTTTGCTATGACCAACCACCAACTTCGACTCCGTAATCGTAAATTTTCTTCTAATTATGCCAATCTTCGAGTTAATTTGAAGTTATTTAATGATTAATTGCGTTTACTGGCAAGCCGTTCAGCAGTATAGACAACCAGTCCTGGAGAATTCAGAGATTTAGTGGTTATAGTTAGATGTAGATTCCGCAAGTGCGATGGCGAATTTCGATACTAATTAATTAGAGAAGTTGTCCCGGAATTATAATGTAATGCCGAATTAATAAGAAATGAGACAGCGACGCTAGCTAACCTGTACAATGTCAATCTGCTTATTAAATTCCAATTAATAAAAAATTGGCCTGGAATCCCTATACTCTATTGATCCATGTCTAACAATGTGTACTTAAAAAAAATAATGATGTTTACGAAGGTACGAAAACTAAAATAAATGTTGCATCAAAATATTTAATTATTGTCATATTGGAATTAACAGAAAATTAAATATATAATATTAATTCAGGCAGCGGTCTAGAATTTGCAGTTATTCTTATTAGTTTTTCCGTGAGGTATTATTACATTTCTCAATTATATATATATATATATATATCTAAATTGATTTTTCTGCTTCGCGCTGAGTAAATTAATTAGGAAATTTTATCACAAAAATTTGCCCACGATGAGATTTGAACTCATGACCTTCTTACTGTCGATAAGATGCGCTACCAACTGCGCCACGAGGGCCTGAGTTCATATCTACTTTAAACGTCTTGATCTCTTCAAGTAACAGTTGAAATATACATCTTTATCCGGCAGTTCGGAAATGTATGTGTAAATTAGAATTTTAATTATTTTTAAAATTCTGTTTTTCTCAGCGTAGAAATATCTAAATTGATTTTTCTGCTTCGCGCTGAGTAAATTAATTAGGAAATTTTATCACAAAAATTTGCCCACGATGAGATTTGAACTCATGACCTTCTTACTGTCGATAAGATGCGCTACCAACTGCGCCACGAGGGCCTGAGTTCATATCTACTTTAAACGTCTTGATCTCTTCAAGTAACAGTTGAAATATACATCTTTATCCGGCAGTTCGGAAATGTATGTGTAAATTAGAATTTTAATTATTTTTAAAATTCTGTTTTTCTCAGCGTAGAAAGAAGGTCATGAGTCCAAATCTCATCGTGGGCAAATTTTTGTGATAAAATTTCCTAATTAATTTACTCAGCGCGAAGCAGAAAAATCAATTTAGATATTTCTACGCTGAGAAAAACAGAATTTTAAAAATAATTAAAATTCTAATTTACACATACATTTCCGAACTGCCGGATAAAGATGTATATTTCAACTGTTACTTGAAGAGATCAAGACGTTTAAAGTAGATATGAACTCAGGCCCTCGTGGCGCAGTTGGTAGCGCATCTTATCGACAGTAAGAAGGTCATGAGTTCAAATCTCATCGTGGGCAAATTTTTGTGATAAAATTTCCTAATTAATTTACTCAGCGCGAAGCAGAAAAATCAATTTAGATATTTCTACGCTGAGAAAAACAGAATTTTAAAAATAATTAAAATTCTAATTTACACATACATTTCCGAACTGCCGGATAAAGATGTATATTTCAACTGTTACTTGAAGAGATCAAGACGTTTAAAGTAGATATGAACTCAGGCCCTCGTGGCGCAGTTGGTAGCGCATCTTATCGACAGTAAGAAGGTCATGAGTTCAAATCTCATCGTGGGCAAATTTTTGTGATAAAATTTCCTAATTAATTTACTCAGCGCGAAGCAGAAAAATCAATTTAGATATTTCTACGCTGAGAAAAACAGAATTTTAAAAATAATTAAAATTCTAATTTACACATACATTTCCGAACTGCCGGATAAAGATGTATATTTCAACTGTTACTTGAAGAGATCAAGACGTTTAAAGTAGATATGAACTCAGGCCCTCGTGGCGCAGTTGGTAGCGCATCTTATCGACAGTAAGAAGGTCATGAGTTCAAATCTCATCGTGGGCAAATTTTTGTGATAAAATTTCCTAATTAATTTACTCAGCGCGAAGCAGAAAAATCAATTTAGATATTTCTACGCTGAGAAAAACAGAATTGTAAAAATAATTAAAATTCTAATTTACACATACATTTCCGAACTGCCGGATAAAGATGTATATTTCAACTGTTACTTGAAGAGATCAAGACGTTTAAAGTAGATATGAACTCAGGCCCTCGTGGCGCAGTTGGTAGCGCATCTTATCGACAGTAAGAAGGTCATGAGTTCAAATCTCATCGTGGGCAAATTTTTGTGATAAAATTTCCTAATTAATTTACTCAGCGCGAAGCAGAAAAATCAATTTAGATATTTCTACGCTGAGAAAAACAGAATTTTAAAAATAATTAAAATTCTAATTTACACATACATTTCCGAACTGCCGGATAAAGATGTATATTTCAACTGTTACTTGAAGAGATCAAGACGTTTAAAGTAGATATGAACTCAGGCCCTCGTGGCGCAGTTGGTAGCGCATCTTATCGACAGTAAGAAGGTCATGAGTTCAAATCTCATCGTGGGCAAATTTTTGTGATAAAATTTCCTAATTAATTTACTCAGCGCGAAGCAGAAAAATCAATTTAGATATTTCTACGCTGAGAAAAACAGAATTTTAAAAATAATTAAAATTCTAATTTACACACATATATATATATATATATATATATATATATATATATATATAATGTTATCTTTGTAACAAAGCTATTGTTATACAAAGGTATATAAAATTTCTGAAAAAAACCGAAACCCAGCAATGAAAGATGGCCCACTTCAATAAGGATTTATCAGACATTTTCAACGGCTAATATTCCTTTATTTAATTTACAAGACCAATTTTAAGAACTGTTTTTAAAGCAATATATACCAAGCGATGAAGACAAAGAGTTTCGAGAAAAGCAGTATTTTATTTTGTGACATAAGATCATCAACGATATCACATTTTTTCTAATGTTTTACCATGAAGGCTATGACGTCAAAAAAAACCATTTAATAAGTCATCAAAAAATTCCAGCACCGTTTCTTTTCCTTTTTTGTATTTATTCAAAGAATAACGTCATCCTTTCTAGTGCCTTTTTATTTAGGGGAGAAATAATAGTCAAAGTTAAAACTTGGCTATAAGATGGATGCTCCACTTCGACAAAGCCGCACTTACTCTATTACTTCATGGACTTGTCGAACCTTGTAAATTCGACAATTGCCATAAAGCAGCATAATCTTTTAATCATACTTGTAGAGCTTCTTCTGTGGTATGGAGTTCTCGTTCGATGGTAATCAATTTCAAAATCCAACGTATTAAAACCTGATTGATTCCTGAATCTTTGCGCAAAACCTTTAATATTGCGACATCAGATGCCCCTGCTTCATCAGCGATCATAGAAGTTCTTATTCTTTAATCCGTTAAAACCAAAATTTCAATTTTCTTAACATTTTCATTGATAATTGCTTTAACAGTTCTACCGCCACTTCCCATCGTAATTGTTAGAACCAACATATTATCGTAAAATATAATGGTGCATCTTTCCTATGCACATTAATCACTCTTTAGTAAATATTCTTGGATTCATTTCCACCCTTCCTCAAGAGTTTAATTACTTCTCTACGTTCTTTCCAATTTTACTCATTTCTTGATAGTTAAGATTACACAAGAACAACAACACTCTTCAGGTGTAAACAAAATTCGTTCAGCAATCATCAAAATATCACAACAACTTGTCTGCAAAATTTTGCGATGATGCAGACCAGCAAAATCCTCAAAGAATGGAGTTGTTCAAATAGTATGGAAACTTTGGAAGATCTTTTAAAAATTGTGAAATGACAAGTCCTATATATAACAGTACCGATATTCAAATAAGCCTGTTCTGTTCCGCAGTACTTGTAATTCATCACCTGGATGTGTAATTACACAAACAAATTGTAGTATCATTTGCTTGATATTATTATACGTTACTCGGAGTTATGGAAGTTCTTTTATACCTCACTTGAAATAGTATGACTATGATATTTTCTAGTGTTACACCAATTCAGAAGTTAGTTTAGAATATGCAAATTCAAACCAAAAATAACCAATAAAATCCAAGTTTTTGTTTTGATCAAAGACTGCAAAACAAATATTGAATTTGCCTTAAAAATATGATGGATCTGAAGATATTTCTAAGAGAGTACAGTACAGATTCAAACTTCTTTGGCTGTTATCACCTATACAGCTACCGTAGATTAGATCCTTGGATTTTCTACATCCACCTTAATAATGCAGTTGTTTGGCTTGCCACGGCTGGATAAAGACTAATTTAATGTATTTACTGATGTCCATTTGCATCATTGTATATTTTTTGACTACATGGGAATCGGCAATATTAGTTAAATGGTTGTTCAAAATCGACAATTGATAACTGAATTTACGATGGCAGTAAACATTGGAAGGGAATAAGTAGCCGTAGCATAAAGACGCTTCTATCGGTGTTGTGTTGCTTCCGCAGCAAAGTGGCTTTATTGCATAAGTATATTCCAAGGATCTCATTAATGTGGTTTCGAAAAGGCCAATACCTTCTTTATATGGTCAGTTTAAAAGTAAAACAATAATTCTAAAACAAAGAGGATAATTCGGTCACAGCAGTTTCGATTTTAGCAGTTCCATTGGCATCTGTACATTAACCTTTGAACCAGTTTGTAATACAAGCTGAAGAGAACAATTAATCTATGGCTTCCAGGCGTATCCTTTTTATCACTGGTTTAAGAATAAGTGATATTATTTTTGAACTCCCAGAAAATATAAATGATCCAAACTATATTGACCTAGACTTCAAGCACTCCAACAAAAAAAAAACCTGAAGCCTTGTAAAAGTATTGCTATAAAGCACTTCAGTTCCTGACCAAATCACAAAGCATATTGTCTCCACATCTAGAACCATCAGTGACAAAAACGTACTGCCGTGATTAAGATTAAGAAATAACTAACGCAAAAAGGCAAAAAATACCGAGGAATCAGATCTTGAAAATCACTAGTCGGTAGAAGACATATTTGACGCGCTAAAATAAATGAAGACCTGTAGCCCCCCCCCCCTCCTTTCCTCAAAGCTCCTTCTAAAAGGACAATCCTAAGAATATATTTTTAAAATCACTACGTGTTGGAGGTATTTAACTTTGTCAGTTGATTAGTAAGTATTTGAATATTAAATAGAATAATAGTGTAGTATTTCTACACATGTTTTTTTAATTTGTCGTATTTTTTCATTCACTAGTTCGATGATGTAACTTAATTAGCTTTTAAGGAAATTAAACCGATTTCAGTAATCTTATTAATGGAATTAGTGTAGAAAGACGCCACCTATTTATTCCAGCGTTATTAAGCCAAAACATTTAATGTGCTATGATAACGTTAATATAACTATAAATGGAAGCAGTGGAAATGATCTTTAGCCACGTTAATGGCTGGCAATTTTTCTAAACCCATTTTAGCAGATTTACCGACTGAATCGCTATGCATAAATTCAAGTCGCTGACTTTAAAAATGGCTCAGAACGTGTTCCCCAGGTATGAAGACGAAATTAATTTTTTGCCATTAAATTTTCGGACTATGTAATTCATAACTACACATACCGGAAGCTGCATAATTTCCTTTCCAGTTTAGAAGATTTGTGCCGGTTATTTATTGCTATTCCGTGACCAACAACTACCCGCCATTATTTAAACTAAAAATAATTGAGCAACACCGACACCCACCTCCTTTTCTTTCCCACCGCCTCCTAACCACCTCCTTAACAAAAACACAACATTTAATTAAAGTTAACATGGTTTAAAAATAGACAATCAAGAAAATGGAAGTAAAAGCCGTTGTGCATTATTAAAATCACAACGTTATCCTAAATGTGAGGAATACTTCAACACAAGAACCACTTATAAACAGAGTTTTTAACATTAATTAACATCTTTCAGCGCTTAAGAGTAACGAATCAATTTATCTTGATAAAATGTATATTCCTATACCTCGACAATATACAATTCTATTGTATACAAGGGTGGTTTGTTAAGTTTAGTAAATTTATAGGAGAGCACCACATATTTGTTTTGAGCTAATTGATTATTATTTATGTACTTTATATATAAGACTCTTTTAATGAAACATCGATAATAATAATAAATTAGCTTCAGAAATGGAGTATGTAAAATAGAAATGAAATTAATTGTGTGGTTATTATTAAATAATATAAGATTATTTAAAACAAATAAGAATTAGATAGAAGCGCTCTTTTATGCTCTTTCGTCATTAACACGAGATAGAAGATGGCCAAAAGTAGCGATTTGTGGAGTGAATGATCTGAGAACCTGGTCTATCTAAGGTTGGTACGAAAGTGCCACGTTACGAGGACGATGTTCCCGCGCCCCTTAAGAAAAGAATTTTTGAAAATCTGCCCACGTGTAGTATATCACTGTGTATCGCCGCTTTCTCAATATGACGGTGGGTTGACACAGCTGACAATGACACCTCAAAGTCCAGGTAAGGTTAAGTAAAATGTAGTTGGAGACATAAAAATTGACTGACAAACATTCACCTGACGTTTGATTAACGCTGACAGTCGCACGAAAATTCAATTGCAGGTTATGAATTGTCAAAACCGTCGGTCAAATTTAGTTCGCGATGACACTTGCCGGGAAATGTCAGAATCAGATAAAATAGTGTTAGTCATGCTGGGCGTGATACACCTTCCTCAAGCAAACGTTAAATTTTGACATGCGATTAGTTTAAAGGAACCACATTTAGAAGAAAGACTGATTACACGAGCCCTGCCGTAAATTAAGGTGGAAAGAATTGAAGCCACAATGCCAATAATTACATATGAATATATATCGTGTAAAATTTAGAAAGTACAGTCTTAAGCGTTTGCAGGTTTCGTTTGTTAAATACTGCGGAATCTAATGGAAACTTTAATATTGACAGACAAAATCTCCATCTGACGTTTGATTTGCGATGCCACGTATGATCCGTCAAGACGATCGATAGGCGATGACACTGGCAAACGTCAAAATTCACTGATATAATAGTCTCGGTGGTGGAATACGACGTGGTATGTCGTTTCATAAATGCTGTGAATTAGCAGGACTAAATACTGAGAACACCAAAGATGTAACAATCTAATAAGCAGACACGATGTAAATATGTAATGGTAAAGAAATAAAAAAATGCAGAGTTCAAGTATGGTGTTTGATTGAAGAAATGTGACACCTATTAGATATGTATTACTAATTATTACTGTTGTAGCGTTCGTTTCTGTCTGTATTTGTTTTATGCAAGGCATATAATATAAACATAAAGACATCTCCCATCCTTCTCTCTATATTACTATAAATAACTTGATAGCAAAAACATATGTATATACAGGGGTGGGTCAAAAGTTTATGATATCGGACACCAGAAAAAGGATCATGAGAGTGCTCGCGTTTTACAAGAAACTGGGGAAAAAATGTAAGCGGATGCAAACAAGCGACTTCCAGCTCGAAGAGATTGATGGACAGCTAGTAATTGTAAAAAGGTTAATTGAATGTATGTAATCACACATATCTATGAGTATAATAAGTTGCATACGCAACTTAGGGAAGCAAATACATGAATACTCATGTTTTTTTTTGTTTAAATTAAAGTCACCTGGTATATAAAAATATCCGAATATTGATTTATTATTAGGGATGCTTGGGAGTTAGCCATTATCGCGAACGCTGATTAAAAGTAGAGTACTCCAAATAATTTAATTTAACCGACATTATCACCGCTAGTTAGTGATTAATAATAAAAATTGAGTCATTCCAGATTTATAATTAATTCTACGTGAATTTCGTATCTAGAAAGGAAAATATACTTTATAAAAAATATTATTATTTATTAGTAACTTAACACTATTTTGGTTCACAATAAATTGGAAAATTAACAAAACGCATTGATTTTATATTTCAGAAACAAATAGCATACAAACCAAACATTTGGAAGAAATCAATTATATTATTATTTCAAGCTTAGTTTATGTACGTTTGATTTATATTCTTAATAATTTTAATTATGGAATAAAATGTATAAATAACTGTCAAGTCTCTTTTAACTTGATAGGAAAAGGTTCGTTTCTTATGGGCATTGCATATTTTATAAATTTGTGGTCACTGAATATTTTAGTTTTGAGAGTGTGATGTGCGGTCCTGTCATGATAGTTACGTAACAAATAAAGTTCTCATATCATTGGTGACATTATCGATTATTTGTATCATTCTTGAATTAATGTAAAAGCTTTTGCCATTTAAATCTCAGGAAAAAAGTTACAACGCAAAATTAAAAAAAAAATGCGTTAAACGTAAAATGTCATTTGATAACACATTGTTTAACATTTTTCTCAATTTGAAATTTATAAAAACGAAATTTCTATATTTTAGTCTCATAAGCACCATTCAACATTTTAAATAGTGATGAACACTTCTAGAGTGCTCGGCTAACAGATGACAAGTGTGTGTTAGTTTCGCCTATGACCCGACTCTGATAGCAGAGGCAAGGGACGTGTATGTGTTGGTGAAAAACGTCAACATGTGCCTAGATCAAATAAGCTTCTGGATGAGAGAGCATGGGCTGATCCGAACGCCAGACATAACAGAGACCCTCATAATGAGAGGAAGAAGGATCAGAAACCATGTTGCATGCTTCTTGAAAAGCGTTAGATTGGAGCCCCCTAAAATGATCATGTATTTAGACGTTACAGTTAACGCGAGCGCGTCCTATGAAGCGCAGGTAGAGATGGCAAAAATAAAGCAGAGAGGAAGAAGCAAGTCAACGACAGGTTTAAATAGAATTTTAAAATTTACAAAAGTGTCCTAAAATACAACATTAAAATCATCAAAGACGATATTAAGAAGCCTAAGGGGTGCGATACCTGGATTCTGTGCTGTGAGAATTAAGCGAAGATAATGATTTGAAACATAAAGATGCTAAAGCATCTTCGTACTAGACAATAATTTTGCATCGACTTAACAAAGATAAGTTTAAAATATTCTACTGTAATCGGACATTTACTCGGATAATAAAATAAAGCTCTCACATCGTAAGCAATTTGTAAATATCACCATTGCTTGCATCCGTTCCTATAGGATAATTGATTTTTTTTCAGTTGACAACTCTTATTCATGCATTATGATTGAATTCTAGGGAGCGCGCACCCACCCCTTGTTTGAGATAAGCAAACGAAAAACGGAAAAAACGAAAAAAAAAGGGGAAAAACACGAAAATAGAAAACGAAGACGAGCTTGACAGTTATTATATATATTTTCGGATAGTCTCTTCTATTACATTTATATAATGCGGTGTGTTTTGCGGATGGTTGTAAATTTTTATGATATGTAGATTTAATCTTATATTTAAAGGTTAGGTATTATACAGATGGCAGTTTACACGCGAGACAATAGGGCATAGGTGTCCCTTTTAAGTGTATGATATACTACTGTATATAGAACGGGAAATGGGATATTATTTTCAACAATGTGGATTCATTGTTATGTAGGAAAGAAAAATGCCCTGTTATATTTTTCCCAGACTATTGTTGCTATTGAACTTGTTTAAATTGTGATTTTATTAAGTCTATGCAATATAAATATGTTATACTATTAATAACACTACATGCAAAATGTACACTGGCTTGCAATAAAATCGAGTACACTTTAATGTCAAGTTAGCTTATTTTTAAAGAATATTTACTAATGCAAACTGACTTTAGTTTTGACAGATATGATATATAAGATATGAAGTAAATGTGATGTGATCATCAACATATGTAGTCCATTTCACAGTGCGCTATTTAGTATAAATTTAAATATAAAATTTGGTTAACATCATGTATTGTTAATAATAAAGATAAACATTCGAATATAGAAGGAGCTATAGTTTGTCTGTAGATATAACAATTTCACTTCTTAAATAGCACTCGATCTTCATAAAAGACATTAACCTAACTCTTTTAATCCCTTTCAAGCACGGGTGGTTTTGCTTCAGAATCAGTAATTTTATCATCATCTGCATGTGTTATGAATTTCGGTATAGAGTTTGTAAATACTAGTCTTCTATACCGATTACATGATTTTGCGACGAATGTGTTGCTTTAGTAATCATCAAATCAGCTCTGTAGGATTGAATATACAGTAATTGGAGGTAGACGCAGTACTGTGTGACCAGCAATAGTTGTAGTATTATTAATAAAATATTGCTTTTGAAATATTTTCATATGCAAAACTTGGACTTATTTCTTCGAATAATTTGCTTCAAAATAAAAGTCATGCTACTCTAAAAATTTTGATATTTTAAATTATGTGCTTGACCCATTAGATATTTTAATAACTTGCCTTGAATAGTAGCTGGTATTATCCATAACAATGACACTCTGTGTATGTAAAGACGGTAGTAGCTTATTCAGGAACCACTTGAAACAAGGAACATATCTTTATGATAATCCAAGCACAATGGCGTTATATTTTTGCAGACAGTAATACTTCACCAACCCAGCCATTAAGAGATTCCGCATGTGCAATAATTATTCGTGTCCTCTTTGAAACAGGAACATTAACAGAACACTTTCCCGAACTACGAGGGCGTATTTTTATGTTATCTACCTAGCCATGAAAAAAAGCACATAAGAGAACAATTTTTTTTTATTTTTCTACATAACTCCCTTCAACACTAATACACTTATTTCATCTTTTTTCCAGTTGCCCCATACCCTCAGAAAAAAATTGCTTCGATAACCCCGCAAAATATTCTTCAACAGCTTCTTTGAGTTCTTCATCGGAAGCAAAACGCTTTCCTCTGAGATGCTTTTTTAATTTTTTGAATAAGAAGAAGTCTAACGGAGCTAGGTCGGGGCTATAAGGTGGATGCCTTAACTCTATAAACCCACAGTCATTGATTATCTGCTGAACTTTGTTTGCCTTATGAACCCGACAATTGTCGTGCAGCAACAAGTTTTTTTGTGGATAAGAATGCGGGCGTTTTTCCTCCAGAGCAGTTTCTAAATTTTTAATTGTGTTTTCGTAGGCCTCTCCATTTATGGTAGACCCTCTCGGTATATATTCAATAAGAAAAACTCCTTCAGCATCCCAGAAAACAGTTGCCATCAGTTTTTTTCCAGAAAATTGTGTCTTGGCCTTTTTTGGTGGTGGAGAGCCCTTATGAACCCACTGCATGGATTTTTGTTTAGTAGGAGGGTCCCAGTAATATACCCAAGTCTCATCTCCGGTAATAATTCGAGATAAAAATGTATTGGTCCTCTCCAACTTGACCAAATTTTCTTGAGAAACTTCTTTTCTGCACAGTTTTTGTTCAGGTGTAAGCTATCTGGGTATCCACCATGCAGACACCTTCTTCATACCCAAATCGTCATGCAAAATTTTGAGAACACTTGTTTCAGATATACAGACTTCATTGACAATGACAGAGATCTTTACAAGCCGATCTCTCAGTACCAAATTTTCGATTTTTCGTACAATGTTTCGATTTTTCGTGCGAGCTTCAACGGGTCGTCCGGACGTTGGGTCATCATTGATTGACTCTCGGCCCCATCGAAAGAGTTTAGACCAATATTTTACTTGGAAATAAGATGGTGTATCTTCCCCATATACAGCAACCATTCTTTCATGAATTGCTTTTGGACCATTGCCTTCCTTTGTCAGGAACTTTATTACGCTGCGATGTTCAACTTTAGTTTCACTCATTTTATCGAGAAATGGACCGTCTCAAATCTCTATACACAACATAAACTAAACACAACTTAGCACATGTACTTCTAACAGTGACAGCAATTTTTCAATAATTTGTTTGACATCGTCACTCTTTTGTTTCATGGCTAGGTAGATAACATAAAAATACGCCCTCGTATCATCCCAATTTTTTTTATAGTATCATGGCTGTCATAGCATGTTTCGTCCAAGTAGCAAACAAAACGTTTCTCTGCTCTAAATGCCTTAACATTCGTCAGGTATTCAGGTAACTGCAATCTTTGCGATTCCATAATAGTTTGGACTCACTCAAACGATTGTCAAACAACAATTGCGCTTCCAAAATAGCTAAAACTTTGGTGAGTACCTGTCAATACGTTGTCCAGCTTTTATTGACGAGTGCTGCCATCTTCACGTTGGAGTCGGAAATATTTCAAACCACCCTTGTATTAGAGTAAAGTGATTGTGATTTACCAAACCTTTCAGAATCTCAAGTAATTTCATTGCTTCTTCGAGAGTTTTATCTTTTTAATTAAACGCATAGGTATATATTAAATAATTTCCTATACCATTATGTAATATACTTTGCGAAAGCCGATACCCATACCGAAAAGACTGCGAATATAATTCTGCCAGATGTAAGTTGTCTGGATTACATTTTAAGAAGGGCGAATATCACATTCATTACAACAAACTTTAAAATATGATTATTTCCATAGATAAAATGTAATAGAAAATATAATTTTCCAGATACCATTATGACAAGATGTTGAAAGTAAATGGTTAGCGTATGTAGTACAATTTCTGAAGATATTCGCTGTGTTTAAATATACGTGAACTCGAGTGATACAAAAGTTGAAAGAAAGATCCGCCATCAGTTCTACTATGTATATATGAATAGCTAGAGGTAAATGTAGAAGATTTGGGTGGCGGTTATCACTATGGAATATATTGAATATATTGCGAAAGGCACAAAGTTAGAAGTAATAAATCTTTCAAAATAACTTTTGTCTTGTAAAATTCGATCATTATTTTATGGGTACGTCCATTACATATATATGCTGGTTATACATATATACATAGACATACGTGCATACACATCAAATACTGATTTCGGAGTTAGCTTTATTCAATTTTAAGTTATTTTCGATACATTTATTGAATTCGAAAGCATTACATCCATAAACATAAATGCCAATCTAAAATTCAATCCAATATTACAGCTGTTATCTATTTATACAGGATGTAATGTAGTGAAACATAACAATTTCAAAATAACACTGACCAACAAACGTTGGTTTACCATGAAATGATGAATTATTTACAGAAATATTGCCATAAAAATATATCAGAAAAATCTGCCGGGTAGTCTGGAATGAAGCGGCCTTACAGAATGGCATTAGTAGTTGTGGCATATCAATAAGAAAAGCAGGTAATTTCTAATTCCAAATAATTTGAAGAAAGGTAGTCTGTGACTCTTTTTATCTGGGTGTGGAAACTAAAAATAAAATATTCGCATATATCAAAGAAATGCTGGAGTTTCTCCAACAAGAAGCATTATTACTAAAACTAAACTGCTTGTGGTTTTTAGCTAAGCGTTTAAGTTTTAAGCAAAAATTTTATTTGCAAAATACAAGAGCTGATTCCCATTGGTATAAATCATTTATGTAAAGAAATATAGAATAAAGTGTTGGAAAAACTGAGGGCGTACCAACAACTGAAGCAATTAGATTAAATAGGGAAGAAGTGAAAAAGTACTTCGACTTACTCCGTAAAGCTTTAGAGATCAAATAACATTTTTCAAAAGCCTGATTATATTTTTCCTAGACAAGAATCAGGATTACAAGGAATAAACCTGCAAAAGTTCTGACGATAGAAGAAAGTCAGGAAGTTCGTTTCATCACATTCTAGTTAGAAGGGAGAAGAAGGAATCTCAAAAATTGTTTGCTGCAATGCGTAGGGCAATTTTATACCACCGTATTGCATATTTAAAGGAAACAAAATGCAAAAGGAAGCATCCCTTCCCACAAAAATTAAAAAGATATAAAAATTCTATATACGTATTTCGGCAACTAAGTTGCCATCTTCAGTAGAAGCCTGTAGAAGAAAAGAGTGTTCTTCACTAAATTACCAGTGGTATAACACTTAGTGTTATCCCTCAGAAAAAAACACTACGTTTAACACCCTTTTCTGTTTTTCTACAGGTTTCTACTGAAGATGGTAGCTTAGTTGCCGAAATACGTATATAGATTTTTTTTTATATCTTTTTAATTTTTGTGGCAAGGGATTTTGTCTTTTGCATTTTGTTTCAGATTTTGAGGCAGAGACTCCATCCATTATTGGATTTTTTAAAGGAGTAAATTAAAAATCGGAATTTGAGGATGGAATACCATCAGGTTCCGTAGTTGTTATGAGCAAAAAGTCAATTTTTGCGAACACCGATCTTTTCTTACATTGTCCGAAGAACCAGTTTTCCCCCAGTAAAATTTCTGGCAATACCTTACTTCTCCTTTATAAATATACGTCTCATATGAGCATTAGTGTTTAGAGCTTGCAGTTTAAAATCACATAATGACAACAAAAATGTACCACATAAATTCTTTTTTTGTACATTGACTAAGTATTTCCCTGAAAGAGGATAGTTTCTTAAAATTAAGTATTTTTAATTTATCTAGAAATTTGATATCTGTACATAAACGCATTATTAAGAAATAAATCCATGCTTTTTGCTTTTTCCACTACTTATTGCAGTAATATTTATAATATACTCAAATTATGACATGTTTTCTTCGACCCAATCAGGATCGGTTGTGATTTTGAAGGAATCAAATGCAAACAAAGACTTAATGAGTAGCAGTGTAATGACCGAAGATAAGAGTTAATGTTATTCATAGCTATCAGCCAATTTGAAGGCACAAATGAAAAATATAATTATGTGTCGTCCACATATATATGAACATTAGTATCACTAGTACTTTAACGGACTCTCCTTGTTTTTGCGTCTAGTGGCGGATGAGTAACTAGGTGAAACTAGTTATACGTAATTATATTTTATTTTCTTACGGCTGTTGAATTCTGCTTGTCTTTCCTTCTCTCAGTACACAAGAGTGGCGAAACGTCGCTACAAAGATAACCAATCCATCAAATATCTGGCGCATGAAGTCAATATTACATGTCAAACCTTCGGTTTGTCTTGATTTTTTTACGGTAAAACAGAAGTAAAGTTTATTGGCCCGACATATAATCAAAGTTAACTTAACAACAACAAAAATAGTTAGATTACTTGGACGAGACTTGACCGTGTCTCTAAAGAACTAAATTAATATCTTAATACAATTTTTATTGGTTTTATTTTAACTTTTTTTGCTCATTGTTAAACGAAAGTGCATTATAGTATTAATATAATATAGGAATAATTTGTGAAGATCGAATAAAATCTAAAAAAGTTTGAAGTCAAATACAAATAAGTCATTTTCAAAGAAATCATTAATACATACAAAGATTATATGTTTAAAAGAATATTATTTGCTTCAGCCACAACCAAAAGCAGAAGGGAAACAAGAGGATTCGATCAAATCATTCTATCAAATAAAAATGTTGAAAAACACTACTAATTATCCAGTCGCCAAACAATACAATTAAAGTTGAAAATTTCACAGTAAAATACAAATTATTTTTAATTAGTTTCGTTTGTGAGGAGCAACAACGACCCTCCTTTTTTTTGCTAAAAAGTCATACAAAAGGCGAATGCTTATTAAAAAGCAAAATAACTAGGTTGAATACTAAACAATTATTAATTTAATTTTTTCTAGTTTCAAACTTTATAAAACAAATGTGAATGCATTTTATTTTGCTATAATAAAATAACTTAAAAAAAAAGTGTTTCTCAATCTCTGGAATACGGTCTTTCTCTTTCAGGAATTTTCAGTTTGGCAATAAAAAAAAGTTATACAGAATGAATGATTTTAAACTCTCTGTGGGCAAAATGAAGTAAAAAGTTCTCATTTTTATTTACCTTATCATGTCGTTTTTCGACAATTGGTCAATTCTTTCAGCTTTTTGAAGAGCTAAATACTAGTGTTAACTATTATCATAGTCGGTGATTTTAATGAATATGAGTTTGATAAATCTTTAAGTAATTATATTAAATCTATTGTAGTATTTAATTGTATGCATTTTGTGAATGTTACTCAAATTAACACCCTTCTTAATGATCAACAACTCCTGCTAGATCAATCAAATCAATGCGTCGAGCAGATAAGGAAATGCTTTGGGATACATCTGGAAGAGTAATGTAACACCAGAATGCAAAATATAAGATATCCCTAAGCGAAACAACTTGAATGCGACGACCAGTAGGAAGACCAGTGGAAGGAATTTGTGTATCCACACTCATTGAAGACTCATAAGTTGGTTACAGACTAAATCAAGAGATGAAGAAGTAGAAGACGAAGAAGAAAAAATGGAAAAAGAAGATTAGAAAGAAGAAGAGGAAAAGTAAGAAGAAGTCATGAATTCTTAATTTGTTAAGTTCAATGGTAGTTTACTTCAATGCTTGTAAGTCAAAAATTTAAGTATTGCCGAAAAGTTTGTTCATTAGTTATTACTGGTAAGAAGTTACTAAAATATTCCTTAGGTGTGTAAAGTGTTATAAAGTTTAATGGTTTTTCTACTTTACTTTCACACCGTTGAGTAGTATGGCCATCAGCATAGGACAGTGGGAGAAATACTTATTCCAAGCAAATATATATTTATATCCCGCCAGGTATTCCAACGTATTGGCACCGAAAAACTTTATACGACCATTACAATTTCCGGTCCTCTTAACCATTGTGCAAAACACATGTGGACTTGCATTATCAATTAAAAATAAAAACTGTGCTTTTTTATCGACCTGTATAATGACGATGAAATGCAAGTGCCCTTTCTATGTTTATCGGTAACAATATCAAGTTAGTTGTGGTGTTGTGTGTATGAGCAAAGTCAGTGCTTCATTTATAGTCAATATAACGACAGCTCGACCGTATACGTGAATTAAATGTTTCGCAAATCGATGGGTACGTTGCCGTTATAACAAATGTTGATGTTGATTGTGATAATACGAGCGTATACACGTCCATGCTTCACACAAATATGTGCAACAAAAGAAACATGAATGATGATGATCAATAGATTAGAGAGAATGGCATATATATGTAGATTATTAATGGAATGACTCTTTTAATAAGTACTGGAATTTCAGGTACAGACTTGTCCAAAAAAATACTTAGGCGGCTAACAAAATATCACTTAGTTAAGTAATTAAAAACAAGTTTGTATGTGTTAAATATAGCGAAAAATAACATACATATTTAACAAAACGCTTAGAAATTAACAATTTCATAAGGTAAAGCGAACATACTTGACCATTTAGAGAGACCTGTACCAAAAGAAGCAAGCAAAACATCAATAAATCTACTATTAAAGCTGAAGAGTTTTAATAAATATGATGTGATTATGAAATTCTCTGATTATCTTCTAAAGAACTGAATCGGGCAATTTTTTTAGGATTATTAATAACTTAATATGATTTCTGAGTCACTTTGTCGAAGAGAGTAGCTATAACTTTACCACAACTGCTCACTCAACTATAAAGCACTTTATTTCAGAGTGCCGTCTCCTCAAATAAACTCAATCAAGCAAAAGTGTTTCAGATTCATAACTCTAGAGACAAGGTGGAAAACTGTAAACCCAATTCGATGTCTTCTGTTGTAACCAATTTATTTCAAATGGCACTTAAAACCATATTAATGGGCTATATTGAAACAAATAACTTATTTAATGAATTATATCATGGGTTTCAAAGGAGAAAGTTCAGAATTACTGCTTTGGTGGGGGCCGTGGATCATATTGCAAAATACTTAGATAAAGTGAAAATGTCTTTCTCAGATATTAGCAAAGCAGTTAACAGACTTATCACCAACTACTGTCATTAAGGAGTCTGTGATGTATTTAACACACATAAGGTAGCTCGTGGAATGGAATTGAACCAGTCCAACATATAATGTATTACCCAGGAAATAATGGAATATTTCTGGGATCAATACAATATATTCTATGTGTGAACTATCTACCAATGAGTATTACACAAGCTAGAATGCTCAAATATACCGATTAATATTCTATTTTGCTTCAAAAATCTAAGACAATCTCCTGATGAAGACTCAAGTTGCTATAGGTGAAACCAAAAAGGGCTTCAAAAGCAATAGGCTGGAACCTGAGTGTGAGTGTTGCTATGCCTTTCCTAATTCCTTGATTAATGCGGTGATGTACTGACGAAAGTTACACCATAGACGCATGGATGAAAATTTTCCATACACTGATTTTGACAAAATTAAATATTAAATTAAAAATGAATATTATATTGTATGTTCTGTCTCTAGAAGCAACTTGCTAGCATAGAATATAACAAATCCAAATTCAAGCCAGCATGAATAGCCAACTTTGTATTGCTTCAATTTATGGCGAGCTACGGTGGTAATTTACTCAAGGGCTATTTGCATGATATGAAAAGTTTTTTTTTTTACAACAAAGGGCAACAATAAGAACAATGACGTAGATGAATTATAAAGTTAATTGAAAAAATATTTTCTTTATCAATCAAAAAACCATCAAAACCAAAATGCTACAACCAGAATTTTTTCACAAAATTAAGCTGTAATATGCATAATCAACTTAATGAACACAACAGGCCAACAAAATTATATAAAAAAAAGGTATGGCAGTTGAGAGTCATTTAAAAGAAGTCGAATATACTTGGAAATATGGGAGGTGTAAGGAGTAGTCAAAACCTCTAGGAAGGTATAAGATTATAAGATAAGCATTTCTAGTCTGCTTTGAAGTCTAAAATGGTAACAAATATTGACTGTGTTAGCTCCTTTTGATATTTTTAAGTAATATGAAGCGATTACGAAGGAAGACTAGCACACTCCATTTTTGACCTAACCAGCGAAATATGTAAGGTGATTATTACGTTGGTGTTTGAAAAAGCTCTTCAGTAGCGAATGATAAATCTTAAAATATGTTTAGTTTACTAAGATATTCTACAAATATGTATATTAAAGACAAGTTTTACATCGAAAGTAACACCTAGTTTTTAACCACATCAACTCGTTCCAGATAAAAATGGTTGCAGAAAATTCGTTCCAGGCCTCTAATGAAAGTAATAATTTTATATTTAGCAGGATTAAAATTAAGTTTTTCATTGAACGCCTATTCTGTGTATCTAACACTGACAAAAAACTGATATAACTTTATGTCGTTTGAAAACAGAAGTTTCTGGCACTTTATATTGTCAACAACATCTTTGATAATAATACTAAAAATTGGTGGGCTTAAATTGGAGATTGTTTGAGGAATACCTCCTAAAGAACAAGTCTATACGGTTTAAGATTTAATTGACAGAAATAATTTACGAAGGTAATTTATTCGTGATTATTGAATGTTGTTCAACCTTGAGATTTTTGCAGATGTCCAATTTTGGAAATCCCCTGATACCTAAAAATTGGTTTTAAAACATATCACTCCCACAACCCCAATATTTAACACTGCTTTTGTAGAAAAGTATTTTTAAAACTCGGACCGGAAGTAACACTTTTAGTTTTACCAAGAACCAGTTGTTTTTACAATTATCTCCCAATTTATACATTCTATACAAATTTATTAAGAGCATAAAAGTATATAGAGTTTGCTTTGGAACAATTATGGTGCTAGCAAAATTTTGAAGTTCAAATCTGTACCCTTCGAATAGCAAATCCTCGCAAATATCTCGCAAATTGTGAATTTTATAGAGATTTATTTACAGTGTTAAAGAATTCACAAGTTTCGTATACATATATTCAAAATTTGGACCAGAAGTAAAACTCTCAGTATCAGAAAAACGCAGTTTGTTTTACTAATATCTTGCAAACTATGCATTCAGTAAAGATTTATTGAAAGGATAAAAGTATTTAAAATTTTTTTTCTTAAAATGTAGTTACAACTATTGCAAAGAATGAGTATACTGCTAGCAATATAATAAAATTAATATAACTGAATACCTCTTACAATCAATGGATATCCCTAATTTTTCTTTCAAAAAGGAAACTCTTAACGTTTGTATGTGAAACTTCTCGACTGATATTTATTACGGTGTTACTTTCTTTTTACATTTTATTGTACATGTGTGGTCTAGCCGGATCCCTTGTTTGTAAATCGTCGGACTCTTACAAATGAAGACCTAGCCCGGTTAGATCGTCGAAAGGGAAACGAGAAATTGTGTAATGAATTGTACCGCCTACACTTTTAACGTAGGAAGGGTAAAAATTTCCACATCGTCAAATTAAAAGGAGCCCCCTGTTAGTCGAATTGGAAAACAAGAAATAGCACAGTGATTTAATCAACATTAAATAAAACATGAAAGCGGCGACCTGTTCCTATTCTAAGTATTGGTAAACCTGGTAAAATCCACGTGGCTTGCCTGGTGGCTTCCGAGTGGTTTGCCACCCCCTGCGGTTTTGTATAGTACTGGACGGCTCAGTGCACCTAAAACCTTCTTCAGCTCATTTAAAACCTATACACGTAAAGAAATAAATGCATTTCACACCAATGGTCATTTTACCCCTTAACTTTACTTTGACGATTAATAGCTATTTATAAGCAAACATTATTTAGAGATTCATACAAATATTAATAAAACAAAAATTGTTTTAGAAACATCTACGGTGTCTAAAGTGATGTGATAGATCCTGTGTTTGTTATTGAGGATAACATTCATATTGTCAGAGATTGTAAATAAGTACATTCAGAAACGGAATTTAAATAGTTTAAAAAAAAAGAAGTAAATGTGTTTTCTGCTTTCAATGTACTAATTTCGCCACTTAGAAAGCAAAATGTTTTACAATCTTTGACAATGTAAATGTTATCCTCAATAACAAATACGAGATCTAAATGTGCGTCTTCAATTTCTATATTATACAATTTTTTACTTTGATAAACTTATATAACTTACAATAGCTTAGTACACCCGAGATAACTTTACCAAAGAATTAAATTTAATAAAACAAATTGCATTAATAATGGTTATGACCCGACCATGATTGATAACTTAGTCTCAAAAAAATTATTATGAAAATCAGTTTCTTTAACATACCCTATGCCAGAACGAAAACATGATAAAGTCTATAGATCATTAACATACATGGGTACATTAAGCGTAAATTTATCCAAACTACTAAAAACACATAATATTAACACGGCGTTCAATACCAGTAACGATCTATACAAATACATAAAAAACAATAAAGAGTACAGAAAAAAGACATGTCTATAAATTAACTTGTGGGTCTTGCCCGAAGTTCTACATAGGACAAATAGGAAGATCTTTTGAAACTCGCATCAAAGAACATCTGTCATGTTACAAGATCCAAAAAACAGATTCCACATATGCGAACCATAACATAATTTTAACGAAGATTTTTCTTTGTTAGGCGTACAATATAAGAATATAAAATTAATTTCTTAGAAGCCCTAAATATCAATAAACACAAAAACTCTAATTTTGTTTTAAACGATCAACTTGATGTAAATAAATCTCCTTTACTTAATTTATTTGTTTAGTAGTAGAATACACATAGTTTTATGAGGGTTTTAACCCACTTCCCCCTTGGTTTCCTTTTTTTCCCTTTCTTTCTTACCTCCTACAACCGATATATACTTTGTAACATATATTTTTAGTCATTGCTGAAGAAGCCACTGTGTGGTGAAACAATTGTTCAATTTTAAGTTATTAAAGTGTAGTTCAACAAGTCTGTTTTGTTTTATTTACGTTTTTGATAAACTGATAACTATTAGTTTAAAAAAAAATATTTTCTTCTTTAAATGTTAAGTGTAGATTGGTGAGTCATTAATATTAGTATTTTGTTGTCTACATAGGTCTGAGGAAGGACTAAATAAATGTCCGAAACATCACAAAGATAAACTGTGTTTCATTTTCAAAAGAAATTTTTAATATAAGGAAAAACCAAGTTCTGTGTTATAAACAGTGATCAACATTTCTATATATATATATATATATATATATATATATATATATATATATATATAGTGAGGTATGATCACGACTGGCCAGTTGAGGAAACCAAATTAGTTGTATATTGGGATGAGCAGTCACTATTGGCCACTAAGAAAACTCTTTCAAATTTGAGTCAAGCTTTCGGTTTATTGACAATTTAAACCTTCATCAGGACCTGATGTAATTAAAATAACATAAGTGTATATTTTAGATTACAAACATTAAGTGTAATACATACTATTTGTGAGTTATCAATATAGCAGCACCACATTGTCAGGATGTCCTCCATTCAAGGGCGTTTGCCGGTTCAAGTCAAAAAGGCAAACCAAAACCCTTTTTTGACTTGAACCGGCAAACGCCCTTGAATGGAGGACATCCTGGCAATGTGGTGCTGCTTTATTGATAACTAACAAATAGTATGTATTACACTTAATGTTTGTAATCTAAAATATACACTTATGTTATTTTAATTACATCAGGTCCTGATGAAGGTTTAAATTGTCAATAAACCGAAAGCTTGACTCAAATTTGAAAGAGTTTTCTTAGTGGCCAATAGTGACTGCTCATCCCAATATACAACTAATTTGGTATATATATATGTATATATATATATATATATATATATTATCGAAATAAATAAAGATACGACGTTATTCAACAGTAACTACAACATGAATTATTCTCTTATTTATTATTCACTATTCACATTTTGCAAATTTATATCTTATTAAAAGGCAACTTAAATTTGCAAAATGCGTTGCTTTCAATTACAATAGTGAATAATAAATAAGAGAATAATTCATGTTGTAGTTACTGTTGAATAACGTCGTATCTTTATTTATTTCGAAAGTCGTCTGATTATTAATGTTATTGCGGTCTCTCCCTAATAGTTTTTCCAATAGACCGACTCGGCAGCAAGAAGTATCGAAAGGAAAAATTTGATTTTTCCCTCTCTAGACACATTCATGCGCAATAAATGTATTTTATTGACGTCGAACAGGTACTTTCGTTTTTAGGAGGGAACGAGACACGGGAGGAGGATGCTTAAATCAAAAGTCGAAAGGAACATTCGCGTCGTATATTTTTATTTACAACAAAAGGATGGATGCACTTACATTTAATTATGTATGGTCGGATTTTACTACTCCGTTGAATGTTCTGTATTATTGATGTGAAACACTGACCGGTTTACAAAATCAGATAATTCCGTTAATGCAACATTTAGCACGAGCAAATGATAAATAATCCAAGACCTTTCCCGAATATTCATATTCGTACATGTATAGGGTGAAAATTTAATATTTAAATCCAGCATTTTAGAACTTCACTGTAGCGAAATATAGCAACGATTTGATTATTTTATTAGCTGAATTATTAGTGGAGAATATAATATTTACAATATTTTGACGTTACTAATTATTTTGAAAAGCTTTTGTGCTTTAATACAAATTAACATAAATATAAATGCATTTAACGTATTTAACAGAGTAGAAAATTATTAATATGTGAAAGTAAATATTTAAAAATACAAAGATGGAGTACATCACATCTTGTAAATAAAAATTATAATCTCTTAATTGACATATTGAAAAGTTTAATAATATTAATCAGTCCGATGTTAATTATCCACCTTGGTTCTTGTCTGAGATAATATTTCACATTAAAAACAAAAACTACTTGATTCAATCAAAAACTATTGTCTTCTATAATCAATTTAAGCTATTTAGGACTTTGGTGAAGAAAGAGATTAATGAAAATTAAATTTTATACCCATCAGTAATGGAAGATTCTATAAGAACTGACCTTTCAATCCCTGGGGGTTTTCAATCTGCAAAGAGACGTACTACTAGGGTACAAAACATACTAATTGATGAACATTGTAAGACTTTCATGGAACTTAGTCACTTTATCAATGCTTTTGCAAACAACTTTTCGGCAGGACTATCTTTATCTACTAAATTTACAGGCCCAGAATCAGATTACAACTCCCTTCCAAACTCATTCTCATATGTAACTGAGGATAAGTTGCTGGAATTAATGGTTGCTTTCCCTAGTAAGAGCACAGCACGTGATGAACCTAGTTTCGTTATGCATGATTGTAGATACGTCTTTGCTTCTGCCTTAAGAACGATTATCAATGTATCTATATCTTCAAACATTTTGCCTGAACAATGGAAAATCACAAGAATTACCCCAGTTCATAAAAGGGGAGATCGTACATATTGAACAAATTCTTGCACGGCGCCATCGACAAGGAAAGTTTGCAGTTTTGATGGAGAGGTTTATTATCAAGGTGAAGGGGGTCGCTAAGGTAGATCTTGCATCACGAATCAGTAGACTAGTAAGTAAATCATCATACGCATCAAAATCATCAGGAAAAGTTGACATTATTCCAATTAGCTCGTCCTCATCAACACATGACAAAAAGATGAGTACATGATTCAGTTTGGGAATCCCAACACAAAACAGGGAAATGGGCTGATATATTGAAGGAAAATTATCAACAAATGCGTTAACAATATTTTGTCGTGTCTCGACTTGTATGTTATCAATAGTCAAAGCATCGAGGTATCACCTTTGCTTCGTATTTAGTTAAAGGTTTCTTTAGGCTCATTAATAACACTGGTCAACAGTGAAATTGCTTCTTAGGTGAAAGTACCCAATCCTGAATGAATTCAACGTGCTGAACACGAATATCACATTGAAAAAAGTTGATTGGCTCACGTTCAAGAGATATTGACGTTTTGTCCATTGTATAGATGCTATTGCATAATGTAATGCAATTTAGTGAGAAATTACGAAATTTTGCGTCATATTGCATCACCCCTTCATGCAAAGAAGTTAATGCAGCATTTACTGTAAGTTTCCATTGAGAGTGTTGCGAAATTGATTGCGCAATATCAAGCAATAGCTAATTATAGTTTATTTATAAATGGCCGACGTGACAGTTAACTCGTGCAATGTCCGTTCATTCGCGCATATTTTTCGAAGCTCTAGCATACATAAGTGATTGCTATTGTGTAAAGTAACTAAACAGTAGCAATGCCTCGTAACTGTGTTAATAGTGCAAATAACTTCTGTTATATTTGCGGAGAAGTGACATTTGCTGCACAGAAAAAGAACATCAGTGCAGCAGTTAAGAAAGCGTATCATTTGTATTTTGGTTGCAAGATAGGCGACCAGGACAAAGACTGGGCCCCACACGTATGCTGCCGCACTTGTGCTGTAAATCTTTCACAGTGGCTTAATGGCAAAAGAAAGGCAATGCCATTTGCTGTGCCCATGATTTGGAGGGAGCCCACCAATCACGTTGACGACTGTTATTTCTGTATGGTACGACCAGCTTCTGGAGGCATCACCAAGAAGAAGAAGTGGACAGTTGAATACCCTAACATACCATCTGCTCTGCGACCTGTCTCTCATGGCGAAGGACTCCCAATTCCAGAACCTCCTACAGATTTTTCTATCAGTTCAGACGATGAGGATGGTCATGCGTCGGCGAGTTCTCCTCAACGTGGCAGTAAGGATGATGACTTTTCGTGCTTTGACGAAACATCTGCACCACATAAAATTACCCAGGATGAAATGAACGATCTTGTTCGCGATTTGGATCTGTCGAAAAGCAAAGCGGAGATACTGGCCTCAAGACTTCGACAGTGGAATCTTCTGGAACAGAATGTCCGAGTGACTTCATTTCGCACTCGCCATCAGCTCTTCGAATCTTTCTTTAAGAAAGAAGAAAGCCTTGTGTTCTGCTGCGATATTGATGGTCTACTACAAGCTCTCGGTATTGCACATGATCCCCACGAATGGCGGCTGTTTATAGACGCTTCAAAACTGAGCCTAAAGGCGGTTTTGTTGAATAATGGGAACCAGCTTCCATCCATACCTATTGCACATGCGGTCTACATGAAGGAGACTTACGGCAATCTAAAGCAGCTACTGGAGACGATTAACTACAGCAAGTATGGCTGGCAGATATGTTCTGACCTGAAGGTAGTATCTCTGTTGATGGGTTTGCAGCAGGGATATACAAAGTACTGCTGTTCTCTTTGTCTGTGGGACAGCAGAGCAATCGATTTGCACTACATCAAGAAAGACTGGCCTCCGAGAGCATTTTTTAAGCCTGGAGAAACGAATGTACAGCACCCACCATTGGCACAGCCACACAAAATCATCATTCCTCCTTTACACATCAAACTCGGTCTTGTCAAAAACTTGGTAAAAGCCATGGATAAGAATGGACCAGCATTCAAGTACCTGCATGACAAATTCCCTCGACTCAGTGAAGCCAAAATTAAAGAGGGCATCTTTGTGGGGCCTCAAATTAGACAGCTCTTCCGAGACCCCAAGTTTGAGGAACTTCTTCAAGGTAAAGAAAAACAGGTTTGGGATGCATTCTATCAAGTGGCAGCAAACTTCCTGGGGAATGACTAGGCAGAAAATTACAAGTGTCTGGTTGAGGATATGTTGGCTTTGTTTCATGAATTCGGCTGCAATATGTCCTTAAAGATCCACTTTCTTGATTCCCACTTAGATTTCTTTCCTGATAACTGCGGGCAGGTCAGCGATGAGCACGGCGAACGCTTTCATCAGGACATTGCCACCATGGAGCAACGGTACCAAGGCAAATGGTCTACGTCAATGCTAGCTGACTATTGTTGGACAATCAGTAGAGATGCTCCACAAGTCCACTACAAACGGCAGGCCAAAAGAAGTCGAAAGCCGGAAGCAGACTAATGTTTTCTTACCATGTATTATAATATTGACATAAGTACACTTTTTCTGAAATATGCGTAAATGTTTTCTTACCATGTATTATAATATTGACATAAGTACACTTTTTCTGAAATATGCGTACATATTACAGAAAACCCGTAGCCAATTCAGCTTTTTCTTAGTCATTTTCGTGTTCAGCACATTGAATTCATTAAGAAATGACTATTTTCAGCTTGGAAGCATGAACTTTTCGAAAATTTGTTGCCCAGTGTAATCAAGGATTCAATCATATTCATATACGATTTATGTGTATTACACAGACATCTAGGTCTTAGAAATATCAGAGAAAAACATTTTTTGGTAGATTTCCAACGCCGTCTGAAATAGAGTTTCGAATTCAGGTAACTTGATGTCATTCGTAAATCGCACATGAAACCGAGATCTGGCTGGTCATAATCGGAAGAGATGACTCAATAACTGTATACAATACATTATGAAAAACTATCAACAGCGTTGTTCACATCATTACATTCTTCCATGAAAGACCAGTCAGTAAATAACAAATCAGAATACAACTTTTGAAAGTTAGCTTTACGGATTTTAAACCTTTTATTAGTGTTAGAAGGGAAATTTGAATGTGTGGAAAAAGCAGATGTAAAGGAAACTGCAAGGCTTAATAGCGCATGATAAGGATCCACTGTCACAAAAGGAGAATTATCTAGTTCCACACCAATACTGCACTCACATTGGAAAGGACTAAATCCAGCTGACGATTATCACAATTCCTTATATGGTTATGTTGCTTAATTAGGAGTGAATTACATAAAAGACTGAAAGTGGTATATTTAGAGATTTAGAGCAAGCAGAGGTGTGGTCTGTGAAATGAGGTAGATTCAAGTCGCCAATTAAAATGTATGGTTTATCATGAAGAAAGATTTCACAAAATTCACAAATCAATTCAAAATCCTGTTGACACAGATTCAACGGTATATAAATAAAGTGAAGGTATTCTGTATACAAAATCGAGTTGTTTGGAAATTTAGTTAATATAAAAATATTTTCTAAATAACGTAACAGAAAACGGTAAGGGAAAACAATAATAACCGGTGGGCCTATAAAAACATGAATTTGCAAATTTCACAATACAAATTTCATGTCAGCCGGTGATTTCGGTATTTAATTTTCGTACAGGTTTGCTTTCGAGAAATGACCAGATGCACACACACGAATAGCCCGAATATTTTAATGGTATGTTACCTCCTTTGTTCGGAATCATGTTAAAGGTTCAGCCCCAGCGACGGCGTTTTCAGTCAAAATGTAAATTACCTATGATGTATGCGAGTATACATGAGAAACAATGTAAACTAGTGTCATTACTTGTTTAAATATCCCTCATCCGTGGGTTACATTACCTACACAGCGATCGCTCCGTCATGTTTTAACGGCTATTCTATGGCAGACAATAAGAAAGGTATTTACAAAAACTCGCTTTAGAATCTCGCCTCACGTTCAACATTTGTCAATAATAAAAAAAAATGCAATAAACACAAAAATAACGCTCAAATGCAATATTTACAAGTAATTTTACATACGTTGGGCGCCATTCTTTTTAATTTCTTATACTTATAGTATAAAAAAATCTCTCTCTCTCTGTGTGTGTAATGTGTGTGTGTGTGTTTGTATGACCGCGATAGCGGTCAAACCGCTATAGCTATCAATTTCAAATTTTGTATAATCTCCCTCTTGAAATCTGATTAGATTTTCAGTAAAGTCAGCAGACCAACTCTACCGGAAGTAGGTCTTTTACTCTTATCGAAAATCAGTTTTTTCCCAATATTTTGCAAGTCATGCGTTTTAGACAGGTACGTTAGGAGTATAAAAGTATTTAGAACATATTTTCAATAAGTTTTGTATAAGAAAAATTAGGCTTAAAAAAAGGTGTTTATTGCTGGACTCCCCAATACCAAAGAATATTACCCTTCCGGTAAAGAAGCGACACTGTGATTTCATTTTCAAAACGCTTCAATGCGCATGTATATTCCCAAAATGGCCTTTTGACTGTTGCTAGACGTCAGCTGTTTGTATTGTGCGTTATAACCAAATTATAATAGTGTTTTTTGAAATAAATTGAAAATTTGTTGAGTTGTTAATGTATTGATGGTTATAGTCATTGGTTAGTTGTGGTGGAATAACTTGAAAATGTGGTTTTTATTGTACGGTTAAAGGCTGTGAGTCTAAACCAGACGGAAAAATAAGCTTTTCTTACTTTCCAGGAGATATAAACAGGTAAAAATTAATATCTTTATTGTAATATTCTTTTGGAAATTATGGAATTACTTTTTTCGTACAAAGAAATGCATTAATGTATATACCTACATAAAGTTTATTACAATATTTTTTTTTATCAGGCGTTTGGAATGGATTCAAACCTGCAGTCGTCCGGAATTAATAGGGAAAGACGAAAAGTTTTCAAAACAAACAAGAGTTTGTGCGAAATATTTTGAAGCACATATGTTTCTGAATGATTTGAAAGATCGACTACAAGGCCATGCAAAACCAACACAGTACTTACCAGAAGAGAAAAATGTACGCCCATTGTAAATTTAAAATGAAGACTTGCTATTCATCTAATTGCACTTTGTTTTTGTTAATAAACTAACAGACGGAGCAAATCCTGAGACCTGTGAATCATCTTGCTCATTCTGGTCTAGTTCACGGTAAGTTTAAAATCAAACTTATCCTTCATACAATAATTGTATCCTTTTTTGTACCCTTTTTAGTCCTGTGGCTACTCAAACACATAAAAAGTTGTCTTTCAGTACACCTTGAGAAAAAATTTAAGAAAAGAAAACAAGAAACTTAAAATAGATAAAAAACTTCTGGTAGTTATTTACCGTATGACAATGCGCTGCATTATGTTTGCAGATACTTAATGAAAAAGTGTTTGGATAAAGATACATGTAATAAATGTTCACAATATGGAGGTACATTAAGGAATTAAATTCAAGCACAATTATGTGCTATTTAAAAGCTTACGATACCAAAGAAAAATCAACATTTAGCAATTTATGTATGGTTTCCTTGGATTTTGTAGAGTATATCAGATAAATGGATAAGTGTTTTGTACAACATTTCGAAACCTTTGCAATTACAGATAACGTTGGATTAAATTTCATTAAAGTGTTTGAACAAATTCCTTTTTGTATGCCATGTGAAAATATCCCCAGGTTGTACTTATTAAAATATTTTGTAAATTAAAAGTTTTTTATACTCTCAAAAGAGGTAATGCAGATTTTAAAAGTACATCTCGGAGGTCCACAAAAATTTATTTCTAGTTTGTAGTTGTAGTTATTTTTATATCTAAGTATTTTATTGTTGTATATAATTTGTGTTAAATATATATGTTTGTTTATGAATTATGTTATTAAAGAATTATTACTTGTAAATTTTGTCTCTTAATATATTGTCCATTCCAAACAAAATATTTAGAAAAGTATTATTTGGATATCCACGGATAATAATTGCCGAATAACTATTGTTTATATATGACAATAATTTATTTTGGCAATATTCGGCAGTTCTACGCCAATGGACTGAAACGCGCGCCACTGAATTAGTAGTTTCAAAATGGGCGAAGGTCGTTGAAATGTAAGCTGAGTTATCTTATGCAGTGTCGCTTTTTTACCATAAGGGTAATATTCTTTGCCAATACTCCCGCCTAACATTATTACATAGCTACAGAAAGTGCTGATCATTCTGTATATATATATGTATGTACATACATTTCCAAATATATCTGAGCTATTTTAAAATATGAATGACATTGTGTACCAGCAATTGAGTTTTTTCAACACAAACGCACACTTTCAATTTTGAAATAAGTTCTTTCATATTAAACATTCGTAAACTTAATTTAAAACAGCCATGGTTCTTTGAACAACACCTCAGGTAGTACATAAAAGCCACTTCTTTCTATTTCGCCTGTGTATGTGTATATATACATATACATGCCATTGTGTACACGTATGTGTAAGGACTTGTACAAAAGTTGCTTTCGGTGGGAGAAATATATAAAGAAATAAATAAATATTATTCCAGAACATAAAGCTAGAGACGCCGGAAGTGAAAAAAGAAGTTGCACGCGTTTATATTTTGAGGATTCCAGAATGGCATAGAGGGGCGCGATAACAGAAACAGTGGCGTGGTAAACGAGTGGGTCGTGGCGGAGAGGGATGGGGGAGGAGAAGCTGGCGGTTGGTAAAGTAGTAGGGTGTAAATTTGATGTTTTTTGGTGGATATGGAAAGTCTGAACTACCGGTGAAAGAACATAGGATCGCCAATAAAAATATTAGCTCGTAAAAGTTTAATACAATTTTAGAAATTTTTAATTGAAAAACAAATGTTGTACAAGCACAAGAAATTTTACAGAAACCTGCAATTCGTTATTGTTATGATAAATGCAAAATCTGTTTTCGTAGTAATCTATACTAATATTTGAACATAATAGAAGGAGTTAGCTACGAAAAAACCGTGAAAATAATCAACCTATACAGTCTGTCCATGTAAGTCGTCCATTTTGAACATTTTAACTATTTAAAACAAATAAAATACTTAAAAGAATAGATAAAATATACTCAATTCATATGTATATATATATATAGATAGATAAATAAATAAATGCTATATATATATTGATAAAGTATCCAGTCGTCGGTAATAAGATAGAGGAAAAAATAAAAACAACTCAAATCACAATGCTGACGTTTCGTTCATTTAATTATATATATATATATATATATATAGCATTTTAATCAATCAAACACATTAACAAATTGGAGTATTAGAAAACTATTAATGTTTTTAATTAAGTGGTAAAGATAATATCTATACTACGGACACGTTTCGTTCATTGCTAACCGCTAAATCACAGAGATGCCGCGAATTCGCAGGAATCTTCTTTACCATTCTATAGAATCATCTTTTAATAGATTAAGTATGACACTACAAAGCGGTCTGTTAATTCGTCTTTTTTTGACAGTACGCCAAAGCGAACGTCTTTTGTGATTTTGTAATAATGGCAAAAACTGAGTTGAGATCAGTGAAAAAGTACTTTTATTTGAAAGGCTTGGCACCAACCAAAATCAAGGCATTTTAGGTATCTCAGGTGACACTGTGTACAGAATTTTAAGTGAGGAATTGTTTATGAAAGATTATACGGCGCATTGGGTGCAGCTATTACTCACATCGGAGCAAAAACTGAATCGTTTGAGTGCTTCTCGCGAACTTTTGGCACGTTTTCGCTGTAATCAGAAAGAGTTTGTACGTTGTTTCATTACCGTCGATGAAACCTGGATCCACCATTAAACTCCGGAAACCAAAGAGTAATCCAAACAATGGACAAGAAAAGCTTCTCCGACACCAAAGAAGGCAAAAACGATGTTGTCAGCAGGAAAGCTTATGGCAACTGGTTTTTTGGGATTCTCATGGTATTTTCTTGATCGACTACTTAGACAAGGGGAAAACAATAAATGAGGAGTATAATGCCAATTTGTTGCAACAATTAAGCGACAAAATCAGAGAAACGCTCTCATTTAAGAAAAACGAAAGCTTTTCCATCAAGATAACGCATCCCCTAGTAGCCAAGATCGTTGGCCTCAGAGCGGGCCAATGTCACTCCAATATTCTAAAATCGGTAGAACATCAGTGACCCCCACCCAATGTCGTACGAATATAAAATTCATATATCAAGTAAATGTCAATTTATGTCGTTGGGTTGATATCAGACCAACGTTGTCTACATTTGTAATATATTGGTGAAATATCTGATACTGATATTTTATTGACAACAAAAATCTACATACTATTAACATTAAAGGAAAATGTCTACATAATATCAAGTTCACAAAGTCACTGTGATGTTGGTTTTAGGTCAGTGTTCGATATAAATTTAGATTAAAGGGGATAACGTCACAATTTGTTATTCTGCGATTAAACGCCAACATCCTATTAACTTTGCAAGACAATATTGATATAGTCTATATTAATTTATCAAAGAATATATTACACACTGTACCATGAATAATTGTTCGTGTGTGAAATGAAATATATAGACCCTCAAAGTTAATTAAGCATTTGCAATAATGATTATCACCAAATTAACATTAAAAGTACTACGCACACTTTTATAAATAATTTTAGAAACTGGACTCGAGAGGCCCATGACTCATAGCCCACGGGCGCATTATTGAAATTTTGTGTTTTTAAAGAGTTTTTTATTTTATTAACATTATTGGCTAACAAGTGCGTTGTTATCTATCAAATACAAAACACGTTTTTGTTTGTTCATTTTGTAGTTCAAATCAAGTAAATTCTCTGTAATTTATTTGGTAAATGCCTAAATCGGAAAAATGTCTGTGCAAAATATTGGGCCAATACCATGCAGAGATATTTATCCAACGTTGTAAAATGTTAACACTTGTACATCAGACGCCGATGTAAGGCGACCGACAGCCAACGTTGGCCCGATATTGTGTGCTACTAGGGTCTGCTCACAAATCTGCAATTGCAATGGCAAAAATTCATGAATTGGGATTTGAATCAGTCCCTCATTCTCCTCCTTCCTCAGATTTGGCTCCCAGCGATTATCATCTCTTTCCAAACCTGAAAAAATGGCTCGACGGTCAGAGATTATCGGCTAATTCCGAGGTAATCGCTGCTGTAAATAGCTATTTCGAGGACTTGTATTCATCGACCTACAATGAAAGCATTACTAATTTGAGGAGACTATATTGAAAAATAAAATGTATTTGTCAAAAAAAAATGTTCTTTGTTAGGCCACGTAGTTTCAGAACCATCCTCGTATAGAGAGGGATTTAAAAAAGTATATTTTATTTCTGACGCAAGGAAATTTTAAAAAAAGCGACTCTACACATTAGCCAAATTCTTACACGATTTAACTGCCAGAAGACGATAATGATTATTATTAAAGCGTTGTTTCACTTACTATTGAACTAATTAGATCACATTTTAAGAACGAAATGCAATATATAGATGTAATCTATCAATTAAATATTGCGCTGAGGTTATTCTTATATTATATGAATTATAATCTAGTAAGAACTTTTTAAGTACTAAATAATTATTGCCATTGTTATCAGGAACCGATATCTATGTAAGTACATTATGTAACATTATTAAGGTTGATATTAGAGTGGACACTGACGTTAGTGGAGTTTTACTAAAATCCAAATCTTTTACGATCTCCTATTATTGCTTCCGTAATGTTTCCGACAAGTGAAACAAGCACAATAAAATGTGTAGCACGTTTTAAATACAGAACGAAGGAAAAGAAGATCCGTGGATAGTTAGTATGTCTCTGTGTGTAAGTATACTGCGTCGGTATACGAAAACCAACAATAGAAAATGCTTTCGGGACATAAAAGAATCGATGAACTCCGTACGGAAGCGGAAACCATGCTATTAAAATATTTCAAAATGACCTGGAGGTTAATGGTCAATTCAAGAATAGTGTGTCAAATTAAATGTTAGAATGAACACCGTTCTAGGTCGACAAACAAACTCTCATAACGCTACTATATATATATATTATGTGCCAAAAGAATGAATCACCCCGTAGAAGTATACATTTTTTAACCAAATTTAATACAAAATGTTTAATGCATTGAGATTTTGCAAATGGTATATAATTCTAAAGAACATGAATTGATATGTCGAAAGAAATGTTAAATTATATTGCAAACATAACTAAATAGAATTAAATTATGCTAAAATTAATATACTCAATGAACAGAAGAATATCAACAATGATAATTTGACAAACAACTCACAAACTAGTCATAATGCAACTAATCCAGAGAATCGCCATTCTACAAATACATGAAATCGAAAAACAATATTAAAGACCACTACAGGGCAACGAACGATAGACAGATGCATATGTCATAACACTAGAAAATAATCTTTCATAAAAATAGACAAATTTAAATACTGCAAAAACCAAAAAATACCAGCACCGAGATTCATAGCAAAATATAATACAATACAAAAAAAAATAATAGAACATTTTGACAAAGTGCGAAACGTCTTCAATTGAATAAGCAGTGGGGGCAGGGAATCCATTCATGATGACCCAAAGTGTGGAACACCTCTAGAAACACGAACTGAAGAAATCATCGACAAAGACCTAATGGTGTTGGTTGATCGCGTAGTAAAAGTTTCAGTTATTGCTAGAGAAACAGGAATGTCAAAAAAACGAGTGTTTTAAAATTTCACAAGAAGATTTGGGAATGAGTTGGCACAATGGATTCCCAAGTTGCTCACTCCCGAACAAAAATTGTTTAAACGACAAATTTGTGAAGAGAATTTGACTCTTCTGTTTCAAGATGAAAACTTCTTAAATAGAATTGCAAGTGGGACTGAAACTTGGGTAGACACAGGGATCCTCTAACGAAACAAGAATCCATACAATGGGTTCATAAGGGCTCTCCACCGAGATGGCAAAAATGCAATTTTCTGCGGCAAAAGAAATTGCCACAGTTTCCTGAGAGGCGGAGTGGCTTCTCTTGATTGAGTATATGCCAAAGGGACTATAATAACGGGAAATATATACCAAAATACAATTAAGAAATCGAACATGGCTACACGCAAAAATGATACATCTCAAATATCATTGACTTACGGAGAAATTAAACAACTTATAATATAATATAAATATAAATATAGGTAATAACCTTAAGATGGTGAAATTGATTTCTAAATGCGTACATTTAATAAATTAAATTATTAACTTCAAAATGGTTGTTTAAAATGAGGTTTAATTTATTTATTTATAAGCTTTTTAACAGATTTTATATTTTACCCTTATCTTATACGTGTAGTATGTCAAACTTATTATTGAATTTGTGTTTGTGTTTAATACAGTGGTTTGCGTATGTGCAGTATGTTTTTTGTAATTTATAACTTGTTTCGTGTTATTTTATGCGTGCGAAAAATGATCTGCCAGTTTGTCCAATATAAGCTTTTCCACAATGGCAATTTAACTTATAAACCCGAAATTTTAAATCCTTGTCAGTTTTATCTTTATTATTTTTAATATGATTCAGTAGCGTGTTGTTTGTTCTATATGAAATTAGAGCATCTGTCGTTTTATGTACATATTTTTTTTATTATTTTTATGTAAGGGTGTACCCATATAAGTTACAGAAGCAAATTTTGTTGAATAAGTTTGAGAAACTATAGGATAGATCACGGAAATGATTTTTCTTTTTGTTTCTTATAAAGGAGATTATTAATTAAGTCTTTTGAATAACCGTTATTCTGGGCTATCGTGTAATTTCTAATTCTCTATCAAAATTATCCTTCTTCATAGGAATATGAATTAACTTATGTAGCATTGATTGGAATGCAGCAAGTTTATGACTAATCGGTTGAAAAGAGTTAGAATGTACAGTAATATCTGTGTGGGTGGGTTTATGATAAATAGCGAGTTCGTGTGTATCAGTACTATGACAAATTTGAAGGTCTAGGAAATTAATAACTTTTTCTTCTATTCTAAGTGTTTGTCTACATACATACCATATATTATGTAGTCTATTGGACGAATAAATTATATTGTTATTATATTATGACTGGAGCAAAATAATGCAGCTTTAATAGTACAAAATACAACATAAAAATGGTATAAAAGTTTCTTTAAATTCTATGCATACACATAGCTGAGATAAAGTCTAAAAGTCACATCTACAGTGCAACAAATATTTACTATGTGATAGCAATTACCGGCTTCAAGCCGATACAGTGACATTAACTACATTTTAGGAAGTCGGAATTTAGATTTGTCGCGATTTAAATTCAACGCTTCACCGATTGAAATTAACTTTCGCCCGCCCTTAGATGCGGAACCGTACTAAGATAAACGGGTACAAAACAAAAACGAAAAATACCTACTCACCGAAAAAGATTTTGCTCCCTCGCGCCTTCTTCGTACGGAAGTCCTCGTTCATTAATATGTGCAATGTGATGTCGTTTTCTAGCAGCAACTGGTGTAGGATGGAGTAGTCAAGCTGAAAAGTAATTACAAAATAATAGTGTACATTCGTCGGGGATTTGGTTGGCCGCAAGTCTCCTTGGGATTTATTGTTATACCACTGTCAAGAAAATATACATACCGTATATTATCTTACGTGCCCAACATACACAACCTACTGACAACTGGTAAACTGTTTCCAAATTGCTTTTGTACAATCCACGGATATAGATTGCGGACCACCTGCCCGTCTGTAATCGTGACCAACATTCGGAAACGGTATTATTCGCCCTGCGGTGTTAGAACGCTTGTATTGTATTTTGGGCAAATTGCTTAAACTAACTCTGCTATAACTGATTTCATTCACTTAATAATCGTTTCGGAGTTCTAAATCTGAATTAACCCATCAACGGTCAAATCATCATGACCTACACTATACACACTATAACATCAATACGTTAAATCCCTATATTCCCGTGTATATATCGAACTTAATCTCACAATACTAATGTCAGATCTGTTTGGTGGAAACAACATAGCAGTTAGCCAAAATTACAGTATACAATACACAAACAAATACCATAATACCTCTATTATTTCGACTGTACAAAATACATTAAGTGCCACTGTATATGTATGCATATATTATACCGCTATAATATTATACAGAGTGTTCTAAATTATCTGGAAAAAAATCGTTTAACTCCATTATTTCTGGTCATATGGATACGGTTATAAGAGGAAGGTGTTAATATTCTTCACATGCATTTCAGTAATCTATAATTTTATTATAAGGAATAAACTGAATTTATTGAGGATGGGAAAATTAGTAGACTGCGAAAAACTATCATACAGTATTTATTTAGAGAAACTCTTTATCTGTCATTTAACGTTTAGTTGTTGAACGGAATTCTGTTCAAAAAGGAACATACGATTATTACCTACAAAAACATTGCTGCTGTTAAAAAAAATGACGAGGACAATAAAACCACTTATGGGATAATAGAGCATCAACTCAAGATAAGATTCTCTTCTGTTAAAACAATCATACATGGTCATCTGCATTTAAATGAAGTAGTAAGTCGTGTTGTGCCATGAAACTCTAAATTTCTTAAATAATGGCGGGTACCAACTTTTTTTCCAAAATAATGACAGGTGCCCAAACTTATATTGCCTTTTCGACCTTTCTACCCGTCAAGGGAGTCGAAGATGAGGAAACTCCTACAATGACTAAGAAGCAGCGAGGTATGAAAAAGGTTATATATGAGGGTATTCTTCAGAAGTAAGTACTTAAATGCAATTAAGCTAGATGGTATACTGAAAAATATTTGCCTGGAGTGTTCAATAGAGTTCCAAACAAGGGAAATATGCTCCACCATGATAATGCATCCTCCCGTATGGCAGTTTTAATTCTCAAATCTTTGGCTGAAAAAAATATGAAAGTAAAACATCTACCGAACTCGCCTGATTTAGCAATGTGTGACTTTTGGTTACTTTTTGGGCTTAAACACAATTTATGTTTTGAAAGGTATCTCTGAAGATTTCAGATATTTTAAAAGTTTAGTTGTGAATTGGTCATCTATATGAACATCATCTTTTGGTAAATATAGAAAAATTTAAATAATATACCGTAACAAAATGCAAAAGGAAAAATCCCCTACCACAAAAATTAAAAAGCCTAAACTAAATTGCCATCTTCAGTAGAATCTGTAGCATCTGTGTTTTTGGCTAAGGTATAACCTTAGAAGATATGCTCCTCGCCAAATCACCAATGGGATAACACTTGAGTGTTATCCCACTCGTGAATTGGTACGTAATGTTTTTGGCTAAGGCGAAACCTTAGAAGATATGCTCTTTACCAAAACACCAATGGGATAATACTCAGGTGTTATCCCACTGGCAATTTGGTGAAGAGCATATCTTCTAAGGTTTCACCTTAGCCAAAAGCATTACGCATTTAAGCAATACATCAACGCAAATTGAATTCAAATTTCTCAACGTTTATGAGGACTTCCATTCATAATTTTCCATCGTGAGAAAATGGTCGGCTAAATTTAAGCGTGGCCGTACCAGCTTGGCCGACGATGCGATGGTCTATCCTAGACGACCACCGATAATATAGAAAAAACCATGAAATGGAATACATACATACTGCTTGAAGATTTGAACATGAAAAAGTTGACTATGCGTTTGTAAGCAGTCATGATCATTAAGGTTCAAAAGCGCTTTTGAATAAACAAGACCCTACCTGAGCGATTTAAGCGAAACATGGGATCTTTGCGTCGATTCACATCTGCAGATGAAACTTGGATCCACTAATCTACTCACGAAACAAAGTAACAGTCGAAACAGTGGATTGCAAGAGACGAACCTTTTCCAAAGGAGTCTAAGACAGTTTCATCGCCCGGGATGTAACGGCTACAAAGGCAAGTGAATATACAAGAAGTAAAGCAAAAAGTAAGTGATAGAAGAACTGCTGGAGGATATTATTCGGAGTCTGTAGATCAGGAATAAGACCTGTGGTAACCTGTACGTCTGAAACCATGTGCCTAACTACAAAAAAAAATGAAAAACCAAGGATTTTTGTGAGAAAGAGTCTAAGAACGATATGTAGACAAAAAATAAAATGAATTACGAACGTGAAGTAACAAAGAGGGAAGTAAACATAATAAAAATTAATAGGTGAAAACATTGGAATACTAGAGAATGTAGAAATTAAGAGATGGAGCGAAAAATTGCTAGATAGGACAGAGATTGCGGGAAAACCAAAACACGTACAATACACAAAACGAGACGTGGCCGCTGGGAGAAATCCTCGCTGCGCGAGGTATGGGTCAGTGTCAGGCAGAGAATGTATTCGGAAAAAAGAAATCATCGCATACATTAGCCGGACAAAGGAGTAAATGCAGATAAGAAATTGTAATATACTGAAAAGAGATACATAAATAGGAAACATACTGCACTTCGATGTGTAACGTTTGACAATCTTTTATGATTGCTCGTGCTTATCGTAATATTATAAGAATCAACTGCGCACCTTGTGGGAGGCGCATCTGACTGGGCAATTCTCGCTCTGTGAGATGTACAAGGTTATAAGAATAAAGTATCAAGAAAACTGTGAAGGACCAGCCAAACTGTACTGGTTAATAGGACTCATTCAAATGAGTGGCTACTTACTATATGTATAAGAAATGTAATTAAACTAATCTGTCATCATGAAGTAGAGGTTATATTGATTAGAAATAGTAAAATTAATTTAAAAAAAATGACAATCAGAAAAGCAAACCGCTTTTTAAATAGCATCCTTATAATGACATTGATAGAAAATAGCAAAACTTGCGACAAAAGTGACAATTATATAATATAGCATGTGTCATTTTTAAATGTAGTTACGTCTGTTGTCATTCGTTGCAAAATTTACAGATGAAGTAAAAAGGACGGACAGATATCGAAAGAAAGGTTATCTGTTCCTGTATTAAAGATAAATAAACAAATATACACGTTAAAAACATTTTCGTATTCATCCTATGAAAAAAGTAACGAAATACAATTATAATATTGCATAGTAATTAAAGCAGATTGAATATGTTCAAATAGTCCTTAATATATTTTACTTAATGCGTTTAAGAGATTTCATCACTTACTAAAATTGTACAATATATATATTTAATATTTCTAAGTGTACCAAAATATAACAAATATATTAGTAATAAATGGATTGCATGGACGTATTTTATTGAAAATAAGTGCATCTAGATATGACAGAGCAAGCAAGGAAATATATATATTTCTAGTCTGGAAAATGCGTAATTGGTCGGTCTAGAAATATAAATACAAAGAAAGTCGTAGATAGATGTTACCTGAGTTCTTCAGGAAAATATTGTCGACGAAAGAAATCAATACAAGACTTTCTTTAAGTATATCTGAGCTTAGCATTACTTTAGTGCATTATCGGAGAGAGCAACTGAAAAGAGTACAGACCATACAATTAAAGAAGTATTTCAGAAAGAAATAATATAATTACAGAAAGTAAATAAAACGTCACTAAACAATATTAAACACTAGGAAGAAATAATTGCTAGAAGCAGTGTTTATTTAACAAATTAAAATGTTAAATGAAAACTGTTAGATATACAGCAGAAGTATAAACTATAAAAAGGAAATAATACCAGTGTTTTTTCTTCAGTATTTTTTACTTGCGATAATAAGAATTACATATTGTTGCTCACTTCGTTCTATAATAGTCTGAAGTTGGAGAAGTGAAAAAGGCGTGCTACAAGGTTCAATTCTGAATCCACTATTGTTTATAATATTTATCAAGAATAGGCTGTATTACTTACATAATATGGTGACAAATTTCTTTTGAGCTTGATATGTTTGTCTTACATTTTTTCTAATCAAAGAGTATTTATTTCATATAAGTTTAACATAATGTTTAGTCTAGTATCTTTTTACAGTTTTTATATTAATTTTGCAAATAAAGTAGTAATAATAAATTGCTATTGGTTATACATTAGCTATCTTCACCATAACTATTCATAAATTGTTTTTAAATAATAAAATTCAAACGCAAGCAACTTCCCGTAAAGATAAGGAGAGTTCATTTATGTGTATGAAGAATGATTGAACAGTTTGCCTGCTTGATGTAGTACATCTCTAGTTGGTACTACTATTATTATAGTTTTCTAACTCATAAGTTAAAACAAAATAATTGGTATTAAAGTTCATATCGATCAACTGAACACTAATGCATCAAAAGTTAACGTAAATGTTAGGTAGTCGTCTATGTTGGCAAGACAATAAAAATGGAAAAACTAAGTACTCAAGCAAATTTAGCCTGGATAAAACGCATTACGTTTTACTGCAATATTAGTAATAAATAACTTTTTATTTGCTCATTTCCAAATGATATTCAGGGTAGTATACTGGACATATGATCTGTATTGGTATCCACATTAAATAACTCATATATGAGTAACAATCAAGTATTAAAATAAGGAATTTGATCAAAATTAATGACACAATAAAATATACCATTCCTGTGTCATCTAAGTGTCAAGTAATTTTATATAAAATATGACAAAGCAGCACTTTCATTCAAATATTTTGTCTCAAGGAAAGATATCCATTGCAAATTGAAATTAATAAAATCGCCAATAGATATTACTGTTTCTTCCTGCAAGGTTTGGAAACAATTTACTTAACAAAAACTACACTACGGATACTTTCAATAAATCCCATAGGAACAGACTAATCATATGGAAAACTTTTTTATTATTAATTTTAAGAAAAAGGTTATTCTTTGTGAAAAGTTGTGCATGGTCTAGAACGCAAAATGTCTTAATTAAATCTTATTTTTTTGCAGTCGTATACAAGGTGTGTCAAAGAATATGAATTTTGCTGAAGAATAAAGTGCCTTTATTTTTGACGTTGTCGAATATTGTTATAAAAAGTAATAGATTAGGTTTGAAAATTACATTCAAATATGTAATTAGTAGGGCGCGGACATGAGCGAGTCATGACTCATCGCCCATGGGCGCACTATTGAGATGTTGTATTTTTAAAGAGGTTTTAATTTTATTTATATAATTGGATAACAAGTGGCTGGCGATCTATAAAATACAAAATACCTTATTATTTGTTCATTTTCTCTTCTGTAAGACTTGCTCTCTTTGAAATAGGTACATCCTTGGAGATAGAAAACGTCCTTTCTACATCGCAACTGATTATATGTGCGTACTGGAAAAATTATTTTATTTCAGCGTATTTAGCATACACAATTGCCGCAATGTTATTAAATCTGGATTTCTATTAAAAACTGCGTCTAACTTTTGCCGAAGGCCACATCCGAAGTCACTTGGAATACTTTTGAAATTATTAATAGCCACATCTAATGTGGTTAATCCATTTTTTAATTTGAGATTCGATTTTCAAAATATGTGATTAGTTTAGGCAAATTTCCAAAGTGTTCCTGTAGGAATAAACACTGATTTTTTAAATTTGGGATTTGTGTTAGTTCCTTGTACTCAGAAATACTTCGAGCATCGTCATTTATACATGTAACGAAATTTTATAAACTATCGAAATTCTGTGCATAAAAACTATTTATGTGTATGTATTAGCAAAGCTAAGTGACGAACGTGCGATATTTTGGCATTCTGTAACGATATTTTACAGACTTTGTAATAAATTTCGGAATCACTGACAATTCATTTTCATATTAGAAAAAGTAACATAAACAACGTTCTAGATCTAAATAAATGATAACTAAAAATGTGCGCGTATGTTATTGAAACTAAATAACAGTGAGTATATACATATTTACATTATTTCTCTTGCGAAATATAAGGTAAATATTATATATTTTAGAAACCCCTCAGGCTATCTACGCCGATGTAGAAAGAATTTTACTCATAAATTCCTTATTTTATGGCAATTTTTTGCTCTCATTCTCGGGCTCTTCTCGAGCGTAAACAGATGTTGCAGTTCACCATATGAATTAGTGCTATTCAGTAAATGTGTGTTGTTTACATTATTTCTTTGCTCCATTGTAACTCCGTCGTAGTTTAACTCGGTCATGTCCGCGCCCTAGTAATTACATTTATCTACCATGAAAAACAGGTTTTGTTAATTTTTTCAATTTTTTCTACACATTGATTCTATTTATTTTTGTAAATTTAAATACTGAACATTTATATCTCGTGTTTTAAAAAAAAGCATGATAATCTATACGTTTATTAATGTATGCAACAATTTCGCAAAATAAATACGTAATGAATGCATAACAGTAATTTAGTTTGCAAAGGAAAACCGTAAAAATAATACATTAATAAACAGAAAAAAAATAATTTATTTTTAAGTCGTTCCGCTCCTACCTCGACATATCTACCCTCTTTTCTTAAACATTTAATCGTTCTATTGCCAAATTCTCATGATACTTTCCTTATCATATCTACAGCAATCTCCTGACATGCTTCTGAAATGATACTCTCCAAATGATCAGAATCTTGAAAAGGCCCTCGCTAGTAGACCTGCTGTTTTAAGTAACCCAATAAGAAAAAGTCAAGAGGGGTTAAGTCTGGTGATCTAGCGAGCCAAAAAAGATCTGAATGAGTTTTTCATTGAAAATATTGTCCAAATATTCTCTAACAGCAAGTGTACTATGCCATGAGGCACCGTCTTGTTGAAACGAAATATCTTGGCTTTCTTGTAAGGGTAGTTAGTCCATAAAGTCACTGATTTCATTTTGTAGAAATTGTAAGTAACGTTCCGCATTCATAGTTTGTCGAAAAAAATATTTTCCAATGAATCTGTTTTTGAAAATACCACGCCACACGTTTGTTTTAAATGAATATTGATCCTGAGTCTTTATTGTAAACTTGGGATTAGTGTCAGACCACTAGCGACAATTTTGTGACGAGACAGTTCCATTTGAAGAAATTATGCGTCTTCTAAAAAAAATTCTCTTTTAACTCTCCTTGGATGAGAGAACAAAATTCGAATCGTCATTTCTTTCAATGTGTGAACGAAATGTGATTTGTAAGGATAGTATTTATTTCGTATTAATATTTTTGCCACTGTATCTTTGCCTACATTATTGTGTAGCAAAGACGCCCTTTTGCGCAATGACATTTCTTGAAATTCTATGACAGATTGCATGACTTCTAAAAGTCTTGAATTTATTTACTATTTTCGTAACTGTTGATTGACTAATGCTTTTATTCCGTTGTTTATTATTAAAAATAACTGCTTCTTCTCTATGCGTTATATAGTTTTCTCCAACAATCAAAACAATTTCAATTTTTTCTTCACGAGTTAATAAAATTTCGTATTTTATAAATGTCAACTCGTTTTGACGTTCAAACGTCAAACATTACTTGTCAGTGCAAGGTAACTGAAGCAAATTTTCAAGCAATTTGTAGAAAAATTGTTGCAAACATTATGACACGGAAAGATTATCATGTTTTAATATACAGAAGATAAAAGAAAATTAACAAAACCTGAATTTTCATGACAGATAAATATAATTATATCTAGTTTACAAATCTATTCTATTATTTTTAATAACAATATTCGATAATGTCAAAAATAAAGGTACTTTACTCTTTAGCAAAATTCATATTTTTTCACACACCCGCGACTGCAAAAAATTGATATTTGATTAATTTATTTTGGATTCCAGACCATGCAGAACTTTCTTTTTTCTTAAAATTAATAATAAAAAAGTTTTCCATATGATACCAACGTAAGTAGACACACTGTATAACAAATAATAAAGGCCAAGTACCGAACCCTATGGTTCACCAGTTGTGGTTGTTTTAGTTAAAGATTTGTTTCATTTCGTTCCCTTACATGCATTCTATGAGTTATGTAAGAGAAAGAGAGATATGCTGTTATAAATTAATTCTGCGCAAAATAGAGTTCTTATTAAGAATATTAATAAAAAAAAAATTATCTATCATCCATAAGTTAATACTTGTGTTGGAAAATAAGAAAAAGTCGCTTAATTTAAAAAACATAAAACTATTAGAAATATTTAAAGTCAAAATAGATAAAACAAATACAAATATCACTGAGTAAAGTTAGTATACTAAGAACAATTGGTAGAAATTTAGGATAACGATATCGCATTCAGATGTTCCGAATAATAAAAAAGTATATGGATTGAAATACAGTCCACAATTGTTTTCTACGTCGTTCTACTTTCATCACCCTCATCACCCTTCCAAAGCAATCACATCCTTAACCTTACCTGCATTCTAGATTCGCGACAATCCGTACAAGGTAGTAAAATGAACGTCTTGGATACACCAGGTCTGAACAAGAGCTTACTGGCTGACACAATTGCTTCGAATACGTCAGATGTTCCACTTTCTCCTGTTTAGAAAGAAAAAATAAAGAATGCTGCAGCCGACCACAAAGGTCGTATTTATTTGAAATGTTTCTGCTACAGATATTAAGTTAAATCACTATGTTTCTTGTGTTTATGATATGAAAAGCAGTATTTTATTAAGTAGACATGCTCATACTAACTTAAGTACAACTGAAAATTGTGTATTGAATACTCTTTTTATAATAATTTAAATTTGTAATATCTACTATAGTATGATGTCTTCAGATGTCTTCATATATTTGTGCTAAAGCTTGTAATTTTTCAAAACATTGGCATCTATGTATGCAAATCACCACAATTTAGCCTATCAATGCAGGTAAGTGGCGGATTGTAAAGAGGTATATTATAGTCCTAGATAAACAAATCTAATACGGTTGGAAAGTAAACAAACTCATGGCATAGATATACCGCATGTGTCAAATTTCATTAGCTATAGGGATTCAATGTTTGCGTGCGATTTATACGTATACAAATAATATGTGGCAACGTGTGTCACCCCTACTCTCCGTCACCAACCCGGCAACAATCGACATTAGAACGATTTTCTCCGATCTCCTCACCAGATTTTACATTCAATCTTTAGCTGCGAACACGTTGCGATCTAGTCTGCCATAAAAGCCGTCTTATTACTGGAACGGGAAACGTCAAATGACTGCCGCGATCTCCTGATCTACTAGTTTATTATTATTTTCAGAATCCTTTTTTATTTACCTTATTTTTAATTTTATTAGAATTACGCTTTTGTTTGTGTCATGCAACGTGAACGCAGCTTAATAATTCTCTGCATTTACTGAAAGGAAAAAGAAAAACAAATCTTGCAATGCGTAAATATTATTTCTGAACGCATTACAAACACCCAAGTCAATGGTCCAACAGTTACTGCTATAACTTGAGCTTGTATCGGTCGCGCTCGCATTGGAGAGGAAGGTAGGGATGCCATGTTGTCACGTATTGCATGAATTAATCGCCTATGGCTAATGAAAATTGACACATGCTGTATATGAAACACAATTTTTTAACCTGACAATGCAAGTATGAGAAAGGATTTATTTCACCTATTTATTATTGCACATATATATTTCTTCAGTATGGGCGAGGTATTTAATGACTATATCACTGGAATTTCAGGTTCTTCTATTAGAGTTTTTTAAATGTTTACGTACATAGAAAGTCTTATTAAATTAAGGACGCTGCATAGTACTTTTAAACATAAAGTACTCGAAAATGTTTCTTATAAATTATGTATAAGAAAGTGTAAAATGACTAGTGATCCAGCATTAGCATCAATTTGGTTATTTTTAATTTTAAATCATATTAAACTAGATAGGTCTACCTTAAGAACTTAAAAAGGACATGTTTTGGAATATTCATCAATTTTCTAGTCATAACAATTGAAAAATTACTTTTAAAAAAATGTGCGATTTCTCTTCAGAAACGTGAAAGGCTGTGAATTTCCAACAATTTCAAACTCCTTTTAAACACAAACATAGTTGATTTCTAACATTGCTTTGTTATGACAATCTCAGCAGTGGAAGCATCGTGGTAGTACGCTTCCAAAGAATGTCAAAACATTTGCTTCCACTGGAAGCTGTTTCTTCTTGAAGCTGGTTCTGTTTTCTGGGTTCATATAACGATGAAAACAGTTGGTTATTAGAGTGCTCAAAACTGCTCAATATTGAAAGTGAATTCTTTGATATATTTAAAAATACCAAAATTCCTCATTCCGATTCTCCATGTACTATTAAAGCTTATGGTTTAGCATTTGAGGAATAGAGCAAAGTTTTAGGCCAAATGTATGAATAAAAAAGAAATAGAAAAATAAAATCAGAAGGTTTGCTGCCTTTCTAAAAGGGGATTTTAATTAGTATTAAATCATTGAAGACATTTTTCATCGATTAGCAAAATGATTTTGATAAAAAATATTTGCTGGTAGATCACCTAACGCAGGATCCTTTAGAAAAGTCATTTTTAATCATTGGTGGTTTGCACGAACATTGTACTGCTGTACAATTCAAATACCTGTTGAGACATTATATAATGGGTAGAACTGATGAGGTAATTTCTGAATCGTCTAAAGTGCAAGAAACAGGCCAAGTTGCTATTGTTACAGTTATTGGAAGTGTGGAAAATAATAATAATAATACGACAAGATTGATAATGCAGAAGTTTATAGTAGACAAATATTCACCAACTTAGAAATATCTAAATATGACGATGATATTTAGAATGACGTATTAAGTGATATTGAAGAAACTAAACTTGGAGTCTGTGGCTTGAAACTACACAAAAACACTAAAACACCTTCACCACACTAAAGCACAAAAAATGGCTAAATACGTATTTCAACAACTAAGTTGTCATCATCAGTAGCACTGATTAAAAATCGCGCTGTCTACACACCGTAGCGTAACAGAACAACACTGTGTTGTTCCGTTATTATTCCAGATTTTATAAAAATAGATGCAAAGAGATTGTTTTTCAGATGTAATATGTACTTTAGAATTAGATTGTTTAATCGACGTATTACAGAAAATTCCAACATTAGAAAAAGAAAGTTTGCAAAAATCTCCACTGCTCGTGGTGGAAAATAAAATACTTACTGTAATTATTCTGTTTTTAATTATTTGTTTGTATTTATTTATTTTTATTACGCATCTTTCTAAGGTAAACCAGATAATTGCGAAACACATTAAAATGCGTAAGGGCTATGCACTAAGGATAAAAATCGCTTACTTTGTCAACGAATGTACCACGTCTACTAGAATGCGTACATCAACTGAACATATTTTTAAGGTTATAATACCATGTTGTGGACTCAAATTACAATTATAACAAATTATTACAAATTGAACTAGCGATGCGAGAAATTATTTTGAAAATGCGACCAGTTATCAGTAATGTATTAATTTCGACGAGTAGTTTAGATTGAAAATAGGTAGATATTACTGCTACTCAGGAAATTAAGTTAGAGAAATTATCATGTCCCTTTTTTACCATTTGTAATACTGCGGGTTTGCAGTGATTTAACCTAATATTTGTTATATACCGTATTTGATATGGTTGAAGAAATCTGGTATCAAATGATGACCGGTAAAGATGGTGCTATTGATCACTATACTTCGCGGCTGACTAGCCACACCATCCCTGCCAAAAGCCAGAACGGAATATCTGTAATCAAGTTACCATATCATTAATATTGGAATCATACTTGTGTTTGAACACCACCAATATTCAAGCATGATGGCAATTATTAGCATTGGTACAGGTCAGTGCATCTTACATGTATATCCCCGACTATTTACAAAAGCACCCCTCCGAATAAATACGTATCGATTACCTGTTATCCTTGATGTTTAGCGCGATCAATTCTTTCTCCAAATTCTCCGCTATCATATCAATTTTTCTGTTCCTCTTAACATTTACATTACACTTATTCGTTTCGAGAATAAAAACAATATCACTCGATCGTGGTACTGATGTTCCTTCTAACACAATGAAGTCCCCTTCAGATACTATCGTTTCATTTAGTAAAGTACACCTAAAATGTATAAACGCATAAATATTAACTCATTTTTACCACGTACCATACTAGAGTGAAATTATTGTTCTTTAGTTTAGCTTGATAAGTATAAAATCTTTAAAATAGGTCCTATTAATTGTATACATTTTGAAAAAAAGTATCTAATAAAGCTCAAAAGGACTCTCAGACGAAATACCGTACGTAAGATAAACTTTACTTTAATAGGTCTTCAAGGTCAGTGAATAAGATCTGAAATTTAATTTAATTATTAAGAGGAACAGTGGACAATTTTTCTCTGTTTTAGTAGCAAACTGTACCATCGACTGTATAGCGAACTGGTACAATTAGTTTTAGATTTATTGATTTGGGTTGTAGCATCTCAAAATTAAATTTAATGTCATTTATATCTGTCATATATTATCAGGTTAATATGCTACAAATGAACGAGATTCAAAAAGCTATAATTCGAATTAGCTGCATGATGGGGTCAGCATAAGGGCAATTGCGCATAAAGTCGGAGTTAATGAGAACACCATTGTACTCGCGAAGAAAAAGATTATTGAGATAGGTGTAGATAGGACAAACAATTAGAAAATTTTCTTCGAGAAAATCCATTCCAGACGGCGATCATGGTAAAAGAAGAAACTGAATTTCCAGGATCATTCGATACTATATGGCGTAGAATTCGTGGCACTGAGATAAGAAGCTGCTGTGCCGTCATTAAAATTTTTCTGACAGAGCAAAATAAACAATAAGGCTTCAGTTTGCACAAGATTTGATTGTAAGACAAGCGATCATGATTTTTGGAATAACGTTGTATTCTCAGATCAAAAATGTTTTCAGTCATGCCATAATGGCACAGTGCGTGTGTATCGGCCAATAACCGATATAACCCACACCATACTCGAAATGCAAATAAAAGTGGTAATTTTTCAGTGAACTTTTGGGCAAGGATCAGCCCTAGAGGTCGAGGTGTTTGCGTCGTTTTGGAAGAGAGACTAACTGCTATTGTTTATCGAAGAATATTGAAAGACGCATTACTGGCTTCAGTTCAACCCAGTTTTGGTGAAACTGTGCACTTCCAACATGATAATAGTCGAGTTTTACCATGAGCCTCAAAGAGCCCGGATATCAGGAAGGATTTTGACCAAGAAGATTCAGGAATTCAGACAGAGAATTATTGAAGCATGGCAACAAATTACTCTAGAACAAACTGACCGGCTAGTGTCCTCCATACTCTGAAGATTATAGAATGTGACAAATAATAACTGCGACATGACAAAATACTGACAATTTATTGAGATGTATCTACGCACAAGAGCACTTCATACCAGAATATCATTTATTTACATTTCATTTGGATTTCCTTTTGTTTTCTCTATTAATAAATAAGTGTTTAATTTTCTTTAAAGTTTTATTTAGAACCCAGGACTCTATGCTGCCCAGTTTCCATGTTATTTGACAATCAGATTTCATACACAACAAAAATTTTCAAATATTCCGTTGTTGAAGAGTGGGACTTTGTGCTTTATTTCGCAAATATGTCCCGTATACATCCATCACTGGATACTGTTGTGAAGGGGATAAGAGATTTACCTACACTAGAATTCGTCAGTATTCAACTCAGATGCAAAATCTGAAATGTATTACTGTCGTATAAATGTATTTTGTGAGAGTCAATTTTTAGCATCTCAGCTTATGGAATAATTAATAGTGATTTACGTTCATTTTAAATCTAAACGTAAACTGTCAGCAGGTGTGATATGTTTAATAAATTTTAGTTATTGTTACATGGGAAGTACTTGATGAGTGTGGAAATATCAATTGTTAATTGATGAGGCTGATACATGTGGAAACTCCATATTTAACTGAATAAATAAAATACGTAAACTTAGTTTCAAAAATTATTTAATAATATCACTACAATATCTTTTCGCCAAACTTTGGCTTCATCAGGTGATGAGTAACAGTTACTCTTCACCTGATGAAGCCAAAGTTTGGCGAAACGATATTGTAGTGATATTATTAAATAATTTTTGAAACTAAGTTTACGTATTTTATTTATTCAGTTAATATCAATTGTGTATTCACGATGTCCTTGATGCGTCTTTGGTGCTGACGTAATGTACCCATGTCTTCCAGTTCCTATTTATCATTCAACAAAGTCTTCCACCTTTCATTTGCATGTTAATCTGGTACATTTATACATCACAAAAGAAAAAACGAATCACTCAGTAAAAGTACGTATTTTGTAGCAACATTGTGTTCAAATAATAACTGTTTTGAATGTAATAGCTTGTTATATTTTCATTAATTTATTCGAAACTTTGAGCGAGAAAATTGATTAGTGTTTAGTGTAAGGAAATACGCTTCAATTCCAATCAGCAGATACACCATCGTGGCAGCTCCTGTCGGTTCATTGAACCGTCAATTGAAATATGGATGATCATGGTCTATCATGAACTCCCAAACAAAACCTAGATTCGCATGAAAAAACAATGTTCTAGTGTTTATCCCAATTTGTTTCTGTATTACACCATTCTATTTTAAAGGAACGATGCCAATAGTAAATGGCAGTCTTAGATAATAAGATATTAATCCAAACGAAGGAATACATTGTTATTTAATGGCCTATGTCTGCCAATACAGTATTTCTTACGGATCCTGAGGTACTACGGCGATTCTTAAAGACAAGCGATATTACTGGCAAGTTTTCCCGTTTGCTGGTTCTTCTAGGACGTCCAACACCTCTTCAACGATGTTGCTTACCTTTCTGTGCTCAATATCTCCAACAAGGAAAAACTGTTGTAAATTTTGTTGAAAGGCGCCTAATATTCGCAATGCGAGCCTTATATAGATCAATGATACGTCCCGTTCAAAATGGTTTAGCAATAATTTGGTTGGCTTCAAACTTTTGTTATTTTCATACACCAACTCACAAATATAGACTGTTATAATTTACAGCATCAGCCCAAATTAATCCAAAAACAACGTCAACAAGAAGCAAGACAACAACGTATTGTTTTCTTGGTACTTCGTTTATGTCATTAGCACAAAATTTAGATGAAAAGTATTTACTTTTAATGTATGTTTTTTGATAAATTGGAATTGGAAACTACCATTGTCAATTCAACGCCATTCAATTATTGGTGTTCTAGAGAGCCGCTTGTCCAATTAATAATAAGATCTTATGAAACTACTAGTACTAATTTAATACATTGATAGTAGAATTTATTAAATTAGTAAAAATTTATACAGGCAAATAAAAACAAAGAGTAATTTTAGAATGTCGTTGTTCAAAGTTTGGCAACAGTGCAAAGACCGTACAAAAGATAAAGTATTTTTCTAGCAAAATCATTTTGATCATAACTACTTTGCACACCTTATTTCAGAATTCAGCATATACTTATAAGCAAACCAAAATTATATGCTGCTGGAGTAGATTGCTTGTGAAGAAGCTTCAGAAGATTAAAATTAGAAGGAATTATTAACAAGGTTTCTAAATATACTTCATAAAATAGCATAGACAATTTGAATTGATTTTATCAAAAGAATGTGGAAGAAGATTGCCAAGAGAGTTACCAGCAAGACAACAAAGTTCAGAAAAACTACACTTAATTATGTTGATGAGGCGGTTCAAAAGGGAAAGTCATTCAAACATTCAAAAAAATAACTATTTGGAATTAGTAGATACTGGTTCTTCAAAATTCTTGTCTAACTTAAGTAGTTTTATGTGCAAATGCCTTTTCTTCTACCACCTGCTGTAATGGACGAAATATATATTATCATGCAATTTTTTTCTAATAGCTTATCATTTAGGCCAAAATGTGGACAATTCCAACGTACTTAAGACAAGCATGTTACTCATTGTTTGTAACAATGGTAAAAAGTCCAATGATAGAAAGTCTTCGTACAATTTTTTATAGGGCAAAAACAGATTTTAGTTTACGGATTTTAAGAACCACTGACACAGTTCGCGAGTTAAAAGGTTTATGTTATATGCACGCATGTAATGCGATTCTAAAAACACGTTAATGCTTAGCCAAATCAATTAACGGACATTTCATTATCCAAATTGACATAGTGTTAACGCTCGGATTTTAGGGCCGTAAAATGCGTTGGTAGTAGTATTGGTCGAAATCTAATCTGATCCAGCTGATATTTACGTTTCGACATGTTCAATTCTCTCAATTAAGATTCCTTTATTAATTGCTTATAATACTGGTTTGCAAAATAAAAAATAATTTTTCCCAAGGATTTTATTGCTGCAGATTTCTTAAATATAAATCATTCTACAAACAAACAAATTCTAAGTCAAAGTGTATGACTTGCTAGTGTATAAAGGTTTCATCTGGACAGAAATTTCATATTTCAACAATATTGCGCAACCTGCCACCCAGCCAAATCAACTAAATCCTGGTTTGCGAACTACAAACACAAGAGTTGTATCATAAAGTTCTAATGAAAATGAAATTTTACCTGAACAATAGGCAGCGAAGAACAATAAATACTTTGCAAACAAAACTAACAGAAATATCATATATATTTACGCCATATTGCGATTTATTATTATTGGAATCCATGCTGGACTGAATTAAAGTGGTTATTAATGCCAGAGGTGATGTGAACATTAAAATATTAATATTTTAATGTTTTAATTAGTTAATATTTAAATTAATTGATGACGACAAGATATTTATTATTAAAAGGTTTTAATATCTATATTGTTTAAGTTCATTGACTGCCGCTAAACGACGAAAACGAATTAGTTTATCAAACGGTTAATAATAAATTTGAAGCGTTAAAAGATCCAACAAACAAATGTGCGAAACGCAATTTTGTTCTTTAACAGAAGTAAAATGGGATTTTTAACACATCGAAACTATTATCATACAACGAAAATAAATACAAGGTAACATGAAGCACTCAAGCAATTACTTATTTGAAATATTAAATATATGAGATGTGCTAGAAATATAATGACACTAGCACCATTGCGAGCGATCTGGCAGCGCCGTAATTCCCCCCCCCCCCCCCACTAGGCATGTTAGTCTGCTCTTGACGCGCAGTCCGAGTTTGAACTTTCTACTGTCATCATGTGAATTTTGAGAGCGCTATTAGTGAAGTTGTGATTCTGTTGTGTTTCACACAGAATGGAACTGCGACATTTTCTAGCAACGTTATCCCATTAAGTTTTGTGTAAAATTTGAACAATGCCAGAGTGTAACGTTTGAAAAGTTGAAGCAGGCCTATGGGGAACATTGCTTATCAAGAGCACACGTTTTTCGCTGGCACAAATCATTTTTGGGTAAGTGAGCACAGGTGGACGTGTGGAACGTGTGAGGGCTCTTTGGGGGCGAGGCGGTTGTTTAACAAAAAAGATAATGAGTGACCATTTGCAATTGGACAGTCTATGCGAGTCTCAAAATTTAACTGAAAATTTGTATATGCGAAATTGCGATAGTGCCAAAATGGTGCTTTAAAACCTCACAATTAAGCAGATGCATATTCGACGCCGAGACAAAGCGGCAAAGTCAGCAGTGGTATACTGAGAATTCTCCCCGCCCGAAGAAAACTCGAATGAGCAAATCAAAGATCAAATCAATGCTGGTTTTCTTTGACAGTAGCGGTATCGTTCGCAAGGAATTTGCGCCTCCACGACAAAATGTCACCAAGTTTTTGATAAGGGTGTCCTTGAAAGGCTCAGAAAAAAGGTGATTCGTGTGAGACCTGGCATTGTAGACAAGTGGATGCGCCATTTCTTATCTGTTCATTTTGCAGTCGCTTCCCTTGGAAGCGAGGTTCACGTACTTTGGATTTTCGTATTATGCTGTCATATTCCTCTGGCGAATAGATTTTATTCAGCCTGCGAACACGACGTTCAATATAGAGAAATTTCTATCTCATGGTAAAACACTATGATCACCTATGGGAAAATATTAAATATATTGAATAAATCGATGACTGTCAGAGTCAATATCAAGATGAATTTTGTTAAAGCGTGATTTTTGTTTAGTCCAACGTAAGCATCACAGAAAACATGCAAAATTTTGACTTGTGGAGGTATCATGATCTCAATAAAGTCAGCTGTAATAGTGCAAACTTCGTTTGGGTCTTTGTTTGCCTCTTCTCCTGTGCATATATAGAATATGCAGTTTCCATCGCCTATATGATAAATATTGAAAACATAACACCTCAATTTTCTGAGATAAAACATTTCTTACACTACATAAAGGGCAGAGACAATTTCTGCATATAATTAACCACGATGGTCATCAAGTTATCTCACATTTTATTTTTGAAGTTGGAATATTTCCAATGAAAAGTTCCTGCAAATGATAAGTAATGGGAATCCTTTTTGGAAATGAGCAGATGTGATATGCTATCTTCACAATGACTTTTAGATTTAACCACCATTTTGGTAAGACGCTTTACGGACTTCGATATTCCATATAGACTCAAAAGAGTTTTGACAGACTTTGATCCTACATAAACGCTTCATTGCGTGATATACAAAAGATGTACTGGCAATGTCTTTTCTGTCAATAAACCCACAAGAGTAGGTACCTCTTTCGTTTTTGAGCGGCCATTATAGAATTTTTTATGACGGATTCTTTTTCCTTAAGAGTGAGACCTGTTATACATTCCTTAGGTCAAATTACAATTCGGTTTTGCTTTTTTTCCTCCCATTAAAACTCCATAATGGATCACAAGCTCTTCTCATGTTCGTCTTGCAAGTTACTCCCTTTCTTTTACATGGTTCGTTTTTTTCAAAACGCGCTTCTTTCTTTCTGGTTCATTGTCCGAATATTGCTGCAATCTCTTATCAGACATTCAGGGGTAACTGTTTGAAAACATGATATTTGAAAAAATTGTTGCTACTTTGTGCTACACATCTTACGTGAATTGAAAATGACACAACACAAATCAGCAAAACTCACACGCAAACACTGAGAATTCTATATTACCTCTATAATGCCGTATTGTTTAACTTTTCAATGTGCCCTCGGGGCAATGGGCACATGCGGTTCCGTCAAATCATTCAGCAAACCGACCACTGAAAGCGGGATAACATTACAGAAATATTATTATTCTCCCCCTCGACAGTATTTTAAATGTCACCTTGAGCTATTTACTATTAATTTCACTGATTTCTTAAAAGCTTTACAAAATGCATTTAGAGTTTACTCTGAATACTATGTCAACATAATGATACAAGGAATAAAAAAGTTTTTTGTGGATACACATTTAAAATAAACAGCACTTACTTAATGCATGTGTCTGGAATATGTAATTGTATACCATCGTACGAACAGAGGCTCATATAAGCGACAGCCGAACTGCAAACTTCGTCTTCGGTTGTACTTTTAAGGCAAATAGCCAAGAATTCGTCCGGGGAAACCCTGGGGAAACATGTGACGAAAGGAGACACTTTGTTAGCGAAGAGAGATTCACAGCGAGTTCGAACATTTTCCGTTGTATTGCTCATAATATTTGGACGTATCGATGCTGTCGAACATTCGTTATCCAAAGACCAGGATTTAGTGAACGCCGCGACGTCTTTAACATGCTCCCCATTCGACGTTAAAAAGTCATCGTATCGTTCGTTATTCATTGTACCCCACAAACCGGCGGTTTTACCAAAATACCATCCTGTAAAAATATGTGAAAAGACATAGGAAATGATTAATGAAATTATAAATCTGTCGTAGTCAATATTTCTAGAATACTTTATATTTGCATTGAAATTTTATAAATTTTAACTTAGAAGCTTCGTTTAACTTACGAAACGTGGTCAAAAAAATATGAACATTATCGTCAAAAGTCATCTTCTAACAGAACAAGCAATTTTAATATTGTTCTTTATGCTCGTATGCTTGTAATAGTAAGTGAGCTTCAGCATATAGGGTGCAGTCAGTCGGTTATAAGTCGATAATATTATGATGATGTTTGTTTTTAAATGTGCGCTAAATTATTGATCAAGCATTATTATTTTGTTTACAAATACCATATGATTAATATTCTTTATACTCAGGAAAGCCATAAACTTGTATTCTTAATCAAGTTTCCAAGAATTCGGCAATATTTTGACCGACCAACCTAGTTTATTAGCTTCGCAATATCAAACAGTTGCATTAAATGTTAAATGTGAGATCTTTGTTAATTAGGTGTTTCACCCATATTTGGATTAGCTTCAGTAAACTTTTCTAATTCATGAAAATGTATAAAACAAATAATCTATAATTTCATATTCAGATATTGTGAAAATTGCAACTGTCAATGAATTCATGAAATAATTCCGTTTATTCCCTTGTCTTATTTGTGTTGATAATTAACACGTTTTGCACATATGACAATAGTATTTTCTGTGTCACCACCATTTATATCATTATACTCCTCCAAAGTTACCGATATTAGTTGAAAAATGGTTCTTGAAAAGTATAAAGAAAGTAATTGAAAGGAAACAGCTGTGTGCCGACAAGCAGTTTATATTCTGAAACAAATATGCCATAGAAAAATACCTTTTAAAAACAATATATGTGGAGTCGTTTTTCTGCACGTGACTTAGGCATTCTATAAAGAGTAGCATGAAGCTATTACTACAGCATGTACAGCTCTTGAAATCGTACATAACCCAACTTACTTTTACTGTTAATTCAAGAAATGCAGGGGCCTTTAAGATTTAAAATTCGCACCATTTCGTGATAATAACTTTTGGAACCATCATAGAAGAAATAACTGAACGTGCTATAAACAACATTAACGCATGAAAAAGTTGATAAATGATGCAAGAAAATCCGTTCATTTCAAGCTTACAAAAAGATAATAAACTTACCTAGAACAATTAAACAGAAATATAATTTCATCTAAATAAAAAATCATGTTAAGACAAAGGAATTAAAAATAAAATTTATAAATATATATTGGTTGTTGAGAAGAAATTGATATTTATTTTACGGAAAAAACGTACTGGTCTCTTCCAACAAGTCCTCAAACCGATGTGGGCAATTCTGGGTTTGTACCAGAGAAGGGAACTACAATGGCCTCCAAGTATTATTCCAGAATAAAGTGCTAAGAAACTTGGTCTTCATGGTTCTTTAGTATATTTGGAACAAAGATCTTCATCGGAAATTCCAGATGATGACAATCAAATAATAATTGCTAGGAACCTCGATGAGAAGTTCTGCAAATATCCAAGTGCTTCGACACTTAGATAACCAAGACTTACTACGATAGCTTGGGAGTGCCAAATCTTTTGGGCTTATGTGAGAATTCAGTAAGCAGTGTGATGTTTTGTGTATGCAAGCTATATTAGAAACTTGAATGGATCAGTAGGAGAATTGAATATCATGAAAGTAGGAGTATATGTCAAAAACAAAAGTTTACTAATTTGAAGATATGGTATATTGCAGTTTTTATTAAAAATTTTATGGCATTCAAGAAAATAAAAGATTTTGATCATATTATAGCTTAAACAGTGAAATACTATGTTACTTATTTATATATAATATAATATATATATATATATATATACAGTTTACGAATAACAAGAAGCAGAAGCAGACAGTTATCGCAGACCTGAAGATGGCAAGTGTGATTTTGCCGAAACGTCGTCAAGAAACCAGCATCGGTCTTTCCAAAGACCAAGCAGTGGAAACGCGGAAGAAAACCCGGAATCCAGTGACAACACATATATATACAGTGATGTGCAAATGTATGGAACCAAGTAAATATCTCTGGAGTTTCTAGAGATGTAGAAATTAAATTTGGTGGGTAGATATTACACTATATTATGTATTTAGTTCGAATGTTTTTATCGCAATTCAACTTCCAGTTTAACCGGAAGTAATGTCAGCTTGAAATTTTTAAATAGAACACCCTGTATATTATTTTAGTTTTGAATAGAACACTTTATTGCGAGTACAAAAATAATGGGTTCGATATGTTTTATTTCATGGCCAACCGTGATATTAACAAAAAAAAAATTATTTTTGAATGAAAATGTAATAATATCTGGTAGTCCATGTAAATAACACGTTCGATAGTTACAAAGACTTTGCAAAGGTACAATACAAATGGCACCGTCGGAAATTTAAGAAAAAGTGGACGTATAAATACTGCTACAAATGAAGAAGTAGCTCAAAATATTGCTATATCTTTAGAGGAAAATCATAATTTGTCTACTACTGAACTGGCCAATATGCACGAAATTAGCTATTGTTACATTTGTGATTTACACTCGCAAAATACTAGATCTTAGCATTGTAACAAAAATCACTCTTTTGTTAATATCACGGTTGGCCATGAAATAAAACATATCGAACCCATTATTTTTGTACTCGCAATAAAGTGTTCTATTCAAAACTAAAATAATATACGGCGTGTTCTATTTAAAAATTTCAAGCTGACATTACTTCCGGTTAAACTGGAAGTTGAATTGCGATAAAAACATTCGAACTAAATACAAAATATAGTGTAATATCTACCCACCAAATTTAATTTCTACATCTCTAGAAACTTCAGAGATATTTACTTGGTTCCATACATTTGCACATCACTGTATATATATATATATATATATATATATATATATATATATATATATATGAAAAGTATACTTAAGCAATATGTATTCATTAATTAATAAAGAAGAAGTATTATAGCACTAAACAAGAACACTAATTAGAAATTTTCTTTTGATATTTATGAAGAAATCTTATTAATATATGTGTGAATAATATGAAAAATTGTTTGAATTCTTTGTATAATACCTCACCTGATATTTGAAATATGCAAATGTCAAATTTCATGTTACATTCAAGCAAAACTCCGTAATCGCTCCTTAAAAATATTATATCGGCCTCTTGGTAGACATAAGCGTGTTCAATTTGGATCGGCAACGCGGAATCCTTATTATTTCCAATTTTAACAGCCTGAAAAAGAGAAGAGGAATGAGAGAGAATAGGATATGAAAGCGATTTTAAAAGAGTAGTCATAAATCCATGGACGTGATTTAAAGTACCTTAGTTTTCATATCTATTTGTATCAGAATCTTTTCCATTAAAATTAATAACTTGTAGGACTTCGTATCTTCTTTGTTGTAAGAGACCGCAATTGAAAAGTTACTATCTCTGAAATCAGTCGCCAGTAGATAAGTACATTCGCCACGAAAATCGTAAACTCTACGATCAAATGTGATATAATGTCGACCTCCAACCAGAACCGCTTGCGCTGAAATATGAAACGGTGAGTTGACTTCAATATTGTATATACATACTCGTTAGTAATTGATATTCGAGTAATACCATTGAATGGTGGGAACCATTCACTCGGATCTATTGTAGGATCATAATCCATGTATAAACCCATTATAGTTGATTTTGATATACTGAAATACTTTTGCATCTTTTTGATGGTTTGGTACTCTGATAATTCCTGAAAACCATTAAAAAATTATTATTAATTGCGTCTATATTAATGTGGGCAATGTGCTTTTAAAGTTATAAAAGCGAATGATCATGTATTATATTGACCCTATTACAATAAAAAAATATTTTTAAGGAATAACACAGGCCTGCAAAACTTGAGTAATGCAAAAATGTTTGCAATGCATTTCAAATATGGCACTCATGTGTCCTCTAGCTGTCTTTTCCTCTTCCCTTGAAAACTCGTTTGGGCATTGTGGCTCTTGTAGGAAGCATTTGTGTTTTTCTCTGTGGAGCATCCAACATTAGTCAGCCATTTTATTGATGTACCATGTTCTCCCTATTCTTTACTAACAGCAGCAAGATTTTCACCAGGGTAGTCCAAATGCGAATTTAAGAAATGAACTTTCAAACTCGTCGAACAACCCAAGCTTTTGAATTTCGTTAACCAGTTGTCCACGATACAAATATTGGTAGGATCCTAAATGTTCCAGAGGAATAGTTTCTTTAAAAGCTCTCTAGGCCTCTTTTCCACTCATTTCCGTTTTACTGTTGTACATTTTGTCTTGAAAGGTTTCCGAATAGCTGGACCTACGAAAACATCTTCCTTTCCTTTACTTCTGCTTCCAATAGTCCTGGAAATTTGTGGCAAAGGTATTTAAAGCACTACTTCTTCTGATCAAGCCTGCACAAATTGTTTCATCAAACTAAGCCTAATGTAAAGTGGAGACAAAAGGACTTTAGTTGGATCAATCAAACTTTCCTTCACTACATTTTTGTGTCGAAGTGAAGTTTAATGCCTTCTTAGGCCGCCTCTCTAAGATCCAGTAATAGCCTTTATCATGACTAGGGTACTAATTGGTGTATTCTGCTTGTTGTCCAAGAAGCATGGAAAGCACTTTTGTAATAATGAACCCTCAATAACAATTCGACTCAAAACACCATTCCTGCTTTTATTCTTGCGGTGGCGTGAGAATTCATGTGCTAATCTCAGTTATGCCGAGATGTTTATGATGAATTTTGAAAGTGGTTATATGTGATATTTCAGTCATTCTTTTGAGTTGTATTTTCTTTAGCCCAGCATCTTCTATTAGTAACTTTTCGACTTTTTCAACAAGATCTGGAATAGTCACTTTGAGAGGTCAAGTAATTGCCTTCCTTGCTTGAAGAGATTGTGACGCTTAAAAAACATAGTTTTTTCCAGGCAAGGATCCCCGTAAATGGTTATATCTCTGGCAGTATGGTATGAACAGACACATCTTCTAGAATGGTATGAACGGCACGATACTCTATTAACTTGTTTGGTCAATGATAGTTTAAAACTACTGACGCAATTGTGTTAAAACTTTATATTTTTACTAATATTGAGACACTGCCCATATTACGATACGAAAGAGCTGCCCCACTACCACCCAACACCTCCATTTCATGAACTTAAGAACGGAATATAACTAAAGGTCGAATTGACTACCATTACTTATCCAAGCTGCCTAACACTACTCGGCAGTCGAATGTAATAATGTATGTAAAATAAAAATTAAATTTCATGAGTAAATAGCATATTCATTTTAACTTTAATCATATTTTGGTGGAGGTGCTTGTTATTGTACATTTCATTTTTGCTTGATTATCTGTTTATGTTACCGTTTCAGTGTTGTAAACAGGGAAAAAGAATTAAAGCGCTTTTCTCCGCTCTCTGCGTAATGGGTTAGACATTTGGAAAATTAAAATTTCAGAATGAATAATATTTACTGGTCGAGTTCCGAAGGAAAAGGAAAATATAATTAATTTTAACGGCAACTTTCCGCAAGACTCTTTTCAATCGAGCTCGTTAATATTTTAAAGGGAGAATTGGCCCGAATTCATCTGCGGCAATTATCTTCGCCGCTGACATTGTTTCAAATGCTTACATGATTGCGTGGGATAAAGAAGCCGTTCGCGGCCAATAAATTAAATCTTGGCGGTATCCGAAGGCGAAGGCGTGTTTTTGTCTCGCAGAGACACATTAAATTTAAAAAAAGAAAACTGAAATCCGTAAAACGCTTAAGTGTTTGTTTTGACTTAGAACTAAAAAGGCAAAGACAGTAATTATATGAAAAAGCTTTTAGATTTGTTTTATTTTTGAGAGATAGAAACTGCTCGTGTTGTACTATCAAGAAAATAGAGTAAAAATGTACTTCGCCAGTTTTATCAATTAAATTTTCACATAATTCTTCCAACATAAACAATTACCGTTCGCTGGCGTCACGTAGTGTGGCTTTTTTAAAGCATTTGATCGCATTGAGCACTCTATCATTCCGTCCATATTTAGTTTGTATGTATTCAGGGTGTCCCTGGTTTAATTTTTCTGTAATAGATTTCTAACATGCATCAGCATGTTTTTTACATTACCTTCGCTTCTGACGAGTACGTTACTATTTCAGGGGTTCTGCAATTTTCTGCAAAACGACGTTGAAAATATTGACTGACTGCAGTGGTTCAAAGTCCAAAAACGCTGGTCGAAATAAGAAGGTATTCTTCAATTTTCATTTGTGAGACCAAATTTTCAAAAAACAAAATGGTGGGTCACTTAAATAAAAAAAATAATACGATTTAAATGAAATTTTGTATCCGGGGAATTTTGAAGTTGTTAATTACGAAAATAACGTCAAACTTTGAAAAAACAAAGCAGCAGATTTAAAATCGCGGATTAGTCACGTTAAAAAGTATAACATTTTAACGGAATTCAATATTCGGGGGTTTCGGGGGTCCTGATTACGGAACATACTATAAATGTTTGAACAACAAATTTGTATATTTCAAATACCGTACCATTAATGAGAGAAACGATCAGATTTTATTGTAGTTAGCATGCTATAATTTTGAGATCATAGAAAAATGTCAGCATGCCACACAACCAGTTATACAGTGGCAAAGTAGAAATAGCTTTTCTAGGATTACTTGTAGATTTTACGGTAGTAAGTAAAGGGCCCAGGTTAGTTTCCTAAGGGACACCCGACGATGGCACAAAAATGTCCGAGTCATGGTTCAAAAGAGAAACATATGCTCGACCAATCGCTTTGAGTAACTACGAAGATAACTTATATCGTCTTATAGCTTGCTAATCTATTTAATTATTTTCAAAAACTTGTTTGCGCTAGCGCCAATAATTTCCACCGAATTTCCATTCACAATTTTTACTGTTTTGGCAACACATATGTCACTTTGGTGTTCAGTATTTTTAACCGTTGTTCAAGCGTAAATCGATTTTTACATTCCAAGTGAACTGACTCTAAAAATCTGTGGATATTCGACTGTTTGTGTAGTCACTCCCAAACATGTGCTTAACTACTATAAAATTAATATTGACAAATGTGATATATGACTAGGAAAATTAACAAATCTTACGTTCTGATTCCATAAAACACATTCATGGTGTACAGCGTATATAATACATGATTACTCGTCTTTTACTGCGGAAAAAGTCAATATAAATAGTTAATAACTAACTTACGTCAAACTTGGGTGTTTCATTAAAAGCATGCCATGACATAGGCAATTTCTGTTCTAAGTACATTATCCCCTGGGCGGGTTCAAATATAAATTTCGTCTTCGCTTCACGATACCTGCATATTACATGAAACAAGATAAACACTTCTTTTATAGACTCTTTTAATACTACTAACCTGTTTTCGGCTTCCAGGGCATTCTGCTTCGCATCCGTCAACTTCAAGCGAACGAGTGTTATTAGTCGCTGCAGTCTAGCCTGTATGCCGAAATAGTTATAAAACCACCTGGCATCTTCGTATATCTCGTCAAATTTAACTATTAGGACTTTTATTAACGGCTGATTCTTTAATTCGGTAATTTCGTTGACTATCTCCAAAAACACCTGTTTTAATTCTTTGGCAAATGGTACTATCTCGAAATATTTCTTTGACAGGAAATTCCATGTGATATTGGAATATTTATAAATTGCCCCTAATGTATCGTTGCCTGTGATATCTTCGTAAAACCTATCGATGTCTTGAGTGAAATTGGCGAGTTTATTGAAATATTCTGAACCCATTATTTCATTTTGTCTTATGTATAAGAAATCTGAAAGGATCCGTGTAATAAATTATATTGAATATACTTAGTGAAGATGTTTTATATTGGAATATGTAGACTTGCATTTTCAATATATTTCTATAAAACTAAACTCTCTCATATACCAATTAAGGGGAGTGTTTACACTTCTTCAATCAGTTTTTTTCCAAATCCTGACTTTGTTTTTTAAAATATCTAAGCAATTATTTTTTCAATTATTAAAAAAAGTGAAAGAAACATGATAGCGTGGTCCTTTTTTCGGAAATACATGTTAAAAAAGATGGAAAATTAAATTAAAAAATATCTGAAAATTAACGACATTATCATAATTTAAAAAATATTTTCACAATTAAACCTATAATTTGGAAAATAAAATAAATACTGCAAGAGACCCATATGTAGGGGTCGAATCGACAAATCAAATGCTCGGTTTATTATATTTATAATATTAATTATACGGTAAAACAAAAAAGATCCCGTCAGGTATCTCTACTGTTTCAAGTATTTTCGGGCCCCTGATCACGAATGTATACTCAGTTTTTTCGGGTCAGATGAAGTTTTTAGTTTAAGCGTATTTGGAAATTTGGAATACCCAAATGAATGTCAAAAATAAAACAAAACATAGAAACGATTTTATCGTTATACTTGTGGAGAGTACTTTACCGAAGCAACAATATTTAAACGAAACATTCATATAGATTTGAAATATCTGCAGGTTTAAATATTGAATGTGCATTAAACATTTCCAGTGAAAATTGTTTTCACTTGTTACATTGGTTCTACGGTAAATCTGGTTCTACGCCGCATAGAATTCCAATATTGTGGGCTACCGCATTGGAACACAGTGGAGTTGCTATTTCTACTGTATAAATGTGAGGGATTATAATTTAATTAAAAAATTACTCTGACTTGGAATACACTATTCGGCCTAAGCTACACAGTGACGTAACACCAACTCTAACAAGAAAAGCAAATGTGTGTATCTCTGATTATGCAGATTCATTTTTATCACAACCTTCAACTTGCGGTTACCATTCTACACATGAATCGTACAATCATAAGGAATTTAACGATCTTTTTATACTATGGCGGATAATTTCGCATTTTCTAATAATGTTGATGGATTGACGAACGCATTTATTATTGGTGCAAAACAAGCCTAAAAATTGCACTGATAAACAGAGAAAAACTTGCCTAAAATCCCTATTGCTTATTTAGTTCAAATAAAAGAAACGTACATAATTTCAAAAACTATTTTAAAATCCATAAAATGTTCAGAGCAACTTAAGTGCATATCTGACGATTTTGGTTTCGTACTCGGAATGCAGCAAGGCGTCACAAAGTCCAACTGTTTCATTTGCGAGTGGAATAATAGGGGAAAATAAAATACTTTGTATCGACTGTGTTTATCCCAAGATATACCGCGATATTATTAGAAAAAATTTTTATTGCCGATACTTTAGTCCCAGAGATAATGTTTTCATATCTCCATTCCCCATTAAATTGGGGATAGTCAAAAATATTATAAAAGCATTCGATAAAATTGTCAAGGTTTTTTGCATCTGAGGACTTGTGTATATGTGTACAAGTATACATAAATATTTATGCACTATACATATATACCTGTATATATAAAACGTTAAGAATACGGGGTTTTACCACAACAGCATTAGGCGTTGGGATCTTCTATTTACAACACCCTGTATAACCTAAAAATTTATTTGGAAAAAGTATAGAATCATACATAATAAGAATTCGTTCAAAATGAACGTTTCGACAATTCTTTACCAGTCTTCCTCAGTAACATTCCAACATGCACCCCAATAATACAAGGCTACAACATTAGAAAGAACACAAAACACATTCTCTTTATACAAATGAAAAAGCCGCAATCTTTTGCGTTGCTCCGCTGAATTTTAAACAAATATACAGCAAATTTGAAATTATTTATATTATATATGTATATATAATATATATTTATATATATATATATATATAAACTCATATGTTATCATGACATAGCGGCTATATTGAGTAAATAGTAATTAATAACTAGAATGGCAATAGAAAAACAAGTCAATTAAGTAGATTCACCGGAAAATCTTTCATTTATCAAAAACTACATCCAACAACAGTGCAAGGCAATAATGCTTATGTATTTAATGGCAACATAGAAAGATGCAAATGTGAAATATGTAATTAAAAGTCAAACTGTAATTATCTAAACATAGAACCGCTGCTATTGTGTATGTAGTTACATTAAAAGATCCAGATTTATCATGAACAACAATTAATTCCACTTGAGCAGTCGCATACCAGATAGATGAGTTTAATTTCTTTTCTTTTTTTTTTTTTGTATATTTGGCTTAGAATTTTAATACATTTATATATATATATATAATGATTACATTCCTGAGATCGAATAGGTTGGTAATATTTATGATCACCAGTGTATATACCTATATTTATATGAAATTGCTTTTATTATAGATATACATATATCTTCTTTGGAGTTTTCCGTTAATAAATTGGCTATAATCCTTTAAGTGGCAACAATAAATTATTAAGTTACTTACCAATAATTTCTTGACCTGCATTCCAAAGTATCGCTTCAAGATAATGAGCTATTTTGATCAAGGTCGGTTCAATAGACGCCAAAGTTTTATTCCAATTATTAACTAACATTCTGTAAGTTTTGTTCCATAAATCTTCCATGTATCGCAGGAAAGATACGTGCATTTCCTTAATGAAATTGTCGTATTTTTCCAGGAACTCTTGGAATGTATCTGATAGATGTTCCAGGGATTCGCCTTGTAACAGGCCATTAATAAATTCTGTCAAATTCTTGTAATACATTTTTATCTGAAAATTTAATCATTTCTCTCATATAGCGTTATTCAATAAGAATCATAGGAAATCACATTTTCCTTCTCGCTAATTACAAGTAATATGAACTCACTTAAAATTAAATACATTTTTAATACATCATAAATACATACTTGTAATATTTTGTAAATTAAATAACATTTCGTAAATTTAAAAGACATAGTTTACACGATATATATATATATATATACAGGTGTCCAGAAACTCTCCCGACAAACAAAGACCGGAGATTCCTCAGATAATTTTAAGACAATTTAACGCAATTCACCCTAGTCCGAAAATGCTTCCTAAGGGAGCTAGAGCTCTTTGAAGATGGCGCCTTGTAATTAGTTTTTTTTTAATATCTCCCGAACGCTTCTATTTAGAAAAACAAAAGCTGGTATGCTTATTTGTCCTCCAGAGATGAATCGATTCCATTAATTGCGAATTTCTAGTACCGGTCATAGGCGTTCGTTTTGGGTAGGTACACGGTTATTTTAACGCATAACTTTTTTATCTTTAACTTTTAAGGATTTGTGACACTAGATTATTAAATTTTCAGGTATTCTGGTACTAAAAGGTACTCTTAATTTAAGTCGGTAGGATACACCGTTTTCTAGAAAAATCGATTTGAAAATTTTTCGTTTTTTCGTCATTTCATCTTTGGTCATTTCAACTTCGCGAACTGACAACAATTTGACAATTAAAAACGTAGGTCTTATTTCTGTTGGCAGTTCAGAGCGAACTAGTGCAAAAAATAATAAATTGAATTTTAATGACGAAAAAACGAAAAATTTTCAAATCGATTTTTCTAGAAAACGATGTATCCTACCGACTTAAAGTAAGAGTACCTTTTAGTACTAGAATACCTGAAAATTTAATAATCTAGTGTTACAAATGCTTAAAAGTTAAAGACAAAAAAGTTATGCGTTAAAATAACCGTTTACCTACCCAAAACGGACGCCTATGACCTTAGGAAGCATTTTCGGACTAGGGTGAATTGGGTTAAATTGTCTTAAAATTATCTGAGGAATCTCCGGTCTTCGTTTGTCAGGAGCGTTTCTGGACAGCCTGTATATATATTTATCAGTTCAATATATAACAGGAAAACGAAAAAAAGTGTAGTTCGTAGATGAAGCCAAATTTCAACTATTTAAATAGTTGGAGATGTATACTTCAAAATTCTAGATTTAAATTGGAAATTATTTCGTATATTTTAGACCAAAAAAAAAGCATTTTTGTTTACACATTTTAAACATGGTCATCATTTCTTCTTCTGTTAATAGCAGCAGGTAATGCATCATTGGATATGCATTATTTGTTCTTTCACTCTGCTTGAAACAGGAGTACATAATAAAACAATGCGGAAAGATTATAACACCTGTTACTGTAGGCTTGAACTGCTAATATATTATGGTATAAAACCCAGAATGTGTTGTACCAAGAAACATCCCATATAAATCAACTTGTTGCTTAGTACAAAAAATTGTTTAAAACAATTTTACTGAACGTTTTCAATTTACGATTAGACCACGTTCTCAATGAAATTCTATTTTCGTATGAAACTATGTTCGACTTGTTTTGCTTTGTTAATAACCATAATTGAAGGTTCAGGTCTAATTATATTCCCTATTGGGTTGAAGATATTAAAACCCAGCAGATCAAGAAAGTCAATATACCGGTTGTGTAATGCAACACTTGATATAGCAAGTCCAAAATACATCAGAATTGCAACGTGGCGTACTGTATCCCCGCTCTCGCTACATTTAACGGTGAAACATCGACTGGCAATACAGCAGTTATCTCTACTCTCTCCTGTCTTTTCTCACACTCCCAGTAGGGCCAAAAAATACGACGTTGCAATATTTACCTGGTAATATCAAGTGTTTCATTACACAAGCTTTATATGGAATGGTATTATTGGTAACAATGTTATTGGAAATTCTTTTTTAACTTTCGTACGATATCTTTAATCGCATCCCAGAAAGCCTTATTGCCTGAAATATGGAAATCTTTGCAGCTCCTGTTATCTCAAATGTACTATGAAAACATTTGCTTTCAACAAGATTGCACACCGCTGCATTATGGACTTGCTGTGGGTAATTCTTTCAATAATCTTTTTCCAAATAGAGATTGGCTTTTTTAGTTTTGTTCGTAAGGTTATTTAAGTAATCTGGTGCGTGTACATGTACCTTCAAATTAGATAAATATATTGAAAAAAAATCAAATTTGTTCTGAAGTACTCCCCTACTTGCTATTCCTAACAATTTGCAGAATAACAAGAAATTACCAACCGAAGCATTTTTAATAACTAAATATTATTATTTTTTCAAAATATTTATTTAATTTGTTTCATTAGAACTTATTGACTAATTATTTATTATTGGAATGTTTCCTCTGCTGATGTTTTGTTGAGGCAAAAGTTCTCTTACATACTATTTCCTTTTAATTTTTTTTAGATTAATATTTTGTGAAGATCCATATATAATTGAGACAATCGGATAAAAAAAGTTTTACATTTAAAAACGATACATTACATAAATTGTTGTTACTACTAAAAAACAAAATGGTGGTTATAAAATGCTTTTTCTTGATTTTAATAAATAATGCGAAATAATTTATAATTTAAGCTTAAAAAATTTCTAATATATATCTCCAATCAAAACCAACGGAAACCGTACTCAAGCTAAAGAGAGTCAAATAGCTGGAAACACGTCCTTGACTTGGTTTGAGGTGGCCAGCCTTTTCAAAGTAGAGTTTTGATATCATCTTGAATAATATGAACAATATGAATTTACAATTTTATGAGGGAGAAAAGAAAAATAAAATTTGTAACTATAAACTATATCTAAAAACAATTTTTAATGAAACCTCAAAGAAAAAGAAATATATAGGTATAGAAAATATTGACGTTACAAAATCATAAGTTTACATTTAGTAAAGTTATATGACAAAAGAGTGGTAATAAGTTCATAAGTATGAACAATATTTCTTATTATCTTAGAACTACAACAAAAAGTTTTTATTCTAAAAAGTTATTATCAGTCTGGGTGAGTAGAAAATGAAAAATAGATTTATGCAATTATTCAAAATATGCATGATTTATGTCAGTTATCCCTAACTTTTCTATGCTAAGTACTATGAACATCTGGTTAGACATATACATGCTTTTGTTTGACAAATTTTGGGTAAAGAGGGCAGTAATTTATAAGTCTCAGAGATGAGCATCTAAAAAAGGAACTCTAGACTGCATTAAATGTTGTTCAGCATTTGATTTGGTGTGAAGTTTTCAGCCAGTGGCCAGCAAATGAAAAATTCTGCAACTCTTTATTTTATCACTGTTGCTGGAGCATTAAGTTTTGTAAACAGCGGACGCTTTTAAGGGGTACTGCTGTTATGGACCGAGATATTTTCAGTGAATTTATATGTGGCGTAAAATGGACTTGCCTCGTAATTCTTCTAAAGGAATTTACTAATGCTGCATATAATCTCTTGTATGCAAGTGATTTCGACAAAAACAGGTTTTGGTTGCATATTAGATTTTAAGTTCTTTGGTTTTGGTTCCGATTACTTCTTTGAGTTTATAACTATAAAAATGTGGTTGAATACTTAGAACTAAGAATTTTGTTTATGAATAGAGAAGACTAAGACTAGAAAAATATTAAAAAGTATGTAAATGATGTTGTTAATCATATCAACGTGTATTTAATAATTTCATTATATTTAACAAAAAAATAATCTTAGGAATTCTTATGCATTATTTTCTATTTAATAAGTTTACCTTTTCAATAGCCCATACAATACTTCTCTGTATATTTTTGCCAGATTGACCCATTGCTTCCCACATTTCGCTAACTATAGCTGGTAAGTTTTCAATATGCGATTTGATTGAGAGGTCATCAATAGTAGATAATAAGAAACTCACTATATCCCGAACATAAAATTCGTTGGCGTAATAGGAATCGTTCAGGAATATTTTCAACTCTTGTAGATCATCCTGGATTACATTTAGATTCCTAAGAATAACAACTGTAGTTAGTGTTGAATCGACTGACCACTTTCAATCGTCTTTAGAAAGGTTAGTTGTAGGCAAATATATAGTGTGTACTGTATATTTGCTGCCACTTATTTGTGAGAAAATATTTGTCAAATATATTTACAGTTTGATTGATAGTTTGTTAATATTTCTATGTCTTCATTAGTTAGTGTTTTTTAATTAACAAATTACGTTATCAAGGCCACATATTATACCGACGTTCCCAAGCCCTATAGTTGTCAGCTACGTAAGTCGACGATAAACGAAACACCTTGTTCGTTCTACAATGCTTGTAGAACTAACATATGACCTTTCTTTTAATACTCTTCATGTGGTCGAATAATGCAAAGTATCGGTAGATTTTAACCCACAGCACTAATTTAGAATTATTTTGAGACACTTGCTTCTAGATTTCCGGGAATACTATGATTGACTATATTTCAAATTAATAAGTGATATGGAGCAGTCTACTTATATTTTGTTTACCTATGACTTAAAATTATATTTTATATAAATACAGTGTGTTACATTTTATGTGTCACAGCAAATATCTCGATTATTGTATTAATAATTAGAATATAATATATATATATATATATATATTTATTCAACCGACGTAACCAGGCCCGCTATATTCATGCTACCAAGTCAATCCCAGTGTATAACACACGAGTTGTTATTCAATCGACGTTTTCAAACCCAGCGATTCCACCGTCTTTCCAAACCCAGTGTGTAAAAAAGCAACATTTATCAGACCTTGTCATTCCCGGCAGCATTGCCAAGTATACATATATAAACAATGTAATTGGATAGTCCTGTTCGTGCTATGAAATACAGCTTCGATATATTTAAAATGTTTTAATAGTAAGAGGAAAGTCAGATTTTAAAATAAAATTTTTAGATATTTAGATTCTTCTAAATATATCAAATAATGTAAACAATGTATTTCTTCCATTATCGTTTTTTTAGAATATGCTAACATATTCATCAATTTACATCTACATAACTACATAATTCTGTTACTTTTATTAATTCTTTTAACAAGTTCATTTGGCTGAGATTTGAAAAGTCACAATAAATTAATATTCTTCTTCAGATAATTGGAATTATTGTACAGATACTACATCTGATACCGCAAACCATGCTTTTTTATGTACAGGGTGAGTCATTGTAGCCGCTTCTTCGATTGCTCTTTTGTCTGTTAAATAAAAGAAGTGGAAGATTTATGGTTGCTTGTGGCGCATATTTTAAAAATACCCTAAGCTCTGACGCACTTCCGGTTTCACCGGAAGTGTACGGAACTTAATTTTTTTTAAATGACTCATCCTATAAATTTTTGGATTTTCTAGTAATACTTTAAATTGTCTATTCAACTGTTATTTCTTTTTCACAACTGAGCCAATAGTTTTTGAGTTATTAATTTTTTTTGAAAATATTTGACCAGAAAGCGCGTTCAGAAAAAAAATATTTTCACATTCTTTTTAAAAGTAAAAACATTAACTTTAGTTGTGCTTATAGCCAAAAAAATTCTACTTCCTTTGGTAAAAGTTGCACTCGACAATACCTCAAAACCTTTGTTTTTTCAAAGCCTACTTCCCGAAATATTCACACACCAAAAACTTATCTTTTTTAAATGGAATACCCGGTATTTTATTGAGGCATTTTGTTCCTTTTTTTAATCTCTTTCATTTTTGTTAACAACGTTCTATACCAATCTTTTGTAATTTCTGAGATAATCACTATAAAAGAAATTAGCGGTCAATTAAAGAACTATGAGCTATGTACCCAAATATTCGTTCAACCAATGGAAGGCTGAAATGGGGTCCGACTTCATTACCAAAAGTTATAGCTTTACAAGATGATTTTTTAATTCCGACAATGTCCAGTTACAGTATTTAATTTTTACACTGTTGGTTAACAACGAAATAAAATAAAGATTATGTTTACTGACATATTTGAAGATGCCGCCCCACTAAGGTGCATGAAACAATGCTGCTATCTTTAATTTCATTTGCCTAATTGCTCGTATTACTTTATTGTCGAAGCTCTTCATAAGAGATGACTGTAGTTTTTCAAAATTATAAATTGATGTCCTAAAACTTTAATAGAAAAAAAATTTGCAACAAAATAAGGCAATTTAGATAACCTAAAACTATTGAGCAACGTAACAACAATCAAACATAAAAGCAACTTTCATTAAAGAATATGTTTAACACAACCACAACTTTGTACGATGCACGAGTATTCTGCTTTCCGAAGAAGTACTAACGTTGCGTAAAACGTCGATATATTCTTGTAAACGCTTTTCTGAATTTAATGTTTATGTCTTCAAAAAGTTTTGAAAGTCCGTCCGTAGAAGGCGAAGATACTCCTCTCCATTAACATTTTCATCAAAGAAATAAGGTCCAATTATGTAACTACACACTATTCCTCCCCACACATTTAATGACCAACGATTTTCAAAAGTTAGCAGGTATGATAAAGTGAGAGTTTTTATGTGTTATAATAATGAAAATTGTGACGATTAACGTATCATTTTAATAGAAGATGGCTTGGTCGGTAAACAACAAAAAATTGAGAAAGTCGGGATAATTTATCTGCTGCCCGTTGAAAAACATGTAAGCGATTTTGAAAATTTCTTTCTTTTACCCCTGTATATGAATATGATACGAATGAATTACATATTTCCTAATTATTCTGAATTCTCAAATTTAACTTACATCTAACTGACGACTAATTTTCGTAGTACTAGTATGGGGGTGTTCGACTACACTCGCAAATACATAAACTTATTATTCTCACCAGTTATTGATTTTGCCCGCCAGTTGGATAGATAATTTAAAACAGTACTAGAAAATCCAAAAATATATAGAATGCGTTAAAAATATTAAGTTCCATCCATTTCCGGTGAAACCGGAAACACGTCAGAGCTTAAAGTATTTTTAGAATGTGCGCCATAAGCTACCATGAATTTTCCACTAACTGTTTTTCCTTTTATTTAAAACACAAAAGAGCAATCGAAGAAGCGGCTGCTACTGACTCACCCTGTATATGTAATTAGAAAATTATTTACTGCAGACTACTTTAAGACCAACTATAGAAATTGTAAGCAGAGGTATATTATTCTAGAACTACACATGTTCCTAATTATAATTAAATAACCCGGCAGAAAAAGAATAGGACTCCCAAAAAAGGCGCAGTCTCCATTCTCAATATGTAACAGATACCTATGTTATACGTAGATAAAGTATTACATAAGCAATCAACCAAATGTTATCTGAAAGAATAACAAACAATAAAACACAACTTACGTTGCCGCCAAAGATTTATTGTTTTGTATGTAGAAAAAATCCTATTTATTAGTCGAGTATTTTAATTATTCAACTCAGCTGATATTTGAGATTGTCTGGACTATTACGAAGAAGCAAATCCTTCTTTAATAACCATCGTAGAACAGCTGATTTATCAAAATTACTAGATTTGCAGTTTTTATTATTTACTTTTATATAATCAATTTTAGGGTTACTAAAGGATTTATTCAAATATTTAGTTTATTAAATCCCATTACAACAATAGCTTTTATGTTAATGCTTACGTATTTTAAAAATCCTGCTTTTGAAAAGAACTAATGCCGAAACTTCGAACTAATCCGAAATTATGTTATAATATATCGACGATTAAAATACGTCAAATTCGTTAGCTAAATAAAAAAAAAGAAAGTCTTAAGAAATACACTATTTCGAATTGATAAAATTAAAAAAAATTAAATTTAGGCTTTATAATTAAATGGTGGAATAGTTTCGATTTTAGATAATTAGTCCATTATAATAATATAGTTATAATCAGATGTTAGCGCAGCAAATAAAACTAAAGGTTTATGTAAATTTCGTTGATAAAGCTTTCAAACCTCAATGATTCTTCTATTTACTTTAATTCCAAAGAGGTCTAGACCATGTTCAATGTGGAATTTCTATTTTCAGCCTTAGATAAAAGACGTTAATTTTTGGTAAATAATTCTACAATTGTCAATACGATATTAGGCATGTTGATTTTCTTAAATAATCTTGCGTTTTTATGCAGCGTTTTTAAATGTTTTTAATTTATTATTAAAAGTGACGTATAAGAAAGTCATTAGATTATTTATTTTTAATAATGTGTTAAAGTCGGAAAAACAACATCAAATAATTGAATATAAGAATTAAAAATAAATAAAAAAATAAATTTCATATTTAAAATGGAACGTACGCATTATTATTGCCTATTCTGAAACTACATAATTTTATCTTTACTACGTTATACCACATCTTATCATTTATTTACCGCGTAGTAGAATAAAGAACTGAGCGCGTTCAAAACATAGACAGTTCAACAAAAAGATGGTATGAGCTCAATTGTTACTGCTAGCGTGTCGAAGTGACAGTAAATTGACATTGTTCATTTTTATCTTGTGACACATAATCAACAAATGGATATGTTGAGAACGTACGTCAGATGCAATGTAAATCGTGGAGAAACGTCTGCATTGTAGCGAACCTTGTAACCAGAAAGGGTACAGCCATATACTCGCACGTTGGCAAGAATTGAACGTAATTTACGAAGAAACAGATGTTTCAGTGCTGAAATGCTAAGACCAAGAAGTTAACGTACAGCAAATGAAGAAGATGTTATGGTATTGGCATATTTTAAAGCACATCCAAGAAATTTAGTACGTGAAGCAGTACTCAATAGAGCAATAAATCACTACAAAGTATTTTCCACTCTAAAAAAACATAAAATAATCCTATAAAATTAAATTGATTCTCGTTTTAAGAGTTGGGTATTCTGATAGGAGGTCAATATTTTGGAAATGGTTTAACAATAATCAGCATTTAATGGATGTCATTCCTTGGAGTAATAAATGTAATTTCAACAATAACGGTATTTCTAGCAAAATAAAACATCATTTCTGGGATACAGAGAATCGTCATGAAATTCGGGAATGCACGTTCCAACACATATTTTCTATTAATGTGTGCATCAGTTTTATTATTGTATTACGTGGTAAATTAATTAAGTACAACATATGGTAGACGGTTGTAAAGATAAATTCTTGTAGAATATGTAATAATACCGAGTACTCCATTTAAAATATTAAGTTCGTTTGCTTTACCTGAATCATTTGATGTAAAATTGTTTTTGCCGATTTTGACACATTATTAAGAATAAATAATCTAATAACTTTCTTATATACCTATTATTTTCTAATCATTAATACAATAGTCGAGATATTTGCTGTGACATAAAATCTAACACTGTTTTATAGAAAATATGATTTTAACTGATAGGTAAACATAATATAATATAAATAAGTAGATTGCTCTACATCATTAATTCATTCGAAATATAGTTAAGGATAGTATTCCAAAGAATCTAGAAGCAAGTGTTTCAAAATATTATTTTGCATTACTCGACCAAATGAAGAGTATTAAAAGAAAGGCAATATGTTAGTTTTACAAGTATTATTCTTAGAAGTGTTTCGCTTATCGTCATTTACGTAGCTGCCAAGTTTAGGGCTTGGGAACGTCGGTATAATATGGTGGGCTTGACAACGTAAGAGTAAAGGTTTTTACACAAATACGCCTGGCCCTCTCCCAGAAAATGCTTGAACTAAACTTGTATATAAATTGATATTATACCGCGTTAGCAGACCCAAAAAAATTTTTTTGAAATATCATTTTTTGTCATCAGCATTGAATAATAGACCGAAATAACACAAGAAACGTTGTCAGTCCCGAAACCGGGACTGACAACGTCTTTGCGCGCCTGTCAACGATTACTGCATGTAGCAGATCGGGTCTGTGTAGACGGTTAAATAAATATATATATATATATATATATATATATAACTTCAAAGAAAATATTTATTTGCCGTCTAATTAAATATATGTGTGGAGGGTGTTGGAGTCGCTATGTGAACGTTTAGCAGCATAGATCCAGTAAAATTGTTATTGTCGTTTATATTGTGCCTGTTGTCTTGCTGCGGAGTGTTAAAGTAATTGTTTTAAATTGTTTATAAATATAAAATGTTCAAAATGTTATATGTAAATGGGAAAGGAGAAAGAATTATATTGTTTTTTTCTTTCGTACATTAGAACATACGAGATATGATAGCGTTACAATTTTTCCACATAGAAGTCGAAACTTTTTCCCTGAGGAAGCAATAATGTAATTGCGAAATATTGGAGAAAATAAAGTTAATAGACTTCCATTTTGTTGTCTTTGTTGCCGGACTCCCCAACACCCTCCACACACACATATATATATATATATATATACATATATATATATATATATATATATATATATATATATATACAATATTTGAGGAAAATTCAGTGTTGAATTGATGATGTTTGAAAAAATGTAAATTACTACCAGTATGACAGAATTAGAGTTCTATAAAATTATCAAGGAAACGCTATCTTAAGCTCATAACGTTTCGGTCTTGATTAAGACTTGCATCAGATATTTGCTCATTTTTTGGGCATTTTTGACATTTTAAATATACTCGTTTATATATTTTAATATGTCAAAATTTCTACGGTTTTTGCTCAAAAAATGAGCAAATGTCTAATGAAAGTCTTAATCAAGATCACAACCACATGAGCTTGAAGATAGCGTTTTCTTGATAAATTTTTAGAACCCTAATTTTGCCATGCTGGTAGTAAATAATTTTTTTATATATACATTAAAATAAGAATATTTTCGTCCTGGTCGTATTAATAACGTTAAAAAATTAAATAATACAAGTAAACCATAAATTACATAAGATGTATTCGTTTAAAATAATAATAAGAGATGTTAGATACAGAATTTGTTTTTATTTTTCCTTAAATTACCTAAAGAACTCATAATAATTAATGTGGAAACTTTATATATAAGTACATGTAACAGTTTTGTTAATAGTTTATTATTATTTTAATGTTTTAATTAGACAGTATTTATTAATTGATAAAGAAAATGTAAGTTTTAATCGTTTTAATATGTTTTGTTGTTTTTTACCCCAAAATGTTTAATTTTTTGTAGTATTTTAAATACAAATGAAGCTAGTCTGTCATCAGGACGTAAAGGTTACATGTGTATAGTACATTAATAATAAAAATGACAATTAGTAAGTAAATCATTTAAGTATATTCATTGGAAGATTTTTGATTTATCTGTGTTTAATGACAAAACGATTTTAACGTCAGAAGTTAATAATAGAAATTAATGCTTAAAAGTCACACCATATTAAAACAAAACACATTTATTCTAACTGTTTACTATCTTCCTGGTACATTCTATTGAAAGGCAGATTGCCCTTATGCTTAATCAACACATTCTTTCTAAGTTTACTCACTTACAGCTGCTGAAATCTTATTTTTGGATATATAATAATATATTGTCACATTTCATTAGTGTTTTATTAATTATTAAACCCAAGTTAAATTTGCACTTGCAAAAAACAAAGAACAATTTGCTAGAAGCTGCATAGAGTTAATGTTTTCCTCAGTGTATCGTGGTAATTCATAAAATTAATTTTACATATCGGAATTAGAAAATTCTCAGGGAACATTGGAGAACTCGTCAAACTGCGTTCGATATACGCAATTATAAATTAATATTATGGTTCAACTGGTTAGTAATAAAGCCGTCCTGAAAGACATTATTCGCGTACTAATTGCATTGTAAATCTTTGCACGACAATGGCTGGAGCATGTAATAAATTTCATTGCATTATGTGAGGGAATGTGTAAGTTTGTACCACAGCCGATGTGTCTATTTCTGATATCCTCCTTGACGCTTAACATTAATATAAAATCACTTTCTTTCCTTAACGCGGCTTACTGTTTGAGTCTTTTGTTTTATTCTCATCTATCCTTTTTTTTGCAGATTATGATATTGTATAAAGTAACATTCAATTGACAAAATATATTGATTAGTTTAAATTTCTAGTATTAAGGATAGAATTTCATGTATTGTCCTAAACTCTAATGTACACTATACTATACTGTTATACCTTACTGAGGCTTTAAAAATGTATGTTCTTTATATCTCAACTAAACATTTAAATCTCCGGCTTTTAATTTAATAATCAATTGAACTATACTCAGTCGGTTTTTAATATATTTTAAAACGCGCAAGAATGAATATAAGACTTTTAATCTCAGGAATTTTAGAGTTCTTAAATGTGAAAATTACTTTAATCTTTCTCTAAATAGAAATTAATACCTATGAAACGTTCTTTTACTTGATATGTTTATTAGCCAATGTGAATAGTACTTAAATAACAAAATGTGATATGTCATCCATCAAAAAATTCAAATTAAAATAAATAAAGTCATACAGGTTTATATGTATTTTATTTAATCATCAATAATAATCAAAATACTATCCAATTACTATTGGAAAATCGATAGATACGAAATTATTTCAAATTGTGGTATCATATAATCTTTAAAATTTACACCAAACTCAATCTCAAAATCAATGAAAGTTAAATAATTTTCATGTCAAAAAACTATCATTTGTCAAAACTGACATTATGAGGAATTTGTATCGACGTTCTTTTCATCCATCATGGTTGGAAAATATCCATAAACACCTTTGTAATTTCTTCTTTCTGGATAACGTATTTACTTATATGGTTTCCAATTTATGAAAATCTAATTCTTTTAAATAGTTAATTGATGAGGCTGATACATGTTGAAACTCCGTATTTAATTGAATAAATAAAATACGTAAACATGGTTTCAAAAATTATTTAATAATATCACTACAATATCGTTTCGCCAAACTTTGGCTTCATCAGGTGATGGGTAACTAATATTCAGTTACTCATCACCTGATGAAGCCAAAGTTTGGCGAAACGATATTGTAGTGATATTATTAAATAATTTTTGAAACCAAGTTTACGTATTTTGTTTATCCAACTCTTTTACTATTAAATTCTTCTTTCAATAATCAATCTTTTCTTTTCCCATAAATTTGTCATTCAGTTTCCAAAAATTCATAAATCAATAATCTTCTTTTTTTTTCTCCTCGTAACTATGCTCTCTCATTAAAATTTCAACATAGTTGATTTTTCGTATCATAATTGTTCATGTAGTAAGAAAAATTGCTTATCTAAATAATATTTTAATTTTATGATTACTGTGACTTTAGATGTATACTATTTTGTTAATTTCCTATTCTTTCATTAAATTTGAGATTACAATATGTCTGCTTCTAGTAATTAACAATTTTTATTACATATCTAATATATTTAAACATTATTCCGTTTTATATGATAAATAATATTTCTAACGCAATACCATACAATTGAATTTGAGAACTGTTAAATTTAGATTATCTTAAATGTGATGTATTTTAAATAATGCAATACCAACCCGTGCAAGGATCATATTTTCTTTTTTCCTACAGAAATTACTTTATTTTACACTTTCAACTACTTGATCAGAGATGGTGCATTATCTGTTTTTCAATACTCAGTTGGCATAGACATACCCTCATGTATAATACACCTGATATGGAAATGGTGATATATACACATATATGAAAAATAAAGTATAGAATTTCATGGGGTAACTCCGCTCAAAATGCAACTGCGGACACGTGTTTCGAACTACTTGGTTCTCGTCAGCGCAGTGTAGCCAAGGAATAGGATGGGATAACCTTGGAGCTGAAAAACATCAATCAGAGACATACACAAGGGACAGCCTACCAATTGAGGCTTCAGCTAGAGTGTCCTCGATACTGAGAATGAATCTAACGTCGCCTGAAGCCTCAATTGGTAGGCTGTCCCTTGTGTATGTCTCTGATTGATGTTTTTCAGCTCCAAGGTTATCCCATCCTATTCCTTGGCTACACTGCGCTGACGAGAACCAAGTAGTTCGAAACACGTGTCCGCAGTTGCATTTTGAGCGGAGTTACCCCATGAAATTCTATACTTTATTATTCTATAATCCGCAATATTTCTTTTCTTTATTTTTACACATATATGTATACAACTTGTCCCAGATAACGTTTCCAGCATGGGGATGAATTTTGCTTATTATAAAAGATTAATTAGATGAATTATTCATAATAATTAGTAAAATTATACGATATTCTCCAATATTCAAATTTCCTTGCATTTCAGAACTTACAGCAAGAATTTCAAATTTATTTTCCATGTAATAAATTTTGTTTTCCTAGGCACATAATTCTTATTTGCACTTTCTTGAGGCTCCTTTTATGCAGAATTTAAATAGTGACTTGGATTTTGTCCTGCACTTTCCATATTTTTGTTTTAACCCTTAACTTCTTACAACAAACAGGCAAACAGCCTTTTAATGCTACAAAATGCTGCAAAGACAGCTTCAGGAATATCTTCGGCATTATGAAATGTCTACACGTACGCCCGATCTTTTACGTATTCCCAAACTAAAAAAAATCCAATGGCGTTAAGTCTGGAGATCTAGGTGGCCATAGAATCGGTCCTCGATTACCAATACACGAATTTGGAAACCGATTATTAAAATATTCGTTGATTACGTTTCAGTTGTAGGGTTAAGGTGCCATCTTGTTAGAAGCAGATGTTAATATTCTCAATCAACGGTGAATCATCAAGTCTACTTTCCAAACCAGTTTGTAGTAAATTCAAATGCCTTTCACTATTAAGTTTTTAGTTAAAAAATATGGGGCCAATAAGTTTAGCGCCTAATGCGGCACACCAGACGTTAGAACCAAATCTCACTTGATGCTGACTTTACTTAACAACGTAAGGATTTTCTTTGACCTAAAAGTAAACATTATGTCTATCGAAGAGACCATTATTTGTAAATCTGCTTTCGTCGTCAGACCATAAAATCGTAGCAGAAAAATTATTGTTAGTCTCACATTGGTTAACATACCATTGGCAAAATTATAATCTTTTCTCTTCATCTCCATCTCTAAGCTCCTGTAGAATGGTGCACCTAAACGCGTGGTACTTGTGACGCTTTAAAATTCTTTGTCCTATAGTTTTCGAAATACCAGTGTTATGTTCAATTTCTCTAACAGATATTGAAGATTGTTCTCCTCTGGAGCTCCTGTGGGTGAAAGTCTCAACTTTCTGGGAGTATATTTGTCGGCTAATCTTTTGTGAAATGAACATCTGGATTTCTTGCAACATCTATTTTTGCAATAAAACAAAAGTCCACTCTTCTGAATTGATTCCTAGCTTTCGGCAATCTTTATTGCCTTCCTCAGGGCTGTTGACAACAAAATAATTTACAATGAGCCACAGAAGATTTCAAATTGACAAAATGATAATTTTTTTTTTCCTGAAAACAAAAACAATACTCACAAAATTCAGTGAGTAAGAAAACTTGGATCTCATGACAACAGAAATAGAACACTGTTTACACAAGTACACTTGCCTTGTGTTTTTAATTTTTTTAAATTATTATATTACCGTTTATTGTTTTTAAAGATTAATGATATCAGTGTAAACAGTGTTCTATTTCTGCTGTCATGAGATCCAAGTTTTCTTACTCACTGAATTTTGTAAGTATTGTTTTTGTTTTTAGGCAAAAAAGAATTGTCATTTTGTCAATTTGAAATCTTCTGTGGCTCATTGTAAATTATTTTGTTGTCAACAGCCCTGAGGAAGCCAATAAAAATTGCCGAAAAATCGGAATCAATTGAAAAGAGCGGGCCTTTGTTTTATTGCCCCTGACTGCTATCCTAACTAATGCTGAATGTAATACAATTTATAACAGTCACTATACAGTCCGTTCATGATGAAAGGAACAAATTCGTTTAAAATTCAAGTAATTATTTTGCAGATAAACGCTCGGGCAGGTCGATTAGTATTTTTAGTTGTGAATATTTTGACATAAGAAAATTATATACAGGGTGTCTAAAGAAGAACATATTATGCCAAATTTGAATTGCATGGTAAATTCTCAACACTTTTTGTGTAACATACCATATCCCCAAAATCAGCGGTTTTTGGAATAATGACGTTTGAAATGTGATAAATTAAAAAAATACCTGAAAATCGATTAATTTGAAGTAGAGTTTTTTGTTGAAGATAAAATTTGCTTTTGTTGGCTTTTAAAAAATGTTCAAGGTGTCCTTGTTCAATTTAAACATTTTATTTCATTACCTATGTGAATTTTAATTTATCACAAACCACATTATTCGGAAAACCGCTGATTTTGGGGATATGGTAAGTTACACAAAAATGCGCTTAATGTGTTTAGAATTTACCCTACAATTCAAAAATGGCATAATATACAGGGTGTTCCATTTAAAAAAAAACAATGATTGCTGCATATGTTCTTCTTTAGACACCCTGTATATAATTTTCTTATGTTGAAAAATTTAAAACTAAAAATACTAATCGACCTGTCCGAGCGTTTTTCTGCAAAATAATTATCTGAATTTTAAACGAATTTGTTCCTTTTATCATGAACGCACTGTAGTTATTTTATTCTATACATAAATAAATATATATATATAATATAATAATTGAAATATCGACCGTACTCAATAATACAAAAAGAATTATGGGTATTCGGTCTGTGTTTTAGAAAGAAAAAAACTATTTGTCCAACGGCTCAATATTTCGCCATTTATTTATGGCATCCTCAGGAGCTATCAAACATAAAACATTAACGTCGAAACACTTGGTCAGACATATAAAAGGTTTGCCGGTAAAAACCAATGTTAACAGGTACACTCACAAACTGTTTGTCATGACTAAATAAAATGAAACAAAATTTTATTTAGTCATGACAAACAGTTTGTGAGTGTACCTGTTAACGTTGGTTTTTACGGGCAACCCTTTTATATGTCTGACGAAGTGTTTCGACGTTAATGTTTTATGTTTGATAGCTCCTGAGGATGCCATAAATAAATGGCGAAATATTGAGCCGTTGGACAAATAGTTTTTTCTTTCTAAAACACAGACCGAATACCCGTAATTCTTTTTGTATTATTGAGTACGGTCAGAATTTTAATATGGTCAGTGCTTGTTAGTTCTTTTATTTTTATATTTACACACATGTACACATTTCTATATTTTAATACAGCTTTATTTGTACCGTTTTAACTTGCTTCGTATATATTTTATATATCATATTTTGACTATTTTCAAACCTGTGCAGACTCTGTACTTACTGTATAAGTAAATAAATCAATTAATCAATCAATATAAAATTGAATTTTATTTTCTCTACCCTTCAATATAAGAAAAACGAGATTTCTTTAAAATTATTTTTTTTGTCTTAATACATTAACTTCTTATATATTATCTACCAAATGTTATTACTGAAATGCTCGAAGTGATCTTCAAGATATTTTTTCCCAGCCATATCAAATAAGAATCAGTCTTTTGTATGTATTTTTATTTTTATCACCGGGGGAGAGAAGATAGAATTTCTACTTACTTGACATCATCTAAGAACTGGTGTATTTCGGGCTTAGCGTCCCTCCAGATGGCAGATATAGCGTCTGTCATTTCTGACCGCACATATTGTCTCGCATTGTTTGCCTCTTCCGTGAAACTATTGTAAGCGTTTAAAAGAAATGATCTTATACCGTTCTGGAAATAAAAGAAACGATCAGAAAAGTGAAAGGAAAAGCAGGGGGATAAAATGGTTGCAAGAGAAAGAGAGTGTGAAAAGACGGGAGAAGTAAATCGGAGGGGAAAAATAAAACGCCCACCTTAATGTCCTCTTTCAATTCGGGCCTCCAGTTGAGATTCGCGACTAGCAATCGCGAATGATTCAAACGGAGTAAATAGGATATGTCAAACACTCGAATGTCTTCATAATCCCGCCAAATATCGAAGATAACGTTCCGGGAATCCGGTATTATACCGTACATGTGAAGACTTTGGCTACCATCTGCAAATCATATCAATATTTAGAACATTTTGTTTTTCGCATAATTCGCATATCTAATTAGACAGTTGGAAGGGGTATTTGACTCAAAGTGGAGCTAGGCATTATATTAGTATAAGATTCATCCGACATTAGCCCTCCAAAAATAATATTTGTACATACTTAGACTAAACGATATGAAAACCCACACACTAATAAAAAAATATCTATTATTAAACTTATAAATAAAAATTAATCTAATCCACAAACACAAGAATAAATTGAGTATTCTCTGCAATTTGTATTTGGCACTATTTATAATATGTTAGAGCAACTTACAACATTTTACGGACACTGAGTAAATAAAATGGCTGGGGCATCCGTTTTATTTACTTAGAGTCCGTAACATGTCAGTTGCTCTAACAAATTCTTAGTTTTTTTTTTAAATTTAGAAATATCTAATTTTTTTTAAAATTGATCTCATTCTTACTGCCCGCAAAAGTCAATATTCAATTAAATATTCCAAAACCATGACAGCAGTTACGCAACGCGCTTGTTTACTAGTAATTATGTTGCATAAATGAAGCATCTGTACTACTTCTCTTTACTAATACTTCTTCTTCTGGAATGGTTAACTTATAACTTAAAAATAATGATAAGAAAATAAGATATATATTCTATGAAATTATGCGTACCTGTAGTTTTGTTCAGTTCGAGTTGAACCAACTTTTCCTCGAAATTGAGGTAAAATACTCCAGAGGCATTGATGTCATTGCCATATATAGCTGATACATTTGCAGTGTAAAGAGGGAACTTTCCATTATGTCTACTCCACAAATAAGTTAACATCGTGGGTGTTTTTCTCTGGAAGAAAAGAAAAACATCGTTTTGAAAGGCATATATGGTTTAGTTTACTGAAATAATATACATACATATATTCATAGGTAAAGAAGATACTATGCCAATTTTAATTTAAATAATCTTAGTGCATTAAATAACATAAAACGAAGTAAATAATTATTATGAACGCTAAAAATTAAAATATTTATATGACAAATAATAAATAATGATAATAAACAATAATGCAATATCAGAAGTTTGTTGGAAGGTAGTAATACAGAAATGAAGATTTCTTTGTTTTGTCGTATGACTCTTTCTGAGAAAAACCTCACGGGTGTAGTGTTTTATGTCCCATATTCTATTTTGTTTATATTTCTTCTCAAGTAAGTAAATATACTCTAGTGTTGTATATATTTATGAATGAAGATAGAAAAAATAAACGGAAGACCATCAGGATGATCGGCACCATCGCAATTACAATGACATTCAAACTAGTACATCTGATGCAATGTACTAACCCCTAAGCCGCCCATATACTCACTTTATGAGAAATCACGGAATGGGTACTACAAAATCCAACAGTTCCTGTACTGTGACAATAAAACACTGCGGCTATTTTGACTTGAGAATATATATTAGAATACAATGATAAGCAGATTATCTGGTATACCTATATGGCGTATGTCCCCATTGTTTTTGCACAAAATTTAATGGTATGAAAATAGGTTGTGATGATAAAATAACAAAATGTCTTTGTAAACAAAAAAATATTTGTTTTCTTGACATTAATTAGACAAGGTCGCCTTTTTCAAAACCAAAATATTTCGCGCAGAGCATTTACCATGCTATATCTGATTGTGAAGAAGGAATACCATGTCTAAATCCCCCAAAAAGTGGAAAACCAAAAATGTTTACCAGAGAAGGAGCAGAAAGAGTAATAAGAAGGGCAAAAAACAGACTTGGGTTTTCCGTAAGCAGATTAGGGCGTGAATTCTGTGCACCAAAGATTAAATGGTCCAAAAAATCGAGAAAGAAGAAAGTGTCCTAAATATACCCAAAGTCGATTGGCACGAGTACTAAGATGCTGTCGTCAACATTTTTTGAATGAGTCATTGTTATGGAAGATGAAAATACTTCGTACTTGCCAACTGCAAAAACAAATGAAACGATTGCTTTTAAACGGACAATATAAAAGAGTGCTCTAATAATGTAAAATATAAAGAAAAAGCAAAATTTGCTGATAAAGTTCTGGTATGATGCGCAATTTCGACTAGAGGGATATCCACACCTTATGTGGATCGAGTAAGGAGAAAGCTGTAGATTCTGAAAATTATATTAAACCTGGGATCCACCCATGTTATTGTCCACAAGGGATATTGGTACTATTTTAAGAGAAAAAAAGTAAATCACGAACAATGAAATTTTGACACAGTAAATGCCACAACACACTTTTCACCTCTAGTTATTATGAACATCTTAGTGATTACTTTTTTCAAAAAAATTCAAAAAATTGGTGAAGCTAGAAAAAACTGAACAAAATCAAGGCCATTTATAAAAAACACTATCCTGATGTCGAATTAGAAAACAAAGTGAATGTTGTCTTTTGGTTTTATCTAAAGTGGTACCTAAAACATTCCCTGTCAGGTGGGCGTTTACTTCGAAGAGATGGATGTAAACAATTTCACATTTTGTGGTCACAGATCGTGGGACAAGGTCGTTTTACTGATAGGGGTTGGTCGATGCACGTGTACGCATCTTGAACAGAAAAAATATCTGATCCCGGGTCCATCTATGGACACCTATTATAATTAGCCTTTGAGGACCCCCACAGTTAACAACTGCCTTAGTAAATGAGTTAATTTTGAACACCAACATTACTTTGGAGATGATAAAATGTTTTGGCCCGAGCTAGCGTCCTGCCATTATGCAAGAGCAACTCAAGATTGGCTTCCACAAAATAAGCTTTTATACTAAAAGAACATACCACCCTAATTTATCTCAGGCCCGCTCAAATGAAGATTTTTGGGCACTTTTTCTTGCAAAGTGTATGATGGAGGATTGGAAGCCGAAAATCAGGAACAACTACAGCGTAGAATTTTTAGAAAGATACGCGCAATAGTTGTTTAAGACGTCCAGAACCTGATGAGAGATATTTGCAAAATATATTTAAGTAAATAATTTTGTTAATTATTAAGCCGTACATTCTAGTAAAGAATAAAAGGTTAAATAAAGTTACATACTGCAAAAATATATGGTTCAATAGCAGAAATACGATATGTACAAGTCATACTGAAGTTTCGGCATATTAAAATTACACTCCAAGACTATTTAACAAAATATTGCATAAATTTTCACGTATTAATGCAAATTAGTTGATTTAAATTCCACTTAAGTACAAAATTGCATCAGTACGTAATGAGAGATAAATTGTCAATTCGAAGTGAAATATAATTATCTTTTTTTTTCTAATGAACCCCTCTCATAATTAAAGCAAATTCAAGCTTATACGAAGATTAAAAATAAATGTTCAAATTAATTCTTTGCATTTAATTTATGCCGCCAGAGGTATATATGTATATATTTCTTAATATACAATTCCAACATTAAAAGCCCATATTAAGACTAATTAAATTTCCTGCTGTTTCTTTTTTCACTCCACGAGATATATATATATATATGTATACGCCCCATTAATGCGGCATTTAAAAATATGTTACATGTTCGAACATGCAACGCCATAGTACTATTTACATTCCACGTGTGAAACAGGACATCAAAGCTTTTTGAAAAAGTAAGATACTTAATCACTATATATGTACTTGTAGGTACTTGTGTGTGTGTCCATAAACGTATGTATGTATGTAGCTTCGTTGGACGCGTATTATAAATGAAAATTTAAATTTGTGTAATTTTAACGTGCTTTAGCACGCAATTTTCGTGGCATTTTAGATCTTTGTAACGTTGAATCCGTAATTGTTTTGCTTGGCCGGTCACCCTTTCTGGTTTAATCTGAATCCGTTAATTCCAACTTATGATTTTAAAACCCCCATTTCATGATAAGAATATACGAATGCTTAGTTTATGTGTACCGAAATGAATTAGCTACGAAGGTCATTTAAAGAAATACGCTATACTTTGGGAATAGACCTAAATCTACAATTGCATCCCGTTCGCTGGATTAAATTGAAACAAGAAGTAATTATCTATAATGTCATATTTATTACTGTAATAAATAGATGTTAGAATTTATTTCTTTGGCTGTTAGCAAAATATTTAAAAAAAGAGGACTTTTTCATACATATTGCAGTGATCTTGAGTTTGGTGGTAAATTATAAATAGGCATAATCAAGATCACTTCGAGATTTAATTTAATTAATTACTATTTTATTTATTTTATCATGATGTATATATAGATATTCATTAAGTCAATATTTTGATAAATTTAATTTTTATTTACGTAAAATAATATTAGAATAAGCATAAAATATTATGTGAATTATAATAAGAAAGTGTTTCCCGCACGAAGAATACTGTGACCGGGAGAGATCGACAGATTGGCCCGGGGAAAACAATATTCTTCGCTAGATGCATTGGACAAATCATGAATGTGTAAACAAGTTTATATTTACATATTTGTTTACCTTTTTGAAAGATTAGTAATGCGCTGCTTTCCCGGGTGGTGCAGCACTGTAGCTATGTATTTCTGGAGGTGGAATCGGTATCGTACCGAAGATAACCGTACGTTTTTGTGAAGAAAAATATGCATATAAGTCCGGACACGATGAGAAAACGGGAGATGCTTGGTGTAAACCGCACTCAAAAGAAAAACTAGAAGTAGGTGGAAACCTCTTCTTCGTTTTTAAACACAAAATGTTATTTTAACTTAGAAGTTTATTCATGAATCGGAACTTAAATATAGAATAATTTTTCAAAAAGATTTTACGACACTTATAAAAAAAATTTTAACAAAAATTAGGTCTTGTAATATTTTACAGATTAAACGTTATTCCAACATAGAAATTTGTTCATGTATTAGAACTTATAATATTTTCGTAATAATTTATATACTTCCAAACGAGAGGCTACATAATTTTTTTTTAATTTATATTCCAGTACAACTCACAACATACAATAAAATATTTTGTTTAAATATTGATTGTTTACATGTATCTTTGACGAATAAAGAAAATGATAATTATATTTATTTTAAAAATATAAATTTGTATTCGATGTTACTCTATTTATTAATTATAATTTGTTTATTGATTTGACTATTTTATCATGACATGCATGAATTTCTATAATATTTAAAACATTTATTCTTGTAAATATACTTGTATAATTTTAATTTTTTTCTTTAATATCCTTAATAAACTATATTGTAAGGTTTATTTTGCCTTTTATTTTCTTTACCTGACCTGGTAATAACTAAGGAGCATCAAGTTGATTGGAGAGTTTATTTATATTTTCTGCCCCTGAGAGAAATTTTTCTTTTTAGTCATTTTAAACTGAGCTAGTTAAATGTAAAGTTGCCTAACCTACTATTTTGCAGAAAATTTATTAAATCTTGGTCTAGCATAAGGTCTAGCACTAAGATGTATGCTTGCTTTTACTTCCTTACTGATTTGAACGATACAATATTTTACATAAACCTCAATTTTGCAAGAGTCACAGCAATATGTGCAAACCCATATTTCTGTTTAAGTGATGTAAATTGGGTTTTAAATACTTTTACTTCTTAATGTATTAAACCTGTGGGTAGTGTTACACCTGATTCAAATTTATTCTTTTTAAACAAAGCATATTTCAAATCCAACTCTATATACTTTTATACTAATAACCCTGTATAAAATGCATAATTTACGAGATAATTGCACAAAAATACTATTCGATAAGAGTAAAAGTTTTACTTCCAGTTCGAATTTTAACATTTCTTTTATACAATTTTTTTTTTCAAATCGAGCTCTAAATATTTTAATATTTCATTAAATGTATATATAATGCATAATTAACGAGATATTTGTTATTCGATAAGAGTAAACATGAAATTTATTTTGTACAAAAGGTGGTTCAAATGCAGCTCTAATGCTTTTGCGCTTGTAATAAGTCTATATATAAAATGCATAGTTTGCGACATATTTGCCAAAAATTGCTATCATATAAGAATAAACATGATACTAGCAGTCCGAATTTTGTTTTTTTTTTTCAAATAAAGTTTTAAATATTTTTATACTTTCAATATGTTTGTTTAAAAAACATGACTAGGTAAATATTCCCGCGAACTGAATTTCCGAAAGAGTAAAAGCCTGCTTCCTGTAGGAGTTTCGAAAAAATAAATCACTTTTGATTTTCCTAGAAATTTGTCAAACATAACAGTTGACGAGGTATTTTGAAAATTTTATTTTTTAACCGAAGTTGAACTACTACTTCCGTTTTACCTATTTTACTGAAAATCAAGACTTCAAAGAGACTGGCTGTAACCGTTTAGCCGTTATCTGAGAGAGAGATGTTTTAAAAACAAATTTTCGGTATTAGGGTACTTCAAAACTTGGACATTTAAAAAATCACAAAGTCGAAATTTTCCTCACACCAATACTTCCTTATACTACGTACAAGAAAGTAATAGGAAAAATATTTTCAAAACCTATACAACAAATAAAGATACAGGGTTACCGCTAAATAGGTAACAGGCTATCGACGAATCTGAAGAATAAGTATAAATGTTTAACTAGAAATCAAAAGAGAAATTTATTTGTAACTCATCAAAAATTTCTAAATTTTTAGGGCCAAAATGTAGTTAAATATAATATTTATGTAAATACCACTAGTACTTCCAGTTTAAGGTTCTTCCAAAAAAACGATAAAATGCAAATAGTTACATCTTTGTTAGAGAATGAAAGCAATTGAAAAGATTTTTTATGGCGATGTTTTTTTTGTGAATAGCACGCCTTTATGTGGAAGAGGTCGACAACCTCGGTGAATTACCATGTTTTTTTTTCGTTAAATAGAAATATATTATTTTGAAACTTAAATTCCTCTGCACGAAAATTATTATGTTTGTATATTAACTGCGACAGACTCTGACTCGAGGTAAGGAAAATCAATTTCTCGTCACTGCTTGCACATTGGACAGCGATTTTTTTTTTTTGTACGGGCATTACTCATATTTTTGTTTTGCCCCCTTTTTTTAATAACATTATTATATATAATATAATATAATATATAATCCACAATAATATACAACAAGAAACTAGAACCAAAGTAATGTAGGCATTACAACAAACGACATTCAAAAAGCAATGGAAGCATGAAAGAGATTTTTAGTATTACATGTATTCTCAGAAGAGAAAAATACCATTTAAATAAAAAATATGTAGTTGGCAAAATTATATTAAAAAATGACAATACGTCAGTAATAGTCAATTTTAAAGTAATAACGTCTTATATGTTTTTGGTGTAAAATTTAGTAAGACTTTCAAAAATTAAGGATATACAGACTGCTTTATTTAAAAATAAATGACAAAAATAACAATGTGTCATGAAAATTTAATCCAGATTTCTGCACACGAAATTTGTAATTAAAAAAAAATTAAGCAAGCTTGTACTTAGAACCTTTTATTACGAACCACACTATCAAAAATTGTGTCCAACGAATACGTTATTTTTAGGAAATAATATTTTTTTAAAAACACTGAATTTTTCATAAAAATTGGAATAAGTAGAAAGCCTTAGATTTTAGACTAATTGTATCTTATTACTTTTTGACTAAAATTATAAACGGAATGCAAAATGTAATAATATGTTCCATTTAAAAAACTATAACTATATGGTCAGTCACCAAATTATGGAACACTTTGTATGAAATAATAATAATACGAAATAAATTTAAAAGGTGGTCCTAATGAGCGGCTAGCATAGGAAAATATCTTTACTTACAAAGTCATAATCTGCCTTTCCCACGTAAATGATTCACCCTGTATATATATAGAATATTACTCATTCTTATATAAAATTAGGAAATAAGGAAATGTATAGTAATACTTATATAGCCCAGTAGTCATTACTTCACCCCATAATTTAGATATTAGACTGTTATATAAACCCCAAGGTCATATTTTATCCCTAGAGACGGTTTTTTTGAGTAATATTTGCACACGAGCAATTCACACGTTATATCATCGTTCCCGCCGTTCCCGCAGACTGTTTTGCGCTCTTTTATTTACAACAAAATCGTTTCATAAAACATACGATTTTCATTATTCATTTTTTCTTGTCGAAAAATTTGGGATCCATATCCATCCATATGTAGAGCACATTTTAGAATACCAAATTAACTAAATTAATGTATACAGCAAATGAAAATAAAACAGTTGAATCTTTTTGAAATGACAAAGGATTGTAGAAAACATACTTATTGCGTATTCGTTTGTCCCATCTCTATCCAATCTCATATCCTCAGTATATATTCGTCATTGTCTCTGGATGTATTGTTTTTTGTTAGTAAAAAGAACAGCTTATTAATTAAAAAATATGAAAATGGAGAAAAAAGCTAACCGCTAATAATAATTCTTTTTTGACGATATTCATTTATAACAAGGACACTTCTTGTTTTTGGCGCGTTTCTTTTTTCTAAATTAACAACTTTCTTGAATAATTATTGAGATATGAATTTTGCCTCATTTTTTAAAAGTAGAAAGCCGATAAAAAGAGAACACTACATATCTGGTTTCAACTCTCTACAGGATTAGCCAGAATACAAAAGGGAATAAGCAAGCTTGTTAAATTATCCCTTTGCAACGGAATACGTCATTGTGTTTTATTTAATTAGTAATGCGTATAATGGTATATGTAATTCACACATATAATATCAAAATCACTTCATTAGGAAATCAATTTATTACTGAAAGCTTAAATGGATACAACTCATTGATATAAACTAAAACGAGAGTTCTCATACAGGATATCTGTCAGTAGCAATAATTTATTAAATAAATACGGATATTATCTCTTTGTCAATTATTAAATATTAACTAATTAAAACATTAAAATATTAACAAATTATTCATAAATGTGTTTGTCTATGAAAAAGGTTTTATATAGAATATATATCTAATAAGACTATATGATTTGCTTGGATATTTTGGGAAAAAAATGAGGTGTGGCCACCACACGACTTTCTTATACGTATGACCGTTTCAAACTATACAATTGTAAGAATTTTTTTATACAAAACTTATTCAAAATTCTATTCTAAGTACTTTAATTCTCTTAATAAATCGCTATAGAATGCATACTTTGCAAGATATTCGAAAAAAAGTGCTACTCGCTAAGAGTAAAAGTGCTACTTCCGGTACGAATTTTGAAATTTCCTATATACAAAAAATATTGAAAATTCAGTTCTAAATACTTTTGTACTCTTGATAAATATATAGGGAATGCACAAATTACGACATACTTGCAAAAGATCGCTATTCGATAAGAGTAAAAGTGGTACTTCCGGTATGAATTTTGAAATTTTTTTTTATACAAAAGATATTGAAAATTATCTTTTAAATACTTTTGTATTCGTAATGTACTTGTCTAAAAAGCATGACTTTCGAGATATTCGCAAAAAACTGATTTTCGATAAGAGTAAAAGACCTACTTCCGGTTGGAATTTCGAAAACCTTTTTTTAAAACAATTTATCTCAAACTTAATTTTAAGTACATATGAATTCTTTATAAATTTGTTTAAATTTAGTAGTTGACGAAATATTGGCAAAATTCGATTATTTCACTGAAGTAAACTGCTACTTCCGGTCAACCGATTTTACTGAAAAACTAATCAGATCTCAAGAGGGAGATTATACACGTAAATACAAAATTGGGAAAACGTGGACATCTGCAAAAATCTCGAGGTCGAAAATTTTCATCATCACAATACTTCCTTATACTACGTATAAGAAAGTAATAAAAAATAACCGCAATAGTTTTTGAAATTACTAACATTTTCTCTAATAAATGTCATGTGCAGGTATTATTTTGCTAAGTCATGTCTTCCTTATGTTTAATCCTAGAATTAAAATTTTTGGCACGTGAATAGTTTATACTTGCGATAACTTTTTCGAAAGAGAGAAAGCAATATCACAAATTTCAGATGAAAAAAACTAAATTTTTTTAAACGGAATGCATATTGTTTTTTATGTTATTTTACTCCTAAAGTAAAGCACTTTATTTTTACTTACGCATATCATAAACCTATTTGCAATAGATTTCGAGATTTTTTCATTTTCAAAATCGCAAATAACACACCAAACATGTTATCTTATTTAGTGAAACATAAGATATTAAGTTATAACATATGCTGCTGAAAAACTATCGAAATTAATAACAATTTACAGATATCAATAATATACATATTGTAACGACTAGATTTTCTTAAAATATTAAATCAATTTGTATTAATCAGTAATAATATTGAAATTTAATAAAGTAATTTTGTTGTATTAATGCTTGCAAACATTATATTATACAGTTACACTTTCCTATCTGTTTTTTATCCAGATATTTGAAACCAATAATTCCCAGTAATAAAAGGTTGTTAAAATGATTTTTGAGGTATTTTAAAATTAATTCGCAACACAAATACAATGTGTTACAGAAAAATTAACTAGATAAAGATATTTAATACGAATTCCAAGCTTCTTCCACACTCTGTATTTATATATTATATCAGGTTGTATCTCATCATTAAGTAAATAATTATAAATGTTCACATGGCAATTCAACGTTGTATAAAGCTACTTGTTATACAAAATTGAAACCTTCCGAAACTTATCAAGAAGTCGAAGATAAAATTGCAAATTTGTTCAACGAAAGTTTTCAAATGTAATGAATTTTGAAACTTCTGCTAAATTTTGAAAGGTACATGATTGGAAAAGGAATACATACATATATTTACAAATAGTCCTTATTTAAATATTAAAATACAAATAGGGAATAGGAATTTATATGTAACATCAACTACATTATTATTAAATTTATGCCTTACCTAAAATACCGAACAAATTATTTGTAATTTCAAGCCCGTGAATATATTCTTATAACCAGAATTTTGTTAATGAATTATATTAATGAGTTATGTTGTCAAAATATAAGTACTGCCTTGTTTACAATGTATTATTTGTTTATAACTTACTGTAAATTAATATTTTCAACACAATATATCAAGTTTCAAGGTGAGCTTGATTAGAAAAGGAAAAAGCGTATTCATTCAAAAGATGTGAGATATCTTCTAATAAATTTCAAAAGACAATGGTGAACTAGCAAACTAGTCTTTGTAGTTTAAAAATGTATACGAAACGGTTTTCTAAATAGAAAAATTACAAGCTTTGGAGAAACGAACCACAAATAAAGATTATAACAATTATAGCGATAAAAATAAGGTCATAGTGATATACAATTCTTGGCAGTTGCATCTTATTGTAAAAGCCCTATCAATTGTCTGATTTCTCAAATTTTCTTTATTTTTTGCTGGGGAAGCGTTAGCTAATATTATCAAATGGCCCCATAAGCAAAACTCCAAGGGATTTGGTCTGGGAATTTTGCAGGCCATAAGTGAAGCCCACATTAACCAATTTAACAATATTCAAATGTGGCACAATTAGCAAGGCACACACAATTCCAAAACAAACGTGTGAGGAGAAATTGATGTTGAGAACGAGTTTTGGCCGCATGTGAGTTTTCCTGATCATTACAAAAGCTTGCGAAATATGTTTTACCGTTTAAAAAAAATCAGCCTCGGTAATTGATGGATTTGTATTTAATTTTCACATTAAACGTAAACGGGTAAATTGAAAACAACAACGGTCCTAAAATTGAACCTTGCGGCACTCTCGCAGTATTGCTAAGAAGATGCGATACCTCACAAACCAAGATTACAGTTTGTATTCTATATGATAGATCACTTTCTAGTAATTTCACCGATACCCTACACAAACCTAAGTGATGTAAAATCTAGCAATAAGTAGCGTGACAAACCGTCTAAAATACTTTAGAATACTTCACAAGCACCAGGTCAGTGATTAAACCTCTAATTGGAGTTTTTTAAGAACCATAAAGGAGTTTTTATTATGTATTATATTATGAAAATGTTTTATTATTAAATAGCAAAATTAATATATCGTAAAATTTAAGACACATCTAGTTCATAACATGGTTCTAAATTACTATTTTTATCTTTTATATTAGTTCTAAATTATTAAAGAAGAAGAAGATCTTTTTATATCCCTATACTTTTACACACAGACTCAAGCATAAATATAATTATAGCAACGCGATGTAATACCATTGGGAATCCTGCAAAATTAAAGTAATATCGGTTTTCTTATGGCCACTACGAAAATGATACGGCTGTTAAGAAACTTTGTTACTTTGGCGTTAATATAATTCGTAAAACATGGCCACATACTACTAACGATACACCGATAAACCTCAAGAGTAATCAGTTGGATTTGATAACTACTCTATACTCAATATTACGGGTTCATAACTTTCTTGGACGATTTTATAATGCCCCTTAAGACTATAGGTTTAGTTTATTTTTAAAAAAGTCCCGACTTGTGTCTTCAGGCAAAAGAGTAAACTTCCAAAAAATATCATCATTTTTTAATTAGAATTAAATAATAACGGAACTGGTAAGTCTAAAATATCCAATTTTTACAACAAATATTAAAAGTAATCTCACGCGAATAAAATATTAAATATTTATTTAGAAGAATATTTATGTTTTATACCCTAACATTTTTTAAGTCTTTTGGGAATGTCAAACTTTAAACGAATGGTTAATTTATGATTCTGAATAGACTGAATGTTCTCTAAGGACTGCAAATATCGAAGTCAGTGTCACTTTAGTTTATAATAATATACCAAATAATAAAAAATCGAGTTTTATTTTTATTACAGTAAAAATAGTATATACTAAAACGCACTAAATATACCACCTACGTTATCATATCTATGACGTAAATAGTTTTAGTATGTCTATGTGGGCACTGTGATTAAGAAAATTTACTTTTTGTGAAGGTTACTACATATGCTCTAAATCGACGGTAAAATTATCGGTAACAAGAGTGGCGCCCAACGTGGGGCCATTCTTGTTACTGATCGCTTTTACCACAGTAGGTGGGCCACGGCTTGTCTCGATAACAAATTCTAAAAACTTAAACACAGTTTTTATTTCTTTTTTATTAATAAAACAATAAATAACATTCACGTTTAAAATTCGACAACCACGTCAAATTGACAACTGATTTGACGATATATCTACATGACGTTTCTAGAAAAAAACATCATGACACATGATATTTGATCTGTGTCGTGACAGGTATTGTGTGCAAAACACGGCATCAGTCTGACGGGAAGGGACCAACGGTAACAGCTTGTCTATTTGGACCAATCCTCATCACATGACCAAACCAGTTCAATTGTCTACCTTCTAGTATCACTTATTTTCCATTTTTTTTATTTGTCATACTTTGTCTTTCCTGCAATTCTTCTCAGACACTTCATTTCCAGCGTTAATGTTTTCACCAGTTTTTGCTGTGCATTCAAATGCTTAAGACTTTTCCTAGCAATATCTAAGAGATCTAATAAATCTCATAATTGTTTCATTCTACAAAACTGTTTTTTATTTAGTATGGTACAAGTATTTATTTTTGTTAAGATTTTCGTTTAAAATGCATAGTTTATTTCCATTTTTCTGTTGCATCAAGTTTTTCTAACATCTATTCTGAGATTTTTGGCAAATAATATTGATCCCATCTGCAAATACTTTCAACTTGGTAGTTTTATGAATCAGTGCAATTGCATCTCCTATGCTAACATCTTATAGTGTATTTTAACACAATAATGAATATGAAAAGACTTCGATTGGAGTAGGACACCAATATTCCTATATAACGATTGAGATATTTTGATCTATTTTGACAGCTTATTTTGAATAAGAACACATTTTTCGACCTTTTCCATTGCTACTTTGACATATAATTTAAAATCTCTTATCAATTACCAAAGGACCTATTTGAGTCCTCCATTGAAGAACACAGATATGGACGGTCCTAATTTTTTTTCTTTTTGATGAAAAACTTCGAACATAATTTTAATTTTTTTTTTATTTTGGCATCTACTTACATAATTCAGGTCTTGCTAAACATTTCCATTCGTCAGGCATTGAAAAATCTTAACCAGGTATGGACGAAACAAATCATTGTCTGCATTATTTGAATATTACCTACATAGTCTCATTAATGGGATATACAGAGTGTTTATTAAACATACGTAATCTACAAGAACTCTTGCAAATGACTACCTCCAGCTAGAATGCAAGAATCCAATATTCTCCTCATTAACTTTTGAACTTTTCTACGTGTACAGAGCGGTCAATCACGACATATTCAAATGATATCCATGTTTAAACTGATGTTCTTTTCGATGTCCTCGAAACAAAGTGACTTTTCAAAAATTCTCTCGAATTTTTGCCGTATGTTTAATAAACATCCTGTATATAGTAAGTTCAGATTTTGTGTGTAATATGTGAGTTTTACATTCAAAAAATAGCTAACAAATGAACTACGTCTATCACCGTCGTAAGACTTGAAAAGTTTTTTTTTATTTTGTCATTACATTTTGATTACTAATTTACTTGATTATACTTTCCGTGCTTTCGATGTTTTAAAATTTGTTCTGTACTATTGTAAAATTTAGCATTATACGCATTTATAGATTATAGTGATAATAGATTAGACATAGATATGGACCAATCTTAGGAACCTAAATGTCCTTTATTTTTAAAATAGTTAATCTTGCAAATTCATTAATGTTCTCATTAATTTTTGCGTAGCATGGAAAATTACGTAATAAATCTTCTTATACGCGGTTTTATTTTTATGAACTTTAATATAGAAGAGATATCCTTTTTTTTTTATAACGAGTTAGGAAAAAGTTCCTCTCGCCTGATGAACAGGGCTTTTCAGATCACTATAACGAAATTGTTTCAGGTCAGATCCCCAGACAGAAATTATTTTGCGCTTTATTTAAAATACAACCGATACTGATAATATCAAAATAGGCGAAGAAGGAAAAAATGAAAAGAGAAAAAATCGGGGCCGACATGACGTTGAGTGCTTCTTTTCATTGTCGATGGGGGAGCATGCATTTTTTTCTGCGCTCAATTGTTCGATGTAACTTTTCCTCGGTTATTGCAACAAAAATTTTCCGTTTAATTATTGCGGACGATTTCATTACACTCCAGTGGTGGTTCTTTAATTACGAAACTGGAAAAAGGAATTTTTGTTTATTGTTTGATGGCAAAAAACAGAACTTTAATGTAATAAATATTAGTTGTATATTTTTCGTTACATTTGTTTGTTTTTTGGTAATGAATGAAATGAAAGTCAATTATATAATTATTACTCACGACAACATTCCCAATAATTGAAAGCATGCTCAGATTTAAAATTCTAGGTAATAAGGAAAGTATACTGCTTCAAATGCGGTATTATAAAATTTTTAAAATAATACAGGGTGATCAGAAAACAATGTTAAACATTTCAACCAGAAAATATCAATATCTTGTTATTTTTAAATAGCAACCTACATATTTTCAACTTCATTGGATTCCACGTTCAAAATTGGGGGCAGTATGTGTTTACTTCCCTACAACTAAACGTCTTAGTTTCAGAGTTACTTTGGAAAATGTATCAATTCCTTTAAAGGTTTATTTTGTATAATCAATTAGTCTATGGAAATTCATGGAAATAAATAAAAAGATTTTTACAAAAAATTGCTTCCTCTGTCCATATAACATTTTTGGAAATCGTCGTCTTGTGATTTAATTAAAAACCAGTCACAATACTTGTGCTGTTGCTGCAAAATCGGCTTCTCTAATATGTTAAACAGGATGAAATTTGTAAGCAAGCCACTTGTTCTTTTTCAAAACTCGATGTATGCTCATTCTGGATACACCTACTTCAGCTTCTGCATTCTTTAGAGAATTACTAGGATGTGTTGTAAAGTAAGCATGTGCTGTTACATCCATATTTTCACTATCAACAGCATGTTTTCTTCTGGTTGTTTTAGGAAAGAATCATCTGAAGGAAATGCTTTTTTTTAAAAGGTTGCTTAAGATACTCTTGGTAAGTCTTGACCGATTTGGATATTTCTCTGCATAAACAGGACATGTCCTGTCGATTACTCTATTGCATTCACCATATGCAATTATTGGATTCCAAAAATTTTCGTCATTAAGATGCACAAGAAATTATAGATTTCCAAAAAAAAAGAAACAATTTAATTTTATCGTTTGCATGATAAATAAAAGACTAATATATTAAAGTTACGGGGATGAACATAGATTGTCATAATTTGTCATTACTAGTGAAAACCTGAGATCTTTAGGGCAGTATGTGGTTCGATAGAAAAAAAACAATTTTAAGTATTAATATGTTGTTTAAGAATATTTTAGTTCAAAATTGCTCTTATTCGTAGACATCCTAAGTTAAAAATCGCCATGATTTACTAGTGGTTGTCATTAGGAGAATCCCAAAAACATTTTGAGTTAGTTGATAACTATTCCACACTTTCTGCGCTCCTCTCATTTGCTATACGATCTGTGAGTGAAAAGTATGTGTACTGAAAAGTGCAATTTTTCTCAAAGTCTTATATTTGCAGCGATTATTTACATCCCGCAGACGCAATCACTTTATCAAAAAGGAGTGATCCGCCTAGGAAAACATTAAAATCTGGAAACTAAAATGTAGTGAAGGAAAGTTTGGTTGATCCCTTCACTGGGGTCAATAAAACTTCATATCAACCTTGGTTTGATGAAACAATTTGCTAAGACTTTATCAAAGGAGAGAGAGTATTTTTTGTACCAGTAGTAAAAAATCATAGCATTTTTACACATAACAAAGCGCCACGAAATGACATTTCACGACCTGGAACTAATAAGAGGTAAATAATGAGGCTATTATTGACCTAGGGAAATAATGAAAACAAATAAAGGGAATGCCGCAACCATGCAATCGCAGATGTATGTCAAGTTGTCAACCGTCAAATTCATTGCAGTTTGTTTATTCAAGTTTATTTTTATTTAGATTTATACCACAAATCATACTCTAAAACTTATAAATGCTCGACCTCTAAGGCAAAATAACTAACAGTATTTTAACAATAGCAAAATATGTATGACAGAAGTATAATTGGAAACAAATATCCTAACAGGTAACTATTATAGATGTAAAGATATTTTACTTTCTTTACATAAAACTGTATTTTAAGGTTATGTAACAACATAATATGGAAACAATATAACACGTAACTATTACAGATGTAAAGAATTTTAATTTATTTATAAAAATTGATAGTGCAATTATGGCATGTCAAATTTATTGATGGTTCAATTCTGATTCAGAGCTGTAGGCACATTAATGACAGTATTGTTAATTGTGTTAATTCCATAAGTATTTACGATATCTTCAGTTGAAATAGAGCCTGATTGTACTGCTGATGTTGATGGAATTTGGTTCATATCGTGTGTAAGTAGATGTAGGTAGACCTTGTAACATATATGCTATATTTTTTTTTATTTCTAGGGAATCTTCGATATAACTTTCAGCTACACTATATTTCCAACCACCATGTACCATGTTGTTTTAACTGAAGGATATTACCACCATTGACAGCTAAAAGTGTAGCCTAGGTTCTACGGAAGGGCAATTTCTTTAGGCATCTGTCCTATTGTGTTATGTCCAATGTTTTATCTAGTACATTTACCATTACGTACACTAATAAAGAATTTTGCTATATCTGGAATTGGTCTAATTTTTAAATAGTTTTTAATTATTTTGATCCAAAGTGGCTCCATTATTACAAACTTTAGAGACGAACCATTTTTGTTATTGCAGATGTGAATAATAATTAAATCGGCTTTCATGATGACATCAGAAATTAATAAATTACACAGCTCATCACTTCGGCATGCACCAGCAACACCAATTACAAGAGCAGTCTACAGGGTTATAAATTGTCAATAATTTTGAAGTATTAATGTATAAACATACTACCTTAGTTGCAATGTAACATGTATCGGGTGCCTCAGTAAGAAATTTTATAATTTCCTCTAGTAAATACTAATGACTTTTTGGGCTTATAATTTTCATTTTATCTTTTTAAAAAGGCAACTAATTTAAAATATTTTGATATGTTAATATTCTCTGTTAAGCCAAGTGTAGCTTTCAATATTGAATAATGGGTCCATAAAGTCGAGGCTTTTTAATGTTGTGTGTTTAATGGAAGTACGTTTTGAGAAGTTACTACTGTATTTTTGGAATTACACGATTTTTTAAATTCTGTCTATGTTTTTATGTATAAGTGATTAGATATATGCGGAAGCAATCTCGCGCATTGCAGGTGGTGTAATCTAAACTCTTCAGATATTATAAATGGAATGAAAAATAATCTAATAAATACCTACTTGACTTTTACTTTCAGCATTTATGTCAAAACTTATTTGTCAACATCAAAATATAGCCTACTTATTTGTTTATATGAAGTTTTATTACAAGGGAATTCTTACATGTATGAGTAAATTTATTCATAATTATTAAGGTTTCAAGATCCAATTAGACTACTGGTACAAAAAATAGTATACATACTGCGGTTGAGAAGACTATTATTGCCCTTGTGGCTTAAATTCCTCGGCGCTGCGCGCCTCGGAATTTAATCTCGCCACTCGGGCAATAATAGTCATCTTCTCAACCTTGGTATGTAATATACTATTAAATACTTTGACCACAAGATTCCAGGAGTGTCGGAAGAAAAAGAAAAGAAAGGTGATTTTGTAGGTCCAGATATTCGGAAACTTTTACAAGACGAAGTTTTTGAACGTAAAATGAAATTGAGTGAAAAAAAGGGTTAGAGAGCTTTTACGTAAATTCAAAAATTCTTCGGAACTTTAAAGATCCAAACTATAAGGATGACGTGGAAAGCATGTTAAAACTTGGATTGTTCGATGAGTTTGAATGTTCATTTCATAAATTCGCATGTGGACTACTTTCCGGAAGATCTTGGTGCTCTTAGCGATGAAGAGGAAAAAAGACTTGAGGTAGGTAGAACGCGAATATGATGGCGGACTACTGTTAGATGATGCACAGAAAAGACCATCATGCCTTCAAAAGGCAAAGTACCAAAAGAAGCTCTGAGGGGAAATGAAAAAGACTGCACAAGGACAAGACCTATGAATGCCAGCATAATTTAGCAAATCATTTCCAATCCTCATATATATAATCGTTGGTACGTCTATACGTTATTCAATAACGTTTTAATGGCTCAACCAATCTTCTTGATATTCTCAGACCATATTTATATCGTCAATGCGCGTAAAATCGGCTTTCAAAACAATCTAGAGGTGGCACTGAAGTCAAGTTATTAACAAATTATATATTTATGGACCAATATGACTCATATTCACAAGATATACTGGTTTAGTGACAAAAAAAATCACAAAATTTGGACACGTAGGTGGGGCTGTACCGAGTTATTAATAAATGCTATATTCATGAACCAACATGATTCATATTCATAAGATATGCTGGTTTAGTGACCAAAAAAGAAAATCACAAATTTAGCCACGGCAGGTGGGGCTGTGGTCAAATTATTAACAAATTCTATATTTATTAACCAAAATGACTCATATTCAGAGTATATATTGGTTTAGGGACAAAAAAGAGAATCACAAAATCTGGACACGGTAGGTGGCGCTGTGGTCGAGTTATTAACAAATTCTATATTTATGGACCCGCAAGACTCACAATATATGCTGTTTTAGTGGCAAAAAAGAAAATCACAAAATTTAAAATATATATTTCTTTTACTTTTACTGTACCTACTTTGTCGCACAATATTAAGTATTAAGAAATAAAAGTAAGAAATATATTTTGCTGCTTAAGTTCATGGACTTCACCAATTTAAAATATTCTTCCAATTATGTACTTATATCGTTTGTCTTGTTCTAAAATTTATAGTAAAATTGATAATAAATTTCGATTTTAACTTAATTTTATTATATTTATTTATTTATGATATACTTACTTTGAATTCGATTTCATTATTTTCAATATCCACAAAAGCCAAAGCCTCCATTGGCTGTGGGAAATTTGTTCTATTATATTCAGTTACGTGTCGAGATATAAAGTATTTGGGCCTCCAAAAGACGCCGCCATTCATATCCAAGTACAATTCTGTTTGGGGATGCGATCCTTTTATGTTATAAGTGTAGTTCATCACGTTATTCTTTGAATGGTTCTCCAACAGACCGGTCAGCAGCACCAGTTGTTCTGGATTTGGGGAATAATCGATACTGACTTTAAAGTCAGCCAACTTCCTTCCGGCCGATTCATATTCACCGAGCACGGATACATTCTGTAAAACAAATTCGTGTCGAATTTAAAATGGGTGAAAACAGAATAATAATAAAATTAATACTTTTTCAAATGAGGGGTGTTTTATGTCTAGCTTGAGTTCGTGATGGTTCGGGTGTTCTTTGTCTTTTTTCCAATCGAGGCCCGCTTGGACTGTCTTTCTTTCTTTGTCCCATTCCAGAGATACATCCGACGATAAAGAGAACTCGCTGATGTTGTAGGAGCCCAAAGCAGTAAAGTTTCGGAGTGGGTAAGATAGGTTGATCTGTATTTCTTGTGCTTCGGATAACTCGTCCTAAAAATATTTTCAATCCCATATAACTACTGCATACTACTCTATGTGCACCTTATGAATTTATGAAAGTTAAATTATATTTTTATTTTTTTTGCCACTTTTAAGAGCCTCTAGAATTTTAGAGTAATTGCACAAATAATGTTTAGATAGTTTAAAAATATTGTTAAATTTCCTAATACTGTAGTAAAATTATTAATATTTTTATTTGAATTTAAGCTCAAATTAAATTGCACACATTTTACATTCTATGACCATTGCATTGATTGTATGCAGTCTTACAAATGATCTCTAAACACGTGGAAATTTATCATTATGCCATACAACATTGACGTATATAGCGATTGCGCACCATGCCCGGCGCCGATCTCCCACTACTTCACACGCATGCGCGCCAGAAGCTTCAGTGGGAATTGTGACTAATGTTTAATTAAGGAAAGCCAGTGTGCACGACGACTATTGGAATGGGAGTTCATCAATCGTTACGGATGAGTTGGAAGCAAAAGTTGAAGACAAAAATCTGAAACTGTCGTCTCATGAATCTTTCCCACAAATTCCACGATCCCTTCTACATGGAATTGCAACAAAGCACTTTGACTACAAAAATGTGTGGTGCGGTAGGTGCTTAAGAAGTTGATTGACGAAACGGATGGAGCAGTCCTTGAATTTTTGACAAGTCTTAAGAAAGTTCTCCATTAAAAACGTTGAAAATGTGAACCACTTAAGAAGTTAAAGAAATACCGTACATTTCTTAATTGAGTTTTTAAGAATACGAAATATGACCCTGATTTTGACAAGACACTCACTAATTTTTGAATTACCCGTTACAATTTAGGTGTTTAGTGAGTGTTTTGTCAAAATCAGGGTCATATTTCATATTCTTAAGAAACCAATTAAGATTTGTTCGGCATTTATTTAACTGTGTTAATAAAAATCCAAATGTTATTCAAGAAAAAACATGAAAAAATGCATTTCGAGTCAGAGGAATCAATGGCTAATACTTATAAATCTTGTAACGCTGTATTTGCTATTGGTGTAAGCTATGATGAAATGCTAAATTATATTTCTCTTTGAATTAATCCGATTAGCTGAATTTGAATTATATTCGCTTTTAACTTCAAGGCTTGAAATGTGGCTGGAATACATAACAAATTTTTACTGATATATTTATTATTACACAAGATCTACAAAACTGATAACCATTTTGCTTGCACTAAGGTGAATCAATTTGAAGGAAGATTTCCTCAGGTTAAAGATCTTTCGAATTGAAATTGTTTTGAATGTGATGTAATAATATATTTAATAAAAAGCTGATAGATGAGCCTTTTGGAAAATGCAACTTAGAGAAATTTGATGGAGACTAAATCATTACAGAACTTATTATAAAATTCAATACTATGTTATGCAAGCTAGTAAATATGAAATCGAAATTGAATATCATTCAAGAAAATCTCAGAACAACATTTTAATTTAGGTTTAAAGAGTTGTAAAGCTTAACTCTAGAGGCTGTTAAATGGGTTTTGACATTTAAAGTCGTTTAATGTGATGAAATCCTGTAAATCAGCACAGCAGAGAATTATGAAGAAGCATTTTAATTTTCATCCATCTCAGATCTGTTTGGTCATCAGCCGAATGAAACAGATTATACCCAACAAAAGCAAGAATTTGGTTGCAAGAATTCAGGTTACTCTAATGAATTGTGCATATGAATTTACAAGAGAAAATCAAGAGAAACAGAGAGGAAATAACAGCAATATACGGTTACTCCTAACACTTCAAGCTCTTCATTGAGAACCCGTTCTGGACATGTTTTTTGGTTGCATATAATGTTAATAGATGTAATTTGGCCTCCCGAATCCCTTGACTTTTGCTATGGAATTCATTAAAGCCACGAGTTTATGTCAAGAAACCCATACAAGTTGAAACTATTGCAAGCAAACATTTCACGAGAAGTGAATTCTGGGGAATGAGTGAATTTTAAAGATAGAATCAAGTAGTCCCTTCGAAGAATTGACAATCGCTCGTAAGTCGTCATTTTCTATACATAAATGGGATATATAAGTGAATACTGAGTGTTTGAAAAACATCAGGTCCTTCAATATTATTGTGTAGGTAACGAAACTTGTTTGCAATATTACGATCTGAAGAATTATCCTGAACATTCTAGGACTACAATCTTTCGTCTTTGAACTAATTTTTGGGAAGTCTTACTGTTTAAATAATATGGTCAAGAAGATTTTTTGTCGTTTTAACCTAATTCTCTCCATACAAAAAAGATTTTTAAATAACTAAGACCTTTAGAGGTAATGAAATCTTATACTTTTAACAACACACCGTCGATTAATTCATCATTTATTATTCATCTATGCATTTCCTAGTCGACCTCCTCTCATAGGATTATTAGAGGTTCTCTAATTTAGTTAACAGGTATTATCGTTATCAATTAATTGAAAAGATTAAACATATCTAACAATAATTTGTCAAATATATTTTTCAGCTTTATTAATTCATTCATTAATATGATAATGTTTCAATTGTTTAATGTTTTTAATTAATTGATGAGGATTATGACCTAGTTGACCTCCTCTTATAGGATTATTAGAGGTTCCCTAATTTAGTTAGCAGGTATTATTTTTATCAATTAATTGAGAGCATTAAACATATTTAACAATAATTTGTCCAATATATTTTTCAGCTTTATTAATTCATTCATTAATATGATAATGTTTCAATTGTTTAATGTTTTTAATTAATTGATGAGGATTATGACCATATTTTCGAAACGTTTTAATCTTACCACGGTTTTATTGTGCATGTTAATATCGTAGGATATCCAAATCGTTGGTGATAAATCAAGTCTAGAATTTTGTTTCAGTTTGTTGTCGTAACTGTCGTAGTTTGTCCATAATTTAACAGTACGATTTTTGTGGGTAGCTGCCAGCGTAATCTCTTGCCCAGTTTCGATATTTTTGACTATCGCTATTCCACTAACATTTAAAGCTGTTTTGTTATACAAGTTGTATATGTGTATATCCTTGGAATCCTGTTGGAAAACAAGTAATATATAGGGATGGTTCTTGACACTAATAATTATGTAAACGTTACAACAAACGAATGAAAAAGGATTGTCATTGCGGAAAATACAATATACTGAAACATGGATCTTACCAAACAATTCTTATGCTTGGAATCTACAAGTTATTTGGTTATTTGGCTATTTAGTTATTTGGTTATATAGTCATTTACTTTATTTTATTTATCTGATTTGATATGATTATAATTCTGTGTTTTACTGTGTATATCTGCGTTATAACAAGGTTGGCAAATACATTATTACTCTTTGTACGTCTATTCAATTGTCAAAAAAAATATTTCAGACTAAGAAAACTATATAGTACTATGGTGTAATGAGACAAATAAGAAACCAGAAGTAATACTAGACTATAACAAAAACAAAGGCGCCTTAGACTATTTGCTAAAGGCTTTGTTGGCAACAAAAAATATTCAGTATTTAACACTAATTCAAGAAGATTTTATAGAAAATGTCAAAATTAATTTAAAAAATTACTTATAAATCTTTTGTTATTTCCCTTCAATTAGAATAAAAAATATTTTTGAACGGAGACTCGCATGTTCATCGATTTTTTTTGGCAGATTCATGATAAGTGTCAACCAACTTGAATGAATTTCAAATAATGTTTGCAATTAAAAAACCTAGAGCTTACTGCAGCACCTAACTAAAAAAAACCCGCTGCTAAGTTCAACCCGTGACTAAAGCGTACGAAGTCACAGCTTGTCAATGTGTATTTAAATGATCATATAGCGTCATGTAAAGATACACGATAAATAGCATTTTAAATATTGAAGTAGTTAATAATTTATAATCACCCCATGGGATATTTATATTTATTTCATCGTTTGTTTAGGTATAACATTGTTATTATAAAAAAATACCATGTGTATTTATTCACGATTTAAGAGTTAACTAAAAGCGTGTGTTTAATTAATATCTGGGGCAATTATTTTTTCAGAGAATAATTCAAAATGAAATTGTTCATTTATCCAGAATACTGGGTCCCTGATTCAAATTAAACTCATCCAATTGGATATTGCCTATGCGTACCTAACCCCCCCCCCCGTTCCTCCCTCCCTCGCCCACTGATATTTATGTATCTTCTTCACGTTACTGACTACTTTGATACTTTTATCTCCATCACTCAATATGGTCATATATCTATTTCACTGTATACACCGAAGCGGTATTGATTTAAACTTTAGTACATATCCCAAGTGATGAATGTGAACACACGCAGACCATCTATCGGTGGGGCGATCTGAGATGCACGGAGAAGAAGTGAAAATAATAATAAAACAAAAAAAGGAACAAAACAATAGGGCCTCCTCTCTTGTTTTGGACACATAAGCGCGTACCGGCTTTTGACAGATTACGATTCCTTCCTACTACAGTAATCCAAAGACATTGAGAATTATTATTTATTTTGAAAAATTCGATTCGACTTTTCTATATTCTTCAATACAATTGCTTCTTTTCTTTTGTTTCATCCTCTCTCTCTCTCTCTCTCTTCCTTTGTTCACTTTATTTTTACTTTTCTTTCTATCGATTTTATGTCGTCGAATGTTCATTTTTTATTTACGAGCGTGGAAAATAAATCAAAATACAATTAATTATTAATCATATATGTGTACGTAATATGTCTACCAGATGTTCCAGAATCATTTTTGGCATTTATTCATAATTGCAATAGTAACATATAATTTTAATATAAAATTACCTTTTAAATTTGGAGAATATTATAAGGCATTTAATTTAGAAATATAAAGATATTGATAATCTAGATCTTTTATTAATATTTAGTAGTAATAATATACTGGGGTGTCTCTGAAAGGTGCGGAAAAAACGCTACCACACATTTCTGAGGGCAAAATATGACGATCTAACCCAACTTACCTCAGTCCAAAAGTGGATGCTTTCAGAGATACAGAGTGTCAAAAGTTCAATTTGGTTTTAGTTTTTTATAAATAATTTCTGTAACAATTGGTATATTGTCACAATATTTGGGTAGGGGGGGTTTCGTGGGGTAAACAATTTAAATCTGCTCTCATTTTCATTGCAAAATGTAGAGGGCGCCACCTGCGGCATATTGTATCCATTTAAAACGTAATAACTTTTTTGAGACACACTGTATTTAACTTTTAAATAAAAATTCTTATTCTCCAATGTTTTTATCTAGAAAAGGTATACCTGGTAGGAGTTTATTGGAGCAGCCGTTTATGAGTAATCTGGATATAAAAAATTCATTCCATATATGGACACATATGCTTCTGTAATTTGGGTGTTATTCTTGTGGCAATTCAATGCAATGGTGCATCCACTTTTGGACTGCCTTCAAAATCTTTCCTCGTTAAAGTAAGCTCTTTTGTAAGTAATTAAGTAATCAGTGTTAGTGTAGGTACATGCTAAGCTCCTAACTTCTGACAATTGTCTAGAGTTTATGTTTTTCAGATTATTTTATTATAATGTTGGAGTTACAACATAAAATATTTATTATTGAAAGTTACTATAGAACTGGCCAAAAATTAGAAAATGGAGATTGGGTTTATTCCATTAATCAGTGCTTTCAGGATTTACGGCAACAGTTTCCTTATCTGCCTGTTGTACAACTGTAAAAACATAATCCTATTTGTATTATTAAATTTTGTGAAAGAGGGGTAATAACTCTTTAACCTGGCGGTGGAGCACCTAGAAAATACATCAGATTTTATAGAGGATATTCAACGTACAATGGACAACTCGCCCAAAAAATCAATAGCAAAGCTTTCTCAAGAAGTTCATTTGTCTGTGTCATACTATTTTTAAAAAAAAAGGACTTAAAGTTGTTTACATATAAAATTCAAGCAGTTTAGGAACTCAAACAGGTAGATTTTGGTATGAGAACAGAGAATTTGGTCTACAGGAAATCCTCATAAATTTGTGGAAACTACGCAACATCCACAAATATTTTTTAATGAAACCCTAATAGCTGAAAGATATCGAAATGAATTATTACAGCATTTTATTAAATAACTTCGTGATGTTGAACTTATGGGAAGATATTTTCAGGAAGATAATTCAGCAGCCCGCATATCTAGAGAAACAATAGCTTTTTGCAACAATTTTTCGATACAAGAATTATTAACTTTCCTCCAGGATCTCCAAATCTGACAATTTTACACTATTTTCAAGACGAAATATTACATAATCGAAGAGCTTGGTATTGTGAAATCTTGTGCTAACATAACCCAAAAAATGGCTTTGAAAGCATGAAGGTTAGAGTTCAACTTTGTTTACAAGATAATGGTCACATGTGCTTTAATATTATTTTTTCTACTCCCATACTTTAATTGTATTATTAGATATGCCGAACCTGTACTTTAATGATGTCCATTACGATAGAGATTTTCATTATGATACAAGTTATGTCCAATAGGAATACAAATTTTTCATTACGATACAAGTTTATATCCAATAGGAATGCGACATTCCAATATTCAAACAATACTCAATATGGCGACTGCATATCTGACAGATATACAAATTAAATAAATGTGACAGTTCTCTGCAATTTACAAGTAAGTACTTAAAATTTGTGCTTTTTTGAAAATATAAACGGTAAAAATGAGGGATAATGACAGTGAAATGTATAATTTGAGTCCACCAGAAATTATGGAACAAGCCTTAGTAACCACGAACAATTTGTTACCAGCTAAATTCGCAAAAGTGCATGGAAAACTTTAACCTCAATTTACGAAATGGGATGTTCAAAAAATAATGTTTTATTATGGGGTCGTAGAAAAAATGATGTGTGCAACTCGCATTTAATGGCTATTAAGACACTCGTATTCATTTTTCATTTCAATTTTCTTACTCGTGTCTTAATAGCTATCATTAAATGCTCATTGCATAATATACTATTTTATTTTAATTTTGACTATTGTAATAAAAAACTAAATTACTAATTATTACACACATTTAGATGACACAGCCAAACTATCAAAATTATGCGTTTATGTCTGATTACGCGCACTGTCACAAATAATTAAAAAAAAAAGTATGGCTGTCTCTAACGAGGAAAGTATTTGAAGGCACGGTACTTTCGCATCTATACGTCGTTTAATTTTGCAATACTTTTCATGCTATGCTTTTATTGTTTTATTCCTCTGACAAATAGCTTTGATTTTTTGGCTTAAATATTGCTTCTTATTCATTTCTGTCATACCGTCATCCTTTTAAAGTGTTTCACACATTTTCAATCCGGTTTAGGTCGGATAAATCCAGACGAATTCAATAACAGTAAGCGTATTGTTTTGATATGGGCTGCCTGGCATATTTGACTACCACCTGCCATGGAAAATTGTCATGCAGTGTATATCGACCTTTAATTTTATCAAGTTTCCTAATATATAAAGCTGGATTATCACTAAAGAGTTTTGTAATCTTGTAATTTAGAACAATCTCAAGTTGAGAAGAAGAAATAGAAGTACAAGATGTTATATATATGACCCAGTCAATAAAATCGTTATAAATGTATATCTACTTTTTCTATACATTAACCTTCGGATGACGTAAATATTTGAAGGTATTCGTACGACAAAATGGAGTAACTTTTGACCCCAAATTTTTTTACCCTTTTCTTTTAAATGGGATATTCCTGATCAATGATTACTAAGTAATTAATGATGCTTTATTAATCGATCTATAACTGAATGTGAAGTCTAAATACATTAAAATAAATTGTATTTGTAATCAGTAGGTATTTCACATCAAATAAAATACATTGTAAAAGGAAATGGTCAGAAGAAGAAGAAGAAGGGGTGTGAAAATAGCCAAAAGTAAGGTGTTGTTTTGGGCAATACTGTCCCTACACCATATATTAACAGAAAGCTTTTACCAAAATCTAAAAGCCCATGTGTTATTTCTATGTATTTGGGTAATGACCGATATGTTGTAAAGAATATCCATGGTTGTCAGTTGACACTTAAATACACTATTTGAGGGTATTTACAGGTCTTCACATATTAAACAGTTAATCTAATCCATCTACATTTACTAGTGTTTAGCATTTTGAATTTAGCACGGCCCGATCGGGGTGATCATTGTTGTCAGCAGAAGCCGAGTTATAAACAGAAATATTTTGATCGATATAGTTGGTAAGACTGTCTAGTAAGAGATAGTGGGGAAAGATGGCGAATTGACAACTATTTTATCGTCCTTTTCTTCTTCTTTCATTAGGCAAAATTCCTATTTATTCCTGGAGACGTTTTCATTGATTCTCCTATGAACTGGATAGCCTTTCCATCTTTTGGGCGGTCTTCCAATGGAGCACCTGTTTCTTGCCGAGTCTTGTCGGCTGTCTCCAGTGATTTTTCGCTGTATTTTCATTTCGTTAATTTTTAATATTCTTTTTGACAAGGATATTTTCGCCCTTGATTCTACGCCATAGATCATCACCGGTCTAACCAATGCTTTGTATATTTTTGCCTTACAATCCACGCTAATGTGCTTGTTTTTCCAGGTATTTTGCTTTAGGTGGCACGAGATCACCCTTGCTTTATTGGTTTCTAGACTAATTTCTTCTGCGATATTCTTGTAACTTGTGATTTTGCATCCCAGATAGTTGAAGTGCATGACTTTTTCGATGGTGGTACTGTGTATGGTGGGTGTTTAGTTATAGTCACTCATTTTGTTTTGGTTGTAGAGATCTTCATATTGTATTTTCCTGCATGGATAATAAAGCCGTAGAGCATTCGTTGCAAATCGTCCTCCCTTTCTGATATAAAGTAGCATAAAGTATTTATACTGTCTTGCCCTATCCGATATCCTGATCCAGCCCTGTCCACTTCATCTACTACATTTTATCGTTTTATTACAAGAGTGTAGGCGTGGTACGTTTACTAACGGCTCCATCTTAAATGAAAGGCGATTGTTCAACACTCCAAACTTCCAGGAATAGGAGACTAGGCTTTTGTTGCTACTGAAGGATGGCTTTCGCGTTGGAAAAAACGTAACGAAGTTCATTTTATTGCAGTATGTTGAGAAAAGCTATCAGCAAATCCTGCAGCCGCTAACGAGTTTTCCAAGAAATTCGAGAAAATAGTCTCGTCAGCATCTGCTAATGGAGGCAACAAAGAAAGAATTATCGTAGCTCTATATTCTAACGCTTCCGGTACTCATAAAATACCGCTTTTTTTTTTCGTTCCCAAAGTGGGAACGCATCTGACAAGTTTAGGATTGCCTGCAAAAATACTCCAATTACTTGACAATGCGCCAACACATCAGGAAAAGTTAGAGTGTGAGGGCGAAAGGGAGATAAAGTTATTGTTTCTTCCACCTAACGTGTGACTTGGTCTTCAGCAGCCAAGGTATTATCGAATGCTTCAAGCGGAAGTACAGTCGAAAACTTGTTTCCGACGCCTTACATAAACTGAAAACTGACGAAAATACAGACCTTACAAAGGTTTTAAAGATAATTAATCTGAAGGACGTCATTTATATGTTGGCTACAGCTTATGATGAAATAACACCGTCAACCATTGTTAAGTCATGGAGGAAGCTTTGGCCTAAAATTAAAGCAATTGTTACAAACGGTGAAGATAACAGAACAGCAGACCAACTTAATTTTAGCGATTCTAACCAAGATGACTGTGCAGCTTTATTGAGAGATCTTGGACTTCTCCCTAATGGTGATCATATTGAGAGCAAGATATGTTAGAATGAGGAAAAAGAAGATGACGAGAGAAAAATAAGTTATGCTGAAGGAAAGGCAGTACTAGAAATGGCTGCTACATACTTTGAACAGTAGATGGAGCCAACAGCAGTCGATGTAATGTTTGCCCAAAAATGGTGTGAATTTGCACAAAAAAAAATTATATGATATATGAAACAGTTCAGACAAAAATTACTGATTGAGTACAATTTTGAATTGTGTAAGCAAGGGTGATTCCTTGTCAAAAATTAAAGCTGGTCCTTCATGTTAACGAAAGCTCTTAGGCTTGTCCTTGAAAAGTTACACGCTTCCAAAAATGAGATAAAAAAACTGTTTTTTTTTTGTTCTTAAAACTACGGAAGAATTAAAGAAATGGCATTTTCTGGGCGTGTTCTACCAATAAAAAGGCTACCTATGAATATTTTTTTAATTTTCTTGTAATCTGTAAAACCTTTGTGTTTTTTTCCGCAAAAGCAATAGTTTCTTAATAAAAAAAAATAAAATACAATATCGTGCATGGACGTATCTTCTGTGAATGAAATCGAAAAAATCTAGTAGATATATGTCAAGTCGTTTTGATTTTTATGTGAATTAAGTACAAGGCACATTGCTAACACACTAAATGTTTGCAATACACCAATGTGGAAAATTTTAAAAGATCACCAATTGTATTCTTACCAAATTCAACGAGTCCAGGCACTTTTGCCGCGAGATATTCCCCATCGAGTACACTACTGTCAATATAGTCTTCAAATGATTACCCAAAATGCTCAATTTTTAGAAAACGTATTATTCACTGAGGAATCTTTTCAAGACAAGGGATTACAAATTTTCATAACAACCATCTATGGGTAAAAGATAACTCACATGCAATTCTAGAAGGTCGGTACCAATATGATGTGAATAACGTGTGGGTCGGAATTATTGGCGAAAATGTTATTGGTCCGTATTTTCCACCTTTGAGGCTAAATGGTGCATCCTATACAAATTTTCTGTAGGAGCAGCTGCCCATTTTACTGGAAAATGTTCCACTTGCTATCCGATCACGATTGTGGTTTATGCACGATGGTGCGCCTGCCCATTTTAGCATAACTGCTCGTCATTACTTGGACGATCTGTATCCAAATGATTGGATAGACCGAGCACGACCTCAACCATGGCCTCCCAGATCACCAGACTTAAACCCCTTGGACTTTTGCATCTGGGGTCACCTTAAGTCCTTGGTTTATACGACCCCCATTGAATGTGTAAATGATTTAAGGAATCGCATCATTGCAGGCTGGGAGATAATATAAAACACACCCGGAATATTTCAACGTTTGCGCCAACCTATGAGACGAGGACTTGAGTCCTGTCTAATGGTTGGAGGTGGTTATTTCGAGCAGTTTTTATTACTATATTTCATTTGATCTTGTTGTCTTTTTCTTTTTTGAAATACACATAATTTTGTTTTGTTTATATTTTTTTTTATTATATTAAAACATAATATGGTACTGGTACATGCCTACATTAAAAGCCAAAAGAAGCGGAATAATTATGAAATACTACGATTAAAATCATAATTAGTACAAACAAAACGTGACAACCACCTACTAGACTTTTTCGATTTCATTCACAGAAGATACGTCCATGCACGTAATTGTATATTATTTTTTTATTAAGAAACTATTGCTTTTACAGAAAAAACACAAGTGTTAAAAAATGTTAGCACTAAATCATTCTTTGCAACGGTGCTTTTATTTTCGTAAAAAAAAGAATAGAAGTTGCATGTTTCGCCCCTCTAAAAGATCACAACAAAATTAAAAAATATTGCCAACAAAGCCATTTCTTTAACTCTTCAGCAGTTTTAGGAAAGAAAAAAACCATTTTTTATCTCATTTTTGGAAACGTGTAACTTTTCAAGGTCAAGCCTAAGAGCTTTTGTTTACATGAAAGACTTCTTTTAATTATTGACACTGAAAACTTTCGCACTTATTTGGAAACATCCTGTATATGTACTTAATAATGTTTGTTCTTGTTTTTTTGTTTTCCATATAAATTTGTACTGAAAATCTATGTGGTGTAAATAATTTTGTTTTAGAATAAGTAAACTTAGATAGGAAACGCTGAATATTTTAGGTTAGTAAGATTTCTTTCCCCAGCGTATATAAAAAAATGAGGTGTGGCCACCACACGACTTTCTTATACGTATGAAAGTGTTACTTCCGGTTCGAATTTTGAAATTTCATTTATACAAAACATATTCCATATCCAACTCTAAAAACTTTTGTACTCTTCATAAATATATATAGAATGCATAATTTACGACATATTTCCAAAAAATCGTTATTCGGTAAGAGTAAAAGTGTTACTTCGGATCCGAATTTTGAAATTTTTTTTATACAAAAGATATTTAAGAGTACGTTCTAAATACTTTTATACTCGTAATGTACGTGCCTAGAAAGCATGACTTGCGAGATATTCGCAAAAAACTGATTTTCGATAAGAGTAAAAGACTTACTTCCGGTAGGAACTTCGAAAAACTTTATTAACACAATTTTTCTCAAATTTAATTTTGAGTATATTTGAATTCTTTATAAATTAGTTTAAACTTAGTAATTGACGAAATATTTGCAAATTTCGATTTTTTCACTGGAGTAAACTACTACTTCCGGTCTGCCGATTTTGCTCAAAATCTAATCAGTTCTCAAGAGGGAGGTTATATTCGTAAATACAAAATTTGGAATTGATATGTGTAGCGGTTTGACCGCTATCGTGGTCACACACACAGAGAGAGAGACTGACACACAGACATTTTTTAAAAACCACTTTTTTGGTATCAGGGGATCTCAAAACGTGGACATCTGCATAAATCTCGCGGTCGAAAATTTTCATCATTACAATACTTCCTTATACTACGTATAAGAAAGTAAAACTAATGAGTCGTTTTTGAAGTCCTCAAAATAATTTGTATTATAAACGTCGATTCATTCGGTCACTCCTTAGTTCGGCGTAGTATCGGTCCCGTGGTGGCCGAACTACAGGGAGGTTACTGTATTGATATTACCAACAAATTTTTAACAAGTCTTCTTACTTTCTTATACGTAGTATAAGGAAGTATTGTGATGATGAAAATTTTCGACCTCGAGATTTTTGCAGATGTCCACGTTTTGAGGTCCCCTGATACCAAAAAAGTGGTTTTTAAAAAATGTCTGTGTGTCTCTCTCTGTGTGTGTGTGTCTGTGTGTGTGTGTGTGTGTGTGTGACCACGATAGCGGTCAAACCGCTGTAGATATCAGTTCCAACTTTTGTATTTACGAATATAATCTCCCTCTTGAGAACTGATTAGATTTTGAGCAAAATCGCCAGACCGGAAGTAGTAGTTTACTTCAGTGAAAAAATCGAATTTTGCAAATATTTCGTCAATTACTAAGTTTAATCAAATTTATAAAGAATTCAAATGTACTCAAAATTAAATTTGAGAAAAATTGTATTAATAAAGTTTTTCGAAATTCCTACCGGAAGTAGGTCTTTTACTCTTATCGAAAATCAGTTTTTTGCGAATATCTCGTAAGTCATGCTTTCTAGGCAGGTACATTACGAGTATAAAAGTATTTAGAATGTACTTTTAAATATCTTTTGTATAAAAAAAATTTCAAAATTCAGACCGGAAGTACTACTTTTACTCTTATCGAATAGCGATTTTTTGCAAATATGTCGTAAATTATGCATTCTATACATATTTATGAAGAGTACAAAAGTATTTAGAGTTTGATTTGGAATATTTTTTGTATAAATGAAATTTCAAAATTCGGACCGGAAGTAACACTTTCATACGTATAAGAAAGTCGTGTGGTGGCCACACCTCATTTTTTGATTATATCTTGCAAAGTATGCATTCTATAGAGATTTATTAAGAGAATAGAAGTACTTAGAATAGAATTTTGAATAATTTTTGTAAAAAAAATTCTTAAAATTCTATAATTTGAAACGCTCATACGTATAAGAAAGTCGTGTGGTGGCCACACCTCATTTTTTTTCATTATTTTCTCATATATCTTTTATTTAAATGAATAACGCATATCCAAATATTCCAGTGATATTTTAGTGTATCCAAACAAAATAATGAATTGAAAAACATGTATTTGGTTACGTACATTCCCTGTTGAACACGGTACAGCCAATTACGGAATGGTACAAGGTAAACTCGGAGGTCATAATTATACAGTTGAAATAGCCACTAGATTTCTGTTAATCGGGAACCTTCGTTTTGCCTAATGCCGCTACGTTAATTAGTTCAAATAATACCAATGTGAATTATAGGTATATGCCATGTGAAGAGCGAATTTACACACATCTTATTAACGAAACAATGATGTTAAAATATTTCGCTTTAACTGATAGTTGCGTGATGTTGTGTGTTCATTTGTTTTCAACAGACGCTCGGCATTCACGCCAGCGAACGCCAAGGCACATCAACAATGTATCTATCTGACGATACCTCTTTAATAGGATTTTACTTTATACAACGTAACATCTTAGTTTCTTCTTTCTCCGTTTAATTTTGCCGGAAGTGCGGGAAAGTATATCGTCGCCTATAGAATTGCATACCATCGTTATATCTAACGTTTTCGTTTCCGATGTTTTCGCAATATATAATAATTCATAAGAGACGTGTCTATGAATTGTTTATTTATTTTTAATTGCTTTAGTTCCTAGTACACGTTGGAAAAAATAGCTTTCCTCGAATTCAGTCTGTCGAATCAAATTCTGTGAATTCAGTCAGATATTAGTTGGAGATTCCTATCGCGCTAAAAATTCGCTGTGTTTGTAATTTCCACTAGAACAATTCTAACAACAATTAGTAGAGTAAATTTTCGTGCAAATTTTGTTACTTTTAATTGTAACTTCTATGACTCACATTACAATTTTTGAACGTACTTAGACTGCCACAAAAATTTTTACTCGATGTCTTTGAAGGCGTGTGCACTTTTAACCACCTGATCAGAAGTTTAATCATAATTTCTCGTAAAACTATACTCAATCTAATACTAGATGATTTCTTTTTTAATATAACATGGATTATCAATAAATATTACAAAATACAGCTTGCCAAAAATCTACATTTTGTTTAGAACTAGTGTAAATTGAAATTGATATAGCTCGAAAGTGGCTAGCATAGACCATCTTGTATTGCTGTAAAAAATTCATTATTCTTTCGTCATACAATTTGTTTTGAGTTAAGCGACAGTTTACTTTAAGATTTGTCGTGTTGATTTTTTAGTAGGTACATATTTCAAAATATCTCTTTCCGTGGGCCGATGACGTGAAAAATCCTGGACTACTTGTTGATGCTCAAGTTTGTTTCAATGAACACGTTTCCCATTTACTAAAAAAAAGTCCTACGGAACTTTCAGAGTATTATATGCTAATAGGCATATATTAAATTCTACTTTGAGACTACAACATTGTAATTCTTGGTTGATATTTTTGTATATAACTATTGTGACTCATGTTGTACAGGAAAATTGAAAAATCAAAAATTTTAATACTCTTGTTACAGACTTATTTGCAATCTTAGAATGTGTGATCATATATCAGCCTTAAATCTATTGAGTGGTGAAATAGGAAAAACTTTGTACATACGTTGCTTCAGTAGACGTCATAGTCCATCCCTCACAGAGGCTTTTTGATTCCACGGAATTTTTTCCATGTTCGCAACTCGTGCTACAAATATCTACCATTCTACATCTCTATTTAAAAGATCTTTAATTTACTCTGCCGATATAATTTGTAACAGTATCCCGTAAAATATTAAGAACCTTAGTTACTGCGTGGGGTTCAGTAGTGCGTTTAAGTCTTACTTTTTCTCACTGCCCCTAGTGGATAGTGGAAGAAACATCTGCAGTAAAACTAGAGAGGTCGATGTAGTTCCACCAAAAGTTCCAACGACAACCATGAGATTTTGTAAAATTTCTCGATGTTGTTTCCGAAACTACAGACGTTAGCAAATTCATTGTTCATGTGCATCTCGCCTACTTACTTGCCAGTATTATACGTTCACAGCTTCCTATTTGCTTGCATACTTTCGAAAATAATCGTCTGAAATTTTACGAAATTTTGTAAAATTTCTCGATATTATTTCCGAAACTACAGACGTTAGCAAGTTCGTGGTTTATCTGCATCTTGCCAACTTACTTGCCAGTACTATACGTTCACAGTTCTCATTTGCTTGCTTACTTTCGAAAATAATTGGATAGCTTGTCGCGATTAGAAATCTAATCCAAAATCAACAATTTAAAAAAACTACAAACTTATAGAAAGTTATTGAAAATTGGCCCAAATATGGGTGATAGATATTAATATGAGTTAATGGATATGTTCAAAGCACTTTAGATGTACGCGTGGTTTTTAAATAATATCAAAGTTGAAAATTTGGACTATTAGAATGATCCTGAAATCAAGATTTGACTCTCAATAAATCATAACTTTTATGTACGATTGTACCTTTTGTTTGGTATTATACTATACTGTGTGTCCAAAAAGTCTGAAAACACCCAAATAAAATTGAAACGGATGATTTTTGAGAAAAATGCAAAAACACGTCAATTAATATTTTCAAAAAACTACTGACTGATGGTATCTGTTTGGAATTTTTGATGACCTTGAAAAAGTTATGATGTCATAAAAAAAAATTTAAATGGCAACGTCGCATTTTTAAATTTACTTTTGATAGATCTTTTAATTGTCTAAATGACTGTGAAAAAATTTTTCATTTTACTTAAGAAAATGACCGAGAAAATTTAATTACTTCTTCGAAAATGGAAAAGTTTGTCTTTAAAAAAAAAACATAGTTGGCTTAAAAGTCGATTATTTTTCAAACACATTTTGTTTTATTTGTGACATTCTGTCAAATACGAATTGTGCGTAAGTTAAAAAAATCTGTTTAAAAATGGTTTTAAGTGAGAAGGAACGTGTTCAAATATTGATGATGATTGGTTTTGGGGATAGGGCTCGTTCAGTTAGAGAAGTTTGCGACTTATTTAATACAGAACATCCGGAGCGTGCCCCAATTAGTATTTCTGCAGTGAGTAAGATCCACAAAAAATTTCAAGAAGAAGGCCATGTTCGAGATCGCCCTAGAAGTGGTCGTCCAAAGATCGCAGAAGATACGCAACTCGACGTATTATTGTCAGTAGAGGAAACTCCAAATTCTAGTACACGGCAGCTTGCTCGGGAGTTTAACGTATCGAAGAGTACAATTTGTAATATTTTCCGGAAAACTAAGTATCATCCCTACAAAATCTGTTTGGTGCATGAGCTGTCTGAAGACGACTTCGACAGGCGTGTACAGTTTTGCGAACAACTGATGCCTATGTGTGTTAATGATCCGTTTTTTATCAGAAATATCTTATTCTCAGATGAAGCTACGTTCACATTACATGGGACTGTTAATGAACAAAACTGCAGGTACTGGGCACGCCAAAATCCACGCTGGATGAGAGAGGTACGAACTCAGTATCCTCAGAAATTAAATGTATGGGCTGGTTTAATTGATAACAGAATTATAGGGCCATTTTTCTTCAACGGTAACCTGACGGCGGAAATGTATTTGGATTTTTTAAAAAATTATTTAATTCCGTCATTAGCAGAAATATTTCCGAACCATGAAGATCCTAATTTGCCCAGCCAAAAAATTTGGTTTCAACAAGATGGGGCTCCACCCCACTATGCGGGAAATGTTCGGCATTATCTCGAGAATACCTTCCCAAACAGATGGATTGGCAGGAGGGGGGCTATCGAGTGGCCGGCTAGGTCGCCAGATCTAACGCCTATTGATTATTTTTTGTGGGGTTACTTAAAAAATAAGGTATACGCAACTAAACCTGAAAATTTGGAAGACTTGCGTCAACAGATTGAGATTGAAGTACGAAGGATCACTCATGAAATGATAGAAAACGTTCAAAATGAATTTTATTATCGTTTAGGGTATTGCCAAGATGCTCAAGGACAACATTTTGAACATTTATTGTAAGAGTTTTTGCTGATTTCTACGATTAAAATTTTCTTTGTTTTCTATGATTTTTTTTTCAAAATTTTTCTTAAGTAGAATGAAAAATTTTTTGACTGTCGTTTAGACAATTAAAAGATCTATCAAAAATAAAATTAAAAATGCGACGTTGCCATTTTAATTTTTTTTTGATGACATCATAACTTTTTCAAGGTCATCAAAAATTCCAAACAGATACCATCAGCCAGTAGTTTTTTGAAAATACTAATTAACCTGTTTTTGCATTTTTCTCAAAAATCATCCGTTTCGATTTTATTTGGGTGTTTCCAGACTTTTTGGACACACAGTATATACATTTTATCTTTGTTATTCTTGACATGTATGTTCAAAAACCCAGCGATTCTTCATGGATTTAAAGAATTAATACCTCCAAATATTTATTAAATTATACACAGTATAATAAGGCCAAATATACACGAAACGCGAGATATTCGTTTTTCACTTTATATTCTTAGAAATTGTTTCGAAATTTTACCGTAAATAAAGTGCGCGCTTAAATTGAATTTTCGAAAGAGGTCACAGCCAATGTACGAACAACAGCATTTGTTTTTGCACTTGAAACGCATTCAGCAAAGGTGTTTTATTGCGGTATGGAGATAATACCCTATCGCTACAGAAAATTTAGTTAGAGAACGCGAGTTTTTAAACGATGCGTAAACACATTTGCGGAACGCGTAGTGTTGAAATACTCTCCCTTCCTCCGTGTCCCCTCCCCGCGATAGACCACCAGATCTGCCACACGCCCAGCTGTTGGGACAGGTTGTCGGGGATAAAGATGGGATGAGCGGATGGGGGTCAGTCGGGAAATGTTGGTCTGGCTATAGATTACGGTGGATTTTATAGGAGTCGCTGATTTATTTGATGCACCCACCACGGTTGGTCTGTTGGAACCATCCCCTGGCGCGCCGTATTCGTATCCATGAAGGTAGTCCACACCGATAGGGAGTAACTTGTTCTGCAGCTCCACGTGGATTGTATCCTTATCGAAACCTGCCTTCGATTCGGACAGGCAATTATACTTGCCTTCCAGGACTTTGCTTCCATTATATTCAACTGTAGCATGGCCCGTGCTGAGCAGAGGTTTCTCCTGTAACATACCATTGAAAATATAGGCGACGAACAATATACTTCGATAACGATGTCGGTTTCAAAATTGGGAAATGTTAATCTAATTTTTTTTTCTGCCCGTACGAAAAGCGTTTTGAAAAGTACAATATGAGAACTTCACGGAAATAAGCTCACAACAAACGAATTATCTTGTTAGTATATTTAATACACACATGTTCATTGAAAAAAGAACACTGCAGAATTTTATAAAATACGTAGACTACGTTTACAAAAGTTATCTCTATTTACACTGCAAAAAAAAATGTTTACCTCTACGCACTTTATTAATATATTCAGCATGCGGTGCAAGCACAGACAAGGGGGTTTACAAATAGATATATGGGGACGACATTGGCAACATGTAATCTTAATTCATTTCAATAGATGGTGTGTAAATGAAGAATTATTTGATTTTTGTGTTATTTTCTTTATGTATTTGCATTGGCGGCACTTGCTAGATAATTTGCAGAACAAATTTATTAGATAAAAGATAGTACAACTATTGCCCAAGTCGGTTTTGATTTTTCTTTGAAATAATTCCTCAACATTTGGGAAACATATCGTTTTGAAATAAATGAACATTATATTTCTTATAATTACTGCGTGTGTAGATGTTTATTCTAAATCGCAAATGAATATGATTATTTATTTTCTGTTTATGGATTTAGCACAATTTGTAACAACGGCCAAAATTTTAATTCTTCCAAAAAGGGAGCTGGGAAGAAAAAGTTTTTTCTTATTATCTCACCATATTATAATTTTTTTAAAATAATTTGTAACAACTTAGAACAAACCTAGAACATCTTGAAACAACTGCCAGAAAAATGGGAGGCTCGCGAAATATTGTCTTTCGCTATTTTCTCGACCTATTATGATTTTTTCCTTGAAATATTTTGGAACAATTTAGAAGAAACTTAGAACAACCTAGCCCCCCCGTCAGAATTTCGATTTTCGAAGAAAGAGACTTTACGCTTGACATTTCTTCTTTCTTGCAATATCTTTTTATATACAGGGTGAGTCATTAGTAGCCGCTTCTTCGATTGCTCTTTTGTGTTTTAAATAAAAGAAAAATCAATTAGCGGAGGATCCATGGTTGCTTGTGGCGCATATTGTAAAAATACTTTAAGCTGTGGCGCACTTCCGGTTTCACCGGAAATGCACGGAACTTAATTTCTTTAAATGACTCACCCTATATATTTTTCGATTTTCTTGTACTGCTTTAAATTCCCTGTTCAACTGTTTTTTCTTTTTCAAAATTGAGCCAATACTTTTAGAGTTATTAATTTTTTTTGAAAATATTTGACCAAAACACGTGTTCAGAAAAAAATCATTTTCACATTGTTTTTAAAAGTAAAAACATTGACTTTGGTGGTGCTTGTAGCCAAGAAAATTCTGCATCATTTGGTAAAGTTGCACTCAACAATACTTCAAGAAACTTTGTTTTTTCAAAGCCTACTTCCTGAAATTTTCACATACCAAAAACATATTTTTTTTAAATGGAACACCCAGTATTTTATTGAGTCATTTTGTTCCTTTTTTTATTCTCTTTCATTTTTGTTAACAATGTATTATACCTATCTTTTCTAATTTTTGAGATAATCACTGTACGAGAAATTAGCGGTCAATTAAAGAACTACGGGCGCTGTTCTCTGCACCCAAATATTGATCCAATAAAGGCTGGAATGCGGCTGACTGCCTGACTCAACTGTTAAAGAAAGTCGGTATACATTTATGTCAAACTTATAAAAGCGTCGCTATTAGTTATCATTCAAATGAATTATTCTTATGAAGAGTTAATAGATATGATTGACATTTTGGGTGAATCTGAAAGAAAGTCATTGCTAGCATCCAGACTTTACGCATAGCGATCCCTGGTAGAAGTCAACCGAAACCAGAAACCTTTGAAAATATAAAGTGGACGGTTTGAGTGAACAGAAAGCATTGAATATGAAAGAATGAGCGGAAAAAGCAATAACTGGGGAGGATAAGACGTTTATGGTACTTGCGAGTGTAATTGAACACCCCTCATACTAGTACTACGAAAATTAGTCGGCAGTTGGATGTAAGTCAAATTTGAGAATCCAGAATAATTAGGAAATACGAAATTCACCCGTAGCATATTCATACACAGGGTTAGATGAAAAAAATTTCAGAATTGCTTACATTTTTGTCAATTGGCAGCAGATAAATTATCCTGGCTTTCTCAATTTTTTGTTGTTTACCAACGAAACCTTCTATTCAAGTGAATACCTTCATCGTCACAATTTCCGTTATTATAACACATAAAATCCCCCACTTTATCACACCTGTAAACTTTCAAAATCGTTGGTCATTAAAACTGTGGGGAGGAATAGTGGGTAGCTACATAATTGGACCTTATTTCTTTGATGAAAATATTAATGGAGGAGAGTATCTTCGCTATTTACGAACGGATTTTCAAAACTTTTTGACATATTCAAATATGTCAGTAAACATAACCTTTATTTTATTTCAATGTTAACCAACAGTGTTTAAAATGAAATACTGCAACTGGACGTTGCCGGTATTAAAAAATTGAAATGCGATGCTCTTTATTCTATAAAATTATTACTTTTGGGATAGTTGGATATAACATTTACTTTGTTTGACACTTGATTAAGGAAGTCGGGCCCCATCCCTGCCTTTCATTGGTTGAACGAATATTTTGGTGCATAGAACAACAGCGCTCGTAGTTCTTTAATTGACCGCTAATTGTTCCTATAGTGATTATCTCAGAAATTAGAAAAGATAGGTATATGACATTGTTAACAAAAATGAAAGAGAATAAAAAAAGGAACAAAATGCTTCAATAAAATACTGGGTGTTCCATTTAAACAAATAAGTTTTTCGTACTTGAAAATTTCAGGAAGTAGGCTTTGAAAAAACAAAGTTTATTGAGGTATTGTCGAGTGCAATTTTACCAAATGATGCAGAATTTCTTGGCTACAAGCACCACCAAAGTTAATGTTTTTGCTTTTAAAAACAATGTGAAAATTATATTTTTCTGAACACGTGTTTTGCTCAAATATTTTTAAAAAAAATATTAACTCAAAAACTATTGGCTCAATTTTGAAAAAGCAAAAGCAGTCGAACAGACAATTTAAGGCAGTATAAGAAAATCCAAAAATATATAGGGTGAGTCATTTAAAAAAATTAAGTTTCGTGCATTTCCGGTGAAACCGGAAGTGTGCCAGAGCTTAAAGTATTTTTGCAATATGCGCCACAAGCAACCATGGTTCTTCCACTACTTGTTTTTTCTTTTATTTAAAACACAAAAGAGCAATCGAAGAAGCGGCTACTAATGACTCACCCTGTATAAGAGATATACGGCTTTGATGTATTTATTGAAACAATATTTAAAACAAATCTAGAACAACCGGGAACAACGACCAGAATTTCAATTTTGAGAGGAAAACTTCTTTTTTTTCTATTATCTCGCCCGATTATGAGTTTTTCTTTGAAATACTTTGAAACAATTTAAAACAAATGTAGAACAGCTTGAAACAACTTCCAGAATACTGATTCTCGAAAAATGGGGGGCTAGCGAAACAACAGCGTTTTCGTCATTTTCTCTGCCGATTATGATTCTTTCTTTGATATTTTGGAACAATTTAGAACAAACTTAGTATAACCTGGAAGAGCCGTCAGAATTCCGATTTTCAAAAAGAAAGACATCACGCTCTCAAATTTCTTCTTTCTTGCAATATTTTTTGATCTATAAGATATATACGGTTTTGATGTACGTATTAGAACAATGTTTAAAACAAATTGCCCAAACTGGAAACGCTTTTTTTCCTATTATCTCTCCCAATTATGATTATTTCGTTGAAATAATTTGGAATAATTTAAAACAAACCTAGAACAGCTTGAAACAGCTGCCAGAATATTGATTTTCGGAAAATAGGGGCCTGGCGAAATATTGTTTTTCGTAATTTTTTGGGCCGATTATGATTTTTTCTTTGAAATATTTAAAATAATAAACGAACATTTAGAGCTTACGTTAGAATTTTGATTTCCTAACTTTACACACCCAAAAATAGTTTTTTGTTAATTCTTCTTTTAAAATCATATATTCCATATTTAAAATACAGTTTTGATGTGTTTTTTTTTTACATTTTTGAGTATCAGTCATTTATTAGCAGTAGGTAACTGTTCCTTTTCAATCATATTACCAAATTAAAATTTAAAGACTTCCAATAGAGCTTTACTGCTGCATTGGTATTAATTTTTTCATTTAATATTTCCCGAAGACCATCAAATCCTATCATACGCGATTATTACTACTTACAGAATAACCGTAATCCAAACGGGCAATGTGCCTGTGAGCTAATGGTATTTCCAAGAAGACCACACCTTCACTGTCACGCTCCTCGTCTGACTTCTTGGTCACCGTACATTTGGAATCCAATACGGCGGTCTTATTAATCCAGAATACCTCGGCATATCGATTTATAGTTGCCCTAAAACATGTTAGAATTATTATTAAATTACGTTATAAGGTTACATCGCATCAGAACTTTTTAACATTTTTGCAATTAAAACTTGACATAATACAATTATAACTTTGCAGTTCATTTAGTCGCTAATGAAAATTATATTCACGAAACGCCTAGGATTTAATCAGTGAAGAAACCGTAATTAATTTAACATGCTTAATGATTCATTTGGGAAAAGAAGTTGACATTAGAATTACCTAGAACATTTACTTAAATGTTTTCATTTTCTATTATAATCCTCAATTCCGTAATTATTTGAATATCAAAAGTTAACTTTTCTTTTTTCTACGCTTGACTTGACGAATTTATTTTTATGAATCTTTGTGTAAAGCTTTTACAAACTTGTATCTTCAAGACTCTCTCTTAAAATGGTAATCTAAAAATAAGAAATCGCAAAAAACAACTTAATCAAAATAAAAGTTGATATAACCTGAAATTCCTTTACTAAATTCGTTGATAATTTTTATCTGATGTTATTTTCTATCATATAGTGTCCCGCAAGGTGTCGGTTTAAGGCCATTATTATTTGTGTTTTAAATAAACATTATATATAGCAGGGCTGTCCAACCCGCGGCCCGCGGGCCGCATGCGGCCCAAGGCAAGTATCAATGCGGCCCGAAAATATTTAAAGTTACTGAAGCTAAAGGTCTTACATCTCAACAAAAGTTTTTTAGCAACGTTACAACTCAAACAGAATCATTTGTGAAGGCTAATTATGTAGTCGCAAATTTAATCGCCAAAAAATCAAAACCATTTTCTGATGGCGAATTTATTAAGGAATGCATGGAAAGCGTGGCAGATATAATTTGTCCAGACAAGAAAGGTGATATTTCTAAAATCAGTTTGTCTCATCAAACTATTGCCAGGAGAATTGACGATATTGGGAAATCTATAGAAATGGATTTGAAAAGTAGAGCATGTGGTTTTAAATTTTATGCTTTGGCCATGGATGAAAGTACTGATGCTACTGATACAGCTCAATTTGCCATTTTTATTAGAGGTATTAATGACGAATATAGTGTAACTGAAGAAATGGCTTCTTTAGTGCCATTAAAAGACACGGCAAAATCAATAGATTTATATGAGGCAGTGAAAAAAACATTAGCGCGGTTTTCTTTGTCTCTTCCGAATATATCTGGGGTAGTTATGGATGGCGCCCCAGCTATGATCGGTAAAAGAGAGGGCTTGTAAAATTAATAGAGCCATTGCTGTCGAAAACTCTCATTTGATGAAGTACCATTGTATAATATACCAAGAAAATTTATGCGGAAAAGCTTTAAAAATGGGTCATGTTATGCAAATCGTCGTCGAGACTGTAAATTTTATAAGAGCCCGGGGATTGAATCATCGCCGATTCAAGGAATTTCTCAAAAATGTTGGTGTTGGTTGCTGAGTATGGCGATATCGCATACTTTACAGAAGTAAGGTGGGCTCAGTCGAGGACAAATGCTAAAAAGATTTTATGACGTACTTAATGAAATCAATTCTTTTATTACATCGAAAGCTAAATCTGTGCCAGAACTTGACGATGCCGAGTGGCTTACAGATTTGGCATTTTTGGTAGATTTGACTGCTCATTTAAATGACTTAAACACGCGCCTTCAAGGAAAAAACCAACTTATCAGTACGATGTTCCAAACAATAAACGCTTTCCAGGTAAAACTAAAATTATGGCAGGCCCAATTAAATGCAAACAACTTTTTGCATTTCAGCACGTTGTTCAAACATATTCCTAAAAATGGGAAAAAATATGCGGGCTTATAAACTAATACATTTTAAATGACTTAAACATGAAAGCTATATATTTTAAGTTTCTTTTGCACGTCAGCTATGGTAACATACTTGTGGCCCAAAACACCATGCCCTTTTCCAATGTGGCCCAGGGAAACAAAAAGGTTGAACACCCCTGATATATAGAGTCAATATTGGTCAAGTCCAAAATGCTACTTATTCTATGAACATACGAGTATAATTTTGGAGAAGGTGAGACTTAAAATGTTACACTTGAATTACAGCAACGATTTGTTTTATTTTTTCAGTATATTTCTATTTAGCATTAATACACTCGGACTAACTGCCCTACCTTCTACAATAACTTCTTCATCTCTCTTGGATTTTCTAAAAGAAGAGAAATACCTAGAGTTTTGGGAATAAATGGAAGTCTGAATGGAATTGATCTGCTAAATACGGCGTTTGGGGCGCAACCTGGAATCGTAATTTAACCAATTTTTCTCGAAAAATGCTGAAGGCACATTCTTATTTTGGAAAAGGCAACTTTTGAATTGTTCAAAAGTTCGCGACATAATATGGACCAGGCGTGATAAACACGTTCAGTAATGCCTTCTTACGTTTCATGTAACATATATGTTATTTCTTCCAGACGCTCTTGCTATCCCAGCTGGATATAAAAAATTGGATCCAGGTTTTATCGAATGTAACACAGCAACGCTAGAAGCCTACTAGCTTGATGTTAAAGAGCGTCAAGTCGTTTAAAATTTTTGATTCGCATTTAGGAAAGGTGACACCTACGTGACTGAGACCATAGACATGCAAAATATGATGTATAGGTTCAGTATACATCTGCACAGTTTTGGCAATTGCCTCCACTTGCAGTCTTCAGTCATCTAACTCAAGATTATCAATTTTTCCTTTTCGCAATGGTATCATTTCAGACGCTCTTGCTGACCCAGCTGGATATAAAAGATTGGATCCAAGTTGTAACGAATGTAAGAAAGCAACGCAAGAAACCTACTTGCTTGATGTTAAAGAGCGTCAAGATCTCGTCCAAAATATTTGATCTGCATTTAGGAAACGTGGCACCTACGTGACTAACACCTCAGGCATGCAAAATATGATGTATAGGTTCTACTGATGATGATACTTTACATCTCCATAGTTTTGGCAATCGCGCCTTGCAGTGTTCGGTCATCTAACACAATATCATCAGCTTTTCTTTTCGCAATGGTACCATTTTGTGATGGATCTTCAAGTTCAGAAGTCAAGTCGCCAGTATTCTACACCTAGTTAGAGAATCAGGCAAAAAGAGGATTTGCGGAAACAAGCTGTGCTCTACACGACTCTCTTAATAAACAAGAATTTAAGCCACATTTCTATTAAATCAAAAAGACTTGAGCGTCTTTCGAAGCTTCTGATTGAACTCTCATGACAAAATTGCGCCGATAATACTGAACTTGAATGGTTGGTTGCAGCCAATTTTGTCAGATCATCATGACCAAAATGGTAATGAAATTAAAGCAGAAGAAGAAGACAGAAGACAGTAGTATCGATGCATACTAGTTTCATGTAAATTACAATAAAATATATATGTTTTATTATCTTTGGTCAACATCCCCATTTCATAACTACTTCTTATTGAGTTTATATTGTATTGACAAACAAAATGCTATTTGTCTGACAAACTACATGCAGTATATGTCTTACACATTTTTGCTTGTTTTTTGGAAACTTATAACAAATCAATTTTTATAATCTAGGCTCGATTATTAAGTATCCGATTTTATTTCCAGTTTTTTAAAATTTACTTTTTTGCAAAATTACTCCCCAGCAAAATGCATATTAAAATTCTGCTATCGTTTTTCATATAATATATGTAATTTGCAACAATAAAAACATTGTTGCTGAAAACTTTGATATTTTTATTTAAAAACGGCATAGACCATCATTGACTTTGAATTTTGCTATTCAATGCTAGATGTTTTGCTCTAAGTTTTTTTTTCTTCATAGAACGTTAAACTAGAACAGCTTATATGATAGGTAAGGCTTTTTATCAGAATTACGATAGAAAATAATTCTTTCACAAACAAAATTTTGAAAGTGTGCCGTATTACAAACATTTATAAATATTCACTCTGTATAATAATAATTCAAAGTTACTTAAAACAGTTTTACCATTTTGAATGTTTACGCGATGATTTATTAAGCATGTTAAAGCACGTTCTTAGAGAGATGTAAAGAACTTTTTCAGGCGATTTATTGACGACACACCGGATGTAATAAAATATATGCCTTAATTAAAAACAGTAATGCTTTGGACTAGCATACTAACGAATTAGTTTCGGTGATGAAGTGTGCGCCGGTATAGTTAAATCCTGGAAAAGGTGTGGTAACATTAACCGTCCCATTCATATTACCGAACTCCCTGAAATCAATGTCTGCTTTGGCTACCGAACGGTCTCCTGGATGGAACACCTCACACCTAAACAAAGAGTTTAAACATATTTACCCATTAGTTAGGGCCTATTAGAGAGACGGGTGTTAGATATCCCCTCATAAATGTCACTTACGATATGTTATGATAAGGAAGGGATTTCTTGTAGGTTATGTAAGTACGAACTGTATCCTCATTATATTTTGGTTTACGTAGTCTGTAGTATAGGTTAGTGACATTGTTCTTCGCCTTGTATTCTAAATAATTGTTTATGTGCGTCTGACCCACCTCTACATCTACATCGCCATATATATCATCCAGATTTGTGAAGGATACCTTTAAATACATTAAACATTATTAATTGAGGAAGATACAAGCAATTTTGAGGTCTCGAGAATATACTGCAAAGGAGTTTTTAGAAAAACTGAAAAATAATTAATGTTTGTTGAAAAAGCTAATTTATTTCTACTACTCAAATGTTTAAGAGCTCCCACATTCAGTTTGTTTTATTGCACATTCATTACAATTAGTTTTGCATGCGTTCAAACCAATTGTCAAAATAGTTTTTCCACTTTGGAGTTGTCATCTCAAAACAAGATCATTTTATTTAAAATTAAAGCGTTGTTAAATATTGCCGAGCAAATAGCCTTTAGAAAGCTAAGTAACTAATGTCTCTTAATATTAATAGCAGCTTTAATTTAAAGTATCCTGCATGGCTAAACATTTCTCAGCAGTTAAATGATGGTCACTAACTAAAATCACGTTGAATTTAACAGTTACCTGCAAAATATGATTGAATATTGAATATACATAGACGTTTTTAAGGTGGCAGAATTTGGATGGTTATGGGAAAGCTCTTTCGTGTCAGATTGTTTATATTGCTCCTTATTAGTACAAATATAAAGTTTTAACACAATCGCCTCAGTCGTCTTTAAACTATCGTCTACCAAGCACTTAAGTCAGGAAGAAGGAATTAAATATAGACAAATTACAGTATCGAGACAATTTTTTGTATAAAACAAGGAAATGCCTGTCATACTAAGGCCGGGAGTGGAATACTAATAATTCAAAATTTGAATATTCATTAATATTATAATTTAATTAAGTCGTATTCAATTTCTAAATGTAACAAGTAGCTTTTTTATACTACAAATAAGAAAGTATTGTGATGACGAACATTTTCGACATCCAGATTTCTGCAGATTTCGAAATTTTAAAAAAAAAAGCATTTTCCGAAATTACGTGTTTTACTATCATCATGTTTTACTCATCATAGACAAACCTATTAAGACAAAAAAAATCAGTTAAGTATTGATGCGTTGTATGAGACTGAAAAACAAAAACGTGTTGAAGAACTGAGCAATACAAATGTGAAGCATATTCCGTTCACAACCTACTGTTGGAGTTCGAAAGCAAATGAGTCTTACATAACACTCAGTGCTCATTATACAAACGCTAACGGTGAACAAGTAGCACTTAACATTACCACTGAAGTAATGGAGGAACGACACACCATACAAAATTTGAAGAAAAAATTGAGAACATTTTGACGTAGTGAGATATAAGGAGAAAATGTTTGGCAGAGGTACATGGCATTGCCGCCAATAATGTGGGAGCAGTTCGGCAGCTGCCGTACGATTCAGTTTGTTGTATTGCACATTCATTGCAATTGATTTTGAACAAAATATTAGAGGAAAACCCCATTATTGGCAAATGCAGCAATATTGTTGTCATTTTAAGCATTCTAACATCGCGACAACTGCTTTAACTCACAAACAAATTCAATTGGGTTTAGAACAGCACAAACTCATTCAGTCAGTTAAGACCCGTTGGAATTCAACATTTTTTATGTTGAAACGGATACTGGAAGAACGTGAAGCATTGATCAGTGTATTACCTTACAGGGCAATAACCATAGGAGCTCAGGCAGGACATTTAATGTTAAATGAATATGAATGAACAATCAATGAAAATATTGTTCAAATATTGAAACCCTTTGAGTTGGCTAGAATTTATCATGAAAATCTCAACGGACGATTTCATTGGTGATGCCCATTTTGCAAACTTTGATGGAGAATTTTATTTCAAAGATTGATAAGGATGAACCAGAAGAGATAAAAGAAATGAAATCTATTTTGCAGCGGGAATTTCAATCAAGGTTCACAAAATTCTTTTCTATTAATATTTTGGTTACCGGTGCTTCACCAATTGGAATATTTGACATTTAGTGCATTTCTAGATCCAAGGTTTAAAGAGAAGGAAAGATTTTTTGGATCTCTGCTTAAAACAAAAGACTACCTAAAAGATATCTCGGAAAACGAAGGGGAGTCATCAGATGAATTTGATGAAAGTAACATGAATTCAGCAAAAAAAAACGCTTTGGATATTTTGTTCCCCAATGAATAAGTAGCTTTTTCCAGTGAAGTCGATATATATTTTTCTGAATGTTGTACACCAAAAAACATGTGCCCTTAAAATGGAGGAAAAACAATGCAAAAATATACAAAGCTATCAGAATATGTTAAACGATATCTATGCGCCAATTCGACACTCTCAGAAAGGGCTTTCTCTAAAGCCAGTAACACGGAATATTGGAATTGGTAATAAAAATTCAAATTTTTGTGTTGGAATATTCTAATACAGAAGAACTTGTTGAAATATTCTAATACTTGAATATTCGAATGAATATTTAAATAATTCAAATATTTAACTATTTATCAAAATGAATATTTAAATACAATGTAACAGTAATTCTTGGAGAGTAAGCGCTCTCACACGATTAAATCACGCAGGTATACATATACGAAAAAAATTTTTCGTATATGAATAAATCTATGAATGCACATCTACCCTAAGCCGGCATTTCGAACAAACAACGTGCAGACAGCTGTTTCCACCTTACATTGGTCTCATCAGTGCACGAACGTGTTTGATCACAATCCCTCAAAAGCTTAGAAAACCTGATATTGTCAACTTACGTACCAAACGCCATGAGAGATTCTCAGCGGCATCTGTTACCCAAGTGCGACATCGTACGTAAGTTGACAATATCAGGTTTTCTAAGCTTTTGAGGGATTGTGATCAAACACATTCGTGCACTAATGAGACCAATGTAAGGTCGAAACAGCTGTCTGCACGTTGTTTGTTCGCAATGCCGGCTTAGGGTAGATGTGCATTCATACATTTATTCATATACGAAAAAAATTTTCGGATATGTATACTTGCGTGAATATTTAAATACTGAAATTTGGAAAATTCCCGGTCTTAGTTCATACCATAATGGAAGAGATGTCATCGGTTTACGGAGATTCTTGCTCGGGTAAAACTATGGTTTTTAAGTGGCACAGTCTATTTAAGCCAGGTAGGGAATCAGTTGGAGAAGAACCACGGCCTAGGCGGCCTATCGAAATGACCGTAACAGAACTTAAAACAGTCAACATATTAATAATTAAAAATGCTTGGCCAGAGCAGACACAACTTGCAAGAATCACAGGAGTATGTAATACGGCCAAATTTAAAATTCTACATATGATCATCAGCGCCTGGAATTTTCCCTTGCGCTTTTTGTGCCTTTGTAATGAAGGCAGGGACATTGTATTGAGTCGAATTGGTACTGAGAATGAAACTTGGGTCATCATTATGAACTTGAGTCCATGTAAGACTCCATGTAGTGGTATAAAAAAGACACACCACCACCCAAGTACTTTAAGGTGTCACCGTTCATCGGAAAACTCATGGCTACAAGTAATCCTGTTAATTGATTAAAAATACAAAGGCAGTTAAAATAAGATATTAAAGAGAAACTTAACGAAAGGTACCCTACGACTGTAGGACAATGCTCCCCATCACAAGATGGTTGCCCTGCAAAAAGTAAGCTTAAATGAAAAAAGAGCTGTTTGGGAAAAAAAATTACAAGCGATGAACAAGTAAAAGACGCAGTTTCGACATTCTTTCAGGCTAAGATAAAAAATGTTTGATAAAGGCAGACACAATGTAATTGAAAGATCTGAAAATGTATAAGGGTTGCAAGTGAATATCTTGAAAAAGAAAAATAATTTTGTATTTTTATTTTCTCCCACTTTCTCCCATTCCCGAGACACGCTCCCTCGTTGCTTACAATTTAGCTAAGACCTTTCCTTGAAGTTTAAATTAACTGGAAGACGGGACCATTTACAATTCTTTTTATAAACAACTCATTTATACATAACTTCAAATATACAGAATGAATTCAACATCTTCGTTTTCATGCTTATTTTGATATTTATTAGTAAGACGAATTCGAAGTTATGTAAATACATGTCGATGTAAAGGAATTCAACATCTTCGCTTTCATGCTTATTGTGACATTTATTACCAAGAAGAATTCGAGGTTATGTAGATGGACGTCGATGTAAATACGCATGTGCAATTGTTGTATTTATTGCTGATGATACCCACTTATTTATTAAAATAAGTGCTCACGCAATTAATTCATCTTCTATTAAAATTATTCTGATTTATTTTTATTTGATTACTTAGCACATTATCTGACGTATACGTAAGAATATACTTGCAATTATATTAATTTTGCTGGAGAATTTCATTCGGCTTTATAATTTATCAATGTAGCGTAGCAACTTACCGCTCCACTAGAACCGTATATTTCAGCATCCATGTTCGTCTTGTATTTACCAAGATACTCTATTTGAGTGTACCGATTTTCTTCATAAAACTTTCCGAGTACAGTGTGCACTTCGTCGCTATAAGGTGACAACTTTATATTAGCTTCAACATCCATCTTGTTACGGACGGGCAAAGACAAAGTCAAGTTACTTCCTACCCTACAAGCGAAACTACTTGTTATGCAACACAACGCAATTAGCGCCTCTCAACTTACCACCAGGTCTTATTCAAATCCAAGTCACCCCCGATTTTCAATGATTCAAACGTTTTCTTCGGATTCACGTAGAAAACGTTTAAGTACCCATCACAATTGTGTTTGTTCTCGTTATAATTGCCAATTAGTTTTAGACTCATATTTTCCAAAAACACCCACGACCAGACAGCATCACACCTACCCCAAGTTGTTGCCAAGTCGAAGCTGGTAGCGGCAATATAATATTCGTTAATTTGACTAAAAAATAAAATAATTTTTTAGATGGTTTTACGCTGTTAAAAGATAAATAATTAAATATAGAAAAATTAAATTATTTTTTTTTCACTATTACAAATTTCTCTAATAACTGAACTACTAATTTAAGGGAAGCTATACGCATTGCTATGTGTTTTGAGTTAATTTTTATTAAAGAAATAAATATAGATGGTTTAAAGGCAGATAAATGAGGTTCACATGATTAGGTAAGACATAAACTAGATACGAAAAGATAAAAGTACCGGTAATTTAATATATAAAACTCAAAAACATTGTATTTCTTATTCATGAGTCTTGTGATCATATTTTTTTCCAAATTTTATCAGGAAATATTAAAAATTAAAAAAATATGTAAAACTACATAAATTTCTATAGGAAACTAAAGACACGCAGTTGGCGCGTCATACAAACACACAACACTGTCGGCTTTGCAATACAGATCACGTGTGTATTGGAGTGGTAGACTGATTATAATAAAATATCATTGATTCGTTGTTTAGCTAGGGAATAAAAAAAAATTATATCGGTCAACGGCAGTAAACACAAAGCAAGTTTTAATTTGTTTATAGAATGTGACCGAGCAATGCTGGGCTACGGGCAGCTAGTTAATAATAATAATAACAGTAATAATAATGCCTTTATTGTACAAGTTATAAAAATACAAAGAACATAAAAAGTACGAAATACATAGAGGTTAAAAATAGTGAGAAAAAAGAAGCACAAAAAAGAAAAAGAACAATCTCAGGTTCATAAAAAATATTATGCCGTTGCTTTTGCCTAATCTTGGCTGAACAAGCGCAAAGGAAAAAATGAGAAAAAGGTGTTTTTTTCAATACAAGAATGCCTACCTACTAAGTACTTAAACTAAAAACTTAAAATTTTGAACGAGCACTTTGATAATTTATAACATACAAACTTACAGTGGTATGGATGGTAGCGATATATAAAATTATGGTAGAGCTATAACAGTTTACAAGAGATTAGTATTAGTATTACGAGGTTCACAGAAATTGGTTCAGAAGGACTGCAGCGCAAATCAACGCAATCCCTGAGACACGGAAAAGTAAGACTTTAATTTTTTTTTCTTAGACTGAGTAGCAGTGCTATTTATATATTAATGTTCAGTTTTCAGATTGGCGAAAATAATATAAACGTTGAAAGAACATATAAAGAAGCATCCTGCAGGATTCTATATTGGGACCATTTCTATTTACATTGTACACAACAGATAGCCATCTGTTCGTAATAGTTATTTACGAACCAAGTGCGGGAAGACTATTTTCCCGCATGAGCGCACATTGTAAGCACGAGCGACCGCAGGAAGCGAGTGCTTTTAATTGCGCGAATGCGTGGAAGATGTCTTCACGCAAGTGGTTTGTACAATATTTTTTGTACCAACATTAAATTAAAAAAATATTATTGATTAATGTCATTGGTGTCATACCTAACCTAAGATAGATTACCTAATTAATTTAAGCATTTCATGTACATAACTATTACTCACCTTTCCCTACAATTAAGTTATTATATTCTTACACAATGCAAATATGAGGTATTTATTCTTATATTTACAAATTTATACATAGTACATTTATTGCGTTTTTTGGTTTAAATACAAACAACTGCCAATATAAATGTCGATGTGGTACAAATAGATGGCGCGTGAATCTTGCTTAAGATGTCGCTTAAAATATCGTCAAATAGATGGCGCCACAATTTTTTTCGAAGAATTTTTAATTATTACTCCTATTTCCCCAACTTTTAGTGAAGAATAGTGGAGGGAAGTAGTATTTTATAGACTAAATTTTATTACTACCAAGTTAGATCTTTTTTTAAATGTCCCAAAGTGCCAGTGTTTTTTTTTTCAATTTTTACAGTCGCCTCAACCGGGAAAACGTATTTCCCAGTCGAGTTACACAAGCGCCAAATGTCATTTTACAGGCAGTGAGTACAAAAATAAATTTAGCATACACATTGCTATGAACCTAATATAATTAATAAGAATTACTCCCTCCGTCCGAAAATATGGTATACATTTTGTAATTTATTTTTGTCCGGATTTATGGTATACATTTACAATTTTAATTAAGTACTGGAGTATTAAACATAATTACAAATAAAATTTAATTGATGAGGGATCGAGCTTTGTCTATGGCTTCTTGGAAACACACTAAACTAGATGGTAAGCGTCCTTCACGCCGGAGCTTGGCCTTATTGATGTGGGGAATCTTATACGAATTTCCTCCTTCAATCAACATAGTTGATTCTATGCAGCTCTGCAATGTTAGAAAAACATTGTCAAGGGTCTCTCTGTCTAAATTGTCAAAGGCTTTTTTAACACATTCGATCAATTCATCAATTGTATGTGGCGAAGCTTTATGTTGCAAAGATTGTATGGAATTGAAAAAGCCATGATCCAAAACGTTTAAATCGGGACTGTTTGGTGGTTGTGATTTAAACTGAATAGACCAGCCATCTGTAGAACCATGAGCCAGAAGTTCTTCATCGTCGTCACGAGCATGAGGTTTTGCATTATCTTTTTGTATATATATATCGGTTTTTTGTTATGAATATGGGAAACTTTAACTTGACCGCCGGAATGACATTCTCAAGAATCATTTTTCTACATTCTGCTGAATTGACGGACTCCACATTTTTTGTTACCAAAGTTCCTTTAGGTCTATTTTTCGACTTTCCTTTAGCCGGTTCTTGATAAACAAAGGGCCATATACCAATTTTTCCATTAAAAGATTGTTGTCGATGTGGATCGAAACGTGGTCGGACGACAGCGGCCATAAACATCACTTTGGTTATGAAACGTTTGCTCTTGCAACTTCGGTAGGGTTCTTCTTCGTCTATCATAATGTAATAAGAGCGCTTGTTTTGCGTTAAATAAAACCATTTTTCGTCTATGTGGATATAATCGTACAAATCTTCAAAACGTCCATCCGGTCTCACTTTCGACAAGCAAAACTTTAATCTCTCTAACTTGTTTTGATCTGTTAACAAAGGTTTAACAGTAGAAGATATACACTTTATTTTCTTTCCTCGTTTATAAATGTCGAACAATGTCGACTTTGGGATATCGACAGTACAAGACAGACTACGAATTGACGTTCGACGATTGAATGGAACTTCCTTAACTTTGGCTAACTGTTCAGAATAATCTGAACGTATATTAACGTATATATTTACGTTATAAAATAAAGACCCTATTATTACTATTATTATTTATTATTAAATGAATACATTTGTAAATGTATGTATATAACTTGTACCTGAACCAAATTCAGGTTATAGTGACGGGTATTGCAATAAATTAACTCTGATTGTTGTTGGATGTTTCACGTAAAGATTAATTTATGCCATTTTAATGAGATGGGCGTTTTTAGAATACATAATCCAATTAAAATTTATATTTATCTTTGAAACTCTATACCGTAGATTTTCATAACGGATATGGCGCGAGCGAAATCTGCTGTTCGTATATATAACGGATATAACATACTTTTAGGTCCAATCGATTTTTCAATTAAACATTATTAATGGGATGTAATCGCACCAGATCACTTCATAATGAATTTTAGAAAGGAAACAATTGCAATCAATAACAACTAGTAATAAAACAGGAGGATGTAGATAAGGTCGTTCTCCTGGCGTTAGTAGCAACGTTCACAATGATAAGTTAGTTTGTACTGTTTCTACTAGACTTACGCTAGGGTTATTCCGAGCTTTGGTTCACCCAAATCCGCGAACGGTATCTTCGCATCGACAGTAAAACTCGTATTAGCACCGATCGTGTTCGCTTCAGCGTACACCTGCAGGCTATTATATATTTTGTGGGAAGTGTTTACCTGTAAAACAACATAACATTATCTCCCGTGAACGAGAGGCGACATTTTAATTGTCTATCATACTTGCAAATCGAGGTCCCAGTCGTATTTATGCTTAAAGGTTGAATGAGCTTCTACAGTTGCGTATTCAGCGCCGTACCTCACAGTTGTGCCTACGTCATAACGATCAGATTGCGACGTTAGCTGATACACAAGCGATATTTTCGTCGCGTTATCTTCATCTTTCCTCGACATCTCTAATTGAAGATTAGACAAAATATCTTCTCTTAATACAGCTAATCCATTGATATCATGAGCTCTATCGTTCAACATAAGAACACCTTCCACTTGGTGTTTATAATCGGATATCGGCTTTAGTATCGCATCCACAGTAACATTTTGTCTGCAAAAATAAATCACTAATTAAATATTGCTCAATATTATAAATAAATATATAAAAGGAAACTAGGATAATATTTTTCTAGAAGTCTATAAGAGCAACACTCAATTATGGAAATCTAATATACAGTGTGAAGGTTGTTGTTATTTCACAGTTGATTTAAATCGTAAAGGAAAAAAGCAAAAAGCGGCGTCTTCGATTGCTCTTTTGTGTTTTACATAATAGAAAAAACAATTAGTGGAAAATGATGGTTGCTTATTGTGCATATTCTAAAACTACTTTAAGCTCTGACGCACTTCCGGTTTTACCGCAAATGCACGGAACTTTTTTAAACAACACCCTATATGTTCTTGGATTTTCTAGTACTGCTTTAATTCAACTGTTTTTCCATTTTCAAAATTGTGTCAATAGTTTTTGAGTTATTAATTATTTTTGAAAATATTTATTCCAAACACGTGTTTCGAAAAAAATCATTTTCACATTGTTTTTTGAAGAAAAAACATTAACATTGGTGGTGCTTTTAGTCAAGAAAATTCTGCATCATTTGGTATAAGTTGCACTCGACAATACCTCAAAAGAATTTGTTTTTTCTATTATTTAAAACACAAAAGAGCAATTGATGAAGCGGCTACTAATGACTCACCCTGTATATATATAATTATATTACTTTGAAAAATATTTGACTTGCATTACTATTGTCATTTTTGTTATTAATTACTATTTAATCTATATAGCCACTACGTCATGATGACAGATTAGTTTAGTTACATTTCTTATATATTTGGTTAAAAATTTTAATATATTTACTAATTGCCTGGCTGAGAATTTGAATTCACACGATACTGAATGCATTACTAATTGCGATTGCTTTACAGTATGGACATTAGAGTTTTTTTTTTGGAATTGTCACTCTTGGTTACGCGATACTGAAGAAAATAAATAAGTTAGAAGCATAATATCTATGGATACCTAACACCTCTTAGTTTACAATTTCATGTTTGATTTACTCAATTCTACATTATGATATCTTTGACACATATTTCAATATTATTCGTGTAGTGATATCAGATGTTGTCTGAATCTTTTGCTGAAACTACATAAATAATAGCGGCTGCTACATACTATCAAAAACTAAAGAGCCTATAATTAACTGACATTAGAAAATATCTGCAATTTCCATTAATATATTTCAATGAGGATTTAGTAGTGGTAGTAACCATGCAACAGATGCTCAGCAAACTTCAACCTGACTTTAAACAATACACCCAAATCTTATATAGAACACAGCGGTTTAAGTCCACAGAATCTAACTTGATAACATTACTTTTTCCAATGAAAGGGAAAATTTTACAAATTACATTGAATACAATATTTACCTTTGAAGAGCTTATGCTCGTCAACAAAAAACAGTTTTTCTGATGTAATGACATTTACTGTATCTTTGAATATATTAAATATAATGTGGCCAAAATCCGACCCCAATAGGACACCAGAAAAAGTAATGTGGGCCAAGAAAGAATATCCATTAAAAAAAAAGCATAATGCAGTATAAGTGTCAAACAGGATTAACTAAAAAGGTCTTATCGAATAATCCAACCGATCAAAATCCTAAAAAATGTCGGTCAACTTACACTCTGGTCTTCAAAGAATGTGATACATACTAAGTAAAACATGTCAAGTTTTTCACAATTCAACGCATTTCATCAAAATCATGTTTAAGATTTTGGTTAAATTTTGAGGGAAGGATATATTTTACAATAAATACATCGCTCAAAAACTGAAATTGGACTGTCGCTTCTTACATCGCCTGATAAGCATAATCTTCAACACTCTGTGAAAATGGCAGATTTCGAAGATATATATTAGCAACTTCAATAAAGCAACCGCAAGCATAGATCAACAATCCTTGAAGAAAATGCTGGGTATATGATCATGGTCGGCAGTTAACCGATTATTTAGCTTGAAAATTGATGAAAGAAAGAAAAAGGAATTATCACAAAATACAAGAAAAGAAAAAAGGATTGGGTAAATTCCGGTGTAGACCAACCGTAGACACGTGTTTCTGACTCATTGGTCGTCATCAATACGATGTAGCCAAGGAATAAGGTGGATAATTTTGGAGATGTAAGCTACACGAAAGACCATCAGATAACAGACTACCATTTATAGCTTCAGCTAGAAGATCCCCCGTTTTGAGGACAACAACTAATGTCGCCACGAGGAAGATAATGCCAACCCGCGTGTCATCCGAGACCCAGGAAAAATAAATCAAAGAAAAAGAAATTATCGCGAATACATAAAATACAAAAAAAAAATATTGCTGAAATTCCGCGGTAGATACGTGTTAGTCACAACAACCCTACCTTGTATTTGTTAAACTACAAAATTTATTTAGTTATCTTAATTTAGCTCACAATAATACTTATATGTTGTAAAATTAAGAAATAGTTTTCTCTGATTGCATTTAACCCAAATTCGTGTGCTAAATCTTCGGTTCTTCATTAAATTAACACCTACTGTATCAAAAATAACTAATAATTACGAACCAACAAATTGTAGAAGGTGAAACAAATAATAAAATACTGACCTTTGATTACCATGTTTTAAATACATATGTGCCATCAATGATTCGCCCATGATTCTGGCAAATGACTCCAGTGCGAAAACCAACACCTGAACATTAGCTTTCGCATATTTTTGCGTTTCAGAGGTGTGAACATCGACATCAGCGCTGCTTTTTCCAATAATCTTCGGCATGTCCAGCTCGAAGTTCCATCTAAAATTCTTTATTGATTCATAATACCATGCAGTAGTGCAATTAATCTAAGGGGGAAAAAACATTATTAAATACCGTCATTCAAGACGCAAGAATGGAAAACGTTTATTTTCGACTGCGTAATGAAATACTATCATCACTAAAGCGAATCTATACAGGGTGTTTAAAAAAGGAACATAATATTTTATAAACATAGAGCATTCATCAAAAGAAACAAGAAAGTCTTAGTGAATATGGGGCCGTAAGTTAAGTGTTTCAATGATAGAATTGATTATGTATTTTATTTTCTAATGAATACTTCTGCTTAACTCGAATAAAATTTCTAACGTACTTATATTGCCGTAATGCTGCTATACAACCTACTTCTCTTTATGTCATCCACACTTATAATACCTGAACTAGAAATAAGTAGGCCGTAGAGTAATATATACGCAAACAGAATCGACCATTATGGCAATAAAACTGTCTAACTATCCATCAGCATCCTTGAAGATGCTGCCACCGTGTTCAAAAAGAAAGAAATCAAAATATTGCTAGCAAATAGTTTATATTTCCTTGAAATATATATTTAATATTGTAGCATATTGTCAATTATTGTTAATTTTAGTGTTGTACCATGTAATTAGATGTTTCTTTTGGGTAATTATTATTATTGGGGATTATTATTATTAATATTATTACATAATATTATGAAAAGAATATATTTTAAGAGGAGGAGAAAATATAATATCAGCACCAGAGCAATAGCTGTTTAGATGAATGTCAGCCTTAACATTAGGTAAAACTATTTTGGGCATCCCCATAATTATGATTTCAGACGAACTTTATCTAGATTCATATTGGAAATTGTTTTAAAAAATCAAAACTTTTCACACTAAAGAATTTTCGTATTAAAACTTTCTCATAATATGGTGAAGACATCAACATCGGTGTTCTGTCAAAATTTGGTTAGATATTTTGGGAGATCATTTTATTGGACCAGTGTACTTTTCAAATTGTTTAATTGGCATAGGTTAGCTTCCATTTTTAAACACATTTTTCTATCAGTATTGGAAGATAATTATCCTAATCGATATAGTTAAGTTAAATTATGATATTCGCATTTTGATTTTGTTGCCAGAAATTTCTTAAATGCAACTTACACCAAGTAGATAGATTAAGAACATCATCCTCTGATTAAAACTCCTCTTATTTCTGGATTTGGTGGTGCTTAAAGTATTGGTATATTCAAGTCTGACGTGCATAACTGAAAATAACTACCATTCACATCAACAAAATCCAGAGATATTTGAAACAATAAAATATACTTTAATACCGTGATATAAATAGCCTGTATATAAATGATGTGTAAGTATGTAAAATTTCTTCTAGGCGGTTATTAGTGGTCTTATCCGGTTGTAAATATGATGAGAACCATATAAAAGCAAGGGTGCCTCAAGGATGTGTGTTGGGACCATTCCTATTCTTATTATTTATCAGCGATTTGCCATCGTATCTGACTGAGACGGAATTTACTCTTGCTTTATATGCGAATAGTCCAAAATTATTACAACAGTCTATATCTCTTGTTGTGCGTCAATTATCCGCATGATGTCTAGACATCAACTTTAATAAATCATACTACTTTTATTTTCACCAAAGACGACCTTTAGATTTTTCGATGGAATTGGGAATACTTATGGAGCAATCTGCGACATTCCTTGGTACATATCTGGTTGATAATCTTAATTTTGACAATCAATTCGATTATATATTATGCAGTAAACTTAATAAGCCTATTACATAATTCTTATACTTAGGCCCACTCTATCTCGGACAAATATGCTTAACGTTTACTACATCTTAGCGCGTATTTTTGAGATAGAAATGAATTATTTGACTGCTTTTTGACATGGGACCGAGGGATATGTGTATGGACATTTTTAAAGCGAATGGGAATGTATTTTAATTTACGAAATGATTGTAGCTCTAAATGAAAACTCTAATTCATTTGTTCGGACCGATAAATTTTATTGCCCTTCCAAAGCATAGAACAGCACTATTTGAAACATTTCCGTATTATTCTGGTGGTAAGCTCTTTAATACGTCGCCATGCGTGGTCAGGAGCGTCGGGTCTATCGCAACGTTTAAAAGAAAGGTGAATGATTTTTTTTGAATATATGTTCTATGCAGTTCAAGCTTTTTAAATGATTTACAGTTTATTTTCATGTGCATGTATTTTCATAATTTTAATTTTCTTTATTTGTTCTTTAAATTAATTATATACATATTCTTATATTGTTATATATTTGTGTTGCGTGTATGATTTGGCAATGTAAATATCTGAAAAACTTATCTATTACAATAAAGGATATTAATTATATTCATTAGACGTTTTTGTTTCTTTCGTGGGGTATTATATACGTAGCAAGAATATTTGACTTTTTTTTTAAATCCTTTGTAATATAACGTTTCAATAGTCAACTTATAAAATATCGGAAAAAGAAAAAATACGAACGTGTATTTTTATTTATTTTATCTTCTTTTCGTAACAGATCTTTCAACCACGAAGCAGAAAAAGAAATAACAGATAATTCATCAGAACATAATGATAATACTTAGATCACACTTACTTTATCCAACGTTGTCTTGGGAGTATTAATGTACAATCCTATTTTGTTCTCAGGTTCTGAAAAGTCCTTGTGAAAGTTGAACATCATGGGCGGTATATTGATCACTGGCGATATCACGTATAAATCGACTTCTGTGTCCAATACATTTTCTTCGGCCTATTTTATGAGAAAATTTTTTTTATTTCGTATTAGAAATGTCTATGTTAGTTTAAAATTGAAAACTTAGTATAAGACAATTATATAGTGGAAAGTAATGATTTAAGTAAAAATACTGTAATGTCATTTATTAAAATTTGGAAAAACCCATATTTTTTTAATTGGCGCACAGAATTCCAATACATGTCTAAAAGTGCAACTACTGACAATAATATAGCTTATTCCTCACATTGTATCAAGTATATAATATTTAAAAAATAATCACAAGAGCTAATATCAAAAGCAATTTATTTCCAGAATATGGTAGTTCTATTTTCAAACAGTAGCAAGTAATAACTATTGCTGTTATTCTTATATTAAAGCATAGGTATATAACAGTTAACAAACTGATAGTACTACTCAAATTCCACGTTAATGAACATTTCAGATTTCTTAAATAATTAAGTTTTTCATTTAAAATTCTACTATTTAATGCGAAATTGTCGTAAATTAATAGTATTTAAACAAGTAATTTATTCATTAACTAATTCTTTCTTTGTGTTTATAGCTCATACTTAAGTATGTCGTTGAATTTTTTCACAGACTGTTTGAATATGTAGTATTTGAATAATATTTATTCAAACTTACAACGAATAGAACTTTTATCTAAAAATATACATAAATTCAAACAAGTATCTTTTGCTACTTCTGTTATTTTCTATAAAACCTTATTTTTTTACCAATGTTTATATAGGTCAGCCTTTTTTTGAAATGAATAATTATGATGACTACAATCAAAATTTAAAGTTGACAGTGGAACGTTTTGTTTATCACATTGGGACTTGATGAACAATATTCCTGGTGATGAAAGGCTGTGAGAAGGTTTCATATTCAAAAATACGGTTCAAACTGTATTATACAAGTTTTAAACTATCCTATAACATTTAACCAAAAAATGAGATTTTATTTTATAGTACAATGGAAAATGTCTTACAATTTTTTTGTACAAGTTTATTGGCTGAAATTAAGTGCTGTCCTATAAATAACGTTGAATTGCGCAGGCGCAGCAAGACATACCAATCTAACCTCAACATTCTTTATTTACAGGGTCGCACCATGTTTCAAAATTCCCTGCGCATCACGTAAAAGAAAGTGCAATAAGTTTATACGAGGGACACTATTTATGTATTGAGAATTGGCAACACTGGTATTGCCAGGTGAAATTTGAAATTGTCATCGTAAAGTTTGACATTTTTGACGTTATAGGTAGTCAGAAAGTTTTGACGTGCGAGCAATATTTGTGTTTTTTGCAGTGTTTAAAATTTCATCTCAGCCAAAATATGGAATTAACTCGCGAAAATTTTCGAGCTATGATTTATTATCACTTTCGACGTGGTCTAACTCAAGAACAATGCGTCAATCAACTGAATTCAACTTTTGGTGATGAAGCGCCATCCAGACCCACTGTATATCGCTGGTACATTGAATTCAAACGTGGACGTAGTTCTCTCACGGACGAAGTTAAAGAAGGTCGTCCAAAATCGGTCGTTGTGCCGGAAAATATCGATGCTGTGCGAAAACTAATTGAAGAAGATCGTCATGTGACATATCAAGAAATCGAGAGATATTTAAGCATTAGTATGACCAGCATACATAAGATTTTACACGAACATTTGTGTGTTCGGAAGCCGTGTGCACGTTGGATTCCACATTTGTTGAAAGATTCTCAAAAAAATGCTCGTGTCGATTGGTGCTAATGATTTCAAAATACAACTGTGTTGCATCCAAAGCGGTATACAACATCGTCACAGGTGACGAGTCGTGGATTTATTCTTATGAGCTAGAAAGAAGAGGCCAGTCGGCATTTTGGGTGTTTCAATGTGAAGCAAAGCCAACAAAAGTTGTTCGTTCTCGCAGCGTTAGGAAGCAAATGGTGGCGTTTTTCTTCACGAAAATTGGTCCTGTGGCAACTATGGCTCTCGAAAATCAAAAGACCGTTAATTCAGCATGGTATACGACCATTTGTTTGCCTGAAGTTTTCGGTAAATTGAGAGAAACCAACCCAAAACGACGAATCATTTTGCATCATGACAATGCGAACTCACACACATCACATGCAACAAACGAGTATTTGGACACACAAAAGATCGAATTGATGGGTCATCCGCCTTACAGTCCCGACTTGGCACCCACTGACTTCTTCTTGTTTCCAGTAATTAAAGATAAACTGCGTGGACAACGATTTTCATCGCCCGAAGAAGCGGTTGAGGCCTTCAAAACGCATGTTTTAGAGCTACCATCTTCTGACTGGACAAAGTGCTTTGAAGGGTGGTTCAATCCCATGCAAAAGTGTATAGATCTTAAAGGCGATTATTTTGAAAAGCAATAAAGGTATTTTCCATCAAATTCATTTGTTTATTCTTTCCATGCAAAAGACGTATAATAATCACAAAGTAATAATATAATGCAACATTTTCTAAAGCGTATTATTACAGTTTCCATATAAAATACTATATGTAAAGTTTATTTATTTCAGTATTTCCTGTAAATACATAGTAAAATTCACTTTTTCTTAATATCAACTTTTTTGGTCCTGAACCACTGTGTGTCGTGCCAACAAATACATTTAGTAAATTTAAAAAAAAAATTTCTTTTGTTTTTGTAATGTATAAGTACAAATATATAAGAGTAATATAAATTTTTACTGTAGTACTTGTGAAGATGATAATTGCACATACTGCCATGTCATGAGCCAACCATATCTATTATTAATTTTCAGATTCGCTTAATTAACTTTTGCCTACATAAATAATTTCCTATTTAGATCTGTTTCAGGTCATCAATGAACACAGATAAATATTTATATTTCATTTGAATATTGCCGCAAACATTCGAGTTTGAAACACGATGCAGCGCTGTAAATAAAGAATGTTGAGGTTAGATTGGTATGCCTTGTTGCGCCTGCGCAAGTTCAAGTTATTTGTAGGAAAATAAGACAGAAGCTAATTTTATCCAATAAGCTTGTACAAGAAAATTTTTGGTGCAATTTTAATTGATAGTCTAAAACGGGCCTTAACAGTTCCCGTATGTATGTTGTTTACTCCAGAAATTATTTCCAATTTGAAATTAAAGCATAAAAATATTTGTCAAGGATTAATTGAATTAGCAGGTTTTGTATTTATACTACTGAATTGTTTCTTTATAAAAAAAAATGACGTGAAAAAAGAAACTCACACCTAAATATTTTTTTAAAAATTGACATCAGTATTTTTTATTGTAGTAAATTAAGCCATTCCAAATGTAATTCTCGCTGGACTTGTGCAAAGAAAAATGCCCCTTTTCCTTTTAACAAGTACCCGTTACACGCTTTCGGAATTATAACTTAATTAATTCTAAATCGATACGAATCTTGGGGAATTTATGTAATTTATGTGGCCGGAAGTTAAAGATCAAGATAATATTGCGATAAATAACATAAATAACCGCTGGGTATATCAAAAGTTTGCCACGAAAGTGAGCTTTATCTTAATTTTAAGCTGTCTATACAAGAATTAACACCATTTCACATTTTCCCTTGGATATTTATATTCTAGTTTGTTTACTATAATTTCCATAAAGCAGTGCCGTTTCATTTTGACGTTGTTTTGATGTCGATATCCCTTGGAATATATACTTCCTGATGTTAAATGTTCCCCTTTCGTTTATTAAATTCAATGATAATTTACTTTGCTTTACAGTTCAAATACTATACACCAATTTAAATTAATCACTCTTAATAAATCAACAGAGAAATAAACAAATAATGGTTAAAATAAAATTCATTGGACAATTTGATGTCTATTTCATACACAGCGGATGTTCAAAATTATTTCGTCAATTTACATTTGGACAATTTGCGATTAATTAAATGGGCTTTTTTCACGGTAAATCACGTATTTCGCTTTTTAATAATTTAAAACATGCTGTAACAGCACTTTAAATGCAATTAACTGAGTATATCGATAAGTATTAAAAAACACATGTCCCGGGCTAATACCAAAGTGACTATTACTGAGCTATTGCCTCTTTTTGATATAATTTTGTCAGTTTTGTGGTTTTAATTAATATAGTATAATACTGACAAAATTATATCAAAAAGAGACAATAGCTTTTAAAGTATTAACGTCTTGCATGTTTTTGATGTGAAATTTAATAAGAAATTCAAAAGTGAAATAATATACAGGGTGTTCCATTTGAAAAAATTGACTTTTTTGCAAAAACTAACAAATGCATATCAAAAAACGACAATAACTCTGTAATAGTCACTTTTAAAATATTAACGTCTTACATGTTCCTGACATGAAATTTAATAAACAATTCAAAAATGAACTGATATACAGGGTGTTCTATTTAAAAAAATTGACTTTTATACAAAAACGTGTCATCTAAGTTTAATCCAGTTTCCTGCACATGCAGTTAGTAACTGTAAAAAAATAAAACATGCTTCTGTTATAACCTCTTATTGTAAACAATACTGCAAAAATTTTTATCCATCTAGTACGTCGTTTTCGAGAAATATAATTTTATACAAACATTGAATTTTTCCGAAAAATGGGAATCAGTCAAAAATTTTACACTTTAGGTCTATACTATCTTATAACTTTTTGACTAAAAATTAAACGGGGAATTCAAAATTGTAATAATATATAGGGTGTTCCATTTAAAAAACTATAACTATGGTTAGCCACCATGTTATGGAACACTGTGTATAATACAAAATATTTTTAAAATGTGTTCCTAATGAACAGCTATCACATGAAAAAAACCGCTTCGAAATATCTTTACTCATAAAGGCATAATCGGCCTTACCCGCTTAGATGACTCACCCTGTATATATATATATATACTATAAATAAATTAGTTTACCATTCCTAGGGAAATGGAATAAAGGTTTGTAAAAAACTTGTAATAAAAAACAACTCTTCTTAGCTTTGTGACGTTTCGTATGATTTTTTAACATGTATCTGTAAAGCAGTCCCTTTCACACAATGTGTGGTATTAGCAAAACCTGCACAACATTAGCGAGAGTAAGTTTTTTTTTTTTTTATTATTTTTTAATTAAATGTCAATTATTAAGTCTTAAAAAATGTTGTTTTCTGTCATAATATTGATACGTAAATCTTATTAAACGATTTGTAAATCCACAAAATTGTAACACATACGTCTTTCCTAATAAACAGGTCTGAAGAAGGCTGAAAAGAGCAGCCGAAACGTCAGAGTTGTTTTTTATTACAAGTTTTTTACAAACCCTTATTCCATTTCCCTAGGAATGGTAAACTAATTTATTTATAGTACATAGTGAAATACAGCGTCAGTTAAAAACTGAATTTCGTCAAATTTATATATATATATATATGTGAAATACCATAAATTATATAAATCTATACTGTAAATGTGAGTTTGTGTAAGTATGAGTTACAAAAAAGAATTCAGCGCTTAAATAATCACAAGCACGGGCTTTTTATTGTTAGTGTAACGTTTTTTCCGTCTGATATCGATCGAAACTCATACTTTTCCTCAGTTTTAATTATCTGTTAACTTACCCGTAATTTGCCTTTAAAAGATCCTTTGCTTTCCACCGTGCTGATATTAAAATCTAGCTTATACGCGGGCAGGTCAATACCTAAAGTGGACGCAAAATCAAGTTTTGGGATGCTGGTCGTTGGTGTATGTAAATGAACGACTAAATTATATATGTTTTCATCACCGACCGGTATAATGTAATGTATTTGTGCTCCTGACTGTGAAAAAATAAAGTCAAGTTAACCAAATGCGATGACCCCATACCATAAATCCCGACCTCGATCCATTGGCTATCGTTCTGGTAGGTGAAATCCACAGACGCTAAATATTCATGTTCTGGCGTTACGTCCAGGACACAGTCCAAAGTAATTGTTTTCAAATTCTTAAAAGGTAGGCGTAGATACATGCGATTTTTCATTTTGTGAATGCTCTGAAATATAAATTATTTATTATTCGCTTTCGTAAGTGATTTTAAATTTAGCTATTTCCCGTTCTTTCTGATCTATTCCAATCTTCGAAATTCTGTGATATTCTTCCCTTTCATTGTATATTATTTAACTTATTGTTTTAATATAGTATCAAATTATTAGAAAATAATAATAATAATAATAGATACGTTATATATTGCTTATTATTTTTTACATAAACCAGAGTTCAACTATTAAATTAGAGTTATAATATTTAAATGAAAATGTATACGCTATAGGTCAATAACATACAGGCTGTTTGATAAAAACACCCCATCCCATAACTAAATTTTTTTCTAAATCTAGTAATGTTCATTTCGTTATCATTTGGTAGATACTTAATTTAAAAAAAAATTGAACTTTGTGTAGGCTTTACCTGCTTAATATGAAATTTTCAAGTGTGCCAACTTAAATGCGACAATTATGTCATGACAAACTCCTGTCATTAGAAATTTAAGTCATATATTCCTCAAACAGTGCAAGCACTTGAGGAAAATGATGGAGGTCGGAGAGAAAGATTTTGTAACTTTAATTAAAACATTTTACAAAACAATCGAAATTTTTACAGAAAAATTGTTTGAATCGATAAATGCACCTTTACCAATAATGTCGTTTTTAACGGAAATATTCATCGGAGTTGGAGCCAGGAAAATCCCAGAATTATTGTTGAAAATAATTTCCAAAGAAGATTCAATGTCAATATGTAGTGCGGTATTTTAGTTGAACAGTTAATAGACCATTTTTTATAAATGGTACTCTTGATCAAGAAAAATATTATTATCTTCTTTATGATAAACTTGTCAATTTTTCACACGAATAAATACAGTGTTTTTCAACAATATTAACGCGGGGGGAACGTCATTTGGTTAAATAACAAATCTGGTGCAAGATGGATAGGGACGGAAGGACCAATTCGATGGCCTGCGCACTCCCCAGATCTTACACCACTCGATTTTTGGCTTTCTAACTTGTCTTTATTTTGTTTATTATTGTTAATTTAATTTTATTTTCGCCATTAAATCTCACTGATTCGTATTTTTGACTCGTAATTTTGATTTTGATAATGCATGCGAACGAATTATTGGAATATAATTAAAAAAAAAATAAATTTCGTTAACATTTGGCGATCTTTGTGTTCTGGTTGTTTTTTTACGGCATAGGTACTCAAAGGTGATTTTTTTTTTAAATTACATATCAACCATACGATAACTAAATGAACATTACTGGATTTAGAAAAAAATATCTACCAGACTAAAGGGAAAAAGCTACAGGTGTCCTATTAAAAAAAGGTAACTATCGTTCCGTATTCAAGACAGCGTTGATAAAAATTGAAAATATGACCAGTTTATAGAGTTTGTCAATGAGATGAGGCATGTTATATTAAAAGTCTGTATAGAGTGATGAGCCATATAAATGCACACCACAGCGACTCACTTCTAAAGAACACAATAACCAATAAACCCTAGACATTTAAGGATTGTAATAATCAACGGGTAAGGATGCTCAAGAATTAATAGATAATATATCGGCCCAATTACGAATTTTCAAATGAAAGAACTCCTATTAGTTAGATTGTATTGCATTCAGATTGTAGCCCTTGAAGAAGGTGTTGCTTTTAATTAAGATATCTGTAAAAGAAGCTAACCAATCAATCTCAGGCATTTAAAGATTGAAATTAATACTAATAGTAGGCCAGGTTGCTCAAAAATTGAACTGCTCTCAATTACTTTTTCTTATCATCCAATAATGGGTGAAGACCACAAAAATTTAAAAGATATAAAAAGTCTATATACAGCATATCTTCTAAGGTTACACCTTAGCCAAAAACACACACTTTTAAGACTCTTTTCTGTTGTTCTACAGGTTTCTACTGAAGATGGCAACTTAGTTTCCGAAATACGTATATAATAGATTAGATATATCTTTTTAATTTTTGTGGTAAGAAATTTTTCCTTTTGAATTTTGTTGTACCTATTCTTAAATGAAGTAACTATTATTAGCTAGATTGTTTGAAGAGCTCCTGTAGACATTCCTGATTGAAATTGAGTCTTCTTGGTCATTTAAGGATTTTATTAATATGTAGGTGAAATTGCTTAAAAATTGATTGCTAGTATGGTTGATAATGCATATCCCATTTGGGAATTTTCAAAAGCATGCATAGCCGTCAATTAGACGGCGCTCATGCAAAAGGTTCTGCTAATATTATTTTGAAGATTTCTGAAGAACGGAGCAGTTAAATCTTGAACATTTAAGTAGTGAAATCAGTCAGATTGCTCAAAAATTAATTAGTGATACAGTTTAATTACAATTTTTTAGACAACGCCATTCTTATCAATTAGATTATAACCGGATGTCCTGTAGAAAGATTATAATAATAATGATTAAGATTTCCCGCGTAGTAATTGATAATATTGTTGATGATGGAACACTCAGTTATATGAAACCCATCTTGTGAGTTAGACTATACGCTGAGCTCCTACTTCCAATTAAGATTTCTGTAGAGTTGAGTTACCAGAAATCTTTGGACATGGGAGAATTGTAATAATAGGCGTATTGAGTTACTCGAGAATTAATTGCGAATATGGTTGATAATACATAAACCAATTACAAATTTGTAATTGAAACCACATCTGTCTCTTAGATTTTAAACTAAGACCCTGTTTGAAATTAAGATTTTTCTGAAAAATTCTGAATCACATAATCACCAGTAAATTTTGGATAGTTGAGGATTGTTTTGATAAGCAGATCTGGTTGATCAAGAGAATTAATTGGTAATCCAGTTGATAATGCATCCTCCAGTATCAAATTTTTAAATCACTTAGCAAAATTGCTTCTAATTATTAATCTTCTGCATATTTTTTAAGAATAGAGTAACTAGCTGCTATTGAACATTTAAGGATTGTAATAATCAACAGGTTATGGCTTCCTCAAGTTTGTAATTGCTAATATAGTTGAGAGTTTTAATAGCAAATTACGTCAATAACTGAGTTTTTTGTCGAATTCTTGTGGTGTTAATTTTTTTATTTTTTCTATTTCATTTAATATTTTTTAGTTACCTTTATTATCTTTCCTAGTTTTATGGTTTAGAAAAAAGCCTATTTCCGTAATCTTGAAATACTAGAATGATTTCATAAGTTTTACAAGAATGGAAGGCAAGCCAGACTGAACATATGTACATGTCAACACCAGCACGAATATTAATATAATTAATAGCATTCCTGTCGTCATCAAAAATGTTAGTAGCAGTTTTATTCTTTAGTCTAATAAATTTCTAGATTTGTTTTATAAAATAAGTTGTAAAATTCCACTGTTAGTGAATCTTAATTAATAAATTTATAGCATAATAATATTTGTTAAACAAAGTATGGAATGATTTATAAAAAATTACGAACGAAAAAGTAAGTAAATGAACTCACTATAAAATCAAATTCGTTTCTTAGTTCCGCTTCTCCTTTGGGGAGACGTAATGTTGCCAAGACATCGTAGACTGTACCTTTCTGGTCAATATCTATAGTTCCTTTCATTGTTGGATAGAGCAGAGTATCTATTTCAACGAAACCTTCCCAACTGAAAGGATCCTCGTCAACCAAAGCGGTAACTTGTTTTACTCCATCGCCGTCGTTCGCCAACTTTTCTTTATATATTGCCTGTGTCTTGATTCCGAGTTCTTTCAAAATCATGGGTTTGGGTTTACCCTCAACTGTAATTCCTAACTGAAAGTATACAATATTGCCACAACAGCTATAAACATTTGACGGGGGTATGGGAGTCGCGTAAGTAATCAGGGGCGGTTAGTGGTGAACATGAGTATAGTGTAGGTGAGAGCGTCGGAGGACTGCCCGGGGGGGGGCGTACATACACAGCGATGAGAGTGAGAAACTTTTGTGGTTAAAATGTATAGGATCATTAACTACATAATTTGTTATAATAACCAAATCTTAAGATTTTACCGTACCTCAGGGTAATATTAGCATGTAGTTATAGTAGTTAATTAATGTTTTTACCATCCCCACTAAATGATACCGTCTAATAATATATTAACAAGCAAAGAATGTTTTTGCCAATTTCAACAATAACTCATTATTCTCGAACTAATTTCATTATTACGTACATAGGTATATAATGAATTGTTGAAATAACAATGCAAAATATAATTAATAATATCAATGGACGCATTTACATAATATGAAATATAAAGCTCTCTTTAAATATACACTTGTTTCAGTTAGTTGCGTTCAAACGTTAGCGGCATACAATACATTTAATTTTATGAGTAAAACGCCAAAAAAGTAGATCAACTCATTTTAGTTACAGTACATCACAGTTTCATTAAAATAAAATTTTAAAAAAAACATATTTTAAGAACGTTGTGCCATATGACAACAATCAAATTATTTTTTTCAAAATATTAAATTATTATTCTCCTCTTTCAGGTATAGACGTATTTCTGGCAAAATTTCCAAATTGTTCATTCATAATAGCTATTTTTCCAGTATTACTGCAAGAAAATTTAGTATATCGTTTTTAAACGTTTTTTCAAAATCTACAAAAGAAGCTTCAAACTTCTGTCTACAATGCATTTTTTTTATTTTTTATTTGAAGATCTAATTGTGGTTCTTTCGAGCAGCAATAAAAAAATATTTTTCAGTATAGCGCCCTTGCTTTTGGATACAAGTACACACCGCTTTAATAACATCTCTAATCCATTACAAAAAAATTCTTTTGTCTGTCTGCAAAATACTTTTCAACAGCCGCTATAAGTTTGTCATCGTCCATAAATTTTGTTCCCCATAGAACAAAAAATAGTCGCACGGAACGAAATATGGACTATACGGTGGATAGTCTATTTGTGTGAAGCCACATTCGTCAACGGAGCTTTTGCAAGTCTTGATTTGTAGACTGGTACTACCCTTACTTAGATAATCAATCATTAGTATTCCTTGACAACCCCAAAAAATTGTTGCCAATATTTTTCCTGCAGAAGGAGTGACTTTAAGCTTCTTAGAAGGGCTTGAACCCTAACATGTCACAGCATTGATTCTTGTTTTGCCCCAGGGTCAAAATGATGGACCCAGGTCTCATCTGCGGTGACAACCCGATTGATAATTAAACCTGGCTTGTCTTCACAAAGCGCCAAAAATTGTTCACATGTCTCCAACCGCACACGCATTTGGAATGGCGAAAGTATTCGCGGAACCCATCTGGTACCAACTTTTGTCAATCCAAGGTATTTGTGCAGAATTCTGAAAACAGTACTTTCTGAATCCCCCAAACCATCCTCCAAACACTTAGTTTTTTCAATAACATTGACGGCGATCACGTCAACAGGCCGACCTGGACGGGGATCATAATCCAGTGATTCTCGGCCATGCTTAAACAATTTTGACCAATCGCAAATTTAAGAAGTCTAGAATACTGTAATTAGTTAATGGGAAGGATAGAAAATGACGAAAATTTTTGAAGCAAAATCATCTGGTCAGATGAAACTAAATTTACAAATTCTGGAATGTTCAACAGAAATACGGAGCACTATTGGGCAGTATAAAATCCCAGACAAAACAGGGCATGGAGACCACAACATCGTTTTCCAATAAACGTTTAGATGGGTATTTTGGCAAATCGTCTCTTAGGACCAGTTACGTATGAAGAACATTTAAATGGAGAAAGATATTTAAACCTATTACTACTGACTACCTTGACAACAATATCTCATTAAATCAATTACGTTAATGGTGGCAACAAGACGGGGCACTAGCACACAATGTGGCAGTTGTTTCCAAACCATTGGATAGAAAATAGAGACAATGTTGAATTGCCTGCGAGATCACCTGATTTAAGTCAACTAGATTATTTTTTATGGGGATATGTTAAAAATAATATTTATAAAGTAGATGCCCCACAAAACATTGAAGAATTACGAGACAGACTGCAGAATACCTTCGATGCAGTTCCTAGACCAACCATATAAAGGGGTATTTCAAAATGGCAGAAGGCGTGCCCAATGAAGATGGCCAGATAATTGCACATTTACTGTAATTGTTTATTGTTTACCTTTCTAGGTGTTTTACTAATGTTTTTGTTACGATTACTTCTTCTTTATAAATAAAGTGCAAAAATTATTTAAATACACATGTATTTATTATTTTTAATTTAATGTATGTTAACTTTGCAAAAACAAGCCTTAAATTTACAATTTGTAAAATATCCTGTCGATTTTCATTCAAATTCCTGTTGACATTAACATTACGCGGCTTAGTAAACGATCCATTTTCAACCAAAATTTCTATCAAGATCTAGAAAAATGGTTCGATGAGGTTGTTGTCGTTCTGGATACAATTGTAAACATCTTGTACTCGCTACTGTTGAATTTCGGTTCCAAGAATAAGAAATACTTAACATATCTCGTTTCTCTTCATTGGTGTATTACATTTTTGTATTACTAATGAACGATAAATGAAATGTTTGACGAATTACAATTTCATGGCTACCTAATTTAATCTTCTTTTAATTAAAGCATAGTTGATTGTGGCCAGAGGGAAACGAAACGTCATATAAAAATTTTGAGTACACCATTGGATAGAGGTTTAAAAGTGGCCATAAGAATGCGTTTTTATTTTTTCTTTACAAGGCCAAATGTAGGTGCTACAGCTAAAAACACAAAAAGGGGTTTCTGCGTTTTTTTAACAAACATCATTTGACAGGTCCATTTTCTTTGCGCTTTCATAACAAATACAAAATTTAACAACTTCGCCAAATTTAAACCTATACTCTATATCCAATAATAAGCAGATTCTCGTGGTGAGGTCCGAAAATGGATCAACCTGTATATGCTTTTGTAAAACCAGTTTTTCATCCTCCAAAACAGCGCATATTCTTCAATGGAATTTAAAATATACTTTAGTGTGATATATTATAAAACTATAACTACGCAACTGTACTTTTTTTTTGTACTTTTTGTCCCATAAAACTAATTCTACTTGCTATTTATGATATATAGGCAGAAGAATACGAAACAGCCTGTATATCTTCATTAAATCAAGTGAGAGTTTTCATAATAATATAACCGAAATTCATCATCAAAATTAAGTTAAATTTCACCACAAAGTGCGTGCGAATTATTGGTAAATGTGATAGGTTCAATTTATTATACGAGATATAATTCGTGTTTGTTGATACTTAATCAAATAAAAGCACCTGGTAGAGTTCCCCTCCAGTGCCCGAGGATTCGCGTATGTGTGAAGCTGAGCTTCTCGACTTATGCGACGACACGTTCCCAGGTCGAAACGCACTGCGCTGCACCAAGCAACGCGAACATATTATGTTTACATTGATAATAAATTCGGTTTATTACAATTTTTCAACGTTATCGCTATATATTCTGGTCGAAAACTTCGAAAAATATCGCCTGTGGGTCCTCGAGAATCAACAGAAGCACCGATTAAAAAGTGAAATGGCGAGGTCTACACAATTGGATCTTGATATTTCGTTTCAGAGAAGAATACGTCACTTAAAACTATTTGCATTTGCCAGAAATTCTTGAATTTGTAAACATTAACAGTGTATAAATAATAAATTCGATTTAATCATTAAAGTATATACAGGGTGCACACTTTATATCTCATTACTCAAGATACATGTTCGGTTAAATTAGCACTTATAAAGATATTTAAAAAAAATTGAAAATCTTCGTAACCATTAGAGATAGAATTAAACTAAAAATGGCATCTGGTAACAATTTTTACATAGAATTCAATAATTCTTATTAAAAATTGATGGCATATTTAATTATGAAGATACAACACAAAATTATGCTTTCTGAAATGGAAATTATAGTTGACCATGACTTCATTAATATGAATATTCTTTTCTGATTTCGTAGATATAATGTTTGGAATTGTTATCTGTTTAAATTTTTTATTTTAGCGAAAGAAATTCAATTATTATTTTTTTTGAGAAATTAATTGGCAAGTAGGCTTTGAAAAATATTTAATAAGAAAAAATATAAGAGAAAAGAAATTAATTGAATACAAACTATAATTTAATTAAAATTTTTGTTTCATTACTATTTTTAATTTATATTCCTTTTTTCTCTTAATAATTTTAATAATTATGTCACATAGTTGAATTATTATTTATCGTTTTTCAAAGCCTACTAGCCCATTATTTCCTCAAAAAGTAATAGTAATTAAATTTATTTTTCTATAAAAAAAATCTTAAAAAATAACCATACCAAAATTTATATCTGTGAAATAAAAAATATAAGCATAGGTTAAAGAAGTCATCACCAACTATGATGAAAAAAACAAGTTTATGTTGTCATATCTTGATAATTAGGTGAGTCGTGATTTTTTAACTACTTCCAGTCCTTTTTAGTTTGGTTCTATTTCCAATGGTTATGCAAATATGGATGACATCTTTCAAATTGTTCTGGGTATGTCCAAATTGCTCCAAAATATTTCTTACCCAGCCCCCCTTTATTCGAAAATTGGCTTTCTAAGCTTGTTTTGGGTTGTTCTAGTTATTCTCAACATTGTTCTGAAGAATCTAAAAAAAAAATTAAAATTGCCTAGATGGCTGGGAGAAAAACGACTTTTTCTTTTTTTTGAAAATCGAAATTTTGACGATTGATCTAGGTTTTTATTCTAAATTGTTCAAAAGTATATCAAGGAAAAAATTAAAATCAGTCAAGAAAATTGAGAAAAACGAAAGGCAAAATTATGAAACCAGACCCCGATTTTGCAAACATTAAAATTTTGACTGTTGTTCCAGATTGTTTGAGGTTTGTTCATTATTCTAATACATAGAACCGTGTCTCTTATATATTAAAAGATATTGGGCTTTTTACGAATATCTAAATTCTATGGTTGTTCCAGGTTGTTCTAAAATTGTTCCAAAGTATTTCAAAAAAAATCATAATCGGTCGAGAAAATGACGAAAAACAAACAATTTCGCCAGCCCATACTTTGGAACAATTTAGAACAAACCTAGAGCATCCTAGAAAAATCAGCAGAATTCCTATTTTCCAGAAAAACTCGTTTTTTCCGACTATCTCGCTCAATTTTCAGTGTTTTTTGCGAGATTATTTGGAACATTGTTTAAAACAACTACAACAAGTTTCAGAAGGTTTTGTTTTAGTATTTTAGAAAAAAAGGGGGTTGAGTGAAAAAGTCGTTTTTTGAATTATTTAGGCCAGTTTTGACTTTTTTTGAAATACTTTGGAACAATTAAAAACAAACCTAGAACAACCTGAAACAATCATCAAATTTCCGATTTTCCACACTTGTTGGAAAATACCTAATTCTTTATTTTGGTTGGACCTATGAATTTTCTGTTTAGAATAATCGTTTGTTTATTGTTCGTTCGTAATGTATGTTTCTGTCGTATGATTTTATGATGTTATGATTATGTTTGAATATGTTTTTCTCAATAGTGTGGGGCGCCATAAAAGGTTTCGCATGAACCTCAAAACGGCCCTGCAAACCTTGATGTATTAAGATTCGAGAGCTATCTGCACACTGTTATCGAAACAAGTGGATACTTAAAATAATATGTTATTTAAAACATATATAAGACCTTTATTTTGTTTCATTGTAAAAGCATGTATTTCTTATTGGAAAAACTATTGCTTTTCTTATGACTAAAGTACATAAATTATGTAATATATAATAAATTATTATTATATTCCGAGGATAGTTACATTAAAACAATAGAATTTTCATTTGAATCGGTATTGTATTGATCACAAACGAACATGGCATAGTTAATTTGCCCCATTGTTTGAAGGCGTGCCCGTACAAGTGTAACAGTACACAATTTAATTCTGAATAAATTCCGACACTGACAATCTTAGATCGTTGACTTGAGCATCGTGGGAGCCTTTTAAATCGGACGTACAAAATCGATAAGTGTCACAGGGGCACAAGCAAAACTTCACCGCTTCGAGTTGATGGTTAGGTAAGGAAAGTGCCGGGGATATCCAGGGATATTACTCAATCCAGGTAAATTATAAATCCCAACCCCCCAAGAAAGTCCCCTCCCCCCCCCCAGTTTAGGTGAAAGATTTAAATTCCATAATATGCATATACAGACCCGTTTCTCGGCCAACTTGATCGAAATTTCAAAGTCTAAGCCCTCTTTGAACATGAATTTAGCGACTATGCCGTTTTCTTCTAGTCCTTCCATCGGTGTGTAAATCTTGTAGGAGTGTTGGAAGTGAGTGACGTTAGCGTAATGCCATATTCCTGTGAAGCCTATGAGTAAACTGTTCCAACCCAATCGAAAATCGGCCTGTAAAATTCGTCAATTTTATACAGTTTCTGTGAAAATAAATAACTTATCGGAGAAAAAAAAAAGTAAGTGCGAAAAAAGAAGCGACCAAATTAGCTAACTGTGATTCCATATGCCGACAGGCATATTTTTTTTACTCTTCAGTAGCTGCGATGGCAAAGTCTTGAAAAAAGAAAAACGAAGAAAAGAGTGAAGGGAAAATAGGGTGAAAATGGAAATAGAGAGGATTTTAAATGTTAAAGATTTAGAAAAAAAATAAAAGTGGGGTGTATCTAATTTGAATATTGGATAATTCTCAAATAAAAAAGACAGAAATACAATTCTTTCACCTAGGGTGTACTAAATTTAAAATATCAGTGTAATCCGAAGTTTAATCAAGAAGAAATACAAATTTATATTTTAGAAAAACTTTGCGTTTCATCTCCATAAGTTTTAAAAGAAACAATAGAAAATGAAATCAGTCCACTTTATTCCTAAGTTATTTATCGTTTTAGATATACGAGGTACATCCATAATATTCTGAAGAGTTTGCATAAAGCAATAAATTAATAAAACACTTATTTCACGTCGCGAAAAATAAAATCTGTAAGTCTTAAGCTACAGTTTTAAAAACGAACCAACCTCTTCTTCTTCCATCTTTCCAACGACTAAAATTTCTTGTAGAAATTCCATAGGTGTTGCCAAATCAAAGATGATGTCGAAATGCGTAAAATGATGCATCAGTAATTTTACTTCAAAACCGAGATTTCCTGTTGGTGAAGTCACCATGCAAACAACATGCCGTTGTTCTTCCACGATACCAAATCTTCCAGATATTTCTTTATATTTTTCAAACGGTGTTGTTATATCGAATTTCAGCACACTCCTAGTTATCTTTTGTAAGTTTCCTAAAAAAAATGCTTGTGATGATTAGTTAAACAGAAAATATTTTAACAAAATAGAAGACCTTCTACTGTTGCTCTGAATTTCCTATGGTCGACATCTAAATCAGCAACACCTCGTATATTTCTAGAATTCGTAAAGAATATTTTACTAACTAAGAGACCTTTATTTAATCCTCTAAATGGTGTCAGTATTGTCACTGTTCCAGTTAAATTTGTCATTGCGTCATCTACTTCGATTTTCCACGAACTGCCCAAATCTACTATCTGCTTTGGATGATACTATAAAATAATTGAAATTTTAAAATATTTTTTCATTAAGCAAACCTTGTTTCAGTGTTACCATAACGTGCAATTTACTGTCAACTTGTGAAATGTTATGACTATGCATTAGGCTTGCACTAATTGTTGGTATATCCGAAATAGTGCTTGATACTTCGGCTTTTGCTTCGCATTGTAGCGACGTCCCTAGGACTTCGTAGTCTTCGTAAATATCAAAAGACACGTGTTGTTCATTTTGCCAATGAAGGCTTCCGTTAACTCTATACATATTTCCAATATGACGATATCTATACGTTAAGTATTATTAAAAATATACTAGAATTATTTTACCAAAGTACTCACCCTAAACTTAAAGCTGTTCGTCTTACATCGTCCAACGGTGTTAATAGTTCGGATGTTAAATATATATAAGTTTCATCTGTATATCTATAATTAATGCCTAATCTAGCTGTAAAAGCATCTTCTGGTGACCATGCCAAATGTGCGAGTGTTGAGAATTTTTCAGCTAGATTGAAATAAAAGCGAATTAAAGTGTTACTACATCATTTGAATATTTTGTCACAGTCACGCGGTTTTTACTAAAATCTTGGAAATCTCTACAATTATTTTCTAATTGTGAGAGTAAGCAACAAGTTGACGCTTTAGGAAATAGATTTAGGTATTTTAACTTAAGTCCTTTTAAAATCTCATGAACAAAACAAATCATCCAGTAAAAATTTATATGTTTACTGAGTTTTGAACAAATGTTTTTTTTATTATTTATTGATCTTAAATTAATAAGCATTTTAAATTTAACATAAGTTACGAAAATTACTTGATTCTTGATATTCCGACTGCTCACATTACTAGCATGGCTTCCATATACACTATCCGGTTTTCAATAATAACTATACTATTTTGAACAAGCTCAAAAGGTATGATTCCGACCTTGTGGAATATATATTATGACGGGGTTTTCAGACTGCCGATGCCACTGGGGGTCAAGCTCATTGGATACGCGGACGATCTAGCAATTACAGTCACTGCTAGAAACGCAGAAAAGCTGGAAGAAGTGGCCGAAAGTTATTTACTCAGTATTGTGGAATGGATGAAAAGAAAGCAGCTGAGGCTCGCACCACAGAAAACAGGGGCAGTACTATTGGTTGGGGGACGAAAGACGAAAAATATAAATATTAGACTGGGAGATGTTACAATACAGAGTCAAAATAGTTTAAGATACCTCGGTATCTATCTAGACAGGAACATGACTATGGGGGTCCATATACGAAGAACGGCGGAGAAAGCTGGGGCAGCCCTAACCAATCTCTGCCGCTTGATGCCCAATTTTGGAGGGCCACAGGAGAGCAGCAGACGTTTACTTGGAGCTGCAGTCCAATCCATCATGCTGTATGGTGCATCTATTTGGAGGGGTGCTTTAGAAAGGAGCTCTCATGGCAGGTTCTACACTAGTATACAGCGCAGAATGACCATCCGTATCATAAGTGCGTATAGAACAACATCAACTAAAGCGCTGCTAGTGTTGGCAAGGACTCCACCGATCCATCTCCTGATAAAGCAGAGACTGGAAATAGAGAAGAGTAGAAGGATTTCTAGGGAAGACGCTTATAATGGTATGATAAACGCATGGCAAGCCACATGGGAGGAAAATGAGGAACGAGCACAGTGGACAAAAAAGCTAATCAAGGACATAAGACCATGGGTGGTAAGAAAACACGGCCAATTAAATTATTACTTGAGTCAATTTTTCACGGGACATGGCTGCTTTAAATCGTATCTGTGCCGCTTTGGATTGAGCGAGTCGGATGATTGTACCTATTGTGTCGAAAAGAATACTGCGGAGCACACCTTCTTCGAGTGCCCAAGGTGGACGATGCAACAAACACGAATAGATAATGAAATAGGTAAACTCACACCTGAAAATATAGTTAAAATTATGCTGGAAAAAGAGGAAAATTGGGGAATCGTGGAAGAAGGTATAAGGGAGGTTTTAAGTCAAAAAGAAGAAGATGAAAGGTTTCGGCAGAATGAAGGCAATCTTTAAATAGCCCGACCAACTGTATACGTCCTCTTCTTGAAGTAATGTCGCAGCAGTCCCGAGAAGAGAAGAAGAACTACACGTACGAGGGGTTTTTAGTTGGTGGAAATCCAACACTGGCTGGGTGTCTTTGAAAGATTTTCCCCTCCCGAAAAAAAAAAAAAAATGGTATGCTTAATGCACTAAGATTTGATAGAATAAGAACTGAAGCGTTTCAACGTTGGGATGTTTATGGAGCCTTTTGTTATGACTCCTGGCAATATTCATGACTTCTTTAACAATTTTCACCTAAAGTTCTAGATAGAGATCATTATTCCGAACAAACCACGAAGCATCAACAATATTCCTTAGCACTCGGATCTGGAATACTTGGGAGAAATTGTAATTGTTTTCTGTAAAATCTTGGAAAAAATATTCTCTACAATTATTTTCAAATTATTTATGCTGCTCACATTACTATAGCTTGTGTACACATTATCTGGTTTTCACTGATAACTACAAAATTGAACATCTTTGGAATGTATGATTAAGTAGCAGCACTAGGATTTCATTGTCTAACAGTTGAAGTATTTCAACGTTGCTATTTTTATGGAACCTTTTGTTATGACTTCTTGATTTCTTCTTTAATAGTTTCCACATGGAGTTTCAGATAAAGTTCATTGTCCCGAACATACCACGAAGCATTAACAATGCTTGCTAGCAGTTTGTTTTGGAACACTTGGGGGCAATTGTAAACGTGACGTCTAGTACAAGCCCACAGCCGTATTTCCATACCAGTTTAGGCACTTGCTGGTAGATCTGTACTTTGTTAATTGATGTTGGCATACAAAATTAGTTAATGTAATGAGGCAGTTCTTGATGTAACTTTCAGAATCAACAGCTTCGTCCAGTAATTGACCCAAATAAGGGCTGGATATCCCTATAGTCGAAATCGCACGCTAGACCAGAACTTTATCAGCGAATTTGGCTTTTTCTTTATACCGGGTGCGGCAATAGTGTGTCGGCAGAGCTTAGCATAAAAACTAATAACGTTGTAGCAATGAGACTTTACATACTGCTATGGTTTTTTTTATATATTATGGATAAGTAAAATTAAATAAATTGATTTATTTCAAATTTATTTTTCTGTGGGGCAAATGTTTTGGTACACACTGTATTTTGGTTTCTGTTTAAGAATTTGAGAGGTATAGTAGTCTTTTGGTAATCTGTGTATATTAATATTTATTTTGTTGTTATATGAATTTAAAAGAGAAGATGCCAGAAAGATTATTTACGCTCCTTAACTTGTTATTTTAATATAGTGTAGATGCGCGAATTTTATTTTAATGTGGAAGGGATGCGTGACTTTCACTGGCCGTGTGTTTAATGTTGAAGGACATTAGATCTTGGTCTCCCGTTAAATAGTTCTTTTATTAGAGATATATTATGTTTGAATAAAAATTGTTATAATTTTCATTTGATTTTAAGGAGCCGAGATTTAATCAAGTTTGTGTATTAGTTTTATTGCTGTTATACAAGTTAAGTATTTACTTTTAAGAAAGAGAATGCATTCTTTATTATAATAAGAGAAAATTTTAATATTGTAAAAGTAGACTCGTATCCTTCATTTTGTTTTTCCAGCACGTGTTTGAAAATATTTTATATTTATAGAGAAGCTATTAAAGTAGATAATTTTCTTTACTGTATCAGTTTGCTATAATTTGATGTATTTTAATTATAGGTATTTAATTTATTCAATTTAAGTAATTATTATTTTGTATGGACTTTGTGAATAATTTTCAGTAATTAATTAGGTAAATTTTGTCGCGTTTGTCAGTACAAGTTTTTTTTATCCTATCTGGTCAATTAGTGGGTAGGGTTTTTTCTTGAGAATTTGTTAATTAAAGTTTTTTTTTCTTTTTGTTTTTTTATAATAAATAATTATATCTGATATGTTTTTCAGTTTTATTAAAAATTTTAGAAAAGATAATTAAATAATTATTTCATTTTTTTGTCTTCAAGTAATTTGTTGTTTTTTTATACTGTTTCCTAAGATCACGATTCCTGACGTGAACATTGCACAGTTTCGCCGAGAGAACCTGAGAGAGAGAGAATTTTGTTTTCTGAGCTATATCGCGGTAACCCTAGAACAATTGTACTAATATCATAGCAGTACGTATGTAGTAGACTACGGTGCATTTTGTAATTTTATTTAAAAATATACAGGCTGTTCCAAATTTTTACCACCACCTTTAACTTTATTATTTTAAATAGATTGCTATACTTTCTAGCTATTATAATGATAGTCACCCAAATTGTCTTTGCAATGATGTACGGATATGTGTGTTATTTGTTTTGAGGTTGAACAAAGTGAATAAATATACAGGATGTTAAATATCTCGTGTCTAAGTTATCAATATTTATTCTGTATTTTCTCGTTTTTTTTTAATCTAACCTATAATATGTTTTTAAGTCAGTATGTTCCTTGTAAAATTGCCTTTAAAATGGTACCAATAACATAGCTCTTATTTATAGTATTTTTAAAGTTTCTTTCTGTGGCCAACTCTCAAAAACACTGTTTACGCAACACCTCCTACAACGGCAGCGAACATGCAGCAAGGAATAAGAAACACTTTTCTTCAATTAAATGAGAACAACATGGCTCAGAATGCAAGTCTGTCGATACAGAAGCGGTTGAGAGCATATGTCGAGCAGAACGGATATTTGAACACAGATTGTTTTATTATGCAAAATTTTCAAAATATAATTGTAAAACTAATGATAAAGCATATAAATTAGTAAAAGTTACTTTGTTTTATTTTCATGGCCAACCAACTATTAGATGCCCAGCATTTTGCATATGATAAAAATATCACACACTAATGCCACACCCGGTATATGAAGTATTTTTCATCGTCCATAAAAATGACTCTCTCATTCGAAAAATGTATCTGCGTTAGCTGAGAGAGCATATTGGCCTCATTGCTATTGATTTTGGGTATATTAGGTACACGTTCGTCTTTTTCTATATTTTGACCATTTACTCTTTGAAACACAGAATTCACTCTCTGATTTTCTTTCGGAATCTCTAACTCTTTCTTTTGCTTTTCTTATCAATTTTTCTACTTCCTTCTCCAGTAAAAATTTTTGATTTTCCACTTTTTGGAAAATTTAGATATGGCATTCCTTTAATGCAACTGACAACATAAAAGCGAGTTATCTAACTAATGTCAAAAAAATAAACATTTTTTTTGTTTATAAAGCCATTTGATGTTTTATTATTCGAACCTATTTTGAGAACCCTAAATTTTGTTCCAAAACAGTTGGAATATACATTATGTAATTAATTAGAGTTAATAAATGTAATTATTATTATTATTATTATTAAAGTAACAACAGTACATACCGGATTCTTAAACAATAACCAAACTATGCGATTATATATAAATTAGACGAAAATAGCGTAATATCATAAAAAGTCAGAGAGACATGTAATTAAAATTGTTTGCGTAGCAAAACTTTATACCTATAATCTCCTCAAAGCGTTTAACATATTAAATAAGTTCCGCTTGGTGGAAACCAAGCTCTCACCATATATGTATGCAACATATTAGATGAAACTGTTCCATAAATTTATAGCAGTCACACGTACTATGTCTATGTAATTAGTGTAAAATATATGTACCTATCCAGAGGAAATTATAAAGCCCGTTGATGGTACGTCCCGGATAGGCGACAACGAAGTTTCCGTCATAGTTGTAAGGTGCAGGATTGGAGATGTCTACAGTAACCACGAGTTTTTGGTTGGGATCGCGGTTAGCGTCCCATTTGATTTCGTAGCCCACTGCTTTATGAGTGGCTCTGTTATGTCCCCACATTGCCAAGTGGATATCACGTAATCTTGGACATTGATTAATAAATGAGTATATAATTTATAAAGTTAGATATATATGTATATATAGCATGCATATATTATGTACATACGTGTATAATACATACTGTGAGGAAATTACAAAATTATCTCGAATAAACATCATTTCATCCATCATTGAATGTATTCAATCATATTTAGAAATCTCTGCATTTCTGACTTTAAAGACTTGATTTTAGTAATAATATACAGTGCGGCTCTAAAGTGCCCCCCCCCCCCTACCGTCCGTTAATTTTTAAACGGTTTAATAGAGAAGTTCTAATTTTGGGTCATTAATAGGAAATATTACGCGCTACATTCTTAAGATATAATGTCTTCTTAGTTTCAAAAATTGACGACAGGGGGCGATATAGTATCTAAATTTTAAACGGAATAGGGGGTCGAGTTATACCTTATTTTGAACGGTTTACTTACTCTAGTATAATGACAAAGTTTCACAAAATTCTGTTGATTAAAAGAAAAAATGAGGTGTGGCCATCACACGACTTTCTTATACGTATGAGCGTTTCAAACTATACAATTTTAAGAATTTTCTTATACAAAACTTATTCAAAATCCTATTCTAAGTATTTTCATTCTCTTAATAAATCTCTATAGAATGCATACTTTGCAAGATATTCGAAAAAAAGTGCTACTCGCTAAGAGTAAAAGTGCTACTTCCAGTCCGAATTTTGAAATTTTATGTATACAAAAAATAGTGCAAATCTAACTCTAAATACTTTTGTATTCTTAATAAATATATATAGAATGCATAATTTACGACATATTTGCAAAAAATCGCTATTCGGTAAGAGTAAAACTGTTACTTCCGGTCCGAATTATGAAATTTTTTTTATACAAAAGATATTGAAAAGTATGTTTTAAATACTTTTATACCCGTAACGTACCTTTCTAAAAAGCTTGACTTGCGAAATATTCGCAAAAAAACCCAATTTCGATAAGAGTAAAAGACCTACTTCCGGTAGGAATTTCGAAACACTTTTTAAATAAAATTTTTCTCAATTTTAATTTGAAGTACATATGAATTCTTTATAAATTTGTTTAAACTTAGTATTTGACGAAATATTGGCAAAATTCGATTTTTTCACTGAAGTAAACTGCTACTTCCGGTCTACCGATTTTACTGAAAAACTAATCAGATCTCAAGAGGGAGATTATACACTTAAATACAAAATTTGGAATTCATATCTACAGCGGTTTGACCGCTATCGTGGTCACACACACAGACACACAGAGAGAGACACACAGACATTTTTTAAAAACCACTTTTTCGGTATCAGGGGACTTCAAATCGTGGACATCTGCAAAAATCTCGAGGTCGAAAATTTTCGTCATCTCAATACATATTATTTTACTTATTTTTTTATTTCATTAGATCAGTTTTTCTTAACCTTTTAAGTGAGCCGCACCCCTTTGAATCTGAAAATAGGTCTCTACACCCCATTGAAAAATGTGTTTCGATTTTTTATTTCAGAAAAATATATTGTTTGCGAAATTTATTGCTTATTTAAAAAAAATAGACATTTTATATATCAAATACAAAACAATATTATTTTTATTATTCTCGCTTTAGTTTTTATATGCAAAAGTGATGAAAATCCCATTTCACACAAGTAGGTGGTGGCAAATGGTAGAAGTGACTGCAATGCTTCTTTCGCCAACTGTGGATAACATTCAAACTGTGTTCACCAGAATTGTTGTAATTCTAATTGTTCGAATTCTATTTGAATATGTTCACTGTCTTGCATTTCAATAAGATCGTCTTTTTTTTAATCAATATTATTCATCGAATTTAGGTTATATAGAAACGGATTCAATATCCATTTCTGAGTTTTGGTAATATTTCCATTAGAAAAATATCCATTGAATGATTCGCTCAATGGTTTCAAATTTGAACTCGACGTATGCAAATTTCTAATTTTCCAATAAATAACAAAATATCTTCCCTTCAACATGGCTTCATGCCTGGTAGATCGGTGGTAACGAACCTTGCCACTTTCACTCAATATGTAAGTGAGGCGATGGATGACAGAAAACAGGTGGACGTTATTTATCTAGATTTTTCTCTTGCGTTCGACACGGTTGATCACAGTCTTCTTCTAGAGAAATTGTATTATTATGGATTTGCTCCACGCCTTATTAACCTGTTAAAATCATATATTACAAATCGTTCAAACTACGTATTCTATAATGGTTACAGATCCTTTACTTTCCGTGCAACCAGTGGCGTTCCCCAGGGTTCCAATCTTGGACCAGTGCTGTTTAACATTTTCGTTAACGATATATTTCCTCTTTTGACTTGTCAGGCATTAGCTTATGCTGATGACTTAAAAATTTTTACAACAGTCCATTGTGAAGATGATTCCATCAAATTGCAGCATAACCTTGATGTCGTCACTGCGTGGTCGCACTCGAATGGCCTGGTCCTAAATATCGAAAAATGTAATTCGATGATATTTACTCGTAAATCCGTTTCTCTGGACTACAATTACACCATTTGTGGGCAATTGATCAGTGGGGTTCAGTCGATAAGGGACCTGGGCGTTGTATTTGACACGTCCTTGACGTTCACGCCACATATAACATCTATGTGTGCCGCAGCGTCAAGGATGTTGGGATTTCTGATGAGAATCTCGAGGTACTTCACGGATCCCTGCCTCCTCAAGTCCCTCTACTTTGCGTTGGTAGTCAGTAGGTTGGAGTTTGCCTCGGTTATATGGTACCCATTCTACACTTCACAACAACTTCCTATTGATTGTATTCAGCGGAGATTTATAAGATTTTTGTCTTTTAAACTCACTTGAGCCTACCCGGATTGGAACATTTCTTACATACATCTGTTGGAGGTGCATCAGCTCCAATCCTTGGCCGTGCGACGCTCCATGCATAGTGCCAGATTTTTATACAAGCTAATTAACAGTAGAATTGACTGTCCGCAGCTGCTTGGTGCTGTGCCTTTCTACGTTCCGCGATGCTCAGCTCGGCATGCAGCATTCTTCAATCTGCCAACGGCCAGGACCAATGTGCTCAGGAAGTCGCCCTTGCACCACATGGCACGGAATGCCGAACTTTTCTTTTCAGACATTTACGCTGGATACTGGAATCGATAGTGATGTCTGTTACATTTTTCTTTTTGTGTCCTTTTGTTTTACATGTTCATTTCTTTTTTTTGTCTGCATTAATGTATGTGTTTATTTATATTTTGTCCTGTAATTGGAAATATCTGTTGGGCAAATAAATGTATTATTATTATTATTATTATTATTATAATTTTTCACTAGCAATTATTATATTCTTACCAAATCCTTGCATTGATATGTTCAATTCATTCAAGTGGCTAAATATATCTGATAAGTAGGCTACTCTCAGAATTGCATCCTTACTCCCAAAATGTTTTACTAAATCACAGCTTTGACTAGTCAGTAACTGAATAATTTCTTCACGCAATTCAAAAACCATGTTAAGCATGCGGCCCTAAGAGAGCCATCGTATTTCGGTGTGATATAGAGGTAAAGTATGAGCAGCACCGATTTCTTCACAAAAGGCACGAGAAATGCGATATATTTTACTACATTTATTGCAGTAATTAGGTGTTGTTTTTAACTTTCTGGCAAAATTTTCGACGCAAGTGCATGACGATGCAACATGCACTGCGTTATTGTAACTTGCGGTAATTCTCTTTTCATGTGTGAAAAAAATCCGGAATTTTTGCCTAACATTGGCCATCAGTGCATATTATGCCAATCACATTCATTGGTAATTGATGTTTTAAAAAAAAAAACTTTAATGTGATTGAAAACATCAATTCCTCTCGAAGTCAACTCCAGCGGCTTACAAAATAGAAATTCTTCTATCATTTCTTTTTCTTTTACATATCGCACAAATACCAAGAGCTGGCTGCAATTATTAACATCAGTTGACTCAACCAGTTGTATGCTTACTTTTAGTGGACTGACTTTTATGTCTTCTACTATTTGCAGTAAAATATCTTTTCTAAGATTTTGAATTCGTGAATGAATTATATCGTTCGATAGCGGAATCTGCTGGATTTTTTATATGCTTCAGAATCTAATACAGTTTTAGCTATTATTAATGCACAAAGTTTTTTCAATTCCTCAAGTATGATATCTTTTTTTCTTTGCACACAGATATTGATAGGATGCTTCTAGGAAGGGCTTTTGAATTGTTGGCCCGTAGATTTCATTCACGTATTTATTCATAGTTTTGGCATATTTATAGTTTTTTTTTGCGAAAACCCATAAACTTGATTGTATGAGCTTCGATACCCCAATAACACGCTATTCAAATAACGCGGTCCCGACTTTCGCGTTATTGGGGGGATTACTATAATTTTTAAATATCTTATTATCAAAAATTTAATAAATAATATTTAATAATTTATATTGTTAGGAGCTTCTCTCGCACCCTCAAGAATACCTTCCCGCACCCCCAGGGATGCGGGCACCCCCGGTTAAGAACAACTGCATTAGATGGTCTATATGAGTTCCTGCAGCTTCTTGGCACAAAAACATCCTATTTAGCGTTTCGTCCCACACTTTAAACGGAACTGTCAATTGTTTGTAACATGCAATCAAAAAGTCAGGACACTTTTTAATTCATATTCAGCAGTTAACTGCAAACATAAAAGGTATAATAATTTTTTTTTTGTGAAATTTTGGCATCATACCGTATTGTGTGAGGCGTTCAAAATAAGGTATCACTCAACACCATAAATATTCCATTTAAAATGCAAAATATTAATCAGCAATTTTTGTAATTTTGTAATCAACTTTTCATTAAAAAATAATTAGGTTTGTTAAATAAAAAATAGAGTTGAATACATTCAAGACGCGAACAGTTATTTTCAAATAATGTACAATATACTATACATAATATATTTATAATATTAATTGAATTGGCTGGAAATCTATAATGTGTATAGGGTTGAAGTAAAACAGAATTTTACACATTTTTTTCCCATTATATTCAAATGTAATATATCAATTACAGTTGACACATTTAACTTGACATGCTTCGCTTCATCAGATGTTAACTTACTACTAAAAATATATTCTTATTTAAATATGTAATGTCTAGGTATTGTTATTCTACGTAATTACTGTGGTTTTCTTAACAACTATTTAATGTACGAGGTTGGCGCCATAAATTCTCGGCCTGACAGGCTTATACAGGTTCAAACGTGTTCAAGCTGCGTCACGTCATGCATGCACATACGCGAGGTGTACACTATAAATATGACGGTTCGAAGCCTAATAGTTTTTAGTAACCAGCCAACCAACGTGACTAGCGCACGAAAATGTCTGAAGTAACAAAAATTAAGTACCGCGCGGTCATTAAATTTTTAACAAAAGAAGGGCAAACACCCTATCACATTAAACAACGTTTATACGGCGTTTACGGTGATTCATCTCCTTCGTATTCAACCGTAAAAAAGTGGGCAAAATGCTTCCGTTTTGGACAAGAATCCCTGGAAGATGCTGGTCGGTCGGGTCGACCAATTGAAGTGATAACGCCTCAACAAATTTCAATTACTGAACATTCAGTACTAGAAGATCGCCGTTTGAAAGTGAAGGAATTAGCAGTGATAACAAACATTTGCGAAACAAATGTTCGCCGAATTCTCCATGACCATTTGGGTATGAATTAAATTAGTGGTAGATGGGTACCGCGACTTCTACCTGCTCTCCAACGTGAAGGTCGAGTCGAAAGTGCGCAGTCGTTTTTAAACATGTGTGGTGACGACCCAAAACCGATTTTGGAGTCCATTGTCAGAGGGGATGAAAGAATGGTTCTGTTTTACGATCCTCTATCGAACAGGGAGTCCATGGAATGGCGGCGACCTGATGAACCTCGTCCCAGAAAGACGAAAGCCGTTCAATCAACGAGAAAGGTGATGGCCACAATATTCTGGGACTGTGAGGGCATTTTGCTAATTGACTTTAAAGAGCGTAAAACGAGTGTGAACGCGTCTCTATTGCATAAATTAAGGGACAGTATTCGTGCAAAACGTCTTGGAAAATTGACAAATGGTGTGCGATTATTGCACGACAATGCTCCCGTCCATACTGCCGCCATTTCACAAGCTGCACGCCGCGAAAGCGGCTTTCAAGAATTGGAACATCCACCGTGTACCGAATATGGCTCCTTGTGATTTTTTTTTGTTTTCTAATTTAAAAAAAGACCTCTTGGGACGTAGTTTTAAGAACGACAGTTATAGAACATTTTAACGGAAAAGTTTCACATTATGTTTCCAAGGGTATCGAATTATTAATTAATCGTTGTAATAAATATAGAGAAATTAGGGGAGATTACATTAAAAAATAAAAATTCTTATATTGTTCCAAGTTTATTTTTTGTATATCAGGCCGAGAATTTATGGCGCCTACCTCGTACATATTCTAACTCTACTTTTCACAATTTTTGGGAAGAGGTAATTATCAACAGAACCAATTCAAAAGGTGGGAATTATTGAGGATATTTTTGTCATTTATTAATATTCCTGAATGTTTAAGTTTAGTTATTTCCAGAGCTTTGAATAAATTTAATTTTAATCCCTTGTCTTCTAAATGTAAAATATAAAAATTACTATTAAAACTATGATCTATTTTCTAACAAATGAAATGCATAATTAGAATCATAATTTTTATCACTATAGCTCTTAAAATATTCTTGTATTCGTTTGTCAAAATTCCTCTCAATTTGACCAGTATGGTTTTGGACAATCCATATACTTTAATTTATATACTCCTGATTTTTTACTTTTACTTCTTTTTGATTTATTGTTTTTTATAAATTTTCCTATGAATTATTTTCCCCCTTTTTGAATTCGTTCTGTTAATTTAATTATCTGTTCTCAACAAATGTGAAAAGTCCAGTTAGAATACATTAAATAGTTGCTAAGAAAACCACAGTAATTACTTAGAATAACAATAATTGGACATTGTATATACAAATTCATATTCATTGAAAAATATATTTTTGGTAGTGAGTTAACATCTGATGAAGCTACAATGCTAGCGAAACATGTCAAGTTAAATGTGTAACTTGTAATATAACAGAAAAATATTGTGTAAAATTGTGTTTTACTTCAACCGCCAAATACATTATTCCTTTCCTATAAAATTCACGTTTAAATTCAAAACCCGCCAACTGCAACGGTCATTCAAGTACATATTCCGCCAAGTCAATTTTAACCAATAGATGCATCGGAGAGTATCACGTGACGTCTTGGTGAACGGCACGCAGGGTGTTTTACATTTAGTTTCAGTTTAGAAGTATGTATAAGAGTGCATAACAATTGCCATTATTAATTGTTTAATCGTGTAAAGTGCAGTATAGCGTCATTTAAAACAAAGTTGAGAAAAACACCGCCCAATAAAAGCAGGAAAAAACAAAAACAGGCAGAAACCCATAAGAGACAATTACGAGAGAATTTATTGTAAGTTTATTAATTTTCATTATACAGTTTTAGCAAACATGTTGATTGTGCCTTGTGTTTTTCTAAAGATATGTAGCACCTGGCTTTCTAGAGATTTCAGAATGCAAACACCATAATTATTTGAAATGTAAGACTTTGAAAATGTGCTATGTAACCACGTTTCGTCACTTATTTTACAGAAAAAAGAACAAACTATACAAAGATTCACTAATATATAAATATTGCACTGCTGACAAACCCAAAAAATCTAAGATTAGAGATAATACCAGAGGGAAAAAATCACTTACAAATAAATACAGCATTCGGAAAGCTAAAAAAAGACGAAAGATTGTCGTAATGTTTTTTTTGAGTATCTTGAATATAACAGAAGTCGAAAGAGTAATGAGACGATGCTTGGCACAAAGGACTTCCCCAAAAGAAGGTCGTGTAGGTCACAAAATAAAACATAAGAATGACCATAAGAAGAATGCAGTATCAACATTCATAGAAAGTCTGACTTGTTGTGAAATCCATTACAGTCGCAGTAAAACAGTAGTTAGAAAATAACTACCTTGTGGGCTAAATATCCGAAAATTGCACAAAATGTACAATGAGTCAGTGGATGGACAATTACGAGTTTTTTTAGAAATTATGTTAACAGTCATTACAATATAGGCTTAGGAACACCTCTGACAGATATGTGCTCAGATTGTCTAAAAACGCAAGAAAAGCTAAAGACTGAAGCAAATCGGAACATAAGGAAGAAACTTATGCTGGCTAATATGGTACATAAGCTAAAGGCACAGGCCTTAAAAGTGATTCTCATTCGATTACCAGAAAAATCTAGCTTTGCCCAAACTAGCCGACTAATCAGCGCATTTTTCACAACAATTCAATTCGTATACCTTTACAGTTGTAGCCATTATCTACTCTACACCTAAGTTAAATCCTCAAAGCGTAACTTCATACTTGTGGACCAATCAGCAGTTATCAAAAAAATCTAGCGTCATAGCTTCAGTCCTCTTTCATGTTCTCTCAAAATTCCACTTTTCTGGAGAAATTATCACTGTTCGTCTTTTTGCAGATGGGTGCGCTGGAAAAAATAAGAACTCCATCGTTCTCGGTATACTGGCCGCGTGGTTTTATTAAATTGCTCCAAATCATATTTCTAAAATTGAATTTATTTTTCCTGTAGTTGAACATTCTTATATGCCCCCGATCGAGTGTTTGGGCTCATTGAACGAAAAGTAAAAAAAACCGCAATTACAAATCCAGAAGAATATTATAAAATAAATAGCGAATTATCCAGTATCCAGATACCAGGAAAAGACTGGGATGCTTATAAGTGGAAGGAAGTAACTACTTCAGTATTTAAACCTCCAATAAATTGTCATTCCCAGTTTAACTGTGTCAAAAGATTTATTTTGTATGAGATGGATAAGAACATTAAAGTACACGGCGAAGGAAACTACAGAAGCGATATCGGAGTTTCAAAATACATTATGAAACGTGGCAAATCAGTAATTATGTTAAATCCTGATACTATGCAAGCAGGAAGACCTGTAGATCCGCAGAAAGCGGCTTCCGTCGCCAATTTGTTAAGTAAACATTATGGAGAAGAATGGAGAGTGTTGCCAAATTTAAAGTTCTATAAGGAAGTAATTGACCAAGAACCAGAAGCTATGCAAATGTACATAGAAGATAATGGTGGCACTGCTTGTTGCCAAAACAACGATGGTCTTGGAATAGACATTGGTTTAAGTGTTTAGAATGTAGTTCAAGAATTTCTTCTTTCTTTTAAATTAATGTTTCTTTTTTGTGTTGTTAGGCATTTTCCAACGTTACGTCCAATATTTTTTCCGTTACATTAAAAATAAATGTAGTATGCGAAACTATTAAATAATTTTCTTGAATTTCAAATGCAAAATACGCCGTCATTTTTTTGAAAATTAGATATTATATTTGCTAATAAACTATCCTAGCATATTCTAAAAATACAAGCTACATAATAACTAGTATACCGTTGCTTTCTGAAAGTTTTTCTTGATTCTCTCAGAAACAGTTAAAAGTCACTTGGCGGGTTTCTTTACTTTTTATATTTATTCGTTTATTTTTATTATTCGAGTCTTGATAAATACTTACTGGTCAATATGCAATTCAACTTTAACATATTTCTCATCTTTCCAAGATACTGTGCTTGTAGCTGAGTACATTTTAGCTTTGTACCTGATCTTTCCTAACGTCATCATGTCCAAGTTGGATTCACCGATATGTTGCAAATAGAATTCGTATACGTCGTTATAGTGATCGCCCTAAAAACGGATTTTACTAGTGAACAAAATAAAAAAGGGAGGATGGTGTGTGACATATAACGTTCAACATGGGCAGCACGTTTGCGGGGACCCTTATCGACGGTGGAAATCTACCCGTCACACCGTCGACAGTTAAATAATGAGAAAACGTCAGACGCAATTAATATAAACGCATGACGAACAGTCGAAATCCCACATGGCGCTTACCTTTAAATCTATCTTTAATTCCTTGTTGTCCCTGTAGTATTGTAAATCTGCGTTTATTTCGTCGAAACTCGGTGACCGTAGCATCATTTTTAAGTGGTGCTGAGACATTGTCACAACGTTACGGTAATTGTATATTCCTTTCATTGTTATGGCGAAACTAGTGAACCAAACACCATCCATATCGATCTGGGTAAAAGATTATAATTAAAAGATAATACATTTCATTTAACAAGTATGTATATACTATTTTCTTTTTAAGCGTATCATGCGTTAAAAATTCAGTACTATATTTTGCTTTATTTTCGACGGGTTTGAAATAAATATCTACTTCTATTTTTAGGTGCGAAAATATCGCTTTATAGAAATAACTAAATTTGTTGTCATTTCTAATTTAAATTAATCATAATTCCACCATCGTTTAAGAGCGATATAGATTATAGTTGTAGTAAGCTTGAACACCAAATAAATAGAGATTGTATTCAATATTTTAATACATAAGTTTAAATATATTGTAACGTTTTCGGGTTCGCAATAAACAACTCGTGCAATTTATTTATTTAAAACAGTCTATATATTCACACGCGTAAAATTAATTACAATATAAAAATATAAAACTAATGTATCACACTTAAACTACTACGATTTAAATTAACACAGGTATTTATTTCTATTACTAATATATGACACGGTAATATTTATATCTTTATTGCACTACAAAAACTGCACCGCTCACTATTTATGTTTTGTACTACTTATATTTATGTTTACTCTTCGACTACCACTCAAGGAACTATTTATTTATATTTATTTACCTTCGCACGAGACTATTGAACGAATCTCTTATTCCGGAATGACTCATCCATCGTTTCGACTGCTTTTATATACGCATACGAAACATCTGGAACACACCAGAAAAACGCTAGTGTTCTTCTCGATGTTTGTAGAACATACGCAGACATTCTGTCTCTTTGCAGTCATTCTGTCTCTTCGCAGTACATATAAAATGGATGATTTATTGCTTTACGACTTGTTTACCAGTCGCGCCGAATATTTGCCTTTCTTTTTAATGTCGACTGGTTTCGTTACAATATATTAGTGTATGATTACATCCGAATACTTTATTAGCAATAAGCGATCAACCAAATATATTTCAAATGTTGCGTTTATTTACGATTTATAGCATGATAACATTGATTTACTTGAAAAAAAGTTTTCGCGGTTCTTATCATTTTGGCTTTCAGAATGTCTTCTATTTTCCACAACATAACTATATAAAAATATCATTTGTCACTGACGAGATAAAAAAATTTCAATTAATTACTTAGAATCTCTAGAAGGACACACAAGTAATCTAGTGGAAGAAATGAAAAACGAACCAAACGTGTTAAAAATACTCAAAAGGCAATGGCGCACGGAACTACACAAAGATAAACCAACTTCTATCACAGAACATTTTAAGAGGATGTTGTCTTCTCAAGACATTCTCTTAAATACAGGAAATTTATTAAGTAGCGTCAAAAATTCAAGGGGACTATTCCAAGAATGTTTTGTCCTAATTTTTGAAAAGTCGCTTTTTTTCGAAGACATGAAAAAGAGCATCAGTTTAAACATGGATTTCATTTGAATACGTCTCGTGATTGACCGATATTGAAAGATATCCTAACCGTGGTGTTGCTGATAGGAAAACTTTCCATAGTATTCATCAACGTCTTCATGAAACAAGCACATTGTAACGAAGTGAATGATGAGGAAGGCCAATTACAGTAAGAACGGTGGAAGTGGAAGAGAATGTGCTAAGCATGTTACAGGAAGATCAGGAACTTCTACCAGAAAAAAATTAGGGACTATTTATTGTACCCATACCACATACTCAGTTCAGTCACTTCTTCCTGCTGATTTTTCTGCACTTATTTCACGATGTCAATGGCTTTTACACACACTGGTTCAAATCCCTCAACTACTACCGCTGATTCTTTTTACCACTGCAGCGAATTTTTCATCAAATGTAATAAGGCAAGTTTTTAGAAAAATGACTACCTCATTTTCTGCAGGAGTACCAATGACAACAAGAAATGCAATGTGGTTTATTCACTATGGTGCACCGGCGCATTTTAGTGTGTTTTTTCGTGAGTTTTTAACAGAAACATACGGAAATCACTGGATTGGTCGAGGTGGACTTCATTTACGACCTTCCCTATCCCGGACCTAAACCACATGGATTTGTTTGTAGGGGGCTATCTAAAGTAATTAGTTTGCACTACTCCATTAGAAAATGTGGTAAATTTGAAAAATTGGATAATTGCTGGGTTTAACTCAATAAGAAACGACTCTGATGTATATGAAAAACTTCAGCAGTCAATGAGGAGAAAATTGCATTCTTGCATTCAAGCTGGAGGTAGTCAATTTCAACAGTTCTTGTAGATTACGAAACTTTATACGTAATTTTTGATGATAAAATGTTATTATTTCGCCCTGTATCTTCTGAACAAAACGACTTTTCAATAATCATCAAAGGACAAAATATTCGTAGAATAGTCCAGGAAATAACCACATGAATTTTTGCCTTATATTTAATAAACATCCTGTATTATTTACTTTTTGGTTCAATAATTGTAAGTAGTGTGTAGATAAAACAGTGAAATAAAAAAATATTGTACATTTTCAAATACTTAATAATAATCACATTTTTGTATTTCATTCTCACGTTTTTCCTGGTAGATCAAAATTTACACAGATACGTAAGAAAAAAAAATTTGTGACAACCATATTATTTTTTATATAACGCGTAAATATGCATTCATGCATATAATCAAAACGAGACGTCAAAGGATGTCACATCTGAACCGTTTTATGTAACAAGTTACAAACATCTACCTATAACAGCCCATTAAAATTGATAAAAATCGTTACAGTATACCATGCTTCTGTGCTGATATTTCGTTGTTATTTATTATTTAATAAAGGATTTTTAAACCGTGTGATATTTGAAGATCATTATTATTGTATTGCCAATGTATTAGTACTATGGATAATAAAAAAAATTATTAATGCTCTATATTCAAGGAGTTTTATTAATTGATATGACGTTAGGAAATAAGTTTTTTCTTGCACAGCCTACTTTGACTCCAGATTTATTTGATCGCCCGTTATATACAGGGTGAGTCATCTCCACGGGCAAGGTCGATTATGGCTTTATGAGTAAAGATATTTTGAAGCGATTTTTTTCTTTTGATAGCTGCTCATTAGAAGCACATTTTAAAAATATTTTGTATTATACAGAGTGTTCCATAACTTGGTGGCTAACTATAGTTATAGTTTTTTAAATGGAACATCCTATATATTATTACATTTTTGTTTTTCCCGTATAATTTTTAGTCAAAAAGTTATAAGATAGCATAGACCTAAAGTCTAAAGTTTATCGCCTCATTCCCATTTTTCTGAAATTTCAATGTTTCTATAAAATTATTATTATTATTATTATCGAAAACGACGTGTTAGATGGACTCAATTTTTTGCAGTATTGATCACAATAAGAGATCCTAATAGAAACATACGTCATTTTTTTTAGTTACTAACTGCATGTGCAGAAAACTGGATTAAAATTACATGACACGTTTATGTATACGAATCAATTTTTTTTTTCTATTAGGACCTCTTATTGTAAATAATACTGCAAAAATGTGTGTCCATCTAGTACGTCGTTTTCGAGAAATATAATTTTATAGAAACTTTCAATTTTTCAGAAAAATGGGAATAACTCAAAAACTTAAGATTTTAGGTCTATACTATCTTATTACTCTTTGCCTAAGAACTATACGGGGAATACAAAAATGTATAATATATAGAGTGTTCCGTTTGAAAAACTATAACTATGGTCAGCCACCAAGTTATGGATCACTCTGTATATTACAAAATATTTTTAAAATGTGGTCCTAATGAGCAGCTATCACAAGAAAAAACCGCTTCGAAATATTTTTACTCGTAAAAGCACAATCGGCCTTACCCGCGGAGATGACTCACCCAGTATATGTTGTCACTGGATACCGAGTTTTCTTCCGCGTTTCCACTGTTTGCCCCTTGAAAAGACCGGTGCTGGTTTCTGGACGACGTTTCGACAAAATTACACTTGCCATCTTCAAGGTCTGCGATAATGATCTGCTTCTGCTTCTTAAGTTTAGGAATAACAAGTAGCAGAAGCAGACAGTTGTTGACCACACGCCCAAAACAAAAATTAAGAACTCTAAATGAACTGTGTGAACAATTAAATATGAACAAAGATACCAAAACACCTTTATCACAACAAAGCACAAAAAGCTAAATACGAAGCACTGATTAAAAACCTCGTTGTCTTTACACCATAGCGTATACGCTGCGATGTATAGACAAAACGGTTTTTAATCAGTGCTACTGAAGATGACGACATAGTTGCCGAAATACGTATGTAGTTTTTTATGCTTTAGTGTGGTAAAGGTGTCTTAGTGTTCTTATTTAGTATCAAGTAAGTAAAAATGGCATGATTACGCTTGCTTGTCTTTTTTAATTTGTAAATCTATATTATAGTATTATTTAAAAAAATTTATTTTCTTTCTCATACGCTGTTAGATAATAAATACATCATTTTGAAATCACACTATTTTATATTGCATAATTATGGCTTTAATTATTTACAGTCCCCAGTTTACATATACCTTTTGCAGGTGCGTTTTTAACTAGCATCCACCCCATACCATTATTTAGAAAAATTAAATAAATCAAATAAAATAAAAACTGCAACCCTTGACTATTCCTTCTTCTGCGTGCACCCAATAAAAATTTCTCAAAACAATGTTAACTAAGGGCACTATTTTACAATTTAAAATACAAATTCTAATTAAGACCGTCGCGGTATTATCAAATTTACCTTAATAAAGAAATTTAAAACAAAAGTTACAACCAAAAAAAAATTATAATTTATTGTAGGTTATTCAAACGTCTGTCGGCTAAATTCAGGTGCCCTCGTAAAAAAAAAAAAGTGAATTTAATTTTACTTTTGTGGAAGAGAAAAAAAGAACAGAAAAAGACAGACAAAGAGGGGGGATAATGCTATTATGTATTCCCTGGAAGTTTTTATGAGTTTGTCAAATTCATTGCAGTCACCATTAACGACTGTTTGTCAGACTTGCGTCCCATGCATTTCGGTTCCACCCCCGGACCCTTGCCGATGAATTAATTTTATGCTTGTAAACAGGTTGAGGTTGTGCCTCAAGCGACGGGACAACCGAAAAATATCCGTTCATAGAGCATAACAGATATCGCCTTGTTGCGCTTTTACAAATATTTTATCAGTTTAATTTTTAATATAAACAATTTAAGTGCTATTAAATTTATATTACATATTTAGAATAACGCTTTAAACCAGCACCTCCACCAAATCTATTATACATTTTATTGATTTCAATTATACACTAAGTTTTATGCAGAAAATGTCAACTTAGTTTCCAAAATATATTTCGTTTTCTTTATTTTAGATTTAAGGCCATAATCTTCACCTCATTTGGAAGACGATTTAATTTTAATAAAGTTGTTTTTGCAATTTTGAGTATTGTTATGTTTATATTATTTATAATTAGAGAGTGACGATAACAGAAAGGCTTACTTTTTATATCTAATACGTATTTGTATTTGATTTAATGTTTCTATTATCGCTCAAATTATGCGTATTAATTTTTCCGTCGTAATAATACTGCAGATGTAAATTTAATATATTAGTATATTCAAATTAGGATTATCTTATAACCCATAAAAACACAGTTGCAAATCATATGAATAAATAGGATAAAGTATAATACATCTTTTAGTTTTTCACACACTTCCTTCATAACCTTGAGGTTTGACGTACAAAGTTCAGATTCATCAATGTCTGAAATTGGTATTTATGATCAAGGCCTTTTCGTCAATAGATTCCAAATCTTGCCGGTCTAAACCATGCGTAAACCTGGGATAATGGTATTTCGTCTTTTTTATGAAAATCCTCTTCTTGTTGGACCTTTTCGAAAAATTCGGCTACCGCAAAACATTTTGAAATTGTAGATTGCGAAACCACTACACATATAGATTTTCAAAGCAAATGCTTTGTTTGGCATAGCATGGTAAAAAAAGGCTGATTCTTCAGCGTTATAAACATTTTTGGTGGATACCTTGCAATAATATTTGAAGCTTTGCCAGCCAAGCCTCGACAATATGTGGAAAAACATTAACTACCTCTCTATTTGAAGCTTTAAAATCCATATTTTTAACATTCGGCTGTTTCAAAAACTTTTTCTTTTATTAAGCTTTCAGATATGGGGATGCTTTTATTTCTAGCTTTACAAAACCGGTCATAAAATACTTGGTTGATCGCGGAATCTTCAGTTTTTGGAAATTTTCTATTTTCTTTTTTATGATTTCATTAACTTTTGTTCTACCTACACCAAATTTTCTTGCTAACTTTCTCTCACTGGTACTAAACTTTTCACTTTTCACAATAATATCAATTTTCAAAAATTTTTTCTTTAACGACATAGTAATTTTACATATGCCAGTCGATTAAAAACTAACTCAAAATACGAACATCAAAAGCTAAAATACATAATCTACCGAAGCAAATCCACCGCGTGCAAAGAGAAATGAGGATATCCCATTAGTATGTTATATTATACGCCCCACTTGAATTAAATTGCAAGTATGTTTCAATAATGGGTAGAGACTCTGGCTCACAAGCTGAACCAAAATGCAAAAGGAAAAATTCCTTGCCGCAAAAATTAAAGAGATATAAAAAATCTATATACGTATTTCGGCAAATAAGTTGCCATCTTCAGTAAAAACCTGTCGAAAAACAAAAAAGAGTGGTAAACGAAGTGTTTTGGCTAAGGTGTATGTATTTATAATAGTTTTACTGATTAATACATTCATTTTAATATATAACATGTATATTATTACATACTACATAGGAAATTGCTTTTAGTAATTGTTAGATATGCATTGCGTGTAATTGTTGGCGAAACAATTTATGACCGCTAATGAGAGGTAAAATTGCAAACATTTTTTCAGAAAAAATTTCATTAAAGTGACCGTGACTGCTTTTGACAGGTGCCGCTATTTTTATCATTGATGGGTGCTTTTCGATACCTACTTTAGAATTTGTTGAAAAGCGGCCATTATTAGAAGTGGCCGCTTTTAAATGGTGGCCGTAAAAAAGACTGTGTTCCCAAAATATGTAAAATACAAAATGTCATTTCAGAACATTATAAATAGTTATTTTGTGACACCCTGTGTACTATAATTCCAAAATGACTTTCAATGTCACATTTTGCAACTATGGTGATGATAACCGTGTAAATTAAATTTATTTGATTTGATTATATTTTAGTCATACGCGTTTGTTTTCTTATTTAACTTTTTCTTTCTCTGACGTAGGTGTAAATATGAATACATCGAGAAAGAACGGTATGTTGGAGAACTTTTTAGAAAATGAAGCAGAAATTTCTGTGCGTTACTGACTATCAGTATATAACAATGTTACACGCAAGCTACCACCCCTATAGAAAAATTCTTAATGCCTTACTCCATTAGCGAACATAATTTTGTAAACTGATATCGCAACTAATCACGACATTTCGAGTAAATACGTCGTATTACTTCGAGTCTCTAGAGCTCGCTTCATCTTCACTTATAATCTAAACTTTTTTTTTCCTACGGACGCGATCATAAACATAATTAATGTGAAAACTTACGGCATAGCTATGGAAGTTTTGTTCTTTCACTTTGACTTTTAAAATCATAGGTGTGTAAGACGGCACTGTTATATTTAACCTTGCTTCGATATCCTGCAATACTTGCTTCGGATTTGACCAAAATCCCTGTATATATATCTCCTTTCCAGTATTATACCTTATTAACATCTTCGTGTCGAACCAATGGCCCATTCTTTCATACGCTAATAAACCTTTGAAATCTAAACCCGACGATGGTTTTGTCAAAGCAGTGTCCACTTGAAGTTTGGTAGCATTGACTAATGTACGATAAGCTAGAAATGCTCTAAATGTCAGAATTCCATTTGGGTCTTTGTTACTACCATAGAACAATGTCGGGCCAGATTCAAAGTGCACATTTAGGTCCGTGTAACCAGACGCTTTCTGAAAAAAAAATAATAAATATTAGATACCTTAATAGTAATTTTATATTTATACGAAACGTGTCTATTATATAACGCAATTCTCTGTTTATTCCATAAAGCAAAGCAATTACAATTATTAATTAATTATGGTCTACATATCACAGGCATGTAAAATAGGATGGGGTAATTTGGACTCAGGGCACAGCCATAGGAACATAGAAGAGCATTAGTAAGGAAATTTAGGTTATCATTAATCTCTGAAACTAAACCAGACCATTTTGAAAAGTCGGTATGTTAATGAAAAAACAAAGAAAATATTAAAATGCTCGCAAATACAAGAGCGTCGAAGCAAGTCAAAGAAACGGTTTTTTGACATAAAAAAATCGCTTTAGTGAAATTAATTCAAGTACCATGGTGCGAAAATATCAGGAAAAAACTAGGTATCAGAAATTTGTAAACATTGTTTCTCACTCGTAGCATACACAGTATTGTCGGTCAAATATTTTTGATGAGCAAACTTGTTATTTATCATGCTGGACATCGTCCATAAAAACTGTAAGTGTAATGTTGCATTGTTAGATATCACAACACAATGTCATTCAGCACTCTATAGGGAAAGTTACCTTCCTCCACAGGTAGAATATAACTTGGAAGTATAAATACTGGAAGAAGACATTGTCTGTCTAAATCTGTTTTCGTATGCATTCCTTTTGTATGGTTACATCGTGCAAAAATAATGTTGGTTTATTAAACACCCAAACGCCGATATGTAGGGTGTTTCGGAATTGCACGGCACTATTGTAGGTACTTATTCTCCAACATAAAATAAACAAAAAAGTCTATATAAACATATGTCTCAAATTAATTTATTACTAAGATATTGGAGCATAAAGATATTTATTTAATAATACAACATCCAAAAGAACTGTTTAAAGTGGCCACCGTTTTGTTGAATGCAGCATTCAGCACGACAAATTCATTCTTCCTTGGCACTTCGTATAGCATCAGGATAATCGTTGATAGTTGCTGAGGCTTCCACGATGCGATTTAATTTAAAAATGTTATTTTTACTGCTGCCATCATAAAATTAATTCGAATAATAAATGGAAGATAAAAATCAACAGCATCGTGGAAGCCGCAGCAACTATCATCCTGATGCTATACGATGTACTAAAGAAACATGAATTTCTCGTGCTGAATGCTGCATTCAACAAAACGGTGGCCACTTTAAACAGTTCTTTTGGATGTTGTACTGTTAAATAAATATCTTTATGCTCCAATATCTTAGTAATAAATTAATTTGAGACATATGTTTATATGGACTTTCTTGTTTATTTTATGCTGGAGAACAAGTACCTACAATAGTGCCGTGCAATTCCTAAACACCCGGTATATATCATTGGTCATCACCAGTACCGTGTAGCCATGGAATAAGGTGGGATAACCTTGGAGATGTAAGCTAAACTATTCAGTTAGAAGATCCTCGGTTTTGAGGACAACAACCAACTTCGCCACGAGGAAGGCATTTTTTTTAACCTGCTTCCCATACGAACCCAGGAAAGATAATCAAAAGTGGAATTATAGCGGATACATAAATTAGAACAATAAATAGAGAATATTGGGTAAATTCCGCTGTTTTCACATTAATTTGACAGCAAGCTGTCATTTAAAAGGTCTCAATGACTGACAAGATGTAATGCAAAAAAATGATGAAATGTATAAAAGTGAAAATGTGAACAATTAAGCATAGAACCATAGCTATTATGTATGTAGTATTATTAAACGATCTTGATATATCAAAGACGTACATTCACTAACACCAAACAAATAATATCGACGAAAAGTGCACAATTATAAGAATAAGAATGTAAAATAAAAGTATGGCTGTCGGGTACTAATTATGTGGGTCAATCATACGGTGCTGTTTCACCAAAGACGATCATCTAACATTCTCACACATTGGATCGTCTTTGGTGAACCAAACTCTGGGATAAACAAAGTTAAAAAGGTATCACCTCAGTGAGTCCTCCGTACTGAGAATAATTATAATAAGCCTGAAACTGTTGCATAGCATGCTACTTTGGCGAATATGGCCCCTAAACTTTTTACTGGCTTATTGCAACTTTCGTAACTACTTATTTAAAAAAATTATGAGACGTTGAAGCTTATTGAACTTTAATCACTTTCTTTTATATATTCACTATATTTTATTCCTTTTATTACTTTAAGTTAATATACTGTGTAGAAAGTAAGTTCTAGTGGTGAAACTAGTAGAGCTCAATTTATTATTAATAACAACTTAATAAATTTGTGATTTTATATATGTGTTTTTTTATTTTTGAGCATACATTTGATTTCTAACAGACATTGCAAATCAAAGCTGTCAAATTCCCATAATAGAATTCAAATTATTTTCTACAGATGCATTTCATTTTCAGCACTCGTATATGAATGTAATACACGAAGAGTTTGTTAAATACACAAACACGTTCAAGTTTGACTTCGAGTAAATTCACTCAGCGAGTACACTTCATATATTTTAAAACCAAATATTGCCTTTAAATTACAATTTCCCTCTTCGACATTGCGTAGTTTAAATTATTGAATTATGTAACTCAGTCTGTTTGTATATATATATATATATATGTGTGTGTGTGTTTGTTGTGGCTGTATTTTTGCAAACGACAATCTGACGTTATAATTCCTGCACGTCTACCCAGAAAATTAATTTATTTCAAAGCATAATTCAGCACAAATTCTAAATATTAATATTACAATATGTAATTGAAATGAAAATAAGTAAATTTGTACAAAGTGGCTTTGCGTAATGAACAAAATAAAGTTGTTAGGTTTTCAAAGGGACAGTCATAATTCTAGATATAAGCTGAGCATTACCACAATATGAAGGAAGTAGTTCAGTTTTACAAAATTCAAAATATCTGAAGGTATTTTTACTATACTTGATGAAATTTATATTGGATAGTACAAAAAAAAGTGACAGAAAAAACAATGAACAAATGAGAACTATTTGACTTAGTACATTGTAAAATAATAATACATAGTGTAATCAAAAAAAGAGCAGGGAAAAAGAAAATTACCTTATGAAATTAAAGAATTTATCACATGCCAAGGATATTGGTAAAATACACAAAAAAGATAAAATTTAACTGCTTTCAATATTTTAAGAAACAACCACAGAACAAGTGGTTGTAAATAAATTTATTTAGATGACAGTGATTATGTTTACTGACGAATAAAGAAAATTTGTTTTATATCAATTTTTTTGTTTTTTGTATGTAGGTCGGAAATTTATGGCAATTACTAGATATCTTAAGTTTTTAACTTCTTATTCTCATTCCTCTCTTATAAATATCAAATATATGCAAGATAGGAAGTCGTGTATAGAATTTAAAAAAATGCATCACTTTTAAAAAGAATAGATTTAGCATTACTTCAGATTGAATTGGAACTATGAACAATGGTAAGATTATTGATTGTAACCTCTGTGAATATAAAGTGCTTTATATATAATATACCCATATTTTACCTTAAATAGATACAGGACAGTATACTATAAGTTAAGGCTACTTTACACGGTGCTATTAACTCTGCCGATTACTAAAATCGAGTACTGGAAGAGAGTATTTTGCAAGATAGTAGCGTCTACACACATTCTAGTAAAAATTAATAGATGTTTATATTTTAAGAAGTTTTGAGGTTATAAAGCGCAAACTTTTTGTCATGTAAAATGAGATTTAATGGAAATAGTGCTTTAAAACTGAAAAAAGCAATAAGTACATGCGTGGAAATGTTATGTGAAGAGATGATAGACATCTTGGAACAAGAACAAAATCGCCCCAAAAAAGTTGTGGGGAAAAAAATGGCTAGCTAGAAGAGACACATGTGGCTTCAAGCATGCTTTTAAAAGAACTTGGTGTTGAAGATGTTGCAAAATATAAAAACTGCATGAGAATGTCTCCAGCATGTTTCAACATACTTCTACAAAATCTTTTAATCTTTGTCAGTTCTTGGTTGTACGTCGATCTCAAAATTTTAATTTTATTTTTTAATTCTGTGGCTTTAAAATCTGCGATATTCATTGCTTCCACAAATTTTATGACAGATTCTCTCACCTGTTTATGTTTATATTATTGCAACTTCGCATCCCAGAGGCATTCGTGTTCTCTATACAACTCTACAAACTTAATTGTAGTGTCTTAATTATACTTGGCCATAGTCTTGTAACAAACTGCTATAACTAAATTTATAATTATTTACATCTGACACCGGCCGGTACTGCACTTGACTGGAATTATCACTAAAAAGCCTGTTTCCATGAGTTTAGTGGCCTAGACAGTGGAGTAAAGGCATAGTGGAGGTAGTCACTCGCTCCAGTAAATAGGATTGCTTTCTATTCACTCGACTGGAATGAACACTGGAGCGAGTACTGGAATGAATCACTAAAACGCCTGTTTACACGAGGAGAGTACTAAAATCCAGTACTCGGTTTTAGTAACGAGTTACTGGCACCGTGTAAATTAGCCTTTACAACTTGGTTATTATTTTTGTCTATAAGTAAATCATGCCGCTTTGTTCCGTGGTAACTTCCTTGCTTTGTCTCTTGTTAGTCCTCTGCTTGCAAGTATTCTGTTGATATGTCAATCCCAAGTCATTTTAGGTTTCTTGATCTTTTTTTGTGTCACACTTTTTTATCTGGTCGATCTCCACTAATTCTGGTTAGATGCCCGAACCTTGACAGTTGACTTCTAAATGAAGGTTGTACTCTATCTGATGGCGAGCGATGGGTATGCGCTGTAGTCGTTTTTAAAAACGCGTACGCCCACTTACTGAAGTAATAGTCAGACTATCGGATTACGTTTGTCCCACCATTTCTAATGCTGCGCAAACTTACTCCCACGAGTCGCCATCTAATTTGGGGTTTACTGTAATTCCTAGTACTTTCCGCAAAGATACTTCATCTCTATGGTTTGCAGTCTTAATTTTCATGCTGTCTGTCAACACACAGCTCTCGCATCAGAAAGTACAGATTGGAACAAAAGCTGTCTTATAAACACTTAATTTAACAGACAACTCTTTCTTTCCAATAAATGAGGTTTTCGCGAAGTATATGTTTGTTGTAATCGTTTTCCTTTAAATTCGACATTTATTTTGCTAGTCTCTTTTCCTGTTGCCATTACCTTTGCTTTTTCGTCATTTATTCATAGTAATTTCGAATCAAGGGTATCGTTCGTTCCATACTTTAAGATTTTTACAGAAATCCCACTCAATTATCCTAAAAATCATTAGGCCGTCAGCGAATGCACACTCGTTAATACATTATTATGGCTAAAATCTATGTGAAGCAAGGTATAAATTATCATTTATACAATTTTTGTTATCCACTTTTTTGCTACCTGTAATAAACTTACATTAATCTCAACACATTGTTTCCGGTCAACCAAGTAAAAGTTAAACAATTTAATGGAAACAAAGTTCACTCCAAATTGCTCCAATTTATGCAATAGTATATTGTGATCTACAAAGTTATTATTATTATTATTTTGTTAATTGTTAAATAAATTTTAAGCATTCAATGACTATTGGGAAAGAATAAATTATCTATCTATCAGCACGAGTGTATGAGTGTATGCACATGTATGTACATATGTATGTATATACAAACCTGAAATTGTAGTGACGAATTGAAATTCATGTTTGGATAAGCGGTTGTTTGGATTTGCGCTTCGCCAACGTATTTCGCTATTATACGTTTTGATTTGTCCGCCAGCGAGAAATCTAATCTAACCGTTTCTGACCTGGTATTAACGAATTTGTAATCCAGTTTCAGGTTCGCCCCTACTGAATTCTCCGTCCTGGATATGTAACCGAAAACTTTCGAGGTAAGTCTCTTAGTTTTAAATTTTAAATTGACGTCACTCTGAGATATACCGGATTTTTCAACCCATTTTAAAGTTCCTGTAAACAGAAGCAAATAAAGAATCATTTTATATAACTTAACTTTGTATAAATACTTTTCTAAGCTTTATTGTGTCGCTGGCGATATTCTTAAAATGTTTGTTCTAAAAAATATAACTTAGGGGGTCAAAAAATTTAAAAAATCTTCAGCGCCTCCACCAAAATTTCTATATTAAAGCAAATCTTCTAGCTTCAAACAAATTGCAGCACAAAATATAGAAAAATTGACTGCCTTAGGCGTAGTAATATTACAAGATATTAAGTTATTAAATTTTTGAAAAATCAAGTGAATCCGTTCGAATATGATCTTAAAATAAAATTAGAGGTTGAAAAATGCAATCCACAAAAACTTTATCCTCGGCGCCTCCACCAAAATTCTGAATTCATAGTATATTTTCTTTCACTAGTAGTTTCAAATCTATTGAAGCACCATTGACGTGGTAATATTAATAGAGAAAGTAACAAGCTATTAACATTTAAAATATCAAGTAGACACTTTGTCTATACCCTTGGAAGTTGAAAAATGCAATTGCAAAATGTTTATTCTAAATAAATTACTGAAATGTCTAAAAGTTTTAAACCTATTGCAAATATAGTAAGAGCCGGTTGCCTTGGGAGTGATAATATTAGAAAAGGAAATCTTGAGCTATTAAACTTTGAAAATATCAAGTAAATTACTTTGTCTAGGGTCATTGAAAAATTTAATAATGTTATTTTCACTGCTGCCATCATAAAATTAATTCTAATAACAATTGGAAGATAAAAATCAACGTTTTGCGCTACAGTTTTCCACTGGACATGTCATAAAAATTATATAATGCAACTGTAGATCGCGGATTCAGACTTGGCCATCATCAGTATCGTGTAGCAAAGCATCAACGTCACCTTGTGACGATGTCCTTTGATGTCCTGAAATCCCAAGATCTTTTGACAGAAGTAATAAGTCGTAGTCTGTCGTCTTGATAACCTTTCGTTTTTTCTATCTCCGAGAATATTCCACAATATTGCTTTGCTACATCGTACTGGCAATGGTTAACGAGTCTATATATGTATATTCTAATGTAAGCTACGTCATTAACTACCCAAGCAACACACTTACGTATAATATACGTATGATAAACGTTACCACGGTTGAAAATTGGTTTTGGTCTACAAAATAGACGTATTTATTATACGAAAATTCTATGGAGTGTTTATTAGTCGTCTAATAAACGATTATAGTATTACAAGATTCATATTTGTTTCGTTGCAATACGTATTATAGTTGTCTTTATGAAACGCTTATTAGACGTCAATGGATAGCGCGTATTATATGTATATTTTTTAACTGCTTTATATTTTTTAATATATTCACTCACTTCTAAATTAAACGCTTTATCTACGTATAGTGTAAACATATTATTTTAGATAACTAAAGACGTATATAAAACTATAAGGTTTTGCTCATTTTAATACATACATATCGAGTATTTCTAAACACTATATAAAGTACGTATATTTTCTGTTAATTTTTGAATAATATATATCCGTCTCTACATAAACCGCTTTACTTCCGTACATACTAAATATTATTTTTAGGATATTAAAAATATATATAAATGTGTGTTTTTAATTCAAAATAATTATTAAACGATAATATAATTATTATTATTTGGTTACATCTACTTAGTAGCTAGAAATATCTTCTGCTGTTGTGCTATGCGGTGCACGGCGACAACGATACGGTATCTATAGGTCGTAGGTACACAGTTTCCTATTTATTTTTATTGTTTTTTTTCCTTACCTGTAATTAGCAAAATAATAACGTAGAGCTAATTACTTTTTAATGAACCTCATATTTTTAATTTCTGCCGCCCGATATTGCAATATTTTATTATCGCCGTGATGAAGTTGTGACAAAAAACTACATTATATATTACGTATAAAATGCATCTAATATTGGTATTTGGTATTTGGTAGACGTCTGGTTATGCATCAGCCAAACAGAAAAAACCGAAATTTACGGTCAATATATTTATTGTAACACATTTAAGTGGACGTAGCGTTACAACAGTATAGGTAAGTGTTCATATTTACCATGTGCACTGGTTATATTGTACATTGTTAATGTCCTGCCGCTATTTTATTGAACTATGCCATGATTGTTTTAAAATTCCAAATCTTGCCAATTTTATTATCGACGTTAGTATACTTCATAAACTGATAAATTGTAGGGACTCTTAACAAAAAACGTCACGCTTATTTTCCAAAATAAGGACTAATTTAAAGTATTTATGAAATTATGTCTTGTCGAAACTTTAATAATTTATACCAGGAGTTTTCACAATATTATTTTTCTTCTCATTACCTTTTTAAACCAAAAAATAAAATGCGCTGCTAATTTGAAAACGTAATATCTCTGTTTACAAAGTATATTAACGATTTAACGATAACGGCTCATTTTTTACACATCTAAAAACATTAATAATTTTATTATTATGTTATTGTTGCATATCTCTTTTTCAATCTATTTAATTACACTTATATAGTCGTGCCGTGTCATACATATCAGCTTTATTATGCCAAAAGCAGTTGTAAGCCGAAGACATTTACGTCGACAAGTCGGACAAAAATGTCAACAAACTTTACGAGATATCAGAGATTCAGCAAATTTAGGGTACCATTTTATCTGGATTAATTCTTGGTAATTATTTAGTTTATTATTTTTCTACAATGCTTATTGTTAATTATATTGTAATCAATATAGCTCCTGCAAAACTGGAATTTGCGGGACGTGAACCAGTGAATGTGCAAGATTCAACAATTAAGAGTGCCATACAAGATTGGCTGAAGCAATAAGAAAAGGGATTCTCATATTATCTAAAATTTTGTTCTTGTTTTCGTCAAAATTATATTACTACATATTTGTTTTAAGTACGTGATGTGTTAATAAATATTATTAGTATGATTTCATATTACAAAAGCCTTTAAACTTACTTACTTTTTTAAATGTTATACTCCCCATGCGCACCTATATTCTTCAACTACGTATATGTTTGTTATGTCTGTACCTTCGCAGGACAAAATTGTTTTTATTTGTCAACAATATCAAGGTAAGTATACTACGAGCTTTGGTTATAATAATGTTAATGTGCAGGCAGTGAAATTGAACAAAATGTGAACTAGTCTAAAATAACGTATAATAAGCAAATAATTTATTCATATATAAAATATTTACGATATCCTAAAATAAAACGTACATCGTGTACATATAACAACCGAATTATATATACATATAGAAAATATCTACGATATCCTTAAATAAAACGTATATCATATACGAATATTTTAATGTTGACTGTAACGTATAAAAAACGACTAATTTATCCGAATAAATATAAACTCTCTCATACGAATAAAAACAGAATACATATTAATATGAAATAGACGTCGAATCGCCTGACATTTCTTCGAATGATATACGTATTTCATAGTTGAACATAAAACGTAGAGTTTTGCAATTATATAAACGTTTAATATTCGTAAGTGTGTTGCTTGGGTACACTGTTATTCTGATACTAAGATCTAAATCGAAGGCTGATCACAGCGCGTTAGTAATTTACGTAGGGTTCCAATTTTTTTGTAATCATTGTGTATGTATACATTTCTATATTAACTTACCTTGTAACTCGGCTACATTTTCATTGTTAACGCTTAAAATTAATTTCGGTACATAATTGAAACCGAAATTAATAGGTTCCTTGACTAGCGACAAATGAGTGCCAAATTTCCGTTGCTGATCGATATCCAGGCCAATATCAATATACTTTTCAAGGTTAGTATTTTTGTATTTTCCCTCGGCAAGTACATTTCCAGACGTGGAGAACAATTGTAGCGTAAGATTTCCAGTTTCATCATTTTGTGTTACATTAATTGAGAGTAGTCGTGGTATTTGGGCACCCGGTGTATCCACTACAAAGGTAATATCATTTCTATTATCCTTCACGTTCCACTGGTACTCCATGAAATAAGTCCTGGCCGTGGGGTCGATTTTTTGGAGGGCTAACCTGAATCCGGAGGGGCCTGCTAGTACGAACTTCGGCATATTATTCATTGCGGTCACGTTCATGAAATGATAGTCAGCACACAGCTTAAGGCCAATAGCCTTGTCTACAGCTGGCCAAGTACAAACGGAATGAGCAAACTTATTTTTTTCAATCCCCGATTGCATCTCCTCTAAACTACCTTTCATAACAATCAATTCAGACCTGAAATCACAAAAAAAAATTATTTATAAAATATATAATAAAAAGAATACAATATACATTTTCAAGAAGTAAATAACCTTAATAAAAACCAATTCACATATAGTGATAACATTGCGAGCCTACTTTATCGATTGCATTCCAACAGTTGGACAAATTTGTTTTATATTTTGTTTCGACATATGACAAAACAAAAGAGGACATGAAATAGATAATTTACTTGTATTGTTGCGGACTAGCAATGTTAAAGTTATATATAGGGTGTTTATTAAACATACGACAAAAAATCAGGGGGTTATTCCCTGGACTATTCTAAGAATATTATGCCCTTTGATGATTTTTCAAAAACCGCTTTGTTTCGAAGATATAGGGCGAAAAATTTTCGACGAAAACAACATTTTATATAAAAATTACATATAAAGCTTTGTAATCTACAGGAACTGTTGAAAATGACTCCAGCTAGGATGTAAGAGTCCAATATTCTCCTCATTGAATGCTAAACTATTTCAAAAACACCAGTATCGTTTCTTATTGAGTTACACCCAGCAATTATCCGATTTCTCAAATCAGGTTCTTTTAACTTTTATTATTAAAACTCAAAAACACTTCAACGAAAGATAATATTATAACATCCGTTAATTAAATTTAGATCTTAACACTTAAATATTACATTGTCGCTAGGGCCCTCTATCTGCAATTATACGAAGCTTTCTTTTTATATCTCGCATTATTGTTTGGACGGCTTCAAAATCAAATTGTCTAGTTCTTTAAATACCCTCTGTTATCATTGTTGTTCATTTCAAGCCTACGGGACATTTGGAGGATTGTCGATTCTAGGAACATGGTATTCCTTGCTAGCACAATGCGCCGACGCAAGGTCAGGCCAAAAACATGTCACTATTAATGTGATCTACATTAATGAAATTCACTAGTTTTTCAGACAGTTGTCCATATATAATTCTGCGGCGATTGCTTGCCCCCTTACACGGCATTTATAAGGTCTAGATATTCCCAATTCAGATATGGCACACTAGACCAACACTTTATCAGAAGATCTTAAGTTATTAAACTTGTTAAAAATCAAGTCATTCACTTCGTCTATGATCTTAGAATAAAATTGGAAGTTGAAAATGCAAGCCATAAGAACTTTATTTTAAATGAAGTATCCTCGGCGCCTCCACCAAAATGTTATATTATCACGGATATTTTCAATATTATCTGTATAGAAACCTGTAGCTCCGCATGGCTAAATGTAAAATATTTCTCGTCGTTTTCCATACTTTATACCATTCCGTGCTAAATATCCAGTTTGAAATATTAAGACTATAAGAAAGTTTATGGGTAGACACCTCAATGGTATTTTTGGTACGTTCGGATATTCTATTGACTTGAACAACAGTTAACTTGCGTGGGAGGACTATTTTTGAGAAGTTTATATAGTTCTTTTTGATATGCGTTGTTCACTTATATCTCGTTTGGGCAGCTGCCCAACCAGGTTGTAAATAAAATTACGAATATTTAGTTTGTATGACATTACAGAACTGACAGACACTAATGTCAAATGTCAAATTAATTAATAAGATACCGATCAACAAATTTCTTCATGGCTCACTAGATCTATTACATTTACTATACTACAGAGAGCATTAATACTTTTCCCAAAACTTATGTAACAGGTGTTGGTACTTTGATTTTGAAAATTCAAATTAGAAAGTTATTGCTATCACAAAAGCAGAACCGTTTGCTGGAACAAGAAATAGTTATAAATAATTTGTATTGAACGGAATTTACAATTAACTTGATAGGTTTTATGCATATCAAATTATACCCAGAAACAGTTAAAATGACATAAATGAAATAATTCAATACTTTATTGAGTTTGTAACTCTAAATCCTAGACCAAATAATGGGCAACTGGAAAAAGTATCGCATATATTGGGGGACAAATGACTAAGCCGACAAAGTAGTGTATTCAAAAGCGTCAAAGGTGTCTGTACAGGGTGAGTCATTAGTAGCCGCTTCTTCGATTGCTCTTTTGTGTTTTAAATAAAAGAAAAAATAATTAGTGGAAGATCCATGGTAGCTTATGGCGCATATTGTAAAAATACTTTAAGCTCTGACGTACTTCCGGTTTCACCGGAAATGCACGGAACTTATTTTTTTTAAATGACTCACCCTATATATTTTTGGATTTTCTTGTACTGCTTTAAATTGTCTGTCCAACTGTTTTTTCTTTTTCAAAATTGAGCCAATAGGTTTTGAGTTATTAATTTTTTTTGAAAATATTTGACCAAAACACGTGTTCAGAAAAAAATCATTTTCACATTGTTTTTAAAAGTAAAAACATTAACTTTGGTGGTGCTTGTAGCCAAGAACATTCTGCATCATTTGGTAAACTTGCACTCGACAATACCTCAAAAAAACTTTGTTTTTTCAAAGCCTACTTCCCGAAATTTTCACATACCAAAAACTTATTTTTTTTAAATGGAACACCCAGTATTTTATTGAGGCATTTTGTTCCTTTTTTTATTCTTTTTCATTTTTGTTAATGTTCTACACCTATCTTTTGTAATTTCTGATATAATCACTATAAAAGCAATTAGCGGTCAATTAAAGAACTACGAGCGCTGTTGTTCTATGCACCAAAATATTCGTTCAACCAATACTGGAAGGCAGGAATGGCGCCCGACTTCCTTAGTCAACTGTCAAACAAAGTAAATGTTAAATCCAACTATCCAAAAAGTAATAATTTTACAGAATGAAGAGCATCGCATTTCAATTTTTTAATTCCGGCAATATTCAGATGCAGTATTTCATTTTTGACACTGTTGGTTAACATCGAAATAAAATAAAGCTTATGTTTGCTGACATATATGAAGATGTCTTCAAAAAGTTTTAAACATTCCTCCGTAGAAAGCGAAGATACTCTCCTCCATTAACATTTTCATCAAAGTAGTAAGGTTCAATTATGTAACAACCCACTAATCCTCCCCACAGTTTTAATGACGAACGATTTTGAAAGTTTAAAGGTGTAATAAAATGGGAGGGTTTTAAGTGTTATAATAACGGAAATTGTGACGATGAACGTATTCACTTTAATAGAAGGTGACTTCGTTGGTAAACAACAAAAAATTGAGAAAGCCAGAATAATTTATCTGCTGCCAATTGACAAAACTATAAGCGATTCTGAAAATTTCTTTCATCTAACCCTGTGTATGAATATGCTACCGGTGATTTTCATATTTCCTAATTATTCTGGATTCTCAAATTTGACTTATGTCTAACTGTCGACTAATTTTCGTAGTACTTGTATAGAGGTGTTCGGCTACACTCGCAAGTACCGTAAACGTCTTATCCTCACCAGTTATTGCTTTTTCCGCTCTTTCTTTTATATTCAGTAGGTACTCTTCGTTGGTAAACAACAAAAAATTGAGAAAGCCAGAATAATTTATCTGCTGCCAATTGACAAAACTATAAGCGATTCTGAAAATTTCTTTCATCTAACCCTGTGTATGAATATGCTACCGGTGATTTTCATATTTCCTAATTATTCTGGATTCTCAAATTTGACTTATGTCTAACTGTCGACTAATTTTCGTAGTACTTGTATAGAGGTGTTCAGCTACACTCGCAAGTACCGTAAACGTCTTATCCTCACCAGTTATTGCTTTTTCCGCTCTTTCTTTTATATTCAGTAGGTACTTTCTGTTCACTCAAACCGTCCCTTTATACTTTCGAAGGTTTCTGGCTTTCTGGCTTCGGTTGACTTCTATGAGGGATCGTTGTGCATAAAGTCTGGATGCCAGCAAAGAGTTTCTTTCAGATTTACCGAAAACGTCAATCATGCCTATTAACTCTTCATAATATAATAATAACTCATCTGGATGATAACTAAGAGCTATGCTTTTATAAGTTTGACATAAATATATACCGACTTTCTTTAACAGTTGTCCCAGGTAGTCAGCCGCATTCCAGCCTTTATTGGACGAATATTTGGGTGCAGAGAACAGCGCCCGTAGTTCTTTAATTGACCGCTAATTGCTCCTATAGTGATTATCTCAAAAATTACAAAAGATAGGTATAGGACATTGTTAACAAAAATGAAAGAGAATAAAAAAACGAACAAAATTCCTCAATAAAATACTGGGTGTTCCATTTAAAAAAAATAAGCTTTTGGTATATGAGGATTTCAGGAAGTAGGCTTTGAAAAAACAAAGTTTTTTGAGGTATTGTCGAGTGCAATTTTACCAAATGATGCAGAATTTTCTTGACTACAAGCACCACCAAAGTTAATGTTTTTACTTTTAAAAACAATGTGAAAATGATTTTTTTCTGAACACGTGTTTTGGTCAAATATTTTCAAAAAAAATTAATAACTCAAAAACTATTGGCTCAATTTTGAAAAATAAAAAACAGTTGAACAGACAATTTAAAGCAGTACAAGAAAATCCAAAAATATATAGGGTTAGTCGTTTAAAAAAATTAAATTCCGTGCATTTCCGGTTCAAACGGAAGTGCGTCAGAGCTTAAAGTATTTTTAGAATATGCGCCACAAGCAACCATGGATCCTCCACTAATTGTTTTTTCTTTTATTTAAAACACAAAAGAGCAATCGAAGAAGCGGCTACTAATGACTCACCCTGTATAATGTAGTAATTTTAAAATTAATTATGATACTTTTTTTCTCATCTTCGATATATTCTTTTATATAACAAGGAGGATAAATTTGAACAGCAACATTTATTAAATTTAAGCCTTCCAGTAGTCAGGTTTGCTAATAAAAATCAAAATTAATTGTAAAATCATTTAATTAATCCAGTACCTCAACGATGTTAATTTTTTAATAATTAAATTATTAACGGTAAAATGTGGAAATAATTGGAAAAGATGAAAATGGACTCGCGTTGTAAGGGTATTTTTTCCGGGACAAAAATCGGCATTAATACGAAACCGAGCAGTGTACAGTTTCTCTCTCTATATTAAATTGACCTACAATAATTACTTTTGGAAATTAAAAGGCATGTACTTCAACTCGCCCAAAAACGTGCAAAAATAAAGTTACAAATTTGCGATTTTTTTTAATGCTATGTTATCAGAAAAGAGATTAGTTAATATATAATCTTTTACATGTCGCCTCTGGTTATTTATGAAATATATTACATTATTTTTATTTCTAAAATAATTTAAAATCCTAATTTAAATAGAAAGGTTAGTTGTTTTAGTATATAAAAATTTGATATCAACATATTTGCAGTGTCTTAACCAAAGCATTTTAGAAAAGCAATTAGTAGAGGATTAAATATACATATTATGGTTTTCTCACTTAGCTCCTAATATCTCCGTTGTTTGCTTAGGTACACCGAATGTTACTCTAATGAACTGTGCACCACGCATTGTGATACTAGTTTCAATAGCCGGCGATGTATACAAACTTGTCTTCAGTTTAATGCCTGTACTAGCGTAATAAGCATCAACGGACATTGTTCCAACAATATCCAGGGCGATGTTCGGCTGAATATTGGCATTCAAATCCAAGCTTTTGTTCTTCATAAAATTTGTCGAATTCAATTGACCCAATATTTTCATATTAACAGATGCTGTGCCCACTGCATTTAAAGTAACTGGCAATCCTGCACCATTGGGCACTATATAACTAGTATCCATGAACATGACAGCTTTGTTATACTTTATCTCCTGCATATAATAATGTTTTATTATATTAAAAATATATATATTTAGAAATTTGTCTACTTACATTGCCTGAGAAGATACGTTTTATGTGTTCTATCGGATTAATATGATTTAAGGCAGATTTAACTTCTTGATCACCATTAAATGTGTTGTATTTTAGTTCATTACCGAATATTTTCATTCCAAGACTTATCTGCAAATTTAATGCATACATAGAATTAGAAAAAAGAATAAAATTAGATCTAAACTTTTAATTTAATAAAATTTTAAAATAGTCTATATTGGAAAACAATTGAGCTCTATCGAAAATATGGAAACTATAATCTTAAAATTTAGTGTACATTTATAAAAGCTGACAAAATAGTATTGGAATTGTTGCATTCGAACATGTTGTACATAATAGTAGCAAAGCTTTACAAAATTAATTTTCAGATTTAATACATTCATGATATTACTAAAATAAATATAAAACAAAGAATTTGTTTAATTTTGACAAGATCTATATTGGATAACAACTGAGCTCTACCAAAAATAGAGAATTTTATGTATAACTTTTAATAAAATGACATATTCATTAAATTCAATTTTGTTTTTAAGTTTAACACATTCATAAAATAATAAGAAGTTAGAAGTTCCAGTAATAAAATATTGACAAAGAGTATGTTGAGTAAAAGGTGGTCACTAGCGGTGAAAAATACCTTTTTATTAGATAAAAATATCGCGAAAGTACGTTATAGAATCGAATTTCATTGAAGCGGAGTAAATTTATTCCATATAATTGTTTCCAAAAGTGTCTCGTTGCTGCAATTATTATCTTACACCGTTTGTTGAAATCATTTTCTTTATTATAGATTTTATTTTATATTTAACTCATTTCTATCAAATAAACGTCATTAATAAAGTCTACAACTGGATATATATAATGAAAAGCAACAATCATCATTGTTGCTTTTTATCTCCAAGGTTATCACATCTTATTCCTACACTGCACTGACAAGAACCAATGAGTTCGAAACACGTGTCTGCAGTTGCATTTTCAGCGGAGTTACCCCACGAAATTCTTTACTTGTATTATATATATATATATATATATATATATATAATACAAGTAAAGAATTTCGTGGGGTAACTCCGCTGAAAATGCAACTGCAGACACGTGTTTCGAACTCATTGGTTCTTGTCAGTGCAGTGTAGGAATAAGATGTGATAACCTTGGAGATAAAAAGCAACAATGATGATTGTTGCTTTTCATTATATATATCCAGTTGTAGACTTTATTAATGACGTTTATTTGATAGAAATGAGTTAAATATAAAATAAAATCTATAATAAAGAAAATGATTTCAACAAACGGTGTAAGATAATAATTGCAGATAGGTCATGCATTTTAATTGTTGTTGTGATCTTCGTGTTGGTGTTTTTTAAAATACAACTAGTAATGTCCGTCAAAAACTTTGGTTTTAATTTTACTGAGTAATTGATTTGTAATTGTTAAATGTAATTTTAATATGTGACACCTTAATGGCCTATATAATATATTAAAAAAATTTTAATTTAGTGTACCACCAACATGAGTTCTCTATGTTTATGATTGGATCTGTTAAGATAATTTTCGAGTCCATAGTGGCAAAGTCTGATGATGGAATAAATTATTCCGAAACGTTACCAGCCACAAATAGAATGTTTTAATTAACCCAGCCCACACATTCTGACCTTCCTGGTTCAGTAAATTTACATACCTATATATATATATATATATATATATATATTACATGCACGTTTTTTTCAAATATGAAAAAATATAAAAATAAAATCAATACAAAATAAACGAATAATTAAATAAACAACATTTAAACAAAAAAATTTAATTTTCAGCTTTGACGTGAGGGATTTTTTTATGTCATAATTTAACGCATAATTAAAATCCTTTTTCTCCGTGAATATGACAATAACGTCTCTATAATTTCGTTTTTGCTTAGAGTCAGAACAATGTAAATAGTTACCACACCTTTACACCATACAACCCGCGGCACACAAAAGATAAACATTATCAGTGGTTCCAGTTATTGTGCAAGTTAGTTGGCGTAAGGACAGGTTTGAGTTCCGCGTTAGGTAAACATATTACATATAATGCAATGCTCCCACAACGTAGCAATGCAGTCGACGCTAATGTTCAGGAGGCGATGAATATTGTTCAGAAACCCATCGTATGTCCTTCGGGAGCAGTCAAGTAAATATATACCGTTGTTCTATACCCAGGAAAAAATACCGATCGTAAGTCTGTTCATTTTGGAACTGCAGAATTAATTAAAAATACCATTTAATTAAAATCTTAGATACACTAGAAATGCATATTATTTGGATTTTATATTGGCAATGAGATACCACTACGTAAATATGTATTATTTTGGTTTATTATCACTTCTTTTTATTATGGAGCGCTCCTTTTAAAAGAATGTAAAACATGAAATGGAGGATTTTCATATCTAAGAAAAATTTTCAAATTTGGCGTTGAGAGATTCTTGAAAAACCTATACGGCTGAAAGTATCGCAGATGTTTGGGAGTGAATAACTCATTTACCAAAAAATTCTATTCGAAGAAACTATCATACACACTTTAAGTAGACGATCTTCTACCAACAACGGACTTAAGGACAATGTTTCGCAAATTTTCTTATATATCTGATATTCAATTGCACTCAGAAAGTCAGCTTTGCATGGCGTGATACGGTACTAAAACAAATTATGTTTCAAACGTTACATCACCGGTTCCTACAAGAAATATTTAATATTTCCTTTCCGTACTGGGTCGCTAGAGTTAATAGTAAATAGTTCACTAAAAATTAATATTAGTACGTTCATAAAACTAAACAGCCTTTCCTTCTTTGTAAAGTGAAAATAACATCGTAACGTTACACTTGCCACTGTTCGTTGCTATTATGATTCTGTCAATAGATAGGAAATTTCATCAACTAATTGCTCTGGTCTATATCTTTTTATTAGTGAGTTTCTAGGAAAACCACATATGGATGAGAATAATTTGGAATTCTCAGAAATTTGAAAATATTGTTTCTTTTCGGTCTTACTGAAATAATTTAGAGAAATTTTTCTTTACTTATTTAAAACTTGTTTCTATGCAGTACTTTGTTTATTAGCTTATTAATTAAGTTAATTTTTCCGTTTTCCATTAGTCAATGTTTTATCAAGAACAGCAATCAGTAGTACAATGGAAGATTTTTATATTATCTACTTAGCCATGATGAATACTGAAAATCTAAAATTTTTACTGTCAAGTTGCTATACATGTTGATGTTTACTGACGAAATTTGCTTTATATAGAACGTGTTTTTTTCATGTGGCTTTAACTCGCAAAAAAATGAACAAAATTGTCCTTGAACATAAAATCTTAATCAAATCCTTGAAAAGGGCAGGAAATTTGCTCACCTATCAAAGAATACTTAAATGTGCCACCATGTTTAATGACAAAATATTTGTACGGATCCAAGCAGTTGGTCCACCAGAGATCTCCGACGCCAAAAAAGGCTAAAACGCAGAATCATGAAAGCTGATGGCGAAGATGCTTTGAAATAATGGTAGGAATCTTACTGATTGAATACACGAAAGGAAAGCTCTACAATAACAGCAGAACTCTGCAGGGAAAAAATTAGAAAGGGAAAACTGTCATACAGAAAAAAACTTCTCATAGTTGAGGAGCATTCAGCAAAACTCAACATCGATATGGAGATATCCAAACAATTCCTGTTGCTAATTTGGAGCAAAAGTCAACATCTTCCATTAAAACAGAGCATCAAATACGTAATATTGGAAAGAAGTTTGAATAAATGTGTCGCTGTTAATGACTCGTATGTTGGAAGATTGTATACTGTGACTTACATATACACGCAAAACTGACATAAGTAGCGTTTTAAGTTTTAAAGCCATTGTCGACAGTCTCCACGTGCACTGATGAGGCCTCAAAGGCCGAAACACCGGTGTCTGTGCGTTCGATTGTCGGCAATGGCACTTAATGTATGTGTGTATCCCAAACACATGCATATATGCATATACGTTTAACGTATAAATGTATATATGTAAGTCACAGTATTTATTTACTGCTTGATATTAGTTTTAACATCCATGTGTTTACACTTTTCATTTTCGTTTTTATTTGTATACTATGAAAATAAAACATATTATATATTAACAGCAGTGTCCACTTATACAATCTACGCATAAATTTTCAATCTGTTGATGGCTTTTTAACACGTAATGAACATACGTTCACCTTATGTAAAAAAATATGCAGCGCATTTTATACAGTATAATACTTAGGTAATTGTGTGGATTTGTACGTATTTCTCTTCTTTTATTTTGCATTAATATGCTAATTTTCGAATAAGCTACGATGTCTTAGCATGAGGACAAGACATACAATAAGGAAACGTCGTCAGTTTCCAAAAAAAGAATATAGGAAACATGAATTTCGACCTGCTAAAATATCGTCGAGAGACTACTGTAGAGACCGATCATGCCACTTCCTATCTTATGTGTTTATAAACTTATAATTTATTATACTAAACATGGAAAAATACGTAATACCAATGCTGATAATTTATCAAGTTCTTCTAAGACTATAAGAAATGCGAACAATATATCGATTCGTTGCCACAGAACTAAACTTGTCATAAAAGTACCTACTATGCAGTCTAAACAGCATTTGCTACGATAGACATTTATTTTAATTAAACGCACATTCCATAAGCTTCAGGAATATCTCCACTTTTAAGAGTTAATTTATTTTCTTTGTTTAGTATATATTTTAGTTGATTCTATTACTTTTTTGTATTATGTAGTTTTATAATTATAAAAATACTGTATAGAATGGATAGTACTTAATATTTAGATTGTTATGATGTGCAGTTTATTTTTATATAGCTCGGTATTTCTGAGACCTTCATAATAATTTAAAGTACCGCTGGGGGTTTACTACCAGGTCTATCTTTGTATTTACTGCCAATGCTAAATTGATCGTTTTCTTGGAAATGTCTTTCCTACATTGTTGATTAGGTGCCCTACAATAAGCGACGAGTTCTTCTTTGACCGTGCGAGAGACAAGTACATATATATTTCTTTACACACAACACATTACCTTAACATATTAATAGTAAATTAATATTTAAATCAAAGTGTATTTTTTGCACAACGAGTCTTCCCACAGACTTTCAACCTGCGCAGCAAAATAAGTGACAAACTCCAGCCCACTACGAACTACAATAGTTATTTACGAACCAAATTCGAGAAAACATAATTTTGCGAATAGGGTGGGTCACTGATGTATGAGAAAAAATAAAAGTTCTCGAATCATATTCTAATAGCAAATTTTTTTTTGTCTTACGTTAAAACAAATAACAACAAATTGCTAAAAAAAAGTTTAAAAAAATCACATCTTGAGCCCGCGCCGGAACTCCTAAGAATTAAGTATTTTTGAAAAAAGAAGCCATTTTTTTAAATTTTAATACATTATTTACTATCAATTATTATTATTAATTAAAACTGAAAACATTTTTAATTAAACTTAAAAAAAAATAAAACTTTGGTTCTTATTCAACATAAAACAATAAAATCTCGAATTATATTACTTATTTTTTGGTCACAAAATCTTGTTTACTGTCAAATCTGGGCATTTCTCGTCTTGATTCAAGTTTCGTCTGTATTAAACCTTCTCTTGATTTTTTATCGCATAGAGTCATGGATGCTTCTGACACTATTTTCATAGTTCGTTCCATCGCCTGAGTATGACATGGCAACTTGGCAAAAATTAGATTGTCACTTTCTTGACACTTAACTGCCGCATTTATATCTTCAGTAGCGAAGTTTCGAAGAATTGGTGGATCGAAAAACTTTTTATTCCAATTTATAACTTCACAGTAGTTACTTGCGTCAAAATTGATAGTCGGGACCTCAAACACGCGAGGTTGCTTTCCAGTATGATGTGAGCTTCGTGCTTCTTGAATTCGTCTGGCTGCCAGTTCTCTCACTGTTTTATTTTCATCCAACAACATCGATAGAAGCAAGCTTTCTGGGTGAGCAAAATAGGCGTTACGTTGAATTACGGGATCTATTACTAGTTTTTACTCTGCAGGAAGGTATCGTGAGTTTGTTACCAATTTCCAAAAATTTTTAGACCCATGTTTGCAAGTTGGATTTGTTTTTATTTCAAACCATACTGGAGCGTAAACTTTTACACAATACTCAGCTAATACTTTTAGCTGATATGACGGGTTTGATGTAGAAATATATAAACGTAAAATTCTATTTGCTTTTGTTAGCCATCGAGCATGGGATATTTTTCCTGGAGACCAGTTAGCTAAGCCATCGTAGCAGTGTCCACTTATAACAGATATAGTTATTTCATACTGATCTGTACTTAAGCCCTCAAATTGTATTTCCGGAAGCTGGCCTTCCATTCTCTCGTACTTGGCTATGGGTGAATTTTCGCAGTTTTCTAATAAGTTGCCAATAGGACCAGCATGCGAATATGGTCCCTTGGTAACACAATGTAGTTTGTTCAATAGATGTTTTAATGGCAATTCGTTCAAATGTAGCATGCAAATAGTCCATTGCAGTGGGCGCTGAAATCTTATTTCCAATAGTCTTATTACTCCGTTAAATTTCCCAGTGTTAGTGACTGTACCATCACAACCAATTGCCATCAAATTTTCTTTTTTAATTTTTTGAGACGAAAGAAGGGCAATAATTGACATTTCAATACTTTTAAAAGTACTTCGTTCTGGTGTTGCATAGCCAACATAAATTGAATCTGGCTCCATAAGAACAGATACATGTTCCTCAATCAATATTCGTCTGTATTTCTTAGCTCCATTTTTCATAATATTAAGCGTCTTATCTTTTCGGCCGTCAAAGTATAAAGCTGGTAGGTCTAGCTGCTTCTGCTTTTGAATATGTTCCTTACGTACTTTCTTTTCCGTCGTATTTTTGATTTATCAAAGATAGGAGATATATCTTGCAATACAGAAGAAGCAATAGGAGCCGCTGCTCTACCGGAAACACCGTAACGGTCACAAATTTTTGACAACATAGGCAAACTGAATTTTTTTTTGTTTTTTTTTTTCCTTCTGCCTTTGACATGGAAGGTAAATTAAAAGAATCATCACAAGAAGAACTGGAATTACTTACAGATAACTCCAAGTTCTGCTGGTTTGAGTTAATTTTGTCGTGACTTTTATTTACGTTTTTTTTTGTCTTTGGTGCTCGGACTGCTCTTTTTTGCAATTTAGTTGTAAGAACTCGATCTATTCCTCGAATACGCATCATTCTCGCCCCCCTTTGGTCACCCAAAAACTCCTGTTCTTCTTTGGGTACCTTATATTGCCTTGGACAGCAACAAAGCTCAATTTGTTTACATTTACAGGAACAAATATCAAACAAAACTCTGCTACGTCGGAGAAAATTTTCTTTCTGATAAACGGATGTTTTTTTCAACGACTTTTTGAGATTTTTGCACTTTATTTGATAACCGTTTATTAGTTGTATGACTCTTCTATTTGAAACTGTAGGAAAAACGATGGTTCTTTAGTAGTATTCCTCGTTATTTTTAGTTGCAACCTATTCCACTCATAGCATTTCATAACATCTTCGTAAGTTGGCAAAACGTTATCATTAATATCTTCTACATTTACGAATATCGGGCAGAAATAACCTTGGCTTCTGGTTTCCATAATAACGATTAGAAGTTAAAACAGTTCAAATAAAAAAATAAACACACAACTTCACTATCCGAGTAGTAAAGCCAAACTGATCTTTTTATTAAGTATTATTTTATATATATTCTATCAAAAATATTACCTGGAAGAAGATATACGTTTCAATGAATGAATTGCTTGTGTGTCTGAATTCTCGAGAACTTAAAAGTCGTTGGGATACAGTAATATGCTTTTCTGCAATATAATGCTATGTTGTTATGTAAAAAAAGGGATATGGTCGTTATATTCAAATTTAACAAAATTGAAGATGAAAGCGCGGGCTCTTACACTAAAAATAAATTAATAATATTTTACAGGGGCTAATGCAGATAAGAATACAACATATTTAAGCTATTAGAAGTCGATACGAGAAAAAGAAAATTTGACCCACCCTAAGAGCCAGTTTAGGGACACGAATTTTTAAGTTGCTATACTGGGTGATTCAAATTAAATGTTTACCATTGTTACTTCCTTTATTGTAGGAGTTAAGTAGTTGTATAAATCGGCTTAACTTTTAAGGATTTCATCGACAATTTCGAAGTAATGAAAATGTTTTTGACACGAAAGGACAAGGATTATTTCAGAAGAACTGGAAATTACCGTGTTAACGTATTTTGAAGTGTTCAGTGCAGACGTTAGAAAATGGTGACACCGGAAGAAGATTAAAGTTTTGTGTGTTGTTTATTGGTAAATATACTGAAGTTATAAACTTTACCAAACAAGTATTGTAGAATGACCAGGCAAATTTTTCAAATAGCGATATGTAGATACAATAGAAAGAATAATCATTATTGGAGTTGAGAAAATCCTCTATTAGTTTAGCAGAGTAATCAACATAGACGTTTTAGTATTAATGTTTGATGTTGTTTGATTCGATCCACATATTCTTATTACATAGAAATCCTAAGACCGTTATTAGAAGAATTCCTCGATAGTGTGGATTAAGCGAATCGTCCAAATGTTTATTTTCAACAGGATGGGGACCCTGCCCATAATTATCCAGCCATTCTAGCACATCTGCAGAGATTCTTTCGAGATAGGTAGATAACCACCCCATGGCCCAGTTAGTTTTTCCCTTCGTTCGCTTTACATAACACCTCTAGACTTTTATTTTTGGGTATATGTAAAAAACGTGGGATATAAAGCAAGATACAATACTGAAAATGAACTCTAAGATTCTACCCGCAATATTATTAATTCTATTGATGGGAAAGTTGTTTTTAATGCATCAGGAAATGTTTTGAAAATAGCACAAACATGTATTGAATTAAGCGGCGATGTTTTTGAAAATTTAATTTATAATATTTTTTTTTATTATACTACAATTTTACTTTATAAATAAATTATGTTCATCGAAGTTCACTACACTCTCGTTTTGAATTACATCGATTATTCTCAACTTTTGAGGAAAAAGGCAATTTAAAACTTCTGTTAAGCAATTGATTTTGCATCGATTGGTATAAAAATACACTGGGTGTTCCATAAGAAAAATATATTTTTTTAAAAGTAACTGGCAGCCTACACGTTCAATTGTTTTTCTGTGTTCATTATCGTAATCAGCAGAAAAACACTACAATTTTCCTAATTTAACCGACTACTTAGCTTCTAGATATAATAACGGAGATAGCAATGGTGAACACTTAATTTGGATCACTCTGTATCTGTTAATTTTATTTTGTGCTCCGAATTAAAATAAAAAAATGTACACGGTTTTTATGTATCAATTTAATAAGTCACAAGTAATAACTAACCAAAGAAGTTTCAAAAGAAAAGCGTTTTTTGTTATAGGTCCACTTAAAATGTTCGTTTTGGGACATATCTTCACCTAGATAGGTCTTCATCTAATAACAATCTACCCTTCTACTAGAGTAAGTTAGCGCATTTAGTTTATGTCCCTTCGCATAGAAAGAAAACCGTAAAAGTAAATACAATTAAACTTCTGGCAAAAGACGATGTTTTCATTGAATATATATCATTAAATATTATCTTATCCATCTCAAGATTCTAATTACAAGTTTATGACAAGCCATTAATTCGTATCAAAATACTCAGTGATAGGTTATTACCTTAGGGTTATCGAAGTTATTATCAATAACATCCGAATATTTATCAATTTCTGCTTGCATGTTGTTCCCATCATCGATATCACGCGTCCACTTCATCCTCGACATTCGATCCTTCACGTTCTTTCCGCTGAAGGCCCCCTTCGGTCCAAATATTGATTCTAAACGTTGCTCAAAGCCCTCAAATCGTCCGTACACCTGAATAACAAAAGGGAAAAATAAAAAAAAATGCCCCTACCCGTACTCATTTTACCATACAGCACCTCTAACAAGTTGATGGATTCCCCGAATAAATCAACGGTCAGGTTTAGCATGGCAGACCTAGGGATGTATGAGGAGGGTGAAAATATAACATTACTCTCGTAGTTAGCACCTATAATAGAGAGATGGTATTCGTTAAATGTTATGATTTTCAACAAAGAATTGTGTTTATTTATTATTTTCGAAACAAGTAATGGAATAGCTGTAATAAAAATTAATATTGTAACGTTTTCGGGTTCGCAATAAACAACTCGTGCAATTTATTTATTTAAAAACAGTATATTCATACACTTAAAATTATATAACAATATAAAAACATAAAACTAATGTATCACACTTAAACTACTACTAATAAATTAACATAGGTATTTATTTACTACTACTATTATTTAAGTCCGTATATTTATGTAACACTTATATTTATATAACAACGCACCACTATATTTATTTTGTATTGTCCTTATATTTATGATTACTCTTCGGCTACCACTATTTATTTCTTCGCACTCGAGACTACTTAAAGACGTCTTATTCCCGAATTATTCCGCAATTAATTCTCCATCGGTGATCCAGCCGCCTTATATACGTATGAGAAGATTATTAGAACATTCGGGCACAGTCCGGCTTTTTCTCCACATGTACGAGAAACGTTCTAGTCTTTCGCTATGCACGCCGTACGGCGTGGAGATGATTCATGGCTATTTACATTTCGTTTTTATACGTCGCGCCGAGATGATTTACAACCTTTTTTTATTGTCGCTCGAATGTCTGCTGGTTTCATTACAATATGTTTAAATTGCTGTATAAAAAGAAATATTTCATACGAATACGCATTCGAATTTTGTATATTTTTAATATTTTATACTAACAATAATAAAATATTGTGATCATAAAACTATATTTCGTCATCCACTAATTGATGTTGTTGAGTAATAATTAAATTTCCCAACAAGTTAACATCGAAACAAAAACATTAAAAGAAAAACAATTAATTAAAAACGTCTAAAGCAAAGTTATTAAAATTCTTGGCACAATTCACCATCATCAGCAAAATATTTGTTCTGGCAGTCGGTAGTAGAAATGCTTCAATTACTCTTGAGCATGGACGAAGTAATCAAAAATTAACTTCTGCACATAACTCTATTCAGTAGATCTTAAAAAGGAATGAAATTTTTTACAAAGTTTGAATCAACTAGATGTCGTTTTGCTTCAAGCGATTTAACTTCAGGGTACGTTCCATCGAATTTGTGACAGAAATGCCCTAGAAACTTGCGCTGTACTAATTCAATCGCATTAATACAGTATTTGTCGACATTTAACTTTAATTTGTTTAAAGTCCACCAATTCGTGACTCGGTCCAGGTTCTCTTGAAGAAAATCAGCATCTTGAGCACCATCAATTCGATGAATTTTTTTTTAAATCATTCCCATAGGTCAAAACAATTAGTAGAAGCTATTTAATCATTAACAAAGACTTTAAATAATAAGGGTCTAAGATTGGACCCCTGGGGCACTTCACAAGTAGAAACATACAACCTTGATTTGTAGCCATTACAGTATAGAAAGTTACTTCTTCCAGAAAAGTAAGAACTAATAAGTGTAAACAGTGAATAGCTGAAACCGAACAAACTCATTTTCCCTAGAGATGAGCATGCTCAGTGGTGTCAAAGGCACAAGAAAAGTCTATGTAAATAACATCCATCTGCTCCTCTTTGGCTAGTGTGACATAAAGCCATAAATAACTGTTTACCTTTGTTTAAAGAAAAATCAAACTTTTCTAGCTTCTGTTCTAAGTATTCAGAAAATAATTTTGAACAATATTTGTAAAGAAATTCAAAATTTGAGTCGGAAGTAATACTTTTGTTTTTATCGAGAGATAGTTCTTTTTTTGCAAATATCTTACAATTTAGCCATTTTGCACAGAATTATTAAAAATATAAATGCATTCGGAAATTAAATTAATAAAACCATTGTTATGAAATAAACGTACTACCTACTTAAATCTACAATGGAGTAGTTTATCAGTAAGAACATTTATAAGGTACCACTGAATGAAGTTCATAATTCATATACTTTTGTACAACATAGATGAACAATTTCAAATGTTATTCTGAAATTTTTTTTGGAAGATCAGATTAAATTTAAATTACTTCATTTAGAAAGTTGCCTGGTTAGGTTCTATATCTCTCATTCCCTATAATTAAGATTATTTAATAAGATTTTCCCATAAAATTATTTAATAAATTGTTATCAGTGAATATATCTGGTCACTAAATATGAAAGTTTTTTTGTCAATAATTGATACAGATTCATGCTATTTTTACAGTTCAACAAAATTATATTTTATTAATCGCGGATGAGCTTTAAACAGTTCAAAAACTGCTCAGTAAACACACGATATGTTCAATTATTAAAACAACACCGTGTGCTGGCGAACTTCCATTTATAGCTATTTTACGTAAATGAAACCCACACGCCTGTATAATGTAATTGATCTGTTTAGATTTCCATGAATGATAAACACATAAAAGCTTTTCCACAGAGATTGATTATGAGAATAGTTTGCAATAATATATGGAAAATATGGAGATTTATTAATGCAAAAATTCGATAAATTATGAATTGTTGAGGTTTCATCAAGGCCCAATGCCAAGATAAACTTTATATTTATTTTTTTATATTCAGATTTTCTATCTAAGCACACAGTGACCAAGTTCTCGCAAAAAAACTCGCAACACAAAAAAACTGGTGCCCATAGTGCAATATTTATACGAACACATTCGAGCTATTTTCGACCTTCCCCCTAGTCTCAGTGACTATTTGAATTACATTGCTGCATTAAGATTGCCAATAAAAAGTAGTATTCCAAATTTCATTTATCTAAGCGGAATAATTTTCAAGATATGAGAATCCGTCATTCGCGATTTTGGGCAGACACTGACTGATTGACACATTGATTATCATAGGATACTTTGCATTAAGTTGATAGTATATATGTAATATTTGTTACGAGAATGATGCGGCACGCAACGTACAAAGTGGCAGGGCGAGGACAAATTTAGCGGGGGATCAATATTTATAATGTGCCAATATCCCAGCAGCACGGTGTGCGAATGCATGCTTAGCAGTTGGATTATTTTCTTACTCATTTGTAGTATTTTCTTAACTTTAATGGAAATTTTGATGTTTCTTATTTGGTATTTAGTATATTCTTATATTTTATTTCGTGGTAGTAACTACTTTCATTACTGTATTTCCCTTTATTTAGTGATACAGTTTTTTTTCTTTATATAAAATCTCACAAAAACTTACATGTAAAGAAAGGTGACCATCATCTTCGAGGCATAAGTGCTGTATTAACTTAAAAAAATAACTGAAATATAGAAAACTATGCCAAGTTACCTGTCTACACATTACTCTTTCATGAAAGTTATGAACATCATTGAAACCTCTACAAACTTGCCAAGTTTGACCTGAAGGTTTTTCCATATACACAGGAAATATGGGTGATCGAATTAAAAATAACAAAAAGTGCTCTCGGCGGAAAGGACATATCGGAGAAGATGCTGTAGCATAATTATGTACAACCACGTCAAACATGAAGACATTGAAGATAAAATGGAAGTGAAAAAAACGACTTTCTTTATAGGTGCTATAAATGAAGGGCAGATGATATGGTATGAATATTTACGTCAAATAAGGGAAAACAGAATACCTCAGAAGGTATGGAATCGGATTTCAGAACAAGGGAATAAACGGAAAACACCTCGAAAGAAATGAATAAACATAGAAACTGAAATAAGTGAAGAAAGCTGGAACGACAAGAGTAAATGGCGTTTAGGATGCGAGAAGCGACAATTGCTGCAAACATTCGTTTTGTATTTATATATTTTGTTTTGTCCCTGCTGTCCCATTAGCAAGAAAGACTGGAATTTTGTACTAGAGACAAGGACCTAATGATGTAGCATCTTAATTTCTCTGTTTGGCTTCATTGTTGTGTTTAACAAATAGTTTATCTGTTTAGAAGAAAATATTGAATATATGATCTTTTATACTTTCTTGTATTGTATACTTATATGCACCAAATTATTATTTAATATATATAAACAGGTTTAGTAATATTACCTAGGTCCTAAACAAACAAAAACGTAAAAAATTAAACCTATGGTTTGTGATGAAATTGGAGATGATGGAATTTTTAAATTATTTTGCCATTAATTAGTATTCAAGAAAATATAAAAATCAATTACAATTTAAAAAAAAAAATTTTTCATCATACACTTGTATAAATATAAAATAAAAAAGAAAATTAATGCATACCAACGTTATAATCATCAAAATAAAGTGAACCCTCATAGTTATTGGAAAACTTGCGTACGTCACTGCTAAACTTTTTAACCAACTCTTTGTCTGAAAGCAGCCCTTGGATTTCGACTCGACTGGGGATTGATGACTTCAATAAATTGTGCAAATGACCCCAAATAAAAGATCCAACTGAAACCAAACGCTATTTAAGGCGGATCCGTTCGATGGCTGACGCCGTATTGTTTACGGTACCTTGGTTAACTTCTTCGATCTCCAAACTATGCCGAATTGTACTTACTACCACATAGTTGGGGCAACGCATAACCTGTAAGTATGCGACTATACGAACTTCGGTATCTTCGTCTTTATTCCTAAAAAGCTCCTCGAAATAAGGACGGGATTCTTCACACGGTGATCTCCTATATGTTTCCACGGCGGCGACCCTAATAGCTACATCGACTTCACGGTCTTCTATTATTTCAAACAGCTTAGTCTTGAAGGGCTCCCTTATTATTCCGATGTTGGATAATGATTTCAAACTTATAATAATCTGGAATAAATTACGTTCAATCAATGTTATATTCTCCGAGGATATTCACAAGATATTACGACCAACACAAACGTTTCGGATATTCTAAATATTTTATAAGAGGATAAAATTCTCCCCACAAAGTTAAGCTCACCGAGATTTTCTTCTTTTTTTTTTCATAACTGAAGCAATCAACTTTTACAAACTTTTACTTGCACAGTCTTATTTTAATAATGCAAGCGTTTAGTACTTTATAATGTATAGGTTTCCGTTTATTAACTAATTAATAAGTTGTAATGAAACGTATTTATTAATTAATCTTAAATTCGTATCACAAAGAAAATTAGTAATTTCTTAATATACAGGTGTGGTTATAAAGTTTGGAACAAAATTCATAAAAGTGTTCTATATTGTTTTTAAGGAAATAGCTCTGACAGGTCAATTTTTGTTTTTAAAATGCCTTCTGACGATTTTTTTTTTTAAATAACATCATTGGTTTTTACACAATGGCGTCATCATCACTTTTTTAATGACAAGGAGAAACTGGTATCTTAGATAAAAAACATTTTTGAATAAATGTCATATTTGCAATGTAAAAAATATTTTAACTAAACTCAATTCAAATCAACTCAAGTGGCAAAAGTTTGACAGTTATGAAGATTGTAAACAACCAATCTAAATTTTGAAATTAAGAAATAAAGATGGTACATTTAATTGAACGGGAAGAATAGAGATTTCAATAATGGTTTGACACGGCGAATAGGCAAAGTGCTTATACGGAAGCTTGTGAGTTATTCAATCAAGCACATCCTGATACGCCTTTAAATGCAAGATCTACAATCAGTAAATTGGTCGCCTTTACAGTAGCTGGAAGTGTAAAAGATTTGTCTCGAGAAGATCGACCACGAATAAGTGTTAAAGCAAAATTAAATGTGTTACTTGAAGCAGAGGAATATCATCATATTTCTACAAGACAAAGCAACAACGTGGACCATAGTTTTGTTCTAAATTATTTAAAAAAGATAAGTCTCATCAGACATTTAAGAATTAATGTTACAATGTGTTAAAAATCCCAATATATTAAACCCTTCTTTTTGGTGATTCCACTTTTGTTCTCAAGGGATCAGTACATCGCCATAACTGTAGGTATTGGTTATGGGGCAATCCTCACTGGATTCAGGAATCACACAGTCAACATCACGACAAATTAAATGTATGGGTAGGAATAATAGGACGGCGTTTTTAATGACTTTACTTTTTTGAAAAAACCTGACTGCTGCCTGATATTTAATTTTTCTGAAATTTGATTTTGTGCCAACAATGGCAGCCCATTTTTCTAATAAGAAAGATAGCGACGTACTGCATCAGAATATTTGGTTTCAACATATAAGGTGGCGACCCATCTACCTTATTTTGGCATAGAGGTCCGTCAATACCTTGATGCTACATTTACAGAAAGATGTATAGGGCTTTCCCCCGACCTAATGCCCTTAGATTTTTGTCTATGGGGTTACTTAAAATAAAATTTATTTTTCAATAGACCCAACAACTTCGAAGATTTACAATGAAGATGCAAAGCAACAATTTAAGCCAGATATTAGTGACCGCAGTATAGAAAGTATTTAGCATCAATGACGTCATTGTGCAAAAACCAATGACGTCATTCGAAAAAATCATCAAAAAACTACATTCTAAAGAAAAAAATTCACCTGTCCGAGGGATTTTATTAAAAACAATATAGAACGCTTTTTTGAATTTTGTTCCAAATTTTATATAAACATTTTATATAAGGATATTTTGCAAATTTAATGAATATATCTAATTATTTATTTTTTCGGTGATTAATATGGGTTATTAAGATTGAATCAACTTGCCAAAAACTACTAGAGCCTGTATAAAGTGCTGCACAGCTTTTTCAACTCTGTGCTTTGAGCGAAAAGATTTTACGTCTGCTAAACTGAGGATTCGAACAGAATATACCCGTGAACATTATAATGTCAATTCAAGTCCATCATCCATCTTATCACTGGTTCCCAACATGTGTCAGATTTTAGGTAATTGTTGTAAATTCCAATTAAATATTGTTTTTGAAGACATGATTTTGAATACAGTCTCCTTTGCTAGCTATAGATTTGATACAATGACAAGCTATAGTCAAGAGCTGAATCCAAAAAATGACAGCTCAATGAAATTTGTTTATTTTTTTGTAATAAAATACTTGTATATGAAATTGCGATATGGTTTAACAAAATATTTAAGCAAACAACACACAAACGTTGACCTATGTAAACAACTATGAAAAGTATTGTCTAATGGATAAAAATTTTAGATTTGATACTAATGCAAATAATTTATTTTACAAATCATCTACTACTAAATAGTGAATAAATTGTTTAAATAAATATTTTAATTTTTTTTTCTGTATTGTAGATATAATTTTAGGTAATTATTCAAGAAATTGTTTCAGAAATGTTTGACGTAATTAAAATGCCCATGTTATAAATAAGATATGTTCCAATTTGAACAGACCATTAATGTCCTAAGTTCAAACCTTTTTAGTTGCAAATCCCTGAGTGAAACATTCGTCACCAACAACAATTGTCATGAGTTAGAACAGTGTGGCAAAAATGTGATGTTGATTTAAGCATAGAGTGTTTTAAAAATTGCCCCATTAAATAAAGTTACTTTTCTCGGCTTTTTTATAATGTTTAGGAAAAATCTTCGCGTAAAGCGCCCAGTGGTACCATATGGTATAACTCTTTTCCCAAATCTGAAGCAAATTATTTAAAATAAGGTATTGTTTGTTTAAATATACATCTAATTTTATTTTACAGCTTATAACATTAAATTATTTATTATAAAAAAAAATAATTTCGGCCTTAATGGATTAAATATAGATAGGTATGTCACTTTAACCACGTACAGGCTAAAGTAAAGAGGATTCAGAATTTAGCAAGTTTATTTATTAATTTATTAATTAATGCCCCCCAACCCTGGCTTTTAAAATATATTTTACTCCTAGAAAAGACTTGTTTAAAAAAATGGATGTACAATGCTGACGTTTGCTGGGCGGTGATGTGATTTATCATATGAACACGTGGCTTTTATTTTATTACTCGATTTTTCTTTTCAATTCTCATAAGTTTTTTATATTAATTCAACCAGTAATCTGCTTATTAAGGCTTTTAAAGCGTAAGTTGACATACGTACTATGCAGCATCAACAAATCCATTAATTTTGTATCTACTCTAGTGACCTCTACTACGCGTCTAGAGTGCATTTCATATTTAATTCATGTCAAACCACGTTTAAACGCAAACCCAAAATAAACAGACTTCAACTATGAAGCGAATTTTCCATAATCTTTATCCTTTTTCACTTGGATTTGCGAAGTCAACTCTTTCCTTTTAATAAGACCGCAAACAGCTATCGTTTTTATATATGAGGAACTTGCAAAATCGGATAAATCCATATTTTGACGAAATTGAGTTATACCGAGGTCGTCATATTTTAATTTCTGATAGGAAAGTAGTAAGTGGAAAAGAGCGCGACGAATTAAAGTAAAGATAGACATAAGCGAGGCTGCCACACTGGACATTTGTAAGGCGTGGGGGTCCCCCGCCACTCCGTTGCTCTCCCTCCACTGTTAGCAAGCAGGCATCGCTGCATAGGATAAGATCATCTTTTGCATATGATAGAAGTGCAAACCGAAATTAAAATTTGACGCTTACGGTATATGTTAACCGTATAATTCTGATCTGCTCTATTCATTCTCGAAGGTTTTTGTGAGCAAAACTGAATAAAAACGTGTCTAAATTGCATTTAAAGTTGAGGTATGAGAGTAAAATCCACGTTTTGGACCAAGCCCATCCTTGATTTGCAATTCTATTGCACAGCAATATCTGTTGGCGTTATTACAAAATGCTAGTTATATATTTTGTAGTATTCTGTTCGATGAGCATGGTGGTATAAAATGGTTGGTTTCTGAAATTATCAACTGCATCATAACCTCATTTTGTAATCGACGGATGTAGGAACGGCATTATTGGATAGGTTAGATGATACAAACTTTGAAGGGATTCACCATCTTCGTCTGTTTTGTGATGGGTGCCCCGATCAAAACAAAAACACATGTACTGGTTAAAATAATAAAGCTCCACAACATGTAACTCAAATGGAGCTAATATTTCCAGTTCGGTGGCACAACTTTTCGCCAGCTCTTCGAGTATTTGGTATGGTAGAAAAGCTGTTACTTAAAAATCTGGAAATTCTTTGTAGAGATGAATATGTTAGATTGTATACCAAAGTTGGTGCAGTGAAAACATTCTATAGAAAAAAATGGAAAGTATTCGACCTTGGGGTTTTAGGAGGAGGTGTATGAAAAGTTAAACAAATAGCAGAGACTAAAAGAATAATGTTAAAGAAAATCTCTCATAAACGTAAAAACGTAGATATTACAGTGACTTGCTCAGATTTTTTTAAGTTTGGATCTGTAATGGGAACTACCCAAAGACTTACAAGAAACGGCAAATCAAATACCTGAAAAGAAGAAGAGTTTGGGCCATTTAATGGGGGGGAAATTAGAGCCGAATGGCAAGAACCAGATGATCTGCAATGGTACTGAGAGCTGCTAGGTTCACCTACGACCAATGAAAACGAAGAGATTAGCGAAAACTGCTCAACTGACGAAATAGCTTTTCACGTCTAAATTCTGTTTGTTTTCTCAAAATTTTGTTTAGGTTTGGTTAGTGTTAATTTTAGACAAAATATACTGTTTCATTCGCAATATCTCTTATTTATTTCAACAATTTTGAAGCAACACCGGATAAATCCAATCTTTTTTTATTTGCAATATTTCTAAGCCTGTCCATATACCAAATTATCTTGCATTAACTTTTTTGATAAGTTGCAGGGCCAATGTCTTATACATTTCCTGTGTTTCCTGAAAAATTTTACATGATCAATATATCCGCTTTTGTACGCAAGCTCCTCATATGTTTTGTGAATATTATAAGAACATTATGATAAATCGCTGCTTTCTACTTGCTTAAACCTTCGATAATGAGAGAAATGTAAAAACCTATTACAAGTGCCATTTCATAATATTTTATAATATTTTCATTCATGCTACATAAACCTTATGTTTAAGAGTACCTACATCGTTTTATATCAATTAAACTCATTTCTGAAAGTGTAAATTAAAATGAATTAAACTGTATTACGATGGGCCCAATTTACGGAAGATCCTGTTTCGCGAAGTGTAGACCATTCAAACATTTTTGATAAAACCACAGGCCCTTGCCCTTAACGCTCCAACGGAACGGTGCTCCTTCGTTCTCCCGTAATTTTCCTAAAAATACGTGTGTTACCGCCTGCAAGAATGAGGTCTCTGACGAACGTTTCTTTGAAGAGATACACATAACTACATTCTAAAAGCAGAATGCCTCTTTATTAATTTTACGCTCGAAAGAGGGCGAACATACCCAATTAAAATAAACGTAAAGGTTTTCAAAATTACCAATTCGCGTTCACGCTCAGTGAGTGCGTACCTCTTGGCTTTGAGCCTTTTGGTACGCCCTTTTAAGTACGAAACAATTTCGATTCATCCAAAACAAAATACACTCGTGTTTATTATTTTTCTTTTTTTTTTGCTTCTATCATATGTACTCACGGTAAATTACCATTTCTACGCTTTATTTTCTGCTCGTTGTTTTAGACATTATTTGTTGTGTTTAGATACATGTTAGTAGTAGAAGTATTTTGTCTATACAAAAAAATTTACATTAATAAACAAAAATAGAAATAAAGCCAATTAAAAACATGTGATATATATATATACAAATGTAATTAATCTGTCATCTTGACGTAGCCCTGTTTGATGTAAATTTATAAATTTACGAGGATCACAGTCATCATATATTTGCGATACAAGTGGTAAGATAATTGTATGGTTATATGCAAATGTTTTATTTGGTAAATGTACAGTCTCTTATTATATCTCAAAAATTTCTTTTTGAACTATAATGCAAATTTATTTGGTTTGTGTAGTGGCTAGGGTCTTTTGTTAGGGGGTATTATGTATTCAGAGCGCAAATAATATTGGTTTTAAGAGATCCAATTAAAATCACATCACTTACTTCAAGTAAAATAAGAAAATATCTTGTCACAATCTCACACATCTTAAAAATGGACAGCGATGGTTTGGAACAATTGGCCGTATTCACGGACCATGCCACAAAAAATTATAGTCAATAATATCTCTTATCTTAAAATATCTGTCTGACTGCAAAATTCTTAAAGACTTACTTCTCACACCAAGTAATTGTATTGACCAATAAAAAAGCCATAATTTGGATGAATTGAAAATCGGGGTTGAATTTTTGCAAAAGTTATGAATGAAAGTGTTCTAAAAGAACAGCCAATACAGTTTAATGAGGTAGAGAGTTTTAAATAAATAGAAGATGTGAATATATTGGAACAGGAAAAAAAGAAGTTCCAAAAGTTTGAAATTAAACGGAAAAGAATATGACTTAAGAATATTTTAAGGGACACCTTAGAGAAAAAATACCATTAAAAAAGGAGCAAAAAATATCCGGGATTCTTCAAAAATAAAGAATTCGCTGCCATCAAAGTGTACGTTTGCAATCACTACGCTAAAGTTTTCGACTTATTACTATTTCTCTAAAAAATTTAATTTTATTTTCAAATTATATTTCTCGAAAACAACCTGTTATATAGACACAATTTTTGGTAATATTGTTTATAATTAAAGGTTCCAATATAAGCTAATTATTTTTTTATCAATTAGTAATTGCATGTGAAAATACTAAACTAGATTAAAATTACATGACACATTTTTGTTTAAAACAGCCTTATCTTCATATTTGAATTGTTAACTAAATTTCGCACCAAAAACATGGAAGACGTTACTACTTTTTAAAGTAAATTGTCATTTTTTTGATAAAATTTTGCCAACTTGAAGCTTTTTCTTTGAATAAGATAGAGTGAGCTATGATATTTGCTGCGAAATTGACAACAGAATTCTCAGTTGACAAACATAATTTTATAATGAATTTTTCTGAAAATTAACTTAGAAATATATACGTTTTTGTTGTAAAATTTGGTAGACGGTTCTATTTGAAAAAAAGTAGTTGAAAAAATGAAACATTCCTGTATTTTATTTCATTAATAACGGTGTTCAAATTCATCACAAACATACTGAAATTTCATGAATAAATCCCATCTTAGTGATGATTAAGAAGAAGGAATAGAGTTTCAAAAGCATTTAATTATTTTGACAAATTTATCTTTTAAATTCATAGCAAATACAAAATAAATAACACTACTTAAACTATCGTTTTAAATATGTAAAACATACTAAATACATAACTAATTTCATGTGAAAATACTCCATAATAATGAAAAATATAAAATATTTCACGTACAATTCAATGTATTTATTTACTCATTTGCATTTATTTTAATAAAAAAAAGACAATCAAACATTACCTATTTTATATATTATTTATACTTTATTCAGAAAGCAAAAACGCACACTTAATACAAAATATCTATTACTAAACTCTCTGATCCGCAAACATAACAATGAATTGCTTATTATTATCTGCAATTCTTATTTGGTGTTATTCATAAAATGTTAGAGCAACTGACAACACTGTACGGACGCTGAGTAACTAATATGGATGTCTGGTAAGCCTTATACATGCATAATATATATATATATATATGAATATATGTGATATTAAATTTTTATTGACCTTTAATTCATATATGTAAATATATATTAATTTTATTGGACGATTTTTAAGTGGTTATACTAGCTTTAAATAATTTTAAAACTCACTAATTTGCAGTGTTTGAAAATTACAATTTTCTAATTTTACCACTGACTATTAATTAATTAGGTAATTTTTTTAAAAATTACCGACACGGCTGAGATTCGAACTCAGGACATACCGATTACTAGTCGGTTGCTCTACCACCTGAGCTACCGTCGGTGTCTGACTTCGAATTTATAAATCGTACTGATATATGTATATCAAGTAACAGATGGAAATGAGAATGTATATATTAAGCACTGAACGAAGAAGTCAGACACCGACGGTAGTTCAGGTGGTAGAGCAACCGACTAGTAATCGGTATGTCCTGAGTTCGAATCTCAGCCGTGTCGGTAATTTTTAAAAAAATTACCTAATTAATTAATAGTCAGTGGTAAAATTAGCAAATTGTAATTTTCAAACACTGCAAATTAGCGAGTTTTAAAATTATTTAAAACTAGTATAACGACCTAAAAATCGTCCAATAAAATTAATATATATTTACATATATAAATATATATAAATATATATATATATATATATATATATATATATATATATATATATACCATTATAGAGTGCATACGCCAGTTAATACCTAAGATAAACTAAGTATATCCACCGTGTATATAGCCAGACTCAATGATACTGTTTTTGTACAGGATGCCATGTGATGTACTATACACAGTTGTTTACTATTGTCTTCATCAGAAAATTGTTTGAAAAGTATACTAATTGTAGATATAAAATATATAAATGTTTCTCTTAAAAGGTCATTATAAATTATGGACACTTATCAAAATGAAAATATCCTTAGATAATTTGATTTTTATATTTCATTACATTGTTTACTCATCACCTAGCTGTATTTACTTTTTATTAATACATACTGTATATTCTATCCATTTCTAACTTTTGTAAGAGATAACTCAACCTTTAAGTGATGTTTTCAACGAATATGCTTAATATGTTCACTCTATTATTAAATTGAAAAATATTAAAAATATGAATTACGCAGAGAAAGAATTTCATGGAATTCCTCGTTAAACAGAACTACTTCTGATAGTATAATGAAAACTGTAACTATTAGCAACCTACACATGAAGTAAAATTTCAAATGTGCATTTTACTTTTGAAATTGCAGCAAAAATTGCGAACGCAGTTTGGTTTTTATATCTATTTGCGCAATATGACGAATCCTAGCTAAATGAAACAAATAACGACTGTTTAAATATCTATTTTAACTGCTCTTCCGTTTGTAAGCGAAATAAAAAAAAATTGGTCGATTCTTTACAACGAAGAAAACGAGAACATATATGTTTATGAATATGGTGGTATTGATAAAAACTGGAAAATGGTCGACTTTATGTCTAGCGGATAAGTGAAAAGACACTTACATTTCTCTATTATCTCTATGAATTAGACGTATAAGATCATACGCTAAATTAATAAGTATATAAGAGTTGCTAATTTGTAAGCTTCGAACGCCATCTACATGTTGTTGTTTGCTGTAAAGCATGTTCAAGCGACGTAGTAAATAACCATTCGTTGGTTAGTATTTTTGCTTTATTGTACCATAATGATATTGTAGCAATATATCAGGAAATAATTTTCAAAGAGATTAATTGATCATATTTAATTTAAATGCTAATTTTATAAAGTAATTTATTTTTCTATTAAAATAATTGTTATGGATTCCTTTTATATTTTTGTAAACGTATATTTTATTGTAATCATGTTTCCATATAATTAATAATAATGTTTTGGATGTGATCTCAGCGGCTGCCAATCCAGCAAGCGTGCGGCTAGTATCGAGTCAGTCCGACAAATTCCCTTCTATACATACGGACAGCGATGTCGGTCACTTGTGTACATATGGGAGTCAGTAGCGTGTAAGTTGTACTCATCATTCTAATTCTAAAAGCGGTAGTGGATACCGGCACACACAGAATAAAAGTGTTTGGAATATTAATATTTATATATTTACGTAAGCTTGATTTGATAGCCTTGATGACAACATTTCTCTTAAAATATTAATTGATAAAAACTAATAATTATGCTTCATAGTTATTCTAAAAACGTTATAGAATTAAATGTATTAATTTTATTCTTTTGTTGTCATTCACAATATTATACCAACACACAAAACTCACAATTGTGTTAATTCGTATTAAGGAGGTCAACAAAGTAATCTGGTAAAGTAACAAATATATATAAGTCAATGTTGATCTGTTAAAATGTATCACGACTTTAGAGTAGAATTTATTCATTAATACCTAATTATGTAATATAAAACTGACTAAATATTCTTATAATTATATGAGAGAGATCTGCTAATCTACAATAATTGGTATCGGTTAGTATTGTTTCCTAAAATGATTAGCGCTCGAGTGTTCAGCAGTTTGCGCTAAATACTTGTGATATGTATTTTAAGAACAAAAATAACAAATGATACAAATTTAATTTAAATATTATTAATTATAGTTTCAACGAATTTCATTTATGTGTATTGATATTTTTTAGTATAATTTAACAATGTACGTTTTTATTGAAAAAGAGTTAATATTAATTGGTTTTGTAGAACTTTATTATTACCAATTATAAGTTAATTTAAATAAAATTACTATTGAAATTAATTGTGTTTTTCTCTGCAAATTTGTTTTGGTTCAAATAGAAATTCTTTTATTGCGTTGTTTGATCAATATATTCTCGCAGATGAGATAAATTCAATTATTCTTTACAAAATCAAAAATGGCTTTATTTCATTCTTTTATTCCTGTATTTTGAAATATCAATATTTGTGTTACAAATTTCGTCTGTATGACTTCATAACGAATCGTTCTTTCATCGAAATGGATAAGAACAGTACCACATCTATCTCTTAATCTAACACCATTAGAATTATTTCTGTGAAGGTTCAGATGGTATATCATCATCACTTGAAAAACTTTGATTTCCGTTATTGTTCATATGTTTGATGTTATTGTTAGTTTTTTCTGGTAAATTATTCCATTGTTACTAGCTCAATTATTGACTATTTCGTTTATGAAATTATAATTATATGTATTTGTAACACATATTATAAATAAATGTTATCTTTCTGCACTCCTCCATATGAACTTTAACTGTGCCCAATCTCACACTCCTACGTGCGCGCAATATTCTTAAAAAGGGGTAAAAAGTTTTTTCTTCATGTATTAATATATTATTACAGATAATATTCTTGATGTTCCCGCGGTCGTATGATATGATGATACATTAGTTTTTCGGGTTTTCGGCTGCGTATGAGAAGGACTGTTTTCTCGACGTTTCGACCAGATTGCTCTCGTCATTTTTTAGAGTTGGTCTTCTGCTAGTTACAGTTGAAAGTTTCATGCTGTGTCAGCTGTGTGCCTTCTTATCGTGCGCCTGCTTTTATATTGCTGCGTTGGAAGGTCCGGGTGGTGGCTGTTAACTGTGCCTTGTGTTTGTGATTCCGGTGTGTGTGCGTGTTACGGCTGTAGAGTATTGTGTTTTGTATAAGTCTTCATCTGTATGTCGGCCAGAAGTGGTTTCCAAGTGAAGGGCAGGCGTTGGCCGTCATGTCTTTTATTTAAACGTTTAGGTCTCTTTTCTATCTCTTTCGCTTCTCTAGTTATTCTAGTAGCTAGATTTTCGCTCTTGGTTATTTTGAATGAAGAGTAACCTGTATAAAGAGTATCCAGAAACTCTCCTGACAAACGAAGACCGGAGATTCCTCAGATAATTTTAAGACAATTTAACCCAATTCACCCTAGTCCGAAAATGCTTCCTAAGGGAGCTAGAGCTCTTTGAAAATGGCGCCTTGTAATTAGTTTTTTTTTAATATATCCCGAACGCTTCTATTTAGAAAAACAAAAACTGGTATGCTTATTTATCCTCTAGAGATGAATCGATTCCATCAATTGCGAATTTCTAGTACCGGTCATAGGCGTCCGTTTTGGGTAGGTAAACGGTTATTTTAACGCATAACTTTTTTGTCTTTAACTTTTAAGCATTTGTGACACTAGATTATTAAATTTTCTGGTATTCTAGTACTAAAAGGTACTCTTACTTTAAGTCGGTAGGATACACCGTTTTCTAGAAAAATCGATTTGAAAATTTTTCGTTTTTTCGTCATTAAAATTCAATTTATTATTTTTTGCACTAGTTCGCTCTGAATTGCCAACAGAAATAAAACCTACGTTTTTAATTGTCAAATTGTTGTCAGTTCGCGAAGTTTATCTTTTAATTTTTTACTTTGTAGCATTCAAACACAACGATTTCAATTTTTAAAAAAATGGTTTTTACTAATGAAGAATACGCCGATATGCATTTAGTTTATGGCGAAATGAGGTATAACACTAGAGCAGCGCAACGTAGATACGCCGAAAAATTTCCCAATCGTCAGCATCCCACTCACTCAATATTTACAGCTCTTCATCAACGATTAAGAGAAACACGTTCAGTGGTCCCAAAAAAAAAATGAAACAGGGAGACATAATGATGTAACAGCAGAACATGAAGATGTTATTTTAATGGAAGTTGAGGAAAATCCAGAAATTAGCGTTCGAAGACTATGTACCCCACAATTTCAAAATCTTCCGTAGGAAATATCTTACACAAAGAAAATTTATATCCTTTTCATTTTACAAAGGTGCAAGCACTGCTAGAAGGAGATTTTCCTGCTCGTGTAGAATTCGCTAGATGGTTACAATATCAGATAAATCAAGATGAAGGTTTTTTCAGGTACATTTTGTTTGGTGACGAAGCTTCATTCTTAAAAAATGGAATTTTTAATGTACATAATGCACACTATTATTCGTACGTTGGTGACAATCCCCACGTTGTTCAAGAATTTAAGCATCAGCATAGGTTTAGCATAAACGTCTGGATTGGAGTAGTTGACGATTATCTACTTGGACCTGTGGAATTACCTGCTCGTTTAAATGGTGTTGATTACATACATTTCCTGCAAAATATTTTACCTGATTTGTTAGATGAGGTGCGTTTAAATATTCGGCAAAACTTATGGTTTCTACAGGACGGCTGTCCGGCCCACTTTAGCGGGAATGTACGATACATTCTAGATAATAACTACGAAGACCATTGGATTGGAAGAGGCGGTCCAGTTGCTTGGCCAGCAAGGTCGCCAGATTTGAATCCTTGCGATTATTGTGTTTGGGGATACATAAAAGCATTTGTTTATTCCGTTCCGATACAAAATCGTGCACAACTCTGGCTAAGGATACAAGATGCTTGCAACGAATTTAGAAATAACTTTGGAATTTTTGCAAGAATTCGGCGTTCTCTAAGCAAAAGGGTAAATTTATGCATAGAGACTAATGGTCATCACATCGAGCATCTTTTGTAACTATCTACCTTTGATACTTGTTCTTTTTTTGTTAGTTTCGTTCCATTGTAATAAATACTTTGTTTTTAAAAACCTTCAGCTAAAATTTTGTTTCAAATTGATTTTTGCTTCTTTTCCCAAACTTTTTTTACGAATTGTGTGCTGCATTTATTGAAACAAAAGATGATTTATTAAATTAATTTTCATCCATGACTTGATAGTCCTAGCCAACTTCGTCGCTAAAAATAAGTAGGTATATAATAAATTGAATTTAATGACGAAAAAACGAAAAATTTTCAAATCGATTTTTCTAGAAAACGGTGTATCCTACCGACTTAAAGTAAGAGTACCTTTTAGTACTAGAATACATGAAAATTTAATAATCTAGTGTCACAATGCTTAAAAGTTAAAGACAAAATAGTTATGCGTTAAAATAACCGTTTACCTACCCAAAACGGACGCCTATGACCTGTACTAGAAATTCGCAATTGATGGAATCGATTCATCTCTGGAGGATAAATAAGCATACCAGTTTTTGTTTTTCTAAATAGAAGCGTTCGGGAGATATTAGAAAAAACTAATTACAAGGCGCCGTCTTCAAAGAACTCTAGCTCCCTTAGGAAGCATTTTCGGGCTAGGGTGAATTGGGTTAAATTGTCTTAAAATTATCTGAGGAATCTCCGGTCTTCCTTTGTCAGAAGAGTTTCTGGACAGCCTGTATATAATGCTTAGATATTCTGGCGGTGTACCAATCTCATCAGACGTGGTTTTGTATAGTTATTGAGTTATCTGCTTGGACAAAGTTCTTAGGAGTCTGGATGGATAAACACTTAAAATGGAATGTCCACATTGAGAAAATTTCTGAAGTACTAGTAAAGGTACGTTACGCTATACGCAAATGATATGATAACTCTGGACAATATCAAAGAATTTAAAAAAGCTTTTTTAAATCTGATGCATTGAGCTTTATTCAATAAATGGATTTTTGGGTTATAGAAATTGAGCCAGTTTTGGTAAGTTATTCTGGTTATTTTAAAATTCAAGTTTTGTTTTGCCTTATGTGTTACGATGTAGTTTTTTAGATATATATCTTACATTTTTCTGTTATGGTATTTTTCTGTTCATGTAATTTTTTGTTAATATGAAATAAACGTTATTATCACTACACACATGAGGCAAAACAAAGTAACACGAAGTTGAGGAAAAAATCTGATACAGCTGCCGTTAAGGCCAAGAGTAGACTGTCAGTTTGTAAAATTCTTGCAACGTCTAATATTGTTTCTCAACAGTAAAGACGTTAACAACTCATACAACATAAGATACCATACTTCAGCTCCTACATGCAATGATATTATGTGGACACCATTACAACACCTTGATCAAACACCTTGGAACTTACCTGTCTTTGGTCCATTTAAAAAAGCACAAGAAAGTCAAGGATTGAATGGTTACAATAGATTTGAGAGGTTGTACGTAGTTGGCTATTAACACAACCCACTTCCTTTTGCAATGACAAGATAAAAAAAAGCTACAGATAGTCTGGAAGAAATGTATTTCCACACCAGAAGATTACTTAGAAAAATGATGTGTATTTATTTTTTTGTGTACGTTAAATAAAAAAAAAAACAAATACAAAAGTTTCGCTTATATTTGATTCACCCTTGTAAATCGAAAAATGTGGAGATATGCCTTCTCCTTTATTAAACTTCTCGTACATATCTTTTGCCAGTTGTTATTCTTTAATACACTTACGTAGTTTCAAATGTAAAAAAAAAGTAATCGATATCCCGATAATAACGTACAATTTTGCTGTTATACGTCGTTGAAATACGTACCATTTCCTGTGTTTTTCGATCATATTTTTTGCTGTCGTACGCCGTCGAAACCCTATCCTCCAATTCCTGAATGATATCTTGGACCACTTCATGTGAAGTGCATTCATCGTTTTGAATGCAGAACGTATATGTCAGCGTGGACGCCGCGAAAGATACAGACGGCATTTTATTTCGTTCCAATAGCTGATGTAAATACTCCATCGTACGTACGTCGGGCCTTGGAATCAACGCTACAGATACCATCCATTCATTGATTGTACTCTCAGGCTGTATTGCATCACGCATTATACCTACAGCTGCACTGGTTCCGAGATACGGTAGGGCATCTAATACGTGCTTCCTGTAACAAATACGTTATTGAATATCGAAGAGCATCAAAGTGTGCGGTAAATTCAATTATTAAATTATTGAACATTATTTAATTACATGAGTGCATCATTTATTATTACCCTTTACACAAACAAATTACACATCAGAATGTATCAGTTAGTTTCCGACAAGCTAAATTACGCTTTATAATCCACACTACAGAAACGAAAATACTTTATACTTGATTAGGACTATAATAATAATAATAACAGAATCTATTATCCAACGGTTTTCCAATCATAGGTCAAAAAAATTTGCTCTTGGAAGCGGAAAGAAAACTATAATAGTGATTTCTGGGAATACCGAATATTAAATTGGAAAGAAGTCTTGCACAATGGATAGAACCACGTACGTTTTTTTCATACAAATCGGGCAGCATATTTTTCTCGACGACCACTCAGGAAATGCACACCATGTTTCTCAGCGCACCAATAATCGATATTTCGTTCAGAATAAACTACATCAATTTTGAACGACAGAAGCTTAAGAAATCAGCATTGAACCCTTTCAATACTCAGCCTCGGGTAAATATAGGAGAAGACCACACACTAGGAGCATACTCCATCTTAATAGCTACATAACTGAAGGAGACAAGCAATTTTATTAAATATATGATCCTAGAACATTCCATACGCCATAATAGGAAGGAAACGATCTACCAACGTCGTCAGCAGTGAATGGCTTTCGCTCATGATGAAGCTGTCCTAATAGGAACCAATAAATAAATCAGAGATGTACTGAGAAATTTACTCCTAAGGACACGAAGCGGTTTGAAAATCAAACAAATTAAAACAAAATATATGATATGGAACGATTAAGAATACCAGCAAAGCAAATCATAAAAACTTAAAATAGATTAATTCAGAACATATTAATATGAAGAGGTTTGGATACAATGCTAACTAGAAAACCAGATAAACACCTTCTCGCGATCAATAAAGCTTAGAGTGTACAAAATCATAGTGCGTCCTACTGTTGTCTATGCGTACGAAGTGTCAGAGCTACGAAAATCTGGTGAAGCTATCCTGGAAATTTGGAAGTGAAAAATATTACGCAAAATTTACCACGGAAAGTGCATAGAGGGCCAATGGCGCAAACGAACAAATCAAGAAGTATATGGGGATTATGGTATGGCCAAATATAATCGAGGTGACAAAAACATAATGAATCAGATTGTTAGGTCATTTAGAAAGAACGAATTAACACAAAACATAGTGGCAGAAGCACGGAACACTGAAAAACAAATCTACATAGATTGAGTATAACAAGATTTGAAGAAAAAACTAATAATAGGAATAAATGGAAGCCATAAACCTACTAGGCTTATCGTGCTACCGTACATATATAATACTTTAGCATAAGAATAATGCTTCAGTAACCCAAAATGAGCAGATGTATATAATTACTGGTATTAACGGCCTTCTTCGTTTTCATTTACATTTTCTTTGTGCTTATCAGCATTATGTTCTAAATTTAATTTTAATTTTGGGAACATTCCGTCATATTTTTACCCAGTATTTTAATTTCTTCTACTTCATACCTATTTCACTACATAACCATATTTTATTTAGGTACTTTTTGTTAATTTAGACCCATATTTATGAACATGCAATTCCACAACAATAACACACCTACACGTGTTTCATCCTACATATATCTCGGCAGTGTACGACGTGTTGCCGCAATACTGCGTCATGCTAACAATATTAGTTTTATTTAATACTAATATGATTTGAATTGCTGTAAACTGTGTTAGGTATTTTCTGACTTTTTCTATATACATGATGTATCGCTTTCATCTATGACTGTCTTAGAAAGTGATTAATGACGGTTTTAACATTACAACTATGTGATATAAACCTGGGAAATTTATTGTGCTTTAACAATTTTGTAACGATTTTTTTTATAATATGATGCCTTATTTGACCTAAAATTGGTATAGATAAATATATTTCAGTACAATACTCGAAACGTATATTCAAGATCTGAGTATGTATTGTGTTGTATTAAAGTTGGTTCTGTAAAGCAGATGTAAAAACAAACCGAGGTGAAATGAAATTTTGTCACAGTAATGTGAAAACCTTGATAAAAGAACATTACTGAACATAATACGTATTGCTACTTCCAGCAATTACTTCAGTAAAATATTAAATGAACAAAAAAATGCAATTATACTTACTTTCCAGTTGGACAGACAGATCCAGCTCTCCTAAACAAGACTTTCAATGCACTATGTGACAGATATCGTGTAGTGTGGACAAATTTTGTGAATAAATCCGAAAATTCTATTTTAACGCTATCTTCATTACTCATTTCACATAATTTCTTCATAAGATCTCTCGACATCTTGAGTTCGTCAGATATTGGTTTTGGAGTCGGTACTGGATCATAAGTCAACGGTCGTCTTCGCTGTATAGCCATTTGTTCATCTAAAATCTTATTTACCTCTTCTACAAGCCTTAAATTTTGTTTGACAACGGTCATGGCCCCTGAGTTTTCATCTTTACTCGAAAAAGGTTGAAAAAGATGTTTCTCAAAACAGGTTATTTCCTTATAAACGTAATGATCTATAGACAGTATACATCTGCTTGATGATTTTAATGGTTTGGTATCATATGAATTCTGTAATTATTAAAAAATTAATTATTAAAGTTATATTTCACATCTAAATTTTAATTTCTTCTATGAACAAAAACAATATACACAATTACAGTTGATTTTTTATTTGTAAATGTCATCAGTCCGCCAATATAATGTTATTAAAGAAATAATTTTTGGTTTACAAATAAATAAAATTGATTGAGTAAGTTCTACTTTTTTGTGAGTTGTAGTTAATACTGTTGCATTTATGAAAGTAACATTATCATCACTGGGTGTTCCATGCGTGCTCTGTTATATACAGCAGAAATAAACCTATTAAATAATTTCAAATTGTTTCATAATTTATTCTTGAAAAACATTAAATATTATTTCGTAACAGTAAAGTTACAAACGATACATTAGTTCGGATTTTTTGATGGGTTAACCCCTTCTAAAGAAATCGATCAAAACCTCCGGTTGCGTAAGAGTGTATTAATAATATATGAAATGAAAGTTCTCAATCAGTAGATTATGAGTCTGTAAGTTTTACATACAACGCATATGCCTATTTCGCGTTTCAAGGTTTTTGAACTTTTTTGTTATTTATTTCACTTTTGATTCGTTTGTATACATAACCCTGACAGGGTTTGCTTGGAGTGACGTTGGTTTAATTGAAGCTTGTAACTTCTTTCGTTCTTTTACTTTCTAATTCATTCATTAGCTGATTGTAATTATGCCTCCCCTTCAGGGCTATTGACAGTTAGAGCTAATTGGTACTAATCGAATTTAAAAGTTGATTACTTTTATATTTATCAAAGGTACACCTTCAGTGCATCTCCGAGGTAAATTGTACGATTTGGGTCTCGTTTACTGTTCGTTTAAGCATAATTCCATTCACGATCTATGCTTATATTGGTTGAATTACACCGTGCCTGTTTAACTCATTAATTATATAATTCTGATAATTCCATGTACGACTTAAGAGACATCATACATCTTTTAAATTCAGAACGCATTATGAGGATTCTTGTGGTTCTATTACTGTAACAATTACTTTAACTAGTTTTTCTTTTGTTTGACCTGCCAATCCTGTCCTTCATACTTTGTAATTTTAATTAGTCTAGAAACAGCCGGTTTATTAAATTTAAAAATTCATTATATTTATTTCTTTTTTTAAGTTGTATACACTGGCATTATGCCTTAAACTTCATTATTCACCATAATAATTGGTTTATTGTTTTTTAAAACGATTATGCTGTTAATCTCCTCCAGTATGGTATGGGCATACTTTCCTTGTTTTATAAGGAACTTGAACGGCGCGATACTTGATTTTCTCCATATTTCAAATTTCAAAGACTACTGGCGTGATTGTCTTAAAACTTTATACTAGTGATGAGTCATTAAATACGTGACCACAAGAAAGAAAACTCCCACTACCATACATCCACTCCATTACATAAATTTAAGAACGCTTCCTTGTATAAAAATATCATATATTTATGTGTATATTTTTCTTTAATAATTTCACATTACGATTCTTCAATTATAAAATTTCTATTTATATTATAAATAAGCATAATCACGATCACTTTTAGATTTAATTTAATTTAATACTATTTTATTTATTTTATCATGATCAGTGTATATAAATATTTATTAAGTTAGTATTTTGACAAATTTAAATTAATTTAAGTAAAATAGTATAAGAATGTTATTGTAACTTTATTCAAAAAGCTAATATTAAAATAAGCCTGGTATATCAAGTGAATATTCACAAGAAAGTGTTTCCCGCAAGCTTCAGCGACGACCCAGACCGTGCGACGAGTAGGCCCATCGAAACAATATTCTCCGCTACACGCGATTAACAATCACGGATGTAAACAAATCGATATTAAGATGTTTGTTTACGTTTTTGAAAGCTAGTAATACATCAATTGACCGAGTGGTGCAGCACTGTGAAAATATAATTGAAGAGGTGGAATCGGTATCGTACCGAGGATAACCGTAGTTTTTTGTGAAGAAAAATATGCATATAAGTCGGGATGTGATGAGAAAACGGGAGATGGCTGGTGAAAACCGCTTTCTAAAGTAAGCTTCCAGAAGTAGGTGGAAACCTTTCCTTCTTCTTAAACACAGGGTGTTTATACTTAGAAATATTTTCATGCATTAACTTTATATTCTGAACTAAGAATATTTTATGAGATTTTGCTATGAATTAAGTTTTGTCAATATTTTAAATAAATTCATTTCATCTTGAACCTACAATAATTATTTCTTTTGAACTAGGATGTTTTACTCTTACACGTGGTGGTTTCATACCAAGCGTTATGGTGAAACATTCTTAGTAATTATATTAGATTAATTTTAAAATTTTTGTGAAAGGATTTAATTAAATTTTACTTTCTTTTACATAAATATAGACACTTGACGATATTTTCTTCATTTAGTTTAAACATTTATTTACTTGTAGTATATTGTGTTATTTTGGAGGACGAATTAATTTATTTTGAGAAATGGAAGAATTAAATATATATAATGCTCGTTATTCTTTTAAATATTTGATTTACTATTAATAAATTATATTATAAGGTTTCTTTCGTATTTTTATTTATTTTATCTGACCTGGAGACAACTTGAGAGCATTCATATTGGAGAGGGAACATTGTTATTATTTTCCTGCCCCTGAGTAAAAACTTCTTTAATAATTTTAAAACTGAGCTAGTGATGTGTGAAATTGCTAAACCTACTGTTTTGCAGAAAATTGTAAGACTTTAGTCTAGCATAAGGCGTAGAACTAAAGTATAAGCTTGGTTCTGCTTTTATTTATTAATAAATTAATTAATATATTTTTATGCTTTGCAAGAGTCACAGCAATATGCAATTTTCCATAGTGAAATTTGAAGTGACTACACAGTTAATGGAAAAGTAATTCAAATATTTATATTCTATATTATATTATATTATTATTATATTTCTTTGGCATTCTAATCTTTGCAGATATATTATAACATTACTTGTTACCAAAAAATTAAAGTATTATATATCATCTCATATGCATTAATTTAGACGACAAACTGCGCCAGCAACTAAATTCCTTTTTAGTGCCAATACCTCAAGGACATGCTTCGCCTCAGGTAACACTTATAGAGCTTCTCAGAAAACGCTTTGATAATGGTGGCAATACTGATATAATATAACGTTTCTCCGTGCGCCGGGTACCAAAGATTATATTCACACAAGTTCGACTGGAATAATCTCTAAATACAAATTACCAACCCTCGAGTCAAATTTGTATTGATAGGAATGTGTGAAATTAAGTACATTTTAATTGCTTTTTTTGTTAAACGCTTTGTTCAGCTATTTTTGCAAGTAATGGGTAACATTTTTTTCCTGTGAATTAAATCGATAGTTTGGTTAAATTTAAAATTGCATAGTGCTTATGTGGAATGTTATAATCCAAAGGTTATCTAAATTTTGTGATAATTACAATTATTATACTATATGACAGAAGGAAACGAATCACGCAAAGAGCATTTATTTTTAAACTTAAAATATGTGTTATAAATAATAGTTGATTATACACTTATTGAAAAGTTCGTATTATTTATAGAGAAAATCTAATAACAAATTTGCGATCCACATAAGCAAAGAGAGTCAGTCTACTATTCGCTGACCATGTTTCTAATAAGATTATATGTGGACTCCAGTGGAAGCCGGTTCAAGCAACTTATGGGGCATCATGTAGCTGTTGTTAGATCATTGGTTGGACAGTATACCAAATCGTTATTCTCTAATATACAAGTAATAGATCTGAGACCAACGCAGGTCATTTGAGGATATTAACTTTGAACTCTTACAGTAAACGGTAAGCACAATTTAGCCCCACGTTGGGTGCCAAATTATTATTAATAAATAACTCCTAATATTTAGTTATAAAGAGCTAGAGGTGCTGTTGTAAGGTGGGAGGGGCAAGTTGACGTTTTTTTAGCCAGCTTTCAGTTGTTTTATTGTAAGTACTTATTATAGAAACACTTTTCTGACATACACATAGCCAAAACAAAAGAGAGACAAAACAAATATAAGACTAATCAGCCGAATCTTACTTGTGTCTTTTTGCTTTTGTCATCATACTCGTACTTCTTAAGTTTAAGTTCGTCTCCGCCTGTAAAGTCAAGCAACAGAATCATGCTCTGGATTCATATGAAATCAGAAGAGGATATGAGCTCAATATGAGCCTAATAAGTCCTCATAAATTTTAATGGGGTTGATTTTTTGCGTATATTGTCCCAGTATTTCCTAACGTTCTTGTTTTTTGACTATTATGCTTTTTCTGATAATTCGGCGATAGGCAATAGAACTTCCTTATTCATTGCCGCACCTTGAATAAGAATTTACATACTGTAGATAGCGTGAAGTATCAAATATACAAAGACACATATAATTCTGCAGTGGTCTTACAATATACGTCAAACTTATCAATATTAATAGAATATCCACTATTTAAAACAAAGGAAAATGACACCACTTTGTAAGGATATTGCTAGAAAAACGATCACGCAAAATTCTCGAGCGTACTTGTTGCAATTTCATCCCCATCGGTTTGAAAATGTTCTCTGAGATAGTCCAAAACATGAATTTTCTACACAGAAAAACTTTGACCAGATACTTTCATCATTTTCTTATGTAGATCCAGATGTGTGATTTCCATAGCGGAAAAACGCCTAAAATGTACCAGAAACACTAACTAATCTCCAGGGTCACTAGGTAAACTATAATTAAAAGTGATTAATTGAAGAAAAAAATAAGCGAAATTAAAGAGTTTTCTGAAGACACCAGGAAAATAATAAACTATACTTACGACAGCATTGATTTCATGAAAAATTTACGGACTAGCAAGTATTAGCATTAAACGTTAATCCTCATTAAAAATTCAATTATACATAGCTGTTATAGGATGTTACCTGGAAATAAATACAGCTTTCTAGAAAGTAATGATTCCAGTTGAATCCATAAAGTAAGTGCTTTCACTTGAAACAATTACTTTTAAATCGACGAAGATACCTGGATCAGGTAATAACAAACACAACTAAAGTTTCGGGTACTAAAATATACCCTATAGAAATATTGTTGATTTTACAGTTTTTGATAATTAACATCTCGGTTTCTGACAAAAATAAAACAGCATTTGTTTGCTGAAGAATTGTATGATGCGTGCAAACAAATACATTAGTTAGAGCAGGGATGAGCAACACGCGGGCCGTTAAACATGTTTATGCGGCCCGCCAAGCATTCTTCACATGCCAGTTTGGTTACAGTTAGAATATTATCATACGATTTCGATGATACAGTAGAAAAATGTAAAAAATATAAAAATCTTTATAATAAATTATAGAAATTCTCTACGAAATTAAGTATAATTATTTACATACATATAAAAATAGTTAGACAATTTAATTTAATACATCATAAATAAAATTAGTTACTGTTTTTAAAACATTGAACTTGCATACTTAGCCATATCGCGCCTAGGTTGCTCCGTCTAGTACCGCCATCTATTGATGACATGATGCACTATTTCTGTCATTACACATCCAATACGAACGCGCCGCGTCTGTGCTTGTTTGTGCTTGCTTCTGTCACACAATCAGTCAGACTATTGAGCTGTTAACTAGCAATTTTAGCAATTCTTGTGTTTCTTGAAAGGCGTGAGTGGAATATTATTGTCAAAAAGGTAATATAAGAGTTCTTTTATTCAAAATTAAGTTTTCCTACAAATTCTTTTAACTTTCAAATTTTTAATCCATAATAGCATGTCGGAAAAGCTTTCGTCAAAGATAAAACTGTATGCTTAATATGCTCGGAGACTGTCGACATTAAAATAATATAACATAATGAGGCATTACGATACAAAACATGAACAACAATATAAAAACTTAACATGACAACTCCGGATAGATAAGTTTAATCAATTGGAAAAAAACTTGGGAAAACAACAGGTTATTTACAAAAATCAAGCTATTTTATCAAATACGGCGGTAAAGGCTAGTTTTGTTGTCAGTGAAATACTGGCAAAAAAATTAAACCCTTTGCGGATGGAGAGATGATAAAAGAATGTCTGACTGCTGTTGCAGAAATAGCATTTCCTGATAAAATAAATATTATTTCAAACATTAGTTTATCAAGATTCACCATTGCAAGGAGAATTGAAGACTTGTCCGAGAACATAGCAACAACGCTTCGTGAACGCATTGCAAAATTCGAATACTGTTCTTTGGCACTTGATGAGAGTTGCGATATTAGCGATACAGCACAACTGGCTATATTTTTACTTGGTATTGACACCAAATTTAATATTACCGAAGAATTATGTTCACTGATTCCAATGCACGGGACTACAACCGGCAAACCCCTGTACGATGAACTAAAATCTGTGTTGAAAAATTTTTCAATTTTATTAGAAAAGATTATTGGTATATCACCAAATGGAGCACGAGCAATGTCAAGCATGGAGGTAGGAGTATCGGGAAGGCTATTTCAAGACATTAAGAAGGTCAGAGGAAGAGAAATATTTGTTAACCACTGCATAATTCACCAGGAAAATTTGTGTGCGAAAAGATTGAGTTTGCCAAATGTCACAGTACAAATAATTAAACTAATCAATTTTATAAAGTCGCGCGCGTTAAATCACTATGAATTTAAAGAATTCCTGAAAGATTTAGAAACTGAATATGGTCACGTGGTTTTTAATATCGAAGTACGTTGGTTTAGTAGAGGTGCAATGCTAAAAAGAGTATACAACTTAAAAAGCGAAATACAATTGTTCTTGGATATGAAGGGATATGCCTTTCCTTATTTTGGTAATAAAGAATGGATGTGCGATTTTGGGTTTCTTATCGACATGACTTCAAGGCAAATGACAGTTAATTCACAATTTATATGATAAAATTCAGGGCTTTGAGCGCAAACTAAAATTGTGGAAACAGCATCCTTTGCAGAATAATGTGTCTCACTTTCCACATTTAGAAAAAGAAAACGTTACTACTTCTCAAAAATACGCACAATATATAGACATTTTAATCAACGAATTTCAATTACGATTCCAAATGTTCAAAGCTGAGAAGACAGTGGTTTCCATGAAAATGTTTTCCTCACCATTTAATATCGATGTGGATACAGTTCCCGAAGACTTTCAAATGGAAGTGATTGACATGCAGAATAATACCGATTTAAAAAATGTATTTTCTCAGTAAACATCGAAAATTTTTATAAATCTTATGTGAGCCCTGGGAAATTTCCGTTTTTGACGAAAAACGCAAAGCAAATGATGTCTCTGTTCGGAAGTACGCATGTTTGCGAACAATTATTTTCAACCATGAAATTAAACAAAAATGACCACCGATCAAGACTGAGTGATGCACGATTAGAAAGCTGCGTACGTGTAGCTACCTCATCAATTCCGGCTGATATTGATCAGCTTGCATCGAAAGAACAGTGCCTAATTTCTCATTAAAAATTTCAACTAAATTCGTTTTTCTGTTCTTTTCTTGTTTGTTTTTATTTTGCATTTAAATTTGTATATGACATCTTTACTTTTTTTTTAAATTTGATATTTTTTTATTCTAATGTTTATTATAAATAAAGTTTTGTAAATTATTAATAAGTGTTACTTTATGTGCGGCCCGCCAAAAAATTTTAAACTTTAAATTGGTCCGTTGATTGAAAAGGTTGCTCACCCCTGAGTTAGAGCATTATCAAAAGTTTTATATTTTTTTAATTACGATCACGTTTTTGTCGATTTTGAACACTGTGCGACTGTAAGTACCTACATATTATGCAACATTATATACAGGGTGTCCCAGAAATAAAAAGACGGAGTAGCAGAAATCGGAAGCTAGATTGTGTAAAAACGTACCCTCAAAATATCAAGTCTTTATTTGTGCGCAGACGGCAGAAAAAAAAATAATAAAGAATTCAATTGGCCTTACGCCGACCCTGCACTAAATATCCACCTGCTTCACTTTCACAATCGGTGCTTTTCAGAACCACCATATTACTTGTGTTAAAAAAAGGAGGAGGAATAGATACTTCATAATAAATATCAAACCATTAATTACTTTAATTTTAAACCTGCTAGAAAAATACGATTTATTGAATAATTCTAATAATCAGCTGTTTCCAACTACGACCACATTAAAGAGCAACAACCTTCCTATTTTAAAAATAAAAACAACCTTTTATTGCCTGCAAGAAAGTAGGTCACCCATCTGGGTCAATAACCGACTACATAGCTGCGTTATTTAGACACATCCCGCAAAAAATATGTTTTTACGATTTAACGTTTTTTTCCCATTTAATGCAAATAAAAGCGTATTTTTCTCTATGAATGCGTCTTCGTTTCTATTTACAAATGAACATTCTTACGTGAATTATAAACATACATTCTGTGCCAGGTCCGTAATGTATTTTTTTTATCTAAAAAACAACATAGTAAATTAAAATTTTAATTTCTTCGTTATTGCGGTATATTTGGGCCTGTTTCTGTTCGGACTTTACATATCTGCTACTCCGTCTTTTTATTTCTGGAACACCCTGTATTTACAAAGAATATTGACAGATTTGATATAACGTAAAATAAATCAATATTTGTTTGGTAACTTTTCAACTGTAATGTATATATGTTTATATGAAAACAACTTTACGTAATGCATTTTCAACAGTACAAGTAATTCTACAAACCGGCTTGAAATTGTAGGAAGTTGACTGCACCACTGAGTGCAGTTTCGAGCGCCTTTCGCAAGAACTTAGATCTTTCGTTTTTTCGATCACCAAACTCGTCCCGTTGGGTTCCAGTACTTTGTACGCGACTTCGCATTTCCCGTGTATATCCTCCTCAACTCCACTATGATCTAGATCGAACCGTTTCATTGTGTTGTGCAACATCGACAGCAGTCCCTTCTTGAAATTCAACACCCAATTCTTTTCTTCCAGTTCGGGGCATACTTCTGATATGATGCCGTCTTGAAATGCGAATCTTAAGGTAAATTCCTTCAGTGCGTCCGCAAATACTTGACTGTTTTCATGCGTGGCGGTTGTTGTGGCATCCTCTTCATCCATTCCATCATTGAAATCGTCAGTTTCATCGTAAATACTTGGGTTTTTGCCCATTTTAACATTGGACAGGGTTAGCAGGCCATCGCATTCCGAAACAATATCTACTAGGACCTCCGCTTGTATATACAGGCTGGATTCATTCTTACTTGTACCATTAAATAAAGACTTTATATCTACTGAATAAATATACCTATGCTCTACTTCTTTCAAATAACGAAATTTACCATCACCTGCAAAACAAAATATTTTAGAATATAATAGTGTGTAATAATAATAATAATAATAATATATCTTTATTAGCAATACGCTATTTACATACACTTACATTATTTATATAAATTTCTCTAAAATATACTATGACAGTTGTCTCTTCAACCTATTTAAATTATTACAGTGTTTTATGTCATACGGGAGGCTGTTAAAGATTTTAAGCCCATTAACAAATACATTATTAGCCGTTGATGACCTATTTACTCTTTCAATAAAGAAATCATTGATGATTCGTGTATTATATTTATGTGTGTCATGTATATAAATCAACTTCTGACTAATATACGATGGCGTAACACTTTGTTTACTCTTGTAAATGAATAAGAGTGTTTTGTACGTTATTCTTTGTCGCACATTCATTAATTTCAATGTACTCAGCATTAATGCAACTGGTGTATATTTGTTACACTTTAAAATTGTTCTCATAGCCCTATTTTGTATTTTTTGCATTTGCTGAATTTCGTAACTATTTAACTTAAAGAGCAATATTCCATGTGTATCAAAATTAGCGATTTATATATAGACAGTTTAATATATGTAGACTTATTTTGACCTATTCTACTTAAATAACCTACTTTTATAGACATTTTATTTAGAATATGCTTTGTATTCTCTTTAAAATTTTAGGTATAGTAAAATTAAAAATAATAAATTGCGAGAATAAAATATTTTAATATTTCAGCACATAAGGTATTGTTGAACGAAATAAATTTTTACTAAACGAAAATAAGAATATTACAAAATTTTCGTCTCACATATACACTTAAATGAATAATAAGCTAGTTACTAATGACAACATAATATGCAACTATTGTACAGTACTAACAATATTAAGAATAAACATCACTATTATATTATGTTGTTAACTGCGAAAGGATTCAGAGACGCTCATGCTCATTCTATTGTTAACACACCAGTTTCGCATAAGATTAATTTTCTCATGCAGTAATATCAAATGATCAATACTATTAATTGATGCATATAGCTTTAAATTATCTAAAAATAATAATTTTTGACAATAAATTATAAAGGTTAGTCGCTGACGAATATTAAAAACAGAATAGGGCCCAGATTTGTTCCTTGCAGTACTCCTGATGACTGCAAGTATAACCTTCATAAGCTGCATAGAATTTGTGGTTGGTAACGTAGAACATGACAAATGAATCTTTCAGGTTCTCATTAATCTGATCGAAATCTTCTGACATGTCTCTTGTAAATGGCGTCAACCTTGTTATTAATAATAATAATAATAATAGTCTTTATTTGGCCAACAGCAAAAATGCCAGTTACAGGACAACAATTTACAATTGATAGTATTTCTTATAACTATAAAACAAAATAAAAAATCCAAAATCCATTGCAAAATTAAATCACTAGCATGGAGATGTTAAGTTAATATCAAGCTTATTTACAAAGGAAATGCTAATATTCAAAATCTGATACATACAAATAATAGTGGTTTATATCGAGAGACATATCTATTTGTTGTTAGAGTGAGGTTTTTGACTAAAAGGTAAGTGAAAAGGATCAGAACATAGTTTATTGGCGTTTTTAGCCATATGAGTGAGAGGTGCTTAGCAAAAATATTTAACCTAGCTCGAGACACCACAAAAGTATCACTCGAACGCGTACTTGGGAACCAAAAAATCCACAGCGGAGAGTAGATTGGGGGTGCCAATTCCATTATTAGCCAACCCAACCAGAAAATTGGCACTTGCGATTTCTTTACGTTCTACGCCTCTAGGAGGATACGTTGCCCGAGCCCTGTAGAAAAGGTACTTCAAAAATCTCTTCCGTACTCTCTCAATTAGTAGGTTTTGGTAAACGTAACAGGGATACCAAATTATAGAGGCATACTCTAGTCTGGGTCGCTCCAGTAGTAAAACTGTGTCTTCAATGTATCCGGATTCATGAACTCTCGGCACGACCTGACAACGAAGCTGAGTGCACGTGAGGCGGAGTTGCATATCGAATGTACATGATCAGAAAATTGCAAACTTGATCAAATAACACTCTAAGATCTCTCATTTGTGTTTGCCTGGGAATAGGAGTTTGGCTTAATATGTAGGGGAATACCAATGGCACATTTCTTGTGGTATACTTAACTACACCACATTTATTAACGTTGATTTTTATTTTCTTCAGCATTATTGTCAGTTTTATGATGGTAAAAAATGTTGCCATTAATAAAAGACGTCAACAAATTATTTTTATGTTTGTTATGACTATGGACTTGTAGTGTACAACAGAATATCTGTCACATTTATTATAGACTTCTGTAAGTCAATTTTTCAAAAATCAGGAAGACCGTACTTAGTAAATAATTAATTGAAGATGTATAATTATAGAGGACTCAGTCTTTCAAAATCGAAGACGGTTTAGGAGAGAGGTTTGATGGAAAAGTGATTTTTCAAACATAAAATATATTTTTTCTACACACTTAGCTCATCCAGCTTGCAATTTCTTCAAACCATCAAAAAAGTAATATTTGGGAAACTCTGCATTTTGTGCATTTGTCCCGAATATCGCCTCCTCATTTGCCTGAAATCTCCCTCCTCCAAGCTATTTATTTAAATTTGAAATTAGACGAAATTACTTAGAGATCTGGCGAATATGGCAGATGAAGCAGCTATTCTTAAAGCAATTCGATAAAAAATTTTGTAGCAACAGCAAACGAATGAGAAGGTGCATAACCGGATAAAAAAACAACTCTTCTTCAAGAAATGAGGTCGTTTGAAGTTCAGGATCAAAATCTGAATATGGAACCGGAAGATGCACAGACTGGATGAACTCTAGAAAATAACTAACTATAGAAACTGGCTCCATCTACATTTTTCACTTCTCCTGGAACAACCCCAAAATTGTTGTGGTTTGGTTTTATACTTCATTCTGAACCACTTCTTGCCTAGTAAATAAAACTCCTGAGTTAATTGCCCAACTTGATCCTGGTCTGAGATAATATCCCACATTAAGGACTATCACAGAAAGTTGGTTCAATCAAAAAATATAATTTTCTATAATGAATTTATGTGACCTTGAACTTTAGTTAAAAGAGATGCCAATGAAAATTACATTTTATACCTATCAGTAATGAAAAGGTCTATTAGAACCCACCCTTCGAACTTCGAATTTTCTTTCCGCCAAAAGGCGTACTACTAGAATATCAAATACACAAAATGATAAACACGGCAATAACTTCCTTGACCATAATCACATTATCAATGCTTTTACGAACAACTTTTGGATTGCACTCGCTTCTCCTGTTAAAATTGCAGCCCCAGAATGACATTACATCTCCTTTCCAAACTTTTTCTCACACTCGAAGATCAATTAATTACTAATTTATCTATCTCTTCGGACATTTTTCCTGAACAATGGAAAATCACAGGAATTACCCCACTTTATAAAAAGGGTGATTGTACATTATTAAGTAATTATAGGCTTATATGAGAAGTATGTACGTCATGAGAAGGTATTTGCTCTTTTATTTTGGCAAACCAACATGCAACATGGTGAAAATATATAGAAAACGATAAGTCGATCTATTTTCACTAACTTAACTACAGTATCCTAATACGCGGGGGGACTTTTAGATATGCATCGGCAAAAGCTTGATTCATTTGATATATTACCTACTTCGATTGATCTGCTCAGATCTGCTCTTTAAGGGGAAATCCTATGTGATATATAACGGATACTGTTCTAGCAGATTTATTCTTACATCTGGCATCCCTTAGGATTCCAACTTGGGTCCTCTGTTATTTCTTTCAAATCAATTGTCTTGTTTTTGGGCATTCTAGAGATATAGAGCATCTCGACATGTTAGCGATATGGTGCGAAAGATTTAGGCTCAAATTAAATATTAATAAAAGCTGAGTGGTTACTTTTACACGTTCCTCTGCACCTATTTTTCTTGCTATTACCATGTTCGAAATACTGCCCTTACAAGAAAATTCGAACGTATGGGCCTTGGTGTAGTTTTGACTCGTACTTTACCTTTGAACCATATGTTGGGTCAATCTGCTCTGGAGATTTTAGATCACTTGGTTTTGTAATGCGTGCCTCCAGCTATTTTGAAAATACTGACATGCTCAAGTATATGTAATCGGCTTAAGTATTAAATAAAATTAAATGCGCGGCACTTATCTGACATCTGTCATGAATCTTTATCTTCTTGAACATCGCAAAACTTTTTTTTTTTTTGGAAAATAAGCAACAATACAGTTTCCTGATTTGAACCATATGAAGTTTGACGTAAATAACGACTTTTTTTCACTGTTTCATAGGACATCTTCATGGCTGCAAGTAGGTGTTAGTCAATTCATTGAAGCTGGAATTATATAGTAGTTCTCCTTGTTTGAATCTTCTGATAATCGTTTTTAATAGAGTATCAAAAGAAAAAATAAACTCGTTGATTGAATTAGTAACATCTTCAAAGTTAACGTTCTTTTCAATAACGTATTCAAAACGTAAGAGAAATTCCAAAGCCTTTTTGAATGTTGTAACACATAATTCTATATAATATATTATGTGTAGCAACGGGCTCAAAAGGTCTGAAATCGATTTATAATTAAACGGATGTGGGAAAACATAATTAAGAAAAGCAGAAACCCTCGAAATCAGATTCTCTGCGCATGAAGATACGATCGAGTGGTCTTCAGTTCAGGCGCGTGCATTCATCCACGCTACACATCTAAACAAATATTTGTTAAGATCGGACTTCCCAACAGACAATTATATACCGTCCGCTTTAATAGGTCTTCCATATTGAAGTTACCTCCCACCCTTCTGTTCATTCTTAAATTCAATATTACGTAATAGCTTTTTGAAAATATTTTCTCCAACTTCCGCAATTTGTTCCTTGCCCCCACGAGTTTACATAGTTAATAAGAATTTTACGATCACCATTTCTCCGTGGGTAGCTTTTGAATTTGGAAGTTGCGAATTTTACACCATCCCCTTCTCCTCCTACAATATTATCGAATACCTCTTCGAAACTAAATTAATACACTCTTAATTAACATAAAAAGAATGTATAACTTGCCATATCAAGTTGAATATTAAAAATGTAGTGATTAAATTATATTCAAACTATTAGAGAATTGCACTAATCAACAAAATTAGAGATTATTTTGTGAAAACGCTTTCAATTGTATTCTTCTTTTGAATAGCCTCTGATTTTAATATGTATCAAGCTGATGACATTGCAAAATAAATATTTTACACCACAAAGGAGGTAAGTAAGCTTTTACCAGTCGAGGATGATTTTGCGCAAATGATTGCAAGAGTGGTCAAGATAATTACCTTCTGTGTTATGCATAACGTTTTATATGCGCCACGAAATAAAAAATCATATTTTACATTTCTTGATCAATGTATTTTGACAGTGATAGTTAATTTTTTTTTCTCATGTTAACGTGTTCAATACGACCGATGCGATTAAGATCGATAGTGTCCATTTGCATCGTAGAAATTTAATTAAGCAAATCGTTGTGATCATAAATCGATGAGTTATGCACATAAACGAACGAAAAAGTGTTGACATGCCACAAATCTCAACTCTAAATAATCTGTTCAACTCAACATGGATCCATTTAATTGCCTGGTCTTTTCAAAGACAATATCAAATTTTCACAAGGGAACGAATCAACATTCTTTTTCTGCGGTCTTAGGCATTGCAGACACATATCATTTTGATGAATTATGCAAACTTAGGATAAAGAATGCCATGTATAAAAACAACAATATTATTGTTATTTTTACTATTTCAGATTCTAAAAACGGTATGTCACATACATTTAAAATCACTTCTCGTCTAGATAGTGTTTGTCATCTTGAAATTATCAAGAAATATATAACGACTAGATTAGAAGTTAAAACAGATTATTCACGCATCTTTATGCGGTATCAATCAGGCAGATGCTGTAAACAACCATCAGGCAAGAACACCATTTCCACGATTCCTAGCAAGACAGCACATTTTTTGAATCTAGAAAATTGCAAAACGTATATAGGGCATTCATTTAGAAGAACGTCGATAACGTTTCTGGCAAATACTGAAGTAGATGCTTTAGCGATCAAGAGGCACGATGGGGGGAAATCCGCAACAATTTCAGAAAGTTATGTTGCAGACAGTTAATATAACAAAAATGAAGTGACTAACAGGATTTTTCACAACAATACTTCATCTGCAGTTTCCAGTAGTACATAGCATCATTTTATTACAACGGATCACAATATCGAGCCTCAGCTTATTGTAATGAAGCATATCATTTGAGAAGATGTGGTAGTCAATAGACATAAGGGAAGATATCCAAATTTTGAAAATAATGTCACCAATTGTAATAATTGTACAATAACTATAAATATTAATAAACAACAATTAAAATTTCAAGTTCAACATATTTTATTATTTGCATGACTCGAAATCACTTATTTACCCAAAGGGCTACTGAAAATTCTTTGGAATTTTGATCAATTTATTTGTCGAAATTCCTTCTGTTTGGGAGAACTACTTAAGCAAATTTGTTAGGCTCTCTTTAGATAAGCTAATTAAGTGCATTCAAACAAAAATGATTTATAGAAATCTTGCAAATTTGTCAATTTGTTGAATATGCACTTCCCGTAGAAGATCATACTTATTAAAAAATTTGTTTGGATCTTCTACAATAATGGATAATCTTAGCATCGATATAATAATGGTAGATGAGCTACAAAATCCAGTTATACTAAAAAAAGAAGTGCTCTCTATAATGTCAGAAATTTATAACATTAAATTCTAACATAAAGCAATTCTAACTACAACCGTTTGTTAAAAGAAAGAACCATTGTAGCTTTTAATGGTTTCAAAATTTTGAAATACATATTCATTGCCACAATATTTTAGTAAAGTCATGTTCAATTCAATCTAAAAATTTTGAAATGCTAAATTTATGAAGATCACATTTACCGTGAATTCTAAAACACCCTGTATGAATTAATAATAACAACGTTAAAAAAAAGTATTATATTCGGGCAAACTGGCTTAAAATATTATTTATAAATTACACATTAATCCGAAAACATTCTCTACTTTTGTTTTTACCTTCATGTGTTACCAAAGCAAAGAAAATGCCTCTGTGATTGCCCGTGTCTAACAGCGATTATATTGAAGCATAACCTAATTATCTTGTCGGTTTTTTACTCTCTACTTTTGGTATACCGAACGTAACGATGACTTACGGTAAAAAAGTAAAACTAGAGCAAAAGCTTTAGTTTTCAAAATAAATTATTTTGAATTTAAGTTCTTATATATGGAGGAGCTTTGCCCGGCCTAATTATATATCGGACTAGCTCGAAAGGGGCCAAGAGGAAGGACGACGGATTGAAATCAAGAAGTCGAGTTAGGGTTGTGTCTGAAAAAGATTAATTACACAGGGTAAAACTAGGTTTCAAGATTTCCTAGCTCTAAATACTAACGCCCGGCGCTTTATTGTAAGGGCATTTTCGATTTCTTTCTCATGTGCCCCACAACAAAAGGGTCTGTGGCTGTAAATGAGAAATATTTAATTGATTTTGAATGAAGTTAATTATAAATCTTACACTTAATACTTTTACAAAGTTGTTAAATACTTAGCTATTGCCGGGAATATATTTCTACAAAGTAAGTACATGTTTAATAATAAATATTTATGGAATATATATGTATTGTCAAAAATAAAGTTACGTGTTCTCTCTGTTATCTATGGATGACTTATTTATAGGTAAACAAGACAAGTGACCTCTTTAAGTATTCAAAACTGGTATTAAGTGCTTAATAGCAATTCTTCTACAGTCATCGGCTTGTTAGTTGAAAAATTATAAATTCATATTGAAAGATAATCATAAAGAAAAAATATATAAGCTGGTTGGACAACTTAAAAGGACGATTAATATTACTTCAGACAAATTAGAACTTATTATAAAATATTCTATACGTTTATTATTATATTTTTTTCATATTTTGATTTGTAATTTTTAGAGTAAAATGAGGCCTGAGTCTGCTTATTTAAATTCGATTCTCAATTATTAGTTTTCGTTTCACATTATATACAAAATTAATTATTTATTTATTCCCCTTGTGGAACATAAGTCGTCTTCTAACGGAGTTATATTTTAATCGTAGTTATAGAGTAGATTTCTACATATTACTTGAACTCCCTTATTTAGCTGATTTATAGTTTGGTCTTTGTTTCTAAATTTATTTGGTTAATTTTCAATAATTACGTCTTGTAATCTTCTTTTTTCTTCTTAATTTAATCGCGTGTTTAACTTGTATTTCCAGTCATACCTTGTGTACATATATGCCCGTGCGCATTTCTGTGCAGCTGCAATTAGTCAGCGCTTAAGTTCACTGTGTTTTATGTCTCTGATGAGAACTGTCGTTTACGATAAAAAACACCATTCGTCTTGCTACTTAGACATCAAACATAATTTATTTAGGGCTGTGTCGTTATCCAGATATATAGCACATTCTTGTTTTTTGATTGATTTTGTTTTAAAGAAAATAGCAGACGGATATTCCACAAAAATTAATTATTAAGATTCGACTCCTGCAAGTGAGTAAGCTCTTGTTTTTAGTTAGTCCTTGTGGATATTTTTTTTATTTTTTATTTCTAATTATTGTCATTTCCTCCTTAGCGTTTACTCCCGTTAACGGATTACTTCATTGAGGCCGCCTTTTTTTGATTTTCTTCGGCCAGACAGATATTCCTTTGAATTTTTCCAGGAATTCCGCTAACTGAGGATTTGCAGAATTTAAAATCGTCGAATTCATATATTTATTGTTGTTATATTATGTGTGTAGGCCTATTTTGTTTTTTTCCTGCAACCACAACCGACATAAACTTAATATTTATAAATTATAAAGTGTCTAGTTAATGGGACAACACATTAATTTTTGATTCTTTTCAATTCAGTTATCGTGAATTAATAAAAATAATTTATTTTGTCAGATTTAATTTCCTTTTTTTTAAGATTCTGTTATTGTAGAGGATGTCCCTCTGTAAATTTATAGTGTTGGAGGTAAATCCATTATAATGTCGCAGCTCTGAGGAATTTTGGTGGTCTTTCTATGAAAGCACCGCGGCCGATTCATCTTTCAGAGAAAGCAACGTTTAAAAATTGACGGACATTCTTATAGTAATGTGCTGGTGCTCTATCATGCAAAACCCATAATTACTATTGAATTGCCTAGTAATTTTATTTAAAAAACGAATTCGGTTTTAAAAATCTCGAGGTTTTAATTCCTATTACTTCTACTTAAACTCGTATCATCTGCATTTTTAATTATGCTGTTTTTAGAATCAGATAGTTTGCTTTTATTCATAAAAATTAAGAGTTGCGGCCTCAACATATATAGATAAACATAATATTCTTGTGCCTAGGAATACGTAAATAAGAAATAAACCAGTTCTTAAATACACCGCCTGTGGAGTTTGCAACGCTGCATATTTAATATATTCACCAAAAATATTTGATTATAAGGACTATTTCAGAACTATAGTATATCACGTATTCAGCATATATTTTATACACGATTACTGCTACATAGGTACCAGGTTATGAGAATCTGAAAAATACGAATAAATGTCTAACTGAAAATCAAAAAAGGAATTACTAATAAATTTCTAAATTTTTAGGGAGAAAATGTCGTTAAAGTCGGTCCATAACTTTGTTTATCCTATACGCATTTACGTAAATAGTAATTTAAGTAATAGTTTAAAGTTCTTCCAAAAAAACGATCAAATGCAAATAGTTACAACCTCTGAGAATGAATGGCAGTTGAAAAGATTTTCAAAGGCGATGTTTTTTTTTTGTGTAAATAGCACGCCTTTATGTCGAAAAGGTCGACCACCTCGGTGCATTACCATGTTTTTTTTTGTTAAATAGAAGTATATTATTTTGAAGCTTAAATTCCTCTATATGAAAATTATTATGTTTGTATATTAACTGCGACAGGCTCAGACTCGAGGAAAGAAAGACGCTCATTGGACCGTGAATTTTTTTGTATGGGCATTACTCATATTTTTCTTTCACCCCCTTTTTTTAATGAGGGTATTTAAAACTAACCCTGTAATATATTTTTATCACAAAATATTCTTTGTTATCTAATTATAATTAATACATTATTTTCAAGTTAAAGAGCTGTTGGAGCGCAATTTTTTATAGTGACACTTAAGCCGTTAATAAATACCCACATTCAGAGAAAACAAATTTGTAGAAATTTTAAAATTAAAAAAAAGCTTAATAGGGAATTTATCATTTCACATCGGTAAATTGTGGAAGCATGATATCTAAGTCTTACAATATTGTATATACCGCATTATGTATGTTCTTATATCAGTACTGTAGAGTAGTTAAGTTAATTCTGTTGGTTAGCCAAGCAGTCTCGTGCTATCCCCTTTTATCGTCCAGTTACCCTTAGGTATAAATACAAATCAACCTTTCCCATTTAAGGGTCTAATAGAAATTACCATTGGCAAATAATTTAGGTGTAGGATACACTATTTCTGGCACCATAACATCTCCTAACGCGTCCTCTTAGTCCCTGTTTGAATACTTGTTCGTAAACTTCGTGAACATGGAAAGAAAACTGTCGGGCGATAATGAGATCGTTAAGTTCTTATGAGATTTTCGCAGTTTTCAGCAGTGCACAGGTGTAAACGTGTTATTTTATATAAAACTCATTTTGACGAAGTCCGTACGTAAGTACAAATACTCAAAAATAATTCCTAACTCCTTTTTGTACATTACTACTACTGGTGTTATTTTGTACTGTTTAGACGTTTTTAATTATATATATGTATATACCGGGTGTCCAATCTGACCGAAAAAATCTTGATAGGAAAATAGACCACAGGAATTTTAATAAAAATATTTTTAAGTTTCTAAAATGATCGCAAGGGGGCGCAATTCTCAAGATGAATTAAAAATTCGATAATTTTTATGAAATTCTAGATTAAGATAGATTAGAATTTTTACTAGCAACATTTTTAGACGTTTTTATACAATTTTCATTAGAAACTCTTTGATCTAAGTCCCATGCGAAGAAGAAGTGGAGGAAGGTATGTCTGCATACAAAAGTAGGTATAATTTTGGTTTGCCCCAACGGATTTTAATGTTTCTGGGCTCATTGGATAAAGAATTTTACAAGGAATTGAAGGATATGTAGTACAAAATTACGTGGTTGTCAAAAAAAGTAATAGGGGGTGCTGTTCTCAATTTATGTATATTACTTGTTTTTTCTTTAAAATTTTAAATGGAATGGTATATTTTTAATATCGTAATAATGAAGCACATAAAAAACTGAAGAGAGTGATGAAAACCGGAAGTTGCTACCTCTTTTCTTGACGAAGATATCGTCAAACGAATAAAATAAAAAAATTTAAACAGAAATTTATTTATTTATTAGGAGTAATAATTTTATTTTAATTTTAAGAGAGTTTATAGACAGTGTATAGTTCGTTTTCACTTGAATTTTCAACATACTCTTCCATAAATGTATTCATTTCAATCTTTTTATCGATTTTATAATTCATTGCATTATTACGTTAGATTCTCCTATTAAATGTCTTCAATTTCTCAAGCTATTATTTTTTAAATATCATTTCTTGTCCTTTCCAACATTGAAATAAAATAATAATAATACTGAACGGTATAGCTTGCTTTTTTTCCTAAATTTTCATCATACAACATCGCATACATCGCACCGTGATACTAAATTACATCATTATGAGATTTCCAAGGTGCGTCATGAAAATCAAAATGTAAAAATATTAGTGTCACTTGTAGTTAAACTTTTTGTACGTATTATTAAGCCTTTCTGGACACCTGCACATAATTATTAAGTTTGTAAAATGTCATATTCTAACGATGAAGCTTATGACATGATCAGAACGTATTTTCAATGCTTTGGAAATGCATTCTTGCTTCCGGGTAATATTCCCTAAATTATTCGGAAAGAATGCATTATTTAGTTTTTATTCGTCTTGCGAGATAGTCTTGATTTTTATTTATGGCGCAGAATAAAAGACATAGTTTATCACAAAAAGCCGATTACAACAATTGCTGCCTCCGAAATTGAAGTAACTCTGCTCTCTACTAATCGACAAGGAAACATGTGTATTAAAAATAATGGTAACACTTTGGACATTTGTTAAGTTGAAGTTTTTTTTTTTTTTTTTTTTTGTACTTTCTGATTTAAATATTTTTTTTTCGTTTATATTACTTGGTCAATATAATTTCTTATTTATGTTTAGCTATAATTATAGGTTTATTTACTTATTTTCATGTTACAGGCGAGGATGAATTAGGCATCAGTTTTTGTACCCTCTCGTTACTAATAAGTAAATGATTTGTTTATAACTATAGCATTATATTACATTGTTTTTTTTCTCGTTATTGTCTACTTAGTTCATGAGTTATGGAAATTATTTTTGCTGTTTACCTATAATTAGATGTATATCTGTTGGGTAATAAAGATATATTGTTATTATTATTATTATTGTTATTATTTTATTTCAATGACTAAAAAGACAAGACATGAAATTTAAAAATAGCTAGAGAATTTGAAAACATTTAAAAGGAGAATCTAACGTAACATATGCAATGAATTAAAAAATCGGTCAGAAGATTGAAATGAATACATTTATGGAAGAGTATGATGAAGATTCAAGTGAAAAAGAACGATAAACTGTCTAGAGACTCTCTTAAAATTAAAATAAAATTATTACTTCCAATAAATAAATAAATTTATATATAAATTTTTTTATTATTCTGGATTGTCTTCGTATGACTATATCTTCGTCAAAAATAAAAAATAATTGTATTAAAACGTCTAGAAATGTTGCTAGTAAAATTTTTAATCTATCTTAATCTAGAATTTAATGAAAAATTATCGAATTTTTAATTCATCTTGAAAATTACGCCCCCTTGCGATCATTGTGGAAACTTAAAAATATATTGGTTGAAATTCCTATAGTCCATTTTACTATCAAGATTTTTTCCGCCAGGTTGTAGGATAAACGGTTGCCGAGATTTGGCCGGTGGCCGTGCTTATTCAGACACCCGGTATATAAATCTTAATCAATTCCTGGAAAAAGCGGCCATATTAAATAATTAAAAGAAAAACAAATTAACGTTTCGATATTTTATTTTGTGTCTTCCTCAGAAGTGTAAAATTAACGATGAATATATACGAAACTAATCTTTAAATGGAACATAATACGCCTTTTAGACAATAAAGAGGTATAAATTGTATTGAAAATTTTGAAATGAAAAATGGATTTGACGGATAGAACTTCAAGAAAGGTGAAAAATGTGGAAAATAAATTTGAGTATGGAGACAAAAATACAAACTCAATGATAGTTTGATAATCGAACTTCGATGATGATAGTTGTACATGTTCAGATGGGGATTCTATTGTATTTTTGTTAAGTAACTTAAAAACTTAAAGTTAAAAAATACCTACACCTATATTATTTATAATAAAAACATTTTATTTTATTTGTGCCCTGTCAAAATCTTCAAACACGAACCTACTACGTTGTTACAAATAAGAACAAATAATGAATTTTGCAGAAACCTCTTTCTTTACTTAACAAGCGAATCAATCCAATCCAATCTTGGTACAAAAGGACTAGATTTTTGTACATTAAATTAGGCCTTCCATATGTTATTTTATATAATTTTTTTGGTGTTTCTTTTCAAACATGTAAAACGATATTTTTTGAAACTGGGTGGTTTGTAAAATCAGTTATGAAATGTGATTAACATTTAAAGAGGAAATACTATACTTTAAATGCCAAAATCATTTTAAAAAAAGATTTATAATTTATCCCTTTGTTTCTCGTTTTGACATATACATACATCGAAATACTACCCAGTGACCCCTTCTTGATTGACTTTATTAAAAAGAAAAAGCGAACTTCAAAATAAATTAGTCTACCTACCGCTAAGTACCAGTACCATCTACCATCATATCCAAACAATTACAATATAACTCTGACTCTCGTTAAAGAATTTATAAAGAAGCAAACTTCTTTCTTCTAATATAAATTAAACAAAATAATTTAATAGGTAATACTTACTTTTACATGTTGGTCTACCGCAAATATCAGGATTTTTCAAAGGATCTGCGAAAGACAAAAATATATTAAACTCATCTAAATTCAAATACAGTCAAACATTGAAATACTTCAAAGGTTTTAAAATAGGGTTTTAAGACTTATTATTAGGGAGCGGAATCGAGCGAGTCATGACTCATCGCCCATGGGCGCGCTATTGAAATGTTGTATTTTTAAAGAGGTTTTAATTTTATTTATATAGTTGAATAACAAGTGGCTGGTGATTATAAAATACAAAATACCCTACTATTTGTTCATTTTCTCTTCTGTAAGGCTTGTTCTCTTTGAATTAAGTACATCCTTGTAGATAGAAGACGTCTTTTCTACATCGCAACTGGTTATATTTACGTAATGGAAATATTCTTTTATTTCAGCGTATTTAGCATACACAATTGCCCCAATGTTATTAAACCTGGATTTTTATTAAAAACTGCGTCACTTGGAATTATTAATAGTCACATCTAATGTGGTTAATCCATTTTTACTTTCTTATACGTAGTATAAGGAAGTAATGTGAAATTTTCGACTTCGAGATTTTTGCAGATCTCCACGTTTTGAAGTCCCCTGATACCGAAAAAGATGTTTTTAAAAAATGTCTGTGTGTCTCTATGTGACCACGATAACCGCTGTAGATATCAATTCCAAATTTTGTATTTACGTGTCTAATCTCCCTCTTGAGATCTGAGTAGTTTTTCAGTAAAATCGGTAGACCGGAAGTAGCAGTTTAGTTCAGTGAAAAAATTAAATTTTACCAATATTTCGTCAACTACTAAATTTAAACAAATTTATAAAGAATTCATATGTACTTGAAATTAAAATTGAGAACAATTTTATTTAAAAAGTTTTTCGAAGCTGCTACCGGAAGTAAGTCTTTTACTCCTATCGAAAATCAGTTTTTTGCGAATATTTCGCATGTCATGCTTTTTAGACAGGTACGTTACAGGTATAAAAGTATTTAAAACGTAATTTTAAATATATGTTGCATAAAAACAATTTCAAAATTCAGACCGGAATGACCACTTTTACTCTTGTCGAATAGCGATTTTTTGCGAATATGTCGTAAATTATGCATTCTATATGTATTTATCAAGAATACAAAAGTATTTAGTGCCTAGATCTGCAATATTTTTTGAATATATGAAATTTCAAGATTCGGACCGGAAGTAACACTTTTACTCTTAGGGAGTAGTCCTTTTTTCGAATATCTTGCTAAGTATGCATTCTATAGCGATTTATTAAGAGAACAGAAGTACTTAGAATAGGATTTTGAATAATTTTTGTGTAAAAAAAATTTAGTATAGTTTGAAACGCTCATACGTATAAGAAAGTCGTGAGGTGGCCACACCTCATTTTTTAATTTGAGATTCGATTTTCAAAATATTTCATTAGTTTAGGCAAATTTCCAAAGTGTTCCTGAAGGAATAACAACTGATTTTTTAAATTTGGGATTTGTGTTAGTTCCTTGCACTCAGAAATACTTCGAGCATCGTCATTTAAACATGTAACGAAATTTTGTAAACTATCGAAATTCTCTGCATGAAAACTATTTCTGTGTATGTTTTAGCAAAGCTAAGGACGATATTTTACAGACTTTGCAATAAATTTCGGAATCACTGACAATTAATTTTTATCTCAGAAGAAGTAACATAAACAACGTTCTAGATCTAAATAAATGATAACTAAAAATGTACGCGTATGTTATTGAAACATACATATTATATTGCGAAATATAAGATAAATATAATAAATTTTAAAAACTCGTCACCCTTGTACCTACGCCGATGAAGAAAGGATTTTATTCATAAAATTCCTTATTTTATGGCAGTTTTTTCTCTGATTCTCGGCCGTAAACAGATGTTGCATTTCGCCCTATGAATTAGTGCTATTCAGATATAATGTAAACAACACGCAGTTGTTTACCTTATTTCTTTTCACGGTTGTGGCTCCGTGGTAGTGTAGCTCGCTCGATTCCGCTCTCTACTTAGTATGTATCCTCTCTTTTTTTTTTAACTAACGCCAAATACTTTTATACTATTAATAAGTATGTATATAATTCATAATTTACAAAAATATTGCTTTTAGTGTTACATCCGGTCAAAATTTTGATTTTTTTTTATAGAAAAATTGTTTTGTGTTTGCAAATGTCTTGGCAAAAAGCTGCTTTGCGATAAAAGTAAAATTCCTTTTATACAAAAGTTGTTTCAAATAAGTTCTAAATATTTTCATACTACTTGTAAATCTGTGTTCCAAATATAGTTGTAATTTATAATTTTTGTAAAACTCTTTTTATATAGTTTTTCTCGAGTACTTTTGTATTTTTGTAGAAATTTGTCTAAACTAAGTAGTCTACCAGATATTGAAAAGATTTGATTTTTTTTTGACAAAATCAAATCTTTGAAAAAAAAATCAGATTTTGGGAGGAAGATTATACACTCATGTATACGGTTTGGTATTAATAGGTTTAACCGTTCAACTGCCTTCTAATGATAGGCAAATCAGAAACTCCCAGAAATTTAAAAAATTTCATAAATAGCCGATTTTATGGAAATTAAGAAAAAACCATTGCTGGGAACACGTGATCCGACATGGCTGTGTGACTCAGTAGACATCACAGGACACTTAAACGACTTGAACTTGCAGCTTCAAAAACAAGATCAATCGGTAAACGAGTTGTACAGCCACCTAAAAGCGCTTCAGAATAAAATTCGCTTCTGAGAAAGACAAATGAGAAGTGAAAACTGTTCTCATTTTTCAACACTGCCCCGTCATGAAAATATCGTTTACGGTCGCTATGCTGAAGAACTGAAACTACTGTCACGGCAATTTACACATCGGTTTTCCGACTTCAAAAACATGGATAGCACTTTTAGCCGTCCGAGTAAAAGTAATGTGGAGGACGCCCCGCTACACCTGGAAATGAAGTTGATCAAGCTTCAGGAAGACGCGTATTTGAAGTCTACAGAACATACCTTGCTGAACAAAATACCCACAGCTGAGAGGTTTCACACGAAAAATAATTTGCACATTTGTAAGCACGTATAAATGTGAACAGTTTTTTTCAATTGTGAAAATTAATAAAAGTAAGCATTGCACTAGGATTATGGATGAAAATTTAGAAAACACTTTGCGTCTATGTACCAGTGGAATTGATCCAATATTGATCATCTTGTTTCTGAACTTCAATCTCAAGCCTTTCATTAATTTCTTCTGTTTGTTTATCTTTTTTTTTTCATTAAATATCTTTTGTATTATTGTATTATCTATGTATTATAAATAAATGTGTGAACTTTTATAGCTTGTTATTTACTACTACTATCTACCTACGGGCGGAATTGATATCTTGAAGTTAGGCCCACAACCATACATAGGTTGCCGATACCTGATTTAGAGAATTAAACACACATTTAAAAAAAAATCTTTAGAAAAATTATCTACATACTATAAATTCAGTGGCGGCTGCTGCAGGGAGGATAACGGGGCACTGCCCCGCCCCCCCCCCCGTGACAAATTTCTTTTAACAGATAAATTAATTATAAATACCTAATTTGTATATAATTTTTCTGATTTGTTTGATAACAAATAATATCCCTAGCAGCAAAATCACTATATGCACACTTGTTACATTAGCAAATATATATTTTTATCCTTCTCTAAAATTGTGATTTTGCTGCTTGGGATTTTTTCGGAAGTAACAGTCCGTCTCTTCAGCGCGTTTAAAAATCACAGTCTGACTTAGGCTCCGGGGCATCTCACGCGAGTGCACCGTTTGTATTAGAAATCGAGTGAATAAAAAGTGGCGCGGGGCGAAAGCTGTATATGTCAGCAAGCGGGCACTACACTGTGATGCCGGATAACATCCAGTATGTAATATCACAGAATAACAGAAGTGACAAAAGCTTCACTTGCATAATTCCGATATTTGTGCGCAAAATAAAACAAAATGGCGTGTTTTGTTTTTCTTGTGTACTTGTATAAATATAACCTGTCTTAATTTTATAACTTATAATTTACGAAAAAAATAATAAGTAAAGGTGCCAGTTAAATTGTTGTTGATATAAATAATGGAAACTATACGAAAGAAGAAATCCGGCGTACATATATACTGTATTTTTACTTGTAAAAATGTTTAGCAACAAAGTATATTCTACAATTTCTTTTCGTTTCCTAAAGAAGAAAATCGGTAAGTTTTAGCTAATGAGTAACAGATAATTTGTAATAATTCATCTTTATAGTAAACACTTTGAATGAAACTTTTTATATAGTGAAGGAACCTCCTTCGAAAATAAGAATTTTAGAGAACATCGTTATCTCTCACAGCCATGACCATAATGAAAAGAAACCAATTCAAACCTCACTGGTTAAGAAACTATCTAAAGGTAAATGTTTATTATAAAATATTATTTTATAAGAACTAAGTATTATTTGAAATTTTAAAAGCATACTAATTTCAAAATGTATTTTAGAATGTGTGGAAACTATGAATGTTCCTATCACAAGTGATGTTGGATTCCAAAATTTAGCAGAAAGTGAACCACCTATAGGTATGACAATTAATATTTACAATACAAAATTATTTTATGAGCAAAACATAAAATATGTTTTGTCGTTAACTGTAGAAATCAAAGTCATTTTTGAACAAAAATACAACACCTATGTATTTAATCTAGTATAAAGTAGAATAATTTAGAACTTTTCAGTTACAAACATACAATTAATTTATTTTAACGAAATGTATATTTTTTTAATTGTATTTTAGCAGTTATGGAAATTCCTACCCTATGTTGGGGTTCAAACAGAAAAAAATCTCTTTGCCCATACACCCAGAAAATCTCTAACACAGCATCGAGTTATAGCTACTAAATCTAAAATGAAATCCTATCCTAAACAGGAGAATTTACAATATTTTCTAGGGTTTTGTGACAGATATTTATCAAATGAACTGGCAACTGTTGTGAAATTTATTGCAGTTAATAAAAATAAGAATATTGCAAGATACAGCATACAATACAAACAATTTGCTTTAAATATCTATATTTTGGGATCAAGAGTTTATAAATACTTAAGTAATAGTATATTACGTACCAAGGTTGAGAAGATGACTATTATTGCCCGAGTGGCGAGATTAAATTCCGAGGCGCAAAGCGCCGAGGAATTTAAGCCACAAGGGCAATAATAGTCTTCTCAACCGTAGTATGTATACTATTTTTTGTACCAGTAGTCTAATTGGACCTTAAAACCTTAATAATTATGAATAAATTTACTCATATATGTAAGAATGCCCTTGTAATAAAACTTCATGTAAACAAATAAGTAGGCTATATTTTGATGTTGACGAATAAGTTTTGACATAAATGCTGAAACTAAAATTCAAGTATTTTTAGATTATTTTTCATTCCATTTATAATGTCTGAAGAGTTTAGATGTACACCACCTGAAATGCGCGAGTTTGCAGAACAGGCAGCTGAGAACTTGCTTCCGCATAAATCTAATCACTTATACATGAAAACATTTACAGAATTTAAAAAATGGTATAATTCCAAATTACAGTAGTAACTTCTGAAAACGTACTTCTGGCTTATTTTCATGAATATTCAAAAAATAAAAAAGCCTCGACTTTATGGGCGCAATATTCAATGTTGAAAGCTACACTTGGCCTAAAAGAGAATATTAACATATCAAAATATTTTAAATTAGTTGCCTTTTTAAAAAGAAAAACTTAAAATTATAAGCCCAAAAATCATTAGTATTTACTCGAGGAAAGTATAAAATTCTTTACTGAGGTACCCGACACATGTTACATTGCAACTAAGATAGTATGTTTATATATTAATACTTTGAAATTATTGATAATTTATATCTCTGTAGACTGGTCTTCTAATTGGTGTTGCTGGTGCATGCCGAAGGATGAGTTGTGTAATTTATTAATTTCTGATGTCATCATGAGAGATAATTTAATTGTTATTCACATCCACAATAGCAAAAATGGTACGTCTCAAAAGTTTGTAATAATGGAACCACTTTGTAGCTAAAGGTTATATCGAAGATTCCCTAGTAAATAAAAAAAATATAGAATGTATGTTACAAGATCTACCTACATCTACTTACGCAACCACACCTGCAATATATACAGGAATTTTCAATATGAATTAAATAATTATTTGCATCTGTAATAGTTAGGTGATATATTGATTCCATATTATACTTTCATACATATTTTATGTATTAATAGACAAATGCTTTTTTTTTCATGTAAACAACAAAGTATTGTTAGAAAATATAAAATTAATAGCAATTGCTAAATAAACGTATATTATATTCTGGTATTGTTAACCTAAAATTGTGCCTAAAATAGTTATTTATTTTGACGGTTCACAACTTGACATACTACTACTACTACAAGCATGAGTGCATGGTTGCGGCATTCGTTTTATTTGTTCTCATTATTTCCCTAGGTCAATAATAGCCTCATTATTTACCTCTTATTAGTTCCAGGTTGTGAAATGTCATTTCGTGGCGCTTTGTTATGTGTAAAAATCATAGCATTTTTACACGTAACAAAGCGCCACGAAATGACATTTCACGACCTGGAACTAATAAGAGGTAAATAATGAGGCCATTATTGACCTAGGGAAATAATGAAAACAAATAAAACGAATGCCGCAACCATGCACTCATGCTTGTAGTATGTCAAGTTGTGAACCGTCAAAATAAATAACTCTATTTTAGGCACAATTTTAGGTTAACAATACCAGAATTATAATATACGTTTATTTAGCAATTGCTATTAATTTTATATTTTCTAACAATACTTTGTTGTTTACATGAAAAAAAAAGCATTTGTCTATTAATACATAAAATATGTATGATAGTATAATATGGAATCAATATATCACCTAACTATTACAGATGCAAATAATTATTTAATTCATATTGAAAATTCCTGTATATATTGCAGGTGTGGTTGCGTAAGTAGATGTAGGTAGATCTTGTAACATACATTCTATATTTTTTTTATTTACTATGGAATCTTCGATATAACCTTTAGCTACAAAGTGGTTCCATTATTACAAACTTTTGAGACGTACCATTTTTGCTATTGTGGATGTGAATAACAATTAAATTATCTCTCATGATGACATCAGAAATTAATAAATTACACAAATCATCCTTCGGCATGCACCAGCAACACCAATTACAAGACCAGTCTACAGAGATATAAATTATCAATAATTTCAAAGTATTAATATATAAACATACTATCTTAGTTGCAATGTAACATATGTCGGGTACCTCAGTAAAGAATTTTATAATTTCCTCGAGTAAATACTAATGATTTTTTGGGCTTATAATTTTAAGTTTTTCTTTTTAAAAAGGCAACTAATTTAAAATATTTTGATATGTTAATATTCTCTTTTAGGCCAAGTGTAGCTTTCAACATTGAATATTGCGCCCATAAAGTCGAGGCTTTTTTATTTTTTGAATATTCATGAAAATAAGCCAGAAGTACGTTTTCAGAAGTTACTACTGTATATTTGGAATTATACCATTTTTTAAATTCTGTAAATGTTTTCATGTATAAGTGATTGTGATTAGATTTATGCGGAAGCAAGTTCTCAGCTGCCTGTTCTGCAATCTCGCGCATTTCAGGTGGTGTACATCTAAACTCTTTAGACATTATAAATGGAATGAAAAATAATCTAAAAAATACTTGACTTTTAGTTTCAGCATTTACGTCAAAACTTATTTGTAAACATCAAAATATAGCCTACTTATTTGTTTACATGAAGTTTTATTACAAGGGCATTCTTACATATATGAGTAAATTTATTCATAATTATTAAGGTTTTAAGGTCCAATTAGACTACTGGTACAAAAAATAGTATACATACTACGGTTGAGAAGACTATTATTGCCCTTGTGGCTTAAATTCCTCGGCGCTTTGCGCCTCGGAATTTAATCTCGCCACTCGGGCAATAATAGTCATCTTCTCAACCTTGGTATGTAATATACTATTATTAGCAAGCGTAAGAACATTACAAAGATTAACACAGAATTGGAATATAACTCAACGAGTGTTGATTTTGTGTATTCTGCAATTGAAATGAAAATTACTTATTTTACACCAGAAGCACATGAATGCATTCTATGCATTGATGAAATGTGACTAAAAGCTAATTTATTTTATAATATTACTAAAGACGAAATTGTAAGATTTCATAAAATAAATCGTCAAACAACATATAAAACAGCAAAGTTTGCTATGGTTCTCTTTGCTAAGGGAATTAATATGAATTGGAAACAGCCAGTTGGTTATGTATTAGTCAGCAGTACATGTAGTGGTAAAGCTTTAGAGGAGATAATACAATACTAAAGTTATTTGCAGTTGGGCTTTCTGCCCGAGCACTAGTATCTGATGTCGGATCAAATTTTTGTAAATATTCAAAAGAAAAAGGAGTTACTCCAGAATCACCATACTTTTACTTAGAACATAAAATATTTTATTTTTTTGATGTACCACATCTTGTTAAAGCAACTAGGAACACATTTTTTAAATATACAATACAATTTGACAATTTTACAGCAAACAAAACATTTCTAAATGAATTTTATAATAAAGATAAACTCATGAACACCAAACTTTAATGAATTAGTTATTAATCATTTTGCTAATCGTAAGGAACGGCGAATGGATTTTATTTTCAAATAAATTAATTAAATAATATATTGAGTTTATTTTTTTGTCTGTACTTAACTTTTGATATTAAACACTCAGACCCGCCCCCCGTGCCCTACCCGTCCCAAAAAATCACGGGCCGCCACTGTATAAATTATTATTGTAATCGCATAAAAGTTATAGTTCACTAATCTGTTTTATTTCATGTTTCGATAAACTTATCATAATAGGTATAATAAAAGCCATTAAGATTTTAAGGGGAAAAAAACTCATAAAAGTGACAACCAAATGTAGTAAAATTTCCTCCGCTCTTTCAGACTGTTCATTACGATTCGATTTTAATTAAAACCTAACGTAGTTTTCCTTTCTTATTTTAAAGTGAAGAAAAATATCGTTATTGAAACGTTGAATAGACGTTTCGTGAGTCTAATTTATTGCTCATAGAAATGTCCAACCTGTTACCGTTTTACTTCTCTCCAATAGACGTGAACAAGAGATTATTTCTTGGGGAAACAAAAGAAAAACTCGCGCAAGTGAAGCATTGAAAAATACGCAGTCTAATAACATGACGTATGCAAGCAGTAGTAAACCGGAACCTGATCAAAATAAACACACCACACCAGCAGTAGCAGTACGTTAGTAATATACAAATTGAATGGGGGGGCCTTACTTGCGTACACAGTAGACATCCATTATAGGAAGAGATGTCTTTTTAATGTATCACAAAAGTTACAATTACACGGACCATTATCCGAACGATGTGCGCAAATGCGATGATCGTAAGACCAGAAAGAGCGAAAAACGGGACAGGCAAGAAGAAGAAGAACGTTGTGAAGTAGTCACGTGTGGAAAGCATTTGTTATGTCCTTTTTTATGTATTGCCGTAAATATATTCTATATTATTGTCTACAAAATTGGTGGCATCCTCCGAGAATTTCAAATTTCTTATTTTCAAACATGAATATACTTTTCTATTAATAATAATAATAAAGCCTAATACATTTAAAGAAAGTACCACTAGTATGTTACTTTTTATTTATTTACTTCAAAATATATTTATTTTAAAATATAGATTTACAGGTTTATAGATTTAATTTATTACTACAAAATATGGGTATACATCGATGGTATTTTGCTAAAAGGGCGATTGCACCATTCGTTGTTTTGAAAAATTTGAGAAAAGTGTTCGGGAAATATGTGGGCGACCAAACTGAAAAAAAATTTTCTCAAACCTTTCAGATTAATAATCAAATAAATAAGTAATCAAAAAATACAAAATTTAATGTACTCTTCGTTTAAAGTTTAAATTTTTGTGAATATTCGCCCTTTTTCTTAAGTCTCATATTAATTGTCCCAAACCTTTAATTAAGTCTTGGTGAGAACTTTTAATGATTAATTAAAATAAAATCATTTAAATAGTTATAATAATAATATTTCAATAAAAGTCAAATAAGAAAAAAAAAATATGATTGAGGCACACCTATACTAGTTGTTTGCTTGACACATACATATATGGTTGTTATTCTATTAGAATTACGATAGGTATTAGCATATTGTTCTCTATCATTGACGAAAACATTAATAATTTTAAGGGCAATACTGTTTTTTCAAATGGCAATAATAGTTGACCATGACTTCATAAAAATGCTTATTTTTTTCTGATTTAATAGATATAAGGTTTGGTACGGTAATCTTTTTAAAATTATTATTAAGGCAATAAATGTTAAATGTGAAAATGCTATCAAATACTCCCCAAATGTCTTAATAACTTTGCTAATTTAACGGATCCTATAATTGCAAGCAATTTAAGTAGATATTTATATGCCACTTTACGGACAGAATAGTTTTGATTAAATATTTCTTTGACTTTCTAGAGTGTAAACGATTTCGATCATTTATTTATATTGATCTAACTACTATTATCTGGAATTTTTGCGGTGAATTTCCAAATAAGTGGTATATCTTCTTACTTCAATTACCCTAAACATCCCTTACTGCCAAGTTACGCTTTGAGTTTATAGTTACTGACCATAACACATTAATTCAAAACGTCCTGCTATTTAATATACACGTAATACAGTTTATTAAGTACCTACCTAGGTACTTATAGAATTACCTATGTAACTACAAATAGACTTCTAACCAATAGTTGAGGTCAATTGATCCGTTAAATGATACTCAGTCTTCTATATGTAATATAACGAGAGTTGTATGGAGTAAATGGAGAATGTATCATTTAGCTTATTGAATATTTCAATTAATTTAAGTCGTATAATGTATATATTACATGTATACATATGTATGTATATAAAGAAAAATATAAAATGAATCTAAAAGTCATCTTGACTTAATATTGCTGCAACATTATGTAAATAAAATTATCTAAATAATAATAAGTAAATAAAACACTAATTTAATTACAAAATGTGCTTTAGACATATTTGATATGTAAGTAATGAAATATTAAATACATTAATTGATTAGAAAACATAGTGCAGCTTTTGTTTGAATATCTGGTGAAATAAAAAAAAAATAATTAATTAAATATTTTAATAAATATTATTGCAGGATACTTTTAGACAAATTAGTAAATCATAGTTTTTATACTTGATGCGAAATATAAATTTTACTCATGAATTCACTGCATAAATCTTATATAATTATAAAATTTCGTTTTGGAGCATGTATTTCGGCCAGGCATGAGGTTTATGAAAGAGAAATGTACATAAAGTTACTATATGATTTGGAAAATTTAAACAGAGCTAAAAATATTGTCATAAAAATTAAGTGAAATAATAACTTAATTACAAATACTTAATAAAAAAAATTGATTATCAGAGGATTGCATGGGTATTTAGTATGAAATAAACAATTAAATATTATTCAAGAATTATTTAAGAATTAGAATAGGTGGTTGTACATTTTTGCTGTCAAGTAGTTTGTATTTGTTCTTCCCCAATTGATATTATTCTTCGACAACAATCATTAGATATCTCGTAGGGTCATATTGTAGGTATAATTAGTTGTAGTACATGGTATCATATATAGATACCGTGCTCTCAAAATCTTACCTCATTAAAGTGGCTGTTTTTTAAGTAATTATGTAATCAATGTTGATGTACATGCTAAGCTTTTGAAAGCACAGTTAAATTCAAATTATAGACGCATACATTTTTCAAATTATTTTATTATAATGTTAAAGTTACAACATAAAATATTTATTATTGAAAGTTACTATAAAACTGGCCAAAAATTAGAAAATGGAGATCGGGTTTATTCCATTAATCAGTGCTTACAGGATTTCCGGCATCACTTTAGTAATCTGCCAGTTATTTACGTACAACTACACAAAACATATTCAGTTATTAAATTTGGTGAAACAGGGGCAATTACTCGTAAACCTGACTGATGGGCAGCTAAAAAACGAACAGCAGATTCTATAAAGGATATTCAACATCGAATGGACAACTCACCCAAAAAAATCAATAGCAATGTTTTTTCAATAAGTTCAGTTATCAGTGCGGGAACATGTAATACTATTTAAAAAAAAAAGGACTTAAAGTCGTTTGTATATAAAATTCAAGTTTCAGCTTCGGAACTCATACAGACTCAAGTAGGCGTCAGGCTAGCAGTTTCAAGAAGACTAATTACTGGGCCTATATTTTTCAATGGAACCATAACCACTAAAAGATATCGAAATGAATTATTACAGCCTTTTTTTAATGAACTCCATGATATGAACTTACAGTAGGATATTTCCAGGAAGATAATGCACTAGCGCACAAATCTGGAGAAACAATAGCTGTTTTGCAATAATTTTTCGATACAAGAATTATTAATGTTCCTCCAAGATCTCCTGATCTGACAATTTTAGCCTTTTTTGTTTTTCCATATTTAAAGAGTACTATTTTCAAGAGCAGACATTACACAATCGAAGAGCTTGGTAATGCTATTGTGAAATCTTGTGCTGACATACTCAAGAAATTCTAATAAATGGCTTTGAAAGCATGAAGCGTTTTTCTTCAAAATAATGCTCAACATTTCCAACATCTGCTTTAGTATTATTTTCTTTTAATTTTGACTATTGTAATAAAAAAAAATTTCAAAAACTAATTTACTAATTATTACTACGCACATTTACATGACATAACCAAACTATCAAAATTATGCGTTTGTAGCTGATTACGAGAACTCTCTCCAACCATTAAAAAGAGCATAGCCGTCTTTAACGAGGAAAGTGTTTGGAGGCACGGTACTAAATATCAAATTATTATCAAGCGAAATTTATTTTCCCTAGACAAGATGGCGACCATTAGATCGAGCGTAGGCACATAACAGTCGCGTTCACAACAGTGCTAGACCTAGTGGAACTCAACGCGAGCACCATCATAACTCTCTGGACGTACGGATTGGCTATACGCGCAAACAAAACAATACCATTTAGAGATTTTAAATGCGGCGAAAGATATTATTATTAAAAATTAAATTTAATTGTAATTTAATTATAAAATATAATTCAGTATATTATCGTACATTTAATAAACAAATTGCAGATTACAACTTTAAATAATAATTCCTAAATTAAAAATATATTTATTTTTAAATAGACATGGGTGCACTTATTTCAAATATCTTCCTTTTAATCTCAACTTTAACACTGAAATTATCGACCACCATTTATATGCGTGAGGGGGGGGAGGTATGTAGTCTTAAGTAATTAAGTCATATGTTAGATTATGTATCATGTATAAATGTAAATGAAATGGCACTTAGATTGAGTAATGCAGTCTGTTCCAAGAAGAGAAGTATAATCATTGTTTAGTCTTGCACATACGTATATAAACAACAAACAAACAACGGGCATACTTATACTGACTCACTTTGCAAGCGATTGCAGGTGTAAGTTAATTGTATTATTGTGAGATGATGCTCGAAAGAAATACATTCCTTTTTCTTCTTAGTGATACAACAGTGAACAGAATATATAATAAGTCTATACGTCATAAATAAATGAACAAGCAGTTAGAGTTGGTACCTAGCAAGGAGATTGTAATCTGAATAATGTCTACTAACTAACGCTAGTACACAAAAGAAAAAAACAACCTCTACGCGCCATCTGCACATTTGATGAACGTTATAAAAAAATCAAATTTATGTAATTATATTTAAAAATAAAAAATTAAAAGCAGTAAACATTGTCACACCCATTTCACACGCAATGAAGCAAATCTATGGGAATCGATCGGCTATTATAAAAAATCAACAAAACAAAAAAAAGTAAATATGCAAGTTGAATGAAAAATCAAAATACCACTTAAGTAATTTTTAGTCTACAATTTTATTTACATTATTTTGATATACTAAGTACATAAAACCAATATGCGAGTAGGTTTCAGAATTTAAATATTTGATGATTCATTTTATGTACCTATATATTATTAAAATTTTTAACCCACGATAGCAGTAATTTTTAATAATTGTTTTGAAAACGTTTAAAAATAAAAATTGTCTGTTAGCCTAGTTGAAGGTAGCCGTATTTAATTATTATTACTATTAAATTACCGGTTTAGAACCGCCAATTTTTTTCCCGGTGTACATAGCGACAGAATCTGTTAATAAAACCGAAGCGCTCTGATTGAAACCCGAATATCGTCTAGCTCGACCTACTCACACCCCCTTGCGTCTACCGTCCCGCTAGTAATACAAGTAGCATAAGTTTCTATTTGCCCAGATCCAGTTGGTGAATGCCCTTCTTAAGTAAACGCTGTTAAAAGCTTTATATAATCTTAATAGAGAATAAAATTACTTGGAAATATGTCAATTGAGTTTGAACATGATTAGATAACACAGGCCTGCAAAATAGTATCACATACCAATTCTTCACAAATTCAAAATTTTTAATATTTTAACCTCGAATCCAGTGTTGCTATAAAATCTACTGGGGAAGAGGATGATTGTCATAAGTCGCCATTGCTGGCGAAAACTGGAGGCTTATGGCAGTCTGTGGTGCGGATAAAAAAGACATTTTTTAAGTAATAGTAGTATGTGCCATAAATTGTTTTTGGGCAGATTTTACTTCAAAATGGGTCTTATTCGCCGAGAGCCTAAGTTAAAAGTGCCTATTCTACAATTCTTGCTCTTCGCTCAGTTGCCATACGATCTTTGAGTAAAAGGTATGTGTACTGTTTAGTGCAATTTTTTTTCAAAGTGTTATATATTTTTCACAGCAGATGAATATACTCAATTTTATAGTTCTAATATTTAAATCAATTGCACAAAGGGCATGACTTAATTTATCTGATTCTTTTCTTCTTGCGAAGGTGTTCAAAATGTCCGAAAAGTGTTTCCGTTTTGGAGTCCCTATGATCTGGAGGGAACCTAAAAATCATAGTGATGATTGCTACTTCTGTTCATGTAACATATCGTCACTCCGCAAGCATCAGAGCCATCTACAAACTCAGGCCAGGAACGCACATGATGGGCAACCAATTTCGTAAATAAGCCATTACAACACCCAAGGCAATAATTCGCTTGGGAATCAGTTGTGAAATCAAGGACAAAATCCAGTGACCCATCAAGCGTCGTGTGGGCCAAGCTTTACACTATCAAGATAAAGCACACTCAATATCATAGTGTCATATATGTGACTTATCCCTCCCTAAAACTTACCAACTGAGCAGATTGAAAAAATAATGACTTATCGCTCATTAACTGAAGGAATCACATCACGTCTAGACATGTCTAAATCTAGATTTTCTCCGTGACTAGAACTGAGTCAATACTAGGGCATTTCGATTAATTTTCATTGTGTATTGCTATTTAATTTTATTACCTAATAAGTAACTGGTTTTTTAAATGTAATCTTACCTGACTAATAAGTAGTTTAATTCTAGCCAAATTGAATAATGTCTAATCTTAAGTTTTACCTAATAGCAGCCCTCACATTTTCTAATCCTTAAGTGTACTAATTGTTAACATGCACATTACTGTGTAGCCTCTGCTTTTAAAATAGCACTTAAAAACAACTCAAATTGTTTACTCTCTTTGAGTCTTCTCATTAAAAATGTGATGTCCAGTAGCTGGATTTTTTCGACATTTATATGTTGGTAAAACCTCTCCGCGTGGTTTTTGGCAAACTTCTTAATTGTACTGGTTACAGTACTCCATGTTCAAGTCCTGATGTAGGTAACTGCTTCTGCAATACCAAGCCATATGCCATATTATGTCCATACAGGCTTTAAAATTTGCTTATAAGCCAACGACTTGTTATGTAGCCACAAAGCAAAATTTCTCCCAATCAGGCAATATATTTTTCCTTTTTTTATATAGATATAGGCCTTCCAGCATAGCTTTGCATCAAGCATAATACTTAAGTATTTAACTGTCTTTAAGAATGGAAGTGGAATATTATTAAAATTGACTGGAAAGGACACAATTCGTTCATTTGTAAAATTAATCTGTACTTGCTTTTGTTTTGTTTTATAAGCAATATTTTGGTCCAGTTGTTTATCTGATTCGCAGCTGCTTGTAGTTTTTGAGTTGATTCTATACTATTTCTCCCATTACTATGGTTGCAATATCAACAGTAAATGCAGCTATTGTATCGTTTTCTAATTTAAGGATGTCAGCAGTCTTCAATAGAGCTCCAGATTCAGCACACTCCCTTGTGGTGCTCCCGCTTTAATTCTTCTTTATGCTTAATAAGCAATTTCGCGCTTTATTTCGAAGTGTTTCTCCGAAATATAAGACTGGAGATTTGAGTATATTGCTTTGGGAGGAGCAATAGTAGTTTATGATTTAAACTGTCATGCCCCACTCCATCAAAATCCTGCGCTAAGTGTAGAAGAAATGCAGAGCAGATTTTTTTCTTCTAAGTCTCCCTCTATGACATTCGTTATTTTGCGGACTTGGTTTATAGTTGAATGTTTGAACTCCGAAATGATGTGATGGAATTAATTCGTTCTCTTCCATTAGCGGCTAATTCTCTTCAGCAGTAGTTTTTAAAAATAATTTTGATATTGCAGGTAGTAATGTAATTGGTCTTAGGGGAGATCATAATGACTTCTGCAATCGTCCATAACCTAGGCACAGACTTAAGCCTCAAGGCACCATTTATTAGTTTTTCTTAGCGGATGTTTTATAATTTCTCCTGTAACTAAGTCATATCCAGGGGGTGCTTTCAAATCAATATTGTTTTTAATTTCGGTACTTACTGTTTTTAGTCTAGCAAGTCGGATTGCCCTCTGTTCCAATATAGTTTCTGCCCAGTCAGAAACATCTTCATTTCCATCGTGAAGTAAAAATATTTATTATAAATGATCTGTGAATCTATTGGCTTGTTATCTTATTGGAGGAATCTGCATGATCGGCTTTCCATAAAGAATAATCATTTTATTAATGTTTCCATTTGGGTCAAAAATATCTGGAAGATGCTGATCGGTCGGGTCGACCAATTGAAGTGATAACGCCTCAACAAATTTCAATTATTGAACATTTAGTGCTAGAAGATCGTCGTTTGAAAGTGAAGGAATTAGCAGTGATTTTCCGAAACAAGTGTTCGCCGAATTCTTCATGATCATTTGGGTATGAATAAATTAGTGCTAGATGGGTACCGCGACTTCTTTCTGCTCTCCAACGTGATCGTCGAGTCGAATGTGTGCAGTCGTTTTTAAACATTTGTGGAGACGACCCAAAACCAATTTTGGAGTCCATTGTCACAGGGGATGAAACAATGGTTCTGTTTTATGATCATCTATCGAAAAGGAAGTCCATGGAATGGCGGCGACCTGATGAACCTCGTCCCAGAAAGGCGAAAGTCGTTCAATCAACGAAAAAGGTGATAACCACAATATTCTGAGATTGTGAGGGCATTTTGCTAATTGACTTTAAAGAGCGCAATACAATACGTGTTTTTGCATAAATTAAGAGACAGTATTCGTGCAAAACGTCGTGGAAGATTGACAAAAGGTGTGCAAATATTGCACGACAATGCTGCCGTCCATACTGCCGCCATTTCGCAAGCTGCCATCCGCGAATGCGGCTTTCAAGAATTGGAACATCCACCGTATAGTCCGGATATGACTCCTTGTGATTTTTGTTGTTTTCTAATTTAAAAGAAGAACTAAAGGGACGTAGTTATAAGGACGACAGTGAGTTGCAAGCAGCTGTTATAGTGCATTTTGACGGAAAAACTTCAGATTATTTTTACAAGGGGTATCGAATTATTAATTAATTGTTGTAATAAAAGTATAGAAGTTAGGAGGGATTACATTGAAAAATAAAAATTGTTATATTGTTTATATGTTTTTGTATATCAGTCCGAGAATTTATGACGTCTACCTCGTATATATTAAATTTGTTAAGACATTATAAAAATTGAAACTTTTTTAATTACTTATTTCTAATTACCTTTGAATAATTTATTGACTTTGCTCTGTTTATACAACGATATAAATAATTTACAAATTAATATGCTCTTTGGATTAATTTCCTAATTATGCAATTTTGAATAAAGACTCTTCCTGTGTCTGGATATCAATTTTCAACGTTCACTTTTACTAAAACAAAATATTAAGATTTGCTTTAAAGAACCGCGGACGTTCTTTAAAAAAATCGTTATTTCTTTATCTTTAAACCTTTTTTTTCTTAATGTTCCTATAATAAATATTAAAGTAGATTTTAAAATTCACAATAATATCTGATTAGTAAATAGTTAGGAACATTATTATATGAACGTTATTTAACCTAATAAATGTTGAAGTGTTGTTGAACCAAAAATTACAGGGAATATTAATACAACAAACCTCTAATTTGAAAATTAGTTTGTGCGTTTAATTTCAGTTTAATTTAACTGTAATTGCGGATTTCCTAATGTAGATTATTGCGTGTTTATGATACTCTAGTTATCTATTTTCGACAGATATGTAACGTACATATATACATCGTACATAAAATACATATTTGGCTTTAAATCAGATTAGCTCTTTTCATCGTGCCATGTGTTACGTGTGTATAGGCTAAAGTAAACAACATTTAACGAATTACGTTTTGCATAATTGATTGCATTTTTTCTCGTGTAATTTTACTAAAATACCGTCCCATACATACAACATACATATATGTGTCATGCGGTCATGCACATTTATTTGTACAGTTGGAAAATACGATTATCACGTAATGAATTGTTAAGACAGGAAAGATACAACAGACATGAACAATTATAAAGTAAATTCTTCTTTTGCTAAGAAACTCCTAATTATAATTCTAGCAACAAGGATATATTGATTCATATCTTATTTGGTGTTCAAATAATAATAATTACAGTACATACAAGCGTTTATAATATTTTTTAAAACTTAGCATAGGGCTCTAATCCACCAATGTGATTCTAAGGATTATATTTTCAACATGGCGCAAATTTGCAAGTATCAGAAGTATAAGTCATCTTTGATATTTTAAATGGCGCTATTTTTATTTTATTTTTATCTCTTAATTCTAAGTAGAACGGACCCAAGTTGTCAATATCTATCTGTCATAATTTTGACATATGACATTTTATAATGTGCTAATAAAGTTTCCATAGCTTGCTGCGATTTTACAAATATGCCCAACAAAAAATAGCAAAAACTCGCAAGATTTCATTTCAGTAATGTCCATCTATAATATTTGCTTTGCATTTTTATGAAGAAAATTTAAATAGTGAGCGATTTATAGACATCTTAAGAAACGTCATAAATTTAAATACACTGTCCGCAGAAGAAGCTCGTAGTGTATGGTTTCAGGTGGATGGTGCACCAGCATATAGTACCAGAGCTGTTGGAGAGGTATTAGACAACATATTTTATGATAGGAGGATCGGAAATAAAGGACCTTATAGGTTTTCACCGCGATCACCCGATTTAACACCCCTAGATTATTTTACTATAATAGGGGCTAAGATAAAGTATACAGTATACCTGCTACCACCAAAGGAGATATGATGGCCAGAGTGCAAGGCGCGTTCAATAATCTAGATGGTACCATGATTCAGCGTGCAACGCGTACGAACATTTTAAATAATGAGGTGTGGCCACCACACGACTTTCTTATACGTATGAACGTTTCAAATTATAAGTTCAGAGTTTTAAAATGTTTTTATATAAAAATTATTTAAAATCCTATTTATAAGTACTTCTATTCTCTTAATAAATCTCTATAGAATGCATACTTTGCGAGATATTCGAAAGAAAGTACTACTCGCTAAGAGTAAAAGTGTTACTTCCGGTCCGTAGTAGATAGGTTGCTATTTAAAAATAACAATATATTGATATTTTCTGGATGAAATGTTTAACATGGTTTTCTGATCAGCCTGTATTATTTCGAAAAATTTATAATACCGCATTTGAAGCAGTATACTTTCCAAAATAATTACCTAGAATTTTAAATATGTGCATGCATTCAATTATTGAGAATGTTGTTATGAGTAATAGTCTGCAGTTGTCAATTTTTTTACAAAAATTGAAGTACTTCAAAAATGTCTTACTTTAGAGGCGAAGTTTATCAGACAAACTATCCTTAAAATTAAGTTGGAAGTACGAATCAATCATAAAAAATGGGTATACCAATTAAAATAAGGAAGTTGATATCCATTTCCTGTGTAACCGGAAGATGAAAAAATTCAAAACTATTTTAAATCGAAAGAGCTTAAGGCGAAACTAATATTTGCGAAATTTCAAAACTCAACTCTTACTAGTTTTCTATATTGTTCTAACGAAATCTCGTCGTGATATACCCTGTATAGAGTATGCGATTTTCTACTGCCCAAAAATGACGATTTCTTCTGTTGAACACACCCTGTTGTGAAGATTTTGCTTCATTTGTCCAAAGAATTCGTTTTAAAAAATTTGTATCTTCTTGTACTTTCATCAAAAGTTTCTTTACGAAAAATTGTCCGTCTAGGGTAACCAATTGGCCCAAACTTTGGTAGAGGAAAAGGCTGTAGCTTATGGATTTGTAAAATCTTTTGACTCGAAGAATACGATATTCCCAGATCAAATGATGCTGCTCGTATGGGTGACTTTCGATAGGCACCAAAATATCCAAGAACGTTGCTTTAATTTTTTTTTTATTTGTCGCAGGATTAATATTTCTTAATTTTTAGCATCCTGGACGCTTTTGAGTACTTACGATTAATAAACTCACAAGTTCTATCAATAACTTTGTGACAGTTACCATGTGTAATGTAAGAACTCATTATATGAAAATTAATTAGAACAAGACTGACACTGACGCTTCAATCAAATTGGTCATTATATTTCAGAAACGACTTAAATTTCCTTTTGAAAAATAATATTGTCTAACCATATTAGTACTTTCAAGATCTATATTCATTAATAATAGAGAGAGCTCTCCTCGTGTGATAACGGCCAAATAAATATGGACACCAACACAATAAATACATTCTAGATTGTCAACTAATTTAGAGAACATGAAAATGGATATTCACTTCAAATTCGTGAAATACTGACTTTGAAAGTATTTCTCTTCCTCCATTGTTTTTAGATATGACAGAAAAAAATATTGGCGTAGGCAAGGGGTAATCCAGCGCAAAACGATCTAATGCATCAAGGAAGGTGCTAATTTTTCTATTGAAACCAAAGGAAATAATGTGTTTACTAAATATGCGAGAAAAATTCATGGGTTATCGTCAAAGTGCAAGAACACTTTCAATTTTTTTCGCATGTTTAGTAAATAGATTGTCTATGCAAAGTCCACTACATACAAGAAATTATTTGTGCACAATTTTTACTTAACTTAGAATTAGTTTAATATAACTTTTTTTGCAACAAACCAAACAAATCTTTTTGTCATACAATATAAAATATTCTCAAAGAAAGAAATAGTATTTTACACATGAATTTGTATGTATTATTATGAAAGAAATTTAAAAAAAAAAACTAATTATCAACAAAAAATTAAGAAATAAAACAAACTAGTAAAAAGAAGATACTAAAGGAAAAAATTCCCAGAATTATGGACATCAATATATCATTGAGCAAGAAACAAAAAAAAAATTAAATAACAATTTTTAATTGCCAAAAAAAACAAGAAAAAAAAGACATAAAATATAAAGAGCATTTCTTTGGTTAGTTTACAATAATAGCTTCTGGGAAGTACTAATAGAGACCATAAATAAAATCACTTCAGAGAAATATCTTTTTGATACACTGAATAAGGGCCGTAGCGAGGATGTGGTTCTAGAAAAATTCCATGACATTGTCGATAGGCTCCCAATCGACATCTTAAACAAAATTTTTAGTGAAAATTTATTCAATTAATTATTCACAGTAAATACTCGCACAAAATTTCATTTTAGATTATTAAATTTTCTAAGGTTAGTGAAACCAAAAATACAACTAAATAGCAAAAAATGCAACACTTGAGCAAGAAGATCAATCGTCCTCAAACTGTAGTAAATTGAAATCGCCAAGTATATGAGTTTGTTTATCTAGATCATCACAAATTAATTAACACACGCGTGACGGATGCTGGGTGTTATATAAAAATTAAAAGAATTCGAAAAATACTTCAGTTAGATATAGGGCACGCTGACATGAGTGCCCGTAAAATTTAGTACTACACTAATTGCTGAAATAAAATTTGGCAGGTTTTATTTGAAAAAATCGAATTTTTGTTATTTTTTGTTGGGCACGTTTGTAAAATCGCAGCAATCGATGGAAATTTAATTAACCCATCAGTTTAGCTTCATAACCATCCCTGATGTTAAATATTTGAGAGTTATTAATTTTCTACTGAACCCTTGCGTTTTCATTTAAAATATCAATAATTACCTCAACTTCCAGCATTTGTATCAACTATTGCGTTACAAGTCCTCACTGGCACAGTTCCCATAAAAATATTAGTTCGCAAAAGAAGATGTAGAATTTTTTCTTGAAAATGAATGGTTTTATAAAATTACAATTTGTTGTACAGGCTTAAATAACTTATCAGCCCTTTCGACTTAGAAACATAATGTGCAAACACAGAGGCAGTGACAGAGAAGATCAGGGGGGAGACCATTCGAAAAATCACTTTTTCTTTATCAGTGAACAAGACTTGAAAATCTGGTTAAACTTAAGGCCATAATTTTTATAATTACAATACTTCACTATAGGGCATAAAATAAAGTAATTTTTTTTAGTATGACATTTCATGTTTTATAAAGCCATAGTGCTTTAATGAATCACTTCCAGATATAAATAATAATAATAAAAATTACTTCTATTGTCATGCAGAATGTACTCTAGAAGTTTCGTTCTTTTATTCAAAAACATCATGTATAACATTTTAAACTTCTCATTTTATAAGTAAAATTAGTCTAGCTGTAAGGTGCGATTTGACTTTAATTTAAGCTACTAAAAATTCTATTTCATTACTATAAAATAGATAATCCACGTAAACGAAATTGTTATCACAATAAATATTGTTGCCAAATAATTACTGAACAATATATTAAGAAATAATAACATATGAATTTGAATAGAAAGATTTCTATAAAAGTTAAAGATTACAGGTAGAATAAGAAACCTCTTTACAACATCCGGAATAAAACTTTAAGATTTTCTATTGTCATTGTAATATTGTAGAATATTACAAAATTATTATTAAATTGCACACTCTTTGTTATTAAAAATACTTATTATTTCCAAACATGTGATAGAAATTACGTCAAATAAAATTATGAACAACGTAAATTTTAAATGTACGTATACTACTAGAATAAGATCCAATTTTAAAGCTAAATAAAATTACGTGATGGCAATGTACATAATTCGAAAAACAATATCAGAAATGAATGCATAAATCTTAGAAGCAAATGCGCAAGATATGTCTTGAGAATATGTTCGAGTAGTTAATCTGGATTTACGATTTCATGGTTTGTATCAGGAAGTATATCTAACACTTACTGTTTTGTGTATAAGTAGAAGTTATAAATAATGCCACTGTCAAAAGTGGTGCGAGTCTCATTTTGAAGCTCATATTAACCCGGTAATATATAATAACACTTTACAATATTACATTACATAGCACCACCGAAAACTAAACATCTACCCATCTGGTTTGTGCATATGACACTAATAGTCTTCAATGTCTGACTATACTAAAGAATTAAATCTGACGAACCAGCTAATATAAAGGTCAATTTTAAACATTGTACAGTGATAAGAAGTTCAAAGGGTAGCTTAACTATCAGTACTACATGGCGTACGCGTAGTTGTGATGCTGTGTTCATTCGGTGATTCGTTATTCGTTCCTTAACATGTTCTTTTATAATTACACAGTTTAAATGGACGCACGGGGCATACGCAATTTAAAACAGTACAGTCGTTTTAACTTGAAAAGGAACACATGACACAGACCGCTAACAATTTGTCCTCTATATTAAGCTTAATTAGATTTCGTATACCGGGAGTACAGTGGCGTGCTGCGAAATTAAAATACCCCCTGCTGTACTGCATTATTAGTCCGCAAACTTTCAAATTCGTATTTGTCACAAACGAAAAAATGCAAATTATTTACAAAGTACTTGAGGTTTATGTTATTAAGAAATTTTAAAGCTGAAATGAATAACTTCTATTAATCGTACAAAGCATTTTGATAAATGTTATTTTTAGATTGCACCACCAACAAGAATTATTATGAATTGATATGAAACCACAGATATTGCTTCATATTAAAATAACATCCAAATGTTTTTCCACGTAACTGCAGTCATCATCAACTTTTATTAAAAATAATATACGTCAAGCTAATTCTCTCAAATTCTCAATACGTAGAGCAATAAATGTGTCATTTAATGTGAAATTTCTAAAGCTGTCATGTCTTAAAATCTGATAAAATTTGTCTTCCATAATTATACACACAACCTGTGAAATTAAACGGTAAAATAGTTCAAATATCTGCTAAAACTTGTGGTAAAAACAACCTATCCAGAAACTTGCCGTTAAAAACCGAAATTTATTGCAAGGTCATTTACCTGAGAATGTGTAAAACGCGCTTTTTTTAACATTTGCAAAATAGTAAAATTTCTTTCGAAGATACAGAAAAAAGCATTAATATAGCCTGCGTTTCAATTTGGGTATCAGCAGTTTGAAACAATTTTTGCAATCTACAATTTGAAAACGTTTTGCAAAGCAGGATTCTTGTTCAGCAAGAAGAAGACTTTGATGAGGAAGACGAAATTCCACCAGCCCAGGCTTTCTTTGCACATGGTCTAGACCTTTACATCTATTGATAACAATGATTTGATTGAAAATCCCAATTTAAGCGTGCAGGAAATAACTAGTGAGCTAATTGATAATAAACTTTGTGATCAGGCAGTGAAGGTGACATTGAAGAATCTGAACATTGTACATCAAACATTAAAGATATGAAGAAAGGTGAAAACTAAGAGATGTACAACGTTTTCTATTTGCTAGAGATAAAAGTGAAGTAGCAATAGAAATTGTCCAAATTTGAACAAAATGTGTATCACAGGTTTTACAAAAAAAAAGTATAAAAGTTTAAAACAAAACTCAATGGAAAAACATATCAGAAAGGTGTATTTATGTAATAGAACGACTATTTTTTTATGTATATATGTAATATGTATGTGCCCTATTTGTATATACAATTAAACATATACATAAATACATAGGTGAGTACCTAGTTGATAATCTTATTAATTTATGTCACACATGGAAGTAACTACTCTAAAAAAAAATTAATATCATTTGACATTTCGACTATTTATTCTGAATTCAATTCAAAACTATTAAAAATATAAAAAATATACAATGGACAATACAATCTATAAATAAGTTTTTATTTATTAATTCGCAAACGGTCTTTATTGGCAACATTCCGCTGTAGAGCAACCGCAGACACGTGTTTCAGACTCTTTGGTCATCGTCAGTAGGCTGTAGCCTAGGAACGAGGTGGGATATCCTTAGAGATAGAAACAATAACGGAAGACTATTTGCACTATTTGCAGATTCCTTCTGACGAAAGCTGCAAATATAGTGGTCGCCTAACTCGTATAGTACATCTAGAATATTCATCGTCCAAATTCATATGATTTTTAAAATTTGTTTAAAGAATGTAAATATATTAGTATATTAGCAGAATGATTAATATATTCTCTGAAAATCAAAACAATATATTGTCCATTGAAGGAATTTCATTAAATTTATTCCGTGAACAAAATAAATTTAATTATCTGGGTGTAATAAAGCCTTTAATTTCATATTGGAATTCTATACCTATTATTTTAAATAGATTTTCAATTATCTGCTCTTTTACCTCGTATTAATTTAAATCGTTTTGAATACATCTGTTTAAACCCTTATCTATCGCTATGTACCTGCCAAAAATTTTATTTAATTTTAATTAATGCATTACGCTTTATTAAATCTAAATTCTAAAATTACACTACAGAGTAATATCTTCACTGCTTACTTATGATTACTAAATGATAAGAAAATCAAATGACTAAATTTGAAACCGAGCAATTGGTCAATAGTAAGTAACATCATTAACAAATCCCTAGAACATACAAGTACGTTTTAATTTTTATAAACAATATAAATGAAAAAAGGACAATAACAAACAAATTAATGCATAAACTATATCACATTCGAAAAATAAATTTTCATAAAAACGAAGATGCTATTTTATGGTGACCTAACAAATTATAAAGTGTTGTAAAAAGTGTTGGTAACTTTGTCAAGAAATGTTAAATCAGGCACAAAGGAAGGAAATCCAACAGACCAACACGTGTGCTTGGTGAAGACAGATATACTTAACAACAGCAGAAACGATAAGAAAAAGAAGATAATTTGTTGATTTTGCTTAATATTATTATGCATAAATTAAAATGTAATTAATCGTAGTTGAGAAGAAAGACTAGAAAGAAACAACTGCTTATGTAACCTTGCCTTAAAGCAAATTGAAGAAATTGTGGGATTGTCGAAAACATTGCTTGTAGCTTTTAGCATAAGAAATGTGTCTAGTCCGCGAGGAAAATTGAAGAATATTAGCGAGAAGCTTTTAACCACTGCACACATCTATTCATAATACTACTGTTTCTAAAGCTGCAAATCACTTCTATAGATTTAAACTAGGTATTTCTTAGAGGTAATTGAAAGCAAAGCCATTGATTCAATGTATTAATGGATGTGAACTTATTTAAAAATCAATCTTACGGCAAGACCAATAACCTGCATACATAAAAAAAGTAATATGAAGCAAATTAGTGCTAAACAACTAGATATATGTTACATAATGCTGTTCATAATTTTTAGGAATGGTTATTTTTGTGTGCACATTTTGCTTACACTTCTTTGGTTTTTCGAGTTTTTGTCTGTTGCCAAAATTGCTGCTGGTTTCATGTTTTAAAGTCAACTCTGCTCCAGTTTTTCTCAAGTTCACTTTTGCTTCTATAGAGTCGTTGCTGATCTAGTGACCATTCTAGTTACGTGACCTATCATGTCAAAATTGATAATCTGATAAACTCTCATAATTTTAGGAATCTTTTTGCTATTAGCTTAATTTGTTAAAAGCAATAGTTTAATTTGTATTCCCCTTACTCCGAAATAGCACCACAATCATATGATTTCTTCATCGCCATCTCGTTTGGTTGAATTTTTTTGTTTCTTTTCACAATTTCTACGGTTTTTCGAGTTTTTGTCTGTTGTCAAAATTGTTGCTGGTTTCATGTTTTAAAGTCAACTTTGCTCCAGTTTTTCTCAAGGTCACTTTTGCTTCTATAAAGTCGTTGCTGATCTAGTGACCATTCTAGTTACGTGACCTACCATGTCAAAATTGATAATCTGACAAAATCTCATTATTTTAGGAATCTTTTTGCTATTAGCTTAATTTGTCAAAAACAATAGTTTAATTTGTATTCCCCTTACTCCGAAATAGCACCATAATCATATAATTCCTTCACCGCCATCTTGTTTGGTTGAGTTTTTTTTTGTTTTTTTTTTCACAATTTTATCTTTCACAACTAATCTTTTCAATATCTTGTATGTTTAATAATTAAAAATAATTGCCACTCTACACTAAATAAACCTTACAAATATGCGTGGTGTTCATATTTTACGTAAGTTTCGTGACATCACACATAAATTAAACGATGTACATAAAATAATATCTGATTATCACATCAGCATTTTATATATTATTATGTATCAAATAAAATAGGAAATAACAAAGTACTTAATTTTAAGTAATTTCAATAATCCTCATTGGATATAGTTAACATGGTATGAAATGTTGTGTTGAAAAACACATGGAGAGTACTTGTATTACGAGTGCCACTAGAATAACTCAACTTTGTCGTTTTAACCCACAGCATGGCCTTCTATTTAATTCGAGAGTAATAAATTCACATCAATCACACAATCTATAACATACGGAGAAAAGAGCAAACATATTCGAAATAAAAAAACTTTTTTTTTGGTGATTTGAATAAATTTTTATAACAATTTAACAAGTTCGGAAATAGAAATATTAACGGCACATATATGTAGTATTCTATTAATAAAATTCGCTTTTATTTATCAACGCATCATATTCGCGAAATATTTAACAACCAGGAATTCGAATTCGAAATCCTATTGATTGTAACTGTTAATGAATAATATTTTTCGTTTCAAAGTTCGCTAGGGGCACTGAGGTCGTTTAATATGATACTGGCAGTAATTAAAATAAAATAGTAAATTTGTAATTGCCCATATTGGCATGTATAAACAGATACGATCACAAAAAGATTATCAAACTTAATACATAAATTCTTTATGTACTTTCAATAATTATACTAATCTTTTGTTCCTTTTCTAGATTTATGTTTTCTTGTCTATTTTAATGAAAGCCAAAGACTTAAAAAATATTATATTCGAAGTTAAAAATACAACTGTTGTTGTACAAGGACACGTGTTAAAATTCGAGGAATGGCGGAGTTATATGGCAGTGGGAGAACTGTTTCGTGTCGTAACGTGTTCAGTGACTCATTAATAGCACAGATAGAAAGTTTTAACACAATCGTGTCAGTGACCTTTAAACTACCGTCGACCAAACAACTTAATAAAGAACAAATTATTAAATATAGAGAAAATCAAATATCGCTCTGTTATCACGTTCCTTGCAAAACAAGGAAAGTCTGTTCATATAGTTCATTCATGTTAACAGACGAGGTGGGGCGTAATTAACGCGACGACCATGTTGCCAAATTTTACTTTTTTTTTGTTTGTCAAACCGCTTTATTTTTAGGTTAGGTATCAAATGTCCATCTTCTGATGTAAAGGTTAATTTATCTTTTCTGAATGTAAAGTGTACTGCAGTAATAAATAATTAAAGGTTATTAACAAACGCTCATAATATTCATTTTTGGGTTTCTTCCTCCGTATGCCTAATATTTTTACCCCAAACTTTTGAAGTAACTTTGCATAGTGCCCCCGCCCCACATAATTTAATGCAATTTTCCTTTGATCTGCCATATTTCCCAACATGATTAGCATAATATGTTTTGTAGTATCCCATACCATTTCAGTCGGGTTGAATATACAATGATATGGAGGAAGTCGAAAAACCACATGGACACATTTTTCTGCTAATTCGTCAGCTTCATATGTAGGTAATGATTTGTTCCTTTAGATAAAATCATACTTTATTAAATAATAAGTTTATTAGAAAATATACTAACCGTTCAACCAGGTCCAATAATTGAATTTTTATTCCAGTGCTATCATAATGAATGTTGTTTATTGTTAAGTCACTGCTGAAATTCAAGCCTGGCAGATGATGCAGTTGGGCTTTTATTTTTGATAGTACTGTGGTAACTAGCATTGCCCATAATAATAATAGAGGAATTTTTTAAATTTATTAGAAACCGATATTCAAACCAATGCAAGAAATTATTTCCATTAATGTTACCTTGAAGTCTATACTATTACTATTTCTTGCAAATATTAAGTCTGCACCAGAAATAAATCATCAGCATTTGCAGCAGGTAAAACGATATATCTAAAAGAGAATACCATACACATTTTATATGCGTTACTTTTGAAAACAAACATTACCTTCTTCCACCAAATATGTTTACGCATACGTTTTGCCGAGATTTTTCTAGAAAAATTCACGTTTTATCAAGAAAAACAAATTGCCGTATATTTTGATGTTTCATACGCATATATTGTTGCAAAAAGTTAGTCCATTTTTTTGTGTGTGTGACAATTCCATTAATGCCCATCTACAACAGATTTTTTCCGTATGCGTTTTCGCTTAGGGCTAGTTGGAATAAACCCCACTTTAGCATATAGCAGAAATTTTGTTGATTGTAGCAACATGTATATTTAGAACACTTGCTACTCTCTTAAAAAGAAACATGTTTAACAAACATAAAACTGTAAATACTAACAAATTACCTCCCGTACAGAGTTAAGGGCAGTAAAGGTCCATTGCTATCGCGTTCTGCTTTAAAATACGCGATTGGCAAAACAATGAAATATTTTGATTTTTTACACAAAGGTTTTGGTATTATTTAGTTGTGAAAACAACTGATTTTATAGCAATATGTATAGGAAATACAAACGCAAAGATACCAAAAATACAAAATAACCTAACGACAGCTGACAATCAAAGACATAGACTAAAGATACCAAAACACATTAGGCTACCCGGCGCATATTCCGTACAGTGCATACAACATAATATGTACACTAAATCATAAGAAACTGTAATAATGCTTAGGTATTTTTGTAATTCAATATTCCTATGTCCGAAATTACAAGAACAATCCGACCTCGTCTATTAACGTCAATAAACTATACCATACTGGAAGAGATGTTATAGGTTTACGGAGATTCTCGCCCGGGAAAGCTATGGTTTTTAGGTGGCACTGTCACTTTAAGCAAGGTAAGGATTCACTTGAAGACGACCGTAGCCGAGCGACCTATTGAAGTGACCATTTCAGAACTTATTAAAAGTGTCGAAAAATTGATAATGGAAGATGCTCAGCTAAGGACGACACAACTCGTCGGAATGACTGGAATATTTGATACAAACATTTTTCAAAATCTTCATAATCATCTTGGCGTGACCAAGGTATGCGACAGATGCACGTGGAATGTTCCCGTACTTCTTTGGACCTCTTTAATGAAGGCAGGGATGATGTATTGAGTGAAATATCTACTTTGGTTGAAACTTGAAACTAAGCAAGACTCCATGCAGTAGCATTAAAAAGGCAAACCACAACCCAAGAAGTTTAAAGGCCGGTAAATTCTTGGCTACTTTCTTTTGGGGCTCAGAATGACTCTTTTTAATTGATTACAAGGATAAAGGCATTTCCATAACTGGAGATTACTACGTTCCAATTTGGAGTTGTTAAAAGAAGGCATTAAAGAAAAAAGAAATTTGGGATATTGACGAAAGGTGTCTTGCTCCTGCACGGCAATGCTTTCGTCGACAAGAGTCCTATGGTGCTGTATAAATAAAGCTTTTATATTTTGATTCACCCAAGTATAATCTTTCTTTCAAAATCTGATTTGTTTCTAACAAAATCGGTAGAATCGGAGTAGAAGTTTATTTCAGTGAAAATATCAAATTTCACCAATATCTCAACTAATAAATTTATAAAAATTTTAAAAAAGAATTTTAGAGCAATTTTGTGGTAACGGCTTTTAGAATCAATTCTTACCGCAAGTAGGTTTTTCACCGATTATTTCGCAAATTATGCATTGTGGACAGATACAAACAAACGTATTTAACGAGTAATTTCGGACAATTTCTATATAAAAAAAATCGAACTCAGAGTAAACTCTCATTCTTATTAAAAAACAGTTTTTTTGTGAATATGTCCCAAATTAAACATTCTCTATAGATTTAGTAAGAAGAGGACTTGGAACATTTTTTGTATAAGAAAAATTTCAAAATTCGAATCAAAAGTAACACTTGTCTTATCTAAAAGCCGTGTTTACCAATACTTCGCTAATTATGTATTCCGTAGATTTATTAACAAAATAAAAGCACTTAAAATTTAATTTTGAACAATATTTGTATAAAAAGGTATCGCATATACTTACTCTTTGTATTTAAGTTTTAATAAGGTTGACAATCTTTTTGTGATCTCATCTGTAGCATTCTACTTGATGCATTTACGTATGCTTCAATTAAATTTATAATAGCTTTTTTTATATATGTATATATCTATACTTAATACCTACGAATGCTAAAAGTTATAGTACATAATAAAAGAAAATAATAAAAGTTTAATAATGTAGGAGAAGAAAGAGCATTTTAGCCGGATGTAAAGTTAATTATATAGTTAAACGAAATTAACTGTCTAGGAGCCGGCTGATATTATCCAGTGTTAGAGTTATCTAAAAGTATTGTACACTAAAGAAATTGATAAAAAGAATATTTCAATTTTTTATATATTTTTTCTATATTTACATTGTACCGTTTTCTAATATCTATACAAACATGGTTATACAGACAGTGCCCAACAACAAAAATTCATAACTCCTTTATTTAGCGGAGGATTTCAATATTCTATACACCAAATTAAATGGTTGCCAATACGCTACTAAGTGAACTAATAAAATAACGTATAGTCTTAAGGGCTTTAAGGTGAAATTGGCATTTTTTTTACAAATTTGAACATACCACGTGTTTAAAAAAAATAACACTTAATATATGTACATTGAGTTATAATCTTATAACTAAATTAAGTTGGCTGGGAAAACAAATGAGAAAAATAATCCTAACAAGCCGAACTTCAAAAAAGAACGATTTATCCAACAACGGTATGTTTGATCGACACATCCATCGGTCTGAGCTCGAGAAAATCCACGTGTGAAGGCAGTAAACAATTTTCAACGTAGATTTTCGGCAAATGTACGTTGCGATATTTTGCATAATAGTCTCATTAGGCCAGTTTTTATTAATGGTAAACTAGACAAATATACATACAATACAATTCTTCGTGGAGGCTTGAAAAATGTTCTTAACAAGCAAGCAACCGCTCAAAATGAATTTCGAAGAGTGATATTTCAACAAGATGGCAGGCGCTACCCCTCATAAAGCTATTCTGAATAGGAAGTTTTTAACAAAAAGGTTGGAAGATTCTTGGATTAGAACATATGAGCTCATATGTTTGCGGGCATGCTCGCTAGATATTACCCTAGTGGGTACTTTCTTTTGGAGTTCTTGCTAAAATGTTGTCCAATATAACATATGGGATAGCCCAGAGATGTCACCAACGTTTAGCTCAAAATAGAATTCAGTTTGAGTATAGACGATCATCGTTTGTTTTGTGTTTTTTATATTTTTGTATACTCGTACGACATTGTTGTTTTAAGACTCAAATTTGAATTTAAAAAAGATAATTTAACAGTTTAGCCGTAAAGCCCTTACGGTTACAGGCGATTTTATTAGATCATTTAATAGCCTATACGCATCTATTTAATTTAGTGTATAGACAATTGAAATCTTTCGATAAATAAGGGACTTATTCAGAAATTCTTTTGTAAGCACTAAGCAAAATTCTACTTTAGTGTTGTAATAGCAAATATAAAAAAAATTAAAGTTTTCACTTTATGAACCTACGTGGTTTCAATAATAATTAAATTAACTTTGTTTATAGTGGTTTCCATTAAAGGACAAACTTTACACACACACATAAACACACAGGCTCATTACAGTCAATATTGTTTTATGGTGCTTCAAACGGTTGTGATTATATTTGAAAGCCAATTTTCACTTGTAAAATATATAGAGTTTTCTAATTTTAATATAAAAATATAATAAAATTATAGCAACATCGTCAGTAATATAGAAAAAACCTATTCAATGGTAGAAAAATTATTCCGATTGCAAGATTTTTTTGTTTCATGAAACAATCATGTCATGAGCTCTTAAGTTTTACGTTCATCAGGAGCTGCTGATGACATCTAGTGTAGTTTTGTGTATATATATATATATATATATATTTCTGATACGAAAGTAGAGAGAGGAAAAGAGCGCGACGAAATAAACTAAAGATAAACATAAGCGAGGCTGCCACACTCGACAAATGTTTGCTATGAAATGTAAGGCGTGGGGGTCCCTCGCCACTGCGTTGCTCTCCCACCACTGTTAGCAAGCAGGCATCGCTGCATATCATAAGGTCATCTTCTGCATATGATAGAAGTGCAAACCGAAATTAAAATTTGACGACTATGGTATAAAGCTTTTAAGAGCTTTGTGACTTTATTTATTCGCCGTAAGATGATAATTTCCCCCTCCTCCCTCGCTTCCGCCCCCGAGTAAACACATTTTTATTCTTAATCGAATATTCAAACCTACTGATGTACTATGTTACTTGTCATTGAACCACGGAGGACTATATATTATAACTATAACTCACGCACCACTTAAATACATACCTTCTAAAAAATTCGTTATTTTAGTTATAGAAAAATATTGCCATATCAAATTGGCATAAATTCTGTGTACCTATATAAAATAAACATATTGGTATGTAGTTTTTGATTATTTTTCTTAAGATGGTGAAATATATCTGATACATGGAAAGTTTTAACAGATACATTATGATTCGTGGGCCAAACATGTAAGATACGCAAAACAAATAGAACAGTAGATACGGGATAATGGACCTTTAATATTTACTGATGAATCATATATCCATTGTTCACACACACATAACGACGAGCGGTAGAATAATTGAGTGCAAAGTGAAGTTAACAAATAATAGCTCATGTTTCGGATAAAATGGATTTTATACCTACATATCATTGTTATTTACATCGCATACTGTTTTACTATTTTTGTAAAAGTGATGTAGAATATCATTAAATGAATTAGTGTTTCGAACATTTGACCTACATGCTTTATTTAGGTGTAAGATATATATCTAAAAGCTCTTTACTTAAATCATTGATTATTTATTTGATATAGCAGTTGGACCACTTTTTTTTTAAAAATCTACAAAATTTTTATTTTCAATGGTGAGATAATAATTATTTGTGAAATCCTAACATAGGCTTTATTCTTCTAATTGCCTACTTAAACACAAAATTAAACGTTACATTCAAACAAAAATAAATAAAAACAAAGTGTGACTAATCGCCACACAATATAAAAAAAGACGTAAATGAAACAAAAAAATTATTTCTTGGCATGTTTTCCACAAATAAGTTTTCGTACATCTAACGTCTACATTCAATACACTTGATCCAGTCTTCAACTTTATTGGTTTTGTTATAGTTCTCCCCATAATCAGCCCAGGTATTTTCATAATCTTCATCTCCACTATCTTCAGAGCCATTTATTTCTGAAATCTTGAAATGCATCGACGAATCAGAGTTTTCAAGTGGTAGATATTTTGTCTTGTTTTTCCATTTTATTTGAATTTGTTTTGCACCCATCTTTGCTGTGTTCTTTCCACTCTTCATATTCTTCTTTTTCGAATCATTTTTTTTTTCTTTACGTTACCTAAGTGTTTAATTTCTGGGATCGCGGAAACTTCATGCAGCAGTTTTCTTTGGTGTTTCTACCGGTACCTGATTGTTAATCTGAGAACTGAAACGGCGTACTTAGGAATTGCATCTTGGTTAAGTGGCACAATACCAATAGCCCTAAGGGTGGAAGTGACATTTTGCACTGCACGATGGTTACTTCATTCCTCGAATCTCCAAATAGTTTTCTAAACACTATTCTATTCATTTTTCTTGTTGGGCTAATCCTTATAAATTTATTGCCTTTAAAAAAGCACGATCCAGTGTTTGCAAATAATTGGCGGTATGGCCCGGAAAGCACAATAGAATTATCTTATTTTCTTCAGCAAATTCAATAAATGTAGTTTACCAAGTCATTTTCGAGGGACGAAATGATTTTTCAACCAGTTAAGAAAACTTTCAGCGTTAACGGATGCAGACTTGGGGGACATCCAAATAGACGAACAATGTGCCATACTGCCAGCCCAGCTGTCCTTCTTATTTTTCCCTTTAAAAATGCAATACGGGGGCAAAAATGTCCCTTCAACCATTACAACATGTTACTGATTGTTTCTTTTTCTTCGCCAGAAGTTAAAGCAAATATTGTTTTAGAGCCTTTTGCAGCGACCACATGTCCTGCTTTATTATTGAGTTGAAGGCCGGTTTATCCATGTTGTAAAAAAATTCTGGGTTTTTCCAATAAGTCGTTTTCCATAAGAGTATTTTCTAGAAGTTAAAATAATCTGATACAGCTTTTCTTGACATTCCCTGTGAGGAAGCAGGGGATACTCTCTTCGACATTCACACCGTTTGATCGGGATGGCTCTTTAAAGACAACTGAAGCCAAATGAAGCTTGCTTTAACACCGACTCTGCTAAGTTTCTGTTTAGTATGCATCTTCGTTTAATCCCGTTTTCTATTGTAGTTAAGGCATCTTGAAGTGCCCTAGACTCCCAGTTTCCTCGATGTACATTACCTTTCTTTGTGTAAATATTTGGCATATTTGGTTAAATTTCAAAATTGATTTCTGCGGTCAGGATCATCTTCGTTAATCTGGTGTAACACATGCATTTTGTATGGATGAAATGTATGCTTCTTCTGAACCCTTGCCACAGATTTACTGCTAACACCACAAGATGTTGCAACTTGAGAAATGGCCTGTTTACAGTCTACCACCATTTCTGCTATTGTATCAATTTCTTTGTCCGCAAAAAGTTGTAGACGTACGGCCTCTTCAGCATACATAGCAATTTTTGTGCAAGTTCTCTCAAATATTTTTGTGACATAGGATGATCGGGATGCATCTCACTGAAGATTCGTTCAGGAGAGATTCGGCAACAATCCAAATAGCTTTCACTCTATATTCAAAACTACGTACCATTTTCGCTATTGACTTAAAGGCTCAAATCACAAATCACCCCTATTAACAACAAGAAGACTACATGAAGAAACACTTTGTTAACAGCTTTCCGAGTTCCATCTATTATTGCTTTTCAACGAAAACTTAAAAACAAGAAGAAAAATTATCGTACAGGAATGGGAAAAATCAAAATTTTATTACGATATAATCAAAGTCGTTGTCATGAGGATATGAATGCATGACAATGTGAATTAAAGCTTTGTAGATTCTGATATTTTGAAGCTTAAAAACAAATCGTGTAAATTTGAAAAAACATTTTTTAACAGATCTGATACCTTTCAAATCTAGATGTAGATGTAGATGTTGCCTACAGCGCCATCTATGAAAGTGAGATCATAAAGTTAGTATCTATATATTGTTTTTGTTTTATTTTAGTTTCAATGATATAATCGTCGTCGTTTATAAGATAACGGGGGGAGGTTAGACAGGCACTGTATATATTTTAGACATTTATAGTTATTTCTGTGTCATTCCTTAATTATTCCTTGTCTTGCTAAATAATAGATACCATTTAGAGTAGCATGAATTTTTCAAACATTAATAGACACCTTAATTTATAATTTACTTACTATGTAAAACATCACAATAATTGGGTTGTACATATAAGCAAACTACAAAAGAGAAACTATTAAATACATTTGTTTCACCATGAACCTCGTGTAAAATACACTATTAAACTAACCTAAATCTAATCAAATTGTGTTAAAAATTCATTGTTTTCCGCTGTCTGCCTTTATTTCAGACCAGCTTGATTACGAGGTATATGGTATACGATCCTATTTATAATTCTTTTAGTTCGAGCAGTCTTCCAATGAAATCTCATTTAATATTCATTTAAAACTTCTCACGAAACAGTTTTCTCCAATTTTTTTTTTCGCTTTCTCTATTATTGAATAGGAACTAAAATAATCAAAAATAAACACTTTTTTATCGTCGTTTACATAAAACAAAGAATCCCCCCCGAACGATATCTGTAAGCACGACTTTGTTGACCGTCGAGAGGATTTTCTTCTTTTTATGCATTTATTATAAAATATATGGTAAGCGGTACTGGCCCCTTTGAATTGTAGATCTAAAGCCGAAGAAGTTTGGGATAATGACATTGACTTCAAACCATCTTTCACAAACAAAATCTACAAAAACCGGAAGCTAGAAAACGTCGAAGATACGAACGTGATTCTTTTTTTCCGATTTTATTTATATTTTGGATCATTATAATTTTTAAATTAAAAGGATGAAATCTCTTTGAAAAAAATTGAATACCTTCGAAATTACGTCTAAAATATCAAATATATTTTTCTGTGATTCATGATAAGTGTCATGGTGGAATTTTGCACTTCTTATTTATAAAACTGTAAATATTTGCAGAAAATTCCGTTAAAATATTGATACTTTTATTTTTTGGTCACATGGTACACATTTTTTTCTTTATTAAGGAGCGAAATTACATATGTATCATTTTCCAGTTTATAATAACATGAAATAAATGAAGGAATTTATATGCTCTATAATTTTGACACTGAGGAAAATATCGTATATCTTTTCGAAATAGAGTCTCTAGAAAAAAAAACATCTACATATAAATATTTCAAAAGACGGATGGAATAATAAAAGAGACAAAGTTTTATATAAGAACACCGAGAGCGAAAAAAAATTCAAATCCCATAACAAGGAAGTATTTTCAGTAGTGGTATTACTTACAATCCAGTTTGAAACAATTCTAAAACCTCAAAACAAGCCTATAAACTCTTCGAAACAACCTGATATATGTATGTTTGTCAATAATACAGTATATAAATAAAAGTTTCACAGCTCATATCAACTAAATATGATTCGAGAGATGTATGTAAGACATGAATGAACAGTCGTTGCTTTGCAAACTATAACACCAACTATTGAAGAATTAAATTATTATATAAAAATATAATTTTGTACATTTCTCTCTACTTACAGATAGCATAAAATAGTTATCGATTTGGGACGTTTTCTGAAGATGAAATGTTTAATTTGCTATCAATTAAAAAGTAAAATGTCATAGTGTCCTGATCGAATACGCAGGGTCATTAAAATAAGGTAGACTTTCATAGTCGTTGTCAAAATGTAGGTTTAGTGTAAATGCCGACGTTTCGTTCGCTGGCACAAGGGCCATCTTCATGGTTACTTGTAACTTCAAAGTTGAGCTTCTAAATAAAAATGTACAAGCATATCTGAATATGAATCTTCTTATGGTGATAACTGTCTTCTTTATTTCGTTCTTGTTCAAATTATCCTCTTCTATTATTAGAGTGTTGTCGGAAGTTTTAACTGGAAGAGTCGCAGTCATTAAAAAAATATATAAGCTTGTAATTATATCATAATTTTCGTCAAAAATAAACTCGAGTACTTATTCGTGAATCGCTTGTTAAAATTCATTAGTAATTTTAAAACTTTTAGTAATTATTAATATGAGTATTAATATAATTGCACTTAATTGCAATAAACAGAGTAAATTACATAATTATAGAATTTGTGAATAAATTAACTGTAAGAAATTTATATACTTATACCAGAATTGTGATAATATAAGGACTAACATTCTGAATCTTTATACACTACCCTTATTGTGGGTAGTGTGTAAAACTCATGGGTGTAGTTCAGGTTCAGTGTTCTTCATTTCTTATATACGAGGGGTCGTTTTTATATTCCCAGACTTGACATTTTTCAATTTTAATATATTTTTTCATTATCGTGTTCTATTATCAAACATGCTTTGGTAACGACTTTGACAATTTACAAAACAATTGAAGCAATATACAGTTACAAAATTCTTGACAAAACAAGGAAAAACTCCAAAAATTATTCGTGAAGAAATGTTGACTGTATACGGGGATGATTGTCCTTCAACGTCGACTATTTGCGAATGGTCAAAATTGTTTAAACATGGCCGAGAATCACTGGATGATGATCATCAGTTTCTAATTTAATTTAACTAGTAAAGACTTCACACCATTTAGGTTTTCCGAATAACATTGATACTGCGGAATTCAGCACAAGACTATGCTGCTCCAAGAAACGAATGATCTCATCAATGTCAGATTGAACTCCTCGAACAGCACCCACCCCACTCACCGGGACGAAACGAAGTATAAATCTGAGTGTCATTAGCATACATTTCAATTACAGATTTCTTGACCACCTTTGAAAGAAACCTAAAATTGAACCTTGTGGCACACCTCTAGGAATCGCAAGACACTCAGACTCACACCCATCAATGGATACGCACTGAACCATGCCCAACAGATAAGATCTCAGTAAAGTAACTGCGCCATCATCAAAACCAATGTGACGCAACATAGATAATAGAATTCGATGATCAATTGTGTCAAACGCTTTGCTGAAGTCCATTAAAACCATCAACGTACACATATGCGTTTATAAAGCGGAATTGGGTATTCTTGAAAACTAAACAGCTGCACATTTAACAAACACACTCTGCTTTTTCACAAACATCCTATTATCCCCTCCCTTTCGACGGATTTGAGCTTTCTTTTAACGAACATATTTATTTCGTCCTTTCTCTATACCCTCACTATTGTCTTCTTCATTTTTCTCCTCACTAGTTCAATTGTCTCCTTTATAGTTTTAATTAATAGCATTCTGGTTTGTTATTTTCCTGATCTCACCATTTCTGATTTTTCTCATACTTTGTATTTCCTGTAATTCTTCTCAGATTATTAAACTTTATTAAAAATTTTGATTGTATCGAAACCCCTTTTGGTAAATAAAAAAACAAGTAATTATATAAGATAAGATAAAAAACTTATCTTAAATGATTACTGGTTTTTTTATTCACCAAAAGGGGTTTCGATATAATCAACATCTTTTATAAAGAATTAAGTTTTTCTCCTAAAACTTATATTAAAATATTCTTCTCTATATTAAACTACATCACTTTATACACTGTATAACTTTCATAGGTTTCATTTTTATTCGGGAAAATATCATACATTTAAAAAATGAGTTGTGGCCACCACACGACTTTCTTATACGTATGAGCGTTTCAAATCATACAATTTTAAAAATTATTTTATACAAAAATTATTCAAAATCCTATTCTAAGTACTTCCAGTCTCTTAATAAATCTCTACTGGATACATACTTTGTGAGATATTTGCAAAAAAATGCTACTCGCTAAGAGTTAAAGTATTACTTCCGGTCCGAATTTTGAATTTTCATTTATACAAAAAATATTCCAAATCCAACTCTAAACACTTTTATACTCTTGACAAGTATATACACGGTGGCCAGAAAAATGCGGACAAACGCCACGCAGGCCAAATCTTTGTTTAATTCTGAGTTGACAATCTTAATTGAAAAAAGTAGTACAGTGCTTTTTTTTTTTTTTTTTTTTTTTTTTTTTGTAAACCATTGGTATTAATCGATTAGTTACATCAATGCATTTGAGATAATTCCATTTCTAAATTTCACCACAATGATTTTACATAGATAAATTTGACGAATTTTGCTAAATTTTAGCCGTACAACTTAATGTTTGATGGTCTCGTATGCCGTAAACAAGGACCGTATAACTTTTTTGGATTAAGATTATCGCCTCAGAATTGAACAAAGAATCGTTCTACCTGGCGTTTGTCCGCATTTTTCTGGCCACCGTGTATATAGAATGCATAATTTTTCGAAATATTTGCAAAAATCGCTATTCGATAAGAGTGAAAGTGTTACTTCCGGTCCGAATTTTGATATTTTATTTATACAAAAAATATTTAAAATCCAACTCTAAATGCTTTTGTACTCTTGACAAATATACAGGATGTTCCTAAATATCATGTACATAAGGAAGGGGGTAACTATTTGGTTTATTTTGTGCCTAAAATTTCATATAAACATAGGTCTGCAAACGCTTCGTTACCAATATGCAGGGTGTTGAAATTTCAAGAATTTTTCACTTTTTACTGTATAGCTCCTGCAGTTTTTTTACGATTTCTAATGTCAATTGTCAAATTAATAAACTCAAGGGATTATCTGAATAAAGTCAGAGCCTGCTAGACCATTTTAAAAAATTTAATTTTCTCTGGCGAATTACAGAAAATTGTTTTCTATTTTTTTTCTCGATAACGGTCAGAGATAAGAAAAAAATACAAGAGATCAAAAAGTTTCTAAACAAGACAGAAAATTTATTGCGTATTTTAGAATCTAGCAGTGGCGCATCGCAAAAAAGTTCAGGGTGAGAAAAGAGGGCATGACCCCGAAAAAATTATTACCCTGTAGATTTACATAATCATTTGGCATGGCTAATGATGCAGGCCTTATAGCGTAACCTACCTTCCAAATTTGAACAAAATATCTCAAAAACTGCAGGAGCTATACAGTAAAAAGTGAAAAATTCTTGAAATTTCAACACCCTGCATATTGGTAACGAAGCGTTTGCAGACCTATGTTTATATGAAATTTTAGGCACAAAATAAACCAAATAGTTACCCCCTTCCTTATGTACATGATATTTAGGAACCCACTGTATATATAAAATGCATAATTTACGAAATATTTGCAATTTTTTATAAAAAAGGTATTGAAAATTAAGTTCTCAATTCTTTTATACTCGTAACGGACCTTTCTAAAAAGCATGACTTGCGAAATATTCGCAAAAAACTGATTTTCGATAAGAGATACTTCCGGTAGGAATTTCGAAAAACTTTTTTAATAAAATTCTTCTCAAATTTAATTTTGAGTATATATGAATTCTTTACAAATTTGTTTAAACTTAGTAGTTGACGAATAATTGGCAAAATTCGATTTTTTCACTGAAGTAAACTACTACTTCCGGTCTGCCGTTACTGAAAATCTAATCAGATCTCAAGAGGGAGATTATATTCGTAAATATAAAATTTGGAATTGATACCTATAGCGGTTTGACCGCTATCGTGGTCACACACAGAGAGACAGACAGACATACAGACAAACATTTTTTAAAAACCACTTTTTCGGTATCAGAGGACTTCAAAACGTGGACATCTGCAAAAATCTCGAGGTCGAAAATTTTCATCGTCACAATACTTCCTTATACTACGTATAAGAAAGTAAAAATGTTATTATTCATTTTTGGAGCAAATTTTCATCAATATAAATATTAAATTATACACCATACAACTTGGATAGGCTAAATATGTGCAACATTACTATTATAGTAATTCATTTAAATACTATATTTACTAATGAGAAATGAATGCTTGCCTAACACTAAAATGCACTGTGTGTATTAGTCTCAACCAGTAAAATATATATAAGCTGACGTTGACTCCCATGCTAAAGGTTAAATGACATTTCCTTTTTAGTCTCTTAATAAAACAATACTTTAATATCACATACAGGAACCATTAAGATTAAGTAATTATTAGGTAAATAATTGTTTGTTTATTAATTTTAAAAAAAAATTTCTGTATAAAATATACAATATAAATACAAAGAGCTATTCTTTACTTAAATTTATTCTAAGTAAATAGAAACAATAAGGGAAATTATCTAATTTCACAGAATATGTATAAAATAAAATCCTTATGTCACATAGATACATCCGTTTGTGTTCTGACCATTTTGAGATAACACTTTGTATAATTATTACTCTTTGTCAATTTAATTTATTCTTTTGTTATAAAGTGGCACAACTATTTACATTTAGATCAGGTTTTGCATTAACATTTTTATCTATTGTGAAATTTCTAAGAATAATTGTTTAGATTTAATCTGTAATTATAAAGAATGGATTTGTAACAAAGCGGATAATAACGGCTTATCTTTCCACATGAATTTTCTTATCAATATAAACCATTTATTTGTCGGGTAACATTACAAGAAGAGACCAGATCTGTCCTTGTTAATGGAACAGACTACAATTTGATAAGAACACTTAACAGTCTCGTAATGTTACGTTTTTAATATATTATAATTATTATTGTTTATCATATATATCTGCAATTATATATTAAATACCAATTACAGATTTATATGATAAACAAATCTTAAGAAACGCTGATAATACTATATAGTAATAATAGAATTGGAGTTTTAAATTACATACAGCTTACGTTTACTAAGCTAGGTAAAGGTTTTTTATACAATACGTGTTATGTACTACGTAGTTTGAGTTGACATATATATTCAGTACTTAAAATTTAAATGGCAATACGTCGGTTGACTTGGCTAAACAGTACTGACGATGAACAACAATTCTAAAACACTGTCTACCCAATTTGTCAAATCATTCTCTTTTGTTTGTTTAATAACTTATACCGGTACCTTATATATATATATATATATATATATATATAAATCCAAACTATAAATTTCTTGGCATTTGCGACCATTTATTGACTTATTACCAATTATTCAATCATTTATGGTAAAATAAAAGTCAATTTTAAAAAACGTTTCGACAACTGTATATTGTCTTCTTCAGTTTTACATATACACAACATATTAAAATTTATTTTGTTTGTTTTAATACACACACATGTATTATGTCATTATGTTGCTTAATTGTGTACAAAAGAACTTCATTATTGTATAAATTATATTTACAGACTGTATACTATGTGTCTATTATGATTTTTAGCACCGTATGAATATATCATCATTTACTTTTTGTATTTCATATTTGCAGAATAAATTACTAAGGTAAATAAATAATAGTACTATAATTAAGTTTACAGACTGTGTTATATGTGTTTTTATCTATATTGTAGCATTGAAAAAGTTCATTGATTAAATGGACGAAACGTTAGCGTTGTAATTTGAGTTTGTTTTTTTTCTTCTCCCATCCTAATACCGACGACTGTGAATGTGATAAAATCTATATCAGACAAACTGTCAGACTTTTTTAATAATGTCAAATCCATAGATGTTCATAGAGTAAAACAACAATGGTTGGTACTGTGTAATGCCAAATCTCAGCCAGGCAATTACTAAACATGTTAAAATTCTTTCACATGTTTACTTTTACATACACACTTCTCATTTGCATTCAAATATAGTGACTGATTTGTTTCGTGATATATTTATAAGTATACAGAATTTTTCGGATATCTTGTACTAATCGGGGATTATTGTTAGAAGACATTTATTGTAGCGATTGTAAGAGGATAGCAGTAGCTAAAGATATAAGTATTAATGAAGATATTTCTTGGATCATTTGCACTGCTTCTGTATTTGACTAATTCTAACCAATTTACCTCTTTTAAACTTTCTAAAATGTTGCAATAATTTTTCTTTGAAAAAATTATCTTGTAACCAGAAACTTTCCGTTATATTGTAAATGTCAATAATAATTTTCTGGGCTATGTGGTCAGATATAATATAAAACTGAAGCCTTTAGCATTATCGTAATTAATAAGAATATATTATTTATGCAATTAGCTGTATTTATGTTATTCTAGTGTTTTCATGTATATATTGACTCAAATTAAACGACCGCATAAGGGTAACAAATTGAGCCTTTCTTTTTTTTTTCTTCATTTTCTTGTAACAATTCAATATAAGATCGCAGTTACACAAAGAAGGCTTTAAAAACACTTGTTAATATGTAGTAGCTTTAATTTATGCAAAAAGCTTGAGACATCTCCTGAATGATGTTTATAAACAACTATAATTAACAAATATGTCTTATTAAATGAAGAGTCACTAAAAGCAAATGCTCTCCAATAGATTATGCCCCAGCAATTTATTTTTTCTTATGTCAACATCATTGACTACTCAAAAGAAGACTTTAATTCAGGACATTAAGGCAGTTATTTACATTTGTATGGCTTTTAATAAAATATTATTTAAATATTTACGTTAATTTCAATGGGCAGGAATTGTATATGTATCCACGTTTCTAGGAAAGGCGAAATTTTCGAAAGTGTATGAGAGAGGGTTAGACAAATAATCAAATACGCCCTTGTCATCTGGCAGAATAATAGCTAAAGTATATTTAAGGGGTTGTTATTTAAGTCTTGTAACTACTTCGGTTGACAAAAGCTAAAATAAACTTATCCTTCGACCATATTGTACGAAATTGCTTGTGTCGCACTAAAGATCCCGAGAGTCATCCATTGTGTTTCGTTAAAGATTTGATTAAGTGAGTTCCTCATTTAAGTGTATAAATAGGCAATACAAGATTGTATAACCTAATCGGTAAGTATGCATTTATTATAGAAAAAAAATAATATACTTATAGATGCGCTTAAATACATAAGATGAGTCATCTCTGCGGGGAAGGCAAATTGTCACTCTATAAGAAAAGATATTTCGAAGCGTATTTCTTCCGTGATAGCCACCCATCAGGAGCACCTTTTAAAATTATTTTGTATTATACAGAGTGTTCCATAACTTGGTGGCAGACCATATTTATATCTTTTTTAGTAGAACACCAAGTATATGTGTTTAATATATACATTAACCACATATAAAATATTAATTGTAATTATCCAGAATGAAATTTGAATTTCTTTGTTCCAACACAGAGTGCACTGAATGTGCTGTAATATTATAGAGGGAAAACATAGTAATTAATATGGTTCCTTCATTAAATGAGAATGATAAGAAATTATCTCTCAAGCTTGCAAAGATCCTCTCCGTAACTATATATACAAATTTCGGTAGAAAGGAAAAATGAATACATTACACAGCCGAGCTGATGAGTATTCACGTTGTAGTGGTTAAACGAAACTGATGCATATGTGTTAGTCCTCGGAGTAATGCGTTTCTTTTCCTTAAAATCATTAACAATTAAAATAATGCAAGTAATTGTCATCAATTAATTTAAAATGCCGCTAATTCAAGAAATTTCTCACGACATTTAAAATATATACGGCAAAGAAACAGATTATATGTGTTCAATATATACATTAACCACATATAAAATATTAATTGTAATTATCCAGAATGAAATTTGGATTTCTGTGTTCCAACACAGAGTGCACTGAATGTGCTGTAATATTGTAGAGGGAAAACATAGTAATTAATATGGTTCCTTCATTAAATGAGAATGATAAGAAATTATCTCTCAAGCTTGCAAAGATCCTCTCCGTAACTATACCATGTGCTTGCAGGCGACCTGCGTATAGGGCTTACTGTAAGATAAAACGACGACACCGAGAGCTTGTATGAGTTAGTACGAGAAAGCAATAATATACAAACTGCAGTACAGCTGCTATCTATCCTTGTTGCCCTGATTAAAGGGAGAGTCAGTCTAGCCCGTTCTAGCCTCAGCGTAAATCTACTCGAATCCCCTCTTTTCCAATACTACACTCGACCAAAAAGCAGTTTGTATATTGCTTTTTCGTACTAACTCATACAAACTCTCGGTGTCGTCGTTTTATCTCACAGTAAGCCCTATACGCAGGTCGTCGGCAAGCACACTGTATATACAAATTTCGGTAGAAAGGAAAAATGAATACATTACACAGCCGAGCTGATGAGTATTCACGTTGTAGTGGTTAAACGAAACTGATGCATATGTGTTAGTCCTCGGAGTAATGTGTTTCTTTTCCTTAAAATCATTAACAATTAAAATAATGCAAGTAATTGTCATCAATTAATTTAAAATGCCGCCAATTCAAGAAATTTCTCACGACATTTATATATATATATATATTAAATATTCAAAAGAAACCAATTTAGAATTTCTTTTTTTTAAATTTCTTGGTGTAGCTGCCTCAATTAAAATTACTAATTGAAATTAAAACAACATCTCTTTACGTTTCGACTTTTATTCAGTCTTTTTCAAAAATATTAAAAAGTTTACATAGATATACATATAATGATGTCAAACCACAACTGTAAGAAAATGAAGATAAAACAATGAACTACAGAAACACTAATTTAATTTATTTATTTTCATTATTATAATAATAAAAATAAATAAGTTCTTGTTTAGATATGTACAAATGTTTTTCCACGCTCCTTTCAAACATTCTTCCTTCTGGTTTTTGAAACATTTGTCTAAATGTTCGCCGCAGGTATAAGCTTTAAATTTTGATATAACACCTTGACCCATCGGTTGGATTAATGCAGTTGTGTTAGGCGGTAAGAAAACCACTTCGACTGGAATGCATGTTATTAAGTCAGATAAATTCGTTGGGTGGCTTGGAGCATTATCCATTTAAAGTAGCGCTTTTGGTTGACCTTTTTTGATTTCGTTTTGATTTAGCGTTTAATAAACGGGCAAAAAATGTTCAGTAAACCAATTCTAGAAAATTTTCATAGTTATCCATGATTTTTTATTAGAGTTCTAAATTACATTATAATAGCTTGGCTTAAAGACATACTGCGTTCAATTTTGTCGTAAATCCATATAGAAAGACGTTTTGCATTTCCTATATCATATTATTTCTAGAACGGGTAATTCTAGTAGCAAAGGTTTTTGTAGTTATAGTTGCTGATGACACTATTTTCTCTTTATTTTTGAGAATTGTTCTTATCGTTGAAGTTGACAATGCTTTTTCTTGTCGCTTTGTTTTCGTGTTTTTTATTATCACCCATATTGAAAACTAAAAATTATAATATTTATCACCATATCAATCATTATATTACATACATTTATACTTACAATAACGGCAACAAATGTTTGAAATAATGAAAATACGTTTGTGTAACACTACAGAGAAGAAGCAATGCAAATAAATTACTTTGGATTTCGGAGAAGCCCAATGCTGCGTGCAGTTTTGAGGGAATCCCACTATTCCAATAAAAATGCGAAACAGCTCTAAACGGCCCAGAGTTTAGCGGGGTCCTACTGTACAACTAACCAGTAAGTATAAATATAAGATCTTAGACAGACCGCCTTATAATCACTACAATAACGCGGTGAGTTCATATAGTTTTCAAAATCATTATATTATACAGGGTCGGGCAAAAAGAGCGGAACACCGAATTTATGGCTTAACTAGCACTTTTTCGAAAATTTAACCTAAATTATAGTTTTTGTATACTTTATGTATTATTTATTGGTGTTTGCAGATTTTCCGTTTTTGTCACATTTTTGGAGATATGATGTCACCGGATAGTATTTTAAATGAATCACCCTGTATTTATATTTTTTTTGAGTAGATATTTTTTTCCTGAATTCACTAATACCAGGTTTAGTGGGTCTCTGACTTATGGTTTCATAAGAAAAAAATAAAATGTAATGGCACCTAAATATTTATTTAATAAAAAACGAACGACAATAACTGAATCTACGTACATTTATTTACAATAGGTGTTCAAACTGAAAACCTTCGGCTGCCTGACAGTATTCTAATCTGTCAACAAATGACCTTAATGAATTTTGTATCATTTCAGGCGTTGTACTATTTTGTACCGCCGCTCTGATTCGATCTTTTAGTTCTTGAAGAGTTTGAGGTAAATCCTTATAAACTATAGTTTTTTTTTTATAGTTTTTGGTATACCTACTGCGATAATTACTTAGGGCCGATATCATAATAAAAGTTAATGCTGCATTAAAAGTTCATGTCACCTTTAAGCGAGAAATGAATTTCATAATCATTTGTTAAAGTTAATGGACGCTTTAATGAATAGAATCTTTAGTTATTGTCGTTCGTTTTTTATTAAATAAATATTTAGGTGCCATTACATTTTATTTTTTTCTTATGAAACCATAAGTCAGAGACCCACTAAACCTGGTATTAGTGAATTCAGGAAAAAAATATCTACTCAAAAAAAAATATAAATACAGGGTGATTCATTTAAAATACTATCCGGTGACATCATATCTCCAAAAATGTGACAAAAACGGAAAATCTGCAAACACCAATAAATAATACATAAAGTATACAAACACTTTAATTTAGGTTAAATTTTCGGAAAAAGTGCTAGTTAAGCCATAAATTCGGTGTTCCGCTCTTTTTGCCCGACCCTGTATATATATATATATAATAATAATAAGTATTTCGTCTAACTGACCAACGTATTTGAGAAAATAAAATTTACTGTTTCAAACAGATTATATATATATATACAGTATATATATTGCTTGTAAATAAACTGAGAACTGAATTGAATCCCGGTCTTTATGAAAATTGATATAAAAAACAAAAAAATAAACGGAAATGAACCACGAAGTTATATTTCCGAGATCAGCAGGGACGATGGATTAATTTATATTTGCTACATTCTCCTTTTCCAAATGGTCGAAATTGATTTTTTACATTCGCGAAATACTGATGACAAATAATGTAAATTTATGTCTTACGTGCGCGCTTTTAAGGACGAAGTAGAAATGAATTTAGTGAAATTATTCAATGCCCAAAAGGCGCCCACGTCTTCCATGTCGTGCTGTCAATTAGGAAAGGAATTTATTTTTCAAGTTTTGTTTTTCACGTCTCATGTTGATTTTTATGTGTCATTTTATGTATGGAATCACTCATCGCTTCCTTATGGATGGAAATACATTCAATCACAAAATATTCATACAGTAATTACCTATTTAAAGTTTACATTTTTGAAGTGGGAGTGTCAAAAAGTCATCGAATGTCAAAATTGCATTACGTTTAATATTCGACTAACATATCATAAAAATATGATGATTATTTGAAATAAAACGTTGAGGAAAGCAATCAATAATTAATAAAAACATATTTTTATTAGACAAAAACATGGCACATATAATTAGTGGTTGCAATATCGAACCAAAAAGACAATACTAGTATTCGGTATTTTTTAAATGTTGTAGCGGAATATAGATTTTAATACTGGTATTATATTAAAACAGGTACAAAAACACTATTGTTTCTTTGCCATATATACTATTTTTTTTTACAAAAATGCATGAACTATAACAATATAAACAATTTCATTATGTACAAATAGCTAGCTTTATGTGAAGCAGAGCTGATGCAGTTTTAGATATTAAATCGAATTTACTACCGGATAAATTTGTAAATTTGATCTTAATGAATGAATGAACGATTTTTGAAATAAAGAATCCATCTCAACAAAATTATTAGGGTAAGTTCTTTTTTCATTTCAGTATGAATATATTTTTTTAAAACTGCATTTTTAGTAGTGGGATGTTTCAATATCTTAACAACTTTTCGAATTTTCTTAATTATAGGAAGCAATCATTCTTCATATACAAATAATGTACTTTCTACAATTGTATTATTATTTTCTTCATTGTCAGAATCAGAAGTTTCTAAATCCAGAGTATTTTGCTTCCTCTGCTCTTAATTTTGTTGTTGTGTTTTTTTTTTCAACACTGAGAAAAACTAATTTTAAACGAATCTAAAATGTAGTTTTAGTTAACTACTTCTACTCCAGTTTATAGCTGCTGAGACACGTGTGAGTCCTATAGCCCAAATTTTCGTACATTCTTCCATTCATCAAATGTGAAACTAAATTTTGTACCATTTAACATTAATTCTGTTAATCCTTTTTTCAGAGAATTACGAACAATTACTATGGTTTATAACAGTTCTTCTTATAGTATTAACAGATGTTGGTATATTGTTGAATCCACTTGCAATTAACCACTTTCTCAATTCAATTGAAGTACGAAACACTCTGAACGACAAACCATTTAATGCTATCATTCTAGATAAAACAGTATTTTTTTTCTATTAAAAAATCTGAAATTTGTGATGTCTATGTTTATTAATATCTATCGAGTTAGATTTTGTCTCAGATTCTTTTCTGTTCAATAAATTAAAGATATGTTGTGATTTTAAATGTGTATATAGTTCGCTTGTACTTCTTCCATAAACTTAATAATCCTTGTACACGTTTTGCATCTTGTCAGCATATTCCTTTTATCACATAAATAGCAAAACCAAGACAAAGTATTACCAGCAGGTTTTGTATGTTTTTTGAAGTCGTTATTATTCATTATGAATTAATAAGAAAAAAATTTTTTGAACAATAAAGTATAATACAAAATTGGGTATTTATTTGTCAAAATGGAAGTCATTGGTTCAAAAAAAAATTAATGTTTAAACATTTAAAACACTATGAACAATTTCACGCCAACATTAAATGTGAGGTTAGGTTTCATATTTGACATTTGATAAAGGAAATTAAGTGAGCAGCATATAATTGATGTTGGTATTACCACATCGATGAAAAAAAATAAGTATTTCAAATGACAGTCCATGCCCAATAAGTTAAATTAAACGATTTAATAAAAAAAAATTAATACTAAAAATACCGGTAGTTTACCTTATAAAATACCGGTTTCATGAAATTGTAAAATAGTATCGGTATTCGGTGCACCGATGTAGCGATATTGAAATCATATAATGTATAGAAACTTTAGTTACTAGAGTGATGAAATGCGATTGCAGCAAAAGCACCTGATATTGAATATGTATAAAACGTAATTATTCTGTGCGCTCATCACATTCTATGTTCAAAAATTACATTTATTAAAAGTCAAAATACTGTAATGGTACAGCCTATTTTATTTTGTATTATAATTTTTATGATATTAAATTAAATTAGATAAATAGTATTTTTAAGAATATTTTAAATATATCAATGAATATATTAATATAACTTTAATTCTCATGTAGTCATATGAATGTAAATAAGTTTATGTGTAGGCATCGTGACACCAAATGTATATGTTAGTGAGATAAGCGCTGCGATATCGATAAACATTCTCACGGCATAAAAGAATGTGTGGTGTGAAGCGTGAATGGAAATACCGAGACTATTTAGAAAGCGGGGAATCACAGGCGTTCCACTATAAGAAGACAAATAAAAGTACTGCAATGACATGAGTCGGCGGCTAGACTTTAAGCAAAAAGTCGAAAGGCAAACTCCGAGCATAGACTCCTGTAGGGGGTCGGCAACACCCAGAAGAGTTGTTGTTAAGTGTAATTTAAATAAAGAGGAGACTCCTTTAGTGGGTCGGCAACATCCAGAAGAGTTGTTGTTAAGTGTAAATTAAATAAAGAGTCGACAAATCAGTTTAAAAAGTGTATCGACTCCAATAATTATGTAAACAGCGGTTAAATAAAAGTATTTTTACAAATAGAAACTTGTAAAGTTAACCGCATATTGCATATACATATTAAATGTGCAAATTGTTATATCTTTTGTGATAAATATATTGTGCTAAAATTGGCAGTGTAGGCCGATTCTTCACGTCTTGTTTGTGATTAAAGAAGATTTCGCTGGTAAGCAGCGAAGCAGCGAAAAAGGAAGAAAGAAGCCTTAAAATAAGGCATTTTAAACGATTATTGTATGTAAATGTATTTTAAAAATAAAGAATTAAATATAATAAATCAGTTTTAAATAGAAACGATATAAAACAAATATATTTATCTCGACTATAAATATGTTTAATAAATGAACTGCGTCTCCAAATTATAAAGTATCATGTAATTCGATACGTCTTAGCGGTTTGTTGATTGTATATAAATATATATGAATCTTGTACGTAGCCTAAGTTGTTATTTCTCGCTATGTTTATTATTTCATTTGAATATAATGAATGATACACTTAAATTTTATTCAATGTAATCGTTGTAAAAGTGTATTTAGTCGATTTGATAATTTGTTTCTTTTTCTGTTAAAAGCAGTATATTGTATAAGATTTCTCTTTGTCTGTAAAAACATATAAAATCATTAATTTCTAATATAATTATTATTTAAACTATAAAATGGTATTTTATTATATTAACCCCAATGATGTTTTAGAAACCTGTTAATTTAATTATCTCTTTTTATGCAATCGCCCTCGAGATTAAGAATTGAGTTTAGCTGGCAAATTAAATAATCTATTATATTTTATATTTTTATTAAGTCAATTTTTAACAGGTTGTTTTTTAATATAGAGTTCAACTTTTAGGGTATCCATTTTTACATTACACTAAATTTATTAATTTAAATTTCAAAGGTTCCTTTACAATAGTTACGAGCATAATTTGATGGAAGATGATATTCGCTTATCAGTGTTTGTGAATCAAATTGGTATTATAATAGGTCATGCCTGTACAAAAAGATGTTTAAATTTTCAATATTGTCTGATGTTTATTTTGAGAGTTGTAGTTGTTTAAGAGTAATACATGTTTAGTGAAAATTTTAAAATGTGTACTTGTTTTCTACGAAGTTGAACATCACAGCGATTTTGACAGATATGCAACAAACATTGGGCACCTATTTGCAGTTGGGTTGCTCTCTTTAAACGGGACGACATGAGTCTCAACGATAAGGAAAGTCCTGGATTATAAAAACTTCTTACCTTTGCAGGAATAGTTCACGCTGATGTCTTACGTAATCTAAGACAAAATGAAATATAGTTAAATAATAAAAGAAGCTGAACCAAAACCTTGCGACAAATTCGGAGAAAACTTGGAGGTGACACCAGACAAAATCAGAAATATTTCTACAAGGTTCTTAAAATATGAAAAACGGAAAAGAAAAGAATATAGTAAAGATGACACACATGCAATAGGTGGAAAGAGTACTTCACTGGTCTACTAAATACACACAGATAATATAAGATCAAGTTATGGAAACAACTAGAAACCATATTCAAGGGAGTCATGGCAAAAACATAGCAAAAGCAAAACTGGTGAAATCTTGAAGGCGACAGAAAACAAAATCAGAAATATTTCTACACAGTTCGTAAAATGTGAAAAACAAAAAGGAGTATTTCACTGGTCTACTAAATACAGACAGAATAATAAAAGATCAAATTATGGAAACAACCAGAAACCTCATTCAAGAGAGTCATGGCAAAAACATAGTGAAAGCGAAATAGGTGAAAGCAGTATGAAAATTAAAGAAGGACCATGGGACAAATTCGGAGAAATCTTGACGGTGACAGCAAACGAAATCAGAAATATTTCTGCAAAGTTCTTAAAATATGAAAAACAGAAAAAAAACGAATACAGTAAAGATGAAACACATGCAATGAATAGGTGGAAGCAGTACTTCACTAGTCTACTGAATACTGACAGATAATAAAGGATCAAGTTGTGGAAGCAACCAGAAACCTCATTTAAGAGAGTCAATTAGGTGATTGAGCAATATCAGGTAATAAACAAATAACAGAAAAAATGCTTAGGGACGTGGGGATTTTGGGTACAACTACTATTAGTGATCTATAATACGGTATGAAAGAAAAACAAGCACCTAGAGTTTACAGGCAAAAATGACTGTTGTAACAATGGAGGAAAACTATATTTAGTACATTGGTAAAAGTATATGAACAGGTTTTGGAAAGGAAATTTATAGGAATGGTGGACCTAACGTGCCATAAAACGGGTTTAGAAAAGAGAAAAGAACTATGGAGCATATATTCCGTCTGACTAAAGGCAAAAAAAACCTACTCTGCATTTATGGACACCAAAAACTAGTTGCCTTAGTACCTAGAAAATGTACGTGGATAAACTGGAGAAATGAAGAATTTACAATAAATTAATAAACGCAGTCAAATAACTATATGAAAAAACCAATAACTACATCATAAACAATAATAATCTTAAACTAGAAATATTTAGAATAAGAGGAAACTGCCTAAATGAGGAAGATAATCTAGTTCATTGTTGTTCATCAAATGACTAGACCAACGATGAAGACTACGTCTATCAGATACCGGAAACTGAAGCGTTTCATAATCACTTACTGAGCTTTGTCGATGGTGTAGTGATTATTTTAAATAGTGGGAAGAACCTGAAAGAGAAATTATCCAATGAAATAACTAGTTAAATCACAGAATGCAAGTGTAGTTTACACTTCAACTGACAAATACTCGTAGTTAGTTCTTCTAATACATATTTTAAAAGTAACGGAATTATGCACGTATTGAAACAACTCCTTTTGAATGGGATATTGCCGAGGGATGCAATGTTTATCTATAAATTGCAATCTTAATATGTCAGAATGGTAAGTGTTTGTGTATCAGAAAAAAAAATACTCAGACAGTAAATATATTTCTATTTTGATAATGAAAGATTACTTTTAGTAATAACTTCAATCAATCTTCAAGAGAATTATACAGTCAAACTACTTAATTCGACATCTGCACATATTTCGTGTATTAAATTAAAGCAACAATATTGAATTAAATTGTGAAATATTAACGGTAAGAAGGAAGCCACGTTCTTTTTTTCAATATCTCAGCAATTTAAAGACTGCATAAACATAATCGAATTACTGTGTCAATCGACTATCGATTCCGTCGAAGAAATTGCTCTTTATTTTCGACTTTTGCGGGATAAAATGCCGGATTTAGATGTCACAGATAGAAAATAAGAAATACAGATAGAATTTTAAATTCGATTTTAAAATTTCACACCATGGCAGCCACATCAAACGCGTTTTCTCTCCTTTTCTCTTCACCCCGCATCGATGGATACGAATTCGTTTGCTTACATTTGTCACAGATATATATACTAGGTATATGTATTATTACAAAAGATGCTGTCAAATATTTTGCCGACAAAAGTTTTTTATTTGGCACAGAATATATTATGCAAAAATTGAAGCGTTTTCTGCGATGATGAAATACATGGAAATGTGAATATATATATATATATATATATATATGAGAGTTTCACAATGTTTGACTTGTTTTAAGGGGACCTGAAAAATCTATATTTTGTTTGTGACGTTTGTACCCGCTGACAGCGTTTGTTTATATATAGAAAAGTAATAAAACTGGCTAAATTAATGTACAATAGCAATGTCATCTCTTCAGCAACAAACAAAAGTAAAGCGGCCTGGCAGGTGATTAGGAACAGTGAGGGCATTGCAAGGTCTCCGGATACGAGTATATCTTTAAGTGTAGATGGAAAAGAACTAAAAGACCAAGAAAGGGTTGCAAACCACTTTAATAAATATTTTAACACCATAGCCAATAAATTAAATGTAACTGTACCTTCATGTACACCGAACATTAGACAAAATGACAACTCTTTTTTTCTGTTTCCCACTGATGAATTTGAAATTCGTAGAGTAGTCTCCAATTTAAGGAATACCGTTTCATCGGGGCAGGATAATGTAAGTACAGTTCTTCTAAAAAAATGTTTGGACGAGTTTATTGTCCCACTAACGATAATAATAAATAGTTCTTTCGGCTCGGGCACGTTTATTGATGGACTAAAATTAGCTAAGATTATACCAATATATAAAACAGGTTGCAAGAAGACTGTGGGTAACTACAGACCTATTTCTATCCTGAGTGTTTTCTCTAAAGTTATCGAGAGGATTGTAGCTGATAGACTAATGAAATTTCTTGAACGCTCCAATCTTTTAAATCAAAAGCAGTTCGGCTTTCGTAGGGGCAGATCAGCTGTTTCCGCGATGGCAACATTCTTAAATGAACTTTGTAAGGGCTTTGAACAGGGCCGGTCATGTGTGGGGGTATTTGTTGACTTAAGTAAGGCTTTTGATCTTGTAAATCATGACATCCTTTTAAAAAAAAATGATGTGCTATGGGATTAGAGGTGTAGCGCTGGAATGGTTTCAGAGTTACCTACGGGATCGCACACATTTTGTAGAACTGAAGGGTAAAAAATCAAATGTGCTTAATACTGATAGAGGGGTGCCTCAAGGGAGCGTCCTGGGACCGCTTCTCTATATTATTTATGTAAATGATGTACCAGATCTGAATATGTTTATGTTCGCGGATGATACATCGTTGCTTGTGACATGTAGGAAAAATGTAAATATTCAGGGTGAAATTGTAAATTCAGTGAAGGAACTTAATAATTATTTTCGGGACAATGCGCTATATATGAACAGTAATAAAACAAACTTTATAGAATTTAGTATAGATAGGAAAGAGAGAAAATCATCATACTTGATTAAATTTAATAATAGTAGCATAGCACAAGTCAGCTCAACCAAGTTTCTGGGTGTTTATATTGATGAGAATTGCACGTTTAATGAGCATATTCAACACTTATCCAAGAAATTATCAAGCATGTGTTTTGCAATAAGCCGACTTAGACGTATTGTGGACATGCCGACACTAAAAATGTACTACTTCGCGCACTTCCACTCCCTAATTACATATGGCACAATAATATGGGGCAGCTCTTCTGAGGTAATTAGAATTTTTAAACTCCAGAAAAGAGCGGTTAGATTAATGAATAAAGTGGGTATAAGGACGACTTGCCGAGACCTGTTCAAGGATATGAAAATCATGACTGTGCCTTCTATTTATGTTTACCAGTTATTAATGTATGCTAGGGAGAATATTGCAGGGTTGCCGAAGTTGAGCGAAGGTCATCCGTACGACACCCGGAATTCAAACGTCTTAGAAATACCTAGGCACAGGTTAGCGTTTACGGAGGGAAGTCCTAATTACCTTGCAATAAAAGTATATAATAAACTGCCGATTAAGTATAAATCACTCCTGTTAAAAATTTTTAAAAATAAGATTATGGAGCATTTGATCAGAAAGGCTTATTACTCCATACAGGAGTATTTCTTGGAATGTAATGATATTGAATAAAATTTGTAGCTTTGTTGTGGGTGTATTGGATTCGGTGATTATTGTAATGTGGCGGCTAGCTATTAGTTTGAAATGTGGTTAAATAAAGACTAAAGTATCTCTTTACATGAAATAATTACTAATTCAATGGAAAATTTAAAATACTTTTGGGAGCCACTATATAATTCATAGTTTGTAATTTGTAATTTGCGTAATAGTGAGTCTATGTATTAGTTTAGATGTATATGTGACAAATTTGTAAAACTGACGATGTAGATACTTGCGTGAGCGAGTCTATTACGAATAAAATTATTATTATTATTATTATTAATATTTATACAAACAGATAAGTGTCCAATTTGTTCTACAAGAACTTTACTCGATTTAATTTTCAAATTTTTAAATTAAATTTATGTAAACGTTTTTTACCCAACTATAACCACACACATGATTATCTGGAACTAATTCCAGCCATACAACGGATAATTTGTTTTTGTGTCAAAAATACATTAGAAGCACATGATGTTCTCCAAACAGTAATGCCATACAACAATGTGTAGATTGAATATTAGCAAAATAAAACGATAGCAAAAAATCAAAGTCAAATTACTGACCTGATAGCAACTAGGGCTAAATTTGCTTATAATATGGCGACAATGAACATCTAAAGACAGTGTTTCATCCATATTCATACCTAAAACCTGTATCTCACTAACACGTTCTATTTCTTTATCTTGCGCATACAAATGTAGGTAAATCTAACTGAGCCTTATTTTGTATTGTATAAAAAAACAATAAATTTTGTCTTGTCATTATTTATTTATAACTTATTATTAGCAAACCAGGTAGTCATGTTTTGTAAAAGAATATTTGACTGTCGCTCAGTTTCAGAAATATTTGAAGTCGACACAACAGCACTAGTATCATCAGCATACATTGAAATTTTCCAGAAAATTTCCAACATCATTTATAAAATTCAAAAAAAGAACTGGGCCCAAAACACTACCCTAAGACACTCCGCTCTCAACAGGCAAGGTAGAAGATTTGATATTTCTAATACAACTATCAGCTTTATGTCTTAATCTTACCAATTGAAATCTATCATGCAGATAGGACTCATACCACTGCGCAACAACACCATAAATTTCGAACCATTCCAGTTCATCAAACAAAATGTAGATAGCGCTATAAACGTTTTAACTGTATTAACTCAATCGACAGAGCAGTATGATATTGATATTTCGGATCTTATATTTATAAAGAGAATAAAAGAAGAAGCCATTATGCAAACATAAAAAATCCCCAGAAGCAAACAAAAATTTCTGACAGTAATCAAAAAATATTTTTTCTTTACTGTTTTTTTTATCTGTTGCTATTTTTGTTTTATTATCTTTTTAATTATCAATGTTTATCACACTAGGTATAACCTTCCTTAAATAAATCGATAATGTCAACAACTATTGTTTTATTCGGTTCACACAACCGTATATGATTCCGTCTCATCTAGACTGTGAAAGAAACATCAAAAAGACCAGAAACGAGAATAAATATCATCGAAAAATTCATTCAGTTTATTCAAAAAGGAAATGTTAGAATGAATAAATTGAAAATTCTGTGTAATAAAACGTGTCCGGAAACTTTTGGTCCCCAGTGTATAAGGAACCGTGAAATTTGTTCCAGCAAGTAATTCTCGCGTACACCCCGCTAAGGTGAATGAAATATATCAAGCTGTTCTTGAACAGATAAGTAATTAGAACAGTGACACTACAATAGGGAAAATTTAAGCAACTTTATCTTTATTGCACCGCCAAGCAAAAAGCCATATATACACGCTGAAATTCACGAAAATTACTTGTGTTATTTGTATTTTATTACATTCTAGATGCCGACTTCGGAACGAGACGGCATGAGTTCTTATTTTAACGCAGAGAACAAAGAGCGAATGACAAAGGATCACAGAATATGTTGGCTTAAAAAAGGGGTAAGTTGGTAAAGATTAAAGAGAAACATTACGAGGGTCATTTAATAAATAATACGTAGAACACGCGGTAATTATCAAACGGATATTGTAACACTGAGAATGAGAGTACCGCCAGTCTCTATACTAGGCCTGGAATTTTCTAATATTCTACATAAAAATGCAACCATAGTTGGTTATGACTTTATGAAAATGCTTATTTTGTTCTGATTTCATAGATATAAGGTTTGGTATGGTAATTTTTTTAAAATTTTTATTATAGCGAGAGTAATTTAATTACTATTAATTTTTGAGGAAATAATAAGCAAGTAAGCCTTGAAAAACTATTTTAATGCGAACTCGCTTTATATGTAATTTTCGATAATAAAATGTTATTTTCGTCGAATTTTTTTTTTACCCTATACCTTTGAAACAAGCGGCTTTTTAAAAATCATCAAACGACAAAATATTTTTAGAATAGTCCACGGAATACACCCTTATTTTGGTCCGTATGTTAATGAACGTATATATATACATATATATTATTACTATTATCTTTTTTGTTTTTTACCTATGTAACTATTATACTACTAAATACATAAATATTAGTGATTTTACACAAACTATTTGGTATTAATGTTCATTATTTTTGTCATAACTGTTTAAAAAAAAAAACAAGTCAAAACATTCCAAAAGTCGCTTTAAGAACACATTGTCGAACTAACAGAAGCAGCCAAAAGACACATGAATGTAAATATATATTTTTTCTAAAAACAATCTCTCTCTATGTAAACTTATTTTTGTGTTAGCAGCGCTGGGCCTAAAGTTGACCCCTGTGGTATTCCGTACTCTATTTGCAGCACATCAGACAGGATATTATCCCAGTTAAAAAATTAACTTCTTATCAGTAAAATAAGATTTTAACATTCATAAATCATAACGTCGAACTCATATAGTAGAACCGTAGACACGTGTTTCAGAATCATAAGTCTTTATCACTTACACCTAGAAATTTTCAATAATTCATTTTTGACTTACACATTTCCGCCTAATCACATTTCTGTGCCTCAGCCTCTTCTATAAATATTTCTATCATTCTGGTTTTCCTCACATCTTGACAAATTCAGGAGAGATACCAATGTAAATTCCACAACAACAACAATGTATGTAATAATAGTTTGGCTGAAAAATATCCTTGTATTTTATATTAAGCTGTTAGGGAATAAATTTGGCAGTGACTTCAATTTCAATACTAAAGCAAAGAACATAAAAATACTATTAATGAATAAAAAAAATAACTTGCGTTTCTAAAGTGTTATCAAGAATTAAGAAACATTTTGTAATAAAAGTATTTTTGAATGTATTTCATTGTCCTCATTACTTCATCCTTTACGGCATTCTTTATACTGTTATATTTCTAACCCAATGTTAAAATATCGAAGATGAAAGTCTTGAAAACGAACCCTTATATAGAGATTATTAAATGGCCTTAAATAGTCTTGTGTTTTTTCTTCCTGCCTCCCATGTTTCGCTACAGGTATAAAACCGGATTGTTGTTCCTTCTCAAAGAGAATATTAATTTTTCTCTAATTAATTGAATTTCGCGGTGGAAAAAATAAGGGCATACCGGATGAAATTTTAAGCCGAATCGGAAGTATGAGTATTTAAATTAATAAACCTTCGTAAAGGCAATAATAAGGAGAATTGCAGAAACACCTCAATCCATTTAATTATAGAAATGTTCTTGAACCCAACCATTTTCGATTATGAACTGCTACTTTATATAATGATGTGCTCTTTTCGTAACTAGTTATAAGTAAGTAATTAAAATAGCAAAGGCGCTAACAGATCTGGTAAGAATCTCCAATTTATATTCTTTGCATGATGAGTTCATAATTTAATTACCTCATACTGCTGTAACCTTTTCTATGAGATTTTATTTAAATTTTTCATGAGTGAGTTTAATTTATGTTATGACATTTACAGCATGTACTACTTAAACGTGGGTTGAACAGTGTAAACAGTTCCCTTCTTATTTTTCAAAATTTATCTCTCTTGCTTTTTAATCAGACTCTGAGGTTTCAGAGGTAGAACTTGTTTCTTGAAGATAATACTCCCATTTGTTAAGGGTATTAACAAAAATAATTAAAGAATGACATCTGAAGAACTTCTTAATCTGCTTCACGCCGCATGCGTTTACAGTACAGTAAGTTTCTGCAATCCATTTTACGTGATTCTCACGAATTTTTGCCGCGAACATTCGAGTCTGAACCACCGAGCGGCATGGAATGAGATATCTTTGTGAGACTTTATGTAAAAGAAAAGTGTACGTTATCGGATTGGTATTAAATAACTTTTTTTCTTCAATGAAACCAACAAATTTCAAAATGTAAATCACCTACTTTTCACTAAATGTACTAGTCGGATTATCTCTCAGAAAGATAACACAATTAGTCTTTATTCTGTAGTGGAACGATTCCAGAGTTGTAGTTGCTGAAATAAAGCGACCTCTTTAAGAACAAATTTACATGAATATAATGGCATTGTCATAAAAGGAAAAAGTATGTAGCAAGACCCCCAAAATTTTCGTGAAACTGAACAATATTCAGAAAGGGAAGATCAGTATATTATTTTAGATTGTAAATAAATAAAAAAAAAAGGCGAAAGTAAAGTAAGTGTTGAAAATTGAAATTGTTGTCCATTATTTTCAATTCCCAAGATATACGCCTTCTCATGCTGTTAAAGCTATTTTGCAGCATTGCTGGCGTTATTAATGCACATTCTTCAATACTTCTTTACTGCAGATCTTGCAAATTACAACAGCAGTTTTAAATATTCTATTCCTTATGTGAAAACATACGAAAAAGTCTATAATTGTCAAACAAGGTGATCGTGGCGGAAATTCAACTTCCGTATGCAGGTTTATAATCCGATCGTCAAGAAACTCACGTAGAAAAGCAATATTTTCTTGTGATGTGTGTGCTGTTGCACCATCTTACTGGAAGTAACCATATTTTAATTCATCTTCGAGCAGCTGTTCAATAAATTCATTCAAAATGCTTCTATACCTATCGGCATTAATTGTAAAATTAAAAAAAAAATAGATCCAACCATTCTGCTGAGAGAAATTGCTAGCCAAACACCAAATTTCGCAGGATACAGAAACGATTCAACAAAAATATGAGGATTTTCACAACTCCACATCCGAATATTTTGGGAAGATGAAACCACGCTCCATTAGAGAAAATGACATATTTAGCAGGTCATTATCTTGCAATAAATTATTTGCAAACCACAGGTAGTAAACATGACGTCTAGGGCAATCTACCGGCAAAATAGTCTAATGTGATTGCATCTTATACGGATTGTCACGGTGAGGATATTAACGCGCTTTCACCACAATGTCATGGTGGGCTTTAACGTCAATAACTCAGGTCTAAACCCGTGCCGGGGGTTTTGCTCTGGGGGGGAGCACTCGCTTATAATTATAAAAATAGCAAAAGCAAAAGGTACCTACCTTTAATTCTCCACAGGCCTGGCTTTCTCTTAAGGAGGCGACGAGATATAACTGTCTCAATAAAACACTACTTGTAATACACTTATTTATTAAATACTAATAACCACTAGATGACAACAATAAGAATGACTACGAAGGATCACAAGTGTTCCTCCTATCGGAAGATCACTTATGAATTCTCATTCTGTTCGGATATGTTTCTTTTATTACCTCGATAACGCCAAGTCCGTCATTACCCCGCTGAATCCGCACATTCCCTCAGTTCGATCAACTTCCGTTGAACTCATCGAACGGACAGACAGGATGTATCGACTCAGCGCTAGGTAAATCAAGATTCAGGTTACCGCTGTAATAATTCTACTACTATACAGAGTGTTGATTCGCGACAGTATGTGTAAGTTTTTCTTTACAATTTTCAGATATATTCCATAAGAAAGTCCAATCTCTTGAAAAAGAGTTCATTTATAACTTCTTCCGAACGAACACTTGGTACGTGATGTATGGCCCACAAAACCAGTCTTACGAAAAACACCAACGCAATTGGAAAGGCTAACTCTGGGAAGTGCTCTATACACCCAAATTTCATCAATTTGCAATCCAGTTCGAAAATAGACTTCAATCATGTACATCTTTTGCACTGTATTCTAAACCATATTTGAATTTATTCAAACTTGATATTCAAACTTTCAGCAGTTCTACCACATTAATTTATGAAAGTAAATGTCACTGTCAAAATGATTTTCAAAACCGTTAAGTTATAATACCTGGATTAAGTTCAGACATTATTTTCTATTTCAATGCCATCTTCGTCCTAGAAAATTTATGATATCACGATATAAATTTGTTTAAAAATGTATATTAAGTAAGAGTAATTTTTGTATTGTTTATCTCATTTTATGTCTTGTGTGGAATATTATGTCTTATTAAAAAAAATATCTGTTTTTCTGTTTCTTTTTTTTCTTTTGGTGCCTTTAAGTCAGGTCTTTAGTTAACAGCGTACTTAAAATCGATGTTATTTAAGGAAAAAATGGATTTACTTCGTCAGTAATCATCAAGTTTATTCAGTTTACACGTGGCAAAGACTTTATTTTCCCCCATGCAAACATAAAAACAGTAATATTTAACGTATTCTTTCATTGCTTATTTCTTTTTTCTACTCTGGTTGTATTAACAGTACCTCGACGATTGTTTCTTCAATTATCTGAGCAATTATATTCGCGAAGACCTCTCTTTTTATGACCTGACTTTATAACCTCGTGTAGCGCCATTTTAGTGGCATTAAAAAACAATAGACTTTACGTTCACAGCGACTCTAAAAGGGATTTTTAAAACTTACGTTTACTTTACTAATCACGCGGTGCCTAGTAAACAAATACACTTAGAATTTATTTTCTTGACCATAAGCGCGAAAAACCAGTAAAAGTCCTCTCAAGTCATTTACGAATTGTTTTATTTATGGTTATATCTTGCACCTAATAAATGTTTAAGGTTCATATTGTCCTATCAGAAGTAAAATGTGCGCCCGATATCAATTCGGGGTCATTAAAAACGCAAATAAACTCAGGAAGTACATAAAATTTCATAAATCAAGAGTTCAGATCAATACATTGTAGTATAACGTGATACATTTGTCAAATATAATTTACAGTTTTATTAAGACTTTGCTAATATTTTAATGTTTTAGAGCGTCGAGTAAATTCCCCTCCAGAGCAACCATAGACATATTGCCGTGAACCTTGCGTATTAAAAAAATAAGAATAGAATAAGTATTAGAAATAAAGGAAACACTAAAAAAATCAGACTTTATTATATTTGAAAAATTCAACATCAAGTTTATTTATGTTTGCAATACAAATAACACAAGTGTATGATATGTTGCATATATTTAAGTATAGGGAATTTTGATATCAAATGAAATAATTGTTATAATTATAGGATATGTATATAAGTGTTTAAGAAAAATTAAGTATTATATATAGGTACAAAATAAAGCCAAAATAAGTCTAAGTAATATATTTCTTTGTAGAAAAGATAAACAAGAAATATGGTTTGTGTACAATAAAACACAACCTAACTTTTATCAAGGCGTAAAAATAATGCATTTAAAGCATACATAATGTAATAAAATTCAATAACAGAGATTTTAAATAAATCATGCTTAAAGGATAAAATTTACCTTAATTTATGACTATAAATAAAAAAGGATATAAATTAAAATATTCCGACATGATACAATCAGCAGTAATGTTTTTATAAACGACAGCTGAGCAAATAAAATACACATTCATGAATTTGTGTGTGTAGCATAAAGCTTCATAGACTGTAAAGGCTTGTATGGTTTGAACACCTACAAAAAGAAAATATGGTATAAACTTTGTTTGCAGTTTTTACAGATAAATGTATTACTATGGAGAAGGATCCTGAGTAAGAAATTAGCGACGAAATAGCAGGCCAGATGGATCGTTATAGCACGAGCGAATGGAGGAAGAATTCTTGTTATTTGTAAAATGTATTTCCAGTTTTATACAATCTTGATATACCTAAAAGAAGATGATGGTTTGTGTTAGCGTATAAAAAGGAAGTATGTGGCGAATAATGAAGAAGGCAACAAGTTCAGAAACAAATACAAGGAAGAATTGTATTAAAAATATACCTACTTTTGAAGATACCAAGTATTTTAGTGAAAAGACTTTTAAATAAGCAAACAAATTTTAATGTGTTGACGTTTACGTAAATGAACTGTCAAAGACAATAAGTGCGCGTGTGTTAGTGTCACGACGGCAACTTAGGGGTAGAGATTTCACAGATGACGCAGGGTGACAACCTAAATTTTTGTTCAGTGGATGGCTTAACAGGCGTTACATTTTGTTTTTCCCGGGAATAAATTCAAAAACAGGAATGAACAAGATGCGTTACTGACCGCGACTTCGGAGATACTGACTGCGACTTCGAAAGATAAAGATACTTTGAAAAGAATTAATCGTAGGGTCAGATACACCACGATTAGATATACATTCGTTCAATTTTGTATTAGCATATTAATTTTATTTTTTTTCATTTTTTTTTTCATTCATTATAATAAATTTTCTTTTGTTAATATTTTTTTGTATTTCAAAATGGAGATGCCTATGGCACAATTTGAAGAGATGTTTAATGATACAAAGTAAGTTTTCAATATAAAGATTTATCAATGCTGCTATGCGTATATTGGAATACAACGTGCAAATGTTTATTCAGTATAACGTTCGGCAGTAGGGATAAGACAGATATTGTCCTGTATAATGATGGTTCGTTGTTTTTTTTATTATATATATATATATATATATATAACACAGAAAGGATTATTAATGGTGTTGGGTATTAAGAGAATACAACGTGCTAATGTTTATTTTCAAATACCTTTATCAGGCATCATTAATTCTCGCAATTAATTTTTGACTTCAAACTTAAAATAAATTTACACATTTAGAAAAAGGAAATGTTTCTGTGTGGCGGATTTTGAGACGCTGGCTGCAATACGTGAAAATGGTTGTTGCTAGTGATCAAATCGAGCTTTTTCTCCGAACATTGACCATTGCGAAGTTCTAGGATTATCAGGGCATTACGTGAAAATATAATGTTTCTGATATAATAGAATTAGCACAATATTAACATATTACCGACATTCAATTGAGTTTTCTTTGTTTTAAAACAGGATAATATTTTTATTTTTGATTAAGCATTATCGATATACTTATTCTACAAAGCATTACAACCGAGAATATGGTATAAATGTTTTTTTTTATTATGTGCTTTCATATAATTTTTTGGTGAACATAGTATAGCGATGCTATCTATTCTTAATGTTTTGAATAAAATATACAGGTATGTTTTTATATAGACTCAGATTTTTCTTTAATACAAATAAGAACCTTATCCCTAAACAAAAATGAGCAAGAGATTTACCAGGAGAAAGGAAAGTTGAATACACTGCTAGAACTCACGTGTACTTACAAAGAACGTGCTGTTAAGAAAATAAGTAAATATATTAAATATAGTAAAAATTACCATTATTTTTATAAATTATGTTGCTGGTACAGCACACAGCATAATTTATTTGGCGATGCCCAATGTGTGGCAATACTACATTTATTTTATACCAAATAAATATGCTGCCACAGCAATATGTTTCTGACTCACTGGTTGTCATCAGTACATTGTAGCCAAGAAATAAGGTTGGATACCTAGGAGATGTAAGCATACAAGAAAGATCTTTTGTTAGAAAATCTTTGTGTTTGAGAACAACCAACATCGCCACGAGAAATACCTGTTACCTGATTAAATTTTGACTTTCGCAAATATCATCTGAATTATTTTTCTTTGCGTTAGTAGTTGTATGCTCGTATGATTAATCAATAAAGTTTTCAGTATGACTCTCGTCTTCTTAGACCGCACACTGTGTAAATCAACGAAATGTAAATATGATAAACCGAAGAACGCGTGAAAAAAGGGATACCGCATTTTCTTCCATTTTTCACCAATGGCCCACCAATTGTCTTGCGAGCTGTATGCGGACTTGCATTCTCTTGGTGGAGGATGATTTGTCGTTTGTGCTTTGTTTTTCGTAAATCATCGGTGACTTGCTGCACAAATGGTTGTATACCAATCGGCAGTAGCAGTTCTTTGATCTTGTAGCGGAATCGTTGCTACATGACTTGTTTTCGAGACAAATGTCGCGGCCATTTTTTTTGGAGACACTTCGAGAACGGATGACTTTTGTTGGCTTTTCTTCACCTTGGAACATTCAAACAGACGACTGGCATTTATGTATGAGTAAATCCAAGATTCATCACCACTGATGATGTTGTACACGTTCTTACACTTTCTTGCGTTAAAGCCGTCTAGAGTTTTTTGACACCAATTCACCCTAGTTGCTTTCTGTTCTTCGGTCAATACATACGGTATCCAACAGGAAACTAATTTTTACACAATTCTTCAAGTAAAATACTTTGAATTGTTGTCTTTGGAATCCCCAGTGATGACTCCATGTTCCTACATGTCACATGTCGATCTTCGTTCATGAGCTTGTGCACAGCATCGTCCACGTTTGAATTATCCATACCAACGAGAAATTGTTGACTGGTGCGGTGCTTCATTGCCGAATCCACAAAACAACTCGTCGAAGCATTCTTGTCGAGATAATTGTCTTCAAAAATTATAAAACATTATTCCGCGAGAATTTTCACGGTTTATGGAACTGAACCGTGAAAATTTCGTCTAACTTGTCAACTTTGACAGTTTGTGTAACTAGTCAACTTTGACGTATCGCATTAACACTTTGGATTTAGGTTAACTAAAGATGGAGGTTAACTTTTATTACTGACATTTGATTAATGTCGCCCTCTATGTCCCAGTATGCACAACTTAAAGGACATCCCTCGTATATAATTCAGTCAGAAAAATGGAAACATATTTTTAGTAGTATTGGAAATGAAAGAAAATATTTTTATAAATTTGAAAAATTGCAAAATTTTTATGTCCTACGTATTATTATTATTATATCAAATGATGTCAACGTACGAGAAATGGAACTGAAAATGTACAATATTTACAAGATAAAAATAGATACATGTTTATATCTTTTATTGCACCACAAAATCCACAGTTTTCTTTTAACTCCAAATCAAATTAGCATATTGAGTCCGTATAGCTTTTGTATGTCGGTCGCACACATGTGTGCCATCCTCTGTGAAATCTCGTAAAGGGAAAATGCAAAATGTTCGGTTGCATAATAAAGGTGCCTATCTTCTTAAAAATTAAATGTAGATTCTATGTTAACTGATTCTAAACTTGGAATCCTGTGAATTCGACTGTGAAACGTTAAATTACAAATATTTCTCTGTTGAAATGATTTTGCTCAAACCCCTACAAATTATTCATTTATATAATACGCAAGATAAAGGGGTGAGCGTTTTAACCACATGTTTATGAATGCAATTTCGCACTGATTTACTTTGTAAATTTAATAATTGCATCGGCGAGACCTTAACAGCCACCACTTTATTAATATTAATAAATATAACTCGACTGTAAGGTAGTGGATTTTATATATTTGACCGCCTTTAGAGAACGGGTACAAAGAAGATACAAGCGATGAGATTAAAAACTTTGGCCATGCTTTGCATTTTGTTATTATCTTTATATTTGGATTTATAATAGCTATGGCGAAAGAAAATGTACTAACACGGAGTTTATTGCTCTGAAAGTAATTATTATACTTTATGGACAACACCTTTCCAAAAAAAAAAAAAAGATTATAGGTAATCTGCACATCTTGAAGATCGACCCCCCTAACAGCGCAATATTGACATAATCATTGCGAAAAAATTGAGCCTTTATTATACTATGCGCGTTTCGATTTTCTTATGCAAAAGTTATTCCATATTAAGTTTTAAATACTTTCATTTCCTAAATAAACATGTGAGTAGAACTGCAACTTTCGGTCCAAATTTTCATGAATTTTACACAGAACATATCCCAAATCCAGCTCAAAATACTTTCATGCTCTTAAATCTCGATAGAACGCAAAATATGTTATTACATTAAGTTTACTCCCTCATCTGGGGTACCACAAGGCTCTAATTTAGGGCCTCCGTTATTTATTGTATATTCCAACGATTTGCTTTAAGCATTAACATGTAATATATTAGCATATGTGGATGATTTAAAGATCTATTGCTCTATACGAAGGTGGAATGATGTATTTCATCTTCAAGAGAACTTGAAATTTATATCTCCTTAGTGTTTCAATTACAATTTAAAGTTAAATATAAACCAATGCTGCTATATGTCTTACTCTCGCAAAAATAACAACATACAATCTACGTATTCTAATGAAAATGACCAATACCCATTTGAGCTTTGCCAGCCATATACATTACATTTGCAGTTCAGCCTCAAAAACTTTGGGTTGCGTTATGCGCTATTATGTTTTTTTCTTAAATTTACTTCTCCTGAAAACTTTATATCTGTGTTTTATATATATATAAAGGTTTATTCAGTTTAAAATAAATCGGTGAAGGTGGCTGATTGTTGAATTTCAACCAATTTAAAGCATATATATATATATATATATATATATATATAATTTTTGTTAAATCAACACCTGTAGTTTTCTTTATCAAGAGATATTCCTTCTCAAAGTGGTACAAGGTTTGACACCAATTTAATGGATCTGTTTGCAAGGACTAACAGCCGAGCACCGATTAATATCGCAGATTGGGCCACGTTCAATTCTAACTCCAAACACATGTATTATAATAGAGATAATATTGTAAACCACCTCGTTCAGTGAAAATGTAAAAGTTCAACAAAAGGTGTTTCTACGTTTTATATTGCATAAATAAATCTATTAATTTATATAATAGAATTTAAAGTTTTAAAGAACAGCAAACACGGGGTAGAGTTATTAAGATAAAGAAGAAGACGCAAACAACGACAGTTTGAGCACCGCTGACTTAACCAATTGCTAAGCGAAGTAGATCGCGTTAAAATACGATCTTCTTTCATAATAACTTATGTCATTGATAATAGGATAGCTTCGTATAATTTTATCAACCTGTATATGTTGGCTGCTACATGAAAAATAAGCAAAAAAACATTTTAATACATAATAAAATATTCTGTTTATCGAATTCCTTTTTACATTTGATATCTCATTTATATCGTAACAGCGTTGCGTTTGACAGATAAACGTTTCAAAGTATCTAAAAATATATTTTCTTTTAATGAAAGAAGAGGAGCGAAAGTATAAAACGAAATAAGGAAAGAAATACATTCGTTCTTTCTAAATTTTGTTTTCTCATATTTTTAAATTGACTTATTCCCCTCCGCAAGGGCGCGGGGTCCTCAAAAAACATTTATAATGTTTTACTGCGGGAGTACTGACAAATAATTTTCCATATTCCAGTTACTTGGGATATTTAAAATTGTTTACGCCATTACAGCATAAAACGTTAAAAAAATTGTATACATATATAAAAGTGGGGTCCCATCAGTAGGGTGTAACATAAATTAGACCATTGTATGTATAGTTTTTGGTACCTGATAACTACACTAGATGATTCTGTGTATAACACTGCGCACACTGTTCCAAAATTTATAGATTACTAAATTAGCTACTTATACTTTACCGCTTTAATCTATTGTTTCATTAAATGATGTAGTTAATTTGACTTTAAATTGGCCGGTTTCCCATAAGTTTTTATTTATTTAATATTTTGCTATGTTTAAGCGAACGTTTTCATTTATTTTCTTTGACTATTTGTAATAATTAGTATTTCATTCATTCGTGAAGTTAATTTTGTTTCTACTATTGTTGACGTTAACTAGTGTCAATTTAAGCAAATATCATATAATTATAAATCAATCTGTATATTATTCTGTGCTATATATCATTACTTTTTATCATTTTCTTATAAAATAATTGGCAGTAAATTATTTTGCAGTTTTGTAACGATGTTACAATCAATGCTAACCTGACCAATTCAAGAAAATTTTCGCCAACCACTATACCAAAAATTATTTTCTAGTATTAAAAAAATACGTGTTATTTTTATATAATATTTTTAGCATTATCTAAAATGTTCTCTATATTCCTCCTCATTGCTTCTAACCATTCTAGTTCGTCTATCATTATGCCGTATCGCTGGTGTTTTGTTTGTAAATGGATGTACAAGAAGCTTCCCTGACACTCATTTTCTGATTTATATATATATTAGATATTTGTAACCATGGAGATTTTGTTACGGTATAAAAATTGTGCCCTGTATATATTGGGTTTGCAAAGTCTGGTCTGATTGGTAATATTTTTTCGTCTCACTTTATTTTTATGAATTACATTACTACAATTTTTATTAATTATTATCCAGCACTAAGTGTGATTCATTTAGCTGAGTTTTGAATACTTTAATAGAAATGTATGTTTTAATTCTTGCTTTTGGCGCCATCTGGGCGTTATTACAACGATTTTTCTTATTTATTTTTAAATAAAATTCTAATCGATGCTGGTGATAAGCCCTTAATTATTAATAAACTTAAAAAAATCGCGATTTTTTTTAATTAATGTTTTGGTAAATATTTGGTCTTGATCTCATTTTTCTTTTGAGAAATTATGAGATGTACAATTCGCTGTCCTTTCACCGAGTTAATCTAGGCATTTTGACGGCTTTGTGACTCACTTTTGACTTTCTCGTTACGGAAACTTCACGTGCTGAGTTTTAACATTGTTGTACTTTAACGGTTGTTAAATTTGTTACACTTTTACTCTTATCAAATTGCGATTTTTTGCAAATATGTCGCAAATTATGCATTTTATGTATATTTATCAAGAGTGCAAACGTATTTAGAGCCTGATTTGCAATGTTTTTTGTGTACCTGAAATTTCAAAATTCGGACCGGAAATAACACTTTTACTCTTAGCGAGTAGAATTTTTTTTCGAATAACTTGCCAAGTATGCTTTCTATAAAGCATTCTATAAAGACGATTTATTAAGAGTATAGAAGTGCTCAGAATGGGATTTTGAATAATTTTTGTATAAAAAATTCTTAAAATTGTATAATTTGAAGCGCCCATACGTATAAGAAAGTCGTGTGGTGGCCACACGACTGGTATTATCCGACAAGGATAGTGTCTGGAGCGACAGCGAAGTGTCTGTGTTATATTTATCTATCTAAAATTGTGGCTTTGACAAAATCGAAATTTTAATAAGTCATACATGAAAAACTCTATACACTTTTTTTTGATTATATTGAATTAAATTGAAAAAAAAGTATATTACTAAAATATTAGGATTTTGTTTACAATAAAAGTTTTTACTACACTAATTTTTAGTACCTGAAAGCATTAATGAAATGCTTATAATAGATAGAAATTAGTTACCCATCTACTATGTATAAGTTATCTATGGGTCTCATCTATATTTTATTGGCTTCCAAGAAAACAACAAAAAGAAATCATCAAAACGTGAAGCAAGTAATGCCACCTATGCACTGAATGGAGGGATTATATTCTGCTTTCTAGAATACTTCCCGCCACCCCTACGATTGCGCCGAATCTTTTTTATTGGTCACCCTTAAATATAAATACGAATAGGTTTTCGGAAAAGACAATAACTGCTATCCAGATTGTTTTTGTATGTTATTTAATAGTGCTTAGCTTTAACTCTGGTATACACAAAACAAAACACGAACCTATCGCCTACATTTATATTTAGATAGTTGGTTAATTTATATTTTTTATATGACTACGCACATAGAAAGTGGTTGCATCCGTCTTGGAGACGGGCGTACTACTATAAGACTGAGAAAATCGTTTTTATTCGTTAGTGGAGATAAACATATGCATTTATAAATACTGTGACTTACATATATACATTTATACGTAAAACGTATATGCATATATGCATGTGTTTGAGATACACACATACATTAAGTGCCATTGCAGTCTCCAGGCACACTGACGAGACCTCAAAGGTCGAAACACCGGTGCCTGTGCGTTCGATTGTCGGCAATGGCACTTAATGTATGTGTGTATCTCAAACACATGCATATATGCATATACGTTTGACGGATAAATGTATATATGTAAGTCACAGTATTTATTTACTGCTTGATGTTAGTTTTAACATCCATGTGTTTACACTATTCATTTTCCTTTGATAGGTGACGCCACATAAAGCTCTATTACACGAGATACACTATTAACATACATGCCTCTGTATAGCAGAAGCCGTCAGAAGCCATCGCTTTTTCTATGTCATCTTTTGGATGTTAGATGTCGCTGTGATACTCTCACTGCATTTAATACGCAAAAATCACATAAGCAGCTTTTTAAGTCTTGAAGCCATTGGCGACAGTCTCCACGCACACTGACGAGACCTCAAAGGTCGAAACACCGGTGTCTGTGCGTTCGATTGTCGACAATGGCACTTAATGTATGTGTGTATCTCAAACACATGCATATATGCATATACGTTTTACGTATAAATGTATATATGTATGTCACAGTATTTATTTACTGCTTGATGTTAGTTTTAACATCCATGTGTTTACACTATTCATTTTCGTTTTGATATGCATTTATTATTACATGGATTGTTGTACTGTGTGTTTCGTCACTATCTCGTATTAATTTTTACTTACTACATATTATTTTTTCAACACGTTCAATAGCATAACTCTTCGACTTGGTGGGAATAGTACATTCGCGAATAATGAAGATGTAAATGCTTCGCATGCGGAATTTATTCGTAACAGGTCGACAGACCCAGACGTCAGATGTTTATTTCGAAGTATGTTATAATTGAATTTCAAAAAATAATTATTATACACCGATTTTTATTATGATTAAATAATTTTACGTTTGTTATTGTGGAGAAATTACAGGAGATTTGATTGTTGATAATTATCCAGAAACGCGAATAGAATTCATAGCAGTGTTCATTGTTTTGTAACAGCATTTAATGTGGTATATATTAAAGATAAAAGCATTACAGTACGTGCTTGTGTGAAAGTAAAATCCCACAGAATCATCTAGACAAATTACTTGTGAAATTGATATTAGCGCTGCTAAAGTTCAAAATATTTAGACATAAGTACCAACCAAAATGAATATGAAAAGGGGCAGTGTCCTGGGGCCCTGACTCTACATGATTTACGTAATTGATTTGGCCGTGAGTAATGTTGTCATGTTAGCCAATGGTACATCTTGGGTGATGAATTCTAATAATGCCAAAAATTTACAGAATGAATCAAACAGTATATTGGAAGAAGTAGAGAATGATATGCAAACCAATAAGCTAATAATTAACGGCAGAAGATACAATTTATTAAATTTGGAGCTACTAAGTGCAATAAAGATCATTTACTTTTGGTTAAATATGATGGTAGAAGTATTATGCAAGTAGATACTATAATTTTTCTAGGCATTACAATTGATAGTAGGTGCGATTGGACGGTTGAAATAAACAGCATCTGGGAGCTACTAGCTAAGGTGTATTATGTGTTGCGGCGTTTAAGTATAAAAGTAGATACAGATAGTTTGAAAATATATTATTTCTATAATTTTGAAGGGTATCTTCAGAACCAGAAAGAGTATTCTATGTCATTGCAAGGTGTAAGCCATATTTTGTCGATATGTGCATTATGCCATTGCCTTATATACAGTGTGGAAATAAAGTAAAGGATAGAGGCATTAACTTCGTGAATATTATTTTTTTGAAAAAAAACTCGAAGGGGTATAGCGATTTTAACTAAAAGGAATATTTTCATCGTATTTTTAGTTTTCTGCTTCATTTGTTTTTCATGTTATGACGTCACCGACTTTTTTTTTAAATGACAACCTATAATTTTTTTAATTGATTTTGATAGTACCTTCAATTCTCTATCCAACGGTATAAAATTTTTATAATATTATATTTGAAAAAAATTGAGAAAAGTAGTCTTGAAGTACAAATATTAAAAATTCATTATATTGGCAAAATAAATTTAGTTACCGATGCCTAAAACAAAAAACATTAGTTGCAGCTGTCAGAATATAATAATTTGTCAGTAACACATTAAAGTAAGTGTTACTTCTTTTTTCTAAATTAGAATAACTTAATTTTAGCCCAGAATTCGACACGAAATTGGATTAATATCAATAAAAGCTCAAACTATTCAGAATGTAAGTAATGAGTTTTATAATCGTCTTGAGTACTGTCGGATGGTACAGGGTCGTCATTTTGAACACTTTATGGAAATGTAATTTAAAAAGTGTTATTTCTGTGCTTATATTTGTGTGATGATATCGTTAATTTTTTTCCTGGTTAATGAATTTAGTTTTAATGTGAATATTAACTTTGAATAGAGTAGATAGTAAATTTACAATTCGATTTTTCAATATTTTTATATTATATACAATAAAAACCATTTTTATAATAAAAACCAATTTGCCGTCAACTTTTCCATCAAATTTATGTGACTAAATTCGTTTAATGAATTTTTAATATTTGAACTACGAGACTCCTTTTCTCAATTTTTGTCAAATATAACGTTAAAAAATTTTATACCGTTGGATAGAGAATTGAAAGTACTATTGAAATCAATTTAAAAACTTATAGGTTGTCATTTAAAAAAAAAGTCGGTGACGTCATAACATGAAAAACAAATGAAGTAAGAAACTAAAAATGCGATAAAAATATTTCCTTTAGTTAATATCGCAACACCCCTTCGAGACTTTTTTCTAAAAAATGAATATTAACGAAGTAAATGGCTCTATCCGTTACTTTATTTCCACACTGTATATGCTAAATCTAACAAAGGCTTTTGACTCGGTTAGCCACGAGATATTATTAAACATTAGACTATTAGAATACTATGGCCCTTTGAAACACTGCACCATTTGGTCTAGGATGCAGGAAAAAACCTGCAGCATAAAAAAACCTACTCTTTAGTTATTAAGATCCAAGCAACAGCCTCTGGAGTTAAATTATGTAAATCTGTATATCCAAATTCAAATTTAGCTAGAGGACATTCTTAAACAATATGTTTAACTGTTTCAAACTCAGCTTCGCATCACAAGCTGGACTCGCAATCACATTCCACTTGAATAAATTCCATTTCCTTCACCAATCTCTCTAAGTAGTTACATTTGTCTTTGGATATACCTTCGATATTAAGTTGAAAAATCTTAACAACTGTACCACTATTCCTAAAAGAAACACAATGTGAATTCAAACTTGAAAAATTATACTTTTCATGTGACCGTGAGGATCTTGGGGATCTTGTACGGTCTTCCAAGTGATTTTGGACAATATTATATTCTCCATTTTGGACCATCGTAAAGATGGTTACCATCGACCAAGATCAATAAAATTAAGGAAATATAGATTAAATCATAAAAATAACAAGGAAAATTGAAACTTAAAAGTAATCCTGTTTAATAATAATTATATCTGATTAATAATCATTATACACCTATCGTATTGTACTATGTTGTTCTATGTTCATTATTTTCTTAAAACGAACAAGTTAATATTTTGATAAGATGTGTAATTGATATATTATTTAAATCCATAGTAAAAATGGCTGCATTTCCGTTCACTTATACTCAATTTTAGAATATTCCTATAATGATGTTTACACCAAAAACAAGATAACTTTATTTTAATAGCACGATTCGAGAGATACTGAAAAAAATTTCTTTTCATAAGAACAACACATTATTACAGGTCGATGTTAGTAGAAATATTGCAATTGCTTACAGGCGTCAACTGACAATACTAGTAAATTACCGGAAGATATTTTAGATATATAAAAATCATTTCTAAATAATTAAAGAGCGTATATAGTTTCCGAAAAACGCTCTATTACATGGACGTGTACTAATAAAAATGTTAAACAGTCCCGGATATAAAAATACCTAAACTTTCCCTTTTTAAGTGAAATCGTATAACAGCGTCGCATGAGACCGTTAAAGTGTGACAATAAAATCTAATTCGGGAAAAGGGTAAATAGGGTTTTCTCTCTTTTCTTTCCCACTCAATCCCAAAAAGAAACTGTTGTTCATCAAAATCATGTCTCCTGTTCCTGCTACCTCAAGACCTCAATCAATGTCATCTCATGGCCATTACCAGCATATCCCTAGACGTACAAAATCAATAACAATCGCAGAGTGATAGGTACGAATGTTGAAACCCTTTCGCGCAAACCACATGTATTAGAACGGGGTCCAATATATTACGACAAAGTGCCAATTTAATCATTCGCAAGTATTCTGTTCTCAATTTTTTTTCTTACCCGATCTCACGGTCCCCCCTACATACGTGAGCCAATTTAATGTTATCGGAGCGTATAAATTGTAATACTGACAAATAGACTCGTCATTTCTTACATATTATTCCATTCTGAGCATATATTTAGAATATTTCATTCAAAAAAAAGAAAAGGCAGGGCCGTGTCATACCTATATTTGTGAATGAGGGAAATCCTATACTCCAGAACCTCCACCAAAACTAACACAGGGAAATAATACAAAACATACAGCTTCTCTGGTTTTATTTAGATATGTCATCTGAAAGAAAAAATAATATACACCACACAGGTTATTTTCAAATTGAATATATTGATATATTAAGTGTACCGAGTAATGTACAAGATGATTCACGGTTACCGATTCTGAGAAATTTAAAGTTTTCTTAAACATAGATACCTAAATTGATTTTTGCACTTTGGATATTCACCATTTATATATTTATTAATTATCATATATTTTCTATTATTAATGAATTACTAAGCAATGGCGTATATCTGCAAAATTTAAAACACGCAATAGTAACACCTATTTTTAAAAATGACAATAGTAATTCTGTTTAGAATCATAGATCAATAAGTATACCTTCTGCAACATTTTCGAAAAGACCTATTACGCAAGAATTTAAATCTCTTTGTTAATAACGACGTTTCAACATGGTTTTCTCAAAGAAGCGGAGTGTTTACACCGCTATTTTTACGCTCTGATTATTGCTCTCCATTGATAGTACAGACCTGCAACCAAAAAAGTATTTAGAAACCAGTCACTGATTATGATAGAATTTTGGACGTTGATTTCAGGAAAAATAGTCAAAATATCCATCATGTACATTTTTTTCAAAAAATGAAAATTTTGATTTTAGTAGCCACCCATAATCCATAGTGTTACAAAATCTACTAAAGAAGGGTATGAGCATTTAGTGTCGTAAATTGCCATTTCTGGCGATTTAACTATAGCTATTTAGGGCAGCCTGTTGTGCGAATAAAAAAAATATTTCTTAATAATATGTGCCAAAAATCCTTGACTGATTTTATATCAAAATGACTCTTATTGGTTGAGAGCTTATGTTAAAAATTGCCATGATTTACCAGTGTTTTTTGAATATAGATAGTGTCTAAGGTTTTGGTTTCGAAAATTAGTAAAAATCCAATTAGTATCGTCAATTATCCTTATCCTTGTTACATAATATAAGGCAATAATGCGGCACTCAACGGACGTAGTGGCAGGGTTAGGGCACAGTGCCTAATGTGTAGACAGGTACGTAATATGGCATAATTTCTGTATTTCAGTTATTTTTTTAATATAACACACATGCCTGCGATAGTTTGGTCTATTTTTTTTACTGTATGTTTATGACTTTCTACATCTTACCCTAAAGATGCCAAATGCGTTTATAATCCAGCAAATCTATCAGAAAATGGGGGTTTGCTGTGCAGAAAATGAAGATGACACTCCATTGTCAATAAATAATTTTATATACGAAGATACTAGATGAAGAAGACAAGGAACAGCAGGCATAGCTTGAAAAAAAAGGCAAAAATTTCTATATATTATATGGTCTATGTCTAACAACTACTGTCCAAGTTTTAGCTTTTTCTATAAAAGCTTAGTACATATTTTTTGAAACTATTGTTTTATGTTGCCAAAATTTTTTAATCTCTTTCGTTGAACAACTGTTGCTTTATTAATAGCAAATTTACTCGCATTTAAAATTGATTCATATGACGTTTGCTCTAACATCTTATAAGTTTAGGAAATATTCTACAAAAAATCGTGATTTTTTGGAAACCTGTGACTTGTTCACTATTTAAGCTACAGAGCTGATTTAGCAGTGTGTCAACTTTTTAGGGCATAGTAACCGGATCATCCCGTAGGATTAATAAGAAATTTCAGGAAAATGGCATTGTAAAGAATCCTCAAAAAAATGGACGTCCAGCGACATTAAATGAAGATACACAACTAAATGTGCTACTAGTACTTGAAAACAATCCAAATTCGTCTAGCAGAGGCATTGGTTTGGACTACTGTGTAAGCCATACTTCAGTTCTGAAACTTTTGGAAGTTCAAAAATTCACCCATATAAGCTGCAATTGATTCATGAATTGGCAGAAGATGCCTATGATCATAGAAAGGAATTCTGTAAAGAAATGAAGTTTGTCTTCGCAATCCATTGTTTCCCCAGGACATTTTATTTTCGGACGAGGCAACATTTTATTGAAATGGATCGGTAAATAGACAGAATTGTAGGTATTGGGCTAGGGGAAATTCCCATTAGATGCAGGAAATGCAGTATCCTCAGAAAGTTAACGTTTGAGCAGGAATTATTGGTGAATTCTAGATCCATTCTTTTTTGCTAGCAATTTGACTGGAGCAAGATACTTGCAATTTCTACAGTTCGAATTGATGCCTGCATTATCTGCATTATTTTCTAACGCAAACAGCCTTGATCTACTCCAGTTTATGGTAGAACATGAATACGCTCTGGTTCATTACGCAATTAATGTGCAACGCTACTTGGACCAAGTTCTCTTAGGAATATGAATAGGAAGAAGAGATCCAATGGAATGGTCGACTAGGTCTCCAGATTTAACACCATTAGTCTTCTTTCTATAGGGGAACCTAAAAGTAAAGTGTACGAACATCAACCTAATAATTTAGAAGGTCTCAAGGACAGAATTCGACATGAAATTGGATTAATATCAGCTCAAACTACGTAGGAAACTGAAAATGCAATGAATATATTTCCCCATAGTTAAGATCGCTATACACCTTCCGAGATTTTTTTTCATGAAATGAATATTAGCGAAGTTAATGCCGTTAACAGTTACAGCTCACAGAACGAGACTTGGCCGGTGAGATGCCCCTCCCACAAGGTGCACAGTTGATTCTTATAATATTACGATAAACCCGAGCAGTCTCGAAAAATTGTCAAGTGTTACACATAGAAGTGCAGCATGTTTACTATATATGTATCTCTTTTAAGTATATTACAATTTCTTATCTGCATTTATTCCTTCGTCCGGCTAATGTATGTGATGATGAACAAATGTTATAATTTTTTTTTCCGAAGACTTTCTCTGTCTGACACTGAATCATTCCTTGCTCAGCGAAAATTTCCCCCATCGGCCACGTCTCGTTTTGTGATACTTTATTACCACACTGTATATGTTTAGCGAAGTTTTATGCTTAATATTCGTGGTTAAATTTATATTTATATTTTGGTAAGACCTTTTCTGCACAGTTTGTATATAATTTCGCAGTAGAATATTATAAACTTAATGTATAAATGATAACAATAATATTGTGCACATGAAAGTGTAAAATCTCTAAAATGTTAAAGTGAGATGTTCCGTTTAGTTATAAAATTGGTACTTGATCCTATCTGGTTTAGAATCTTTTTTTGCCTTTGCAGTGTAGTTTCATCCGTATAGGGCAGCATATAAATGACTTTTTTATGACCCCTTATGATACGGCGATTTGTTGCTGAATAGAAACTAAAAAAAAACGTTAAAATAGAGCAGTTCAACATGGCTTCCGAGTTTCTTCAATCTCCAGATATTTAAAAAAAAGCACAATTATTTTATTACTTAATTAAATAGAGTTCATTGCCTGTCTTCCTAAATTAAAAAGGCGTTTCTAATTTCGCGGGTGTTTTGAATTTGTTAGAAACAAAATTGGACGAAATAAAGGTGTAATGTTTACATTTTACTGCAAAATTACTAATCAAGCAAAGTATTAAAGCAAAAGTATAATCCAAAACTAGATGTAGAAATATTTATTGATGAATCACATTTCTATTCACTAGTTTTTCATACAATATTTGCGAAATACAAGAATTGCTAATTGGATCATAATCAAATTTAGTTTATTGAACCTAAGTACATCTGAAAATAAAAACCCTACATATTTTTCTTATTATAAATAAGTACTTTTATAAATATATTCATAAATGTTGTCCGTCTAATATTTGTACTTACCTTATTTCGATTCTCACATATTATTTTTAATATTTCGAAATTTATATCTTTCATTATATGTGTCTAATAGCGAAAAAAAAATTAAAATCGTCTATGGGCTCTACCAAATAATTGTTTTTCTTCATTTAAAAACAAACAAAAAATTGTTAGAACTACAGCACTTCCGTTATTAGAAGCAATTATAAGAATTCATTTTTCCGCACGTTGTAAAATTGAATCGAAAGTGTTGTCAAATTATGCATTATTCTGTTACAATATATCATTGCTTTGGTATTTATAGATGCTATAAAAGATTAAGTATAAATATCTAAGTGAATATATATATGTTTACTATAATATTATATTGATATTTTATTTTGAAAAAATTTTAATTTTATTAATATTATTATCTAAGAATCAAGCAAAATACAAATTGATGTTACAACTTTAACTATAAATAATTAAATTTGTATTTGTAATGTAATATATAATTTATTTAGGGTCCGTTGTTGGGTTAATAAAATAATAATATACATATATAAATATTATTTTGTAATAATAAATCAAAAAAAATTATGAAAATTCCCTTGTATAGCATATATCCTGGTCAGGTAAAAGTTGTATAAAAAAAAAACGCTTTCTAATTTTAATCATTTTATTATACACATTTAATACGGATCAATTTTTCCATAAAAATACAATAAAATGTATAAAAATTTTCATTACATAAATTTTATATGTGATTATTAATTATTCTATACTTATGAAATAGGTTTAGTAGTTCATATGTATAGTAAGATATATAATATATTTTTTCCATTTCTGAGTAAGTCGTCAATATCTAATTTTATAAAAAATAAATTTCAAGTCGACAGTGTTTCACGTCATCATTTTATATATTTTTTTTGTATTTTTATAATCTTGTTTTTATTTTTCTTACATATAGATGTAAATTTAAAAACATCCTATCACTAATATAGGTACAGGTAAAATGTATAATATCAATTAAATGAAGTACAAAAATATTATAATAATTGAAAGTGTATGTATTTATGTTGGATTTACACATAAAATAAAAGCATTTTTTTACATCTTTGGACCGCTAAGATATTTGCGAAGCCATGTATAAATTTCTGGACCGTTCTGAGACACCCAATTGATATTAAGTTTTATAGTCTCCAGACTTTGTTTTAGGGCCCTCTGAGCAGAGCCAACGTCCATATCACTGAAGTAAGTTGACACCTGTAATGATAATAATAATATATTATTTGTTTTATTTCTATTTCACATTCAATGAATAATAATTATAGGTTTTATTTTTTGAAACCTTTTTGAAATTATAACCTTTCCAATTTATTAGGAACATTATTTAGGCAATTGAATTTATTTTCTTTCTGATGTCTATTAGCATATTCTTTCAATAATTTTATTAATTACAAGTTTCGCTTGTCAGTTTTATTGAAAATTTCTAATGATATTCCTTTATCACAAGTAAGTACACGTTCAAAATATGTAATGTACTTAAAAAACAAACGTCTATAAGGCAAGAATGGTCACAATTGATCATGTGAATTGCCTCAACAATTCAAAAGAACGACTTTTATATGTGGCCTTAAAGGGGCTGCAAAAAAATGTTCTAACCTGGACGAATATTTTGCAACATACAAATGCAGAAATCGACAGACAGGCTCAAAAATACAGCTGCCACCAGAATGTTTTGCCAACGACAAAAGACGAGTTAAAAGCCATGTTCAGTGTTTTAATCCTTTCTGTCGCAAAAAGAGATAATCATGTTTGATAGCACTATTTCCGGCTCATTTTATAGACCATGTATAAATTGTGATCGTTTTTTTGTACCTGCTGAACTGTATTAGATGCGATGATAAAGAAACAAGCCATTCCGAGAACGCTGTTCTTTTAGAATGTACATTCCAAAGAAACCCGCGAAGTATGGGATAAAAATTGTTATGGTATGCGATTCCGACACCAAGTATATGTGAGGCGCAAGTCGTTACTTAGAAAAAAAAAGAGCAATGGCTTTCTACCCGAATTTTATGTAAAAGAATTAACAACATCAACGCATGGTACAAATCGCAACGTTACCATGTTCACCTTAATTTCCTTTGTTGACCAGTTGCTACAAAATCCTTACAAATTAACTATGATAGGAACTATACGCAAAAATAAAAAAGAGATACCCAAAGAGTCCTTGGATCAAAAAAAAGTCGAAATCTAAATAATGTTTTGTTTCGATCAACAAAAGACATTATTATCCAACATACCAAAGAAAAACAAATTAGTTTTGCTACTTTCACGAATGCATGGGATCGCAGAGTTTTTAGAAGAAACCGGTAAGCCAACAATAATTCATAACTATAATGAGATAAAATCAGGTGTGGACACCTTCGACCAAATGTGCTCAAATGAGAGTTCAAGCACAAAAACATGGAGATGGCCATTATGTGTGCTATGTGGGATGATAAATATGGATAGCAAAAACACTTATGTTATTTACACTTTTAATACGTTAAAACAAGGCGCAAAACCTATTTCAAGATACTAATATGTGATTGATTTTGCCAAACCATGGATGCAGTATAGATATAACAGCAAAACTTTACGTCGATATCTTTGGCATGACATAGCTAACATCTTCGGTATATCAAAAGAAAATGTTGTGAGCACACCCCAAGACAAGAAGAAGAGTGCAAAAATCCAATTTGCGGAGAACTTCGAGGAGATATTTGCACCGTATGTTGTGAAAAATAACAACAAATTTTGGTTTTATATCTTTAAATGTTTCTTCTGATAATGAAGGACGTCATCTTTTCTTTGTTATTTTTAAAATAAAGTTTGAATTGCGCCCCCTTGCGATCATTTTGGAAACTTAAAAATATTTTTGTTGAAATTCCCGTGGTTCATTTTACTATCAAGTTTTTTTCCGCCGCGTTGTACGATAAATGGTGATCGAGCTTGAACAGGCACCCGGTATATTGTAATATTCCACCTAATTTTAAGACATATTGTCTGCTAGTGTTTCTCCTTTGTTTGGATCTTTGTAATCTGTTGGCCAAATAAACTGAATTATTATTATTATTATTATTATTATTATTATTATTAAATAACTGTATAGAAGGTATTTCAATTAATACTGACATACAACAATGTAGAAAATATGTTAAGCGTAATTTATGGAAATATTACTATTTCATGCATTTATTTGAATTGCTGCTAGATATCTGATTGAAATCAACTACGAATAAATTCTTCATACCATTCGTCAGTCACGTAGCTAACATATCGATTAAATAATTTTCTCTCCTTATGTACTTTAATCAGTGGGAATATATAATTAATGCGATATTAGGATATTTAAAAGAAAACTGCAGCTACATTCCCGGTGAAACCGCAAAAATCCCTGTATGAAATTCGAAGAATTGCGAGCAATTTAAAAAGACCATTAGATAAAAAAAAACGAAAGAAATATAAGGGAAATGCATGTGTTTAATAACACAAACCTCACTCAAACCTAAAACAATAATCCTAATCACACGAAAATATTTTTAAATATTCCATCCAGAACGTAAATTCGCCCGGACCTTTTATTCTCGCTTTTTTTTTATACACCTGGCAGTGTACTGCCATATTGAAGGACTCAATATCTACCTTCTATAAAATAAAAAAGAAGGAGAAACTTGAACGGTAAGGATTAGTAGCAGCTTAAGTATTATATCCGATCGTATATGAAACTAAATCCTCAAAAAAATGCTTGCTGGTGTAAAAAGAACTTTATATCTCTATAGATTTTCGAGCGTTATTCATATTTAGTTATTTTTACTTCTTATTATTTTGCTATCCAGCTCTTTATGTGTTCAAAGCGTATTTATTTTGACATTCGCATATATGTATTACAAAAGGTTATATTCAAACATGCCATTAAGCCTGCTATAAGCTTTATGAAATGTTCCTTTTAGTTTTACCAAATAATAAACTTACATGTATACTACAATAGTACGTTTAAATAAACAATTCTAATCATCGAAATACAGCACTCATTAAAAATAAAAGCCCCCTGTAAATAACACTAAACAACAAATAAAGATAACTATTATGAATATTGCAGCTAAACAATTCGGAACGGAAATAAGCCAGAGCAAAACAAAATATATGAAAGTAGAATCGGAAGAAGAAATTAAACACAAATATTTAAAATACCAAGGACACACATTTGAAAAACGAGTTGAATGAATAAAAGAAAGGATCCTCAAAGGAAAACAGTCCTACGGTAAAAACAGAAAAAAAGTGCAACCCTCACTAAAACAACGAAGATAAAAAATATACAAAACATTAATCAAATCAGTAATGACAAACGCCCTAGAAACGAAGGCAATAAATAAAAATGACGAAGAAGACTTAAACTAGCAGGAAGGAAAATAATAAGGACAATACTAGGTCCAGGAATAACTAGCAATGGAGGAAGGAGACTCACAACTAATAAAAAATCGAATGCGAATTACAAAGTGAAACTATCACCTAATACACTAAAAAACATGTTTTAAGAAGAAACCAGACGGATATGCTGAAAATAATAACTCAATGGACCCTACTATGGGCAAGAAGGAAGGTATGGCCGAGGAAAAGATGGCAAGACGAAGTAGAAAAGGACGCAAGAACTTTGACAGTGTGAAAATGGTGCAAAAGCAATTAGGAGTCGTATATTCTAAATTGAAAAAATATAAACAGTTCTGAGACTGCCGTAGAAAATTTAATAGACAACGAATGACTTTCAGACAAGAAATTGTTAAAAGAAAACTATTCCAACAACAGAAGGATGTTTCAGCTATTTTTTCTCAGAATCACCCCAAGTAGACACTACTACCGAGCATCATCGTCCAAGCTATATTTGCAAACAACTTGGAAAAGCAAAAAGTCGTTATATGAAATGTAAGCAGAAGTTTGGTGCAAAGACAAAAAGAGTACACCGTTTCAATTGCTAGTTTTCATCACGTCTTTGATGACTTTGTCTTTATTTGCACCAAAGAAAGATGAATGCGAAAAATATAATGTCTTTTAGGATAACAAATTTCTAACAAAAGAGGATTACAACTTGCATCCACAAGAAAGAAGGAAGCTAGATTAAAGAAAGATAATAAAAGTTTATCCAACCGAAAAATCGCGTGGGGTGCTGTTTCAAAAAATCGAAGTGGATTAAAGAGAACATAGGAAAAGACATGGAAAAATTGAAATGGAACAGCGTGTATATAGTTATAATCGTTAAAATTTAACATCCACATTAGAAATAAATTGTGATTCCTATAAATATACTGGGGTGTCTCTAAAAGGTGCGGAAAAAACGCTACCACACATTTCTGAGGGCAAAATATGAGGATCTAACCCAACTTACCTCAGTCCAAAAGTGGATGCTTTCGGAGATACAGAGTGTCAAAAGTTCAATTTGGTTTTAGTTTTTTATAAATAATTTCTGTAATAACTGGTATATTGTCACAATATTTGGGTAGGGGGGGTTTCGTGGGGTAAAAAATTTAAATCTGCTCTCATTTTCATTGCAAAATGTAGAGGGCGCCATCTGCGGCATATTGTATCCATTTAAAACGTAATAACTTTTTTGAGACACACTGTATTTAACTTTTAAATAAAAATTCTTATTCTCCAATGTTTTTTACCTAGAAAAGGTATACCTGGTAGGAGTTGATTGGAGCAGCCGTTTATGAGTAATCTGGATATAAAAAATTCATTCCTTATATGGACACATATGCTTCTGTAATTTGGGTGTTATTCTTGTGGCAATTCAATGCAATGGTGCATCCACTTTTGGACTGAGGTAAGTTGGGTTAGATCGCCCTCAGAAATGTGTGGTAGCGTTTTTTCCGCACCTTTTAGAGACACCCTGTATATTAAATTCATTGTTTCAACTTGTTCTCCATATAAATGAAATGAATAAGTATATATGAGCAGTAAATCCAATACAAGCACTATGAATATATAGTACTGAAAGGTAGGTGTTTACTTATTTATTAGTTTGTATCAAAGGTTGACAAAAGCGTATGTTTATATATTGCCATATTTCATTTTCTACGTTTTTTCTTTTACTTCATTTTTATCCTAAGAAATATAGTAAACATGAAACAAACAAAAAATAATCCTGGGAGACTCTGAAAATAAACATTTCGGACAGTTTTCATATCGACGTTGGCAGATAGATATGTATGTCCAAAGTGTACTGATTTTTTACGATAAAATGTATCGATAAAAGAGAAATGCCGTGGCGATCATATCCTATCTGACGCCACTATTAATAAAGATTGTTTGTAACAAGTTTGTCAGACGAAATCAAAACTCTCCGTTCATTTAGACATGCCAATATTATGGCCGGAGAAGAAAATTATGTTGGATTAAAGACAAGTTGAAACAATATTTTCTAAGATACAGAATGGAATGATGTCAATCAGAAAAATTGAGTACTTTATTCACCTATATGATGGTATTTTTTCGAAAACATTCCATAAATATATATGAAATATTAACCTTTTATTATAAGTTTAGTATAGTATGTTATTTTCAGAAAGTTTGCTTTGATAGCATATTTTAGAGGATAAAATAACTACAGACATTATAGACCTTTACTATATTATTTGTAATGTATTTATCCGTTATTCATATATTATACATAGAACTATAGAATATTATTTTTATATTTCTGCATTATCTTTATCATGACTCAAGTTTTTTCAGATTTTCTTTCATATGTACTTATCAATATATTTTTCGAATTCTTAGAACCATATAATGTTTAATATTCAGACTTCCATCTGATTCTACCTCCATGGTAATGCGAATGTCACGATGATGGGACCTCAGGAAAGAGAGAAACTCATCTGAAGAATGCTGCAAATGCGGCCAAATAACGAATATATCGTTCACATATCTAAATCAACAGTTGGTGATGGATAGATGAGATCTGTTACAGAACGTACCCCACTGCTCTGATACAGTGGAGTACGTTCTCTTGGCGTAGATAGACTAATAGACTTTTTTGTCTATGAGAGTAAAACTGTATGTTCACTTTAGGAGGTATGGGTCGAAGAATTGATGAAGTTTCCAGGAATCAGGAGCAATTATTAGAAAACAAGAAGAAAATTATGAATTTAAAACAAGTAATTTACAGCAAATTTAGTTTTAATACATACTGAAATAAGTCCTTGGCTTCAAAGTACCTACAACTATAATTTATGTGTATCTTTTTGAAATAAAATATACTACCAACATTCATAACTTTATTTCCTTATACGGCAAAATATTTTTTTTTTGCAATTTATTAAAATATATGGGCAAATATATATGTGAAAGAGCCCCCATTCTCTCAACGTATTATAATTAATAGTACTGCTAATAAATAAATCTTGGAAATGGCATTCACTGTTAACAAGAAAGGAAAATTATAATTAGGGTGAAGTCAAAATCGGAAATTGATCTAAGCTACTTCATTATAAAAGCTGGCACATGTGTGTACATATCAGGAAATTGCCTTCATGCATTGTTCACATAAATTATATACATGCACATACAAAACGGCAAAAGAGTACATATAAGGTTCAAGATAATATTAAAATTACCTCGTAGTAATCGTAAGGGGTAGATAAATGTGCAGTCACAGCTGATATGAGACTACCCATCATAAAAGTTGAATTCCCAAATAGAGATTGCATGTTAGGCCAATACGCTTTCAGATGTCTCCAGGCTAGAAGTCGACCCTCTGGGTTGGCGGCAACGACAGCTAGTACGGTCCTCACGTCTTGTGGCTTCACGGTATTACGGTCTAAAGTTTCCAGAAGATATCTGGGAAAATTTAAATTCAAATTTAAATGAAGTTCACACAGAAATATACGATCGACTTTTTAAAAAATTATACATGGCTTGTTTGAAATGTTTTGAACCTATAGAACAACAGGAGTATTTTTGGGTTAAAATTCAATTTTGTTGTTCATCATGGTCAGTAAAATCTAAATAGATAACACTTTTTCATACATATTCCAAACTCCTTAAATCATATGAACACGATATGAGGTACTCCTCTGCGAAGAAAGTTTGTACAGCTGCGATAACCTTCTTATTCAATGGAAATGTCGCTAAAAGTTAGTTTAGTTTGGAATAAAATCTACTGTTGTGTAATCTGTCTGTGTTTCTTTAATTTTTATAATATGTATTTAAACAATCGCCAAACTATAACAGAGCATTTAAAAGTACTGAAATTGTAATTTAGGACTTGAATTAAGCTTGTGTTTATTATGAAAACAGGCGCTTATGAGTTTTCCAAATGGGAGTGCAACTCGTAATCTAATGTTCGCAGCAATTGAATCTATAATAAATCACTACTCAATCACATTTACGAAAAGATGTACATTTAAAGCAGTGTATAATTCACCAGAAACACAGTTTTTTTTTTGGGGGGGGGGGGGAATTGAGTTGTCCAAAGTATTTAGAAAAACTAGAATTGAGCGATAAAGTTCAATTTTCTTTAAAATATCTTTGTGAATCCAAAAAATTGTTGCATCTTGAATATTAAAAGTACACACGAAAATATACAACATGCCCCCTGATGGGGGTTGCCAAGAGAACAAAAATTTTATTTTAATATATATATTATTTTTATTATATTAAAAAAGCCTGCTAAAAACATGATCGGCGAAGGTGATCCTTTCATCAAATGTAACTCCGAGATCTTTGACATGCGTTTTGCGGTTAATTGCGATGTATGTTGTCAATAGAATAATTCTTGCAAAATCTACTGGGTCTTCTGGTAAACGAAACAAGACAACATTTGTCGATGTTCAACATCAATTTATTTAAAGAGCACCAATGTGTGACTCGGTCCAAGTTCTCTTGAAGAAAGACAGCATCCTCAGCCCCATCAATACGATGAAAAATTTTTAAATCATCCGCATAAACCAAAACATTACAATCGATTGAAGTTATCAAATCATTGACAAAGATATTAAATAATAAGGATCCAGGATTGGAACCCTGGGGAACTCCAGTGGTAGAAACATACATCCCTGACTTGTAGCCATTATAGTAAACGAAGTTACTTCTTTCAGCAAGGTAAGAACCAAGAAGTGTTAACAGAGAGTTGCTGAAACCGAATAAACTCATTTTAGTCAGGAGAGCGGCATGCTTAATGGTGTCGAATTACGTTAGATATACAGAGTCTTAATATTTTATTAGTTTAAATACAAAATTTCAATCAGTTATGAAAGTCAAAAAAAGCGTTCCACATGGCCTCCTCCAATTTCCAGACATTCCTGCATATTTTTAATAAATAATAATGATAATAATAATGAAATGTTGTATTTTAGCTAATTTTATGTTTTTAACTTAATAGTAAACTCTAGATTGCATGATAATGGTACTTCTCTATTAAAGTATTCAATCATGTTTTCTTAGTTTCTCAAGACCTTGTATATCTAATATAATTTATTTTAATAGCAAACGAATTAAATCGACAAGCAGATTTTTATAGAGAATGAATTCATTGTAAAATCGAAAATAAAGTTTTCTGTCCTCTTGCCAACTTCATCTGAGGACAGACTGTATACAGGGTGTCCCAGAAATAAAAAGACGGAGTAGCAGAAATCGAAAGCTAGATTGTGTGAAAACGTACCCTCAAAATATCAAATCCTTATTCATGCGCAGACGGCAGAAAAAAATAATAAAGAATTCAATTGGCCTTACGCCGACCCTGCACTAAATATCCACCTGCTTCACTTTCACAATCGGTGCTTTTCAGAACCACCATATTACTTGTGTTAAAAATAAAGGAGGAGGAAAAGATACTTCATAATAAATATCAAACCATTAATTACTTTAATTTTAAACCTGCTAGAAAAATACAATTTATTGAATATTCTAATAATCAGCTGTGTCCAACTACGAACACATTAAAGAGCAACAACCTTCTTCGTCTTTTATTGCCTGCAAGAAAGTAGGTCACCCATCTGGGTCAATAACCGACTACATAGCTGCGTTATTTAGACACATCCCGCAAAAAATATGTTTTTACGATTTAACGTTTTTTTTCCGTTTTATACAAATAAAAGCGTATTTTTCTCTATGAATGCGTCTTCGTTTCTATTTACAAATGAACATTCTTACGTGAATTATAAACATACATTCTGTGCCAGATCCGTAATGTAATTTTTTTATCTAAAAAACAACATAGAAAATTAAAATTTTAATTTCTTCGTTATTGCGGTATATTTGGGCCTGTTTCTGTTCGGACTTTACATATCTGCTACTCCGTCTTTTTATTTCTGGGACACCCTGTATATCTACCAGAATGCAGGATAATCTGGGAGAAGCATTGATCCTTCTGTTTTGAGGATCAAAGTGGCAACACTGTAACTGTCATAATATACGATAAATTGTTACTTTCAATAAAAGTCATCAGTTAGAACTAGAATGACTAGCTTTAAAAGCAGGTCACATGTCACATTTTTTTCTGTCACATACATGACTTTTATTAATAATATTACTCTGAAACGTGTAAATATAAAAATAAAATAAGTGAATTAATTTTAAATATAATCTTGTTGAAAATATGTTTGCCTTTTAATATTAGATATGTACAATTCCAATAGAAGAATACTTTCAAAGATTTCTATGAAAACTCTATATCTTATTTTACAACTACAAAAGTCTCCACTAAATACACGAATGTAATGACCGTTTTAAATCTGCTGCATTGAGCGCCAGCAATAAAAGATCATTACGAAAAAAGCACGTATTTGGACCTTTTAACGAAATAAATACCTATGCAGTAACCACGGATCAGATGCAACGCCCAAAGCTTTCAGTAGCAATTTTCTTTCACTGGGAACGCTAGTCGAATTATACATACTCCAGCAGTGTTGCCATTCTAATAAGCCTCCATATTTAATGCCCGCCATATAAACTACCTCTTTCAAATCCGATGGTATCGATTCATTTTTGGTCATCCAGCTTTGGAATAACGACCTGGCATGTGACACCGTGTCGTTTAATTCAGCTAAAACGGCATTCGATAGGACATCTGTGCGCATTAACCTAGAAAAACAGTTTCCAATTTTGACATTGCTCCATCAATATTTGAATAAGAGTTGTAATTATTCGACGGTTGAAATTAAACTTCCGACTGGTGAATGCATGAACAAATATCACTGCACTAATACGGCCGATATGTTCATTCACTTTAAAAATAAAAACGTATATGCATAGGAATTATATAACTAACGCAGTGGATTTTTTATACAAATATATTTACATATGTACATTTACAAGGTGATAGTTAAATCAACATGATGAACAATGTCAAAATGATGTAAACTGATGTCATAGTTTATACATTTTTTCAATATACAGTGTGTAAAGCATTTGTGTAATAAAATCATGAATAGTTATAGTCGCTTTGGCAACCAACATACGCCATTAATAATAATATTTGCCCAACAACAAGCATTTACAAGGCAGTCATGCATAAAGACTGCAGTAATAGTTAGGCTTTTATTCTTAATTACTAAAATCAATGGCAATTACTTTTGAGAAAATAAAAAAATGGAATATAATAATAATAACATAAACTTAATTTAATTGTCGAGAATAACACACTTGGGTATATTACACAAAGTTATATTAGAATTTTCTAACATATGTTTCGGTTTTTATTACATTATCAAAGTGTTCTTATCTAAAACTAACCTAATGTAAGTAAGCCCTGGGCTTTTTTAATTTCTAGTATTTCTAGCAAATCTAGTCTTTTACTTTTTATTACATTATGCATTAAGTTGTAGGTATTTATATCAGGCAAATGGTTTTGTTCTCTACAGCGTTCATAAATAATAATATGCATACACCTTTTGAACTTTCTGATAATTGTCATCCAAATAATATTAATATCAATTTGTAAACAATTATTGTCTACTAAACAGAATAGCCAAGTATTAAATAAAATATAGGTATAGAAAAGTAATATTTAATAACTTTTTCTATGATATTCAATTTGTAACTGGCTTTCATGGAATATTATTTTACTAGCGGAACCTATACATCTTAAAATATTAATTAATAAGTTTTATTTTATTGTTCTGAAATTGTTCCGTCAATGGGAATTTGTGGTGGCATTGAATCATTGTCTTTAGTTCGTACTTTCGCCGTGTTAGTTGCCGAAATGAATCAACTATATTTTTCAGATATTACTGTTACGTTTCTCTTAAAAGCAGTAATGTTTCCTAATTTAAAGAAATATATAAAGAAACAAGAAATATTTTAGAACTAATTCAAATAAAAAAAAAACACGACAATGCAGAGAAAATATAGCAATAGCATTTAAGAAATATCTCATACACACGTTAATACCAATATTATTCTATATATATAGTAAAACAAATTCGACTTCTTAGCCGACTGTATTAAATGAAATATAATTAATTCTTGGTATTAACGCGCCTTTTTTTCCCAATATAATCGTAAGTAATTAAAATAAAACAAAAATCATTTATATGTTAAACGTATCGACAATTATTTTCTTCTTCAGTACATATTAATAGACACCAATAATAAAATACAAACAAAAGCGGAAAAACTAAGGACGCATTCTTTTTATACCTATGCAAAAATTTGTAATCTTTAACATAGCTTCCATGATTATTTATGTAATTCAATTTTATTGTGTATTTGTTTAAAAATAAAATTGAAACTAATTTTGAGGTTAGATATTACTTCCCTTATGTTTAAACAAAAAGGCCAAGTATTGTACCAGACACGAAATCTGATCATTGTTGGACAGTCGTAATCTAATTAGACGTAGCAATAAATAAATAATTATCACATTGATTTCTCCCCATGGTTAACAATCCCTAGCATAGAGACCTGAATTACAAGTCGAAAACACAAAATGAGGCACTTGCTGGTTTGTCGGCCCTAATGTATGGCAAATATGTAAATTCTGGACTTTACAGGGTTTCGTTAAAACAATAGTACCGCTTTTATTTACGAAATATCAAAACGATATTTAAAACACACATAAACAAAGGCTCAATTCATGCTCGACTGGAATTAGTTTTTAAAATAAAGTTTCTGAAACTGTGTTATGATGTTGTAAATTTTGCCAACTTTGAGAGTGATATGTAGGAGTAAATAATTTGAATTATGAGAAAGTACTCCCAACGAAGCCTTAATTAATGCTTTGTATTCAAATTAATGCAAAAAGATAATAAGAAAACCAAAAATGTCTGCTGTTTGTTTTATTTTAACGAATACCTTACATCGGTGGAATTTACATTAGCGCATATGATGCCACCTCCTTACGTCCTACTTCACGGCAGTTAGTCGGCACCTCTGCGTAAGCCCCCTTAATGGTGAAGACAGTACTACTTGAACGGCAGGCAGAGTCGTATAAACAACGCAACCCAACCCAAACATAGATGAGGAAATAGGTTTCAAAATACTTTTGGAAAAACTTGATGCCTCATCGTAAATTTGGCTTATTAATAGGGTGATCAAGAATATCGGTAGTATAGTGTAGCAAAGGTAAATATTATTTGCAGATTTAATATACGGAGAATTCTTAACAGATTTTGATAGAAATATGATAAATAAACAAATAGGTACATACCAGTCATAATCCTATAACTGACAAAAAATTTACCAAGTAACAAATACAAGATCAGATTCACAAATTGATAATCATGGTTAAAATGCCACATATATTCAAGTGGCGTTCACTTTTATTAATTGCTGATTAATATCTTTAAATGAAAAATAGCTCTTAGAAACAAACAACGTTCGGTATTTTATAATGTTTAAAAACAAATGGTGAAAAAAAAATATTATATTTTTAAAGCATGTTATTTGCCTCTCTCATTTCCTGTATCTAAATAAAATTTAATCTTTTTTCAAGATAGACAAATTATGTGAATTCACTAAATTCTTACTCAACGAAGAAAATAATTATTTTTTTAACACGCCAACAATAAAGAAAAAAAAACAGCGTCTAAAATTTAAATAAAACCGTATTCAGTTTAGTATGAGGAAAGAGCGAGTAACTTGGACAACATTCTGTCATTTGATTACTTTAGCGGAGAATTCCTCTCAAAGTTTCCAGGTAATAAGATTTGAAATTACCCCACAGTCACGGTCTCTCTTATAGTATAAGCCACCCTCTTTTCAGATTTCCACTACCCCCCAAACGACGTTCGTGTCCCCTAACTTATTAATATTTCGAACTGATTTTTTCCACAGCATTACGTGTACCTGTCAGACGAACAATTGTCCACCCCCTCAGTTATTTCCTTTCAATATATATTTACACAGTACCCTTCAAAATACAGGAGACATATGGAAACTCACAAAAAAAAAAAACAATTATAACATTTTTGTAAAGAATTAAATAACTTAGTTCAAAAAGATGTATTACAGAAAATGTTTTCATCATAAATTAAAATGAAATTTTAAAAAAAAATTTTTTAGGGGTCCACGTGACACTTCTGATTTTCTTTCTGAATTTTTATTATTTTGAATATATTATTTCAAGTTAAAAATAAAATCTTTATTTTTATATACCCTGTATACAATAAAATGAACAACTGTGGATACATTGGATGTGTTCGAAAAATGCATAAACTGTTTAGTTTCCTTTCTTTTTATTTTATTCGTATATCGGTGAGAAAGTATAAAAAAGGGAGAATAGAACGCAAAACAAAAGCTCCTGCATTTAAATGTCGAACATTGTGGAAAAATTCAAATACCCTCTAACCGGTTATTTTAAAGTTTTATCTACTTGGCTCTACGCGTAGGAGATCCGATTTTGAAATGCTTATTGAGCTAAGGGAGAACAAAAAACGAAAGAAATGTAAAATATATTCATTTCTACTATTGACCGGGATCTTTTTTTTTCTCCTTCCTTCTTTCTGTTTCTCCTAAGGTTTCAGTTTTCTTAGCCCCTTGCAAATGTGGATAAGGTAATGGCGGTATGCTATACCGGGGATCATTATTGGAATTCTTGTGCCAAAGCGAATAGAAACGTTAACGAGCTGTTACATTGCAGTTGTACAGAATTAAATAGTTTTATTGATTTTCTTCTATTTACGATCATTTCCACCATAAAATCTCAGATTTCACGTTTTAAAAATTTTACAAAGCGTACCCATTGAAAGTCATTACATTAAGAAAGTGCCTCTCGTTATAAAACTTAATTAAACATATGAAATTAACTTCGCGTATGCAGATGCACACCCAAATCACGCAAAATTTTATTATATAACAAAATTTTAGTTTTAGTTCTAGTTTGTGATCAAAATTGTAAATCATAGCAATTGTATTTTACTGCACCTTAATGCAGCGTTTCTTAAACTTACAGATTTGTCGATCACTTGAAATGTGTTGTTATTATTATATTACATATAGTAGAACTAATATATATATATGTATGTATATATATATCTATATATATATGTATATGCACAGATTTCTTGAAATTAGCGGCTTTATATGAAAATTGAAAATTACTTGCTTTCTAGCTAATAATTAATGAACCATCACCGAAGACTAACTGTTAGTTTCGCAACCGCTCATCAGTTCGGCATATGATGCCTTCTCCTTGTACTCTCGACATGTGTATCTATACAAATCGAAGCCATCTTTGCAAGTATGAGAGTTAATTTCTTAATTCTCTCTTTGAACAGAAGGAAACATAATTAACATGTTTTTACCTTCTACCGCTTCAAAGCACATACTGTGATCGAAGCGTCGGAAACGATGAAAAATCCTGATATCATTCATTATAATTAATATTAATTTTGTATGTGGTTAATATATATTAAACACATATAAAATCAATACATATACATAGGTATTTTTTGTTCTTTACCACGATATTTATATGTATTAATATTTCTTCTTAAAAAAAATGTACTATATTTAATTACAAAAAAACACATGATGGTTTCTACAAAACATGTAAAAATCTAATAAAGCTACAGTGGAGCTTAAACAACGTCAAGAATAGAAGAATATATCTTTTGACCTTTATATGTTCTATGTTTTTTGGAGATGTTAAATACATAGAAACATCCAAGAAAATGTACCATATTTAATTAAAAAAAAACTACATACACAATAAAGAAAAAATGTTTATATATATATATATATATTACCAATAAGTCTGAAACACGTGTCTGCGGTTGCCCACCAGCGGAATTTGCCCATTATCCTTCTTTTTGTATTTCCTGTGACCGCGATAATTCATATTTTTATTATATATAAGTACATGTATATAAGAAATGTATTAAAAATAATTAGTTATCTTGGTTTAGCAGTAACGTAATTCAATAGCAATTAATAAGAAAATGACAATGATACAGCAAGCTGTCAACTAAAAAGTTTCAATGCAAATGAGAAATGTGTAAAACTGAAAATGTGAACTATTAAGCATAGAACTCTCGCTACTATATATGCAGTTTTATAAAATGGTCTTGATCTATCATAGACAAGCATTTAATTCCACTACACAAATAATATCGACACTAATTGTATAATTAAAAGAGTAATGTTAATGGTTAATCAGAAAATCTGGGTTTACCCAAGTAGCAAAAGTAATGACAAACATGTATAATAATAAGGCAAGTCATTTAAGTAGATGTATTGGTTAATTTTCGATTTATTAAAGACGACATCCAACATCATTACAAGGCACACACTGACGGCTAATGTGTTTAACCATAGAATGATGCAAACACGAAATGTGTGATAATCTGAAACAGACTATTTCAAGGTATCCCAGAGAGAAAAGCCCTGAATATGTCCCTTAGGACAGTGGACAAATCTTCGGCGGTAGTAGCAGTGACGACGCAGTACCAACACAGACCACCAAGGAAAAATAAAAGCGCTACTCTTTATCAGATGATGAATGTATTGCTCACTAAAACTGAGAAAGAAAACCCTTAGGTGTGAATAAACATGCAGATATAATTACAGTACAGTAACTGCATCTTTGATGTTCGGTTTATTTTTCTAGGACGACTGCCTATTCGCCCAAGGACAATGGGAAAATGAATATACAAGAGTAAACAAAGACTCGTGTAAATGGACCAGAAAACTGGACCAATTGGGCTTATGCGATGTAGCTGTGCTACAACGCATAAGCCCAAGGACATGAAGAAGTAAAATTACTCCCTTTTTACTATACTGCGCCGCAGTACATGGTATATGTTCATCGTCGCTGCTACAGCGAATATTTCGCTTTGGTTGATTGGATGGTTTACATATTTACACCAGCTCTTTTATACTATTAACATTTTTTTCCCCAACTGAAACGTTGCATTCTAGTTATCTGCGAAATAAATGTAACCTAATCTGTTAGCTTAAGTTTAAATATAAAATATTTTATAAAAACGAACATATGATGTAATGTTTTTTTTTATATATAATAATATATATTAAACACAAAACGTTATAGACAAATATTAAAAGTAACATGCTCTTTCGACATTAAACATCAAGTACACTCTTCTATAATTTGCAATTGAATGTTAATTTTCTAAATTCTGTTACGCCAATAAATTTTAGATTCCTTTTTTTGTGTAAATGAAATATATCAGAGGACCATGAAAAATTCATTATTCGAAAGGTCCGAAAAATGCGCGAAAAAATATTAATTGGTACTATTCCCTCATGTACAATTTATAGTCTACCAATCCTGTATCCATTGAAATGTGATATATTTTCATTCGGGATGACCACTGTTCAGGTTTCGAATTAACCCATTCAACCAGAGAAAGTTCTATTCTGTCGGGAATTTATGTTTAGTTAAAAAAAAATATGCGACAATGGTTTCAATTTAAATTTCGTAAGAATTTTTTGTTTAAATAAATGCGAGGTAATTAACGAAAGTTATGTTTTAAGAAGAGAAACAAATAACATTCCAGATTTTTTCATAATAGAAAGTGTACAGGTTTTCAGTAATATTTAGCAAAATGTGTTATTTTATATAAAATTTTATAAATGCTTACAAATAGATGAACTCATCATAAATGTGGCTTCTTTGTTACGTTTGCAAAGTGGGGCTTGTTATTTGATGCGTCAAATAAGAATAAATAAATGACAAAATTCACCAAAAACAGCAAACAGTTTAACTTCTAAATTAAGGAATATTGTCTGCAGTAAGTAACCTATATTAGATTCAACAACTTCAAATTTTGTGATTTTGAAACATACACTTTACTCTTCAGAAAACCTAAACTGTTATGTTGGGCGACCGTGATAAGAAAAAATGAGGTGTGGCCACCACACGACTTTCTTATACGTATGAGCGTTTCAAACTATACAATTTTAAGAATTTTTTTATAGAAAACTTATTCAAAATCCTATTCTAAGTACTTTCATTCTCTTAATAAATCGCTATAGAATGCATACTTTGCAAGATATTCGGAAAAAAGTGCTACTCGCTAAGAGTAAAAGTGCTACTTCCGGTCCGAATTTTGAAATTTCATATATACAAAAAATATTGCAAATCCAGTTCTAAATACTTTTGTACTCTTGATAAATATATATAGAATGCATTTAAGATATTCGCAAAAAACTGATTTTCGATAAGAGTAAAAGATCTACTTCCGGTTGGAATTTCTAAAAACTCAATATGTCTCAAATTTAATTTTGAGTACATTTGAATTCTTTATAAATTTGTTTAAACTTTGTAATTGACGAAATATTTGCAAAATTTGATTTTTTCACTGAAGTAAACTACTACGTCCGGTCTACCGATTTTACTGAAAAACTAATCAGATCTCAAGAGAGACATTATACACGTAAATACAAAATTTGGAATAGATATCTACAGCGGTTTGATCGCTATCGTGGTCACAGACAGACAGACACACAGACATTTTTTAAAAACCTACATATTACATAGTACAGTTCTACATGTTGTTTGTCTAATGTAACAAGAAAGCCTTATGTGTTGCAACAAACTTTCTTTTTGTCGGCCAGTTGTATATATAATATACGTATAAATAATTTTATATTCCATTTGTTTGTTTGTTTTTGACCAAGTTGGTCGCAACTACAGTCAGTCGAAATTCGACCTTAATTCATGAAATTTTTAAGTTTGAACCTTATGTTAACAATGAATGTTTTACTCTAATTATAATTTACTGCTTTTAGCACTGAAAATTTAATTTGGTAGGCTTTTAATTGTTTTTTTAAATTACCCACGGCTGAGGTTCGAACCCAAAACCTCACCATTGTTAGTCGGTTGCGCTACCACGGGTGTCTGGGTTAGAGTGTTTAAATCGTACTGAATTATATTAATTTACAAAAAATTAAAAAATTACCTAATTAAATACTTATTAGTGCTAAAAGCAGAAAATTATATAATCAGAATTTTCAACACTGAGAAAAACTAATTTTAATGTAATTTAAAATTTAGTAATGAATATTTTATTATATATAATTTAATGTATTTGTAACACATATTATACATAGATTCTATCCTTCTCCATATGAACTTTAACTGTGCCAAATCTCACACTCCTCCATGTGCGCAAAATGTTTAAAAAGGGGTACACTGTTTTTTCTTCGCGTATTCATATATACATATAGTGATATAACAAAGTATTACTTGTTTTATTTAGGAACAGTTATGACGTTTACATACACCCTAAATTTATATTTATTTTGTTTTGTCCTACAAAGAATTAATTTACTTTTAATTATATCAACGTTAATTAATTTTTAATGAGACACATGCGAGAGATTTACTTTCTGAATGGATTGATTTCTAATTCCTTATAATCCGGGAACGTCTATAGAAAACAGACGTACTTTGCGGTTGAAACCGATGAATAGCACTCGAATACTGCGAGCTTAGGCATGTTTTACTGAATGCTATTTATCCGTACGTAACCGCCATTTGCGGTTTCACTCATAAGGAGAGGCTTATCGTGAATTGAGTAGTTAACTTTAACATTCTACTGAGCATAAAACAACACATTAAAAAAATTTGAGAGTGGCAGAGAAAAAGGAAGAAGTTTTATAACAAGCACTTTACGTATATATGCATAACTGCAAGAGGACAATCACAAACAAATTTTTAATAGTGGAATGCATGTACCTCTGTACTTATCAACTTTAGTGAAACCTAAGTTTTAATTTTTTATTTGAAATAAGGCAATTCTACACTAATATTTACGTAAATATGAACAGGTAAATTAATTAGATAGGGTTATTATAATTTAAAAAAAACTTATCATATATCATATTTCGTATTTTGTCGTTGTAATTAGTGTAAATATAACAAAATATATGCATTTAATGGAGATATAGTAAATTATAAAAAAAAATAACGTTTAAATCATTTAAAAGAACAAAATAAAATCAATTTAAAACAGCATTGTTTTATTTGATTAATTTAATCTACCGTGATATCATAAAGTTTCTAGAACAAAGATGGCTATGAAATAGAAAACATATGTCTGAACTTAAACCATATTATCGTACTCTTTACACAACTCAAACTTTTGAAAATTATTTTGACAGCGTCGTGGTGGCATCAATAAATATTTGATTTAAATATACACTGAGGACTCGCGAATTGGAATAAATTCATTTAAAATTCTTGGTTTTGTTTTATGGAAAAACGCTCGGATAGGTCGATTTTTATTTTTAGCTGCGGTTTTTCTTATGGTAAATTGATGTACAAAGGCTGGTCCAAAAATAAGTTACGACCATCAAATTTTTTTTTTCAAGTGGAAACATATGTTTTTTATTTAATTTGTCAATTCTGCATCGAATTCTAAGTATGTTTCATGTACCCAAACTCAACAGTTATCGAGAAGTTTACAGTTGAACATATCAATAACTGAGACCGTATCCTACAAAATTTATTTCACTCTGTAGTCTGAAAAGGACCGATTTATTAAAAAAACATAAAAACAAATCAAATTAAATGTTCAAACTGTTTTTTTTTTCATGCACTAAATGGTTTGCAAATCATTGGCAGAAAGCAAAACGTCTAGGGTAGCTTGATGTGATTGCATCTTATACGGATGCATGTGTAAGTTTTTCTTTACAATTTTGTGGCATGTTCCATATGAAAGTCCAATCTCCTGAGATAGACATTTCAAAGGTTTTGTGGTATCATTTTTAATACGTTGACGAACGTCATTTATAACTTCTTCCGAACGAACAGTTGATTGATTTACAAGTGCGTGATTTATAACCAACAGAACCAGTCTCACGAAAAACACCAACACACTTGGGAAAGCAGTTATAAAAATATTTGGGAAATTACAGGTAACTCTGTCCAGTTCGAAAATAGTAAACCGTATTTGAATTTTTTCAAACTCGATGTTCAAACTTGCTTTCAACAGTTCTAACACATTAATTTGTGACATTCAATGTCGCTGTCAAAATAATTTAAACTCAGACATATATTTTCTATTTCAATGCCAATAGATTCTTAATCTTACCAAAGGGTGATGTTCTATGGTATGCATTAAATAATTTAAAAAAGACAATTATTTTTCACATTTTGGGAAAAGTTGTCATACATGCAGTGGTAAAGTTTTATTTCAATATAAGTCCATAAAACTAGATATTTGTTATTTGAAGCAAAACTGCAGGAATATTCTTCATGGAAATGAAAATTATGGTTTTCTCAATATGAAGATATATTCTTCCTGCTTGTCACTGATATATTTAAATGTATCAGCGACGAGCAGGAAGAATCAAGTACATTTACTTGGTCTCCTATGGTAATAATGTACCCTTTTCTATTGTAGATCTTGGTTCCAGATTTGAGCCCTGTAGTATTCCCGATGTCATTGCGAAATCATCGGAATAGTAGCCGTAGATCGAAAGTACTCAAAAAGTTATTCTAAACGACATCATTCAATATGCTTCACTAAGATATAAAGTAAATATAAGTTTAGCTTACTGTATTACCAAGCTTATCAGAGTAAAAGAACACCATTTTAAAGTATTAGATTATTTTCGCCACGCTGTATTGTTAGATATATAAATTTTATCATATTGTGGCACCACTGAAAAAATCGAAGGGCGAGTTTACATTTTGATATCGATTTTTATTAATTACTTACTTTGCTTCGAAACGTGTGACCGACCGATAAATAAATGAAAAATGAAAACAGAATGAATTAATTGACGTAAACCTTTTCATTTCGTACATACACCCAAACACCAACACGCATACACAATTGTTTAGGTCATTGAATTTTCCAATTTGATCGCCTTAACGTAAATAATCGTTGAGGTTATTTAACCGAAAACAAAACAAAAATGGAAAAGGAACAAATTATCTTTTCAAGTAGTATCTCAGTCTTTGAATTTTGCGTATACTTTGCTTAAATAAACATTTTTAAATTTGATTTAATTGATATCAAAAGGTGTTCGTGTATCCTTTGAATTTCATTCAAATTATACGTATTTATGTGAATTTTATTCTTCACTTGATTAAATAGGCCAACATAATGAAAATTAATTTTAATAAAATGCAATATTAAATATGCAACTATAAGTGAATTTGTATATGGTATATAATCAAAAAAAATGTTAATTTCTTTTGAGATTTATGAAAAATTGGCAGTCAACTGCGTGCGACATTGTAATTAACTATTTTTCTGCATATCAAAAGAATTAAATTCTCTAATAACCATGATGAAAATCCGCATGCGGTAAAAGAAGATCGTTTTCACCATCAATTTTGTTTAAAAGTTTAGGGTGAACTGGTGTTTCGAAATTTTTTGAAAGAATCTCCCCTAAGTTACTAGGTTATGGTTTAAGCACAATGGTGCACCAATACATTTTAATATGGTCACTGATGAATATTTAATCGTTACATTTGAAGAACGCTGGATTGATCGATTGATCACTTATGGCCTGCTGGATCCGCAGACCAAAATCATTTGAAGTTTTATTATGGGGGCCAGTTGAAGATTCCAGCAGATAATGACGAGAATTTGAGAAACCGTATAACGGACAGGTGTCAATGAGGAGAAGATTGGATATTAAATACTAGGTGGCAGTAGCCATTTTCAGCAGAATTTGTATATTAAGAATCTGTATATCTAAAAGCAATTGATCTCTTTTTTTTCGAAAAGATTTTATCTTCGGAAAAAATTGTCTTCAAATCAAATCTCTTAATAACGCAAGGAATAAATCGCTGAATGTTTATCGCATATTTAGTAAACATCTTGTATATGTACATACCGATATATATATGAACACGGACGATAAACTAATTCAACAGTTCATGACACAAAGATAGGATATTGCAAGATTTGCAAATTAAGAATCATTAGTAAAGGGCGGAATATATGCACGTCAATTCAGTTAAAATATGCGCATATATATGCATCGTTTTTCTCTGAAATATGCAACAATATGCATTTATTTGTCAAAATATGCAATTATATGCCTTGAATATAACATGGAAAAATGGAAATAAAGAAACGCCGACTCTTACAAAAATTATTTATTTTAAGTAAAATTAAAAGAAAAACATAATAGGTACAATTTTCAACCTGAAATAGTATAAAATGCATTTATAACGATATATTTTTCAAAATTTTCCAATAAAAATGTTTGCCTTCTGTCTGTAAAAATATGTTTGTACAAAGAAAAAGTTCTCTCAACATCTACCGATGTGATCTGGCAATATTTTAATTTGGGTAGTAAGTTATAAGGCCAAGGTATTAGTTCGTTGGATGGTTTACTATCAAAAATATTTTTGACTTCCATTAAATACTTAAAGCCTTCATTCTTTCCCACAATAACTTCGAGTTTCCTTCTTACTTGATTTCCTACATCACCGGGAACTTTTTTGCATTTGTCGGAAAAAGTTTCAACAATATTAATTGATTCTCTTAAACTTATATTCCGAAGTCATTATATCTGGTACAAAACTAAAATTAACCTTAATAAAAACAAGTTCCTTAGCTAAATTTACATTTTTGAATAATGCTTGACTTTGCACTACACACTGCGAATTGTCTTCTAAATCTAAAACTATGTCTTTAATGGCTTCAAAATGGTCTGCGTAGAATCGCGGCCTTAATCCATGTTCCCCATCGAGTAATTACGGGCTCTGGAGGTAAACAAACTCCTGGCAATTTCTCTCTATAGATCTGCACTCTTAGAGGTGCTTTCAAAAACACTTTCTTTACATTTGAAATTAATTTGTTCACCAAGGGATATGCCGTTCTAATAATTTCTGCAACTCTGTTTATCCCGTGTAAAAGACAAGTGACATGTACCATATTGGGATAAAATATTTTTAAGTTTTGGCCTACTTTAACCATATACGGCGCTGCGTCAGACAAAAACTCTAAAAACTTCTCTACTGGAACTGGATTTGGTAAAAAAAAATTTGATAGAGACTGCTGAATAAATCGAGTTACGGTCTCATTATTTGTTTTGTCTAACTGTTTAGAAGATATTAAATATGGTTTCCCTGGCTCATTTTCTTGAAGCCCTCCAATCATAAGATGTGCGATATATCGACCACATGAGTCTGTGCTTTCATCAACAATAATATAAAAATGTTCATCGCCCAGTGTAACTTTAATTTCTCCCATTACGGTTTCGTATACTGTTTGCACATTCTTCTTTCTAAGTGTGGATTCGTCAGGGATGTTTTGATTACAATATTTTTGCAAAAAATCTCTGAATTGTGTATTTTGCAGTTTCTTCAAAGGTATATTTGCTGCGACTAAAGCTTTGCATAAGTCTTGATGAAACACCTCCTTTTCACTCTTTGGTTTGACATTTTGAAATGCGGTTTGCACACACTGCTGAACAGGCACTGATTTATTTTTCTGCAACTCAGCTTTATGCATAGCTGTTTTCAAGTGTTGATCAATTTGGAACTTCTTTTCACAAACAATGATTTTGGCACAAACTTTGCAAAACACTTTATCCCCACTAAACTCCAACTCAGGAAAATTTTTAATCCACGAAGGGGCTTTCGGCATTTTAGGCGTTTGAAATAAAATATTTTCGAAATCACTCTTTTCACACTGGAATCTATCGACAAACTAAACTATACAATATAAATATAAAAGAATAGACCACATCTGCTCTCCATTAGGCAAGCTGATTACTTGGAAATTCCTAAACACCCAATAAATGCCGGCAATAAACCATATAATAATAAAAACTATACAATATAAATATAAAAGAATAGACCACATCTGCTCTCCATTAGGCAAGCTGATTACTTGGAAATTCCTAAACAGGGTCGCACTTAATCTTTTCATAAAACGAAAAACATAAAAATATGCACACAAATTTTATTTTTGCCGAAATATGCAATTTTTTGTGAAATTTGTTAAAATATGCAAAATATGCAAATATATGCACTTTGCATATATTCCGCCCTTTAATCATTAGGAATTCAATTCATTTCATCTTCGAAAAAATCAATCTACAAATCTCATAATAGCCCAAGCAATAAATCGCTGAATGTTTACAAGGTGTTTAATAAACACCTTGTATAAGTATCTACAGATATGTATGAACAAAGACAAAAAACTAATTAGTTATGAAAGTAGCCAATTTTCAAGTAATAACATTAATAGTATATCTTACGTAAGGACTTTATTTTATCCCTTGGAAATTAACCTTCGTCCTTTAGGAGGGAATATGCATCATAACGCATAAATAATATCTACTTAAGACGTTGGGATTATCTGTTCGCGATTTGGAATTTGGAAGCTCATTAGCAGTTCTAATTTTCACTCGAAACCTAGCTGGATCTTGTTTTAGTCTTAACAAAGGATTAGATATCGAGGTGTTAGGAAGACTACTAAAATATTAAGCAAACAAGAAACATTATTAGTTAAACTGGGTGTTGTTTGTAAACAGTAAGAATAAATAATTTTAGATTTGTTAAAGGAGGAAAGACGAGAGTGCAAGTGTAAAGAAAAGAATAAAATTCGTTAAATTTCCATCCCTACTTGTTAGCAATTTTTGCTCGGACAGGTCAATTATTATTTTTAAATCCCCATCTTTTGACATAAATTATCTTCTTATCCCAACCAGTGGCAGCGTAACGGGGGCCAAAGTGAATAATTTTAAAGGCAACATGGGCCAAATGTTACATTTTCGGGTAGATCGTTCCATTATCTATCTAGCATTGAAAGATTTTTTTAAATCGATCCATTAAAACAAGAAAAAAATGATTTCAATATCACAACGCTATAATTCGTTTGAATTTCGTAATTGTCAATCAACACAATCAATAGCTCCCTGATAACACACACAAACAACCGAAATAAATAAAAAAAATCCTTCCCATTAATTGACTGACAATATTGTATTGATAATGAAACAGTATAAAAGGAATAGGTATACATTTAAATAAATCATAAAGTTGAAGCTTTTAAAATTATCAGAACAAGAAAAAATGTAAACTTCAAAATTCATATTTTTTGACTCCTTTGAACTGGCTAAAAACGTTGACAATAATAAGTGTTTAACTCTATAAATAAAATTGATTTATAGCTAATTAACATTCATGATATACAGATATTTTAGCTATAAATGTAATTTATAGAGGATACGTGATAATTTTTGACACCCAAAGCGTGGGGCAAGAAAATAAGCCATAATGAAAAAGGTTTTCGTTCAATATTAGTATGATTAAAATAGAGCGTGTTAGTGCCCTTTGTTCGCAATTCAAAGACTGTTTAGAAATACAAGTTAATATATACTAAATTTTTATATTGTTATTTAATTTTCCATTTGATACGATTTACGACTTGACATTCCAAAGGAGAACAGTTCAATTCTAAGTTAACACAAATGCAGGTTTATTTTAAATTATTCTCTAATAAAAGCTTCCTTAGATGATTTACAAGCTCTAATGTTTAGCTTTATATAACTCGTTTTCATACAGAGTGCTTCAAAACTCTCTTGCTTACAGATCTTTCAATTTTAAAATTAAATGTGTATAATGAAATATTACATTCATACACTGAACAGAACCAAACATGTCATATCCATATTATAAATCATTTAAAATATTTAATAACGCTTCACAAATATGGAAGGAAAATTGTAAAATACCTTATGGGAAAATTGAACGTATAAATTTCGAATCATTTTTTTTTGTCAGTAATAATTTTCTGGATGACAGGGGTTTTTAAATTATTCGATAATGACACGAAAACATTTAACTCATTCCCTTTTGCCCCCTAACATTTGGCTCGTATAAAAATCCCCTGTCAATAATAATAATAATAATAAAAACACCCCGATGTAAACATTAAAAACGAAATGTTATTTGAATTGTTCCGTACGTTATTCACATGTAATAGGGAATTTTATCGATCCGACATGCACGAAACAATGTATAAAGGGTACGGCAGGATTTCGAAAAAATATTGCTTCTTCCTGTTAGGAATTTATTTGGCTTAGATGCAAGGAAGTTGTAATCTATATGAATATATACACAAAGACAATATAAAAAAATATGTTTTTTTTATTATACATACACTGTTAGCTATTGTTAATGCTTCATCTCTGTCACAATATCTTTCTCGTAAAATTTAAATCTGTCTTAGGAAATTGATCTTTGAATGTAGTTTTTCTGATTATTTTTTACAAGTTTTATCTTTGCGGCTTTTAGCTACGTCACTCCAATATTATACAACTTTATTTGAATTAGTTCCAAAATAATATTTCTAGTTTTGTTATTTGGTTCTTTGCATAAGATTATTAATTGAACATATTTAGAGTTATATTTTGTAATACTGTTTTAAAAAACCGTAAAATTTTTGTGGCCATTTAATTTATTTATATTATTATTGTAAAAATTGTTTATTCTATTTTTGATAATAGAATTTGTAATATTTACAGGATATTTGTTATTGATTAATATACCCTTACCGGCGTTATATAGGGTGTTTTGAAATTGCACGGCACTATTGTAGGTACTTGTTCTCCAACATAAAATAAACAAAAAAGTCTATATAAACATATGTCTCAAATTAATTTATTACTAAGATATTGTAGCATAAAGATATTTATTTAACAATACAACATCCAAAAGAACTGTTTAAAGTGGCCACCGTTTTGTTGAATGCAGCATTCAGCACGGCAAATTCATTCTTCCTTGGCACTCCGTATAGCATCAGGGTAATCCTTGATAGTTGCTGAGGCTTCCACGATGCGATTACTAAACTACCGATTTAACGACGTTAGATCGGGAGATCGGGAGAGTGGAAGCCGCAGCAACTATCAAGAATCATCCTGATGCTATACGATGTGCTAAAGAAGCATGAATTTGTCGTTCTGAATGCTGTATTCAACAAAACGATGGCCACTATAAACAGTTCTTTTGAATGTTGTACTGTTAAATAAATATCTTTATACTCCAATATCGTAGTAATAAATTAATTTGAGACATATATTTATATGGACTTTTTTGTTTATTTTATGCTGGAGAACAAGTACCTACAATGATGCCGTGCAATTCCGAAACACCCGGTAAATGTTTGTCCCGACAAAATCCCCTGCTTTGGTCATCACATTATATGACCAGCAAGTAAGTGACAGGCAACAATTAAGAATCTATGAATATCCATTTTATACATACAAAAACTCATTTTCACAATACTTAAATAGCTAATTTTTCATTGTTGATACCTAATAAGTCCAGAAAAACTAATTTTACACCAAAAAAAAACACTAATACAAGAGTAGTTAATAATGGTAGCCATAGATATACTAAATTTTCTATTTTACTTACTTTGCCCAACAATTAGTTTTTTTGGGGAGTTGTAATGCATAAAAAATTTTTCACTGAAATATGGATAAACAAAGTTTGTGGTCTAAGCTGACAACAAGGTGTAAAGTATTTTTTGTTTGTCTCTAAATATTTATTGTATAATAACGTAACGAAGCAAATGATTGAAGATTTTAAAACAATAAAATAACTCACCTATCTAGATGCGTGCCCTTTTCATTCCAACCAACATACCTCGTTACAGGTGTCAACAATGTTCTTATATACTGAAGAAAGAGCTTGTATGGTAGTGCTTCCGAAAGTCGCCTGCTCCACGATTGGAAGTGTTCTATAGCAGTCGCCCATGGTACGTAATCCCTTTCGTTCAGCAGATACAAGGATAGTTCTAATGGTAGGCTAGCATTTAAGAGGCCAGCTCTAAAATATTTTATGAAAAACATAATACAGCATATTTACATAAACAATACTGTTTACGCTTGATATTTTATCAGAAAGTGATGGTAAAAGATAAGCTATTAAATTTCGAACAAAAAGTAACTATATATTTGACAGGTCCATCATAAAAATTCGAATGTAACATAATTTTTGGGGAAAAAAGCTAAACTTTAAAAGATTTTTTATGACTACTGTTTATTTACAGCGTTTTACCAGCTAAAGACGATGATAAGTTTATGATCATATTTTCACTGTGTCTCATTTCAGAAACACATACTTTTTTGGAGTTTTATTGAAATCCACTCATGAATTGCATATATTGTTGGCTTTTTGTTGTACGCAACTTTCATTCAGGTTCAACCCTTCTATTGTAGGATCACCAATGTTAACAATAATAACAATTCTTGACATGCCTCAACAGCTTTGTGCCAATTACTGAGGGCTTTAATAGCTATGAATCATTATTATTATATCGTAAATGAGTATGCTTAGGCCTACATATACTACAACCCATATAGAGTAAGATTATTGTAATTCGTAGTGTATTACATGTTTAGTTTTGGATTTGAAAATCCCACTTCATTTCCAACTTCGTCACTCAGCCATCAGAGAGAATATTGTAGCAAATTTCCTAGTTAGTTATCTGAGAAACCTGTATATGTCTGTCATGTTTGTCATTAGGATATCATAAACGTCAAAAATGTTGAAACAATGCATAACACAAAAACTTAATATCCACAATTTAAATTATACTATTTAGCTTATATCATATAACAGTTGTCGAAATAATATTTTGGTATTATAATCGTAATTTTTCACTTTTTATCTCATTAAATCAATTTTGTGTCTCTTGTAGTTTACAAGACCCTAGTTGTGAAGACATTATCAGAAGCAACCTCTACTGACGTAATTCTTATAACACTATAATAATAATTCAACGATTCCATACTAAACTACTTAATGCAATAAGAGAAACATAATATCCCCTCCTGAAGACGACAACTGAGATGTCGCAACATGCCTGTATTTTTCTAGAAATGCAGTTTGATTACAAGAATAATTTTTAATATTTTAATTATCCCATTCATATTTAGAGGTTATAACTAAGTCGCTGTACCGAGGCGAAAAAGTCGATCATGATACATAGTCAAATAGGGCTGTATTAGGCTAATGCGCATTACAAACTAATATAATGATTCCCAATTATATTATCATTATATAAAAACAAATGTATTTTAATATATATTTAATTGCGTTTTGCAATAGTATACAATTTAGAAATAATTTAGATTTCACAATACGTCCTGGTACATTACCATTACTAATAATTATATTATCGTAATGTTTGAAACACAGAACAGAAACAGAATTTCTTAAAACTAATTTATTGTAAAACCCAAAGAAGATAAACAAAATTTATATTATGAAAGTTATACTTATATTGAAAATTCATTCTTGATAGTAGTAAGGGTGCAGCTTATTTGTCAGTGCATATCCAATACTTTATTACATTTTCGCCTAGATACAGTTATATATTGTTAAAATACCTGCACAAAGTAAAGGCATCGTCTATCAGACTGGCCCTGTCAGCTGCATTGAATATCGAATGGTTCTTTCTTAAAGTTTCAATAATTTCCGTCCACATGTTGTCATCATACATAACTCTATAAAAACCAGATTGATTCACATTTACCTTAATCCACCTTATTTCCGGATCGATTTCGAAACGTACTGAAGTAGTCATTATTAATAGCAGAAATGGGAAAATAATAAAGGGAATCTGTATTACCATCAGTCATATTCATCCATACGTTATAGACAGTCTCTGTGTCATTATCTACGAAGTATGTCAGCGGGACATACCACTTGTAATCGTATTTAGACGGTGGTAATAGCCTAGATGTACTGTTCATATCATCAGTTGTTAATAGAAATCTCTCCTGCGTGGCTATAATTTCATTTTCTTCCCTTCTAATTGTTATTAAAGGGAAACCCATTTGATTTGTCCATGTATCCATTATAATCTAAAAGTACATCTACCTATTTGAAATGTTAATGAATGAGAAAGAAAATGACGTAATTTTTTTTTGTGGGCAATTATTGATCTTAATTTAGTCAAAAGCTTTGTTACTACACCTCGTTGCTATTAGCTTAGGTCATCGACAACTAAGAATACCAATTAATTACTGATTTATATTAAATTCGCCAATTGCAGATTCAAATTTACTAAAAAGAACGACATTCAAACGTTAAATAATTTTCAAATCTTATTTATTTATACAGACTGATTCAGATAGTATTTCAAAAGTGTTAAAGTATCGGAGAGAGATATTGTCATAATGAAATGCTTGCATTTGAAAATATAAAACTACAAGAAAATGGTATCAACAGTCTTTAGTAGCACTGTGTAAAAGCGACCATCAGTGGAGATTATAAAGTCTACAACGGATGCTACTATGGATTTGATCGTAAGGTGTTCAGAAACATCCCGAATAAGTAGGTTATAGACAAAAACACGTTTATCCTAATTTAAGTCTGATTTATATTGAATTTTAAATGTCAACCGTTATATGTAAATAATTTTCTTATCTCAGATTAATTAGTATCCATGAATTACTTTGATTCCGGATTTTTCTGAATACATTGATATGACACACGTGAGGTGTCCTCTAGTATTAATCTAAAATATTGTTTTATATAAATTTAGGTCAATAATTTGCGATAAAGAACATATTATTATTATGAAAGGATCTTTATATTAATGCCCGTACAATGGATAAAAGTGTCTAAATGTTATTGTGAATTAGCCGGTATATTACAACAATTAATTTAATTTACTCTTTAATTTTGAATTATTTTCCATATGATTGACACTTAATATACTGCACAAGTCCCTCTCTTGGGGAAGCAGCTAAAAAGCTTCCAAATCTTCCAAATATATTCTACATGTATAAAATCAATAAGTTCACTAGCGCCACCTATCGTGAAAGCTGGATTGTATATGTTGTAAAATCGATATCACAGCCAGCACCGTCTACCGTATAAGTTTTCAGATAAAGCTTATATTGTAAAATTAAATGTTAGCTTCGGTAATATAGATATCTGTGTGTAAAATTTTAAAATTGAAATCAATATTGAGTCAATTTTTCTAAGGTACTGAAGAATATATTTCCTTCCGATTGGTTGACTAATTTGCCATCAAATTTAATTAATTAATTATAGAAGTAGCAAGTAATAAAATTTCTTAATGGAATTTTTTCCAAATTAATTACATTTCGTAAACTATTTTTATTAATTAGAAGTTCCAAATATAGTATTTTCATTTCTAGATTATAAATAATAAATAATATGTATTTGGCAAACTAATACTAATATTGATGAAGTTTTCAATGTAAGATAGCTCACCTATTTGTCACGTTGTCACTTTCCCATATTTTAAAATTATATGTTTCACTATAAAAGTAGGTAAGTTTGGTAATGAGAAAATGATATTCGTTATGACATAATTATATATTTTTGTATTTGTCTCACTACCGAATCAATATCATATCTTATACACTTCTTTGAAATAATTTTATCAGGGCTATTATGATTTAAAATTATAGTTACTAACTTCAATCATTTCTGGACTTCAAGAAAATTTTAAATTTTGCCTGCAGCAGGTTGTAAAAAATATAAATACAAATAGTATCGTTGCTACTAAAAAGATGTTACATTCAGCACTTTTGAAATGTAGAATTTCACCAAATTAACTGGCGTATGGCTAATCCAAAAGATCGAAAAATTTATTCCCAAAGGTAAATTGTCTGGAGGTAATTTTGGAAAAACAATGTTAAAAGTAATATTAAATTAATGAATCCTATCGCATTTAAAGTGGAATTTATTAGCATGGTGCATTTGAGTATCTGTTTGAGGCCATCTAAAGCTTCAAAAAAAAAAAAACTGCCACATGTTATTTATCACTTGTTTCAGAAATTTACTTAATTTGGAAAATAATTGTGTCATATTACCACCAGGTTACTTTGTGCAACATTATTTGCAACTTGAATTTAAATTGACAAAATTTGGCAGTAAATTATTCGACCAAACAAAAGGCATCATATCTCTTTCTTTCATACCTGTAGAATCAGAATAAAAAATATCAGAACTAATCTTTCTGAAGCTATGATTTTTCTACTTTGAACCCTGGGTCAATTTTGCCAATTAAAATTTACCTAGTTAATTACTAAGTGCAAAGCAGAAAAATCATATTAGACATTTCCACGCTGAGAATAACAAATTTTAAAATTATTTAAAATTTATACAATTTTTCGTACTTCCGGCAAATATATAATTACATTTGTTTCATGAGATGTTTCAAGACAATTAAGAAAACTCGAACTCACTGCCCAGGTAGCGTAGTGGTTGTGCACCTGACTAGCATTGGGAGGAGAGGGTTCGAACTCACTCTGGGTAATTTTTTTCAATTAAAATTTACCTAATTAACTACTATTATTGAAAAACATTATCAGGGCAAGTGGCACTCTGAAATGCTTAGTGATTATTGTTATACAAGGTGTCTCTAAAAGGTCTTTAAAAAAAAAAATTGTTTTTTTGTTATAAATTTGAAACGGCTGGAGCGATTGCGCTAAATTTTGTCACGTTTATCAATTCAAAAACGACGTCAAAAGACGTGTACATAGTTTAAAGAGACATCTAAACGGCCTAAGACACGTGTACACGGCTTAAAGATACATGTACATGGAGCACACAGTATGCGCTGCCGTCCTCTAGTTAATGTTCTCAAATCTTAAAATGCGATTTTTGAGAAAACGATGCAATTTTTCGAGTCTTACCAAGAGTTCCTTTTTTCTTGTACTTAAGACACTTAATCTAAATTTTATAGACAAACTCTTTTTTATCCATTGGCGTAGAAAATGGAAATGTTTTAATATTTATAAACGCAGGTTCTCCGCCTATGGATTGATTACTATGACAATTTTGATACAGAATTTCTTGACTCATAAAACTATGTAAACGTGACAAAATTTAGCGCAATCGCTCCAGCCGTTTCAAATTTATAACAAAAAAACAATTTTCCAACTGCAACTTCAGGACCGTATTGAGCACAAACTAAGCAACTTTGACTAAGCCAAGTTTTGCTAAATCGGTTTATTTTGGTCCGAAAAATACGTGGTAGAGTTGTTTAAAGACCTTTTAGAGACACCTTGTATATTGACATCAGAAAGTACAGAAGAACAGTATAAAAGAAATGCAAAAGGAAGAATATTTTAAACAGGACGATACCATACAGCTTCCATATAATTCACATATCTAATTAATATTGTGTCATCTACTTTTAAATATTGATTTTTCCAAACACTGACGTGAAAGAATAAATTCGTTTTTATTACTATTGTTAGAACTAATAAAAGAAAAAAATTGTACATAGCATCTAAAGAAAAATAAACGAAAAGAAAATTTTTTAACCAGTGTTATTTGGTATATATTAACCGTAGTCCAAAATAAACCAGAAATTTTATCGTAAGTCTGATACAAAGAAAAAAGTGTGAATCAATTACCATTGATTATTATGATATTATTATTAAAAATACAAAATTGTTCAAAATAGTATACCAATAGGATTTTTAACTCTCATTGTTATTTTTTTAAAGTAAACCCCTATATATATATATATATATATATATATATATATATATATATATATATTCTTACCATTTAAGCTTATAATAGATTTTCCTCTAGGATGACTATTAACTTCATTTATAAACTTTATTTTAAACATATCACTTCATGAAATCATTATTTTTCTCAAAAATATATCGCTCTCCATTAGTTAGCTATTTGTGCTTGTTTTGAACGCTTGAGCTCTCTTTACATTTTTTCTGCCTAGCAAGCTTTAAGGCGTCAACTTCATGGTCCATATTCTAACAATTTACATGGAAATTGTAATTTTAACGTAATTTTTGACACTAAAAACTTAAACTAAACTTTGTTTTGAATTTCAAATTTTACAGGAATTTCTATTTAAGGAAATTGTATTGTGTTTCAAAACTAGAAAACACGTTTCTCAATTGTTTTTACCCTATCTTATTGGGGGTAAAAAAACTACTAATTTACTAATACAAACAATTTTGTGTCTTTAATAATAACAATGTTACCAATGTCGGGTACTTAATGTGGATCATATTATATATATACAGGTGTTCAGTTATATTATGTTCAAATTTTAGGAGAGTAAGATTTTCTTTATTCCAAGGCTGAAACAGACAATAGTGGTAGGTCAATATTAATTTGTTTCAAAGTTAAAGCCTTATAAAATCCTTTTGTTCATTTCTAGTGATTATGTATATACATGGTAATCACGTCGTCATTTACAATGCTTATATTTTCTGCAAAGAAAATGGAATAATCATGCATTCTATACCGCCTTAAAGGGTTCTTTAAAGCAAAATGCAATTGTTTTATAAAATCCAATGCGCTTTAAAAAAACAACGAATTACGACTTGGCATCAGTTTTTAACAGGGCATTTTCTGAAGTTACTACAATTAGCAAGGGAGTGTATGGATTTTCCTCTACTGGAATATTTCCAATGAATCCTAGCGTTTTCTTCTATGCAGATTTTTTGGCAGCTGAAACTCTACAAAAAGTGGCAGAATCGTCTACATCAACACCTGTTTCAGCAGATTTATAAATAGAAACTCCAAGAATGGAAGTACCCATCGAAGTCATTTTCCCCACTTCCTTCTCATCATCCAGATGATATTAATCACAATTGTTGCTAAAAAAGACAAAAATCAGAAAATACCAAAATAATAAAACGGCTGAAATTACAAAAAGGAAAAGTGTAAATAATTTTAGGAAGAAGATGAAAAGAGTGTACTTCTTATGGCCTTCGTGCCCATGCAGAATGCAGCGGCGTGGATAATCCTAAAAATTACAAATGCGACTTCTGCGTGCCAGCTGAAAAATTCCAGTGCCGTTGTTTAAATTTTCAGTAAAACATTTCTAATTACATGGTATTTCTTAGCTATACCTTAATGAATTTTATTCTTATTTTTATTACCCCATCGCTGACCGCGGTTACCCCACCAGTAGTCGCTATTTCCCCTGCGGGTGGAGAATGAGGGCCAATTGAATTGTTATGGTTTAATTGTCACACAAAAAATTGTAAGGTTAAAAAAACTCATACAGTACAAACTACCACAATTGTGTTAAATATATCGTAGTGTTGAAATAAGATTTTTGGTTCTTTTTTTAAGTGAACACCACACTCTAGTGGGTAATCTGATGTTGCAACCCATACTAGAAACTCCAATATTTTTGAGATAAATATGTATTACAGATAATTTTCTCATTAACACTCAACTTTGAGGCAAAAAATCGACCTACCATTATTGACTTTTCCAATTATTTCCAATTTTAGAATTCAGATTATCTTATGCTCCAAAAACTTGGACATAACGGTAAGAATCAGTTGCATTTTCAAACAAATTCTACACATTCTATAAAATAAGATCAATGTTTCCAAATAAAAAAAAAATCTAACCTTAATATCTAACGACTGATTATTATTCCTACTAAAGATACTCCATAATTCTTTAGTATCAGCGTTAGAATATTTGTAAGTATTTAAATAGTCATTAAGGCCAATTTGTAGAGTCTCCTGTTGAAGAAATTTTCCAAGCATATGTAAAATCGAGGCACCCTAGAAATGTTAATCGCCAGAAATGAAATTGGAAATGAAATATTAACGCAATTACTTTACTATAAGAGATAGTATCAAAAATAGCTTCTATTTCAGAAGGATTATGAACCGATACTGAGATGGGATGACTACTAACTAAAGCGTCTAGAGCTAGGGCGGGTTGTGTTTTGTCCAAAATGAATTGCTCCATCATCTTCCATTCGGGAAATATACTATCAACACCTAAATATTCTAAAAAACTGGCAAAACCTTCATTTAACCACAAATCGTTCCACCATTTCATTGTCACCAAGTTTCCAAACCACTGAAAAAGAACAAACATAAACTCTTTCGTTTCATATTGTAGTGATATATGTAATATACCTGATGAGCTAGTTCATGAGCAATGACAACTGCTACCCATTGATGAGCAGCTGTTGACGTTTCTATTGGATCATATAAAATCGCTGTATCCCTGTATGTTATCAATCCCCAATTTTCCATTGCTCCAGTGGCAAAATCGGGAATTACTATTAAGTCTGTAACGAAGGAAGAATATTTGGAACAATTTCACAACAGTTAAACGGTATCAATTTTGTTTCATTCAGGGGCTATTTAGTATTTAAGATTAGGTTGATTTTAGTATATGGAAGATACTGATTTTTGGTTTGGATATATACTGGGCATCTGTTAAGAGAATTTTAACAGACAGAAAAGCCATAATGGAAATCTACGGAGATAGAAATACGTACATATATGAAGAGGAAGAAAATCGTTAAAAATGATATATATATAATATCGACCATATTGGATCCGCCATTTTGTTTTTTAAAAATCCGTTTTCGAATTCATAATCAGCAGCAGAATTGCAAGCTAAAATTTAAAATATCATTTCGATAACGCTAAAGTTTAGCCGTTTAGGGACAATTGTGTAAACACACACTCACAACCAGCCAGAATGACAGGTATTATTCGAAAAATCACTTCTGCTTAATCAGTGGTCCCTACAACACGGAAATTATAAAAATTTGGTAGTCAAAAATATTCATGTTCGCAATACATATTCATTATATATTTGAAACTAAAATCAACCGATATATATATTATGTTTAGAATTCAGTTGTTGAGAATTTATCTAATTTATGCTTTATTTATACATTGTTCTTGGAACATATATCAAAAAATGTGTACTGACCTTGTTTTGGTAAAGGATATGGTATCATAAAGAAGTCTTGGAAAAAGTCCATTAGATGTGTTGCTGTATCCAGTGCAAACGAAGCCTGTGATATAAATGGTGGAGGCGTATACACTGACACAGAAACTCCTTTCTTAGTTTCCTTATTTAAGTGAGTATAATCACATATAATAAATGCAACCAAATATGTACTCATTTCTACAGATTCTTGAAAATCATCACGTAACTAAAGCAAAATTGAAGTGTTAGAATTATATTTATTTAGAAATAAAATTATTTTATAATTACTGATTCTTGTCAGTATTAAATTTATGACCTATGGAAAAATATTTAAAATAACATCGTACCAATTCTTCGTTAAGTATGATGTTTGCCTCAAGGGATGCTACAAAAAGTATAATTACCACGCTTGTGGAAAATTTGGTGATTTTCAAAGGTTATTCTAAAATTCTTCACTAGCAAATTAAAAAGAAATAGCAATTCTTCTTCATTGTAAAAACAAAAATACAACCACAAGATCAAAATAGTATTTTTGAAAATAATATTATAAGAAGTAACATATTTATTAATTAGCTCTAAAGAAAAGCATAAAATTTCACTCATTCAAACATCCAAATTGAAAGACGTCGAAGAAAAGTATTTATGAAATTTATTCTAAACTCTCACTCTAATAACTCCAAAACTCCAAGAATATTATCTGGCAAACATATATGAAAATCTCATAGATGCATTTTCTGGAAAATTATATTTACGAAAATTTTTGAAAATTTGGACACGCAAAATAATAGTCCTTGAGAGGATTTAAGTAAGATATAGAGAAAATTTAAATTATTAGAAGATTCAAAATTACTACACACTACTACTGCCAAATAGTGTCCAGGTGTCTAAGAGTTCTCAAGCTTTAAAAAAAAATTAAAAAGTCAAAATATGTAAAAACTTACTATTATCAAATTGCAGGTAAACTAGTATTCTATATTTTTCACACATAAAAATATTATGCGAAGGACTCACATAAATGCTGGGTTTATGCAGCGTGAATTAGTCCTAACTTAGTATTAGTATGTCTTAAGAAAGTTCGATCATTGAGTATACGTGTTAGCGTTCAGTCAGCTGATCTTATGGTCGTAAGCTTCTTAGGACCGCGTTAGGACACGACCTTGAAAGTTCGTAATTTTTAACTTTTAGGACTAAGTTAAGACCTCGGTAGCCAAGATCTAAACCTTATGAGGTAATACGTACACAGCTACGTACCATTCACGCAGCGAAATTTGAAAAGTTACTGCCTGTATAACGTGTACTTTTAAGGTTAAATCTAATTCTTAGGACTAATACTAATTCTAAGTTAAGGAACGCCGCATAAACCCACCAAAAGTGACAGAATGGTTACAGAAATCTACATTTTGCATTTACCTATTATGGTGGGTTTATGCAGCGTTCCTTAACTTAATATTAGTATTAGTCCTAAGAATTAGTTTTAACCTTAATACCTACACGTTATACTGAAATTAAATTTTAAATTACGCTGCGTAAATGGTACGCAGCTGTGTACGTATTACCTTAGAAGGTTTAGATCTTTGCTAACGAGGTCTTAACTTAGTCCTAAGAGTAAAAAATTACGAACTTTCAAGGTCGTGTCCTAGCGTGGTCCTAAGAAACTTACGACCATAAGCTGACTGAACGCTAACACGTATTCTCAATGATCGAACTTTCTTAAGACTAATACTAATACTAAGTTAGGATTAATTCACGCTGCATAAACCCACCATTACTTATAACTCGACGATGGCGAGGCGATAAGAATAACTTATTGTATGATTGTAGTTTCAACCTAAGATTATGTATTTAACTAGATACCTTGTTTGTAACCCATACTAAGCCCACACCTCTATAGAGAGATACAATTTGTGATTAGTTATTTGATAATCATCTGCTGAACTGAATTATTATAGGAAATATGTTTAAAACCAGCACTTATGATCTTTTTTCTTTGCCATAAGTAAAAACATCAAAACAGACCTCTCTTTTCCCAAATCGTTTTCTAAACAAATTGCATTAATCAATAGAACAAAGCTGGAGTCATACTCATTTAATCCAAACACTTTCAACTGCTTGAGCAGACATGTATGTAAAGTTTACATTTTAATAGTGTTATTGACGTTTGTTGTTATTCAAGTTTAACGGAATTCCAAAAATGTTTTAATTATTTATTAGAGAATATGACAGACTCTCAGGGAGAACTGAAGATAATATGTGTATTATCGAAATGTTTTAATTTTTATTTTGTTTGAGCTCATTTACAGCTGCTAAACTAGGAAAAGGAAGACAGTATCGGCCGCTTTAAGAAGTCTAATCTAAGGCCACGTTGGTCGTCCATTATTTATTTCCATACTATACCTAACAATGTTGATCTCTCACCCTCATAATCTCCTATGAAAACTTTACTAATTTGTACAGAAAATATATCATATGCAGTGTCTAGTTAAATATATAATGAAAGGTTTAAAATACACTTAGTTGAAAAAAAGGTTTCCACAAAAAATTCTGTCCTATTAACTTCGTACCCATCTCTAAATTTCAGGAATAATACCTCCACACATATTGAATAATGTGGATATTGTATTTTATATGTTTACTTTCATATGAATTTCTACTGTTGACATTGATATACAATGTATAAGAGAATTTATATTGCCTTTTCTTGATTTACGATTTCACTGATATTTTTGGCCTTTTTATACACATCTTTATTTTCGCGATAATTCTCGTGGCTTCTGGAATGACGGTGACCAATTTCCCATTCATTCTTTTTGAAATTTTTTTCTAGTACTCTACGTCGAAAGACTCATCTGTTTATTCATTACTTCTTTGTTCGGTAACTAAAGTTTATTCAGTTTCTTGTAGAAAATGTTGGATGTATTACGTATTACTATTTACAAAATAACCGAATTATATGTGATTATTAGGGCGCGGACATAACCGAGTTAAACTACGACGGAGTTCCAAAGGTGCAAAGAAATAATGTAAACAATACACATTTACTGAATAGCACTAATTCATATGGTGAACTGCAGCAACTGCTTACGCTCGAGAAGAGCCCGAGAATCAGAGCAAAAAATGGCCATAAAATAAGGAATTTATGAGTAAAATTCTTTCTACATCGCCGTAGATAGCCTGAGGAGTTTTTAAAATTTATTATATTTACCGTATATTTCGCAAGAGAAATAATGGAAATATGTATATACCTACTATTATTTAGTTTCAATAACATACGCGTACATTTTTAGTTATTATTTATTTAGATATAGAACGTTGTTTATGTTACTTTTTCTAATATGAAAATGAATTGTCAGTGATTCCGAAATTTATTACAAAGTCTGTAAAATATCTTTACAGAATGCCAAAATATCGCACGTTCGTCACTTAGCTTTGCTAAAACATACACAGAAATAGTTTTTATGCAGAGAATTTCGATAGTTTACAAAATTTCGTTACATGTTTAAATGACGATGCTCGAAGTATTTCTGAGTACAAGGAACTAACACAAATCCCAAATTTAAAAAATCAGTTGTTATTCCTACAGGAACACTTTGGAAATTTGCCTAAACTAGTTACATATTTGGAAAATCGAATCTCAAATTAAAAAATGGATTAACCACATTAGATGTGGCTATTAATAATTTCAAAAGTATTCCAAGTGACTTCGGATGTGGCCTTTGGCAAAAGTTAGACGCAGTTTTTAATAGAAATCCAGATTTAATAACATTGCGGCAATTGTGTATGCTAAATACGCTGAAATAAAGGAATATTTCCAGTACGTACATATAACCAGTTGCGATGTAGAAAGGACGTTTTCTATCTACAAGGATGTACTTAATTCAAAGAGAACAAGTCTTACAGAAGAGAAAATGAAAAAATAATAAGATATTTTGTCTTTTATAGATCACCAGCCACTTACTATCCAATTATATAAATAAAATTAAAACCTCTTTAAAAATACAATATCTCAATAGTGCGCCCATGGGCGATGAGTCATGACTCGCTCGTGTCCGCGCCCTAGTGATTATAAACACCATGAGTCATTTATGTCTCCTTTGTCTACTAATATAAAATGCAATATAAAGAAACACGTACTAGTCCTGTACCCATATAAAATCCTACATCTTCAGTTGTCACAACGGGCATATTAAACAAGGCTATATGAAATCGATCTCTAAAAATAGACATTTTAAATTTTGCTTTGAATTGTGGTTCATCAAAACAGGGGAAGGCAGCTCTAGCGTAGGTGGGCTCGAAATGTGTCGTTGCCAAAAACCTGTCAACATGTTTCATGAATTGTTAATCCATCAAATACTGTTAATAATATACTATTAAAGTGAACCTGTTTTCGACACCGATTCTATTTTTATAATGCTCAATAGAAGGTTCTGCTTAATAATTCAAACAATAGATCTATATTTAAACGGAAAATACAATTTTATGTAGGTGAAATATAAAATCATTCTATAGCTTATGTGGCCAACAATTCTTTTTTTCTATTATTATTATTAAAATGGGAAATTTTGTGTGGCTCTGGCCAGTTTTACCACGCGGCCACCCTGCCTTTTAGGCTTGTCATACAATTAATATCGAAAACAGGTTTGTTTAATCGAGTTATTTTTATGACTTTCTTTTACCTTCTTTCGCCAATTTTATTGATATAACTAGAAATATAAAACCCTTCAAACTCCCTTCCCAATTTGGATGTATACCTTAAACTTAAAGTATAATTGTTACGTTTCCTAAATTTATCCTTAATTTCTATATATAATTGTTGAGCTGTAACGTATTCCAGTAATTTAGTTATTCTCAAACTATGACCTTTCTTATCTTGTACTAGCTGAAACAAAATAATATATTGTATGCATATTTACATATAGATGTAGGTAAAAATTTTTTAAACAAATAATAATTATATTCGACGCATAATGTATGATAAGTTTGATCAATGAACTGAGTCAAAAATGTAACAAAACTTTTGAAAATACATGCATACTATATCAGTGGTCCTTAAAGTTTTCTATAGCATAATCCCCTTTTGACATACGTTTTACCATTTGATATAAAGCAATAGAAATGAAGATGAAATGATACATTTAAACGTTAAGTAAAAAATTTCAGTATTATCACAATAAAATTTTCCGATTTATCTTGTGAAAAACTCCACCTGGGACAGTGTAGGGGAGAATTGAGTACCTTCGACATTGTCACTACCGGATCCAAGCTCAGGTAAAGAAGGAAGGTTGTAACGATAGACTAGCTATCATTCTTACGTGAAAAAAACAAGAAATTGCTAAAAATCCTAAAGCGCAGCCTCGGTTGGAAGGATCACAAGGAATGACAAAGGGAAAGAAAAGGGCAAATGAATATAGGATGATAGAACGTACAAGGTTTAAACACAAAAGATCAGGTATTTAGAGAACTCACGCATACAAAGTAGATATTGCAGTACTCGGAGAAACCAAAAAGAAATAGCAAGAAAACTTCTTCGTCTTCTTGGTGTTTGCATGTTAAACCTTGAGCTTTTAACACACTGAGAATGATGTATAGGATTATTATAGAGTTGGTGCTAGATTAGCTTCTAGAAAATGACTGTGTTTGTGGGGATTTGGCTGATCCACATATACCAGGGGGCTCTTAGGATCATTCTCAAGATTATATTCTGTATTGTTTGTAGATCTCGGATGTGAGTGGGGGCTGTGTTTATCCAGATTGGGGCGGCGTATGTCATTATGGGTCTGACAATCTGTTGTGGTGAAAGCAAGCTGAATCTTCCGAGTAGTGACCAGACGCGCGCCCTCTTGCTGCTTTGGCTTTTTTTATATTGTGGTGCATGTGGGTTACCTATGATAGTCTTCATATAGTATAGATAGTTCTTCTGTTTAGGAAGACTCCTAAGTATTTAATGTTCGGTTGCCATGGGATCGGTTCATGATGAATGTAGAGTTGACCTAATATGGGTTTGATTTTTCTTTGAAATATTATAGCTTTTGACTTTTCACTCTTGATAGTTATTCTCCAATTGTTATACCAGATAATTAGAGTATCAAGAACTGTCTGAATATGGGATATGGCCAGTTTGGGTAAGAGTGATTTTGATAGGATTGCAGTGTCATCTGCATAGGTTGCTAGTGTGCAATTGTTCGTTCTAGGTATGTCTGCTGTAAAGATGGCATATAAGGGAGGCGATAACGTTGACGTTGTGTTTGTGGGGACTTGGCTGATCCACATATACCAGGGGGCTCTTAGGATCATTCTCAAGATTATATTCTGTATTGTTTGTAGATCTCGGATGTGAGTGGGGGCTGTGTTTATCCAGATGGGGGCGGCGTATGTCATTATGGGTCTGACAATCTGTTGTGGTGAAAGCAAGCTGAATCTTCCGAGTAGTGACCAGACGCGCCCTCTTGCTGCTCTGGCTTTTTTATATTGTGGTGCATGTGGGTTACCTATGATAGTCTTCATATAGTATAGATAGTTCTTCTGTTTAGGAAGACTCCTAAGTATTTAATGTTCGGTTGCCATGGGATCGGTTCATGATGAATGTAGAGTTGACCTAATATGGGTTTGATTTTTCTTTGAAATATTATAGCTTTTGACTTTTCACTCTTGATAGTTATTCTCCAATTGTTATACCAGATAATTAGAGTATCGAGAACTGTCTGAATATGGGATATGGCCAGTTTGGGTAAGAGTGATTTTGATAGGATTGCAGTGTCATCTGCAGGAGTGTTCGTGGCGATAAAGAAGAAATGGGAAGTAATATAGAAGATATCTTCGACAAACTCTCGGCGGGACGTAAAATAAAAACAAACATGAAATTCTTATCTTAGCAGATTTCAACGGCAAAGTTGGTAAAGCCCTTGAAAGTAAAATAATTGGACTACACGGGGAGGATATAGTAAATGAAAATGGAACAAGTTGGTTGGAACTTTGTGAACAACATTCATTAAAAATACTGAACGGATTCTTCCAACATAAAGAGATAAAATATACACGGATTCAAAAACCAGAACTCTATATTGTACTACATGTAAGAAAACACGATTCATATATAAGACCATTAGATATGAGAGTATAGAGAGGAGTATATTGTAGATCAGATCATTTGCTAGTTACATCGCCCATAGTAATCAAATACGTTAAACAAACAGTAGGGTACAAGCAAAAGAAAAAGAACGCAAGCGCTAAAGCCTACAACCTGAAAATCTTAAAAAGGGAATCCGCTAGCTTTTTCTATAAAATACGACTGGTACGACAAATAGAAGAGGATATAATGGGTCTACCAAAAGACATGTATGAGGAACTACAAGAGAAATTACATAAAACAGCAAGAGAAGCTCTGTGAATTAGAGTAAAAAGACCAGCAAAAGACTTCTGGTGGACAGATGAACTAACCGATTTCGTAAAGAAAAAGAAAAAGTTATGTTTCAAATATCAAACCACAAGATACGAAGGAAACAATATAACAGATATAGATAGTCAAAATAGAAATAAAAAAGTCAAAGGAGCAAAAATAAGCCAATGATGAATGTCAAAATTTGTTATTGTTCCTATTACTTCAATTCATTTGTCAAGAGAGGGAAATATCAAATTTTTGTTTACAATTTAACATTGTTCCGTTATAAAGATTTATATAATGACATATACATATACAGGGTGTCCAGAAACTCTCCTGACAAACGAAGACCGAAGATTCCTCAGATAATTTTAAGACAATTTAACCCAATTCACCCTAGTCCGAAAATGCTTCCTAAGGTCATAGGCGTCCGTTTTGGGTAGGTAAACGGTTATTTTAACGCATAACTTTTTTGTCTTTAACTTTTAAGCATTTGTGACACTATATTATTAAATTTTCAGGTATTCTTGTACTAAAAGGTATTCTTACTTTAAGTTGGTAAGATACACCGTTTTCTAGAAAAATCGATTTGAAAATTTTTCGTTTTTTCGTCATTAAAATTCAATTTATTATTTTTTGCACTAGTTCGCTCTGAACTGCCAACAGAAATAAAACCTACGTTTTTAATTGTCAAATTGTTGTCAGTTCGCGAAGTTGAAATGACGAAAGATGAAATGACGAAAAAACGAAAAATTTTCAAATCGATTTTTCTAGAAAACGGTGTATCCTACCGACTTAAAGTAAGAGTACCTTTTAGTACTAGAATACCTGAAAATTTAATAATCTAGTGTCACAAATGCTTAAAAGTTAAAGACGAAAAAGTTATGCTTTAAAATAACCGTTTACCTACCCAAAACGGACGCCTATGACCGGTACTAGAAATTCGCAATTGATGGAATCGATTCATCTCTGGAGGATAAATAAGCATACCAGTTTTTGTTTTTCTAAATAGAAGCGTTCTGGAGATATTTAAAAAAAACTAATTTCAAGGCGCCATCTTCAAAGAGCTCTAGCTCCCTTAGGAAGCATTTTCGGACTAGGGTGAATTGAGTTAAATTGTCTTAAAATTATCTGAGGAATCTCCGGTCTTCGTTTGTCAGGAGAGTTTCTGGACACCCTATATACCAGGTGTCCCGTACTGTTACGTTTAATTTTTGGGAGTGCAAGTAGACTTCATTTCAAGTAAAAAAACGCAAAACTTGTATATCCCTTATCATTTGTTTCAAAGTGACAGATTTATGAATGTGATTGTCAGATCATGAAAGAAAATGTAATCCTAAAGACAATACAAACTAATTTTATTTAAAAAATGCCTAAACTTGTAGAACCACTGATCTACAATATATTTTAGAAAAATTTAATTTACCTTATCTGTTATAGTGAGATTTTTACTATGCAAAACAATGAAATTCGTATCTTTGTCAACGTGGAATTCAATGGATACTTGACCTAAAAGAAAAGAGAATTTACTTTTACCGTTCGCAGAGTAAATGGAAAACGCCCCTTCTGCGGACGGTACGAAAGGCAATTTAAAAAATTAATTACCCTTCACTTCGAGTGTAGTGAGATTGGGGTGGATTGTAATGTTATAACGTATGGGCTTTACAAACTGGGGAAGACGTACATTATTCCATGGAAATACTTGACCGTTTGTGGCTCGTGGTATGAAAGTTTTTGTCACATTCCAAGTCTCATCAGTATAATTCGGTGGTTTTTCACCGGCACACGAGCAATCTACAAGAAATTTTATCGCTTTATATAATTTAATAACTCATTAATCACAAAGAATATTAAACACCTTAACACCTCACAATATAATCACGATATAAAAATAAGTATTTTAATTAATAAGTTAGAGCAATACAAGACATAGTTATTATTTGGGTTGTGTATTTGATTATCTAATTAATTAATAATATCAAGAGATGGCTTTTAAATAAAATATCAATTTTCTTGAAAAAAGTTTATCACTGAGATATAAAATGGCCCGATTCTATTAACAAACGAGCAGGTCCATATTTAATTGGACCTTTTAGAGTTCTATTACTGTGCATTTTGATTGAAATTTAAGTTTAATATGAGGGCCCAGTTTCAAGAAAACTAACCCTAAAAGCGCACAATCTTAAAATAATATTATTACTTATATGAGGTTATGTATAAAAGTGATAACATTGCAGTAACTGATTCTAGAATTCTAATAATGTCAACGAGTATACATCCTGATACTAAATTCTATAAAATAAAAAACCATAATTGTAATACGAGGGCATAACAAATGTACATAACTGTACATGTAAAAATAAATATTATTTATATCAAGATTTGACAAAAATGAAAATCGTATTTCATAATCTACTTTTATTGGAAATTAATATGTTTATTTTGTTATTCGTTGTACTGGTATATTATATAGAATTTGTTAGAAGAACAGTTCTCGCCGAATCTCATGTAATTTTGCCGAATATAAATTTTTCCATCACCCATCATTTTTTTTGTAATTGTATGATTTAGCAAACAATTAAATCCTCTCCCTTCGAATTTCTAATTTTCTAATTTTAATACGCCCACCAATTTTGTCAAGCCTCAAAAAATAAATATAACCCCAGTCATCGAAAAAGTATTGAACAATACTAGGTTTAAAGTAGGAAATCAGAATTGGGTTTGATCACATATATCTGGTGCGTTTCCCATCTCAATAACTGCCAGAATGTAATTTCAATGTTATGAAGTGATATATTCCATGTCATATTAGTTACATTGGTTTTGACTAATTTCGTTTAGATAAAGATACTTCTTCATTGTTATATACACATATAATCGTAGTACCAATAGATTATATATATATATATATATATATATATATATATATATATATATATATGGTTGAGCATTTTTCTTGGCCGTATTATATTTTATACGATGAGAATTGTCGTGGGTGTAGCGGCCTTCTTTTTGGAAATTTACAGTTTTTAAGTAGGTAAAAAATGTAATTAAAAACACATATATCTGATATATTTTAAAAGTCGACATATACACTTCAATCATCAATTATGACTATAAAAGTAAGAACAAGCCTCTAAATGTAAATGAGATTTTGTGAAAGTGTTTTTAATTAAAAAAAAAAGCTAAAGAAAGAAATGATGACTTTCAAAGGAAAAATTATATTACTTTTATATATGTCGTATTGTTATATTCACCGTTAGAATTATTAAAAAAACCACCGATAAATTTTTGTTTGAAAAAGGCAACATAGATGTTAAGCCGAAACGTAACCAAAAAAAATAAAGAAGAAAATATGTGTTTTTAATTACATTTTTTACCTACTTAAAAACTGTAAATTTCCAAAAAGAAGGCCGCTACACCCACGACAATTCTCATCGTATATATATATATATATATATATATATATATATATAATGGGGTAACTCCGCTGAAAATGCAACTGCGGACACGTGTTTTGAACTACTTGGTTCTCGTCAGCGCAGTCTGCGCGTGTCTATACACGAGTCCGCAGTTGAATTTTCAACGGAGTTACCCCATAAAATTCTGTACTTGATTATTCCATGATTCGCAATATTTATTTTCTATATATATATATATATATATATATATATATATATAACATCTGTGACTTGATGAGATTAAAGACGTGCAAGAAAACTCGAACTCACACGGCCCCCAGGTGGTTCATTTGGTTAGAGCGCCTGACATGCGATTGGGAGAAGTGAGTTCGAATCGAAGTTCAGATAATATTTTGAGTTGGGATATAATAAATAGAACATGAATAACATATTCATGATTTTAAATGGTTAGTTAGGTAAATTGTGGATTCTGTTTTACCATAAAGAAGAATCAATAATCTACATTATACATTGCACAGTGAAGTTGTGACAACGAATGGAAGCTAAAATAATATCGTCCATAGTGATGGTTTCATAGAGACTTATTTTGGTAGCCAGCATTAAAAACTTTATATAAGGTGTCCCAGCTAAGACTTTCGGGTCATATATCTCCATTATTACTGAACGAATTCTTATCAAATTTGGAATTTAGACAATTTATTAAGTGAAGAGCCGTTGCGCTATACGGAAACAACCATAGTCTTTAAAACGTGAATTCAACTAGCTTTTATTTCCTGTTATTGTATATTCAGGCGAGTTAAAGGAAGTATACTTTATTAAATGCAGGATACTGGTTTCAGACATTCTAGTTTTCAGTGAATCTTATTGTTAATGTCTTTCCAGTGTGCAAACAATTAAACTCACAGAACACCCATAGATACTCCACTAAACTGCCAATAAAGGTTAAGTAGGGTTTCCGGGGTAACAAGAGCGTTAAAGCTTTGAATTTCAGGTCTGAAATTAGTCAATTTAATAACAAAAGTTGATAACAAAGAACGACCAAAAAACGAGAACAGTAAAACAAAAATCAGAGGAAAACGTCATAGTAGATGTTTTACTTCATTTTTTCTGTAGAGGCTTGATTTTTGGTGCTTAACCATCTAAAGATATTTTCGTGTAATTTGAAAAAAAAAAGAATGATGAGTGAAAATTTCATTTTTTAACTTTCACTAATTTCAAAAGTAACACAACAATCCTCATTCAATAAAGTATGTATCTACATTTTAAATTTCAAAAAAAATCGTTCGATAATAATGGAGATATATGTCCCGAAAGTCTTAGCTGGGACACCCAGTATATGGCGAATTAGAAAAGTTATAATTACTTTTGCAAATCAAATATTGTAGTTAATATTGTATGGAGAAAATAAATAAAGAAGGTGATCAATAACAAGAATATCTATACGAAAACTATAGAAGGATTAGAAAATTGCATTGACTGTATTCTACATAGAGGAAGCATACAATTTACATAAAATCATCACACCTTAACGTTAGTTACTTGTATTATATAAGTTTAGAAAATGTAATTATTACTGTAAAATAATTATGAATATGATAATAATCATATGATATTTATATACATTCTTTTGGAAATAAAATGAGAGGAAAGAGCCAAGGGACTATTCTTCAAAAAGTAAAGTATCCAAACAATCTTTCATGTATAAGACCTGTGCCTGAATATTATCAGCAGCTGGTGGTGAACTACTGCAAAATTGTAAAAATTTAGGAACAAACATGTTACTAAAGATTCATTTTCTGTATTCACATCTGATTCCTTCCAATCTGAGCGATAAACATAGTTAGAGATTTTACCAAGATATCAATCAAATTAAATTGCGCTACAAGGGAAAATGAAAGGAAAGCATGCCTTAAAATATATGAAACAGCAATAAAATACTGGCAAAACTCGAATAGATATACGTTTTTTTCAATTATGCAATTTAAAAGCCTTCAACAGTTTCATTTTGTCAAATCTTATATTATTCGGATCAAATAGATAATTCTTCTTATTGCATGCAATTTCTCTTTCTAAATATAATATAACATAATAATATTAATAATATTTACCACTTTGTGGGCCGGTATAAGCGATGATCAGGGACACTGTGAATAATAATGCGAAAACGATTGTCGCAATAAATAGGGCCTTCTTCTGAGAACAAACTGCGACACCATTATTTTCATATAAGCTCTTTTTTGTAGGACCAGCAGGACTGTCCGTTCCTGCAACACCGCCTGAATGACAGGGGTTGTGTGTTATGATTGTGGATGATTGACAGATGGAGTATGTGATTTGTGCAGTATGATTTATACCTGTAAGAAATGCAACATCATCAACATCTTGATCACTCATCACTGTTGTTCCACGTTTCCAGACAACCGCTTCAATATTCTTTACACCAGTGACGACAGATACTTTAACAAGTTGCTCCCTCGATCTACCCTCCACAATAACTGTTTTCCCTTATCTATTCTTTTTATTAAAATAAATATTTATATTACTCGATTATAATCGAAATTTAATCCCTTTCTCTTTGTAGAATATTCGAAGAACGAGATGTATTAATAATACTATTTAAGATGAACGTTGAACTAACTATATATAAACATAACGATTATTCGTTTCTTCGGTTGGTCAAAAAAATATTTTAATTAAGTCTTGAAAGTTCCTCCTGTCTTGTTCTTTGTATACTTGGTATTATTGTATATTTAATCTTATTTATTTTGATAACCGGTATTTCTTTCCCTCTCCCAACAAAACACCACGCACCAAATGAAATGTTCTATCTATATCACCACCGGATCCATCTGTATAACACCTATTACAATTCCGGGCGTTTTAGAACGCGCAGGCCCCGGAATCAAGAGCGCGAATTCGATAACATAACCGGTATATTTATATACTCCCTGACTTGCGCATTTAACTCCACGTGCTCAATAGAAACAAACAGAAAATAAAATTGTAACACTGGAATAATAAACATGGGCATGCAAAACATTTTCTTTTTAGTTTAAGAATCCGTGCTAATATTTACCTTTTCTGTGCACTAATAAACATAGTTGCCTCAAATGTGTTTAGTATAAATTCACTAACTATTCTAAATGAAAGATTACGTACTAAATGCAAAACAGAAACTGTAAGGATTATTTGTTGTGTTTTTTTCTTTTAAGGAAATGATATATGTATAAACACAGACGATGAAACCCACCTTGTGGCCTTAAATTTCCATTTTGAGTTTGCTTGTACTTCCCCAAGGGTTCCATCCTTATAGCATCAGCTGGGACAATCGTCGGTGTTGAAGGCATTTTTTTAACCCAACTAAATATCTAGTCGGATAATTATTTAACGTCACTACATTTCAAATGAATCAATTTAACTAATAATAAATTAATGTATTACAAATGAATTGGACGAGGATGAATTTCACTTGAAAATAAACTTAATAGAATGGAATAGAATTAATTATATATGTATATATATATCCTAAAACTACTGGAATTCCAGGTTATAATGGAATTCTAAGACATTCCCATGCCTTCTAGATCACGAATAATTGTTTTAGTACCTGTTGCTTATATTATATACACTTCCCCAATTATAAAGACACAAACAGACAAGAAGATATTTTGCGTTTCTTTAGCACACTACTATAGTTTATAGTTCTTTTATATAGTTTACTATTTTTATGTATCCGTATCTTGTGTTTGTATAGGTACATATATATATATTGCATATATATGTATGTATATGTATGTGTGTTAGTGTATATTTCTACTTATACAAGAACTGACACTGCGCGAACTAATGCTTAAATATTTAGGTTTGTATCTGCCTTGCGCGGTTTGAATTTTTTTCCGTTTTATACATATACAACATATATATGTGTATATATATATATATATATATATGAGTTTGTGTGTGTGTATGTATTATGCAATGCCAACATATACAAACTAGATTGGTATAATACTCAATGAGTATCTCAACTGAATTGGTCTAACTTTATGAGACAGTTTAATGGTTGCAGTATTGATTTTATATATTGTGTAACTAAACTGAAGGTGTACCTATTTTAGCACCCCTAAAAACATTTTAAAGGGTGTCCAACCCCTCCCACGACCCCCATTTACGATTCAGCCTGCCATGACCAACAGAGACAGCAATACCTATTGATTTTATCTATAAACTTCAAGCGCACGCGCAAACCGATTGTCTGTTTTAAATAACTTGAATTGATGTTTCTTTTTTAATATTTCTTTATGTCAAAGGTGATATGAAATACGAAATTTTCCAATTAAGAATCTGTACTGTACAGCCTACATATTTAGGTCATCAAAAATTACTTAGCCTTTCAATTTGTTTCCAGTTAATCGCTCGTTATGCTAATTTCAAATCAAATAAAAAAAAATTCTGTATCAATATCTAAGTTTTTTAATAATCTCAGAAATAATAAAAAAAGCATAGAAGATTTCTAATACAGTTTAAATTTTGTTATCTAAAACATATTAGTATGGGCAATACTTTCTTTTCTGCGAATGCATTGAAAAACATTTCATCTGAAGGTTGTTACAAATTAATTTAAAAACGCATTTGCCGTCTTCATAAATTTACTTACATAATTTGAAAGATAATTGCAAAGAACAGTTTTTCGATCAACGTCAACTGAATCTCGACAGCAACTTAGATCGGATACGATATACGACTCGATACGAATCGACTATTGAATGTTAGTGGGAAGGTTCCGGTGATATCTATCAACGTTCAAAGAAAATTTAATCTTTGAAATCGTTCAACTTGCTTTACTTTCGAGGTAGCGTTTCTGAGTTCACCGAATGGTAGTGGAAGGAGCTCTTCTGTGTCGTAACATGTTCAGTTCATAGAAATAGAGTAGGAAGAACGCGTTTCAAATATGCGCGTTGCTGGTAGAATTGAAAGCCGCCATTTTGATGGTTGGAAATTGGGGAATTTTGTTTTTTTTTATGTCAAAACAAACTAACAAAATTTGTTCATATCGTGCAATTCATACTAGGCTAAAATAGTGGAACAAAGTTACTATTGTAGTATTTTATTTACACTGAAATACATAACTGATGGAATTCTAAGTAGAAATTTGGAGCAATTTGCTACTGGTGATTAAATAGAACGAATTTCGTTAATTCATGGCGAATGTTCGTTCATTAGATTGAAGTGGTATATTTTTTCGCCAAATTGAAAAAGCGAATTTTTGTATAGGCTCTAACAATTGCTTGTATTAGAGTATATCCATGATGTTCCTCACGAATAGGAATCTCTAAAATATTCTTACACTTCAGGGAACATTATATACATTTTTCCGTAATATTTTTGTGCTACAGCTATTGTAAATACAGTTATGAATCCTGTGTCTTCCGGTAGGTTGTTATTATTCAAGACGACCATTTTTCTAATTTCAAGTGGTTGTCCAATGAAAAGGACTGCATTTATTTTTAATGTTCTTTTGCCACCTCTAACAATAAAATCCTCTTCCTTGAAATGTTTAGAACAAACCACCTTGCTCTTCGACCAAGTAAATCACTGGAATGCATTTAACCATTTTTGCAGTAGTTCACTCCGGGGAAAACAACAAGCGTATTTTCGTTATATAATATTGTAAACTTGCTAAAACGAATAATGCATTGTTTTATCATGTTACTTACGTATGAATTGAAACACCTTCAGGTTTAAACCTTCGGGCATTAGAGCAGCCTGGGACCGAACAAGGCATGCTTTAAAGTCTTTAAAAACAACACAAATCGATAACAAAACACGAAACACTCGTCGAAATAAAGTGACACTTCCACCAGGTTACCGTGTTTAACAATACAACCATAAAAATGGCTGCCACTAGTGAACCCCGCTAAAAGAGGATGCGTAGTCGTCGAAGCGCGTTCTCCCCACTCTATTTCTATGGTTCAGTTACTCATTATTAGAATAAGTATAATGTTTTAACACAACGCGTCAGTAGTCTTTAAAACAGGTATGAGCAACCTTTGCTTGGTTGTGGGCCTAACTTCAGGACATTAATCAAGTCGCAGGCCGTAGGTAGATCATAAGTAGTAGTAAATAAAAAGCGACAAAAGTTCACGCATTTATTTATAATATACAGATAATACAAGAGTTACCTAATGATAAAAAAAAAAGATAAACAATCAGAAGAAATTAATGAGAGGCTTGAGATTGAAGTTCAAGAACAAGATGATCAATATTCGGGTCAATTCCACTGGTACACAAGCGCAAATTGTTTTCTAAATTTTCATCTGTAAGCCTAGTACACTGCTTAATTTTATTAATTTTCACAATTGAAAAAAACTGTTCACATTTATAAGTGCAATTGCTGTGACAATAGTTTCAGTTGTTCAGCATAGCGTCCGTAAACAAAATTTTCGTGACTGGATAGTGTTGAAACATGAAAACAGTTTTCATTTTTCAACACGTGTTCTGTGATTGCTACCAAGAATGCTAAGTCACACAGCCATGTCGGATCACGTATTTCACGTATTTAAATATATTAAGAGCAACGGTATCTCTAGGGTCATTGGAAAATGGAAGATAGATGCAGAGAATGCTTACGCCACATCGCCGCAAAAACAGCAGCTCGTAGACTGTTCCTGTGTGTTGTTGGACCTATATAATGAAGACTGAGAATAAAACTTGGGTTCGTTATTATGAACTCGAGTCCAAGCAATACTCCATGCTGTGGCATGAAAAAGGCAACACTCCACCCTGGAAATTTAAGATGTCACAGTCGGCCGGAATACTCATAGCTACAGTTTTTTTTTTTTGGACTGAGAAGATATCCTGTTAATTGATTACAAAGATAAAGACGTTTCCATATCTGTAGAATACTACGCTTCAATCCTGGTGTGGTTAAAAAAGTCATTAAAGAAAAAAGAAGGGAAACTGACTTCTTCTGCACTACAGTGATCCCGTCTACCACAAGAGTTGTGTTGCGCTGGCTGTCGTGCATAAAGTAGGCTCCGATATTTTGAATCACCTATCCTATAGTCCAAACCTGGCTCCTATTTACCTCTTTCCTAAAATGAAAAAAAGAGCTGCCTGTGAAGAAATTTATGAGCGATGAAAAAGTAAAGAACGCAGTTTCGGCGTATTTTTCAGACAAAGATAAAACATTTTTTATGAAGACACTTATTTCAACTTTTATAGGTGCTAGATGCGAATGCATATCAAAAAACCATATTTGAATGCCAAATTCGATTTCAGCACCCTTCAAGACGTCAGTATACACTTTTTCGTGGCAATTGGTGGCTTGACCAAAATTGCAAATTATCATGGGAAAAAACGACAAATACATCAATTTGTGCACAAGTCTGTTAATTGTACATGAAATAGTAGTTCTCAATCCGTAGAATACAAATGTGTACTTCGTTAGAAGTATGTTGGACAATTGACGACTGAAGTTACAATTGGACAAGGAATTTGTAATTGAAAAAGAAATTGTAATTGAATTTTTAAAAAACAAAACATATTTAAATTCAAATTACAAAGACTTCACAATTTTTAAAGCAATTAAAATACCAAATTACTTGAAAAGACAAAGAAATTAATTACAATTACAATTACTATTTCTAAAGTAATTTGTAATTGTTAATTCCTGTTTGAATGAATTCCTGCGTCTGCTTAAAACTGCATCAGCAAATTGTTAAATTTATAATAATAACAATCTTTATTAGCAATTGCTATTAAAATATACAAATATATTGCTTAGAAACTAAAACTTTTTCTATAATATATTTACGGACTAATTGTTCAAATATTCTGTTTCTTAACACTTAAAAAACTATACATATACATTCCATATGCATACACACATAGATACATAAATACTCCTTACACTTGAGTTGCATATATGCATTAATGGTCCTCAAAAATGTGCTTTTGGTTCTTCCCTGCAAGGGCAAATTACGATGCCAGTGTTAATAAAAAAAAATGTTTTTTTAAATAATCTCTAACGTCATTTCTCACAGATACGTTTCTGTGAAATCCCCATGGTGAGCGTCGGAATTGAATCAACACGTATAATCTTTTTCCCGAAATGCAATAATCGTTAAAAAATACCTATTTATAATAATTAAAAAAATTATTTTTATTTGCCCAAGTTCCATAACAAACACAAAATTTTCCAACTTTGCCAAAAGTACGCGTAGGTACTCTCTATCCCAAATCATAAAAGAAATCTAAGTTGAGCGTCAAAATTAAATCAGCCTGTATATTATTTTTTCAGATATGCAAAAATCACTAAAAAAATTACTATTTATTTAAATTAAATACGGAAAGATCTATATATTTCCAAACAACCTTTCCTATTTTCCTATTTTTTCCCTGTATTTACAATTTAAGAAAATTATGGTAAATGACAATGATTTAAAATAGTCACATTTTCTAATTAAATCCTCTATTAAGTCCCAAAATTCTTTTTTCAATTTTTTTGTATTACCTCAGATAAAAAAAAATAATATCTAATATTCTGATATTCTCTAACTACAACAAAAACCTTGTTTGTTTCATCCCGCTTCTAAAAAACGTGCTGTATGAATAATTCGATTGTAAAGTAAGCCGACATACGTTGCGATAGTAGTTCCATCTGTTATCCAATAAATTTATTTTCAATTTAGCTGAGCAAGTATCGCTCAGCAAGTACCTAAAGAAAATTACAATGACTAACATTATAGTCACAGTAAAGAAAATAAGATGAAAATATCGTAATTCTGCATTCAGGCCCCATCTTTTGCCATTTGCCATTCATTAATGTTATTTTTTGTGTTGCCAATCTCTCTCTCTCTTCATATACATCAGCTATCTCAATCTCCCTTATCTGTGATAAAACACCCACGAGGCAAAAGCACTATATGCTCACTTGTTCTACATTAGCAAATACGTATTTTCATCCTTCTCTGAAATTGTGATTTTGCCAAATGGGCAAATCTATCCCACTTGTCAAAATCACTATATGCTCACTTGTTCTACATTAGCAAATACGTATTTTCATCCTTCTCTAAAATTGTGATTTTGCCAATGGAAACGAAAATACCATAATTCAGCATTTATGTGCCATCTATTGGAATAAATTGTGGTTATAATTCTTATAATTGATGTTGTTAATGTCCCCATATACACCGGCGATCCGTAAGTCGTAACCTACCTTATCTCTGTTATTCTCTAAACTAGTCTTGAAAATATGAATGCACAATTTTAATTTGCTTTAACATTTTAAGGAGGCGATATTAATCATATTTTTATTATCATTGGTAATTTGACTGAGTGAATATTAAAATGGAAGATCAACATTTAAAAACCGTAAGAAACTCCCGTCAATCGTATATTCTAACCTAACATTATGTTTTCAAGTTTAAAGACTTTCTGACATTTTACAACTTATTGTCCGAAACATGTTTCGGACGATGCGTTAGTAATATGACTTCTAGAAGTATTGATGAAGATGAAGCAAATTGCGTGGAAAGATGCTCAACGAAATTTATTAATTGTAATAATAGGTTGATTAAAATTTATGCAGTTTTACAAGAAAAAATTGTCACCAGTAGGATGAAGGCTATTGAAGAGGAGAACCTGAAGCAGCAAGCTTTATTACAGCAAGAAGTAATTAGTCAAAACACAGAGATACAGGAACAATCATGATTGAAAGTTTATGAGAAAGAAATTTGTATATAGAAAATTGCAAATGAATTTTCATGCAATTAATTGTTACAATTTATTTGTATTTTATAGATTTATTATTGTAGATATATTTATATTTTTTTTATAAAACAATTTCAAAAAATAAATGTACAATTGAATAATAAGTGTTTTGCTAAATAAATAATGAAAAACGCCAACGTAATCCTACCCACGAGGCAAAATCACTATATGCTCACTTGTTCTACATTAGCAAATACGTATTTTCATCCCTCTCTAAAATTGTGATTTTGCCAAGTGGGGGGTACTCTTTGCTATAACTAGATTGTTTCTTTAATATCACAAAATTTCTTTCATGACTTCATACAAATGATCTTCCAAATAATTCACACGTAATTTATCAAATAAATTTACAAAAAAGTTCTTTTTATGATTGTCATTTCTTTCAATACCAGTAAAAATATGTGACTGCACTGTGACTGTGAAATATCAATAATGCCGACCTTTGATTTCCCGGTTTAGGAAGTGGGGAAAAACGCCTGCGCACTGCGACAGGCGACGTCAAGTTAGACGCCATAGTAGCTTTCTATGTATTTTGTGGTTTAATAACGTCTGTTGAAGGATTTTTTCTGAGTCTTCTATTTCTGTTATTATATATTTGAAAATGTCGGAATCTGAATCACGTAAGCTTGCTGATTTACGTGTTGTGCAGCTTAGAGCTGAGTTAGAAAAGCGTGGCTTAGATAAAGCGGGTGTTAAACAGATTCTCATTGAACGATTGCACAAGGTACGTGTATAATATTTGTGAGTAAGTACTATAAAGTAAAAAGTGAAATTTTTGCAGGCGTTAGTTGACGAAGGCTTGGATCCTGAAGTGTATCAATTTGATATGACTGATAAAAAACAAAAAGCACCTAGTGCATCAAGTAAGCCTTTCTTTTTTACTTTTATTGTTTGGCTGGGGTATTATTTGATTGTAAAAATAAAAGTATAAAATTCTATTCTTTAGTATTTCTTTCTTGTTTGTGTGAAATTTTAATAATAAACGAACTTTAATACAATTAAATGTAAGTTCATGTAGTAATTAAATGGTTTGGTAGTATGTGCATATACAGGTTGGTCCAAATGTATGTATATCATTACTGATTCATTATTATTGATCTTAGAAAATTCGGTAAATTAGTGTATTTATTGTGTTCTTCACTATTGATTGCTTTTGCTGCCGATTATATTTGTGATTAAAAAACGGTGATTATTGCATTTTTTTAAACTAATCTCATTTTTAAATTTGTTCTTAATTGACTATCACATCGTAATTTGCCATGCATCATGTTATTTCCTAAGATATAACACCAAATCACATTATATAACACAAATCATTTGTAAAAATTCATGAAATTTTCTTTTCAATATTAAAATAATATGTGTATATATCAAAAATTAAAGTAAAATATTAACTTTTATTCATCATGATAGGCCGCCCTCTGCCTTCTACTTTCAAAAAGGTTGACTTTTAAAAAAGAAATTCTTGTTCATTTGTTCTTTTGGAGGTTGTAGTTGACTTGTTTATGTTCTTTCATTATGCAGTATATAGTTGGACGTAGTGTCTTTATTTTACTTAGTGTTTCGGAGATGTTGATTACAATTACTGTTGTTTTACTTTTGCAGTCTGTTGGTTTAACATTTTGTACATATATTTGACTGTATTTTTTTCAAATATACCAAGTACTGACTGTGCGGTAACAATATCCTTTGCTTGGCTGATCACTAATGTTTGTGTTGTATTTAAAAGTGCTGATTACATTTAAAATAACACAGTAAAATATAATAAATCAAGGCACCAATGTAAGAAAAACTTCACAGATTATGACTTGGTTTATGCAGCAACCATTAAATCTCTTAAAATTTTACCATTTTGGCACAATATGATTTAAATCGCAATTTATTCCGAGACAAGGTATAGTAAATTAGGCAGAAATAGGAAAACCTAGAAGATACATTAGTTGATATGTTGCTTAATACAATTTAAGATCTTTATAAAATTATACAATCATCTCAATACAAATTTTGATTAGTAAATATATATATATATTTTTGATTTTAGATATTAATGTTTACAAATATTTATCAAAATACATATTTATATCAACAAATATATTTTAAAATTACACCACATTTTGAATATCATAAAAGCGAGTACTACTTTTGGAAAGCTGATGAAGTAACATATTGGGTATCCTATGCAGCCAGATTTTGTGGTTGAACCATTTAAAATTATCTGTACGAGTATAGATAAATACTTGGTGCATTTTTTCGAAAGTTTATCAGATATTTTACTTTTACTATATTCTTAAAACTATAGGCTTTTGTTTCAGATTCTTTAGAATAGATAAACAGCATAAATTTGAAGAATCAAAAATTCCTTCTTTTTTTTATTTTGCTTATATACATATTACTTTTTGTTTTAATAGACAGCTAGCTAGAATTTTTATAAAGTAAATGCAGGTTTTTTTTTTGTTAATATTTATTGCTAATTATAGTACCAGTGTATTTAAACTTTTATATTACAAATTACAATCTTTATCAAAATCTTTATATACAGAAGATGTTGAATCAGTTGATTAATTTATGTATTTGGCTACAAGTGTGCTTATTTCTAAAGTAAATTTGAAGTAGTATTTTATACTTGAATCTTTAAGACTCTAATGTAGCCATAAAAATAATGTTGAAATGACTTCTAAATTTACTCTTTTTTAATTTATTTTTAATAGATTCCGCCGAAACTGAAGAAGATCAAGTTGAAGAATCTACTGACAAGGAACCTGAACAGGAAGAGGTAATTAAAAAAGTTGTGTTAACGTCTTGTGCATCTTAACATTATTTTGTAAATTGATTATAATAGTTTCAATAAACATGTATTCCAGGTTAAAAATGATGAATCTAATGAGAAAGGAACAGCTAAAGATGAAACAAAGAAGGAATGTGAAGGTGACGAAAAGAAAACTGAAAAGGCAAGTGAACAAAAACAGGAAGGGGATGCTAAGGAAAAAGTTACACAAGATAGTAAGGAAGATAGTACTATACAATTAACTCTAGATGAAGAAGAAGTGTTACATGATAATGATGTAAGTTATTTATAACTATAATGTTACTGTAGAATAAGATCTAACATACACTAACTACTGTTTATGTAAATTTGGTCAAACATAAATATGATCAAATTGCAAACAACAAAATAATATATTCAAAAAATATATAATCACATAATAGAAAGAGAAAAATAATACTAAATTAATAATAAAGTAATCATCAATTATTTATACTCGTTTTTCGTTAATATATCTTTTGGAATTAAATATGGCCTGAATAAGATGTGTCATCTCCTAATTAATTTGTGGATTGTTTCCTCATGTATATTGTCATATTTGGTAAGAAAGCGAGGATCTATTTTTATTTCCGTTATATTTTCATTATTTTACTGCTTACTTCTAATTTGTCAAACATCTGTGAGTCGCATGTGTATACTAATTATCTGCTTTTAAGATGCTGAACATTTAATTTATTTTGTTTCAGGCTGAGAATGGTGACAATGAGAATGCCGCTAAAGAAAGTCCAGCTGCTTCAGGTATGAAAATTAATTTTTTTTAATTCTATTTCGTGTCTATTGTATTTGTTCTTATCAACATGCGTTTAAAAAAATGATTTAGTAGCCAAGATGTTGAATGTCAAAAAATCAACTGCAATAATATTTGCGTTACCGAAGAATTTCCAAATTAACATGCGCATTTGGTGTGTATATCAAGAAAAGAAGTTCCATGGTTGCTGCAGTTAATAATATTTAAAAGAAGATGTTTCAATAAAGTTTTGCCTACTGGATCTCTAGCAGAAGAAAAGAAGTTCCAGGGTCAATGCAGCTAAGAATATCTAAAAGGCAACAGAAGGTTTCATTGAAGACTCCATTTCCTTTTGGATGTGTACCAGGTGTCAACTATAAGATATGGAGCATAGAATTTGTGAAGAATAAAGAATGGAGAATCTTCAGATTATTAAACGTAAAGACACTTCTTACACCACCAGTATACTTCCATTGAGAGGACATGGAAAATTATTGCAGTTGATTTTTATTTTCATGACTTTGATCTTGGTTATAAAGCATTTTTCAACATGAGAGTTACTTAGTGGTATTATGAATTTACATAGTTCTTCTATATGAAGGTGTGAAAAGTGCGTTCCTTATAAATACATATTTATTATAAAAGCATAATAAAAGAAAACAAAATTACTAAAAAAGAAAAAGTATAATATATCTACCAATTGTTTATTTTATGTTCAATTGGTATTGGTTCATTCTTTTTATATTCTTTACTGATTTGAAATCCTTTTTATTTTGGCTTGGCTTTCAAATACACTAGCTTGCGTTATTGAATATTTAGTATTGTATTCATTTTTAAAAGAAGTGAACTCAGAATACGGGGCCTTCAAACTCAGTGACTGACTATATTTGATTTACATCGGTTTGTTACTATAGATGAGAAGAAATCGGCAAAAGATGCTCCGGAGACTTCCAAGGATGCACCGGAAATAAATCCGTCGCAACAGGATGCCAAGAAGGACGAAAAGACAGCAGGAGAGAATAGGTTGGTTTTCCATCAAATTCGCTCTTCATCACCCTGTTTTGTACCTTGTACGAAAGATAGAATATGCATATTAAAAATCCTGATGGATAATGTACCCATTAAATATACAAACACAAATGTTTTGACAAAAATGCTGCTCCATCCATATACCTAACATGTAAAAAACTTCACTATGGATATCTCTTTGAGAATTCAAGATTTAACAGGATAGCAAGATTTATATTTATTTTGTAAGCTCTTCTTGTAACTGGAGGTGGAAATATACTTCAATACGCGTAGAAGTTAGGAACAACATTTCATCGCCAGTGTTTGATCCTGCTACTTTGCTACTGCAACACGCTGTCATTCCATCATCTATCTTGAATTCCTGATCGCTAAAACAACAATTGCTGCACGTTGTCAACTGGCACCTGTGAAGAGGAATTCAAGAATTTTCAATCAGACTAAGCTTCTTTGATGAGAATTGCAGAAAAATACATGTCCATATATTTTTACGAAAATGAAAAATAATGTGGTACAAAATGTAATCTTTCTTGGGATAAAAACGAAGTCATAGTACGCCTTAAATGAATTTTATTTATAAGAGTAAAGGGAGTATGTTACAACAATAAAATAAAATACGTTTTGTAAGAATACCAATGGGTAAGAGGTGGTAAAGTATTAATGAATTATAAAATTTAAATGTTTAGTGTTTTTTGCAAATCATTACAATTTATTTTTTATCACTAGCGTAGTAGATACATTTTATTTTATATTTGCGAGTTTAATACAGTATTAGGAACATTAGCTGACATTAAAGGAAAAAAGAATTTTTACGGGTACATTTTTTGCAACAAATACATTTCAATATTTTAATATTGTCAACTGTATTTGAACCTTGTACATTATTGCATTATATTGGACATTTTGAACTACTTTTATATAATAATGTAGATCATCAATATAATTTCGATTAATTTCGTTGTTTGTTCTTCATTTAAATACTATAGTTATATTTATACATTTATAAGTATTATACATTTCCGGTGACTTATAAATAAAGAGATGGCACGAAGTAATTTGATCATCTGTAGATTCATTCGAAGGGAAATAAATTGTTGGGGGGGGGGTTCACTGTTCAAAACTCGAATATAGTATAATTAAAGTGATATTTATTTCTTTTACGGTATAATTTTATTAATAGAATTCTTATAATTAAGGCAGCTCATGACATTTAAGTTGAAATTGTTTTTTTAATTTTGAGAAATATATTAAAACATGAACCCCTCAAGAAATTATTAAGCATACTATACAGATTGTTAATTTGAATTTTCGTCATTCTAATAAAATACACACTCCATCACAGAACATTGGAAATAATAATAAATGAATAAATGTCTTTATTTCCATATACATCTGCAACATAAGTATAATAACAATAATATTAAAAACATTGACAGGAAACTTATTTCAAGCTAAACGAATTAATACATCTTGTTAATACGCGACTCGGACGTGAAATACCAAAAATGATAGGAATTAGATAATTATTTTGTGGTTAAATCAAAATGATTAAAATTCAATTCTTAATAAAGTGAGATCTTTTATTCGACACATTCATTTACTTGTAAACATGTTTTTGTCAGTGTTTTAAATTGTCTTAAAAGTTAATATTATACTTGTATGAGACATAATGTTATATAGTCATTTAATTCTGAACATTTTATTAAAATGACCCTGATGAAGCATAAAATCTTTATGTGAAACATTGGATGAAAAATTTCATTGTGCCTTTTTTTTCCGTAATAATCTGTGTAGAGGAAATGTGTGTGTATGTTATTATAAGCCTAGAATAAAAATTAACAATCACTCATATCTTTATCATATTTACTTATTTTTATATTTTATGAGTGCTCCTTGTGGGTGTTGTTTATTCGACTTGTGAGTGCATTAATTTAGTATTCAATTATTTAAATTCAAAATTACGCATATCAATACAAAAATTTCTGACAAATAGTTGGAGTAAAAGTCTATAATTGATCTAGCAGGTGATGGTAGTAGAAATAATCATGTCTTCTATAACAAATATGTGAATTTTTCTATTGAAGCCTTCCAGAACGTTTTCAATTTATATCGTTTCTTTGTAAGGAATAGTCTCCAAATTCAATTGAGTTATTTTGAAGTTCTTGGATCCTGTTAATTGCTCTGTCTAAATTTAAAATAAAAAATCAAAGTAAAAGGGGGGGGGGGAAATGCTTGATTATTATTGTTGTCATTGGAAATCCTACAGCCACTTTCGAAACGATTTGTTTTCAACAATAAAAATAAAAATATCTATTTTCTTTGTTTATTGTTTCTTTTGAACTCGTACTTCTTACCTTTATTACTCTATTCTTTATAATTTTAACATACAGCCCATCTATACTTTATAACATCAAAGGATTCTTTATCTATTAATAGAACATAAAAGATTGCACAGTTTTGCTAGATCATTTGTGGTGTAGCTTAGGATTTGCTTTTCAGCTCTTGCGATCTCTATTTTCGAGGATACTTCACTATTTCATCTCCATATAGTATCTGTTTCTTAAATGAATACACTCAAGAAGATTTTTTAGGTAGTCTTTTTTTTTATTTTGATGTCCAAAAAGTTTATATCTTCTATTTAATGTGTCTTGAGTGGTCACTTCTAAAAACAAGGAATTGCGAGTTAATTAGTAATAACAGACGACCTTGAATTTATTTCTTTGTACCATTGCATAGGTTTAAGAAGCTGAACTCTAATGATTGTTAAAGCATTCTCATTTTCGGACATTAGATAATCGTATACATAACAACGTATAACAATTTTAAAACATGACGCATGCGCTTAAGAGTTATTGTTAAAATTTTGACATAAGTACTACTTTCATAAACTAATTTTTATGTATAATTCTGTAATTAGAATTTACATTTGTCATAGACAGGGACTAGATGCAGTACTTCAGATGGATTGGGTTGGGTATGAATTTACTACTATGCATAACTTCAAAATATGCAGATAAGATAAACTCAAGCGAAACTAAAATTTAAACTATAGATTTATTTTATTGAATTTCTAAGCTAATTTTCTTTAACAAAATGTCATTACAGTATTTCTTTTTCTCTGAATTTATTTTTACTTGATAAATATTATAAATAATTTAACACAAACATAATCAAACGAATCATAGAACTTTTTTAACCTCTTACTATAGTTAGGAAATTGTTTCCAGTTTTATTCGTCTTCTACTGACTAGATAAAACTTTACAACATAAATTATTTTGAAACTGCCTATTTTTCTACATCGTTGCCAAGAAACACGGCTTATTCGAGTTTCTTTTATGTGAGAATCATGTAGAAGAAGTTAATCTTGGTACATTTTAAATTAAAGTGGTATTTGGCTATATATTGATTTTAAGTATAAGCGGAACAAACTGGTATTAATTATTTGTGTGTCATCTTTGTGTTGTGTGTATTCATGAATGAATACATTTTTTGTCTACAAATGGTGTCTATAGAATTGAAATATTTCTTGAGTTGTGTTAGAGCAGCAACATTGCAGCGTTTCTTACTCTTTTTAGTCATGCGCAGTATTAGACCATTATTTGTTTTAGAAAAGAGTTATCATTACTTGTTATTTATTAAAACAGCGTGTTTTTGGGAATAGATTGTTACTCGGCCCTATGCTGTATCATTTACGTTAAAATAACACGATTTAACAGATAACGATAACATGTTTTGTAAATAATGGTATGATGTATCACATCATAACGCTAACGTTATAGACTGTGTTATAAGGCAATTGTTAAAATAAAATCAACTTTTGTACACAGCAAGAGAAAGATATTAATACAATATTCATGAAGTAAGAGTGAGTTAATCTAATATTCAGAATTTTAGGTTAACTTTGACATGTTATGTGACTTTTTGTATTTAGTTAGTGTAAAGAGTTAAAATTTGATCTAAAATCGTTGAAATTCTTATATATTTTTCATATTTAAGTCATTGTATGTCGGTAAATGTATTATTTTAAGAGAGCATTTTATATGTAAACTACAGAAATTAAATTTGATTTTTGTCGCGTTTTGTATATTATCTTCAGGATAACTGTAATTTAACTTACTATTTGTTTAATAAAAACTTGATATTCAGTTTTTGAAAGGTTTTCAACTGAACAATATTGAAATTCCTTGTAGAAATTGTTAATTATATTAATTTTTTGTGAGTTAACTGTGGTTATATCTACATATCCAACAATAAGATAAGATTTCGATTATAATTTAAAATCAAATGGTAGCTGAAGAAAAAACTTTTGAAGATGTGTTGAGGAAAATAAAATCTTAAGTATGAAAACCAAGCCATTAGAAATTAGTAAAATAAACCAATTACCTATAATAATAATAACATAATAGAAATAATACACTTGTATATAATATTACAATGAATATATGGCGCCCAAATAACAAGTAGTGAATCTATTACAACGATTGTAATTAAAAGTACATATTTTTATATATCCACACAAATAACTTTATTTTATACAAGACCGCGCATGAACACTAAAGTTGCAGTTTTCCAGAGAAATACATCTACTTTATTTTCCATTTAATTTGACAGTAAAAAAAAATAGGTGTGAGCACCACACGACTTTCTTATACGAATATATGCGGTCTGAATTTTTCATGCAGAAATTCTTCAAAGCTAGGTTTTCAGTAAAATAAAAATAAATTGCAAATAGTAATTATCAAATCTTTCCTCACGATATTTTTCAATTTTATATGATTGCCCAAATGTAATTAAATTTATTTCTGATGAGTCGATTTCTTAATAGCTCTGCCCTATGGTAACCAATTATTTCCTTGATAGTTTATAAAAAAAAAAGTATATTCAAATTTGTAATTGTTTAAATATATAAATATTACGAGCTGTTGTGAAAAAAATAAATAACATATACCCGTAACGTGTTTACGTTATATAACTTATACGTTATACGATTTTCGGATTTCAGTAATTGGTATATGTTATATGGGGATAACGTACATATTTATAACAGAAATGATACAGCATAGAGTCGATTGTCTTAATATTTAATTAACATAATAATAATAATGGTTGCAAATCATTTATCCTTTTGTTGATTATTTTACATTAAGTTTGCGTTTTAAAACTGGTTTCGTAATTTATTTTCCACAAATAAACTCGTGTCAGTGCAAGTTTCCAAAAAAAAAATTTAATACGTATCTGTTAAGGAAACTTCCTAGTTTGAAAGTACCGTAAATAAAACTCAAATTCAGTTCAAATACACATTTATTTAGTTCGGTGTGCGCCGAGAATTTCGGGGCCGCTCTTGCATCGAACATAAGATTACAACAGTATCTTATTTACTAATTTACAAAAGTATACAACAAATGCAAATTATCATCGGTCGTGTAAATCAAACAATTCGAAATTTAAGTTTCGGTATTAACTGTTTTTTTTTTATATAAAAACCGTCCTATACTTTATTTAAATTGATTCTTATGTAGAGCCAGTTTATCAGCGAACTGGATCAGTGTTCCATATTCAAAGCATGCATTATAAATTATTAACTCTTCTCTGATTTTATAGTGAGGCAGCTGTCAATCCGAAACTTAAAGGGATCAGCGATTCGCAGAACCGAAATTTGTGGATAACAAATATATCGCAGAACACACGAGCAACCGAGTTGAAACAGGCATTGTCCGCGTATGGTAAAGTTATTGGTGCCAAGGTGGTCATAAATGCCCGTTATCCTGGTGCCTGCTGTTACGGATATGTGAAAATGGAAACCGTTGAGGATGCAAACAATTGTATCAGCAAGTTGAACAACACCGAGCTCAATGGTCAAATTATTCGTATAGAAAAGGTATCTCTTCTTTAAATCTCTCTTTTTCAGCCAGTAAAAACCACAAATTCTCCGTGTATGCTAAATTTCCTAAAACAGACACTTTATTTTGTCGAAAAATTCGCAATATGTCGGAAGGGATTGTTCCTAAACTTTTGTTCAAAAGCCGATTGAAAAATAATTATTAGTAGTAGAATAAGAGCAAGAAGAAAAAAATTAAAATTTTAATGACGTCAAGTGTTATGTTACATTAAAAAAAATTGGGTTTGTGTTCATTTTGTTTTTCCTAATATACAGTAAAGGTTCGCTAATCCGGACCTCCATTAATCCGGACAAAATTAAAAATTGTAAGTTTAACATGATGTACCTTGTAATCCGGATCGGCCATAGATCCACTACTCCGGATCGCGCGTCGTGTGTTTTCGTTAAGTACAATGAAGTCCCGGTTACATACGACACATAAACAGGGCAATCCCCGAATCAGTTTGAATCAACATGGCCGCGAAAAGAGCGCACAAAACGTTGACCATCGGCGAAAAACAAGAAATATTACAAAAGCTGAATAGTGGTGTTAGTGGAAAAGTGTTAGCAGAAAAATATGGTGTCTGAACATCCACAATTTCTGACATTAAGAAGAATTAGGTATGGACTTTTATTCATTAACTGCTAATTCATTCATTATTGAATTTTTGTATTTACACAGTTATATCGCAAGCTGTGTCTCATTACCAACACGTAGAAAAATTATCCGAAAACCAGAATATCCAGAAATGGAAAATGAATTATACAAATGGTTTCTGTTGCAGCGAGAAAGACATGCAACCATCTCAGCAAATATTTTATGCGAAAAAGCCGTCCAAATTTATTCTAAATATTATAATGACAATAAATTTATTGCTAGCAAAGGATGGATACATAAATTTAAAAAGAGGCATGGCATTCGGCATCTTAAAGTGGTTGGAGAGAAACTATCGAGCGATTCGTCTGCGGTAGAACCTTTTTTACGAAAATTTACTGAAAAAATGAATGAGTTGAACTTACTCCCAAACCAAATATACAATGCAGATGAATCTGCATTGTTTTGGAAATTGCTGCCCAATCGAACATTGGTACACGCCGAAGAAAAAACTGCTCCAGGATGAAAAACTTCAAAAGAAAGGTTGACTTTTCTTGCCTGCTCAAACGATGATGGTACTCATAAAGTCAAAATGATGGTCATTGGAAAAGCAAAAAATCCCAGAGCATTTAAGAATTGCGGGAGCCTCCCCGTTGAGTACTACTCAACAAAAAATGCTTGGATGACATCTGGACTTTTTGTGAAATGGTTTCATGAGTCTTTCGTTTTGCAAGTGAGAAAATTTCAGGCACACAATAATCTTAATGGAAAAGCTATTTTATTAATTGACAATGCTCCTAGCCACGCATCAGAAACCCAGCTTACAAGTGATCATGACCAAATTGTCACTATGTTCCTACCACCCAATTGCACCCCACTTATTCAGCCCATGGACCAAAATGCGATACGTTTAACCAAACTGTATTATCGAAAGAGCCTTTTGGTCCATGTTCTGTCTTTGGAAGCAAGTGATATTACAAAGACTCTTAAGAGCATTACTTTAAAGGATGCCGTATTTTTGCTTGCTGATGCTTGGGAGAAGCTTTCGCCAGATGTTATAAAAAAATGTTGGAGGAAAATACTTTGTTATTCAGCTAATAAGATCACAACAAATTCAGAAAGTGAATGGGATTCAGATGAGGAAATTCCGCTGCTTACTCTTAAAGAGAGATGGAATTTCGAACGTCAAGAATTTGTTGAACTCGGAAATATGTTACAGCGAATTAACGATGACAATTATCTACCTGAAGAAACTGAAATTGATGAATGGATCGTTGGAGATGAAGAGCGTTTGCCATTAGATAGCGATGATAGCTTTTCTTCCGATGAAGAAGCTTCCAAAGATGAGCTGAGAATTAAGCATGAAGAGGCTATTAAGAGTTTCAGCACCTGCATTCAATGGGCTGAGGAAAATAAAGTTGAATTAAACAGTTTAACTAACCTCAGAATGCTGCGACAGCGCGCGATGGAGGCTAAACAAGGCTGTATTCGTCAAACCAAAATTTCTGATTTTTTCCAGTAATATATGTAGTTATCTTTTTACGTATATTTGTATGTTATGTACTCAGGTATTTTCTATAAAAGACGTGTCACCATTTATTTTGCTTTTTACTCTAGTTTTAATATTACCTCCACTAATCCGGACGTTCTCATAGTCCGAATCGAGCCAGTTTTAATTGATCCGGATTAGCGAACCTTTACTGTAGATTGATTCATGTGCGACAAAAAAGTACATGTAGAACTGAATAAGTTACAAACAATACAGACTGTAAATGTATAATTTCAAATACGTACTTACAGAAAAAACAGTTGCGTAACACAATTTTGTTTTACTAGAGTCCTGGTTTCCTATAAAATTTTATGTTTCCCAAATTACTGACGTGCATAAAATCAAATATAAATTTGTGGTTTGATGTGAAGCTGTTTCCGTAAATATTATAAATAAATAATAGATGATAAGTATCTAAGAATATGCAGTTTTGTACTGCATAAAGTTTTGCAGACATGTTTCTGATTTAAGCAACTATGTATTACAATTAATAATTATTTTAATTTGAAATATGACTACCTTTATTTAAATGAATTAAATTCTAAAAAGGGCCGTTATATAAGAAACAAGTGAAATGTCAAAGCACTAAGCTGGACATTAAAGGTCTTCAGTGTTATGTTAAGAGGGTAAAGAATGAGAGAGATGCGTTAAAGCAGCGAAAATACTACCAGGATATCAACGATAAAGAGTGTAAAGTTAAAAAAAAATCGTAGCAAAATCAATTACTGTTACTATTCAATGTCTTCACAAAAACACTAAAACACCTTCACCACACGTAGCGTACAGAACAACACTGTTGTTCTGTACGCTACGGTGTGTGGACGGCGCGATTTTTAATCAGTGCTACTGATAATGACAACTTAGTTGTTGAAATACGTATTTAGCCATTTTTGTGCTTTAGTGTGGTGAAGGTGTTTTAGTGTTTTTGTGTAGTTTCAAGCCACAGACTCCAAGTTTAATTTCTCACTCATTGTCTTAGTAGACAGGAGTGCTATGGGGCTAAATTACAAAAATTCGAAGATAAAGACACGGTGTATGTTTACCTTGGCTAAATAAATCCTGCCTATACGACAAAGAACGAAACATCTTTACAGATATATTACAAAACATAATCAACACCAAGCAGTGGGAGGAAGTACGACCAGAACGAATTGTTAACGATTAGAACAAATGAGGTTGATTAGAAAATTGAATGATTCCTGAGTGATACGATCGGGGAGATAGATTCTGGTAAGCCACGTGTTCCAGCAGATTGTCGGTAACATGTAACTGAAAAAATGTTCAAGAATAGAGCCAATCCTTCTTTCACAAGAAACATAATGGTGGTGTATTCTCAGAAACCATATGCAAACTCGTTCTTCTACAGAGGTGTCTAGATATAACTCCTTCTACAATAGTGTCGTATAATATTCCACACTATGTCTGTTAATTTCTGCATCGTATAATTAGCTATGCCCGGATAAACATTAACGATCCTATTTATTTGTGTTTCGACAGCTATAGAGCTAATCGAATCCTAATATATTTAAAATGTTTGCCATCCCATCATTCTTGAGTGTAAGGAAGTAAGATCATAGAAAATTTTAAAATTAAACTTGAAACATAGAAAACTTGTAAACATTGGATGAGTAAATCAGGGACATTATTACTTATGTAATTGTTGGAATTGAAAACCATCTGTCTAGGCGTCGGGTACTAAAGAAAGGATCTCCTTGTACTGTTACAATTTGCTCTTCTAGTTTTATTGTACGCCACTCTTGGTCGACCAGCATTAGCATTTGTTTTAATAACCGTAGATGTTGATCCAACCTTTGAAATACATTTCCACTAGGATGTTTCCGATTTAGATAACGACGTAATATTTACGTTCTACCATAATAGCATTTTCATTACAGAAACCACACACCATGTACATATCGGCATATTTATTAAATGTAAAATCCATTATGAAGGAATAAAATAACAACATAGAAACGATAAAACACAATAGCACACGATAACTAAACAAAACATTACAAATAACCACGAAGAAGCAGAGTTCACACAAAATGAAATTAATTAATTGCACAGGTAAATGAAAAATTTGGCAGTAATGATATTGATTGAAATCACATTGACATATAAAGTCATTGCTCTACAACGTTGTCAGATGTGTTTTTCGTGAAAGTACGTTAATGAAGAAATTTAAAAACAAACTTTCTAATCAAAACGAAAACGTTTACGAAATAATACTAGTAAAAATTATTTTTAAAACTAAACTGCAGCTATCTCTAGGTGTTTTCGGAAAATGTATAGCATTAACCTGATCCGGTTTGGAAAGTACCTAACAGGTTCAGTAACTTTACCCGGTTAAATGAAACATTTCCTAACGCAATTGCGGTCACGTTGAGTAACGTAACGTAAACGTCTGCATATAACCTTATAAATACCTATCTTCATAACATAGTTTAGCTGTACTGGTAATACGACAGAAAAAATGGATGAGAGAGGGGGTAAAACAACCCGCATTACCCTACTCGCTTACCAGGGTTATGAAAATCGAACCGGGTTGTTGAATCCGGTTACTTTTTCGATTTTAACAACACGGTTGTTTTTACCCGACTGAATTAACGAACGCATTCATGCTAACCGTGTTGTAACCCCAATGACCGGGTTTAATTTCCGAAAACACCTTCTATTGACAGATATCGAAGAGGAAGGCTTTGTTACGCACTAAAAGTCTGAACTTCAAAAACCCTTGATAACAAACAAAACATGATACGACATTTTAACATTAAGATTTTTTATTCAGAACCGAACGAATTTATATACACGTTATATATATGTCACCACCACTTCACCGATTTATTTATTTTATATCAGTGATTCATTTTTTTTAATATGCATAGAAAATATAATGTATACTACACGGCCTCATAATATTAAATACACTAAAACTTGAGTCTAGATTGCTTCATCATTTCTTGGGAACTGCATTAATGTGAGAAATAATAATTTCAACTATCAGGTAACATATTTATTTTCTTCATTATATTCTGTTACTTTTACTTAGTTATTGTTACTTTTTTTTTTACTGTAATCTACATCAAGGTTAGGTTAAAGCAGAATTTAATCAATATTTGTATATCGCCCCCTGATTGTGATCAATTTCCAATTTCTCCTTAAAAGCGCTTTTTCTGTTGAATACTTCGTTAACGTTCTATCAGGTTAATCCATTAATAGTACAACTAACAAAAGGTATAGGAATGTTCCTTTGACATTTTTGAAATATTAAATTCTGGCAGCACTTACGATAAACTTATTTTGTCTAAATTAATAATTTGATGTTTTTGTTAGGTGCGTCCGGAACATCTTAATCCAAACTTGAATATGAACAAGAGAATAGATCGAGAAAAATCTAGACCTAAGTCGGCCGCACTTAAGAACGATGACAAACCCAAAGCTGTCAGCGATGGTAAATCAGAAAAGAACTCTGAAAAATCCGTAGAAAAGAAAACCGATGAAGGAGCCAAAGCTGAAGGCACAATTGCTGAACGAGAAGCCCTAAAGGTTTGTTTAAAATTATGTTTATAATATATATACATTTGCATTTGCTCATATCACTGACATTTTAAAGTCTCCTTTCTATTCACTCCCTCACTTCCTCCTTTTTTTTCCATTATGACTATTATCTTCACCTTTAGATAAGTTCTTCATAAAATTATCTATTAATAGTACATGTCACTATCGATAATGAAAATGGTTGATAGTGTCCATTACTATCTATAAATTAAAAAGCCTAAAACAAAAAAAAGACATTAATGTTTTTACCTACATGTATTTTTGTCGGTATATATTACTATAAAGCTTTAAAAATGTTTTAATTGTATTGATTTAAGCGTTTTGTTAAACTTCCCCAATTAACAAAAAATCTAAGACATTGATTGGAGTTCTATATATATAAACATGGAAGAAATAGTAAAAGTGAATGTACTGATATAATAATACAAACACCAAACAATTAAATAGTTGACTTTGAAATGTTATTAGTGAAAAAATATTAAATACATAGAACTATGGCGGCAAATTTAAAGTATTATCAGGCATTCGAAATCACACTGTATACATATATCCAAAATTATTTCTTTCTTCTATAAATAATATTGAAATAGGGAAACCACAGAGAATATTTAACAATTGTGTTCCAATTAAGTATGCCTGAACTTTTTTGACTTATATTACTGACATACAGTAATGCTAAATTTATACTGCTTTTTTTCCAAAACGTTTTTTGAAGCTATAGAAGGTATTCATAGGATAATTAGAAAATGAGACTTATGGATATGTTTCCTTAACAAAATATAACTTTGAGTACTGAATCTTTTTTTAATCTTATTTTTGTAGAATATAAGGTTCTATCTATAAGTGACAGTAGTAGACACCCAATAAATATTTAGTAACACAATATCAGTAACAATAATTGTATTACTTTATTTCCTATTAGATAAGTAAAATATGGAAAGCTTTGCGTTTGTTGCGTTTAGACTGATAGCTAACAATTTTCGTGAGTTTTGTACTTTTAAAGTAAAATAATGCACTTCTATTCGGAATAAACTATAATTATTTAACCTTTTTTAATAGTAGTTTGATTCTATGTTTCTAATAAAGAGAATATCTGTAGGATAATTAAAGTTCAGGACTTACGGATGTTTTCCAGAAATTGTATTAACAAAACGTATACTAAACGAAATAATATCAGTGTAGCAATGTAATGTCAAAATAGACTATCTTCGCATACTGTCATAATTAAGTATTTATCATAAAATCTACATCATATTTAAGCATGTTTATAAGGCATGATGTGGTAATATTCGTTAATTTCTGTAAAATATACTACAATAATAATAGTCCACATCTTTTATACAACGGAAAGTAAGGAAATTATTTCTTCAAAAGTTTATATTTGCAGAAATTGTCGATTTTTAAGTTTGACGATTGAACAATTTTTTGACATACAACTGTGACATTTTTACTGTTAATTCATGAGTTTTAAGGCTTTTTACTTAAAGCATTTTAAAAATTTAGTGAGTTACTTATTTATGAATTGAAATTAATAATTTTAGATAATGCTATGTGTTGTAATCTACGTCATGGCAACTTATATTTTTATATTAATAAGTTGTTTTATCCAGATATAATATTTTATAACTTTTACAACATTCTTCAATCAGACACAAGAGACTATAGGTATTTTTAAATAGTAAATTTTTAGTACTTTTCATTCGCAAGGATATTTTTTTATGTTTTTAGTTCAACGAATGATGCGTAAATCCAAAGAACATGCATTGAAATTTCAAAACAATCATTAAATTCACATAGTGAATTGATAGTCTCTACTAAATGAGCGCTTAACAGTTCTTTTATCGTAAGTCTTTTATTTCATAGGAATTTTTTAAGCATAGTACAATTTTCGACGAAAAATAACTCATCTCTGAAACAGTTAAAAATGGTTAATACAAACAAATTGATGTTGAATTAATCAACTCTTAAAGATTTTATTATGTGTAGCATACAAATTAAAAACATTTGTCTATTTAACGTAATAAATAAATATCAAAATGCGATGTACATACTTTATAGTAGTTAAAAAGACAAAAGGTATTTAAACAATTGTAACTTTTATTTATAGTACAATGGATCCTAAAGAGAAAATAATATATCTTGATTGAATCGGTCGTTACTTGCTGGAACTCAATTATAATTAGGGTTAAAGTAAAATACAATTTACAACTAAGTCCAACAACTAAACTCCAGTATAATCACACTTTATTTAAAAAATACGACATGTTTCGCTGCGATGTAGCTTCTTCAGGTATTGCGTTACTACTAAATACATTCTACAAATTTATGATTTTTGCAACACATTTTCTTCACACTTGTTCATTACCTAATTACTATAAATCTCGTAATGACTATATAATGTACTCTAAATATATTCTTAACAACTACCTACGTCTTTAACGATACCAGTTTAAAAGTTAAAAAATAAGTTGAACAAATTATTTCCTCTATATGTGACACTTCTAAGATCACTGAGTATACGATTTAATCAACCAACGTTTGTAATATTTCGACAGTTTATGCTACATTCGAAATATAAAACGAAGGTTTATTCAATTAAGTAAAAGACAATTCCCGATTATTTCGTAATTCTTTCTATGTACTTTACTTTGTACAAATTATATATTATACTTTCTTTTATAGAGGGCAGTTAGTGCGGACAGAAGAAGTAATGATCGACGACGTAGGCGATCCAGATCAAGAGAACGAGGTGAAAGGAGTTTGTCGTCGAAATCTAGAAAGCGGGAGCGTGACATGGTATTGACATTTGATAAAATAAAAGACGAACGCGACAGAGAAAGGAAACGCGAAAGAGAGCGACTGTTGCGCGAAGAGAAGCGCAGGCGCGAAGAAGCCTTACGTCAACGTGAAATAGAAAGAAGACAGCGCAGTGAATCCCAACGTTTAGAGCGTGAACGAGAGAAACTACGTCTTGAAAGAGAACGCCTGGAAAGAGAAAGGGCTGATTTAATGTTGCTAGAGCGCGAGAGACAAAAATTGGAAAGGGAAAAACTTGAATTGGAGAAGCTCGAACTGGAAAGAGTTAAGATGCGCATACAAGAAGAAGAGAGGCGTAAACGTCCGGCTCCATACAGTAGAGATAGGCCTTATGAAGAACGCAAACGCGTACCAGGAGATCGACATTTTGATGAACCACCTCCACCACCAAGATTCGACCCTCCTCCAAGGTAAGATATTACATCCACTGCATAGATGCAGAGCTTAATATAATACCCCCCATATAACTGAAATTACGTACAAGAAAAAAAATTAATCGAATTGATTAAGTTGAGTAAGGACATTTTTTTGACGTTCATTTAATATTATTTTTGCGGGCTGTTTTAATACAATCATTTTGGAATATTTTAGAGCTGACTTGGAACAGAATTCAAGAAAAATACAGCGAAATTGGGTAATTTAACGGAATTTTGTTTTGATATTAGATTTACGTTGAAACTATTAGAGATACTCCAACACAATTTAAATTTATTTAATTTTTATTGTGGCACATGCAAAATATTTTGGGAAGAGATGTACATATCAAAGTTATGTTTTTTCAAATGACATATTTTTATTCTATAAATCAAATTTGAGCAATTTTATGTCAAGTACTCTAAAATCTACTGTCTTTTTGAAATATTTGAAATTAATTAAAATCAGGGCTTGTTTCATTTAACACTGAAAGCACACGCAAGTATGTAAGCATTCAACAAAAGTGTCAGACTATTAAATGGGATAAAATTTTAATCCTGGGATTGTAAACTGTTAAAAAACTTACAATCAAGTTTGGCAATGTTCTTATTTTACGTAGAACAAGACTCGTTCCTGTACCTAATCTCAACATTTCTCTATTTATTGTTGTATGTTTGTATAATTAATTAATGCACACTCTGCCCTGGAGTCCGCTAGCAATACACGGACACGCGTTTCTATCTTCTTAGATCTCGTCAGCGCTGACGAGATGTAAGAAGATAGAAACACGTGTCCGTGCTAAATATACCAGCCAAAGGAATATTTAGAAAGAGTAAAAAATTCAGGCAATTAATTTATTTAAATGCATGAGACAAATATCCGAAATTTGTTTGCTTTCCGGTTGACCAGTCATCGCTTCATATCGCTGGTCTTAGTACGTAGTGACATGCATTTTAAAGTCCGCAAATATATTCAATATCAAGCAGCCCGACATACGGCGTTTTCTAAAACTAGGAACTTCCCCTAAAATCATCCTCGTGCATCTACTTACCGCATGGGGCGCCAGCGGACGGTGTATTTTTTAATAAAAACTTAAGAAGCATTTTATGAAAAAATTTTACAATAAAAAAAAATTAGAATATGGGAAAAATCCTAGAAAAGAATGCACTTTTTGGGAAAGTAAGTTGCATTGCCGTAACTATTTTCGTTTAAAAGTAAAAAATGATGTTTTTTTTTTAATTAAAATTTTCTAAAATGACTTTCCCATATTCTTTATTTATTTTCCATTCTTTTTTTAAAAAATATTTTTAATTTAAATTAAAAATAAATGTAAGAAATTGTTCAGCAAGAACAGACCACACAGTGTGACTGATATAGCCTCTTAATATATCTAATAAATCTAGTTGAAAAACGCTAGCATTATTTTTAATTGATATTAATCATTGATATTAAAAATTAAATTATAAATTTAGTAATATATTACTTAATTACTTATTTTTATTGTTTTGAGATTAGCAATACAGAGGTTGTTATTTTTCATTTATGATAAAAGTGAACTGTTTCATGCGTTCTACTTCACCTGCAAGCATTGCCAAAGCTGGGTATGACTTTTTATCACTCAGTGTAATTTTATCATTTAAGAGTCTGTATAAATCTTCTTTCTTGCAACCAGCCTTAGATCTGGAGACTAACTAACTTTGTGCGAACCTTGTCTGGGAACCTATATACGTATTAAAAATGATAAATGCTTGCATGATAGTTATTTTTTATTTTATAAAGTGCAAGGATATCACATTTTTTTATTACAGTGCCAAAACACAGCAGCCATCACCGTCATCAAATAAATTTAAGTCACCAAACAAAACTCATACGAATTTAGAGAAAGGGGATAATTTCCCACATAAACGGGATAGACATTATGAAAATGAACGTTCACACCTCCCACAATCATCACCAGCAATTCAACAACGACCATCATCACAAACTATGGTCAAATATAATTCTGAAGTATTTAATTTCAACAGGGAAAGAGATATGCGTGATGCTGCTCCTAGAGGTCGCGAAGCTCCTGGACCAACTGTTTCAAAATACAACTCTCAGTGAGTATAAGAAGAATATAACTAAACTTTGTGTTTATTAATTTTTCATCTAATTATATATCTTTCCTTAGGATTCCTAAAGATGCAAGGTATGGAGATCATGAACGAGATAGAAGTCCTCATTTTAGGGGAAACGTCAGAGATGAGAGAGATCGTAGACCAATGACCGAACATAAGGCAGATATGAGATCATCCAGGGATCATCGTTATGATGGACAAAAAGGTAAAAGATTTTTGATTTATTGATCAATTTTCACGGTATGAATTCGTCCACATGTCTATTAACGCACAAAGTTCAAAACTATACAATGTTGACATTTTACAGAAATTACTCGCTTAGTATTTTCTAGGGCCGATCGAGAAATAAATTAAATGTCCGCTAACTCGTGCCGCACTACTGCTTTTTTAAAACAAATTTGGACTTACATCATTAACTATTTAAGAACAAATTCTGACGGTTGATCCGGTTTCATGTGTTAATCCTGATGACAATCGTGAACTATATCCTTTTTAATAAAATGCCTGGAAAACGAAATTTTAAAGTAACCATTATAAATATTCATAAAACCTTTACAGTAATTTTGCAACTTAAAAATCATTTGCATTGGAAAGGAGGCAAATTTGAGGAGTTTTGTGAAAACAAAAATTAAATTCTTTGAAAGTATAAATAACACCAAGATTACCTAATTATTTATTTCAAACGGTCTCGAGTTTTTTTATCATTACCTATGCTATTGTTCAATTTCATTCATATCTGCCTTATGATTTTAACAACCAAGTGCTTCTTTATACACCAACCTGTCTTTAAAGAATTCGCAGTTTAGTTTTCTTAAGTTAGCAAAAAATTGCCTCCTAAATAAGTAATGGTCGACATTTCATGATCTACTTGTTCATAATAATTTGTTGCGCATTTTAATGGCGTTTTAAAACACTGAATAAACGGGCAATGATTTGAAGCATGTTAAACTCGGAACTGGAAAATAATTAAAAACTAAGAAGCCGTTAAAATACGCTTGGCTCTGTGTGTTATGGCTACTAGTTAAGTATCAAGTGCTGAATACGTCATAACCGTTAGTCAGGCTTTGTTATTAAGTAGGTAATGGCTATATCTAAAGGTTTTCCAAATACAAATTAAGTATTGTTTATAATAGTAATACAATTCATTTTCAATACCACATTGTGTCTTACATCTGCAATTCTAAATGAATCCAATGCATTTTGGAAATCTTCTGTTTGAGCAATTTATATTTCTTAAATCGAACCGCAATTTATCAAGTTTTTGCTTCATTTTACTTTCTTATACGTAGTATAAGGAAGTATTGTGATGATGAAAATTTTCGACCTCGAGATTTTTGCAGATGTCCACGTTTTGAGGTCCCCTGATACCAAAAAAGTGGTTTTTAAAAAATGTCTGTGTGTGTGTGTGTGTGTGTGTCTGTGTGTCTGTGTGTGTGTGTGTGACCACGATAGCGGTCAAACCGCTGTAGATATCAATTCCAAATTTTGTATTTACGAATATAATCTCCCTCTTGAGAACTGATTAGATTTTGAGCAAAATCGGCAGACCGGAAGTAGTAGTTTACTTCAGTGAAAAAATCGAATTTTGCAAATATTTCGTCAATTACTAAGTTTAAACAAATTTATAAAGAATTCAAATGTACTCAAAATTAAATTTTAGAATAATTGTATTAATAAAGTTTTTGGAAATTCCTACCGGAAGCAGGTCTTTTACTCTTATCGAAAATCAGTTTTTTGCCAATATTTGGCAAGTCATGCTTTTTAGACAGGTACGCTACGAATATAAAGGTATTTAGAACTTAATTTCCAATATCTTTTGTATAAAAAAAATTTCAAAATTCGGACCGGAAGTATCACTTTTACTCTTACCGAATAACGATTTTTTGCAAATATGTCGTAAATTATGCATTCTATATATGTTTATTAAGAGTACAAAAGTATTTAGAATTGGATTTTCAATATTTTTTGTATACATGAAATTTCAAAATTCGGACCGGAAGTAGCACTTTTATTCTTAGCGAGTAGCACTTTTCTTCGAATATCTTGCAAAGTATGCATTCTATAGCGATTTATTAAGAGAATGAAATAACTTAGAATAGGAGTTTGGATAAGTTTTGTATAAAAAAATTCTTAAAATTGTATAGTTTGAAACGCTCATACGTATAAGAAAGTCGTGTGGTGGCCACACCTCATTTTTTAACTTTTATAGTCTTCCACCCAGAGTACAATTATTTCTGTTATATTATAATTACATTTATTTATCTTTTACCATACTACTATGACTTTTAGAGTGTCTAGACTTATTGCGCCATTATCAGTTCTAGTCACATATGTCTGATCAATCAGTTACATGAACCTGTTCGTGTACATAGTTTTCCTTAAAAATTGTAGGATTAACAATAATTTTCTTCTTCACCTGTATTCTTCGATTATTTAAGCACGTTATGTTACAATATTTCCATTTAGATTATGTTCTATTTTGTGAATTTTTCTGTGTCAAGTTTAAAATATTCCTTATTACATATTTCAAATAATACAGAATTACGAACATATTATTTTACGTTATTGTTACTTGATGAATCAGAAAAAATTAGTTTATGTTTTTCACCAACCTTGAGAATAATATAACGTTTAATAAAAGATACATTTAAAGTGTGGAAATAAAATACATTGTTTAATTTGTAGCAACATTACCGGCGGTTCTTTCAATATAAGTACTTTGTCTGCGTATTCTTGGTGGAAGTTTATCATTTAAATACGACGAAAGGATAGTGGAACACGAAACATTAAAGGATCCGACTATACTGTTGCTTCTCATTGTTCTCTAGTTTAATTACGTTTTATTGTGATTTTTAGCATCTAAACTTTTTATACTGTTTTTATGCGTTAATAGAAATTACTAAAGTAACCTTTTAATTGACTCTATTTTAAATTAAATAAATTCTTGCTGATTAATATTATTAAGTGTGTGTAGCGGCAAGTTTGCTCATGAAGTTTTGTTTAGTGTCAACATTGTACAATTTTAAGTTTTGTTTATAATCTTTATTACCTCAATATCTGTAAAATATATTGGCGATGTCGATATTTATTCATCATTATATATTACTCACATGTACAGTCGCAACACATTGAAAATTACCGACCTGAACTCACCGAACGCTTAGTGTTTTGAAACAACGTTAGTATAGTTAACGACCGAAACAAGAAAAAATACCTGTAAATTTACTGTGTTGGAAGTTAAGAATGTTTCTTTTTTGCATTATATATTTCGTATTGGTCGATTATTTAAAAAAAAAAAATTACACAATTTTATGATAATCTTTATAAACCCTTCTATTAATACGAATAATAACTGAAAATAATATGTATACATGTTTATTGGATATATTAAATATGTATATCAAAAAGAAACATAGCAAAGATTAAAACTTTATGCTATTATTAACCATTGATTTTCTTTTATGTAAAATTATACATTATAATTCTAAAATGGAACAGTTAGGGCTCTTTATTTAAAAGCATCATTTTCAGAGATTGCAAGAGTGCATATTCATTATGTCTTCAACTTATTTATATTTAGTTATATTAAATTTATATGAAACGATGTACCGAAAAAGTTACATTTCAAGGCTGTTTTTACATTGTTTATTTTAAAAATTGTATGCATTATATTACTGTTATGTAAAAATAATTATTGCGTCTAAACATGAGGACACTGATATAAACGTATTCAATTTCCTTTAATTTCAGCTTTAAAATTGTCATCCAATTTTGAAAGATTTGCCATGGGAGGGAGACGGGGTTATTTGGAGTCTTAAACGGATTGATGACGGGACATGCAATAGAATTTCGATAATCCTTATTAATTATATAGCAGGAGCGATTCTGTTTATTGAATAATCAGAATTGTTAAAGGATATTAAATATGTAGTTGTTATTTAATATGTTATGTTTTGTGTAATATAATAAAAATAATAATGTTTATAAGCTAATTAGAACCAGTTTCAATATACAAATGCTGTCTACATGTTATATATATACAACATTTGTATATACAGCTTTTTAAAATCAAAACAATCTGCATTATAAAATACATTTTTTTCTGCAGGCTACCACTTATTTTGAATAATTTTTCTTTTATAATGTATTAATAAATTATTGTATTACCATACTTGTAATTCTAAAAAGAAATATGATTTAAATATAATATTTTTATTGTAAAAGACATTATTTGCGAAATTAGTATTAAGTACGTCAACATTTCCAACGAATCAGGAGAGTGTTTTTTTTTGCAAATATATTTTTAGTGGGAATATGTCTTGTTAATAGGAGGGGGTACATAATCATACTTTTAAGTACAGTGACACTTCCCATAGGCGGACACTGTTCGTTCCGACAATACTGCCCGGATAAGAGAAGTGCTCGTTTATCAGAAGATAGAAAAAATTAAGAAGGAACGCACAGCTAAACTTTCTTTTGAACACGTAGTGTAAAATTATATACTTACAACCTTATTTGCGAAATAAAAACGAAACGGCTACCTGCACATTTATATATACATATTGTACAGATACAATTTATGTACTATCTTGCAAAATAGTCTAAAATGGAAGTTTGCTTGTGTGTATTACATGCCAATTTTGCCTCAAAATGTAATGATCCCCACTAAGCATACCAAACGCTTGTACATAATCTTTTTTAAAACAAAATTGTTTTAGTTTTATTATTTCCAGTAGACCATCTTTATACGGTACTATTCTTTTCTCATAATCATCAATTCTGGAAATTTCTATTTCATGTTCTTTATCATCACAATTTTGACTTTCGTTTTCTAAATTATCGGGCAAAATATGATCTGGATTATCGTCTTCTGTATACAAATTGACGTCAATATTTATAAATTCCTAATTTGCCCATTAGCGTACACATTTGAGCCACTTTAGATAATGGAATTTTATCTTCATGATCAAATTGATCACTTTCAAACTCCTCATTTACTTCTTGAAATCTCGTTTTCATGAAACAATTTTTAATTGTATCAGATGAGACATCATCCCATGTTTGTCCCAAGTTTTGGTCATTTTTATAATGCCTTGATCTAGAGGCTGATATTAAGCTGACGTATTTGGCAGGAAAAGAACGCGTTTAATATTTTGCAACGTCCTTAGGATGGACAGCTGCATTGTCTAAAATAATAAAACTTTTTCTGTTTTAATCGATCATTTTCCGATAAAATTCACGCAACAACATGAAATAAAACTGTCATCTCTGAATCTGTAGGCACTATCCTTCGCGAGTAATACACATTATAAAACTCAACAATTTATTCGTGTACAAAATTACATTCGTTTATGTAACACACATTACGATCATTTGACCATTCTACTAATTCTAATGTACTAACTCTAATCTTTACTATTTATACCTATCGAACTTAACCTACTTGTCTTATTTACAAACATGTTATACTTTACTAATCTACTTAATTATTACTTTATAAACATCGATAAGTAGGTGCACCAGGTATGAGGCCATATGTGGCAATTTTCCTTGATGTATAACACATCGTAAAATATTGGCCTCAATACTACTACACCTCCCTTCGCTAGGGGAAAGAAAATAAAGAACGTTGCTGTTGTTTATTTTCTTTCATGTTAAAATATTGGCCTCAATATCTAGTAATAGTAAGGCTTAATTCTATTCTTATGTATTTCTATCAGCTTACTATCTAAATCTATTGTTACATTTGGTGGGTTGTTATTCTCAACAATTGTGTATGGGCCTTTATACAGTGCTTGTAACGTATTACCTACTTCGTTCTTAACTAAAAGTTTACCGCCTACCAGATAATGGCTGCTGTTTCTAGTTTGTTTTGAATGTGACTCTCTTAGCAGTTTTGATTTATTTGACATACAAAGTCTAAAAAAAAAATTTTTTGAAACGCGTAAGTTACGGTTGTTGTGGCTGTAATGGACACTTTAAGCGGTCTAGAATACTTGTGCCTTTGACAATCAGGACAACGTTTTATGAAGGATTCGATATTCTACTTTAAATGTGGTCAAAAATAAAATCGTTTGATGTTATACATTCGATTTGTTCCACTGTGTCCGCCTGTTGGTAACATGTGGTAATCATTTAATATCAATTGCCTATCTTCTTTATTTCCTACTCTTTTAGCTTTATTAATGACGCTTATTTTAAGTTTTAATTTTTCAATCTCTTTTTTATTCCATGGAATTATCTCTTTTAAAAATTGGCCATTTAGAGAATTATCTTTAACTATACAGGGTGTCCCATAAATAAAAAGACGGAGTAGCAGATATGTAACGTCCGAACAGAAATAGGTCCAAATATACCACAATAACGAAGAAATTAAAATTTTAATTTTCTATGTTGTTTTTTAGATAAAAAAAATTACATTACGGACCTGGCACAGAATGTATGTTTAAAATTCACGTAAGAATGTTCATTTGTAAATAGAAACGAAGACGCATTCATAGAGAAAAATACGCTTTTATTTGCATAAAACGGGAAAAAAACGTTAAATCGTAAAGACATATTTTTTGGGGATGTGTCTCAATAACGCAGCTATGTAGTCGGTTATTGACCCAGATGGGTGACCTACTTTCTTGCAGGCAATAAGGTTGTTTTTATTTTTAAAATAGGAAGGTTGTTGCTCTTTAATGTGTTCGTAGTTGGAAACAGCTGATTATTAGAATATTCAATAAATCGTATTTTTCTAGCATGTTTAAAATTAAAGTAATTAATGGTTTGATATTTATTATGAAGTATCTATTCCTCCTCCTTTTTTTTTAACACAAGTAATATGGTGGTTCTGAGAAGCACCGATTGTGAAAGTGAAGCAGGTGGATATTTAGTGCAGGGTCGGCGTAAGGCCAATTGAATTCTTTATTATTTTTTTTCTGCCGTCTGCACATGAATAAAGACTTAATATTTTGAGGGTACGTTTTTACACAATCTAGCTTCCGATTTCTGCTACTCCGTCTTTTTATTTCTGGGACACCGTGTATATATTTCTTGTATATTATTTTTTTCGCAAATATTTTTGAGGTGAGCCAGCGATGCACGTACTGCTGATTTCGCTGTTACTGCGTCCTCTTTTACAAGAATAGTTTGAGATTTGTCATCATATATTATTGAATTTGATTTATGCATGCATTCTTTGTCATTAATAGGAAATAAATTAAACTCTTTATTACTTATAACTTTAAGTTCCGTAGATTCTACTGGTTTTTTTCAACAGTTCCACAACTCCAGGGTGATCAATCCCGGCGTTAGTGATACTTGCTGATGCGTTTTTGTAAGGATTCATTCACTAGCCTCCTGTCATGACTGTGCATGTGTCGTGACATTAACGCTATTAGATGTATCGTTACTTACATTTTCCATGTGATTAGAATCTATGCATGTCATGTTCTCCGAGTTTTACTGTAATTTTTTTTAATAGAATTGGTCATCCAAGCCTTATTATTTGAATACCAGTGGACTGGATTTTTAAATGCGCAAGGGCGTCCTGATTTTCCGATAACCAACAGTTTTTCTTTCTGTCCTGCCATATTCACACAATGCATTATACTTAATCTTTCTTTTGATAACCTGCTGCCCACACATTTTTCCCCTCTTAATACCATCGCTTTGTTTGTGTAATGCCCGAAAAAATAATCTGTCGTCCAAATTATAAATATCGTAGGATTTGTACCCTTTAATTATTAACGGCAACCTATTTATGAAAGCTTCGAAATTTTCTTGATATGCGCTAACGGCTTCGCCAGATATCATGCGGTAAATGAATTTATTCAAATACATATCCGTCCGTTTAAAGGAAACTTTGCAGTCAAAGAGCAGCTAAATAACTGTCTGTGCCCGTTCAAGAGAGTGTCCGCATAAGAAAAACCAATTTATTAGGAATTCCCTACTTATAAATTCCGAACCGGATAAAATAGTGCCCGTTAAGGGAAGTTACTGTATTATTAAAGAAAAAGAAGTAATTCACAAACAAAACATAAATAAACAACAAAGATATGCTATATTATTTTATCCAATATTAACTGAACTATCAAGGAATTTATTCAAAACCCTATTTTAACATGCCTTCTCCACTGTTTAGAAACGGTTATTTGATACGTTCCGCGATACCCTCTGAATTGTTACAATACATATATCGATCTATTTTTCCATCCTTAAAACGTTTTTAAAAAACACCCCAAACCAAGAGCACCTGGATGCTTTAGCGGTGTCAATCAACAATCGAAAAGATTATAAGAATTTTTTTTTCGTAGAGATAAAAGGAAAGGAAGTAATTTTTATTTCGTTGCTAGATGTTCATTTTTTCCATTTTCAAATTTCATAATGGGTTTATTATTTTGTATTTAAATATTTACCCTTTCTGCCTATAGCGTTTTCATTGGATTTATATATATAGGTGAGTTTTTTATTTTCTTACACATCGTTTGTTAAACACTAAGAATCTTCCAAAGATAATAATTATAAACTGCCTCTGAAACATAGGCATAATGTATATATTATTTTCTGTTATAAACGTAATGCTAATTATAATAGGCTCCATTATAATACCTACCATTGTTAGACAAATTGTGCAATAACTATAACTATGAAGAAAAGTATTCGGTAGTTGTCTTGAATCATACAGAAGCTAATGCTGGTGATCACTATTCCTTTGTAATGTAGGAGAGGTATAACAAATAAGATATATAAATTTAAATATAAATACATTTATTAATCATTAAATAAATTGGTTACATACATACCAAGAATATTATAAATTATTTCTACAACATTAATTATATAAATATTAATATTAATTACTCACACAACAACTTCAACTATGGTACAAAAGTCTATGCTAAAACACTTAATTTCAAATCTGTTCAAGCAAAAGATCAATATAATCACTTTAATGCGTTTACCTTCCATAAGCGTTAGTCTCTTGTTCATAAATCCTATACTCTTTTTTGGGCAACAATTGACTGGCACAGATGGAACGAACACATGCTTGGATCTTTATTGGCCATCTTTATTTGTTTACGACATGTGTGTAAAAAATAAACTAAGTGAAATTCATAAAAAAAACAATAAATGTGAACACAACCTGGAATATGTGATAAATATGCTATAGGTATGTATTATAGTAACAGAATTTCAAAACCGGACAGTTTGAGTGAGAAAAAGTATAGGAGAGCAGACCGTACGCATTGGTACGATACAGGCAATCTCTTCCCTTTGTTTCTCTTGCTCACAAACTGACCGGTTTAGAAATTCCGTTAGTGTACAATGAATAAATACAATATTTACGAATTACGTTCAATTAAACCATAGGAAAAAAGTAGTTTAAATACTATATATAGGTATATGTTCTATAGCTGGTAGACCAACATGAAATATAATACCTAAAATGTTGTTAAAATAGGAAATTTATTATTTATTTTATACACGGTGGCCAGAAAAATGCGGACAAACGCCAGGTAGAACGATTCTTTGTTCAATTCTGAGGCGATAATCTTAATCCAAAAAAGTTATACGGTCCTTCCTTACGGCATACGAGACCATCAAACATTAAGTTGTACGGCTAAAATTTAGCAAAATTCGTCAAATTTATCTATGTAAAATCATTGTGGTGAAATTTAGAAATGGAATTATCTCAAATGCATTGATGTAACTAATCGATTAATACCAATGGTTGACAAAAAAAAAAAAAAAAAAAAAAAAAGCACTGTACTACTTTTTTCAATTAAGATTGTCAACTCAGAATTAAACAAAGATTTGGCCTGCGTGGCGTTTGTCCGCATTTTTCTGGCCACCGTGTATATGAATTTGTAGCTATAATATAATAATAATAATTTTATAAGTAAAATACATTCTAACAAATTCCCCTAATACATTATATTATAATTACAATTTTTACAGTTTTATCAAGCACAATAATTCTAGTATTTATTTACCTGACAACATTGAGCAAAATCGGAGGGTTCAGATCGGTAACTTTCAACATGTTGCAACTGTACATGTATGTAATACACAAATAAATGTACATTATCTTAAGGTGTTTCTGATTTATACAACGAGCACTGCAAACGTTTTAGAATAGATCTTTAGTTTTCACAATCGCAAAATAAATACCAACACGTTAGTGGAAACCTTTCATCATCAAATCAACTCTTCAATTTTTTTTTTTTTTAAGATAAACGTACCCGTCATCTCGCGTACTTCGTTAATCTTCATTGTCGGAAAATGTCTTCCTTTTCAGCTTGTTCTATACACGGGCAAACAGTACGAAATCATATTCACTGTAGGGAGGATATTCCAAGACGACTAGTCATTTTGTCATCAATTGACATTTCACCTCTTTTCAAATGTAAACCGCAAAAAATTGCATTGAGTTTTCCAGCCAGTTTCTTCGAGCAAGAAGCAAAGTTTTACGGCAGCCCGCTATTCACAAGAATCAGCTTATTTCAAAAAAGACGAGCACTCAAAACAGCAGTCATTAAAAAATTCAATACAAACAGTAGGAAACATTCTTTAACGAGATGCTTGGCGCATTGACTCGGGAATGGTAGGCAGAGCGCGGTACTACAAAAAATCGACCCTTCACTTAATTTCTGTTTCCGTTTCGGTACCCCCTCGTATAATTTAATATATATTAATGTAATTAAATCATTTACATTATATTCACTTTTATGCAGTACAGGTATACAGTAAAATACGGTTATAGCGTCATCGTCGAGACAAACACTTTTTTGACGTTATAACCGAGTGACGCTATTCGAGATAGGCGAGTTTTGAAAAACTATGATTTTACAAATTTTTGCTTATCTTATCCGATACGTAACATACTTTATTACCTATTCTACATTGCAACAAACGCAAAACTGAAGAATTTCTCTGGCAATGGTTTGTGAATCGCGTATTCATTCAAACTGTAAGTACATAGTACTTACTGCATTGGTTTATGAATTCTAAGAAATCAGCTCATTGTTACTTCATACAAAGTACCTCTGTAAATACGGAAATTCCCAGTAGTTATTGCCTACATATATACGTATGTATTTCAATTGACGTTAAACCAGAGGTTCACTAGAATTTGATGCCGTTATATGCAATGTTTTTTAGGTTGTCTACGATAGATAATTTCAGGGACCAAGAAGATTATGACGTTATAAGCAAGTTGTGCTGTACTATATAAATACCAAAATCATATTGCGTTAAATATTTAATTAATATCGATTCTGATCAATTATAAAATAATCTAAAATTTTGAACAGCATCGTCATAGGCTTCCACGGATGTCGTTATTACATCTTTCTTTCTGAGTTAAAACCATGTCGTCGTTCCTACGTCTGCTGCCGATCACACAATCTCAACTTAGAAACTAGTAGATAACCATTCGCCTTCCATTTTCAAGGCCAAGGCTTTATCTGAAGATTTATGTTTACTACAAATTTATCACTACAAATTTATCCATGCCATCAATAGACAACATTATTTCGTTCTATCTAAAGGCTGTTTTATACTTACTATGTTCATGACTCGATCAATTTCTTGCAATAGGAATTTGTTGACTTTACGTTCTATTTTTTTTTTTTTTCAACTTTCAAATTCTGGTTTGTAGTGAAAGTTGTGTTATAAACATAAGATAAACATTATACATATACATATATGGACGAAATATTATACATTGCCTTCATTGTTCCACTAATTAAGGTGAACAAACTAAACTATCTGACTTTTACTAAAATACCGGGCTGAATTTCGCGTTAAAGTAGAAATAATTTTTATTAACATAATTAATTACTAAAGTGATTAGTTTTCGAGTTATTTATGATTGAAGTCAAAAAGTGACATTTAGAGCCAGCTGTCTTCTTAATTGCCTGTAATTCAATAGTACCATGATAAAACACAAAAGAGTTCGGTATGGCATACACACACACAAGGTGTGCCAAGTGAATTGATTATGTATAAGAAATATTCAAAGTCCATAGACAATCAAAATAATTACAAATGTCAGCGGAAGATGTCGCCTAACTATCCAAAATATAAAAAATTGCAATTTCGCGCGTGACTGCATTCAAGTCTAAAACCAAGGCACATTGACTCTGCGCTATCTACGAAAGAATAGTTCGTGTGGCTGTTTGTAAACACTTGCGTAAATAAACCAAAAGGAGAGAGCAAAGTAACCAACACATATAGGTCAATTTTTTTTCTGTATTTAAAATCTAATAAAATGCTATACAAAAATAGTCAGTAAAAATAACATAGACCATAAAAAAATACTCAAGATACAATCTTAGATATAATGCCTTCAAGGTAACATCTTTATTGTTCTATAAATATACTGAGAAGCATTTTAAAGTAATTTTACAGTATGTTACAGTTTTATTTCTTATATTTATAATAAACAACCACCAATGTCAAAGTACCTATGCTAAAAACTATAAATAATGTGAAAAAAATGTGTTCCTAGATTTATTTAAGACCAATTTGACAAAGAGTACGTTTACTGTCAGTGAATGAATTAGGTAGTAATTGTGGAGGAACGGGGTAATACCGTCTTTTTTGTTATCTCTGACAAAAAATGCCGAATACACTTATGAATTCCTTATAAAAAAATTTCGGAATAATATGCCCGGCATACTTTGACGCCATTTAAAATATGAAAGTGTGTAACGGCAGTGCTTTTTGCATAATGAAAAGCCACATTATCAAAATGTCAAATACGTTCCTGTCAATATTTTTTAACGTATCTGGACGATGTTTTTGTGAGATATATTAAATTAATTTAATGGAAGTGCTTATCTTTAAACGATAAATTTTTAAGCATTTATAAGCGCTCAAAATTGTATTCAAACAAAAACTCAAAGATAAGAGGAGAAAGGATCAATTTATGAAATAATGTTGTAACAGATTATTTATTTTGTTAAGATTTATTTACTTTTATTTATGTTCTATATAATATTGCATGAGGATACACCAACTCACTACCATTGCAGTCTACTTCGCGTTGCAGTAAATGATCGTAGACTTCCCATTTTTCGTTAATTCTGAAACAGTATGCTTTAAAATGGCCAATGACGTTCTGCTCGACGACAGGAGCCCCCCCGGAGTAAGCGATGAGCCACCTAGGTCATATTTAATGTCATCAATAGTAATGGACTTTGGTACATAATGTAAATGCAGACTCGGCAGCCATAATGTTATTTCGGATAGTTACTTCTATCAACTACTGCTTGTTGTTGTCGCATTTACAAAAGGTTTACGCAGATGTTGCGTCTGTCACTTCTATCAAAGTACTTTGTTAATTATGCCTGCAATTCTAGATGTGACGCACTGTTTTTTTAAATATAACTTTGAAAGTGAGCGGTTGGCAGAAAAATGCTTACGGCACAATTGAACACAATTGGAGTGCTTTGCGATGGCACGGAATTTTAAAAAGAATTTCAAAATTTTGGGGGACTAGCCCCCTTCGATTTTTTTAAAATCTCTGAAAACAGACGAGCACAAATAAAACTAATAATGGCATAATTGAGCACAAATGGAGCACAATTGACACACATTTTATACCATGTAAATTGTAGCTCGGGGAGGCAAAGCTCAATTTAGATACTGACACTTATTCCCTGACATAATTTACTTTACTGATTTTACTTGTTGAAATAACGAATTATTTTAGGCTACTAAATGGAATTCTAAAAACATGGATATACGAGGGTGGGTTGATATGTCCGTGCCTTTTTGAATTTCCCGCCTCTTAACTGAAAGGGCAACACTGCTCCTGTCAACAGACATCTGTTAATTGACTCCTGTCAAAATTTGAACAAGCTGCGTCATTTAGTTTGTGTTTGACAGCCATTGACAGCAGATTACCGCGTGATTTGAGAAGAAAATGGAAAAATATGAATTTCGTGTGCTCATTAAGCATTATTTTTTGCGGAAAAAAAACATCACTCAAACCAAGGCTAAGCTTGATAAATACTATGGGAATTCTGCACCATCAATTTCAATGGTAAAAAAGTGGTTTACTGAATATCGTTGTGGCCGTACAAGCACGGAAGATGCCGAACGTTCTGGACGCCCAGTTGAGGTCTCTACACCCGAAACAATTAAAAAAAGTCACGGTATGGTGTTGGCCGATCGGAGATTGAAAGTGCGAGAGATTGTGAAAGCCATAGGCATAACACATGGCGCAGTGGTGCCACATTTGCTCACAATCGACCACAAACGCAATCATGTGACAACTTTGCAGGAGTGTTTGGCGTTGTTTAACCGCAATATGGACGAGTTTTTGGCCGTTTCGTAACCGTGGACGGAAAGTGGATCCACCCCAACACACCAGAGACAAAACAGTGGGTTTCTCGGGGTAAATCGGCGCCAAAGAAGGCCAAGGGGGGGTGTCAGCCAATAAAGTCATGGCGACCGTTTTTTGGGATACACTCAGTATGATCCACATTGACTACCTTCAAAAGGGTAAAACAATCAATCAATGGCGAATATTATATCAAATTGTTGAGTCGAATAAATGAAAATTTGAAAAAAGACGACCGCATTTGACCAAGAAAAAAGTTCTTTTCCACCAGAACAATGCAAGAGTGCAGTTTCCATGGCAAAAATCCATAAATTAGGCTACGAATTGCTCCCTCATCCGTCCTATTCTCCGGAATTAGGCCCGAGTGACTATTCTTGTTTCCAAACCTGAAGAAATGACTTGGAGGAAAGAGATTTGAGTCCAACGATGAAATCATCTCACAAGCAAATACCTATATTGATGACTTCGACAAATCTTATTTTTTGGAAGGGATAAAAAAATTGGAGAAACATTGGACAAAGTCTATAGAGCTCAAAGGAGACTATGTTGAATAATAAAATGATTTTTTATCCAAAAACCTGTGTTTTATTCAAAAAGTCACGGAGATATTGACCCGCCCTCGTATATACGAAATTTAATCGATGGCGGTTTTCATAGTTTTGGAGGACAATAACTTTATTGAAATCTAAATTTACAAGGTACCAAGGAATATTTAATATTCAATGCAATAGAAGAGGGTTTATACGTCTTTACAAGGTGTTACTATTATCTAAATTTTATCCATAAATATTTTCATATACATAAGTTGTTTTTGTGTACTATGAATGAAGCAAGACCTTTATTATTAGTTAGACAATGTATTTTATCAAATATATCTATAATGCCTAAAACGAATATAAAATGGACAATGCATTATAGGAATATACTAATGTAGTCGAAGCAAATATTAACTCACAACGGTTCTTAGTATAAGGGAAAGCGTCTTCACAAAGAATCAATTGTAGACAAATATCCATTTGCGAAAAACAAATGGTATTGATTATAAGAAAGACAAATAAAGTAATAATAGGTCCAAAAAACATATGTATAAATATGTGATATGTTAGGATCGATTTTTATATTCCTGAATGACAATAAATGGAACAATACTTAATAAGCAATATATAATACTGTAGGTGAAGAGAAACGCCTATCCGTCTTCGAAATATTTACAGAAGATTAGGTGAGAATTTGGTATATTGTCAGTGTACTTACATACATAACGAAAAAAACAGACAAATAAAAGTATTATATATATATATATCTATGCCTTCTTGACGTTTTCAGATATATGTATATTGTGTCTATAAATGCTTTTGTTGTAGAGTGGAACGTAAAAAAATATGTTTTAATACTATTAGTATACAGCATGTGTCAATTTTCATTAGCCATAGGCGATCAATTCATGCAATACGTGACAACATGGCACCCCCACTTTCCTCTCCAATTCGAGCGCGACCGATACAAGCTCAAGTTATAGCAGTAACTGTTGGACCACTGACTTGGGTGTTTGTAATGCGTTCAGAAATAATATTTACGCGTTGCAAGGATTTGTTTTTCTTTTTCCTTTCAGTAAATGCAGAGAATTATTAAGCTGCGTTCACGCTGCATGACACAAACAAAAGCGTAATTCTAATAAAATTAAAAATAAGGTAAATAAAAATGGATTCTGAAAATAATAAACTACTAGATCAGGAGAACGCGGCGGCCATTTGATGTTTCCCGTTCCAGTAATAAGACGGCTTTTATTGCAGACCTGATCGCAGCGTGTTCCCAGCTAAAGATTGAATGTAAAATCTGGTGGGGAGATCGGAGAAAATCGTTGTAATGTCGATTGTTGCCGGGATTGGTGACGGACAGTAGGGGTGACACACGTTGCCACGTATTATTTGTATACGTATAAATCGCACGTAAACATTGAATCCCTATACCTAATGAAAATTGACACATACGGTATACACACGTTATTAATGACACTGCGCAGTATACGATCAGAATTATTATTATTACCTATATAAAAATTAAATTAAATTTATTTACTCTTTTTTACAGCTTCAAAGTATGTCCTATACCTATATTTGATATTTTAGAATATATCAAAGTTTATACTAAAATCTTATCTATGACGCTGTAAAAATAATAGTAGCCATGGAAAAACATAGTAGTCACATTGCTAAGATATATTGAGCTTCCGTAAAACTGCCTGCAAAGTATTATTATTGTTTTATCTTTGTTGTTTCTTGTTGTTACATCATATTTATAGTTAATCCCTGTAATAATGAGGAGCAATTAATTAACAGAGGTATTGAAAAAAGTTACTGTCAGAGGGCTTAATGTGATTATGTAAAAGATGTTCCATTTAAATTAAATAAGATTTTGTTATTTAAAATTTGCTCATTTTGCCATACCTTTGCAAACATACTATATATTAGAGCAAGATAGTGTAGGTAACACGTAGCACTCCTTGTCTCTTCTCATATCAATTCGTGTTCTGTCATGGCACTCTTGAATTACAACAAGACATCTGTCAATGTCAATTTTTGACTTTAATCATAACTCGAAAAATATTATCTTTAGCGATTAATTACTCTTATAGAAAAATATTCCTATTTTAACGGCAAATCTAAATTTTAACTTATATACAATTCAATTAAAAAAAAAATATGTGAATCGCCATGAATATTTAATTTTTTATTACGTCTTTTCGTTTGAGATTTGTTTATTGTAGTTACAACTGCAGAATACAATAAAATTACCATCAATCTTATACTCTTTAAATTTTTATTAGATCCTGGTCGATTCGATAGGAGTTCTGGTAGTGGTAGTGGTGGTGTTTGGGGCCATTCATCCCAAGGAAAAGTATTTAATTCCAATAGCGGTAATGCACCTCAAAAATCCTGGGGCAAAGAATCTTGGAGACTAAATGAATCATCCAGCGGTTCTGACAGATGGAATTCGGGCGGTTCACGAAATGGAGGAACGGTCTCTGGAGGGGGTTTCTCGAATAATTCAAATATGATGAATATGGGTCCTTCTTGTCCTCCACCACCTGGAATAAACAATTACGTGACTGATAGATACGAGTATAAAGGCATGAGTTATATTCGAAAATAAGTGTTTTTACCCTCACCACAACTGTTTTAAGAAAATGATATTTAGATTTTATCAATATTAATTTCTTAATATATATTTTTTTTTTTAGTGTCATGATATAATTTCTTTGTACAATAGAAGTAATTGTAGACATTATAGGATTTGTACCTCTTAAATATATATATCTTATAAAGTAACTGGTAGGTAATTTGATTTTGCATTTTATAATTGCTAGACTGTTGAATTAATTATATATGTATATCCAGTAAGTATTCCAGATGTTCAATTAAACTTTGATATAATAATGGAATGTGTGTTAATGATGCAAAATATATAACTCCTTCTCCTTACATGTTTTTGAATTTCTGTACTTATGCAATAATACGTTAATATGAAATTGCAGTCACTACTAAAATTTTCAAGTTTGTTTTATTGTTTCTTTAGAATGTAAACCTGCAATTCATGTTCAGGTTAGCGTTAGTTGATTGATGTTTTTATCTGAAAGCTACAGTTTTTTTATTTTTATCTCTAACTAATAAAAATTAATTCTAAACATGTTTTTTTTTTTTAAATACTTTTACATAATATCGTCTAATATGCACTGTGTTAAAGTAATGGATAAATTCATTAATTTTAGTTGTTTGGCTAAAATCTTGAAGGGTGGCGTGCGGTATAGTGATTTAACTGTAAGTAATATTTTCAGAATATTTTTGACTACTTGTGTTGTTCAGTTTTAATGCTATGACGTCATCAATATTTTTTGATTTTTTACAAATTTTCTTATATGTAGAGCAAGAAAGTATTGTGAAGATGAAAATTTTACCAATATCTCATCAACTACAATAATAATAATATAGTTTTGTCATAAGTTCGAAAATGAACATCGACACGTCAATAAACATCATACATAAAAGATACAAACAAATATATAAACATCAACATATCAAATATTACAAATAATCAAATCAATACAACTACAAACATTAATTTTAGTATTCATTTAAATTATAAAAATAGTTTTCATGGAAATACTCTTCGAATTTACGCTTGAAAATCGCAGATGACCGAGCGATTTTCAAATAATCCGGAAGCCTGTTGTAGAAAATAATGCCTCAGCATCGAAAGTTCCCCTCAAAATGACAAGTTCGATGAAGGGGTAGGTACGAGCAAGTCCCGTGATGAGCGAGTCCCCATCGTGACAGATACATCACAGTTTCTGACAAATGTGGACTCATTCTCAGTAAACCATATCAGGACCTCCAACATATACAAGCAGAATAAGGGTAACACACGTAATTTCTGAAAAATCGGACAACAAGATATTTCAGATGACACTTAAAATAACACGTTTCTGCACCAAGAATAACCCCGTAGAATGGAGCGAGGAATCTCAGAAGGCCAACCTGTACCTCAATCTAGATTCAACATTTGCAATGCAGCATGTATCATCGGCATATTGGGAATACGTAAATGTTTGACTGATTCACACAAATCATTGACATATTATGAAGAGAGTTGGGCCGAGGACTGAACCCTGAGGTACTCCACAAAACATGTTCATAGGCGATGAACTGAATGACCCCACAACTTTATCTAGCGGTCACATGCCCAGTAGATGTTCACATAGAAAAGATTTAAACAAGTCATATGTAACATCCCGAATACCCAAAGCATATAATTTATTCAATAAGATATCCAGAATGTCGAAAGCCTTACTCAATTCAAAGAAAATACCTCCAACCTTCATTTTTTTGTCTAGTCGTTCATAGACATAGTTTAAATTCAGATGTAATGCATTTTGGGTGGATATACTAGGAACAAATCCAAACTGAAGAGGAAATAAAATTGTTATTGGTCAAGTACTGAACTAACCTTAACAGCCTTTTCAAAAATCTTTGAGAAAGCAGATGTTAAAGAAATTGGTTTTGACACTCCTGCGATCGCCCTTCTTATGTACGGATATTATTTTAGATGTCTAAGGAATCTGGAAATGCATCGTCACAAAAACATTCATTCACTATACGCAAGAGGTGTGAATATAAAATCAGACACACGGTTTAATATAAAGCAAGCAATACCATCAGGCCTAGCTGAACGTTTTCTAACTTCTCTTATAATGTTTTTTTTTTATTTCAACACTATCTACGGGCCTTAAAAAGAAACTCTTATTAACTGTACCAACGAACTGATTAAGTGAGACGACGCAAAATACCTTTATATAAAAGTTTGGGATATATTACGGCGTAATGTAAGATTGAGTTTTATTATAAAAACTGAGAATATGGGTAAATTTTCGAAACCATATGAATAAAATTTAAGTTGTGGTGTTAATAGTGCAATTTATTGAAAACACTTCATTTCTTTTGAAGTCTAGTGCTAATGCGGCGCAAAAGTATACCTATATGTGTATAGGCTAAAGAGAGTGGTTAAAAAGGTAAGTACCTCTTTTATACTACGAAGAAGTACGTCTTTCGTAAACTACGGTTTTGTAAAAGAATTTAAATTTGAGAAATCATTATTATCTGCATTTAAGGCAATTTTTAATTATGAACGGAATCGCTGCTGATAATGCCTTCCTTAATTAGGTTTAGACAGACTTTATTTAGCAAGAAAAAGAGGGAGGAGATAATATATTTTATTTTACCCCTGATACATTTGATATACCACCTCGTTTTTCAGCTTACCTGATACTAGGGACGAAATTTCACCTGTTAAATGCTGAGATATCATACCAGGTGGTTCTAGTACTTTAAAATATTTTTATTTTTATTGCAATTATATTGTTAAAGTATTAACTGAGAGTATTTTCGTAAATTACACTCTCTGAAAAGAATTAAATTTAAAAAAAAATATTCTGCATTTAAAGTAATTTTAAATTATAAACGGAATCGGGGCGGCAGTTGTCTTAAATTCTGTAAAGAAATCAAGTACATAACTAAAACCGAAACACTACACCACATTCATTTGAAATTTCGTCCGTAGTATTAGTATCAAGGTAGCAGAAATGCGAGGAGGTATATCAAATGTATTAGGAATAAAACAAAATAAATATGGCGCCATCTTCAAAGTAGTAGCCACACTATATCGTGAATATAGAATTCTATATTCACAGTAGTTCCTCTCGCTCTTCTGCTTCCCTGATACTACGAACGAAATTTCAAATATATGATGTTCGCTTGCGTTTTTATCTTAACAGATTAAAAAATGTCTGTCTATACAGAATTAAGACATATTATCCACTGGCGATTCAATTTATAATTAAAAATTACTTTAAATGTCGAGCATAATTATTTTTCAAATTCACATTCTTTTAAGAAAGCGTAATTTATGAAAATAGTCATAGTAATTTATAATTGTATTGATATTAAATGAAGCACTGATAAAACGTATATACAGTGAGCTCAAAAAGGTTGGAATAAATTCATTTAAAATTCAACCTTTAATTTTTTTAAAAAACACGGGGACCCGTCAATTTTTATTTTTAGATGGGCATTTTTTAAACTAATTTTTGTTTATACAGGCTGACTCAAAAAAAGATTTCATATGACACTTCAATTTTTTTTAATTGAAACACCCATTTTTTATTTTATTTTCGAAATATACGCAAAATTTCAATTACATTTCATGTATTATAACCTAAGTCTAAGTTAAGTTAGCTTATTTCTTTTCATTTAAACTGTACATATTAGGAGTTAAACATAATCAAATTTACTGAAACTGTAAACATTTAAACATTAATACCATTTTTATCTGTTACCTAGGTTATTTAACATTGACGTTGAAGTTCATTCCCTGTCAAAAGTATTTAAACATTTGTATAAAAGTTCTAATAAAAGTAGTTTTTTTTAACTGTAAAATGGCACGAGTAAATGAAAGGGGGCGCATAGAAATACTAATGATGATTGGCTATGGAGATAGGATGCGTACCCAACTGGAAGTTTCCGAACTGTTCAACAATAAATACCCAAACAGAGCGCCTATATCTCAATCAACTATTAGTAAAATTGAAAAAAAATATAGGGATTTGGGGCATGTGAGAGATAATTATGTAAAAGGCCGGCCCACTATCTCAGAAGATGTGCAGTTGAATGTGCTATTATCCGTTGAAGAGAACAACCATAAAGTTAGTCGCGCTATTGCTGACGAGAACAAAATTAGTCAAGGATCTGTATTAAACTATTTACATAAAAATAAATGGCATCCTTATAAAGTTCAGTTAGTTCATGAACTAAATTAGGACGATCCAGATAGAAGAATGCAATTTTGTGAAATAATGATGGAGAGATGTATTGATGATCCTCAATTTTCACGAAGAATTGTGTTCTCGGATGAAGCAACGTTTTGCCTAAACGGAACCGTGAATAGGCAAAATTTCCGTTATTGGGCTACAGAAAACCCGCATTGGATTATGAAGTATCACACACAATACCCTCAAAAAGTAAATGTTTGGGCTGGGATTATTGGAAACAGAATTTTGGGTCCCTTCTTGTTTGACGGCACTTTGACTGGAGAAAGATATCTAGAATTTCTAGAATTCGATTTGATACCTGCGCTTGCTGTAGTGTATCCAAATCCAGAAGATCCTGACATTCCCAATGATAGCTTATGGTATCAACAGGATGGAGCACCAGCCCATTTTACTCGCCCGGTGCGTGAATATTTAGATAGTGTTTTTCCTGGAAGGTGGATTGGTCGACGGGGCCCAATAGAATGGCCGGCCAGATCCCCTGATTTGACCCCGTTAGACTATTATCTGCGGGGCTACCTAAAATCTAAAGTGTATATCAACAGACCGAACAATATTGACGAACTTAAATCCCGAATAAGACAAGAAATGAGACTGATAGAACCTCAAATAGTGCACAATGTTTTGCAAGAATTCGAAGATCGCCTCGGATATTGCCAGGATGTTGGTGGTGGCCAATTTCAACATTTATTAAATTAATATTTCACAATTTAATTACGAATCATTGAGATATTTATTATTTAGAATTAAATAATTTTCTTTTTAAATTACATTGATTATTTTAGAAAAGAACTTAAGACTTAGGTTATAATACATGAAATGTGATCAAAATTTTACGTAGAATCCGAAAATAAAATAAAAAATGGGTGTTTCAATTAAAAAAAATTGAAGTGTCAAATGAAATCTTTTGTTTGAGTCACCCTGTATAAACAAAAATTAGTTTAAAAAATGCCCATCTAAAAATAAAAATTGACGGATCCCAGTGTTTTTTAAAAAAATTAAAGGTTGAATTTTAAATGAATTTATTCCAACCTTTTTGAGCTCACTGTATAATTAACTCTTTATTATTATAATAATGGTCATTAAGCACGACCAATTAGCAAAACTGCACATATGAAATTTCGTCCGTATTATCAAGGAAAGCAGAGGAGCCAGGAGATAATATATTTTATTTTACTCCTGATACATTTGATATACCTCCTCGCTTTTCTGCTTCCCTGATACTACAGACGAAATTTCAAATGTAGACTAATTACCGAGATAAATTTCGTAAAAGAATTTAAATTTCAGAAATAATTATTCTCTGCACTTAAGGTAATTTTGAATTACGAACGGAATCGCGGCTGATAATGCCTTCCTTAATTATGTTTAGACAGACTTCTTTATTTAGCAAGTAAAAGAGCGAGGAGATAGCATATTTTATTTTCCCATAATACATTTGATATACCTCCCCGCTTGTCTGATTCCCTACTACTACGGACGAAATTTCAAATGTAAATGCAGTGTTTCGGTTTCGGTTACTTGGAGATTCTTTCTTGACAGGCTATTAAACAATTATGACATTATCAGCCGCGATTCCAATTGAAAGTAAAAATTACTTTAAATACAGAGAATAATTGTTTGTCAAATTTAAATTAAAGTGTAATGTATTAAAAATATAAATAGTTTAGAATTAATTAAGCCACATAGTATTATCAGCATTTAAAATTTGAAATTTCGCAGGTATCATGGAAGCACAAAAGCGAGAAGGCATATCAAATGTATCAGGAGTAAAATAAAATGTATTATCTCCTCGCACTTTCCTTCCCTGATACCTACAGTCCTCCGTTTATAATTCAAAATTACCTTAAATGCCGAATTTTCAAATTTAAATTCTTTTAAGAAATTATAATTTATGAAAGTATTCAATGCAATTGTATATTTCGAGATATTAAGTTTTTTGGGATTAGTGGTCACTTATTTCAATTTCTGTGGGTGCTAGAAGCGCACGCACTTGTTATGCGTGCGCTTCCATATTTGAATGCCAAATTCGGTTTCAGCATTCTTCAAGACGTTTGTAATCACTTTTCCGTAGCAATTGATGACTTGAACAAAATTGCAAATTACCATGAGTTAACCCCTTTGGAAAAAAAAACGACAAAAACATCGAGTTGTGCGCAAGTCTGTTAATTGTAGAGTAGTTCTCAATCCGTAGAATACGAATATGTACGATCCCTATACAACGCAATTGTCTATTTCGAGATATTAAGTTTTTTTGAGATTAGTGGTCACACTTATATCAACTTTTATGGATGCTAGAAGCGCATGCTTAACAAATTCGGTTTCAGCACCCTTCAAGACGTCTGTATACGCTTTTCCGTAGCAATTGGTGACTTCACCAAAATTGTCACCCACGTGGCTTTTCCACATTTTCTTTATTTTCAACTCATCGGTAGGCAGTCAATTTTTTAACGCCCAATCCAATCGTAAGCTCTCTTCATCTTCTTTATAAGGGTTGTAAATTATACAAGTAACTTCTGTGCGGGATAAAACAAGGTTTAAAAAAATTTAAACGGTAGCAGTATAAGAGTAGAAAAACTATTTTTCTACTCTCATACTTTAATTGTCGACACCAAACGGTGATGTGGAACACCAAATTCATACCTGTGCTGAGTGTTATATGAGTCGTGGTCGCCATTAACGGGAAACTGGTGTCGATGTGTGTAAACATATTTCAGCACTTGCAGGATATACATCGACACCATGGTAAGTATACCCTCTCTCCTAAAATATCCCCTACAAGATTCTCCTGGTCTCAGATTACATAGAGATCTTATAGCTCGCTTTTGAAGCAAGAAGACCCTATAGTTGCACCTATTGATCCTCCCCAGAAAAGGATGCCATAAGTCAGGTGGGAATGAAAGGCTGCATGGTAAGTTAATTTTGCTGCGTAGTGAGTTGCAATAGATTTTATTCGTTTGATAGCAAAAATGCCCGATGTTGTCTTTTTGACAACTGGTCGATGTGCTGTGTCCATTTCAGGAAATCATCCAATATAAGTCCATGGAATTTTGCTGTATGGGCTTCACTGGTTGGTTCAGTTCTAAAGACAAGTCCCTGAATTTTTTCTGTGTTTAATTTAAGTCTGTTCGCAGTGAACCATTCCTCTGATCTTCCAAATGCTGATATTGATCTTTCTTGAGCTTGAATTCGTGTCCTTTCATTTGTTAAAATGAAAATGTCATCTGCGTAAAGGCATATTTCAGCACTAAGACATTCCGGAATATCATTTATAAATATGACGAACAATAATGGTCTCAGAATTAAGCCTTGGGGAACTCCACAGCTTACTAAATGTATTTTCAACTTCTCACCCCTCCATTCCACTAACTGAACTCTGTTAAGTAGGATTTGATAAGGTCCAATGGCTTTCCCCTAACCCCATAACGTTCTAGTTTCTGCAGCAAGACTTCATGATCCACGGAAACCATGTTGCTTTGAAGACAGTATACCACGCGTCTCAAAAAAGTGGGAGAGTATAGTAATTATTACCTGTTCGTACACCTGTGATAAAAACCATTAACCTATTAATATCAAATATCCATAAAATATAAATAAATTCCGTCAGATATATGTAGAATATTCTCTTCACAAATACTTATTTTCGTCTCTAAAATAATTAAAATTAAAACGGCATTTACAATTTGTTTGTGACTGGAAGAGGAAATATCCGATATGAGAATATAATTAGCCCATGAAACCGTACGACACAGGCCTCAAAAGGCATAAGACACAATAAGTATATTTTATTTTAGAATGAAATACAGCATAAATAGAATGTTGAATTGGTGCTAAATTCGGAAAATTATAATTATCTATATACATACATGAATAAGGAAAAGTAAAGTGTTTTTAAGATATATTTGTTCCCGATCATGAAATTATATTATTTTATTTTATTTGTTTATTGTTAGTTGTGTATTTATTTACCGCATTTTAAAGAATTTAACTACATGTACCTAACATCTTATTGGAGCTGAATATTTTACTACATCAGCTCTATATCTTCCACCGACTGGTTCCGTGGATTTGACTGAAATGCACTTAAAAATATTCAATTTGTATTACAGTAATTAAAGTAAAAACGTGCAAGTATAGTTTATTATGGGCCGCTGTAAAATGGATGATGTAGATGTTCAATGGGACCTCTTCATTGATATCTTCTTGGGTATATTGAATAACTGCTTTCCAGTCTAATAGAAATTTTCAACCAATTTCTCCAGAGATAACAAATTATAGGAAAAATCTTAGTACTTTATCAACTTTGTCGAGATATACAAACACTTTTGAGGACCACTACAATAGTGAGAAAGCACGTTTAAATCAACTTTTAATTGACTCTAAAAAAGATTATTGTAAAAAACAATTACAACATTCTGAGAATCCCTCAAAATCTATTTGCTATGTCGCCAGCTCTGTGACCGGTGGTTTAAAAAAGAGAACAGGTAACAGTCTTAACATAGACGGTAACCCACAAGAGGTCGTAAATTCAGTTAATATATATTTTGTAAACATAGGCAATGACTTATGTGGAATTACTCCAAAAGTACGTTTTAATTCTGACTTATCATATATCCCCGAAAATCTAGAATTGGACATGATAGACGAAACTCAAATCATAAGTATAATTAATGGCTTGAAAAGTAACTGCAGCCCAGGTGACTCCCTAACATTTGGTATTTTCCCAGATCGTTTGAAACTGGCAATACCAACTCCTATCTTCAAGGGCGGTGATGACAGTTTGATCCAAAACTACGGATCCATTAGCGTACTTTCATGCTTTGCTAAAATTTTTGAAAGAGTAATGAGTGATAAGATTATATATAATGTGCCAGTTTGGTGAAAATTATCCAAAAAAAGCAGAAAAGGAAGCAAATGGCGCTTGTATGGCCAAACAAAATGCAACGTGATTGACAGAGTTAAGAAGAGCCACTAATAATGATAAGTATTAATTAGGGGATGCCTTAAAAAAAAGTTGGGGGATATGACACCAACCCTGCGATCTTCTTATACGTTTCTTACTTAAACAATATAGTTTCGTAAAGTGTCATAAAGTGGAACAGAGGATAAAAGAAAGTAAACATTTTGAGGAGCTTATTACGACTCAATGCACCATGAAAATTAGTAGTTTGGCGTTTAAAGACTTGAACAAGGGTAGTAGAGTAAACCTCAGATTTTACCTTTGACAAGTGATATTCTAAAGTTCAAGGAGTGTGTCACTGATGTTCCAAATAAATCTATTTTTACCCTCCAAGATGTCTATTATAACAAAGAGTATAAAAATTCGGTAGATATAACTCACGTTAACAATTCTCTATAACAGCAAAAGCATCTTTGAATGAGACTGACATTGCTTTCATTCAGCAGACACAACAGTTGCGCAACTGTTCAGTGATCATGTCCAGTAGACGAGCGCTCACTCTGAACATGTTCAGGAGCGGCCGCCATTTTTGTGAGCGGAAAAATTCAGGAGCGGCTAAATACCAAAGTCAATTCCATGAACTGCGCATGTCCTGTAAACAGTGTGAATGAACCTTATATGGCTCCAATTAATCAAATCAAATCTCAACTAAGCTCCTCCTACAATAAAAATTAGTTTTTGAAATTTTAATTGTACTTACAACCAGTACCTATCTGCCTATCTGCAATGCTTTAAAATGGATTACAAAAAATACCATGACATAAATTAGTGAATAAATTTATTTTTACATAAACGTTTACTGTTTCACATAAATGTTAAGTACCAAATAATAAAAATAAGACTAATATAATTACTTAAAAGTAATTGTGGTCTTCAGACGCACAATTTGACAAATATAAATTACTGAATCCGTTTTGTAAACATTTTCTAATAGCACCTCGTTCGTTTTTATTAGGAATTTTTCTTACATCACTAGATAATTTTCTTTTTTGAGTAGAATAAAAAGTTAACTGTTTGGATATATTTTTATTTGTGGGTTCATTATTACTAGCACCTTCAACGGGATTGAAAATATAGTTTGTTCCAACTTCATTCTTCGGTAAACTTATTAAGTTATCAATAACACTTAGATGAGAATGTATTTGTAACATTACATCAGTATTCATCGAGTCCAGGTTTGCAGACTGCAATTTCAAAATAGATTCGGATATTTTAAGAGCCAATTTATCCTTTAAATTATTAGTATTTTTTGATGTGTCTGTTACAACATACTCGTTTTTGTCGTTATCTACTTCTTGCTTTGAATCTTCTTTCTTTTTAAATATCAATGCAATGAAATGGATATGCTTACATATTGTTGGTTTCATAGAAAAATCGACACACGTACATGTATACATATGAAAACAAATGCCACACTGCACACAATTCAAATCACAACAGCATCGGTCTGAAATTTGTTTGACATAGTAACAAAAGTTCATTTTACTTATTATCTACTGATACTGGACTTAGAGCCCATTTTTTTGAATTTTCTTCACTGTGAATGACAAAATCACTTCTTAGGGCTGTGTTGTGCCTTTTTATTATGTGCTTTGTATGAATGGTGTATTTCCCTTTTACTGTTTTTATTAATCTATCAACACATTTGTCCCTAACATATTTCAGTAACACATGTAAACTTTTGTCAAAATAGGCCAAATTCCTAAAACCGCGTAAACGCCCTAAGCATTATAGCTTACGCATGCGCAGTTGATGGAATTGACTTTGGTATTTAGCCGCTCCTGAAAAATTCTACGCTAACTTAGTGAGCGTATTCTGTACGCATGCGCCATTGATGCATTCCAAGACCAACCTAATACAAAATTTTGAAGAAAGTTACTATAAAAGTAAGATACAGCAAATTAAAGGTATTGTGCAGAAATAATTTTATTAAAATATTGGAGTATTTTATTCGGGGTTGGAAAAGCCAACCCTTCCACTAAAAACTACGCCAAAACTGAATGCAGAATTTATTATTATTGTTTATTCGGTTTAATCTCTATAATTTTAACATATGGCAGCAATGAAAAGTACTAGATGATAGACGATGACATAAAGGTAAGCGGTCCTGTCCAGCGAACACTCAACTGTTCCGCCTGCTGAATGAAAGCATTGATCCACAATTAGAAGTCACAGAATCAGATGATTCCGATACCGAAAATCACCAACTGAATAGGAAATGCCAAACGACAGTAACAAATATTTCAAATTTATTTTACTTTTGTTTGAACAATTCTGATTTATTAATGACAATGGTGTTAAGTATGTCTTATTGCCGTTTTAGTTACGAAAAAAGGATACTCAAATAACAATGGTCAAAAAATATTTTGAAAAACATAACAAAAGCTGGGTTAGAATGAGAAGGTACATATACAACGTTTACCGATACAATTAATTGATTTATCTTATTAAGTACTAATTACTTCATATTTATATGTATTACGTAACTTCGTATCAAATTTTTTGGTTTTTAATATTTAGTAGAAGAATAAATTTCATCTGATACAGTTTTATACTAGTTTTATTTTAATACATTCAAAATATTTCATGTCCGCCATTATTGGTTTGAAAACTAAATTAACTAACTTTTAGAGAAATCAAATTTGGAACTATTTTATAAGAAAGATAGTAATTATATACATTAGTAAATTATTTCCTCAACTGTATATTGAATTATAATCATATATCAAATCTGACAAATATTTATTCGAAATGTAAATTATACCACTCATGACATCTCAATTCTAATATGTTTTTCTTTATGTAATCGCCAACCCTGTATACAGGATGTCCCAGAAATAAAAAGACGGAGTTGCAGAAATCGGAAGCTAGATTGTGTAAAAACCCTCAAAATATCAAGTCTTTATTCGTGTGCAAACGGCAGAAAAAAATAATAAAGAATTCGATTGGCCTTACGCCGAGGCTGGACTAAATATCCACCTGCTTCACTTTCACAATCGGTTTTTTTCAGGACCACCATATTACTTGTGTTAGAAAAAAGGAGGAGGAATAGATACTTCATAATAAATATCAAACCATTAATTACTTCAATTTTACACCTGCTAGAAAAAAATAATTACATTCTTGATATTTACTGTAATCTAGAAAAACTAGGATTTATTGAATATTCTTAAATAGTAATAATCAGCTGTTTCCGACTACAAACACATTAAAGAGCAACAACCTTCCTATTTTAAAAATAAATACAATCTTTTATTGTCTGCAATAAAGTGGGTCGCCCATCTGGCAAAAAAATGTATGAATGAGTACGATTTAACGTTTTTCTTCCGTTTTATACAAATAAAAGCGTATTTTTCTATAAATGCCTGTTCGTTTCTATTTACAAATAAGCATTCTTACGTGTATTTATAAACATACATTCTGTGTCAGGTCCGTAATGTAATTTTTTATCTAAAAAACAACATAGAAAATTGAATTTTTAATTTCTTACTTTCTTACTTTTTGCTATAAGGTTTCCTATTAATTAAAAGAAAAACCTTTTTTGTTTATTGGCCGTGCAATTATAGACATAGAAAATTGAAAAATTCAACAGCTCTTAAAAAACACCAAACAAAATATAATCATAAATTTGACTTTAAAAATACAAAAGTTCTAACTAAACAAAATAATACCAAAGCGCGAGAAATATTAGAAATAATAAACATAGTAAAAACTAAGAACACAATAAATGACAGAAATGAAATTGACGGATTATCAAAAATTTATCATCCAATAATTCAATAATTAGCATATAATAAATATAATTAAAGGAAAAAAAACGAAAATGAAACAACAACAGCAAGTTAAAATTACATTAAAAATAAAATAATAAAAACGGGGAAAAAAAACTAAAAAAAGGAATGTATAAAAATAAAGACACACATTCAATATAGACAAAATGTGCTCACATACGAGTATATATTTATACTGCACAATACAATTTTAAGAAACGTATTTTAATATAATTATACTATAGAGATGTATAATAAATTTAGTATACGTGATAAGTTTTTATAAGAAGACTGAATATACATAATGTACAAAGACAAAAGGCATACATATGTTAAATGTGTTTGGTGAGTTTCAAGAATGTTTTTCAAGTATTTTAAATCTAAGTTTTAAAATATGTGTTTTTCTCTTACAGTCCTGTTTGTATGATTTTATGTAATAAAAATTTTGATAAAGACATGTGATATGTCGAAACGTTAAGTATTGTTTTAATTATTCGTTCTTAAAAAAGAAAGAACCCACTAAGAAAATAGGCCGCTACCCCAAGAAAACAAATATTTAAATTGTATATATATATATATATATATATATATTTTAACTAACGATAAGTGAACAAAATGATACACAAAGATACAAGTGTGTTCGACGAAGTTGCCTCCGTGAGCCGTTGCCAAGTTGAGGAGGAATATTAATGCTGCTAGTGCACAGAGGCACATACGGCTGGCGCTATTAGCATAAAGTATATGAGTATAAAACGGTGGTGCCACGTAGTAATATTTCTACAGAACTACAATCTGTAACTGTAGGTGTGTAACAGTGAAAATGGCCTCCAATCAAAAATCTCGCAAACGTCTCTTAACAACATACGAACGCGTTTGGTGCTCTTATACACATGGATATGTAATGGACTCCACTTTTTCCGCACTGGCCTCCGTTTCGGAGCTCAGTCCGATGTGTACGTTTGTATTTTTGAGGAGAGTTAGACGTTTTACAAATATATATATTAGAGGAAAGTCGCCTAATATTGGATGGTTGCCCAATTTTGGATACCACCATATCTCAAAATCTGTTAACAGTTTACTGTTAACGAATGCACGAAATAAAATGTTTTTGGCATAAAATTATCCTGTGGAACGCATATAGTTCGGCTAATCGTCGCTAGGTGGCAATATATTAAAACGTTGAATTACCTGATTTGAAGTTTTTTGTTTTGGCGTGTGCAAACTGGTATAAAAAGGTAAGTAATTATTATAAAAAAATGCAGTTGGACATGGATGTACTAGAATATTTATAGAATAAGCCGAAGCATTCAAAACAACAATTATTCTCAAGTATTTTTTTTTATTGATGTTATAACCTCAAACATGAAAGATGCCTAATTTTGGATACAATGGGTATCCTATAATTGGATATCCAAAATTAGGAACCCAAATGTACTTTTATGTAGTTTTATTACTTTTATGTTTAGAAGATTGTTTTTATTTTCAGTAATATGCCTAGGAAAGGTCTCCAACACAAAAAATGGGATCCAGAAGATATGGAGAAAGCTATTGATGCTGTTAAAAATAAACGAATGGGTTATTTAAAGGCGTCAAGGAGCTTCCATGTGCCCAAAACAACCCTTGAAGTTTACGTCAAACGTGAAAAGCCCTTACAAGAACAATGCACGCTACAAATGGGCCGTAAACCAATTCTATCGCCTGACATGGAAGACGATTTGGTCAAGTACTGTTTAGAAATGGACAAAAGGTATTATGGTATAGGGCTGGCAGACATTCGCAGACTGGCCTACCAGCTTGCAGTTAGAAATAACCTACCCCATCCATTTTCAACAACAACCGCGAATGCCGGCAAAAAATTGTTAAAAAATTTCTTTAAACGTCATCCTAACCTATCTTTGAGAAAACCTCAAGGAATTTCAAAAAATAGAATAAAAGGTTTCACGCCAGAAAATGTCAAGCTTTTTTTTTTGACCTTTTGGAACCAGCTATGCAAAAAATTAACTTCAATCCCCTTAAAGTCTACAACGTTGATGAAACTGGCATCACCACTGTGCAATCGAAGATTGCTAAAGTGATCACTTTAAAAGGCAAAAAACAAGTGGGAGCCGTAACTGCTGCAGAAAGGGGAGCTCTGGTAACTGTAGTTGCATATATGAATGCTGCCGGAGGATTTGTCTCTCCGTTATTCATCTTTCCGAGAAAGAATATGAAGGCCGAATTATTAGACGGAGCTCCGCCTGGGTCGATTGCTGACTGTCATCCTTCAGGGTGAATACAAAGCCACATCTTTCTGCGATGGATGCGACATTTTATCGATAACGTGAAACCTTCAAAACAGGACCCCGTGTTGCTCATCCTCGACGGGCACTACACACATACTCGGAACCTGGATGCTATAGAATTAGCTAAAAAACATTTCATTGAAATTGTCTGCATACCGCCCCACACCTCACATAAGATACAACCATTGGATTTGTCTTTTATGTCGCCGTTAAAAACATACTACTCAAGAGAAGTCCAAAATTGGCTAAAAAATAACCCTTCCCGAAGCCTGGGCCCCTTCCAAATATGCAAATTGTTCTGCCCTGCTTATCAGAAATGTGCGACAGCTGAAATAGCAGCCAGCGGGTTTCGCAAAGCGGGAATTTTTCCATTCAATCGGGACATATTTTCAGAAGCTGACTTTCTAATAGAAAGACAACGAGAGCGAACACCGCCTAGACAACAGACCTCAGATATCAGTTCTATTCCAGAACCATCAGAGAATTCACTTCAATCATCTATTGAAAGTACTCCTCCGAAGCACAAAAAGGATAGCGGTATTGGAACTAAACAGCTGTCAAACGTTGTCAAAGTTCAAGACTTTTCGCCTTTGCCATCTTGCAGTTCGGTACCTACCACAAATCGGGGTCGTAAAGCTAGTTCCGCAGCGGTAATAACAAGTACGCCCTACAAAGATGCTTTAGAAGCTAGTATGAGAGAGCAAGAACGAAAACAATCTATCAAAAATAAAAAAATACCAAAACTAAAATCCTTGACAAAAAGAAAGAACAAGACGAATAAAAAAACTAAGAAGATAAAGAAGAGCCAAAAGGTTGAAGAAGAAAGTGAATCATCCTCAGATTCCTTAGAAGATATCTCTTATGCTGATGATTCAGATATGGATGTAGATGACAACGGTGACGCAGAGTGTATTTTCTGCACAGGAAAATTTTCAGAGGATCAACATGGAGAGGCCTGGATACAGTGTTCAATATGTTTCCGTTGGGCACATGAGGATTGTGCTGCTAGTGACAAAAAGAAAGTTTATGTGTGTGACTTATGCAGTGAGTGAGGTGTCTCAATTTTGGATAGGGTATCCAATTTTAGGAACCCTTTTTTCAACTGCAAAAATTGCTCATTTTTCTTTTTTTATATTTTATATGTAGTTTAAAGTTTAAAATAAATATTTTTGTGACTATATTGTGTTTTAACACAGATAACAATATATGTGGAGCATATTTCCAAAAAGCGTTATTTCCATATAGTTCGGCTCTCAACGTATAGATGTCGTCATAGTCTTTCTGTATATTAGAACACTCAGGACTAGCTTGTTTGTTTCATATCACTTTAATTTCTACAGATATTAAATAGCCAATGATCGCTTACTTTCCAAATGGCATTATTTCCGTAAAATTTATATTCCAAAAGGATTTATTTTTCTGTTCGTTCCAATAAGCTTTAAAACGCTCAGCTGATCTGCAAACAACGTAGAGCACGTGTGTCCGGATACAAAGTTTACTAAATTTTTTGGCGTAAACCTTCAGGAACAGTGTTTTTGTGGACTCTAAAAGTATGGGTGATAATGATAATATAACGGCTGATATTGAAGATGATGTAGAAGTAGGCGATACATTTCGCGGAACCCGAAAAAAAAAGAAGAAGGAGTGGAAGAAAAACACTCAAAAACGATTACGGTAAGACAATAGTTTGGTAGAATATTATCAGGCGTTATCATATGAACTTTATTAATTTATCAGATATACCGATCATTTTCCCAACATGGAGAATTTTTATTGCCCATGCAAGCATAAAGAAACATCAACATTCAAGTGTAACTCGATAAACAAAGACGATCTTGTATTATTACGTCGCCAAGTTTATTCAGTAAGTTCGAAAATTACACAGGATATCAAATTATCTCATATGATGAATACATCCGCCACTGAAAGACATGCAAGAACTCCAAGCGCCTGTAGGAAGAGGAATCGAAAGCTAAAAGTGAGTACTACTTACCTAACAATTAATTTTTATATTAACAATGACTTCTGAACAGATTGTTTATGGTTTGAAAATTTCTGGCAAAAATGTACGCGTGTGTCAGCCTTTTTTTGCACAATGTTTTGGCGTTTCTCAAAAAAGGTTACAAACGATTGCAAAAAGGATTCAGTCAGGAAGTGAACTTAAAGAAACACGAGGAGGGGACAGACGATCCAAAAAAATAGAAGCAACACGTGAAAGGGTTGTTGAGTTTATCAAACAATTAAAAGGAAGGGAATCTCACTACAATAGAAAAAAATCAGCACGTATCTATTTACCAGCTGAATTAAATATAAGAAAATTGTGGCAAATGTACAACACCAATGTGGCACAGAATAACAAAGTAAACTATGGGTTTTTCTTCAAACTTTTTAGAACAAAGTTCAACATTGGATTTGGGACTCCGGCTTCCGATGTTTGTAGCCTGTGTTATCGTTTGAAAAATAGCTTGAAAGAAGTGGCTGCAGGCCCTGAGAAAGTTAAAATTATTTCAGAATTGAGAGTGCACAAATTGCGAGCAAAGCAATTTTCTAAAATGATGAAGGAAAACAACCCCGAATCGGTATCGTTCTGTTTTGATATGGAGCAGATACAACCACTGCCAAAATTGCCAATTAGCGAAAATTACTATAGTTCGCAAATTTCTATGTACTCTTTATGCATCACCGACATAGAAAGTAAGAGGCCTTTTTTTTACTTATGGTCTGAGGATGTAGCAAAGAAGGGGCTAACGAAGTAGGCTCAGCGCTATTAAACTTCCTTGTCAACTACCAATATTCTGAAGGTTGTAAACGTATTTGCTTGTTTGCTGATGGCTGTGCAGGGCAAAATAAAAACAATTTTGTTCTACATGCACTCATGTTTGGTTTGTACAATAAGCTTCCAAACACAATTTCAGAAATTACACTTACTTTCCCAGTGCGAGGACATTCTTATATGCCTGCAGACCGCGTTTTCGGTCGCGTAGAGAAAATTTTAAGATCAAAATCGGAAATGCTTACAAAAGAAGATTATTATCAAGTCTACAAAGAAGTTGGGACAATTAAAGTACTCGGTAAAGACTGGACATTGTATGATTTGAAATTTCTAGACTCTGTTATGAAAAAGTATCCCGACTTGAGTCAGATGAAACGTTTCAAAATTACAAAAACCAAAACTAAAATAAACACCCCGATTGTGAAAGTTAAAGGCGAGATCTTATACCGCAACGACGATCTATCAAAGCCCTTTGTGACCCTGCAAAAACGGGGTAAAACTCTTTCAAACGTAAAGCTGCAACCTATTCCTTTAGGACAAGCTATCAAACCTGATAAACTGCAGAGTATTTGGACGCTTCTGAGGGCTGCTGATGTAAACTGGGAACAAAATGCAAAATTTGCTTGGTATGCTACGTTAACTTCAGACGAAAATCTGCTTACAGGTCCCGAACCAGAAGAAGAAATTTGCGATTGTAATGAAGAGGACTGTGGTCTTCACATTTAAAAGTGTAATTTGAAAGAGTTTGTTAATTTTTTCTATCAATTTATTTTTTGTTTTTTCCATTACGCATTAAAAGTTATGTTTTTTCCAAAACGACTTATTTCAGTTTTCAAACTGCCATATCGACCTCTAACCTTTAAGGTAGATTTTGACATGTTGTCGTCCATATTTACATTAATTTCGATTTTTTTTAATATAGAAGAAAAAAGTTACTTTAACGAATATTAAAGTCTGTGCGATTTATTCGACTTCCTAAAAAATAGTTCAGAATGGAATAAAGCCTTTTTGGAAACACGCACCACATATGTTAATTTCAAAAGAATTAAGAAAATATGCGTTTTTCACATAAAAAAAGCTGATTTAAAAAAAGTATCCAATATTAGGCGACTTTCCTCTACTGTTTGAAATGAAATAAATTATTATTATTATTAATGTTTATTATGCCATTTATCATTAATAAATTTAATATATTATTTGGGCTGTACTTGGCGCCTGCGTACTATTTTCGATTCATGTGATCCGATGTGTAGTGAAAATATTTAGGAACATCACATACGTCATAATGCGCTATGAACGTTATGTAATAAGAAGGAAGTGAAAAATAAAGACTATTTTTATTTGTCTTGTTATTTGTGAGAAATGCATAGAGGTATATAAAATTCAATTACCTGGAACTAACGATAAACAGAAAATTTTTGTTGTGCTTTGTTATTGAAGAAACTGGATATACTGAACTAATTTCCTTAGATACCAACCTTCGGAACGGATAACATAGTGTGATGCAAGAGAATAGACCGACAACGTGTCGGATTTGGCCTTTACCAAATAGAAGTAATCCGATTCTCGCTTGATCTATACAAAATTTATTTTATCTTATTCTATTATATCAATAGCGCTTCGCTCTTGTGTAAGGATGCGCAGTCTATACAAGTACATTTTCATGAGAGTAAAGAGACTCGCATTATGTCGACTCTCGGGGAAACCAGTAGGTAGTATATGATGTTGATCGAGAGCCGACAAAAAGCAAATCTGTCTATTATAGTCGCATTAAAAAGTATTCGTATTCGCCTACCTTTGAGTATTAAAACATATCCGATTTGCGATTAAATATGTACCAATCAGTGGGGGCTCCTCGAAGTGGGCAAGGTGGGCACTGAATTTTGAGATTATCCACAATTCAAAAGAACAGTCTATTTTTAATCATTACATTTAAAAGACCTTATCCTAATTTTAATAAGTTGTAAAAATGCAAATACGTATAGGAAAGGAATAGAAATCCTGTTTTATAAACTACTATTAAATATAATATTTGTAAATCTACTATAAATAGGTATATTTAATTATTACATATTGCATTTCTGAAAAATGAATACAGGCTGATTCAATTTCGACGCTCACAATAGGGATTTCACGTATTAGGAATAAACGGTAGGTTTATATTCGGCCAATTTGATAGATTTTGTATCTGTTATTGACGTGGTGAGAAAACGGATCTGTGACAAATGATTTTCGACCCGGAAAAGCTGATTTTTTCTACTAACATTGCCAAGTTTTGAAGTATTATTCTTGAAAATGGTGACCGGAAGTGTTACTTTTACTCTTGCGACAAAACTTCCGGTTCGGATTTTGAAGTATATTTTGCACAAATCTTGTTCCAAATGGTCTTCTAAGCACTTTTGTACGTTTTATAAATTTTAATAAAACTAATGGTTTACGAGATATGAGAGATATTTCGAATCTTATATCTAAATTTCATTTTTAACAATTTTGTGGGCAATGCGAAATCTCAATATACACTAATGTATTTAATAAATTTCAATAACTGCAAATATCTGGTCAACCGATAGCTTTACTAGACTTTTCAAAGAATACAAATGTGTTTGTAGCTATTGTTGGATTAAGCTTTCATAGATATTTCTTGAAAATGGTGACCGGAAGTGTTACTTTTACTCTTGCGACAAAACTTCCGGTTCGGATTTTGAAGTATATTTTGCACAAATCTTGTTCCAAATCGTCATCTAAGCACTTTTGTACTCTTTATAAATTTTAATAAAACTAACGGTTTACGAGATATTTCGAATCTTATATCTAAATTTCATTTTTAACAATTTTGTCGGCAATGCGAAATCTCGATATACACTAACGTATTTAATAAATTTTAATAACTGCAAATATCTGGTCAACCGATAGCTTTACTAGAATTTTCAAAGAATACAAATGTCTTTGTAGCTATTCTTGGATAAAACTTTCATAGATATTTCTTGAAAATGGTGACCGGAAGTGTTATTTTTACTCTTGCGACAAAACTTCCGGTTCGGATTTTGAAGTATATTTTGCACAAATCTTGTTCCAAATGGTCTTCTAAGCACTTTTGTACGCTTTATAAATTTTAATAAAACTAATGGTTTACGAGATATGAGAGATATTTCGAATCTTATATCTAAATTTCATTTTTAACAATTTTGTGGGCAATGCGAAATCTCAATATACACTAATGTATTTAATAAATTTCAATAACTGCAAATATCTGGTCAACCGATAGCTTTACTAGACTTTTCAAAGAATACAAATGTGTTTGTAGCTATTGTTGGATTAAGCTTTCATAGATATTTCTTGAAAATGGTGACCGGAAGTGTTACTTTTACTCTTGCGACAAAACTTCCGGTTCGGATTTTGAAGTATATTTTGCACAAATCTTGTTCCAAATCGTCATCTAAGCACTTTTGTACTCTTTATAAATTTTAATAAAACTAACGGTTTACGAGATATTTCGAATCTTATATCTAAATTTCATTTTTAACAATTTTGTCGGCAATGCGAAATCTCGATATACACTAACGTATTTAATAAATTTTAATAACTGCAAATATCTGGTCAACCGATAGCTTTACTAGAATTTTCAAAGAATACAAATGTCTTTGTAGCTATTCTTGGATAAAACTTTCATAGATATTTCTTGAAAATGGTGACCGGAAGTGTTATTTTTACTCTTGCGACAAAACTTCCGGTTCGGATTTTGAAGTATATTTTGCACAAATCTTGTTCCAAATGGTCTTCTAAGCACTTTTGTACGCTTTATAAATTTTAATAAAACTAATGGTTTACGAGATATGAGAGATATTTCGAATCTTATATCTAAATTTCATTTTTAACAATTTTGTGGGCAATGCGAAATCTCAATATACACTAATGTATTTAATAAATTTCAATAACTGCAAATATCTGGTCAACCGATAGCTTTACTAGAATTTTCAAAGAATACAAATGTGTTTGTAGCTATTCTTGGATAAAGCTTTCATAGATATTTCTTGAAAATGGTGACCGGAAGTGTTACTTTTACTCTTGCGACAAAACTTCCGGTTCGGATTTTGAAGTATATTTTGCACAAATCTTGTTCCAAATGGTCTTCTAAGCACTTTTGTACTCTTTGTAAATTTTGATAGAAGTAACGGTTTACGAGATATTTCGAATCTTATATCTAAAATTCATTTTTAACAATTTTGTCGGCAATGCGAAATCTCAATATACACTAATGTATTTAATAAATTTCAATAACTGCAAATATCTGGTCAACCGATAGCTTTACTAGAATTTTCAAAGAATACAAATGTGTTTGTAGCTATTGTTGGATTAAGCTTTCATAGATATTTCTTGAAAATGGTGACCGGAAGTGTTACTTTTACTCTTGCGACAAAACTTCTGGTTCGGATTTTGAAGTATATTTTGCACAAATCTTGTTCCAAATGGTCTTCTAAGCACTTTTGTACGCTTTATAAATTTTAATAAAACTAATGGTTTACGAGATATGAGAGATATTTCGAATCTTATATCTAAATTTCATTTTTAACAATTTTGTGGGCAATGCGAAATCTCAATATACACTAATGTATTTAATAAATTTCAATAACTGCAAATATCTGGTCAACCGATAGCTTTACTAGACTTTTCAAAGAATACAAATGTGTTTGTAGCTATTGTTGGATTAAGCTTTCATAGATATTTCTTGAAAATGGTGACCGGAAGTGTTACTTTTACTCTTGCGACAAAACTTCCGGTTCGGATTTTGAAGTATATTTTGCACAAATCTTGTTCCAAATCGTCATCTAAGCACTTTTGTACTCTTTATAAATTTTAATAAAACTAACGGTTTACGAGATATTTCGAATCTTATATCTAAATTTCATTTTTAACAATTTTGTCGGCAATGCGAAATCTCAATATACACTAATGAGTAATCGAAATTTTTATAAAACGGTTTCGGTTCTTTCTGGATATCATCAACTTTTTTATTTCTTATAAACGCTATGTTATATTCTAACACCAATAGGAAGCATTTTTTTGATTTCAAATATTTACGAAAACATCATGAAGAATGTTTTTAATAAAGAAGAAAAACGTAATATGTTAAATGTTTTTATTCTTTATATTCAAAAATTGCAAGCGTAGAGTATTTTCATACCTGTGTATCCAAAACCATTTTGCTAAATCTTGACAACAACCTGATCGGGTGTGAATTGTTTATCAAGCCGCGTAATGTTTATGTTAACAGGACTTTGAAGGCAAAAACAGTGTTTGTAAAGTTTACATAGATCTAGTATTTTTAATAGGAATAATAATCCTTCACATATACACGGGAAAACGGGCACGAGTACCTACAGGAAACGTTAAATCAAAATAATAAGGAAGTATTACGATGACGAAAATGAAAATATTCGAGATCGAGATTTTTGCATAAGTCCACGTTTTGAAACGAGTGAAAAGACTTAAAAGACATATTTCGTTTTTCTTTGTTTATTTACGTTATTTTACGTTAACTAATGACTTATGTGTGACAATAATTTAAAATTCCAGGATCACATATTTGATGGTGCCAAGAAAGAATTAAAGCGCCTTCTAAAAATTTAGAGTACATTAATAGATAAAACGCAGTAATTGGAGCAAATAATGGTTTTTAGTTTTAGTCAGTGAGTCCAAATAAAAGTGCTAGCGATAAAAGAGTAAAACCCACAATTTTAGGCGTCATTTATTCCACATCCATTTTCCCTCAAGCATAAAATCTGTCAACTTTTTTAAATTTAAAGCTATGTTCTATTTAATATGAATCAGCCTGTATCGACAGGTAAATATATTACCAAGACATATTTTGCATACAGCATACAGCTTTTCAATGAATTATGTATTATACATTTTACTCAAAAGTATTATATTAGTATTCAAAATTAAAAACAACAATAAATAGGGTTTCATTATTATCTATTGTATATAAATATTAAAATTTTTTTAACCATAATCCGGATTTACAATATTTGAAAGATATTTTAAGTTCAAGAAAGACATATAAATATAATCTTGACGCACAAATAATATATAATAAAAGGTATATGTGAAAACTTCTTGTTGTAAATGCGGTTATACAAAGCATAACAAAGGAGCATCAGTTCTATTTCGCGATTTTTGTGAACATATATATTTTTTGCTTGAAAGACTATTCTTCTGTATGTGTGACAGAGTCAAGTACATTAGAAGTATGTAGCTGCTTTATTTGAAGTAGAAATTAAAATAGCAACCTGGATTTTGTTATATTCAACTACAAGCCGTGAGAGAGCGCCCCGAATATTGTAACAAAACTTATAGTAGCGCACTCCATCTTGGTGCCTTGTCTCCAAACTAACGCCGAACGCCTAGCGGTCGTCTCCAAAATATGTTGCCAATAATTATCATTACAACGGCTATCTGTAATCTCCCTGATCTGTGCCAATATTTAAACGTTGTTGGCAGATAAACACAGAACGACACATAAGCGTACGTGATAAAGCATGTGGAATAAGAGGGAGTCGATGGGCAAAGCCAGATTCCACCGCCTTCGAAATCCAGAAGTACAGGGCTGAGAAGTGGGAGGAATTCGTGGAACGTAGCCAGAACTCAGAACCCCACAAGATACCCGGATTTCTGAAATCGGACAGAAAACCAATTCCGGAACTAAGAAACAGACCAGAGAGGATCGACACGGGCCTCAAGAAGGCCAAATTACTTACGGTAACCTTTAATAAGCACTTTACAGGCCAACAGATCACAGACAGAGACCTGGACCTGATGTGCAAGGAAACACTTCGGGAGATCGACGAGATGGAGGCGGGAGCCTCTGACAAAGGCATTCTGGAGGAGGTCCTGCAGGTGATCAAGACACCTGCCACCAACAAGGCACCTGGAGAAGACGAAATAACCAATGGCGCCCTGAAGAAGGCGCCGCTGAGGTTGTTACCAACCTGGCGGCGATCTTCAGTACCGTGCTGAGGTTGACGCACTTCCCAGACAGCTGGATGTCTGCCAGGATCATCCCGATCCACAAGGTCAAGAAGGGGAGCTATTGACCAATCTCACTGCTGAGCACCGTAAGTGGAGTTCTAGAAACTCTCATACTTTTCAGAATAAACCAGCACCTGGAGGAGCACGAGCTAGCGGACCCGGACCAATACGGCTTCAGGAGGCAACACTCGACCACCCCACCAGGAATGAGTACACTGTCATGGTGGCACTCGACCTGGAGAAGGCCTTCAACAAGATCTGCCGAGAGGGACTCCTGTGGAAGATTCGCAACGCAAACAATTCCCGCCGAAGATCCTGAAAACCCTTCGTTTCTACCACCACGACAGGAAAATCAACACCGTAGTCAACGGTGTGAACTCCGTTATGGGAAGGATGGGATTCGGAGTACCTCTACGTGAGCGACATCCCGAAGTCAGAAGACCACAGAGTGTACAACGCACTGTACTCAGACGACACCACAATCGTGGCAAAGTCCATAAAGCCGGACATCGCAGTCAGGTTGGCTCAAATCTAAGTGAACAAGGTGAAGGAATTCTACGACTTATGGGGCCTCAACAACAGTCCGAAGAAATCGCAAGCGGCGATCATCTCGAAGAGACATGTAAGAAACCCCCTAAAGTCCTGATTTCAGGTACAGAGGTCGACTAGAGCCAGGAAATCGACTACTTGGGAGTAACTCTCGACAACCACCTCACGTTCAGGAGGCATGCCACCAGGACATGCGGAAAAGCTGTGGGAAGGATGAGCCAGCTGATGCCGCTGTTGGGATCCAGGGCGCTGACCACGAAGGCGGTCGTGATACTGTACAAAATACATATCCGGCCAATCCTGACGTACGCCAGCCCTGCATGGACGGCCATGCCGAAAACCACACTGCAACACCTGGAGATGGTGCAGAACCGCTGTCTGAAGATCGCCACGAGGGAACCGAAGAGCACACCGATCGAACATATCAGGAAGATTGCCAAAATAAACTCACTGGCGGAGTTTCTCAAAGAAACAAACAGGGAGTTCTTCCGAAGGGCGAACTTCATAGAAAACTCCTCTCTCGAGGAGACTATGAAGGAGAAACCCCGAGAGAAACACAAGACAGTCACGGAGGCACTCAGCCTCCTATAGAAGCCGCAGAAAGATAAATAAAGGCAAAAAAGTTAATGATAAATGGCAAAGAATTGCAAAAATTATACAACCAACCAGATATCATAGGAACAGCTAAGGGGCATAGATTAAGAGGTTAGACACATAGAAAGCATGAACAACGAAAGTGTCCCTAAAGACTGACGAAAGATGGCATAGGAGGAAAGAGGAAACGAGGTGGACCCATAATAAGATGGGTGGACGAGGTGCCGACAGATGTGGAGTATTTGAAGGTAAACAACTGGAGAGAGAAAGCAAGAGACAGAAGAGTGTGGTGAAAAATAACATACCAAGCCAAGCGCCTACTCGGCCTAGAGAGCTAATAGTATATATATACCGGGATATCAACAATTAAATTGGTCAATGGTGGTCATGGATTTTAAAATTATTGTCGTAGCGTGCATCGTACATTTAGGTATGTGATAATTTTTTGAATGTCAAAATCTGTCAAGTTATTGTGTTGAAGTTTTCTAATCCTGCACGGTTTTTGAATCATGGTTCTCACCACAGAGCACAAAATTTACATGATTGAAGCCTATTTTCGAACAGGGTGTGCTAGTTAATGGAACTTGGGAATACAGTCAACGTTTGTGTTTGGACAATTTTCGAGGGCACTTCCCAGACGTAGCAGTATTACCGGATAATTTTTATACATGCTTTAGAAATTGTGTTGAAGTGTTTCGCGAAACTGGTTCTGTGACGCATAAAAAAGGTGCTGGTAGACCAAGAGTTCGTACAGAAGAAGTTATTAATGACGTTCGTCAACGTATGGAAGAAGAGCCTACAAAACCTTTAAAACGTCTCTCTCAAGAAATTCGGCTTTCTTATGGAACATGCCAAACGATTGTAAAGAAGGACCTGAACATGCATCCATATAAGATGCAATCATATCAAGCTCTTCTGCCTGCAGACCACCCCAGACGCATTGCGTACTGCCATTGGTTTGTTAATAATTTAATGAATGACGATCTGCTGAACTTAGCTTTTTTTTCTGACGATGCTTGGTTCCACCTTTCGGGATACATCAATTCTCAGAATATGCGAATGATTACCCTCATATTTTTATTGAAACGCCACTACATGCTCAGAAAATTGGTGTTTGGATGGCAGTTTCTCGCAGAAGAATAATTGGGCCAATTTTTTTCAATTTCACCGTCAACGCAGAAAGGTACGGAAATATTTTTTTGACTGAATTTGTGCAACAGTTAGACGATGATGCACTTCAATACGGTTATTTCCAGCAAGACGGTGCAACAGCACATACTACACGAAAAAATCTTGCTTTTCTCCGCGAGTTTTTTGATGACCGGCTGATAAGTTTGCATACGGAAGTTGAGTTTCCTCCGAGATCACCTTGTTTGACTATTTTATCTTTCCTTATTTAAAAAATAAGATTTTCGCAAATCCGATACATAATTTGCAAGAACTGCAACAAAGAATTGTTCAGCAATGTGCAACCATAACGCCAGAAATGCTGCAAAACGCTTTTCACAGCATGAGGAGGCGCGTAAACTTGTGCATTGAACAAAACGGGGGACATTTCCAACAATTATTGTAATTTAGCTTTTCTGGTTAATAAAAACGTTATTTATTTCATAACTTGTAGTTCATTATTATTTTACAGCTGAACTAAGTAGGTAACACATTTGTAGGTTATTGATAATGTCAGTGTAGCTTGACAATGATTGAATTATTTCAAAAGGATGATTTAAACTAAGACAAGCGTTTTACATTCCATGACCAACATTGACCAATTTAATTTTTGATATCATAGTACATATGTATTATACTTACTACAAACGTGTTTTTCGGAAAAGCTAGTTTTTCATCGTTTATTTGGATAGATCTTTCTAAAGCCCTAAACAGAATACCAAATGCATGTATATCCTTTTTTGTACTCTTGAAAGTGACATTTCGCGCATTCATGGCATTGACTCTTTAGGGCATTTAAAGAAAACGATTTTGATGGTAATGAAATTTAGTTTGTAAAGTACAACTTCCCTGGGCGTTCCTTTATTAAAATTTAGGAAAATAGGGTGTGATTGTTAAAAATTCTTCCTACAAATGTGTAAGATGGCGCCATCTACTAGGCAACCCCATCAAGCGACACTATAATAACCTAATTTATGGAAATGTAAGTAAATAGGTAAGTACATGACATGCTTAAATTAATTAGGTAGTCTATTTTAGTTTTGGTAAGATACTAACCACGTTAATCAACAATATATCTAATTTAATTTTCGTACAAAAAATATTGTACAAACCACTTGTGTGAAGACATCTTAAAATGCGCTCATGCGGGAACATTTTTTCCGGCATTTGGTTCGTAAATAACTATTCCTCGTGTTTTAACAACTCGATGTACAGTACTCACCCATCTTTATATATATATATATATATATATATACATATATGTGAAAATTCCGGGAAGTAGGCTTTGAAAAAACAAAGTTTTTTGAGATATTGTCGAGTGCATCTTATACGAAATGATGCAAAATTTTCTTAGCTATAAGCACCACCAAAGTTAATGTTTTTTTCTTTAAAGACTATGTGAAAATGTTTTATTTCTGAAGAAATTAATAACTCAAATACTATTGGCCCAATTTTGAAAAAGAAAAAACAGTTGAACAGACAATTTAAAGCAGTACCTACTAGAAAATCCAAAAATATATAGGGTGTCATTAAAAAAAATTAAGTTTAGTGCATTTATGTTATTCATTCAACTAGTTAGCAATGATTTTTAAAGGTAAAAATTACTGCAAATTTGTATTTCAGAAATGTTTGAAAATTCTATGCTTTTGTAGCTTTAGTTATATGATTAATGTTTGGTTACTTTAATAATATATTTATTTCATGATACTATGTTGTTTCTTATGAGTAAAATAGCAAGTGAAGTATGATTTATCTAAGTATATATTAAAAAAGTTACTTGTAAAACTACCAAATACGAATGATTCGAAATATATTTCATTTAAATAGTATATAATTGCATCAAATTTGCTCTGCTGACTATCTTTCAAATTGATTCAGGTTGACGTGAAACTAACTGCCCAATCGGTAGGCACTCCCAGCGCAGTCGCAGTAATGCGAATAATGTGTGTATTCTTTTGAGGTTAGGTATTTTTCTTTGTGTAGATATCTAATTTGTACAACTAGTTATTATGTCGCAAGATGGCGACATCGCACATCTCAGACCCTCAGTTTACATTGTACTGTATAAAACAAATTTTTAAAAGTACAACTATTATTATTATTACTATGTATATTAAAATTTCATCTTACTTTTCATTTGATTTCATTTGATTTCATTTGGTTTCCTCAATTTTTGGAACGTGCCTGAACGCGCCGTCTGGAGCGTTTGGGCCAATAAAATAAATAAAGCATAATTAGTATACTGCTATTATAGTATTTTTCGTCCATAGCGGTATTGCGTTTCTCTTTGTTTAAAAATCATTTTCGAGAGATAAATTCAACAAGAGTTTTAACAAAAACATGAACGTTAGGATGAGTATGGCAAAAGGAACAAGGATTGGTTGTTAAAAATAAATTACTATTTTTTGAAGCCAATACCGAAGGAGGAAATACAGACGCTTCCGGAAATATAACAATTGACTAAATAATCTACTAATTTTGAAAAGACATTACATTTAGGCATGTCGGGAATGAGAAATAAACTAAATAAATGTGAATCCATTTTCCATGCTCAGTATTAGGTTTAACGAAATATTTATGGTGTTCCATAACATCAGTAACTTACTGAACAGAGTAATATACGTTTTTTATGGCTTATTTGGAGGAAGACAAGAAACTAATAGAATATAATGGCCATTGCGCAACCCATGAATTGTAAATAAATAATAAAAGAATGTTGTACAATATTTAAATGTTCCATCTATGTATATTGTGTCATTACTCCGATAAACATTTCGTATTTGATGTACAGCCAAAAATTACAACATTACTTTCAATATCATTAACCAATAATAATTTGAAATTGAAATAAAGAGATTAACATTAGGGGTTGTCAGAAAGTGGACCCAGGTCAAAGTGCTCAATTCGCCTGTCTCAAAAAGGTAGCTACCTGATCTGCCTGGTGCTCCTGGACACCTTTCATACGTAGGCGGATTAAAAACAAAACATTCCGGTACACACTAGATCTCTTTTGCATAGTCTAATTCAGTACAAACAGATTTTCTTCCTTCTTTTCGCTTTCTTACATGTACGCTGAATAAATTCAGGCATATTCATTTATGTTATTCATTCAACTAGTTAGCAATGATTTTTAGAGGTAAAAATTACTGCAAATTTGTATTTCAGAAATGTTTGAAAATTCTATGCATTTGTAGCTTTAGTTATACGATTAATGTTTGGTTACTTTAATAATATATTTATTTCACGATACTATGTTGTTTCTTATGAGTAAAATAGCAGGTGAAGTGTATTATTTTGAGGTTAGGTATGTTTCTTTGTGTAGATATCTAATTTGTACAACTAGAAGCTATGTCGCAAGATGCCGACATCGCACATCTCAGACCCTCAGTTTACATTGTACTGTATAAAACAAATTTTTAAAAGAATTTTTCGCTGTTGATTTTGATTCACCAGTTCAGATTTTCTTAAAAACGAATTTTCTTAACATTGATTTTAGAAGGCAAGCAAGCACGTATATGTAGTATTAAAAGTCTGTTAAATAAAATAAAATAAACATTAAAATGTAGATACATTTTAAAAGGAAGGTGGGTATATATATGTTTACTTTCTAACACACCTCTATTATCCATTTAATAAAAGCTTGCCTTTTTTGACGCCAAATTATATAAGCGTTTCAAATTATAGAATTTTAAGAATTTTTTTTTACAAAAATTTTTCAAAATCCTATTCTAAGTACTTCTATTCTCTTAATAAATCTCTATAGAATGCATACTTTGCAAGATATTATCAAAAAAGTGCTCCTCGCTAAGAGTAAAAGTGCTACTTCCGGTCCGAATTTTAAAATTTAATATATACAAAAAATATTGCAAATCCAGTTTTAAATACTTTTGTACTCTTGATAAATATATATAGAATGCATAACTTACGACATATTTGCAAAAAATCGCTATTCGATAAGAGTAAAAGTGGCACTTCCGGTCTGAATTTTGAAATTTTTTTATACAAAAGATATTGAAAATTATGTTTTAAATACTTTTACACCCGTAACGTACTTGTCTAAAAAGCATGATTTGCGAAATATTCGCAAAAAACTGATTTTCGATAAAAGTAAAAGGCCTACTTCCGGTAGGAATTTCGAAAAACTTTTTAAATAAAATTATTCTCAATTTTAATTTTAAGTATATATGAATTCCTTATAAATTTGTTTAAATTTAGTAGTTGACGAAATATTGGCAAAATTCGATTTTTTCGCAGAAGTAAACTGCTACTTCCGGTCTAGCGATTTTACTGAAAAACTAATCAGATCTCAAGAGGGAGATTATACACGTAAATACAAAATTTGGAATTGATACCTACAGCGGTTTGACCGCTATCGTGGTCACACACACACACACACAGACACACAGACACAGACACACACACACACAGACACACAGACATTTTTTAAAAACCACTTTTTCGGTATCAGGGGACTTTAAAAAGTTTTTCGAAATTCCTACCGGAAGTAGGCCTTTTACTTTTATCGAAAATCAGTTTTTTGCGAATATTTCGCAAATCATGCTTTTTAGACAAGTACGTTACGGGTGTAAAAGTATTTAAAACATAATTTTCAATATCTTTTGTATAAAAAAAAATTTCAAAATTCAGACCGGAAGTGCCACTTTTACTCTTATCGAATAGCGATTTTTTGCAAATATGTCGTAAGTTATGCATTCTATATATATTTATCAAGAGTACAAAAGTATTTAAAACTGGATTTGCAATATTTTTTGTATATATTAAATTTTAAAATTCGGACCGGAAGTAGCACTTTTACTCTTAGCGAGGAGCACTTTTTTGATAATATCTTGCAAAGTATGCATTCTATAGAGATTTATTAAGAGAATAGAAGTACTTAGAATAGGATTTTGAAAAATTTTTGTAAAAAAAAATTCTTAAAATTCTATAATTTGAAACGCTTATATAATTTGGCGTCAAAAAAGGCAAGCTTTTATTAAATGGATAATAGAGGTGTGTTAGAAAGTAAACATATATATACCCACCTTCCTTTTAAAATGTATCTACATTTTAATGTTTATTTTATTTTATTTAACAGACTTTTAATACTACATATACGTGCTTGCTTGCCTTCTAAAATCAATGTCAAGAAAATTCGTTTTTAAGAAAATCTGAACTGGTGAATCAAAATCAACAGCGAAAAATTCTTTTAAAAAATTGTTTTATACAGTACAATGTAAACTGAGGGTCTGAGATGTGCGATGTCGGCATCTTGCGACATAGCTTCTAGTTGTACAAATTAGATATCTACACAAAGAAACATACCTAACCTCAAAATAATACACTTCACCTGCTATTTTACTCATAAGAAACAACATAGTATCGTGAAATAAATATATTATTAAAGTAACCAAACATTAATCGTATAACTAAAGCTACAAATGCATAGAATTTTCAAACATTTCTGAAATACAAATTTGCAGTAATTTTTACCTCTAAAAATCATTGCTAACTAGTTGAATGAATAACATAAATGAATATGCCTGAATTTATTCAGCGTACATGTAAGAAAGCGAAAAGAAGGAAGAAAATCTGTTTGTACTGAATTAGACTATGCAAAAGAGATCTAGTGTGTACCGGAATGTTTTGTTTTTAATCCGCCTACGTATGAAAGGTGTCCAGGAGCACCAGGCAGATCAGGTAGCTACCTTTTTGAGACAGGCGAATTGAGCACTTTGACCTGGGTCCACTTTCTGACAACCCCTAATGTTAATCTCTTTATTTCAATTTCAAATTATTATTGGTTAATGATATTGAAAGTAATGTTGTAATTTTTGGCTGTACATCAAATACGAAATGTTTATCGGAGTAATGACACAATATACATAGATGGAACATTTAAATATTGTACAACATTCTTTTATTATTTATTTACAATTCATGGGTTGCGCAATGGCCATTATATTCTATTAGTTTCTTGTCTTCCTCCAAATAAGCCATAAAAAACGTATATTACTCTGTTCAGTAAGTTACTGATGTTATGGAACACCATAAATATTTCGTTAAACCTAATACTGAGCATGGAAAATGGATTCACATTTATTTAGTTTATTTCTCATTCCCGACATGCCTAAATGTAATGTCTTTTCAAAATTAGTAGATTATTTAGTCAATTGTTATATTTCCGGAAGCGTCTGTATTTCCTCCTTCGGTATTGGCTTCAAAAAATAGTAATTTATTTTTAACAACCAATCCTTGTTCCTTTTGCCATACTCATCCTAACGTTCATGTTTTTGTTAAAACTCTTGTTGAATTTATCTCTCGAAAATGATTTTTAAACAAAGAGAAACGCAATACCGCTATGGACGAAAAATACTATAATAGCAGTATACTAATTATGCTTTATTTATTTTATTGGCCCAAACGCTCCAGACGGCGCGTTCAGGCACGTTCCAAAAATTGAGGAAACCAAATGAAATCAAATGAAATCAAATGAAAAGTAAGATGAAATTTTAATATACATAGTAATAATAATAATAGTTGTACTTTTAAAAATTTGTTTTATACAGTACAATGTAAACTGAGGGTCTGAGATGTGCGATGTCGCCATCTTGCGACATAATAACTAGTTGTACAAATTAGATATCTACACAAAGAAAAATACCTAACCTCAAAAGAATACACACATTATTCGCATTACTGCGACTGCGCTGGGAGTGCCTACCGATTGGGCAGTTAGTTTCACGTCAACCTGAATCAATTTGAAAGATAGTCAGCAGAGCAAATTTGATACAATTATATACTATTTAAATGAAATATATTTCGAATCATTCGTATTTGGTAGTTTTACAAGTAACTTTTTTAATATATACTTAGATAAATCATACTTCACTTGCTATTTTACTCATAAGAAACAACATAGTATCATGAAATAAATATATTATTAAAGTAACCAAACATTAATCGTATAACTAAAGCTACAAAAGCATAGAATTTTCAAACATTTCTGAAATACAAATTTGCAGTAATTTTTACCTTTAAAAATCATTGCTAACTAGTTGAATGAATAACATAAATGCACTAAACTTAATTTTTTTTAATGACACCCTATATATTTTTGGATTTTCTAGTACTGCTTTAAATTGTCTGTTCAACTGTTTTTTCTTTTTCAAAATTGGGCCAATAGTATTTGAGTTATTAATTTCTTCAGAAATAAAACATTTTCACATAGTCTTTAAAGAAAAAAACATTAACTTTGGTGGTGCTTATAGCTAAGAAAATTTTGCATCATTTCGTATAAGATGCATTCGACAATATCTCAAAAAACTTTGTTTTTTCAAAGCCTACTTCCCGGAATTTTCACATACCAAAAGCTTATTTTTTTTAAAGGAACACCTAGTATTTTTTTGAGGCATTTTGTTCCTTTTTTTATTCTCTTACATTTTTGTTAACGTTATCCTATACCTATCTTTCGTAATTTCTGAGATAATCACTATAAGAGGCTAATTCCTCTTATAGTGATGCATCAAATATTCGTTCAACGAATGGAAGGCAGGAATGGGGCCCGACTTCCTTAGTCAACTGTCAAACAAAGTAAAGGTTAAACCAACTATCTCATAAGTAATAATTTTACAGAATCGAAGAGCATTTCAATTTGAATTCCGGCAATGTCCAGAAGCAGTATTTCATTTTTTACACTGTTGGTTAACAAGGAAATAAAATAAAGGTTATGTTTACTGAGAATATTTGAAGATGCCGCACCACTAAAAGGTGCATAAAACAATGCTGCTATCTTCAATTTAATTTGCCTAATTGCTCTTATTCTTTTATTGTTGAAGCTCTTCATAAGAGTTGGCTGAAGTTTTCAAAATTATAAATTGATATCCTAAAACATTGCTGGAAAAAAAAAAGAAACAAAATAACGCGATTGAAATAACCTAAAACTATTGAGCAACGTAACAACAATCAAAAGTAAGAAAAACAAATTTCATTAAAGAATATGTTCAACATAACCACAACTTTGTGCAATGTACGTGGGTATTCTGTTTTCCAAAGAAGTACTAAAGTTGCGTAAAACGTTTCGACATATTCTTGTAAACGCTTTTCTGATTTTAATGTTAATGTCTACAAAAAGTTTTGAAACTCCATCCCTAGAAAACGAAGATACTCTTCTCTATTAACATTTTCATCAAAGAAATAAGGTCCCATTATGTAACTAACTACCCACTTTCCTCCCCACACATTTAATGACCAACGATTTTGAAAGTTTGCAGGTGGGATAAAGTGAGGGTTTTTTTATGTGTTATAATAACGAAAATTGTGACGATGAACGTATTCACTTGGTGGCTTCGTCAGTAAACAACAAAGAATTGAGAACGTCAGGATAATTTATCTACTACCGATTGACAAAAATGTAAGCGATTCTGAAACTGTCTTTCATCTAACCCTGTGTATGAATATTATACACTACGGATGAAATACATATTTCCTAATTATTCTGAATTCTCAAATTTGACTTACATCTAACTGACAACTAATTTTCGTAGTATAGTATGGGGGTGTTCGACTACACTCGCAAGTACTTTAAACGTCTTCTCCTCACCAGTTATTAATTTTTGCCGCTCGTTTTTTCATATTCAATACTTTCTGTTCACTCGAACCGTTTCTTTATACTTTCGAAGGTTTCTGGCTTCGGTTGACTTCTACCAGGAATAGCTGTGAATAAAGGATGGATGCTAGCAAAGAGTTTCTTTCAGATTCCCCCAAAACGTCAATCATACCTATTAACTCTTCATAAGAATAATTCATTTGGATGATAACTAATAGCGATGCTATTATAAATTTGACATACATGTTTACCGCCTTTCTTTAACAGTCGACTCAGGCAGTCGGTCGCATTCCAGCCTATATTGGACGAATAATTGGGTGCATAGAACAGCGCTCGTAGTTCTTTATTTGGCCGCTGATTGCTCCTATAGTGATTATCTCAGAAATTACAAAAAATAGATATAGGACATTGTTAACAAAAATGAAAGAGAATAAAAAAGGGAATAAAATGCCATAATAAAATACCGGGTGTTCCATTTAGAAAAAATTAATTTTTGGTATGCGAAAATTTCAGGAAGTAGGCTTTGAAAAAACCAAGTTTTTCGAGATATTGTCGAATGCAACTTATATCAAATGATTCAGAATGTTCTTGGCTACAAGCACCACGAAAGTTTATGTTTTTATTTTTAAAAACAATGAAAAAATGTCTTTTTTTTGAACACGTGTTTTCGTCAATAATTTCCAAAAAAAAAAATAATAACTCAAATACTAATAATTAAATGAAGTGATGGAAATCTCTTGGTGAAACATGTCGAAATATAAGCAAGTAATAACAAAAAACACACTTGGTATTGTTTCACAAATAAATATAATTAAATACTCGATGTACATTTCGCCTTGCGGCATCGTCAGGAGTTCTCGAGAAACTAAAGTAAAATTTAATATACTGTAACTACCTACTTCTAACAAAAATGTAAATAAAAATGTACAAAAATAGAAAATTATGAAAAGGTCATGGCTTATCTGGAAAGAACGGTCCTGTAAAAAACGGTCTTTCCAGATAAGCCATGACCTTTTCATAATTTTCTATTTTTGTACATTTTTATTTACATTTTTGTTAGAAGTAGGTAGTTACAGTATATTAAATTTTACTTTAGTTTCTCGAGAACTCCTGACGATGCCGCAAGGCGAAATGTACATCGAGTATTTAATTATATTTATTTGTGAAACAATACCAAGTGTGTTTTTTGTTATTACTTGCTTATAACTCAAATACTATTGGCTCGATTTTGAAAAAGAGAAAACTGTTAAATAGACAATTTAAAACAATACTAGAAAATCCAAAAATATATAGGGTGAGTTATTAAAAAGAAATAAGATCCATGCATTTCCGTTTGAAACCGGAAATGCGTCAGAGCTTAAAGTATTTTTAGAATATGCGCCCCCAGCAACCATGAATCTTCCACCAATCGTTTTTTCTTTTATTTAAAACACAAAAGAGCAACCGAAGAAGCGGCTACTAATGACTCGCCCTGTATATTTCGAACAAGGTATGATACCATGTTCGAAATATATCCTATCAGTCTTGCCCACCCTATCAGAAATTTCACGAGCCGCCGCTGGTACCAATAAACACGTTCAATTTCAAAGGCCGTCGATCTAACATTGACCCAAATACACGAGTTACAATTCTTGATAAATATTTCAGAGTAATACAGATGTCTCATGCAATATAACTACAAGGAAGAAAATGAAGTGTAGGTACCATACGAGTTTCTCTACGTATGTGCTGGTCAGAATTTGTTATTCAAAAATTATTCCGAATTCTTTTGTGCTAAAAAATCTGTATAGAATGCATTATTTACGAAATATTTGCTAATAGATAAAAGTGTTACTTCTGGTACAATTTTCTTTTATACAAAAATGATTCCAAATGCAGCTCTAAATACTATTGTTTAATAAATTTGTATAGAATACATAATTTGCGAGATGCGTCGTGTTTTATTTGCCCGTAAGATAGGTAGAGTAAATCATTTAGAGAATATCACATACGTCATCACAAAGCTGCGCGAACAAAAGGTGCCAGTGGCGTAGGTGATTAAGAGGGCGGAGGTATTAGTAATGATTTTTTAAAAACTACCTCATTATGAATATTGCTGCTAGTATAATTTGAATAAAATTAAGTCAAATTAACGCAATAAATTTTTCGCTACATAAACTTTCTTATTTTAGAGAATTATTTCGAAGTCAGCGTCGCAGTTAAAATTTATTTTACATTCATCAAATCAGAATAATTATTATAATTTCAAATACGTATTAGCTTATTCCAAGCTACAATAAAGATACATATAGATATTTCATGTTATCTAAAGAGTATATTGTGATATTTAATACAAGTTAACTTGTGTAAGATATGCAAAACGAAATTATTTAGAAAATTTTACTTTTGCCCAGTAATATTACAATACATATGCAATACAAACAATAACAGTGTAATGGAGCTATCAATATCTGAGTATGTAAAAATAGACTCCATGTGGAATGTACAATCTGCAATATCTCGACAACCGTTTATAGTACGACCTGGCGGAAAAAATCTTCATAGTAAAATGGATCACAGGTATTTCAACAAAAATATTTCTAAGTTTCCAAAATGATAGCAAGGGGGCGCAATTCTCAAGATGAATTAAAAATTCGATAATTTTTCATTAAATTCTAGATTAAGATAAATTAAAATTTTTACTAGCAACATTTGTAGACGTTTTTATACAATTTTCAATAGAAATTTTTTGATCTAAATCCCATACGAAGGGAAGGGTGTGGGTGGGGGGGGGGTTATATTTGCGTACATAAGTAGGTATAATTTCGGTTTGCCCCAACGAACTATAGATAGATAGAAGATAGAGAATTTTAAAAGGAATTGAAGAATATGTAGTACGAAATTACGTGGTTGTCAAAAAAAGTAACAGGGGGCGTTTTTCTTAATTTATGTATATTATTTGTTTTTTCTTTAAAATTTTAAATGGAATGGTATATTTTTAATATCGTAATATTTAAGCATATAAAAAATTGAGGAAGGTGATGTAAACCGGAAGTTGCTACCTCTTTTCTTGACGACGATATAGTCATACGAAAACAATCCAGAAAAATAAAATATTTTTTAAATATAAATTTATTTATTTATTGGGAGTAATAATTTTATTTTAATTTTAAGAAAGTCTCTGGACAGTGTATTTTTATCATAGTCTTCCATAAATGTATTCATTTTTATCTTCTCACCGATTTTTTAATTCCTTGCATATGTTACGTTAGATTCTCCTTTTAAATGTTTTCAAATTCTCTAGCTATGTTTAAATTTCATGTCTTATTTTATCTTTCTTAATCTAGAAGCCCCCTTGCGATCATTTTGGAAACTTAAAAATATTTTAGTTGAAATTCCTATGGTCCGTTTTACTATCAAGATTTTTTCGCCAGGTTATACGATAAACGGTTGCCGAGATATGGCTGATGGCCGAGCTTAAACAAACACCCGGTATATGATGTAGTGATTTGAATGACCTTTTTTATTCGGATGGTTGGGCGATAGTACGAGGGGAGGTGAAAATATTCGCGGAATGGAGGGGATAAAAAGGAGAGATTTTTGGTTTGGGCACATGACACTAGACGGCGACTCAATGCAACTGTAAATATCAAATGTCAGTGCGATTGGTTCAGTGACGTTTGAGATATCGCCAGTTAAAATAGTAAATCGCAAAATTGAATATCGTGACGTGATTAAATTCCTCACTAGGCAAGGAAAAACGCCACAGACTATTATGGTAGAGATGTCATCTGTTTATGGGGACTCGTGCACTGGAGAGAGTCTATTGAAGACGAACATCGCTCGGGTCGGCCGATTGAGGCGACTTCTGCAGACATTGTGAAAAAAGTAGAAGAACTTGTCCTTGAAGATATTCAGCATATCATCTACCACAGTTTTGAACATCCTTCATCAACATCTTGGAATGTCTAACGTCAGTGCAAGATGGGTACCGGGAATGTTTACATCGTTTCAGAAGCAACAACACATCGAGTGTTCGCGTGAGTTTCTGAATTTATTTACCGAGAACAGAGACGAATTTATGAAGCGAATTGTGACTGGGGACGAAACATGGGTCCATCACTATAAGCCTGAGTCAAAGCAGGAATCTATGCAGTGACATAAGAAAGACACGGCACCGCCTAAGAAGTTCACGGTGTCACAATCGGCTGGAAATATTATGGCTACGGTGTTCCGTGATTCAGAGGGTATTTTAATGATTGATTATATGGAAAAAGGTGTCAGTATCACGGGGCAATATTACGCTATAATTATAGAGAAACCAAAAGACTTTTAAAAGAAAAAGAAGGGAAAAATGGACTCGAGGTGTTCCCATTTTGCACGACAATTCACTCGTTCACAAGAGTCATGTTGTAATGGATGCCCTAAACAGGTCCGACTTTGCAACACTAAGCCATCCTTTTCATAGCCCAGATTTGGCCCCGTCTGACTACTATTTAGTTCCAAAATTAAAAATAGAGATTGGAGGAAAAAAAATTACTCATTATGAAAAACTGAAGTCGGCTGTTTCCATCTTTTTTGCAGGCCTTCACAAAAAATTCCTTTTTGATGGTATATATAAATTATTTGAAAGATCTGAAAAATGTATTAGGATCATACATCGAAAAGTAAATTTAAATTAGTGTTTTATTTCACGCCCCTAGATAAAAGCCTGAAGACTAGTACAGGGGAACTTACGGAAGACGGACATTTTTCAAATGAACAGCACTCAATTGACTTTCAAGCAAATAGAAATTTAATTTTACAAAACAGAAGATTGATATTTACCATGTAATGTAACATTGTCGGTTATGGAAAATTATATCACTTAAGTCACGGACATCCACTTGAATACAGTTTTCAAGTTTTTCGCCAAAAATCGTTCATAACTCGGGTCGATAGCTCTTGGTCAGAAGCACGCACCTGTTCATTTGTCAAAGCAATTGAAGTACCGGGCTTGTGAACATAAACACGGTCTTTCAAGAATTCCTAGAAGAAAAAGTCACGGTCCGGTGATCTTGGGGACCACGAAACGTCACTTAAACTAGAAATCAGCCGCCCGGGAAACATGTTCCTCACAACTTCCATTGATGCATTTCTAGTGCGTATACTGAACATTCAATAGCTCACAGGAGGTGTTGAAAGTATTCACCATGAACTTCGACACAAATTAGCACATCTCAACACGTTTTCGAAAACTTTTGCCAGTTCAATTGCTGTGATCTCCGCAATCGTATTGCAATTGTATGGGCAAATAAAAATCGCAGGTAAACAGTTCGGGTGATCTGGAAAATGTCATAGACGTATGCCATTGATAACCGTGAAGTATGCTCCGTGGCACCATCTAGCTGGAAAAACGCATACTCTTCTTCCTCCGTCAGCTGCGCTATGAATGGTTGCAACAATTCCGTATTTTTGCATCATACTGAGGCACTTCAAAACGTTCCCTGGGATTGTCCGTTGACCAATAACGAGTATTTTGAGCGTTTACGTACTCACTAAGGTAGAACCATGCTTTACCTGTAATAAAGTAAAGATTTGGATTCAGATAACCATCAGCGACATGAGTGAGTAACTATTCGCAATAATGTTGTCGTTTTGCATAATCCGTAGGCAAAGATTAGAGAATACTAAAGATGCGACTCTCGAAAAATGAACTACATTTGTAGAGTGGGATAGAAAACATTCCAATTTAAATGGACTGAACATAAACAAAACATGTACACATAATCCTAGTCAGGAGACGCCATTTGCTTTATACTGTTTAGTCTGTTTATTGTAATTATTATTGTATTTGAATTAGTCGTATTTCGTAATTATGAGTATGATACCATAACAAATTGGACAAATCTGTGCATATAAAGATTATTTCTGTATATCAAAGGATGAAAAATTACATTTATTTAGATTTCCTAAGATATGTTAGTAAACAACAACTTATCAAGAATCTTCCTATTTTTTCGCCTATCAGTAATAATAATATTAATTCATATTGTAGTGTAGTGCATGTGGAAGATATGATTTATCGACAAAAGATCTCTTAGAATTTTATACAAAGTATCGGATATGCAGAAAGCATATTGTAGCAGATATGGTAATGAACGTTGAAAGAAAGCGTCTGTTACCACTAGCCCACTAGCTGTGTCAAATGAGTTTTCAAACAGAGTGCACTATAGAAACAAAATGTAAGATTTATGCAATTAACAATAAACATTTAAGTAATAAATTCTTTTATAACTGAACCAATTCCATCATGTTCAGGATATGTACAACAGATACTTTATACGGATGTAAGTGTATTTTTTTAGAGGCTTTATGGCATGTTCCATAAGATAGTCCTATATGAACATAAAATCAGAATTAATAAATTTTCTGTATATCAAACAAAGTAATATTTGACCTGTCTGCTCTGATAGTCGCCTTAATGATTTCTTAGGACTCACGTCCAGCCGTTCTTGAATATCTTCTAGCACTTCTCCTGTTAGTAAAGTAGGTCTACCAGAAGAGTGTTTCTTAGATATACTGCCAGTTTCTCGAAAACGACTAGTAAAACGGTCTTGCAAAAATATTATGTTGGAATTCCAGTTCTGTCAATCGAGTGTGAAACTGTTGTCTACATGAATCTCTAGAATATTTCCACTCTGCATTCGGTATCAGTTCTCCACTACGAAAATAAGCCTCCAACGCAACTTTAAAATTAAGCAAAAATGATAATGATACTCGTATAAACACACAAAAAAGAAAATAACTTACAGTAACAACGAAATGTGCCTTTTATTGCCTTTGTTTGTTTGTTTGTTTGTTTGTTTCGTTTATTCATTCAATTACATATATTATAAAATACATTAAAAACGTCAAGTACATGAAAACATATACACACATATACAACAGTTTAAAAGTTTAAAATTTACTCAAAAAGAAGTCGGTGATATTGTAATATTCCTTGTCTATTATTAGTCTCTTTAGTTTTCGCTTGAAGTTCTCACTGGGCATCTTTTTCAAATTTGCCGGCAGGCGATTATATATTTTTATTGGTTGTGAGATGTACGCTTTTACTGATTAATGTCTTTCTTGTTTATTCCTCTTGTATTATAAAAGTGCGAAAGTTCCTGTTCTTGAAAAAAGGCATAGTTTTTCCTCACAAACATCGCGCACACGTATATACCGTAGTCGACATATTTTAATTTCTGATACGAAAGTAGAAAGAGGAAAAGAGCGCGACGAAATAAACTAAAGATAAACATAAGCGAGGCTGCCAAGACAGTACACTCGACAAACCTTTCCTATGAAATGTAAGGCGTGAGGGTCCCGCGACACTGCGTTGCTCTCCCACCACTGTTAGCAAGCAGGCATCGCTACATATTATAAGGTCATCTTCTGCATGGAATAGAAGTGTAAACCGAAATTAAAATTTGACGACTACGGTATACATCCCAACAGGGGCGTATCCAGAATTTTGCTCTCGGGGGGGGGGGGGGGGGGGTAATAAAATTCAAAGAGCTGAAAATCCTATTACTTTATTCCAGATAGGTGCATAGATTCATAGGTACCTGATGAAAATTGAGAATGGTAATGTGTAAAGGTAAAAATCATTGAGAAATGAAAGACAGATATTTCATAGATAAACAATACAAAAAAATCTATTGAAATAATATAATAATTGATTAAATTTACAAAATGAAATTTGTTCTTCTTTTTTTTGTATTAGCAAATCTATCTATAATAGAAGATACATTGAGTTTAACGCTTCTATGAATAAAAAGTAATGCTAAACCAGTTAAGCGTTCTTGACCCATTGTGCATCGTAGCCATGTTTTCAACCATTTTAAGGAAGAAAAACTTCTCTCGGCGTAAGCTACAGTTATAGGCAATGTCACTAATATATGCAAACATTTCTTAATAATTGGCAATAAGTTTTCGTCACAACCTGTAAATGCCGAAACCACGTCACTCGAAATCTGTGCATTTTGTTTTTGAATAGTTAACCACAATTCAATTTCCGATTTTAATTTCAGTTTAAGTAAATCTTTAGATAAGGTTACATCAATTTTGTAAATATAGTCGACAATTACTTTTACAGATTTTTCTATTTCTTCATCACTTTTTCCAAGACAAATTGACGGTATTAAAAAATTTAGTTGGAATAAATTTAAAGACTCTTCATTAAAACGAAACAAAAGATCTTCAGTTACATTTTCAAGAATTGCATTATACAGTGTAATTATATAATAGTCTTCTGCTGTGTTTGTTACGACATTAAGTCGATTTGTCTGTCGATTTGTTAATCGCGGCGTCGAAACTTCGATATCTAATTGTTCATGAATTTTAGATATCGACTGAAAAATGGAATGAAAATTTTGTTCGGAATTAATTCGCCTTTGTTTTAAAATTAATATGGAATTTTCAATAATGTTTGTAGCATACTGTTTGTCTATTGATTTTGTTTGTAAAATTTTGCTAACGTTGACGGTTACAGCTAATACATCACACAAGCACCAAATAGAAACAATGAAAGTTGTTGAAGTAATTGCATTTTTCAGACATTCGGCTTTAGAAGATGTTTCACGATCTTTCCATATCGACATCATAGTCAGTATTTCCACGATATATTGAAAATTAGTATTAAAAATTAATACAGATTCATGCCTTTCAACCCATCTTGTTTCGCAAAGAGATTTTAATTTAGTTTTCATATTCCTTTTTAAAAAAGCATTTCTTTTTGCGGATGCTTTGAAAAATGCAATTACTTCCTTCATTGTTCCTAGTGAGTTTCTAATGGCCTGTACATTTGAGCTTTTTGAAATTGAAAGATTTAAAGAATGACTGTTACATGGACATTTTACAGCATTAACTAATTTTTTTTGAAGCTCTACAACTGCTCCCTTATTTTCTCCTAACATTAAATTACAGGTATCGGTACCGATACCAACACAAAGATTGGGGTTTAAGTTACACTTTTTTAAAAAATCTAAAACAGTTTCAGCTAAAAATTTTCCAGTTACAGTCGGTTCCATCGTAATATCATCAAATTTCTCGTGGCAATCTATAAATCCCATAAAGTCTTCATAAATATTATTTTCATAAGCATAACGAATTACAAGTGACATTTGGGACTTACGGCTAATATCGGTTGTTTCATCGAAAATTATGCTATAAAAAATACTTTTCCTTATTCTAACTAGTAAATTTTCAAGGATTTCTTCACCACAGCACTCGATTAATTCATTTTGTGTCACACTACGTATATACGTAGCCTTTGCACCGGCTTTTGCTAAATGTTGTTTTAAAATTTCGTCACCACTACCAACTCTGAAACGAATTAATTCTCTAAAATTTCCGTCGTTTGCAATGGGAGAAGAGTTATTCACTTCTTCATCATTGGAGTTGTCTTCCTATTGATAAAGTAATTTCCCACTATCTCGTTGTCCTCTTAATGGTATGTTCTGACGCCCTAAAAACATTATTGTTTCCACAATTGGTGTTAATCTTTCCCGATTTTCCATCGCCTGCATTTTCCTATTGGAGTCTACCATGTTTCTTATGTCGTTTTTAGAATTTTCAAAAACTTTGATGAAATGCGCAGTATCTTCAATAGCGTTCTTATGATAATTACTTTGATTGTGGTTAGTTAAATCACCGTCTTTACCATACAACTTAGAGTGCTTTTGTAAAGGCACTCCCACTAGCTTATTTAAAGGAGTTGTTTTATGTACACCACCACACCTTGCAAAAATTACACAATATTTACAAAATATTCCTTGTAATTTTTCTGAATATGTCAGCCAATTAAATGTCTCAAAATGCTTTCTAGATAAGTAACATTTTATGTCCTTCTGATTTTTTCTGTGTGTTGAGAACGGATATATAAAGGCTTCCCCGGGAACAAACGCATATTTGATGATGTTGTATTTTTCCATAGACGTCAATTGTCTGTCGGAGCAGCAAAAAATCCGACATCAATGGTACAATTTCTTTCATTATTTGATAATTCTTCTTTGGCAGTAAGGGCCTTATCAGAGTTATCAGCGGTAGATTCATTACTCGTCGATTGTATGTCGACATTTTTCGAACTAGGACCAGGTTCGTCGGTATCTAATTTTCTTTGTTTTGTGAAAAAGTAATCTATAGTATTACTTTGCTTTCTTTTATTCATATTGTCTTGAGATGAAATTAGGCAACTGAAACCAAAAATTATGTTATTACATAAAATATAATTAGAAATGTTCAACTCGTAAGGTTTTTTACTTAAGTAAGTACCTACCTGAAATTATTATTAAACAATATTAGCCGTGGAACTTTTCTGCGACACTTTCAAAGAACGAGCTTTACCAAATTTTTAGCGCAACACACAACATTCGACGAAAGAGACTGAACTGAACTGGATTGAAATGAAATCAAAATCTATTTAGCCCTTTCCTTTTTTTGTATTTTAAATAATGTGTTATTTCATTCAATTCAAGCACTGTCAAGCGGAAGTGTCCGGCAATAAATTTTATTAAAAGCTGAAGCTGTCATGTTCAAGTAGACAAGTGGACAAAGCAATTTGACCCGTTACGGGAAGAACCCATAAATAACAATCGAAGAAAAACAGATGTTCTGTCGCATTGATTTAACGAACTGAAAAAAAAGAAGTGTCTAATTATTATAGACTAAACCTAAAATAAAAGTAATATTCGAATTCAACATACTAATCTGCCTGGGGGGGGTAGTTGCCCCCTTTACCCCCCCCCCCCCTTAAATACGCCGATGCATCCCAAATAGAGTGAGTGAGTATCCCATTGCCCTTGAAAACTCCTCGACATGATTCATTATGTTTCAGGCCGAACGCACTCCGAACGCACTCCGAACGCAAGCTTTTTGCAACAACCGCTGCTCCTCAGCAGAGGATCCCCGGAACACAATGCCATTATCTCAGCCGAGAATGGACATATGCGAAGTAGGCAGCACGGCTAGCGGCATTATTTACCGATGCCGATATCACTCGCAGGGCATAATTAATTGTCGATATTTTCCCTGCTAGGTAATTGATGTGGTTCTTCCAGTTCAGCTGCGAATCAATGTATAGACCGAGGAATGTCACCCCTTCTGTAGTTGTAAGATCATTATCATTGTTACTAATTTTCCTTTCATCTCTTTTAAAATATGAGAATTCAATACATTTTGTTTTATTTATATTTAGTTGTAGGTTATTTTAGGAAAAAATCCCCCAATGCTGAAGCCACTTCGCCACTGATTTCATCTTTTGATGTCCTGATAATAACAGATGTGTCACCGGCGAACATGGTCGTTGCATGTGGGGTCACGCTCGCGATGTCATTCACGTATATCAAGAACAGAAGAGGGTCTAGTAATGACCCCTGTGGTACTCCTCTCTCGATTTCCAACCAATCAAATGTTCGATTGTTTTTATCGTTAGATACTACTGCTTGCTTTCTGTTTCGCAGTTTTCTATTAAATCGAGAGCTTTCCCCCTTACACCGTATATTTTCAATTTCACGAGTAGTTTCCTGTAATCTACGCTATCAAAAGCTTTTGTAAGGTCCATAAAGACGCCCATCGTGGTTTCGTTATTATTTACACCATATAAAATCTCCGGCATTGCTTGGTATATTGCTCGAGTCGTATTTCGTCCCTTGATATATTCGTTCTGATTATTGCAGAGTATATTACATTTTTCCAAAAATTCATATAATCGTACGTATATAATTTTTTCAAACACTTTTGAAAAGTGTGTCAACAAAGATACAGGTCTATAATTACTGAGTTCTGATTTGAGAAGGACAGTTTCTAATATCCAATTAAACGCAGTAAACCAAGGGAAGAAGAAACGACAAAAAGCTTATATGATTGAAAAATATGTATAAATGACAGAATATTGGATTGACAGCCACTTTAGCGAAGTTAGATACAAACTAAATATTCATACTACAACAATGAATGTGTGGCAAACTCGTGCTAAAGTTTATATTCGATGAAGCGGCACGATCAATCATTTCCAATCTCTCTGTATATATATATATAATTAAAATCCTTAAAATCATTAACAATTGAAATAATGCAAGTAATTGTCACCAATTAATTTAAAATGCCGCTAATTCAAGAAATTTCTCACGACATTTATATATATATATATATGTATATATGTCAGAAAAGAGTGTTGGGAAATCCGGCAATAAAAAGACTTATTTTTATAGGAAGTCTTAACGTTTTATTTCTCAATATTTCGCACATAAGGTATTTGTGCTTCCTTAGGATAAACTAATTAAGAACAAGATAATGAAACAAAGTACAGTTATTAAAAAAGTTATTGACATAAATTTTTAAAAAATACTTACAACTATGACTTCTTGCACACATGCAGTCAACAAACCATCCACGTATTTCAAACTGCCATACATTAGCAATCTAACAGAACAAATAGTACATGTCTTAAACTTTGATAACACACGGTTCGGCTATTACAACAAGCATAAAATTAAGGAATTCTTGCCTACAATCAAAGATAAAACTGAACAAAAATACAAATCCAATATAATTTACTCCATACCATGCTCGAGTTGTAATAAAGAATACATCGGACAAACGGCAAGTTGGCTCTCAACTAGAATGACACTACACAAAAGCTACATAAAAACTGGAAAAACCAGATGCGCTCTAGCAAAACACATGTTGCAGGAAGATCACTCACCTAATTTTAATGACATTAAAATTTTAAAAACTGATAATAGAAAAAGTAGCAGAGAATTCCTTGAGATGGTCTATATCAAGAGCAACAAAAATAGTATGAATTTCAGATCGGACATCCAAAATCTTAGTATTATTTATTCATATTTGTTAGATCATAGTAAGTTTAATAAAATATCACAAGCTAACAATAACTGACATATTTCAAACTAATTGTCATTTCAAATTAACATGTCAACAAAATTTGTCACGAAAAACATCGTGTTTTGTGGTATTTTTCACAGTTTGTTTTTTACTGTGTATTCATAATATATTTTTTCCCACCAAGAAGTCATAGGTGTAAGTATTTTTTAAAAATGTCTGTCAATAACTTTTTTAATAACTGTACTTTGTTTCATTATCTTGTTCTTAATTAGTTTATCCTGAGGAAGCACAAATACCTTATGTGCGAAATATTCAGAAATAAAACGTTAGACTTTCTATAAAAATAAGTCTTTTTATTGCCGGATTCCCCAACACTCTTTTCTGACATTAATACATAACGGCAAAGACTACTTCAAACCATATATATACAGGCTGTCTCTAAAAGGTGCGGAAAAAACGCTACCACACATTTCTGAGGGCGATCTAACCCAACTTAACTCAGTCCAAAAGTGGATGCACCATTGCATTGAATTGCCACAAGAATAACACCCAAATTACAGAAGCATATGTGTAAATATACGGAATGATTTTTTTATATCCAGATTACTCATAAACGGCTGCTCCAATCAACTCCTACCAGGTATACCTGGTAGGAGTTGGAGAATAAGAATTTTTATTTAAAAGTTAAATACAGTGTGTCTCAAAAAAGTTATTACGTTTTAAATGGATACAATATGCCGCAGGTGGCGCCCTCTATATTTTGCAATGAAAATGAGAGCAGATTTAAATTTTTTACCCCACGAAACCCCCCCTACCCAAATATTGTGACAATATACCAATTATTATATTATATTATATTATAGAAAATTGAGATCATAAGAATTGGTTTTGAACAAAATATTAGAGGAAAACTCCATTTTTGGCAGCAATATTGTTGGTCATTTTAAGCATTCTAGCATCGCGACAACTACTTTAACTCACAAACAAATTCAATTGGGTTTAGAAAAATATAAGCTCATTCAGACAGTTAAAACCCGTTGGAATTCAACATTTTTTTTGTTGAAACGTGAAGCATTGATCAGCGTATAGTTATAATTATTATAACCACAAGAACTCAGGTAGGACATAGGATGATATTGTTCAAATATTGGAACCCTCTGAGTTGGCTACAACTTTATTATCATCAAAATCTCAACCGACGATTTCAATGGTGATGTCCATTTTGTAATCTTTAATGGAGAATTTCATTTCAAAGATTGATAAGGATCAACCAGAAGAGATAAAAGAAATGAAATCTGTTTTGCAACAGGAATTTCAATCAAGATTTACAAAAGTCCTTTCTAGTAATGTTTTAGTTACCTGTGCTTCAACAATTGGAATATTTTACATTAGTACATTTCTAGATCCAAGGTTTAAAAAGAAGGAAAGATTTTTTGAATCCCTGCTTAAAACAAAAAGGCACCTAAAATATATCTTGAAAAGCGAAGGGAAGTCATCAGTTGAATTTGATGAACGTAACATGAAGCCAGCAAAAAAAGAGCTTTGGATGTTTTGTTCCCCAATATACAAGTAGGTGGTGTCAGTGATGTCGATATATGTTCTTCGGAATGTTGTACTCCAAAAGATATGTGCCCGTTAAAATAAAAAAAATATACAAAGCTATCAAATTAAGCTAAACAATATCTCTGCGTTCCCGCCACTTCGACACCCTCAGAAAGGGCTTTCTCAAAAGCCGGTAACACCGAATAATGTAATGGGTAATAAAAATTCAAATTTTTGTGTTGGAATATTCTAATACAGAAGTTGAAATATTCAAATATTCGAATATTCGAATGCATATTTAAATAATTGAAATATTCGAATAATTCGAATATTTAAATATATATCAAAATGAATAATTGAATACTGAAATTTGGAAAATTTCCGGCCTTAATAAAAATGTTTGGCAGTAAAAACCATGGAAGCAAATAGTGCCTGTTGACATGTGTTTTATCGGATGTTTAATTTGATGGATATGACATTAGTACAAACGCTTGATAAATTATATTTTAGTATTATCTTTCCATAAGTAAAACTTTATTATGTGAGAAGAAAATCATTTCTTCAACGTGGAAACGCTAAGCTTTGATTTTTTCTCAAATAAGGAATAACTTTATTCACGAGTCGCTACTGATTCAAAGCAGTAATAATGCGGCTGTTTAAGGTGCGGTGCTTCCAACCACGTTTCATACTAGAAATAATACACGACAGCAGAGTAAATGATACAGCCGCCATGACCTTATATCTAGAGAATTAACTCTTCACGACTAAAATAACATATCATCGTTATTTAAGTTAAGCATGTATTGTAATCAAATTTGGGCTAGTTAATCAAGGGAATAATTGTTATTAGAAGATATTGAATTAATTAGAGCCTGGTATAAGGCAATATTAATAGGTGCGCATCATAATTGCCGCATATCTTATATCAGAGGTAAACGATGAAATATCAGAGCTGTTATTGAAGCAACAAATGAAAATAGTTTAGTAGTTCCCCTTATGTTTAGCAATGAGGATAAAGTATGTATGTTCCGATACATTAGGCAAACTGACGCGAAACTATATCTGTCAAGAGTAATTAAGGTACTTTTCTCTATAGATATTATTCCTCTCAAAGGGGATTTGATACTACTTGTTGCTTTTCACACACATACAAGAACTTTTATCGATTATTGTGGAAATTGTTAAATATTCAACAAGTGCGCAAGCGTAAGGCATCCCAACCCCTAACACAATGTTATCGCAGTGTAACTCTACCAACAGTAGTAAGTGAGACATTCATAAAGGGCGACTTTTAGAATTTCGGATTCATTGGTCATGCCTTCAGTCATCGGGGCATCTGCATCCATGTGAGACGCATTTTCAAAAATCGAGATTGAATGTAAGTTATTTTCAAATTTCAATTAACTGACTGCTAAATAGTCTCCATTAACGCCAAATATATATATATATATACATACATTTTGAGAAAAGAAATAAAATTATGTGTTTTTACTTAAATAATAAATTCTATTTTCGTACGCGAACATAAACATATTTTAATTTACAATTTTTTAAATTATTTTTACAATTATTGAAGTATTACTCTTTTTAAATATAAATTATATATACACCAATGTACATACAAGTTATATACAACCTAGATAATATTTTTTGAAAAATTGCGAATTCAACTGTGGTATTTTTTGATGAATGTAATTACCGCCAAAAAGTAATTTCGTTCCATTGAACTTTCAGAAAGAATTTATAATTGACATCGATGCATGTATATGTATGGATTCTTTTTCAGATTTTTTTTTTTATTTTGTTCAACTGAATTATTTTTCATTACATTCAGAAAAAGAACAAATACATTCCATATACTATATTGTTTGTATGGTATTATTGATTTCTATTTCTTTTTTTTCACATTTATTAGGTCCTTTTGAATAAATAATGCGGATTGTTATGTATTCATAATGGATTATGTAGTAGTCAATTTATTTTGATATATATACCTGGTGATTCTATGTCCTGACAAAATAAATTTAGTCTTTAACACTTAAAATAATACAAAATTTGCGCAATATAATTGATAGAGTTGCTGTTGCTTCACAATTTAAAAATATATACACATATACAGAGTCATCCATAAATCAGTGATACAAAAAATATATTCTTTTAAATTGAATACCCCATATATGTATATGTTCACATTGAGATTTCCCATTGAAATAGGAATACTTTTCAATAAGAGTAATTAATCGCTAAAATTAATATATTTTGAGTTATTTCTGATTAAAGTGTAACTTGTACTCAGATCTTGTTCTAATACGTTCTGGGTGTTTGCACATGTATGTCAAAATAAAGAAATTTTAATTAAGATAACATTATTGTATGTCTTAAACTAATCTTCGATATTTTGGAAGAAATTCAAACTTATTTTAAAATCTTATTCATAATGCATTAAAAATCATGGTAGTCTTGGAAAAACAAGTCGCTGTTAAAAAAAATATTGATCGGAAAATGTTGAAAGTCTGTCAAGCTTTTCCTAGGAGCATAAAAACGTCGTCGTGTTATTGACTTTTGTTAATATTACTTATTGCTACTGTTGTTACTGTTTGTGCCACTAATTTATAAATCACTCTGTATATGTGTATATATTTTTAAATTGTGAAGTAAAAGCAGCCTAATCAACTGCAGTACACGAATTTTTTATTACATTAAGTATCAAAGAGTAATTTTACTTCGTCATATCAGTGACTCACCCTGTGTAAAAAAAAATATGTAAATAAATATATTCGCATGTCGTGCAAGTGACATATATTTGTTTTATTCTTAGCATATTTATAATTTTTTCTACACTTTGACAGAAAAAAAATCAAGAATTATCCATGTATCTATTAATAGTTATTTATTATACAAGAGAAAAAAGTATTAGATTTTAATACTAATGTTTATCTCCCGACGCGAAGCGGTGGGAGATAAAATACCGAGAGCTAAAATCTAATTTTTTTCCCGTGTATAATACACTATTTTTTTCTGTGATGGGAAAAACGACGATTTAATATTGAAAAAAAAACACGTTAATACTATACAGGGTTATGATAAAGTAACGCACAAAATTCATAAAACGTACAATGTTCATTTTTGAAAAAAATGCAAAAACACGTCAAACAGTTTATTTGATTCCGCGACTTTTACCATAAGTCAAAAAAATAAAACGTCAAATTTGTCAGAGTTATGACGTCATCAATATTTTTTTTAAATATGAAGCTTGGTTTTTTTTTACTTGATTTGATAAAGCTTGTTTTTCTGCATTATAAAGAAATAATTGAAGTAGGGGTCACATAAGAAAAAACTGAGAGAATTAATAAAAAACAAAATAAACTTTATTATAGTAATAACATTTAAATTAACTGAACAGTCCATTAAACTCTGTAAATCAGGTCTACCATCGTCTTGGCCTATGTTAGATAGTGAACGGGACACAGTTTGAACAATTCCTGTATGAAATCGTTTTGGTTTAATGGACTGTTTAGTTAATTTAAATGTTATTACTATAATAAAGTTTATTTTGTTTTTTATTAATTCTCTCAGTTTTTTCTTATGTGACCCCTACTTCAATTATTTCTTTATAACGCAGAAAAACAAGCTTTATCAAATAAAGTAAAAAAAAAAACAAGCTTCATATTTAAAATAAAATTGATGACGTCATAACTTTGACAAATTTGACGTTTTATTTTTTTGACTTATGTTAAAAGACGCGGAATAAAATAAACTGTTTGATGTGTTTTTGCATTTTTTTCAAAAACGAACATTGTACGTTTTATGAATTTTGTGCGTTACTTTATCATAACCCTGTATATTAAAGTCAGAAAATCAATCGATGTGACATTTGAAGCGACATTACACCTGCGTTGCTAAGGAAACCTGTAAAGTATTGAAATATCTGTCAATTTAACCGGGAAAAAGTGACATTTTGTTACCTGTCAAGAAAGATAAAATGTCAAACTTTTTTCCCGTCACAGAAAAAATACTTTTTTTTTTAATTAAACAGTATTCTGAGATTTCATAGTGTATTATGTATTAAGTTTTATAAACCTCGTTTTAATCAGGAGTTTATAAATAAAGTTTCATACGATATTTTTTCTACGAGAGCAAATAATCAAAATAATACAAAATTGTGTGTTTAATAGGTCATTTAGCCTCATGGAAACATGCGATAAATGACAATTTAAAACCGGGTGTAGAAAAAAAATCATTTGCCTTTATGCAAACATATACGATAATTGGCATTTTATCGCGGATACATAAAAAACAATAAAAATAATATCGGATAAATTATGCTATAGAGCAGCCGCAGAGACCTGTTTTTCACTCATTGGCCAACACCAGTACGGTGTCGCCAAGAAATAGGATAGCATCATCTTACGGCCGGTTTCATAATCAAGCTAAAGTGACTTTTAATTTCAAAGTTGACTTTAACCCTGAATTTTGGTTTCATAACGTCACTTTAACTTTAAAGTCAACTACAAAATAACTTAAGCCAAAGTCAGGATTTTCTAGCTTTAACCAACTTTAATATTTACTTTAACGACAAATACGGTACAACCTCAAATAATATACTTGTGTTGCTGACGATTACGATTTTGAATAATTTTTATATATAAAAATTCTTAAAATTCTATAATTTGAAACTCTCATAAGTATAAGAAAGTCGTGTAGTGGCCACACCTCATTATTAATTGTGAATATTGCATTCTTATATCTTTAACGTTTTCCCACCTTATTACTTGGCTACACCTTACTGATGATGACATATGGGTAAGAAAATCATATTTTAGACTACTGTACAGCGAAATTTACTCAATACTCTTTTACTTAGTGTTAAGGAATTATTAATGGAGCAGAATTTTTATTTACACTTGTTGCACTTGTAAAGTTTGTCTTATAGGCTCCTGGATGTATGGTAACTTATGATGAACACACACTAATAGAATATTCCAATGAATAATCTGATGAATTTGTTCTCTTGCATCTTAAATTAAATAAACTAAACAACAAAATGTACTTTAATGTTTTACAATATAATATGTAAATAAACAATAACCGGATTTGACAAATTAAATACTAATGTAGTAATGATTATACCGGGTGTCTGTTTAAGCTCGGCCACCGGTAATATCTCGGCAACCGTTTATCGTACAACCTGGCGGAAAAAATCCTGATAGTAAAATGGATGACGGGAATTGGAATAAAAATATTTTTAAGTTTCCAAAATAATCGCAAGGGGGCGCAATTCTCAAGATGAATTAAAATTTCCATAATTTTTCATTAAATTCTTTCTGGGCTTATTAGATAGAGAACAAATAATTGAAGGATATGTGGAACGAAATTACGTGGTTGTCAAAAAAAAAAATAACAGGGGGAGTTGTTCTCAATTTATGTATATTACTTGTTTTTTCTTTAATATTTTAAATGGAAGGGTATATTTTTAAAATCGTAATATTGAAGCACATAACAAACTGAAGAGAATTATGAAAACCGGAAGTGGATACCTTTTACTTTCTTATACGTAGTATAAGGAAGTATTGTGATGATGAAAATTTTCGACCTCGAGATTTTTGCAGATGTCCACGTTTTGAGGTCCCCTGATACCAAAAAAGTGGTTTTTAAAAAATGTCTGTGTGTCTGTGTGTCTGTCTGTCTGTGTGTGACCACGATAGCGGTCAAACCGCTGTATATATCAATTTCAAATTTTGTATTTACGAATATAATCTCCCTCTTGAGAACTGATTAGATTTTGAGCAAAATCGGCAGACCGGAAGTAGCAGTTTACTTCAGTGAAAAAATCGAAATTTGCAAATATTTCGTCAATTACTAAGTTTAAACAAATTTATAAAGAATTCATATGTACTTAGAATTAAGTTTGAAACAAATTGTCTTAAAAAAGTTTTTCGAAATTCCAACCGGAAGTAGGTCTTTTACTCTTATCGAAAATCAGTTTTTTGCGAATATCTCGCAAGTCATGCTTTTAAGACAAATACGTTACGAATATAAAAGTATTTAGAACATACTTTTAAATATCTTTTGTATAAAAAAAATTTCAAAATTCAGACCGGAAGTACCACTTTTACTCTTATCGAATAGCGATTTTTTGCAAATATGTCGTAAATTATGCATTCTATATATATTTATGAAGAGTACAAAAGTATTTAGAGTTGGATTTGAAATATTTTTTGTATAAATGAAATTTCAAAATTCGGACCGGAAGTAACACTTTCATACGTATAAGAAAGTCGTGTGGTGGCCACACCTAATTTTTTTCTTGACGAAGATATAGTCATACGAAGACAATCCAGAAAAATGTTTTTTTTTAATATAAATTTATTTATTTATTGAGAGAAATAATTTTATTTTAATTTCAATAGGTCACTTGACAGGTCGCTTACACTTGAATTTTCATCATACTCTTCCATAAAATAATAATAATAATATATTTTATTACCCAACAGAAATACATCTAATTATAGGACAACAGCAATAATAATTTCCATAACTCATAAACTAAGTATACAATAACGAGAAAGGAAAACAATATAATATAATGCACTAGTTACAACCAAATCATTTACTTATTAGTAACGAAAGGGTATAAAAATTGATATCTAATTCATCCGCGCCTACAACATGAAAGTAAGTAAAAGAACCTATTATTATACCTAAACGTAAATAAGAAAATAAATTGACCAAGTAATATAAACGAAACAAACAAATATATTTAAATAAGAAAGTACAAAAAATAACACAAAAAAAACTTTAAGGTAGATAAAATGTTAACAAAAGCAAAAAACTTAATTATTTAGAAATCCTAGAAATTAAAAAAGCTATACATAAAAAATTACACATAACCAACACACAGATAGAATACATAAACACACCGATAATAGACACAGTAATAAAGTGGTCAAAGTAGGTACAGAGAACACACCCTCAGCCCTCAAGTAATATATAAGTTTAAAAAATATACACACAAATTTAGTTCTTTGAGAATGGTAGAACATACCGAAACAATATTGTTAGAGAAATTCTAATAAATTAAGTGAAAGGAAATCAAGTGTTTTTTAATTTTATCTACCTTAAAGTATATATAAATTATGTTTCACCAAGAACCGACAGCTATATCTATAAATAGAATACAAAAAAAACTTTAACTTATCAAATATTCAAAGCGTCCACCATTATTTACAATGCACATGTTTACTCGTCGATTAATAAAGAGCATAGTTACTTCAATTTCGGAGGCAGCAATTGTTGTAATCGGATTTTTGTGATAAACTGTGTCTTTTATTCTGCCCCATAAATAAAAATCAAGAACAACATCTGGCAAGGCGAATACAAATTCAATAATATCGTGCTTCGGGATAATTTAGGGGATATTGCCGAGAAGCAAGAACTGCATTTTCAAAGCATTGAAAATACATTCTGATCTTGTCATACGTTAGAATATGACATTTTACAAACTTAATAATTATGTGCAGGTATCCAAAAAGGCTTAATTTGCTAAATACGTACAACATGTTTAAATACAAGTGACACTAATATTCTGACATTTCGATTTTTATGGCCTACCTTGGAAATTTCATAATAATTTAATGTAATTCGGTATCACGGTGCATGAGATATTATATGATGGAAATTTAAAAAAAAGCAAACTATACACTGTTCAGTATTATTATTATTTTATTTCAATGACTAGAGAATTTAAAAACATTTGAAAGCGGAATTCAAAGTAATATATGCAATGAATTAAAAAATCAATAACAAGATTGAAATAAATACATTTATGGAAGAGTATGATAGAAATTTAGATGAAAGCAAACTATACACTGTCTAGTTACCCTCTTAAAATTAGAATTACTCGCAATAAATAAATAAATTTATATTTAAAAATTTTATTTTTCTGGATTGCCTTCGTAAGGTAGCAACTTCATCATTCGCTTCAGTTTTGTGCTTCAATATTACGATATTAAAAATATACAGTTCCATTTAAAATTTTAAAGAAAAAGCAAGTAATATACATAAATTGAGAACAGCGCCCTCTGTTATTTTTTTTGAAAACCATGCAATTTCGTAGTACATACCTTTCAATTCCCTGTAAAATTCTCTATCTAATGATCCCAGAAACATTAACATCCGTTGAGGCAAACCAAAATTGTACCGATAGGTCCAGCTCGGAACGGGACATAGTCAGCAATGAGTGGCAACACCGAAACCCCCACCGAAACCCCTCTACCAGTGTTGCCAACCAGAGGGATTTTTCCCGAAATCGGGATTTTTCAGGTACTAGAGGGAGAAAGGGATTTTTTAAAGAATTTCGGGAAAAATTGAAATTATTTTGAATTTTAATTACAAATTTTGATATTTACAAAATTGACAATATTTTTTTTCAAATATTGCATGAATAAAATGATTAAAATACAGCAGACTAATAATAACAAATTTTAATATTTTAAAATGCGCGGTCTTTTAGCTTGTCAAATAATTGTAGGGTTTTTTGTTTATTCACCAATTCAGTAATCAGCATTTTCTATGAAATAATAAAGGTCAAATGTGGCTGGATTGACTTTTAGACACCTACACCGTGTACCATCGACAAAATAAATGACAAATTAAGTAATGGCAATGGCTTCTTCAGACGAAGACTATGGTGAGATGGAGAATCAACTAAGCCCGAAGAAAAAGAAGATTTATAGCAAACAAAAGGTTTTCAAGGATTATTGGCTAACAGAAAGGAATTTTAAGAATTGGCTGTTGGTAGGGAAGACTCCCTATGAAGCCGTGTAAGTAGTAAAATAAATTAACATTAAATATCGAAACACAGTTATTTAATCAAGTCTTTGTAGTTGCAAAATATGCAATGTAACGATGAATGCTGGTAAATCAGAGTTGGTGAGACATTCTCAAACAGCGAAACATCTTAGAAAATCCAAAAGTATTCAAAGTTCTTGTGACATTCGACAACTGATTGATAACCAGAATGATCCTCATTTAGAAAACGTAAAGAAAGCTGAGATAAAATTGACTGCTTTTTTTGCCAGTAATAACATAGCTATCCACTTAATAGACCAGTTAGAACCTTTATTAAAACACATTTTTTTTGATAGTAAAATATGTAAAGATCTATCAATCAAGCGTACTAAATGTACAGAGATTTTAAAGAACGTCTTATGTGAAAAAGAAACTCAAAGTCTAGTTACACATCTACAACAAAATAAATTTTCGACACTAGTTGATGAGTCAACTGATTTGACAGATACGAAAACTTTAGCTGTTCTCACGCGCTATATTAGTAATGCTAAAGTTGAAACTCGCTTATTGAAATTGGTCGAATTGGATTCGCGGGAGCTAGGAGCAACAGAGCTTTTTAATAAAATTCACTCATGTCTAGACAGTTTCGGCATACCTATAAATAATATTGTAGGTAAGTATATTGAATATTTTCCTAATAATGGTATCTTTAAAATTAATTATTCTAGGATTCGCCTCGGACGGGGCTAGTGTCATGGTAGGGAAAAACCATTCAGTTTTTCAGTTGCTGAAAAAACAAGTACCACATGTCATTCTACAGCGCTGTATTTGTCATTCAGCAGCTTTAGTCGCTTCCAAGGCTTGCTCAGTCCTTCCTCAAGAACTAGAAGAAGTGATTAAAGGAATCTACAGTTATATATCGGGAAGTACGAAGCGGACTGCACAATTTCGTGAAATTCAAGAATTCTTCAATTTACAACAGCTTAAGATACTTAAGTTGTCCAACACACGTTGGCTCAGTCGGCATGAATGTGTTACTCGAATATTAAAGAACTGGACAGCTATACAGCATTTTTTTATCATGGCAGTTCATGAAGATCGTACCAAAACCGCTGAATTTATTTTAAGCGAGCTACAAAAACCTGCCACCAAAGCGTATCTAACATTTTTAAAATACATTTTAAATATTTTCAATTCATTTAACAGGTTATTCCAAAATAAAAAGCCCCTGATTCATGTATTGTACAGAGAATGCATGTCGCTAATGATGCAGCTTTGTAAAAATTACATGGATCCAGCTGTTTTGTTTCAGAACAGTCTTGCATCTTTAGACTTAGCATACCCAAGACATTTTCTACCAATAGAAAAATTGTTCGTTGGTCCTGAGTTTGATACTGAAATACAAAAAATGTCCAAAGAAGACAAGCATTACTTTCTCCTAAATTGTCAAAAATTTTATATAGCTGCAGCAGTAGATTTGCAGGAACGCTTACCAGACGAAATTTTCAACGAAATGCGATTTCTCGACCCAGAAATAACATTTTCACAAAAAGAATCAGAAAGGATTGTAAACTTCTCCATCTTATGTGATAAATTTTCAGGAGTTTTTGAATTTGATATGACTGAAAACGCTCTTGAATGGCGAAAGTTGCCTGATACTTTTAGTTCCTCAAAAATTGAAAACTTAAAAAATCTACCCATTGATGAAATGTGGATCACACATACGACAATACTTTGGCTTTTCCGCACTTGAAAAAACTGGTCAGTCTTATACTCATACAACCACATTCAAATGCGGACACGGAAAGGATATTCTCGATTGTAACCGATGCTAAAACGAAAAAACGGAATAGATTGGGAGAAACTAGCTTAAACGCAATATGCGTTTTCAAGAGCATGCTACAAGCAACGAACCAAAGTGTAGTGGATTTTAAGGTAGATGAAGCACATTTAAAACTATTTAAAAAATCTATGTATTCCTTCACAAAAACATGTCAAAATTGATAATTTTTATTCTTTATTTTTTTCTGCAAATAATGTATTTTTTTTTAATAAATGTTTATTTTCTGTTTGCGGGATTTTTTATTCAAAAAGGGATTTTTTGATGTCGCTCGAGGGAATTTTAAAGTGAAATGGTTGGCAACACTGCCCTCTACCCGCAGCAGCAGCACATTGCAGTTAAGAATTTAGTAAGACTTAAACCGCGCAAGGATATAGTCGTTTGCATATTCGTTCTGTATACGTAATTTGCCCATTTGTTTCAGACATAATAAGGTCCAATTTATTATTATTATTGTATTCTTAGCTGCTACGGAAAAGTAATTTTAAGTAATAAAAAAACAATAACGTTTTCTAAAAGATAAAAGTAAAAAAATCAATAATTCTACAAAATAAATTCAAATTTTAAGAGAGTCACTCAAAATAGGAGCACGCGGAGTGGTATCGTACACACGTTGCCACATAGCACGTTCCATACGTATATTGTTGCCTATGTATGGCCCGTCGCGGGCTGGACCTATCGGTATATACTTTTGTACGCAGACATACCCTCCTCCACCTAACCCTTCGTATGTAAGTTTCAAATAAAAATTGTATAAAAACGTCTGAAAACGTTGCTATAAAAATTTTATTCTATCTTAATCTAAAATTTAATAAAAAATTATCGCATTTTTAATTGATCTTGAGAATTGCGCCCCCTTGCGATCATTTTGGAAACTTAAAAATATTTTTGTTGAAATTCCCATAGTCCGTTTTACTACAGGGTGTCCCACCGGGAACCAAATCGATCTATACATGGAAAACCACACATAGGAAAATTTTTAAAATTTGGGGGCATGCGAAAGTCGATGGGGGCAACTCGGCTAAAATATTTTCAAGATGGCGGCACTTCCGGTTATACAGGAAGTAGATGTCAACTTTCTTATTTCAAATGGAACACCCTGTGTATTATTGCATTTTTGGAATCTACACAAGATTCTAGGCTAATTTTATGTATCACGTCCTATACCTAAGTCTAACTGTTTTTGACTTATTAAATTTTTTACGTGAAAAATGACGTTTGCAGCATCTAAAATAATTAATATTTTTTCCCATAAGGAAGCCCTTATTATTCAATTTGGACTAGAGTCCTTGTTGAGAAAGACCTACTGAAATAGTTTTTTTATAATATTTTGAAAACTTTTAGTACAGGGTGTTTAAAAAATATGATTAAAAATGAAATTGAAAAAAATGCCAAAAGTCAATTTTTTCAAATGGAAACCCCCAATTTTTATAATTTTATTTAATTTAGCATTAAAAAATAGTGTAAGTTTGTGTAAGGTTATCTATGCAAAAAATTTTTAGTTTTCGAAATATTGCCAATTTAATATTTCTATTCGGAAATTTTGCTGCGTGAATTTTAAATTCAGTTTCTCTTAGTTGGCTTTGGCGGCATTGACAATCAAATGCTAAAGAAATGTATGACGCTGTCATTATTTGAGAAGTATTATTAATTATTATGCCAGGGCGCTTAAATTACACAAACGAAGATTATTTAAACCTAATTATTATTTATGGAGAATGTAACAAAGTTATATCAAGAACATGTGACACATTTTCTATTCGATATCCGCAAAAACAGAAGCCATCACAATGTACCGTTAAACAAATTATAGAAAATTTCAAGAACTTTGGATCCGTCAAAGCAATGGTGCAAAGAAATAAACCTCTCGTTAATAATGAAAATATCGAAATTGCTATTTTGGGATATTTCGTCGCTAATCCAACAATGTCTGTAAGACAAGCTGCATTGGAGTCAGGATTATCAAAATCAACAGTTCACAGAATATTATTATTGTTTAATTTAAAGAGAACAGCATAATTATTTTTTCAATAAATGTTCAAACTGACGTCCTTGAACTTCCAGACACTTTTGGCATCTAAGCAACAGTTGTTCATGAGTCGCTTTCCTTATTGACTCGGGTGTTAAACTTGCAAATTCATGCCTCACGCGCTGCATACAATCTTCCATGGTTGTTATGGGAGTGTTATACACTCGATTTTTGATTGTACCCCAAATAAAAAAATCGAGCACTGCAAGATCTGGGGAGCGGGCTGGCCAAAGGAAAGGACCGTTGTTGGCTATCCATCGATCAACAAAAGCATTTTGCAAAAAATTGTCAATGAGGTAGCTGCCATGTGGAGGTGCGCCATCATGTTGGTAAAAGAGGTTTCTACGAACGGCGAGCGGCAAATTGTCCAAATAGTCGGTTTCTAAATTCTGTAAAATGTTCAAGTAGCCCTCACCTGTAAGTTAATAAGCACATTTTTACCTAGAAATATTCTAAAATTTCTAACTTACCATTTAAATTTTCTTGATAAAAGTGTAGTGCCACGACGCCATCGTTTCTTATCGCACAATAAACATTAAATTGCCAGGAATCTTGAAAATTCTGCTCTCTAAACACGTGTATATTCGAATCACTCCAATAATGGGAATTATGTCGATTAAATGCACCGTTTTTTGTAAATTTCGCTTCGTCTGTCCAAATGATATTGTCCAAAAAAAAATTGTTTCCTTGCGCCCAAGTTGTAATAAACTCACAGAACGCCACTCGTCTTGGAAAATCAGTTTCTTTTAGATGGTGGACTATGGAAAATGCATATGGACGAAATTTATGTTTGCGTAATATTCTGTGAACTGTTGATTTTGATAATCCTGACTCCAATGCAGCTTGTCTTACAGACATTGTTGGATTGGCGACGAAATATCCCAAAATAGCAATTTCGATATTTTCATTATTAACGAGAGGTTTATTTCTTTGCACCATTGTTTTGACGGATCCAAAGTTCTTGAAATTTTCTATAATTTGTTTAACGGTACATTGTGATGGCTTCTGTTTTTGCGGATATCGAATAGAAAATGTGTCACATGTTCTTGATATAACTTTGTTACATTCTCCATAAATAATAATTAGGTTTAAATAATCTTCGTTTGTGTAATTTAAGCGCCCTGGCATAATAATTAATAATACTTCTCAAATAATGACAGCGTCATACATTTCTTTAGCATTTGATTGTCAATGCCGCCAAAGCCAACTAAGAGAAACTGAATTTAAAATTCACGCAGCAAAATTTCCGAATAGAAATATTAAATTGGCAATATTTCGAAAACTAAAAATTTTTTGCATAGATAACCTTACACAAACTTACACTATTTTTTAATGCTAAATTAAATAAAATTATAAAAATTGGGGGTTTCCATTTGAAAAAATTGATTTTTGGCACTTTTTTCAATTTCATTTTTAATCATATTTTTTAAACACCCTGTACTAAAAGTTTTCAAAATATTATAAAAAAACTATTTCAGTAGGTCTTTCTCAACAAGGACTCTAGTCCAAATTGAATAATAAGGGCTTCCTTATGGGAAAAAATATTAATTATTTTAGATGCTGCAAACGTCATTTTTCACGTAAAAAATTAAATAAGTCAAAAACAGTTAGACTTAGGTATAGGACGTGATACATAAAATTAGCCTAGAATCTTGTGTAGATTCCAAAAATGCAATAATACACAGGGTGTTCCATTTGAAATAAGAAAGTTGACATCTACTTCCTGTATAACCGGAAGTGCCGCCATCTTGAAAATATTTTAGCCGAGTTGCCCCCATCGACTTTCGCACGCCCCCAAATTTTAAAAATTTTCCTATGTGTGGTTTTCCATATATAGATCGAGTTGGTTCCCGGTGGGACACCCTGTATATAAAAAAAAAAATCCGCCAGGTTGTACGATAAGTTGGGCGAGCTTAAACAGACACCCGGTATAGTTCGTACCTCGCTCATATCGGTTGATAGAAAGAGTACATCAGTCTATAAGTATATTATAGTCAATTGCCGTAATGATGTATGTGGATTATTATTAACTGTTTGTAGTACCGCTGCCGTAATTTCATCATCTCTTACTCTTTTCTGCCTTAATTGTTTTTGTTTTTTGAGGCTACCGTAATTTCTGAGATTTGTACACGGTCTTGTGATCTGGGAAACGCCTGTTTGGAAAATGTAGAGCATATAATCGCATTGCTTCAGATGCATTTCTACGGGATTCTCCATAAATTAAAATCATATTCATTTGTGTGTATAAAACCATATTTTGAATACAAACTCAATTCAAAATGAGTAAATGCTTGAATGACGCTAATTATAAAGACAATTTGTAATCAAGCAAAGGTCACTATTGTCAAAATATTTCTTATATAATCAAAACAAGCATACATACATATAACACAGACATGAATGCTTTTCTGACTACATAACTATGGGTGCCTATGAAGTGGAATTCATAAAAAGGAACTAACTATAAAATTTAAATAGTGAAGTAACTATAATAACACGAATTGTGAATATGTTTACTGTTATTTTTCCCTACAACTTAAATATTTAAACAAAATAAAGACAAAACTTTAAAATTACTTTCTTACTTTCTCTAAACATGTAACCGTTAAATTTTGAAAACAAACACAAATAATAAAATTTACATTAATTTTAATACCGTTTCAAATAAAAAACAAATGAAGATTGTGATGATCAAAAAAATTCTTTTCATCGCAGCGCCATCTACATCTTCACATAATAAAACACAATTGTGAAAGCAAACTAGGGTCGATCACATTCTTTAGTAACTACTTTTTACAAAATTCAAATATCTTTATCCGTTTCCGAGATATTTGACCTGAGACTTTTAAGTGGTACATCCTGTATAAAAGGAATAGTCGAAGAATTTGAAAATCATTGTTACCAATATAAGGATTTTGTTTGTTATACAGACGTGCTTGTTACATTTATTTTTTTTAAATCTCCCTAAATTAAATTCCAAATTAAGGTGCAGATCGTAATGAAAAGAGAGTTGGAATTCCGAAATTAATTGCTGTTGTCTTTTAAACATGACAAATCTCTAAGACAAATTAATGAGATTGTTAAAAGGAAGTCACTCTGGCTGGCATCAACGAAAACATAAATATGAAAGGCGAGATCGTAAAATAAATCAGCACATCGGTGAGCGCCAGTCTTTGGTGAAAATTAACAAAAGGATAATTATAAGAAAAATGAAACATAACCCCCACACTTACTGCCTCCGACGATTCCTAGTGAAGGAGATAATTGGTCGGAGTGCAAATTATTGGTGTACTTATAGAAAAATATATATTATAATTAGTAGTCTAATCGCTGGATAGTTTTATTTTGCAAAAGGTCAGGTGGAAGATTTTATTTTTTTATCTTGAATACAGTGTGTCTACTCAAGTTGGAATCATATGAAAAACTTTTTTATTATTGATTTTAAGAAAAAAAGTTATTCTTCGTAAGAAGTTCTGCATGGTCTAAAACCCAAAATGAATTAATAATAATAATAGTCTTTATTTGTCCAACAGCAAAAATGCTAATTACAGGACAACAATTTACACATGATAGTATTTCCTATAACCATAAAACAAAATACAAAGCAACAATCTAACAAAGAAAAAGAAAACGGAAGATACGCATTAATGGGAAATCCATTGCAAAATTAAATCATAGCATGGCGATGCTAGTGATTTAACCACAACCACACGAACAACTTGAATAGAAAAGCTAATATTCAAAATATGATACATAAAAATAGTGGTGGTTCATATTGTTGTAATAATAATAATAAATGCATTTATTAATCTTCCCATGACATATTTCTACATACAAACACACATATACATAATTATAATAATAATATTAATAAATACATGCAGCCATATACAGGCTGTCCAGAAACTCTCCTGACAAACGAAGACCGGAGATTCCTCAGATAATTTTAAGACAGTTTAACCCAATTCACCCTAGTCCGAAAATGCTTCCTATGGGAGCTAGAGCTCTTTGAAGATGGTGCCTTGTAATTAGTTTTTTTTTAATATCTCCCGAACGCTTCTATTTAGAAAAACAAAAACTGGTATGCTTATTTATCCTCCAGAGATGAATCGATTCCATCAATTGCGAATTTCTAGTACCGGTCATAGGCGTCCGTTTTGGGTTGGTAAGCGGTTATTTTAACGCATAACTTTTTTGTCTTTAACTTTTAAGCATTTGTGACACTAGATTATTAAATTTTCAGGTATTATAGTACTAAAAGGTACTCTTACTTTAAGTCGGTAGGATACACCGTTTTCTAGAAAAATCGATTTGAAAATTTTTCGTTTTTTCGTCATTTCATCTTTCGTCATTTCAACTTCGCGAACTGACAACAATTTGACAATTAAAAACGTAGGTTTTATTTCTGTTGGCAGTTCAGAGCGAACTAGTGCAAAAAATAATAAATTCAATTTTAATGACGAAAAAACGAAAAATTTTCAAATCAATATTTCTAGAAAATTGTGTATCCTACCGACTTAAAGTAAGAGTACCTTTTAGTACTAGAATACCTGAAAATTTAATAATCTAGTGTCACAAATGCTTAAAAGTTAGAGACAAAAAATTTATGCGTTAGAATAACCGTTTACCTACCCAAAACGGACGCCTATGACCTTAGGAAGCATTTTATGAATAGGGTGAATGGGGTTAACTTGTCTTAAAATTATCTGAGGAATCTCTGGTCTTCGTTTGTCAGAAGAGTTTCTGGACACCCTGTATACATGTATACATATAGAAAAGAGAAAGACATACAAATACATGGAGAAGGTTAAAAGGCATGTGTTCAGGCTGACCAGGAAATCTGATCGTCTGTTATTCTGCACATGCCCTTCAACGATACATAATAAAAATAATAATAATAATAAATAAAAGCAAACACAAGAAAAAGAAAAAACAATCTGAAACACGAGCAACAACACTGCAAATCAAGGAAATCGCGGGACACCCACCTCGGTTCCTGCAAATACTCTTTGTATTTCTTTTTAAAAGCGCCACAACTGATGCCCCCGAACGACCCAGGTAAATAGTTCCAAAATTTGACGATGCGGTAAGAGTAACAACGCTCAAAAGCGGCAGTCCGATGTCGGGGCAATCCCATAACATTTCTATGTCGTCGGATATTAATGTTGTGGATATCCGTCCGGTAACTGATCTTATTATATAGATAAGCCGGCCGTCAACACTGAACAATGCTGTAAAACAAAACCGCTGAATGATGGCCGCGACGATCGCTCATACTCAGCCAGCGACACTCCTTAAGCTTGTGAGATATCCGCTCGTAAATGTAACGGAGGCAGGAGTTTTGAACGTATTGAATTCGCCTCTGATTAATTCTAGTGATGAAGGAATCATATAACACATCGCAATGATTAAAAAGAGATAATATAAGCGAGTTTGTCAACAAGATCTTGTTTCTTTGACTAATAAGATGACGATAAGGATACAACACTTTCAAGATACCGTATGACCTTTGGACCAATTTAGTTACATTTTTATCAAATTTCAGTTCCTCATCCATCCAAAGGCCAAGAGTTTTGAAGCAGGTCGTAAACGGTAATGGAATATCATTAATTTGAAAGTTCAATATGCCTTTCAGTATCTCAATTTTTTGCCTGTTACCAAATAAAATTACTGCGGACTTGGCGTAATAATGAACATAAAGCTCTAAACACATTAGACCGAGAACAGTAAATATTTAATAACACAGGTCAACAACATTTTTGGAACTGTTACACCACTTGGTGAATTTTAAAGTACTTTTTATGCTGAAAAAGAATATGTAATTAGAAATCTTCCATCACGTCACATTTTTTTAGTTATTTTGATGTAAAGTTTTCCATTTAAGCAAAATCGATGTGATCTCATTTTATGCAAATGCTTGTTAAAACAAGCATGATGTCATCACCCTAATGACATGATGACATCACCCTAATAGTAATTTGAACAACAAGTCATCCTATGAGTCTTTACGACTTGTTATATTGAAAACACGGTAGTAAACTATTGTCAGTTAATTCAGTTAAATAAATTAGGTTGCTATCGAAATAGTGTTTATTCCTTTAGTTTTTTGTAGTAAGTGTCAGTGTTATTTTGTTTTACAATGAATAGGCAACGCTGTAATTGTGAAAATTCAGCAAACACTTTTTGTTATGTCTGTGGTGAGTTCACGACAAAGAGTCAACGTAAACCCATTTCAGAATTGATAAAAACTGCTTATAAATTGTATTTGGGTGTCAACTTGGGGAGTAAGACAAACAATGGGCGCCCCATATAACGTGCGTTAGGTGCTATGTAAAATTAACACAATGGTTGCAAGGGAAAAATGAACATATGCCGTTTGCTATTCTTATGGTTTGACGTGAACCGACAAATCACCATGATGACTGCTACTTCTGTATGACAAACGTTACTGGATTTTCTTCTAAAAATAAAAACAAAATTGTCTATCCGAATAAACCATCGGCTATGAGACCTGTTCCGCACGGAGAAGATTTGCCTGTTCCGTTGGCCCCAGCTTCCTGGCAAGAGATTTCAATTTCTGAAGAGGACTGTTCTGAGGCAGCAGGATCATCAAAAGACGACGATTTCTCCCCAGAAAAATCATCTGGTGAATCACATCTTATTTCACAAGTTGGAACTTAATGATTTGGTTCGCGAACTATATTTATCAAAACAGCAAGCAGAACTTCTAGCTTCACGGTTAAAGGAGTGGAACTTTTTGGAAAAGGACACCAAGATTTCGTATTACAGAAACAGAAATAATAATGTAAATGGTTTGATGGCTGCTCTGGGTATTGATTACAATGCTAGCGATTGGCGGTTATTTATTGACGCATCAAAAGCAAGTTTAAAGGCCATGCTATTACATAATTCAAATAAGAATCCTTCTGTACCTGTAGCGCATGCGGTTAGAATGAAAGAGACATATGAAAACATGTCATTAATTTTAAAGTCGGTCAATTACCAGGCACACTTATGGAAAATCTGCGGTGATCTTAAAGTAATAGGCCTTCTTCTCGGGCTACAAGGTGGCTTTACAAAATAATGCTGCTTCTTGTGTTTATGGGACAGCCGTGCAACAAATGAACATTACAATACTAAAATCTGGCCAAAAAGAGGTACTTCCATACCTGGACAAAAAAATACTGCATATACATTATGCATTACATATAAAATTAATCAAAAACCTCACTCTAACAACAAATAGATATGTCTCTCGATACAACTCAATTATTCTTTTTCCTTTTGGGCTTCTTGCCTTGCATTTCATTTACTCTGCAAATATCTGTAATACTGTTCATTTTAATTTGTAATTTAAATGCATTGGCTATGTATTAATTATAATAAGCCCAAAAGGAAAAAGAATAATTTAGTTGAATCGAGAGACATATCTATTTGTTGTTAGAGTGAGGTTTTTGATTAAAAGGTAAGTAAAAAGGATCGGGGCATAGTTAGTTGGTGTTCCTAGCCATATGAATGAGAGGTACCTTAGCAAAAACATTTGACCTAGCTCGAGCTAGGTCAAATGTTTTTGCGTATCTGGGAACCAAAAAATCCATAGCGGAGAATGGGGGCATTTATTCTATTATTAACCAGCCCAACCAGAAAATTGACACTTGCAAATGAATTAATCAAATATCAATTTCTTGCAGTCGTACATTACGTATGTACATTATCGAATACTGTTATAAAAAATAATAGATTACATTCGAAAACTACATTCAATTATATTTATCTATGATTTATTTAAGTGCCCTCTATCATTTCTGAAAATTAGAAATAGTTATTCTGTGACACCCTGTATACGAAGGCAGTGGAATAGTTAAAACTGATAACTTTAACTTAATTAGGCGGTTTAGGTAGTTGATTTACCTTTAGTTTATTAACTTTAAAATACCATACACAAACACGAAGAGAGACTGACATCGTTTTAGTTTGTGTAGAGTGTCAAAAACATGCGGTTGACATGCAAAATTTGTATGCGCAAAAATCTCCACATCGCTATCATCCGTCAAGTCATACTTTTCAGATGTTATTTAATTATTTTGCGAGAAAATGGTAATTTTGCACGTAGAAAATCAGCTTGAGTTAAAACTCTGACACACGTGACACATGGAGCAACTGAAATTGGAGTTACAGCTGCTGCAGGTAACAGTTACAATCCCCGAGAAATGTTATCCACCCCACAAGACATGCGCCATATTATTACTAGAATACGTGAATCTATTTATGAGTGACGCGAGCTGTTTGAAATTCATTATCTGGATGGTGCCCAGAAAATATAATCTTGAACTTATTCCATTACGTTATTGTTTTTGAAAAAAACATAATTATTTTATAAGACATTAAATGAAAATTGAAAAATTCCTTTAACTAAATTAAAATAACCATTACAGAATAATGGCATCAGATATGTCCTAAGGTTGCCAAACAAAACGTATTTGTAATTTTTTTAATTAATAATTAGTACCCTGATATATGACAGTTTTTGGCGACCTACCTGTTATATTTTATAAAAGAAGATGTAATAGGATTAATTGTAATAATAATCTTTATTAATGTATAAGCTTAAGAGATATATCATCAAACAAAAAAGAAATACCATATAAGACCTTATTCACGATGGACATAAGACGTAATTTAAACGTACATACGTGTAAAGAAGGAATAGGCAGGTTGAAACGAAGGACTAAGCATATGTTTTGCTACATACTGAGCGTTAAGGACGTATGTACCTATAAACATTAGTCTATGTTTAATTTTGTTGGGCTTTGACTACCATATATACAGGGTGAGTCATTAGAATTCGCTTCTTCGATTGCTTTTTTGTGTTTTAAATAGAGGAAAAAACAATTAGTGGAAGATTCATGATTGCTTGTGGCACAAAAATACTTTAAGCCCTGACGCACTTTCGGTTTCACCGGAAATGCACGGAACTTAATTTTTTAAATGACTCACCCTATATATTTTTGAATTTTCTAGTACTTCTTTACATTGTCTATTCAACTGTCTTTTCTTTTTCAAAACTGAGCCAGTCGTTTTTGAGTTATTAATTTTTTTTGAAAATACTTGACCAAAACACGTGTTCAGAAAACAAATCATTTTCACATTGTTTTTAAAAGTAAAAACATTAACTTTGGTGATGCTTGTAGCCAATCATTTGGTATAAGTTGCACTCGACAATACCTCATAAAACTTTGTTTTTTCAAAGCCTACTTCCCGAAATTTTCACATACCAAAAACTTATTTTTTTAATATTGAACATCCGGTATTTTATTGAGGGATTTTATTAATTTTTGTTAACAATGTCCTACACCTATCTTTTGTAATTTCTGAAATAATCACTATAAGAGCAATTAGCAATTAAGGAACTACGAGCGCTGTTGTTCTATGCACCCAAATATTTGTTCAACCAATGGAAGACAGGAATGGGGCCCGACTTCCTTAGTCAACTATCACACAAAGTATAGGTTAAATCTATCTATCCAAAAAGTAATAATTTTACAGAATGAAGATCATCTCATTTCAATTTTTACTTTCGGCAATGTCCAGTTGCAGTATTTAATTTTTTACACTGTTGGTTAACAAGGAAATAAAACAAAGGTTATGTTTACTGACATATTTGAAGATGCCGCCCCTCTAAAAGGTGTATGAAGCAATGCTGCTATCTTCAATTTAATTACAAACAAACAAACAATAAAATGCCGGGTGTTCCATTTAAAAAAAAATATGTTTTTGGTATGTGAAAATTTCAGGATGTAGGCTTTGAAAAAAACAAGTTTTTCGAGGTATTGTCGAGTGCAACTTATACCAAATGATTCAAAATGTTCTTGGCTACAAGCACCACCAAAGTTAATGTTTTTATTTTTAAAAAGAATGAAAAAATGTCTTTTTTCTGAACACGTGTTTCGTCAATAATTTCCAAAAAAAAGTTAATAACTCAAAAACTATTAGCTCGATTTTGAAAAAGAGAAAACTGTTAAATAGACAATTTAAAACAATACTAGAAAATTCAAAAATATATAGGGTGAGTAATTTAAAAAAAAAATAAGTTCCATGCATTTCCGGTGAAACCGGAAGGCGTCAGAGCTTAAAGTATTTTTAGAATATGCGCCCCAAGAAACCATGAATCTTCCACTAATTGTTTTTTCTTTTATTTAAAACATAGAAGAGCGATCGAAGCAGCGGCTGCTAATGACTTACTCTGTACATATATTTTACGTACAATTTTAGGACAAGCAGTAAATATGGTAAATGACACAGGTCTTTAATTAAAAATTGTGAATTTTTTATTGATTCATACATGTATATAGTCGAGTCGTTTTGGCAACCGACACGGCAAAAATACGAACTAAAGACGACGATTTAATACCACTACAAATTCCAATCGACCGGAACAATTTTAGAACAGTAAAAATCAACTAACTAACTAATATTTCAGGATAAATAGCTTCTGCTAGTAAAATACTATTACATGAAAACCATTCACAAATTGTATATTACAAATAAAGTTATTAAATATTACTTTTCTATTCTGTTTACTAGGCTAGCATTTTTATTTTCACCGAGCGGATGACACTTGACAATCGTAGCGTATGACAAGCGGATGACAATTGTTTAGTATAGCGTTTTGAGTACGCGTGAAACTTGTGCTAACCAGGGTTCAGAAAAATACGCACACTGTATAAAATACTCGTACATAAATGTAAACAAACACAGCTCGAAGCAAGCAACACATATTTTTATTTTCATTACAATTATGTGCGTCTTTAAAATTCGTACGGCACCGAACACAGACATGTACGTGTACATATTTTTATTTTCATTACAATTATGTGCGTCTTTAAAATTCGTACGGCACCGAACACAGACATGTACGTGTTTTATTTTTATATTTGGTTCCGTACACGGACATGTACTGTACACGTATTGTTCGAACACAGACATGTACGTGTTTTATTTTTATATTTGGTTCCGTACACGGACATGTACTGTACACGTATTGTTCGATTCGAACACACTTAAAGCGTACATGTTGACGTGTACCTATACTTTAAGTTCGTGTACGCGTACGTGTACGCTAAAAAATAGATACATGAACGATAGACATGTTCGAGTGTGTTTCCATATTTATTAACAGCATTATGCAGAATGAAAACCAGGCATGAAGTTAGCAAAATTTATGGTTTGCAACGTGTAGTTGCTGTGTATGCCTTTGTTGTTGCTTTAATTGTATTGGATATTTCCATATAAAAAATACCTGCGTGCTACAAAAAGGTCAAGTTTTTCGGGTGAAATGCAGAAATTCCCCTCATTAAATTGCCGCTAATACTAATTGCGGGAATTCCAGGTGGTTCTACCTAAATCAATAACTATCACTAATTCTTAGCGAGGCTTTGAAATTTCAATTCATCACTTTACATTAACAAGATTATTGCAATAATTTTTTAATATGACAACGTATTAGTGAAAATGCAAAAGAAATGAATTTTTTGATATGTATACATAAAAAAAATTACAGCAATTGTTTCAACCAAATTTATTTAAAAGAATTTAAATACATAATTAAATAAATAAGAAATAACCCAAAAAATAAAATAAAATAACAAAACAAAACAAAAATAGTTGACAAAAAAACATATGAATTTCTCTATGCGGCTAAAATTTATCTGTTGTTGTTCACTGTTTTCAGGTGTTTTCTATTTTAAGAGCTGCACAGTCGAGCAAGTCAAAGTTTAATTTTGTTATTAAAATATTAGAAAGAGACTTCTTTGAGAGCTTGGATCTTAACTTGGTTAGTACTGTACATGGCTGTGTTCGGTGCCGTACGAATTTTAAAGACACACATAATTGTAATGAAAATAAAAATATGTGTTGGTTGCTTCGAGCTGTGTTTGTTTACATTTATGTACGAGTATTTTATACAGTGTGCGTATTTTTCTGAACTTTGAATAATGCTGTTAATAAATATGGAAACACACTCGAACATGTCTATCGTTCATGTATCTATTTTTTAGCGTACACGTACGCGTACACGAACTTAAAGTATAGGTACACGTCGACATGTACGCTTTAAGTGTGTTCGAATCGAACAATACGTGTACAGTACATGTCCGTGTACGGAACCAAATATAAAAATAAAACACGTACATGTCTGTGTTCGAACAATACGTGTACAGTACATGTCCGTGTACGGAACCAAATATAAAAATAAAACACGTACATGTCTGTGTTCGGTGCCGTACGAATTTTAAAGACGCACATAATTGTAATGAAAATAAAAATATGTACACGTACATGTCTGTGTTCGGTGCCGTACGAATTTTAAAGACGCACATAATTGTAATGAAAATAAAAATATGTGTTGGTTGATTTTGAACAGAACATTGTGTGTATAATGTGTGTATTTTCTGAACCCTGGCTAACACCATCACTCACACTGACCAAAAAGTAAAAACGTGGTGGGATAGGGGAATAGGAATTGATAAAGCAGATATTAATCCAGTAATATTTTATATTAATGATAGCGGTAGTAGCGACTGTGAAAGTAATTATTAATATTCATGAATGGACATTGTGATATTTGTGGTCATCATTATTATCATACTTTTAAGTCTCCCTAGAAAATTTCAAATATGAAATTGTACACCGTGCAAAAGTCAGTGTAATAATGCCAGCGCGGAAGAAGTAGTAACCTGTGGTGGTAATCAGATGGTGATGCGAGTCTATTAAGTCTATCGTTAATATGTGAACTTGAACTGATTGCAAGATTATTTGCATAGAGTAAGATTATGTACAAGAATCTAAGCAAAGAACTTTCACATAATTACGTGACCTTGCTATAAGAGATTTTCCTGGAATATTTTGCAATTTGAATTTTATAACCTACGAATATCTTACTTATAAAAGGCATTAGACATGCTGACCATTATTTTTCTGAAGGTAATGTTTTCTTCAACTTTATTAAAACCAATGGACACAATTACCTGTTCAGAAATAAGTCAAATATATTGACCTAAACCAAATTGTATAAGAGAATGTAAGTTTGATTAAACAGAAAAATTTTTTTGTAGCATATAAAAGATTCGAGATGGATTACATTCATTACCTATTAATACCTATATCAAAAATGAAAGACAGATTTTGGAACCTGTTTAGATATTTGATAATAATCCTGACTAGCTTTCCTAAGGCTTCTGTAAAAGATTACGTTAGTTAAAATAACTTGTACTTACATTAATCAATTGAAGAAATATTAAAAACACATCATCCTATATAACTATAGTCACAAGTATTCTAAAAGGTAAAATGGGAAACCCGTAACATGTTTGATAAATATAATATTAATGTACTTGTGGATGCATTTGTTTCTCAACAATCATTCGTAGATTTTCTGAACTAATTTTGCGAATTAATTAATTAAATTAAATTTGGACATTGTAATAATAATTTTCATTAATAATATTTTAATAGGGGTATCCAATCAATTTTATAATTTAGTTTTACTCGTAAATAAAACATATAACGACTTTGTAGGTTTCTGTTAATAGGTATCCAAATTATAATATCACTTAAAGTGAATGATTTGGCGCTACAATAGTAATAGCTTATTTCAATATTATTTCATTTTTTCAGATACCTACTTCAGAAAGAGAGGTGTATCCCATAAATGCTTTAGACCTTTCTTTGAAAGTGTCAGGCTAACTGGTAAGTACATAAAATTGTTCATATCTTTGCTTTATAAATTTCGATACGGTCGAATATTATAATTTTTTTTAACTCTTCAAGGCATATAAAACGTCCTTAAAGAATATATGAATGTATTTATATTCTAAGCACCCCCATTTACTATTTTTCATTATTGGTTTATGAAAAAGTAATGACCGGTTTAAATTTTAAGAATCTCTTTGAGGACTAGCAAAAATACAAAATGCTCCTCTAATATATATCTATAAAATGTGTATATGTCGTAGGCAAATAATTATTTTAAGCAATTGGATTTTCCATAGGGAAATGCTGTCTGTCGGAATAACTATCAGGCAAATAGCATAATATTGTTTGAGGTTATGTTCAGTGAGGTTTTTGTTCCACTGCTCTTCACTTCTAAACAAATTATTAGGTAATTAATTGCGTTTCTTGTGAAACTAATAACACTGATAATACTTATTATAATAATTAATGATGGTAGAAAGGAAAAATTATATTTGAAGTAAATGAAAAATATAATCAAAAAACCATGGACTCTAATAAGAACCAGAAAAATTATTGATATTTTGAAAAGGTATCAAAGCAAGAATAACATTTTGACCTCTTATTGTCAGATAAGAAATATTATGCAGCAAAATACGATCTGAAAATATCTGCTTTACCTAAAGTTACTTTAAAGATAATGCCACGAATGAACAGGACACGAGGGTAGAGATAAATTGATTCATAACCTTAGAAAAAAAAAAAAGTCAAAGACCTTTTGGTTTAGTAGTAAAACCAATACCCTCAAAAGATTTTAATATTCGAGGACAAGTAGATCTACTTGACTTTCTTGCGCAGAAGAAAAATATAAATGGCTTCTTAACTATCAAGACCATTTTATTACATTCTTGTGTTTGCAACATTTAGAAACGAAAAGGGCTGTAGTGGTGGCCCGTGAATTATTAAAGATTTTCTTAGAAAAAGAAGCTCCGGTTATCTTATAAAGTAATAATAAAGGGGAATCTATTGCTGCAAAGCCAAAGGTCAGCGGACCGATCGAATCAGGATATTGAACGGATGCTCAGGATCTCGATCAATCTACGCACTGGTCTCTATGTTGGTACTTTGTACAGTGGTACAGGAATACATCTTATCACCGCATTATCGGAAGATCTCCATAAAATAGTCTGTTCGGATCAGATCCAAAAATAGGTTTACGATTGATAAATTTGCCATCTGCTCTTGTGGATAAAATAATGACAGTGCGTTACAAAAATATTCATAATTAAAAAACTATTGGTCCTAGGTCAAAATTTAGAAATAAACATACAATGCTATAAATATAAGATTGAATTAACATATGATTCATTTAAGACTCTAAATTATGTCGACTTTTAACGTTTTAGTTTATTTAGCACTTGCATATTAATAACTTTCAAGTCCCATTTCTATTGTCGTCTTCTGTTCTTCTTCCTTTACTGGAACAGAGGATTTTTCCCGCAGTCGATCCGCTTTTAGTGAGGGACTTCCCACGACGGTAAAAATAGCGACACCATCATTAATTGCCGCAGGTCACCTATTCCTTGTCTATAGGTAAACGTGCACTAGTTTAGCTTTTTATAAGAATATATATTAATAACCTTTAATATTTATTAATATATTTCGGGAATCTTTCATCAATTTTCTCGATCTAATATACTGTTGACCGCCTTATATTAAGATTCCCTGCCAACTTTTATATAAATCTGGAACCTTCTATATTATTTATGCGGTTCAACACAGTGCAATCTGCTGTCAACCGCTCTTCTTGAAGGTTCCTTGTTGACTTTCTTGCAAATCGTTCTCAGGGTTGTACCTGCTATACCCCTTCTTTCGTCTCCGAGTTCACACACATATTTACACGTTCAAAACAGCGATATCAAGGCGCCACAAGTCCTACTCATAAGAGATTATACTGCGCACTTATTCTTAAATGCAATACAAATATTTTCTAATCTAAATAAAGCGTAACTTATACATAGGTTGATATACATTTAAATAAACAACTTAAAGAAACTTATAGTCAGTTTCTAATACACATCTTCTTTAAAAACGTAAAACGTTTGAATTTTACGGTACCGCTTGAATGCACCACAGCTATGACGAATCTGGGCGTCTTTACTGTAGCCCGCGTTCGCCAGAGGAGTGGCTCTGTATAATAAGGCACTTACTACATATTTTTTGGCCGATTTCGCTTGACTATATCATTAAAAGATGCCTATGTACACACTGTTTATTAAAGTAACTTAGAAATACTTCTTCCTATTTCATTTTTCACACCATATAATTTACATGGGATAAAAATTACTCTGCCGGTTTGTTTAGAGTTGGAACCCTGACCAGTCTCAATAATGACGTCAGAGGGTTGCCGCGTATTAAGATGAAACGAGAGTTCTGGAACATAAACGGCAAAATATGGGAAAAGCACGTACTACCTATATCAGTAGATAGTTTAGAAGATCGTTATGTCAATCGGAAAATACACATCAGTGCCTTTCAAATTACTAATTGTTACATTATGGAGTGTAAACAGCGGGTGTTTACAATAGAAAAAACAATTATTAGCTCACTTCAAACAGTGCTCCTTGCAAAATTTAATACCCTAATATAGATTGTTCTAGCCAACAAGGAAATACCTATTGTAATTCGCAATGTACACAGAGAGATACACATGTGTTTATATGTATATAATAATACAATGAAGTGTAAACATTGATTCAAGTATTCATTAATTAAACCATAATTTTGATTTAATAATGTTCGTAATGAAACATGCAAACTCAAATTAGTTAGTGCACTATACTGTGTGTCCAAAAAGTCTGGAAACACCCAAATAAAATCGAAACGGATGATTTTTGAGAAAAATGCAAAAACAGATCAATTAGTATTTTCAAAAAAACTACTGGCTGATGGTATCTGTTTGGAATTTTTGATGACCTTGAAAAAGTTATGATGTCATAAAAAAAATTTAAATGGCAACGTCGCATTTTTGATTTTATTTTTGATAGATCTTTTAATTGTCTAAACGACAGTCAAAAAATTTTTCATTCTACTTAAGAAAAATTTTGAAAAAAAAATCATTATAGAAAACAAAGAAAATGTTAATCGTAGAAATCAGCAAAAACTCTTACAATAAATGTTCAAAATGTTGTCCTTGAGCATCTTGGCAATACCCTAAACGATAATAAAATTCATTTTGAACGTTTTCTATCATTTCAGGAGTGATCCTTCGTACTTCAATCTCAATCCGTTGACGCAAGTCTTCCAAATTTTCAGGTTTAGTTGCATATACCTTATTTTTTAGGTAACCCCACTAAAAATAATCAATAGGCGTTAGATCTGGCGACCTAGCCGACCACTCGATAGCCTCCCTCCTGCCAATCCATCTGTTAGGGAAGGTATTCTCGAGATAATGCCGAACATTTCCCGCATAGTGGGGTGGGCCCTATCTTGTTGAAACCAAATTCTTTGGCTGGGCAAATTAGGATCTTCATGGTTCGGAAATATTTCTGCTAATGACGGAATTAAATAATTTTGTAAAAAATCCAAATACATTTCCGCCGTCAGGTTACCGTTGAAGAAAAAAGGCCCTATAATTCTGTTACCAATAAAACCAGCCCATACATTTAATTTCTGAGGATACTGAGTTCGTACCTCTCTCATCCAGCGTGGATTTTGGCGTGCCCAGTACCTGCAGTTTGGTCAATTAACAGTCCCATGTAATGTGAACGTAGCTTCATCTGAGAATAAGATATTTCTGATAAAAAACGGATCATTATCACACATAGGCATCAGTTGTTCGCAAAACTGTACACGCCTGTCGAAGTCGTCTTCAGACAGCTCATGAACCAAACAGATTTTGTAGGGATGATACTTAGTTTTCCGGAAAATATTACCAATTGTACTCTTCGGCACGTTAAACTCCCGTGCAAGCTGCCGTGTACTAGAATTTGGAGTTTCCTCTACTGACAATAATACGTCGAGTTGCGTATCTTCTGCGATCTTTGGACGGCCACTTCTAGGGCGATCTCGAACATGGCCTTCTTCTTGAAATTTTTTGTGAATCTTACTCACTGCAGAAATACTAATTGGAGCACGCTCGAGATGTTCTGTATTAAATAAGTCGCAAACTGCTCTAACTGAACGAGCCCTATCCCCAAAACCAATCATCATCAATATTTGAATACGTTTCCTCTCACTTAAAACCATTTTTAAACAGATTTTTTTAACTTACGCACAATTCGTATTTGACAGAATGTCACAAATAAAACAAAATGTGTTTGAAAAATAATCGACTTTTAAGCCAACTATGTTTTTTTTTTTAAAGATAAACTTTTCCATTTTCGAAGAAGTAATTAAATTTTTCTCGGTCATTTTCTTAAGTAAAATGAAAATTTTTTTTACAGTCATTTAGACAATTAAAAGATCTATCAAAAATAAAATTAAAAATGCCACGTTGCCATTTAAATTTTTTTTGATGACATCATAACTTTTTCAAGGTCATCAAAAATTCCAAACAGAGACCATCAGCCAGTAGTTTTTTGAAAATACTAATTGACCTGTTTTTGCATTTTTCTCAAAAATCATCCATTTCGATTTTATTTGGGTGTTTCCAGACTTTTTGGACACACAGTATAAAAGTGTCGAAGAGAAAAGTTTTCAACAGCATTTATTGAAAATGGGCAAATAAATATCTCTTTTGTGTGTTTCCACTTTCGTTCATTTCCGAACTCCTTCCAATACAAATCGTTTTAAAATGTAATTGTTTCTATTTCCATTAAATTTATTCGTATTTAATTTAATTCGAAATTGATTGTTTACACTCGTAAAAAAACATATTCAATTTGACCTTTTCAACGTATGTACATAGAAGATTTTATGAAAATACTTTGGAGAAATGTAAAAAATCCAATTAAAGGAATTCGCGCAGATGGAAAGATAACACCTACTGTTATTAAGACTGTCATTTTAATCTTGGAAAAGAACTAACAATGAGTAAAATCCGTTTTATTTTAAAAATAAAAGCTAACCTTCGAACAATATTTCTTTCTCCTTCCTCGGTGAAAGTAGCTTTACGGCTTAAGTTTAGGGATGTAATCCTACATCGCTCTGCACTTTTTAGACGTGTTTGTAAGGTTCCATAAGGTATGCCAAACCTTTTAACAGCAACACTTCTCTTAGTTCCTGTCGTTATGGAATTTATTTCTACCTCTAACTCTTCTTTGGCCCACTGTGCCTTGCTGGTATTTCGAATGAATTTGCGTAGCATCTGTAAAGTAATTTTGTACAAAAATTTGAGGGTAATCAGAACCATAGTCTTTAATACTCGAATATGATCAGCTGGCATATTTGTTAGGTTTTAAAATTCATGTCATTAAAAATTTAGTATTTTATGTACTAAGTAGAAAAAACAATCTTTACATGCCTCTATACCAACAGCAATCCTTTGGAACTAAAAAGTATATTTATTCCCACCTTATTCAATACTGGCACAAAATTAAATGCGTCTCAAATCAATCACTTAAGTGCAAACATTCAGTTAATACCACATGTACTTGCATAGTTTCAGTTAAAATTAAGTTATAGGCGTGTATAATAGATGATATACACTAGACGTGTGAAAATATTGTGGTAGCTATAACCGATGGATTGTGAAGACCCACAAAAGATATTCACCACAGAGAGAAATCAATGGTGTTAACGTAGTCGTTTCAGAGAAAATCTTTTATTAAGCTAAATATATATTTCCAATAACATTCGCACATCTTCTACAAACGTATATGTATGAAAAACATACGCATCATAGACGAAGGGTCGTTTTTATATTCCCGGACTAAGCATGAAAAAAAAAGTTTCGAACAGCAGTTTATTTTTCAATATAGCCTTCTTGCTTTCGGATTCAAATATTACATCGTTTTAATAATAAATCTATCCATTATAAAATAAATTCCTTTGGTTTATCTGCAAAATACCTTTCAACAGCCGCTATAAGTTCGTCATAGTCCATAAATTTTGTTCCTCTTAGAGTCGCATGAAGCGAGATCTAGACTATAAGATGGATGGTCTATCTCTGTGAAGCCACATTCGGCAACGGCAACTTTTGCAGGTCTTGATTTGTGAACTGGCGCACTATCGTGAAGCAACAGAACACCTTGCGTAGAATCTCTTACGCGATGTAATAATCTTGCGTAAAGCTCTTCTATTACCGTACTACCCTTATGTAATCAGTCTATAGTATTCCCTGACAATCTCAAAAAATCCGTGGCCATTATTTTTCTGCAGAAGGGGTGACAAACTTCTTGGGGGGTCTAGAACCCTTAATATGCCACTGTATTGATTCTTGTGTTCACCCAGAGTCAAAATGATGGACCCAGGTCTCATATGCGGCGTCAAGTCGATTGATAATTAAACCTGGTTGGTCTCCACAAAGCGCCAAAAATTGTTCACATCTACATCCGCACACGCATTTGGAATGGCGAAATCATTCGCGGAGTCGATCTGGCACTAACTTTTGTCATTCCAAGGTATTCGTGTAGAATTCTGTATCAGTGCTTTCTGAATCTCCTAATGAAGCTGGTAATTGTCGCTTCTTTAATCTTCCAGTTATTCTCGGCAATGTTTAAACAATTTTGATCATTCAGAAATAGTCGACTTTGAAGCACAATCATCCCCGTGTACAATCAACATTTCTTCATGAATAATTTTTGGAGATTTTCCTTGTTTTGTCAAGAAAGTTATAACTGTTCGATATTCAAGTTTGTGTTTTTTGATACGTGACAACACAAACTGACAGATATTAAAACTAATACTGCTATAATTGTTTTGTAAATTGTCATGATGTATGATAATAAAACACTAAAATGAAAAATTATATTAAAATTAAAAAATATCTACTCCGGGTATAATTCTGTTCTTTAATCTCTCTTTTTTGTAAAATTAGTGATTATGAAAAACTAATTAATATGTAACAGGTATGAAATCTTGCAATTTATTATTTAGGGATGATAGATTTGTCTTAAGGAGATTATATTTAGCACTTTCCGGTTTTTCTATGTGGAGGTGTACGAGTAAGATTTGTCTGAGGACATGTTTTATGCAGTAGAATATTTTAGAAGTCATTAGGCTTACTTACACTTAATGCACACTTTGAATTTTAGAGTTAATTATTATGTTCACCATGAAATAACGTATATTGCAAGCAAAGAAGAAAAAGCAACATTTTCAAGAATATTCTCAATTATAGTGCTTCTAATATAATAAGATTTTATCAGTTACTCCTAGTATTGTATTATTAATATCAATCAAACATATTTTCAGTGTTTTTAAAATGTAAAGCAACAGTTGATTCTAAAAAATGGGGTATTTGAATCGATATTTCTGTCAAACTATTCTATATGTACTTTGGCCAAAAAAACGTTTAATTTTACAATCTAATCTGGTATATTCCTGAAAGCTAACGTTTTGTTATTGAATAAATCTGGAATGAAGTTAAAATTTATTATTTTTCCAAATGTTATTAAATTTATATCCTTATAAAATTACTGAATTTTATTTTTTGTGTTTTGTGCAGCAAGATCCTTTAACTTAATCCTTTTCTCAATCCTGAAGTTTTGAGTCCCGAGGTCAGTCTTTCGTTAAATCAATTTCTTTGCGTAAATTGAAATATAAAATGTTGTGCATTGTCAATAATTTGAACTATTTTCGAGTAGGCTATTACAACAATATATTTGACACTTCTATATCTATATCATTTGAGAGATTTAGTTGATAAAAAAGGGTTGGTGTTGCAAAATGGATAAAATCACTATTTTTGGTGCAATTCAGTACGAGCTTTTTAAGAACTTGAACACAATTGAGATATTGATGGACATGCAGCAAACATTCGGCAATGGCAAAGGTTCCTAGGAAGGTCACGATTAGCTGCTGAATTATTTGGCATCCCAGTATATTTTTTGTGTCGCTTTGTTACTGTAAATGAAACTTGGCTCTATCATCATGTGCCAGAATATAAAAAGCAATCTCAGCCAAGACGTTGAAATGTGATTGGATTTTTTGTGAAGATGAACACATCTATGATTTTGATGGGCATGCAGCTAACATTCGGCAATGGCAGGGATTACTGGGAAGGTTACGATTTGCTGCTGAATTATTTGCCAACCCAGAATAGTTTTTGCGTCGCTTTGTAACGGTGAATCAAACTTGGCTCCATCATTATGTGCCAGAATCGAAAAGGCAATCTCAGCCAAGACATTGAAATGTGATTGGATTTTTTGTGAAGATGAACACAACTGCGATTTTGATGGACATGCAACAAACATTCAGCAATGGCAACGGTTACTTGGAAGGTCACTATTTGCGGCTGAATTATTTGCCAACCCAGTATATTTTTTTGCGTTGATTTGTTATGGTGGATGAATCTTGGCTCCATTATTATGTGCCAGAATTTAAAAGGCAATCTCAACCAAGACGTTGAAACGTGATTGGATTTTTTGTGAAGATGAACACAGCTACGATTTTGATGATTCAATAATGGCAGGGGTACTTGGAAGATCACGATTTGCCAGTGAATTATTGAATGGAAAATCTATATACCAACTTCCAGTTTTCATCAAGCTATATAAAGTACTGCTACTGAGAGAGATAATGCAAATCTTGTATTTCGTTTGCATAGACAGACAATGTTCTGGTGGTCGAACTAAACTAGCGTTTTGTTCAACATCACGTGATCTGATATTCGATTCGACAAGAGTTCTGAATAACTTATTAGGAATTCCTACTGAATTTCCTATTGAATATTAGCATTTTAATTTATAATTGTGTTACCATTCATTATAAATTTAGAGGCAAATTTAATTACAAATTTATTTTTCAGAAATATACTTTTCCATTTATAAATAGCACCTAAATAATACATGAAAGTATTTATGAAAATAATAACAATAATAACACATATTGCTTCATTTTTCAACGACGATAAACGTGTTATATGACCGTCGTTGATATCTTCTTGGTTTCTGGATTGAAACCGCGTTGTCGTCAGATTGCTTCAAGTTATTGCAGTTGTAGAAGAATCCCTGAAGATGCCCCTTAGGATACTGGACGAAACGTCAGCAGTAGAAGCACAGGCGACAACGACGTAGTTTCAACCAAGAAGGTTTCAATGAACAACTGTGCGATCCTACGACTTAGATCATCAATATCATCTTTCAAATGATCTACTCACTTATTGTTTTCGATGTTATTTATTGTACATTCCGATAACCCTCAGCAACTAATCTTTTAATATCTTTGCGTTTAAATGTAGTGTTATGGATTTTAATGTAGTGCTTGACTTGTACCCACATCCTTTCGATTGGATTTACCTCACATCTAGAAGGTGGTAAATTAAGAAAATTATGTTATTTATTCTTCGCAAATTAATAAATCATTGTCATACTAAGACTTAACCTCTTGACATATGTAAGTCTTCCTCAGTAAGTCATGCAATAATTTGTTATTTTCTCCGTCCTACCATCGGAACTTTCTGTAATTTCTCTGTATTTATTTAAATATGAATATCAGCAGTGTTTTTCTTAAAAAGGAACATATTTCCTGCACAAAGAAAAAACTTTTCTCCCAACACCAGTATGAAATAATACAAAAGGAGGTCCAAGGCAACTTGTTATACAGGGTGTCCGGGAAAATGTGGGAAATCTCTTGAATACAGATAGAACATGAAAAAATAAGATTACAAGTTCCTATAAAAATTTTTCATACAGGCCCTTCCTACGGAGATATGCGTCCCTGAAGGACGTCGCTGGAAATCGGTTTTTATTACATTTCTTTTAAAGTAATTAATATAAATATAAACGCAGTGATATCTCCGGAGGCACCTTAACGGAATTATTGAAAACATCACAAGAGGGTTCAACATGGGCTCAATTTAATGTGACAACGATGTGATGACAAGTTCTAAAATGCCGGATATTTTATTTATTTCGTACCATAGTAACGTTTACAACCGCAATAGGTTTTTTATTTGGTGCTAATAAAAACTAAAACGCACATTTTTTGCAAACTTTTTCTCGTAAACGGTTCATTTTAACGACAATAAGCAAGAGTACCTATCCAGTTTAATATTTTTAAAGTCCTTATTATACAGGGTGTTAAAAATGTAGGCATTAAGTTGTAAAGATTAGCCCGCCCCTGGTAAACTACAAAAGCTCAATATGTTTCAAGGACACTATTTTAAGAGGTCCTTACTAGTGTCCATCACATTAAATTTTTAATAAATTATATTAATTACTTTCAAAGAAATTCAATAAAAACCGACTTCCAGCGGCGTTCTTCAGGGACACATATCTCCGTAAGAGGGGCCTGCAGGAAATTTTTTTATAGAAACTTGTCTTCTTATTTGTTCATGTTCTATCTGTATCCAAGAGATTTCCCACATTTTCCTGGACACCCTGTATAAACCAGTGCTAAGCCCTTGTGTAAAGCCCTGTCAACTGCTTTATGTCAGTTCATTTTTAATTTACTGCATATCCTGCATTTAGCAATATTCCATGGGTATAATTCCACGTAATGATGTCGTTCATATCTTTCCCACTTTTTAAAATTTAAAATCCATATCATATAGCAATACTTGCAACGTTCACTTTTGAACTAGGAAGACGTAGGAGATGTATTTTCTATGAAAAAGTCATACAACATTTACGTTGTATAAGTGCTTGTTTATTCTCATCATATGTATAAAGTTGATCATTTACTTGTACATGTTTTCTTTTCTTAGGTCCCTTTGGACTTGATGACTTTTGGTTTTTCTCCCATTTATACTATATATGGTACGCTCCAAATAACCTAAAGCTTTACTTGCTTCTTGAACAGCAGACCTCACATTCATGCATTTACCAAAATAATTGTATACATTTATAATCATCTGCTTTTCCTTTACGACTTAAATTTTCACCATTACATCGCTTTCTGGCTATGAGCTTCATAAAGACAGTGAAAACAGCAATAAGGTATGTATAGTGGTTATTACATATTATCAGAACTAAATATATAAACAAAAACTGACTAACAAGTGACGGCAAATTGTTTCTTATTGACAGCAAGGATAATCAAGTATATTATGCTTAATAGAATTTGCAACAAAGTAGCTGGATATCAAGATGGCGTTATTATGATTAATCTCTTAATAACGCCATAAGCCATAATATAATAACAGATACTACATGGAAATTATACCTGTACTGCACATAACAAGGTTACATTTTTATAGAACAAGCATGTCAGGTCTTTCCTAAAATTGTAGTGGTATTCGCCTTCTTCAAAGGGAATAAGAACTATCGATTTGATTCTTTAACAACTAGGGGTAGCAGGTGATGTAGTGATCTTTTATTTAAGGATCCTTACAAAAGTTGCCGCAACATAATCTGTTCAGACATCGACTATATAAGTGTTTGAACGGTTTTAACATTGCCATCTCTTCCCTAAATTCTTACATAATATAATATAAAATTAATATGTCATGTAAAACTTATTATTGTTCAGATGTAGAAAAGGAGTCATTGCGTTTATCGTCACATTTCTTCGCATTTTGTGGGATTAGATATATTATTAAACTTCTTTTAAATATTTATTAGGTGATTTTCGAAAAATGAAAAAATTTCTTAATCAAATATGCAATATCTTATTATAATTTTCTCTTTTACCACTGATAATTATTTATTTAATTAGGTAAATTTTTAATTTTAAATATTTCGCCACGACCTTTCGACCAACAATTTTCAACACTGAGAAAAACTAGTTTTAAAGTTATTTAAAATTTAGTAAATACACAATTTATTTGGAAGAGTATGCTAGTGCATCTGTACTATTTATGCACTGTTATCGTTACAGATTTTTAAATAAATGTAAAGCTAAGCCCCAAAATGCAAAGAACAATACGAATTAACGAAAACCAACTGATAATGTTATCAGAAAGAGCACAATATGATAGCTCTCAAACTGGATATCTTCACAAACGCTCAGGCGAGAGTAGTAAATGGCAGCTCAGGTGGTTCATCTTGTACCAGGTAAACACCTATATAATATTTTAACGCCTATCATTATCACCTGATCATACACAAAGCTCTCGATACATACATAAATCACAAAACCTAGTTTAAACCATAGCTTAAACTTATAGGTTTTCCAGCCTCTATTTGCCATTCAAGGGTTCATAAAACAATATACAAACGTCTATCAACCTATCTCACACAACTTCAATGTAAGAGAGAAGAATAAATGCATATACAAATTAGTGATATTTTTCTATTTTGATTCATTTAGCTAGGATTCATCATACTACGAAAATAATACAATGCTTTGATGTAGTATTTGTTTTGTGTGTTTAACATTAATAAATACTTAATTGATGAGGCTGATACATGTTGAAACTCCATAATTAACTGAATAAATAAAATACGTAAGCTTGGTTTCAAAAATTATTTAATAATATCACTACAATATCGTTTCGCCAAACTTTGGCTTCATGGCGAAACGATATTGTAGTGATATTATTAAATAATTTTTGAAACCAAGTTTACGTATTTATTTATTCAATTAATAAATACCTTTGTTAATTTTATTATTTATACATATCTCCATATTATCGGAGTGAAGTGCTATTTTACTGTTTTATAAAGAAGTATTGTGATGATGAAAATTTTCGACCTCAAGATTTTTATAGATGTTCAAGTTTTGAAGTCCACTGATACCGAAAAAGTGGTTTTTAAAGAAGTCTCTCTCTCCCCCTCCCCCCTCCCCCCTCTCTCTCTTTATCGAAAAAGTTTTTTGAAATTTCTACCGGAAGTAGGTGTTTTACTCTTATCGACAATCAGTGTTTTCATGTTTCCTAGGCAAATACATTATGAGTACAAAAGAATTTAAAGCTTGTTTTTCAATACCTTTTGTATAAAAAAATTTCAAAATTCCGACGGGAAGTAACACTTACTCTTATCGAGTAGCACTTATTACAAGTATCTCGCAAAGTATGCGTTCTACAGAGACGAGAATTTTACCAAGTATGTATTTAGAACAGAATTTTGAATTAACTTTATATAAAAAAAATCACGAAATTCGGACACGAAGTAATACCTTACAGGTTAATTTTTTTAACAAGATAAAGGTTTTTAAAAGTTAATTTAGAACAATGTTTGTGCAGCTTGAAAAACGCACGTACGTATAAGAAACTCGTGTGGTGACCACACCTCATTTTTTAACGTAAAATATTAACTAATTTATGTAAACCTGCTATATATAGTAAAAGTATAAAAAATAATTTAATTTAAGCCCTCTATACAGAGTGTCCGTACATCATTAAAATTGAATTCTGTTATGTGGAGTCCTTTTCCGATTTGATCCGTATCGATAAGATTTAAATTGAGAATGGTAAAAATCGTCTGGAAAACCTATACTTCAGTCAGGAAGGGCAAAAAGTTGCCTTTACTCTGCAAAAGGTAGGGTAGAAACGATTTTGACATATGTCAGGGTCAGGGTCCGAATAAAAATACACGTTTTTGACCTTGTGGGGGGACGCCGTGACAAATTTTGTACGTTTGGTGCAGTTTTTATTGTCAGAGAGGACTTCGAACCTCTAGTTATGATAACAGCATTAGCACCATCAAAGAACATTAACCTTAGAAAACCTGGGAGAGGCAAAACTGCCGAAAGAATGTATTCTTCAAAAAGTTTTAAATATGATAAACCAACAGAAAACGGTATTTTTCTGCATACGTTTAGTGGCTGTGAGAGATACCACGTCGTCCTACAATCAGGAAAAAGTAAAAGTCTTTAAGCAGGACAATGCCAAGCGTGAGTAGATGGTAGACGCTGGAGCTTGTTTTCTAGTAGCTTTGTATAGTGGCGATTTGAAGAAAGATACGTTGAAAGAGGTCCTCTACCAACATTTTGCAAAGTCAACAATGAAAAGCAATTTCCATCTAGATTCTTTGCCACATACTAAGTACGCGGCAAGATACCATTTATATTTAGGACATACCACCAAGTCCAAAAATAGTATAGGAACCTAAAAAATCCAGAAAACTGCTGCTGGTAATTGGGAAGCAATGGCCTGATACCAGAAACGATGACTGAGAAACTTCCACATTATTGAAATACGTAGCCTGTAAGTGCAAAAAAAAGGATGTGGCGCAGCATGTGGCTGCAGGAAAGCGGGATTTAAATGTTCTGTCGCATGTGGATACTGCACTGAGCAATCATGCAGAAGCGCCAGAATACCACCTGGACTTCGACAGTGACCATGACGAAGAGAAAAAGAAAAAAGTAAAAAAAACAGGATGTCAATGTGTTATATAATATGTAGATATGTATGTTTAGAATATTATCATAATAAAAATTTAAACCAAAAAAATTTAAATTGTATGTCATAATATGATAATATGATGCCTACCGGGGATGCAACATACGTAAAAAACCGAACCTGTATCTTTATCTTATGGTGAGGTGGAAATAAGTTTACAAAATTCTTAAAATGACGTATAATGTATTATAATTACGCATTAAAATATTTAATAATTATTATCATTTAGTAATTAATCGCCTGGAATAATTCTTTAAAAAATGATTAAAAAAACGTGCACTTTGATGACATTATATTGGAAAACTGACCAACTTTTTGGCCTCTAACTCGGTACACATTAGACGTACAAAAAAATTGTTTATCCAAGATTTGTCAGATATTACGTCCTCTTTATGTTTGATTATACATATATATTTGTCGTGAGTTCAACCGTTGAGAAGCTATTGTGAAATAGCGGTTCAAACTCCCCCCCCCCCCCCCTCACACAAGCTTGAAAACATATATCCTTCATTCGGACCTTGATTTAAATAACATGTAAAAATCGTTTCTACCCCACCTTTTGCAGGGCAAAACTCTCTACTTACTGGACTACTATAATTTAATAGCACAATTTTCACTAAGATGAAGATTTTATTATTATTATATTGTTAGTTCTTATATTGCTCAAAAATGTCTATTTTCCTTCTATATCTCATACCCCATATTTTCACCTCATTTATCTTCATCTAAAGCTTGTTCAAATTTCATTATAATATTTTCTTGGTAAGATGTCGTAATTATATTTTTCAAGTTGTCTTTTTGCGTTTTATTTCAGAATCTCCTCTTTTACTATGATTCTGAAAGCTGCAATAGACCAAGCGGTGTTTTGCTTTTGGAAGGATGTTATTGCGAAAGACTCATGACTGCTGCAAGCACTTCTAAATATAAAGAAAGCGTGGACAGACAAGTAAGTCGATATTTTATAACAATTATAAATGAGAAGAACCGTTGAAAATTTGCTGAATTGTTGAATGTAAATTTGTTGGGCAACAGCAATATTTCGCGATTAGATAATGTCGAATGTCTATTTATTATGCAAGCTTGCTTTAATTAGTGTGCTCGAGTCCCCTCAAAAAACCATTGTTTTCTTTAAGTATATACAAATATTTATTATTTGTCTCGTTTATAAGAAACAGTATATAAATTTATCGATTAATAGATAGCCTCATATTATAGTATTTATTACCTTCAAATATTTTAAAGCACAGATTCAAGTATAACTATATAAGCCTTCAATAAATGGCTGTCGTTACATGCCTATACAGGGTGTAGATAAAGTCTGGAACAAAGTTAATATTTCTGTTATCTTCGGTTTGATGGAAAAACCCTGAAACAGGTCGATTTTGTTTTTATCCCGTGCACTTTATAACATCGTGAATTTAATTCTGTCGTCATCTGGTTGCGCGCGGCCGTGACGTCATTAGTTTTTTCAAATGGCAACCCGCCACATTTATTACCCCTTGTCGTTAGGTATTCCATTGTGCATGCAACGGTATAAAAAGTTTGGTACCTTACATAACAATTTTTGGGAGAAAAATGCTTTCGAATTTCAAAAAAATAAAATTGTATTAATGGAAAACTAATCAAAAATTATTTTAAAATATCAGATAAATTATAATCCGAGGTTTATCTTGGATTGTCGTCAAACAAGACACCAAAAAAAATGTCAACGGAAGTGTTCAAATTGTCCGCCATTGGCCATTTGACACTGGCCGAGACGGACGTACACGCTTTCTAGGACACGTCATATTGACAGTTCATTACTTGGTGTTTGAACTTATCCATTCACAATACTTGCTCCATTGGTAGTGTTGAACGTGCATTGCGAAAATGGCGAATTTGAGCGAAAAAGAGCGGATTCAAATTCTCATTATTGTTGGTTGTGGTGATAAAATACGTAGCCATGAAGAAGCCTGTCAGTTTTTCAATGCAGAAAATCCAAACCGCGCACCGATTTCGCGGTCAACGGTGAGCAAAATTGTCGCAAAATTTGCTGAAACTGGTAGTGTAAAAAACAGGGCTCGTCAAGGTCGACCAAGAATTGAGGAAGATAGAAGGGTCAATATTCTCTTGGAACTTCAGGACAACCCCCACACTTCAACAAGGAACATTGCCAGGGATCATGCAGTCGATTTTACCACAGTAGCCAAATTGCTGAAGAAGGAAAAACTTCATCCGTACAAAATCAATCGGGTTCAGGAACTGAATGAAGATGACTTCGACCGCAGACTCGAGTTCTGTGAACAAATCATGCTACGGTGCGATGAGAATCCCGGATTTGTCGACAATGTGGTTTTTAGTGACGAAGCAACTTTTACCTTGAACGGTGAAGTGAATCGCCACAATTATAGGTACTGGTCGGGCGAAAATCCTCGATGGGTTCGAGAGGAGCACACCCAACACCGGCAAAAAGTTAATGTATGGGCGGGAATAGTGGGAGATCGCATTGTGGGGCCTTTCTTTCTGGACAGAAATTTAAACGCTGAAACATACTTTCATTTCCTAAGATTTACGCTAGTGCCAACATTGGTAGAATTATTTCCGGATGAAAACACCCCCGACAAGCCTCACCCCAGTATCTGGTTTCAACAAGATGGAGCACCTCCACATTTTGGCTGGCGTGTTCGGAGTTACCTCGACGAAATTTTCCCCGGGAGATGGATCGGACGAAGGGGAACAATTGAATGGCCTGCCCGTTCGCCAGATCTCACACCACTTGATTTTTTTCTATGGGGGTCATGTGAAATCAAAGGTGTACACCAATAAGCCAAATAACTTGGATGATCTGAAACATCGTATCCGCGAGGAAATGCGAAATATTGGTGCAGAGACAATACGACGTGTCGTAGAAAGCGTGTACGTCCGTCTCGGCCAGTGTCAAATGGCCAATGGCGGACAATTTGAACACTTCCGTTGACATTTTTTTGGTGTCTTGTTTGACGACAATCCAAGATAAACCTCGGATTATAATTTATCTGATTTTCTAAAATAATTTTTGATTAGTTTTTCATTAGAAATAAAATTTTAATTTTTTGAAATTCGAATGCATTTTTCTCCCAAAAATTGTTACGTAAGGTACCAAACTTTTTATACCGTTGCATGCACAATGGAATACCTAACGACAAGGGGTAATAAATGTGGCGGGTTGCCATTTGAAAAAACTAATGACGTCACGCCCGCGCGCAACCAGATGACGATAGAATTAAATTCACGATGTTATAAAGTGCACGGGATAAAAACAAAATCGACCTGTTTCAGGGTTTTTCCATCAAACCGAAGATAACAGAAATATTAATTTTGTTCCAGACTTTATCTACACCCTGTATATTATCTACATTGGTTTTATTTCTTGGTAAGAGGCCTCTTCTAAATGATGTGAAATAAATACAAAGACGTTAACGTTTCGACATTTTTAATATGTCTTCATCAGAAATTCTATAAAACAGTGGTCTATGTATGTACTCTCGTAACAATATAAAATATATAATTTACATTTATAATAGATTAGGGACTAATTGTAGATATTTTTTCTTATTAAATAATAAATGCCATTACAAATTTTATGATTTCTAGATTAACTTAGCATGCAATGAAATTATAGGTACTAAATAAATAATAAATCAACTGATTTTTGAAATTATAAAAAGGAATGTTTTTGTTGGTTTATGTCAGTAAGGAAAAATAAATTTTTGAAAGTGCATTTCACTTCGGTCATTAACACAAACTGAGTCATTAATCTAAAAATCAAAAAATTTGTAATGAAACTGAAAATTTTCTTTTGAAATGCGTCAATAATTTTTAATGACACTTATTATTTTAAGAAATTTTTATATCTACAATTAGTACCTAATTATTTTAAATGTAAGTTATATATTTTATATTGTTATAATACATACATAGAACACTGTTTTATAGAATTTCTGATGAAGACAAATTTAGAAGAGGCATCAAGCACGATAACTAAAATATAACTGTTTGTATTTGATTTCATTCAATTCAAACTTTTTTGACAGTAGCGGCAATATGATTAGCAAATAATAACAAAATTACAATTGTATGTCATTAAAAAAAATACAATTACAAATAGAGAATGTAAAATATAAACAAATAAGCATAGGACAGCCAGTATTACTTATGCAGTCCCACCAAGAGGTTTAGGTCCTACCATAAACATGCATTTAATGTAAATATATAAATAACAACGACGCAACTATGTAATTAAAAATTACGAGTAGAGCTGTTGATATTACTCATGTGAGTCAATTAGAAGATAATATGAATCTTTGGCAAATGACTAATCCTGTCACACATAAGTAATACTGGCTGTCCTATGCTTATTCTCTTATACATATTTGATTTTACATTCTATATTTGTCATTGCAATTTTTTTTAATGACACACATTTTCTTATTATTTGCTAATCATATTGCCACTACTGCCAAGAAATCTAGTTCATCTTTTCAATACATTTGTATATTCGGCAAAAATTTTAATATATATATATATATATATATATATATCTAAATTGATTTTTCTGCTTCGCACTGAGTAAATTAATTAGGAAATTTTATCACAAAAATTTGCCCACGATGAGATTTGAACTCATGACCTTCTTACTGTCGATAAGATGCGCTACCAACAGTAAGAAGGTCATGAGTTCAAATCTCATCGTGGGCAAATTTTTGTGATAAAATTTCCTAATTAATTTACTCAGTGCGAAGCAGAAAAATCAATTTAGATATTTCTACGCTGAGAAAAACAGAATTTTAAAAATAATTAAAATTCTAATTTACACACATATATATATATATATATATAATATTTAATATACTTTGTTTCTCAAACACAGATAAGTGCCCGAAGCCTAATTATTTTGGATTTCGCATTTCAGAAACGTCTGTAACTTAAGCCATATTGAAAAATAACGTACGAAAAAAGTTTTGAAAAGAACTTGTTTATAAAAAAATGTATGTATTGATTACCTTTTAGCTCAAAATTTTTAAATCACTTCTCCGAACTAAAAAACAGAGTACAGTAAAATTGTTCTCCATAGCAGTATATTTTACAAGGATTTTTCGATGGATAATAGACAAGTAATGTATAAATCTGAACAGCACAACAGACTTATTACGTAGCATCAGTTTTTCCAACCATTGGTCTTTTAAAATTTAAGTAAGCAATACGAAATATCATATATGTATTTAATAACGTAAAAGTACATAAAAAGTCATATAGACGATGTTCAACATATACTCAAATTATACTACCATACAGAGTGAGTCATCTATATGGGGTAAGCATATTCTGCCTTTATGAGTAAGTATATTTCGAAGCGATTTTTCCTATGATAGCCGCTCATTAGAAGCACCTTTTAAATTTATGTTGTATTATATAGATTGTTCCATAAGTTTGTGGTTGACAATAGTTATAGTTTTTTAAATGGAACACCTGTATATTATTACATATTTGTTTACCTCATACTATTTTTAGTCAAAAAGCTATAAGATAGTATAGATCTAAAATCTGAAAATTCAATGTTTTTAAAAAATTATAATTCAATATACCGCGCGATCATTTAAATTCTAAATTAGAGCAGTTTGTGAAATTTAAATTAAGTTGGTATATAAGTACTAATTTACAATTTGAATTGTCAAAGTGACGTTTCAAAATGTTTGATTTAGATTTTTCTTACTGATAGTTATTTTAAAAACGCCGAACGACAAGAGAATGGTGAATGGACATATTCAATACCGCACTGCATCAATGATTTTCAAAATGCCTTCCCTAATTTTCCTGCGGATTATCAAAAATTAGTCCAAGAAATTTACACATGTGTGGCTAAATTTCGTAATGTTGGAACTGTAGGTAGGAAAGCTGATAATGGCGCGCCCAAAAAAAGGACTCCTGAGATTGTGGCAGATGTTGCAGAAAGAATGGAACAGTCTCCCAAAAAATCTCTTCGCAGATTAGCCCAAGAAATAAACCTTTCATATGGAACTTGTCAAAAAATTTTAAAAGAAAATTTAAATCTTTATCCCTATAAGATTAACGTCGTTCAAGAGCTATTCCCTCGAGATTTTCCTGTACGAATAGAATACTGTCAGTGGTTTTTGAATAATTTAAATAACAACAACACTTTAGATTTAACATTTTTTTCTGACGAAGCATGGTTTCACCTATCCGGCTATATAAACAAACAAAATATGCGTATTTGGTCTTTGGAGAATCCCCATGAGTTTATTCAATCGCCTCTCCTTCCGCAGAAAATTGGTGTTTGGCTAGCGGTTTCTAGAAGGCGTATATTTGGACCTGTGTTTTTTGAAGGACGATAAATGCTGAGAGATATCGAAATAATTTACTTGAACCGTTTTTACAAAATCTTCATGATGACGAACTTTTACATGGGTATTTCCAACAGGACAATGCAACAGCTCACAAAACATGGGAAAGTATGTCTCGAATTCGCGAGTTTTATGATAATCAAGTCATTGAATTTCCGCCTCGCAGTCCGGACTTAACGATTCTTGATTATTTCATTTATCCGTATCTGAAAAACACAGTTTACAAAAATAACCCACAAAATCTTGAAGAACTACAAGAGGCAATTTCTAACGCATGTAACGCTATAACCGTTCAGATGTTGGCAAATGCTTTTGAAAATATGAAACGGAGGGTTAACAGTTGCATTGCAACAGGGGGAGAACACTTTGAACACCTTTTGTAATTCACAATAAAACTAATTTATCTTGTAATGCTTTCATTTCCATTAAATTTAAATCGATTACACATAAGATTCACAAATGTCACAAACTATAACATAACCGCAAATTTCAATTAATCAATAATTGACATTCTGGACAACCTAATAAAAAAAATCCCGCCTGCTATAATTTAGAATTTAAATGATCGCGTGGTATTAGATGGTCACAATTTTTGGTAATGTTGTTCTTAATAAAAGAACCAGATACAATCATATTTGATTTTGTTTCAATTACTAATGGCATATGCAGAAAAAATACAATTCTTACATGATGCATTTTTGTCTCAAAGTCATTTTCTTGAAATAGAATATCGCTTTGTTTTTGAATCACTTATTGAATTTCACACCAAAACATATATTTATACAAAAATTGGATATATTTTATTTACAGTACACTCTATGCCAGCATAATATTCAAAAAATATGTAGAATATGACACAATAAACAAATTTTAAAATCAAACAAATTAATAACTTAATTCTAGTAGGTGCAGAAACAATAACTGTTAACATAGAAGAAAGCGTAAATTCCAGTGAAAGTCATATTACCCTTGAAGTGGGTTTTAGTACAATATGCAATCAAAAAAAAAAACCTAAAATACTTTGTGGGAAAATTGTTCAGAAAGGTGATTGTGAAAGTGTGGCAGGTTTTTGAGATTGGAAAAAATCTTTAGCCCAATGTTTAAGATGAAGGCTAAATAGACAGCGCAAGATAGTGAAGATCTTTCCACAACCAACTGTGGATAGAACAGGGTGGTTACTTCATAAAAGGTGCTCCTTTGACAAGGCAAGAGCTATCCGAGGTTTTGTCGATAGCAAATTCAGCTTCTCTAGCGATATACATTTCGTGTGAGCATTAGCATCGAAAACTTTAGGTTTAGTTAAGTGTTGCTGCATTACTTTTGAAGACGTATTTTAGTTTTATATCCGATAAGATACTTCCGAAGTTTGGTATCTGCAGTATATGTATTTACAAATCTCCATTGAAAACTTTCAGTGACGATGTTTTAAATACTTCTTCAAGATAATGGGAGCATATCCCCTACACATTGCTTTTGGAAACTAATGATCTCCAGTTCTTGAGATACTGGCCAGATATTCAAAAAAATTAAGAAATAAATGAATTGCTAGTATCTCCTTTTCTCTGAATTTTCTTACTCTTAGGTTATCGCCACATTCCTCTCTCATATTCTTAATTCCATTGTCAGGAACAGACTTAAGAAACTTAGAAAATTATATTATTATTCAAATGCTAAACTATAACTTTAATAAAATTCAATTTTATTGTAGAATACTATCGATATTATTAGAGACGAGAAAACCAAAAATTGTAGGTAACGTCATCAGAGGTTCTTAATGCGTAATTAGCCGGTATCTGAAGATCGACGAGCAAAAATTTATTAACTGATTTTCAAGTGATTTTGTTTCTTTGTCCCTTCGCTGACGCAAGAGCTCCTTTTTTGCTGTTGCCCTCCCTCCCTCACTCCCTCCCTCCCTACCGCCGGAGTAATTCGAGGCTGAACTTTTAAAAACATCAATATTACATTGTACAATCAATAATGTATTTTAAATTTAAAAGAATGAACATCATTATATTCACATTATTGGGTCTTTTGCGGGCCATGGTCGTATCTTTTCTTCAATTTACGTAAACGAAATACAGTCCCATTGCTCTGCTAAATTTTAGGCATTTTAATAAGTTTTCCCTATGGAGTGGAGAGAAAAATCTTAAATTATAATGATGAAATGGTATTTTTAATTTACACTTACATATTTTACAAGATATGCATGAGTTATATATACACGTACATATGATAGCCAAACATTAGTAGCATTTTTTAAATTTGTTTTGTATTATACAGAGTGTTCCATAACTTGGTTGCTAACCATAATTATAGTTTTTTGAATAGAACACCCTATACATTATTACGTTTTTATGTTGCCTGTATAATTCATAGTCAAAAAGTAATGAAATAGTATAGGCCTAAAATGTAAAGATTTCGAGTTTTTACCATTTTTATTAAAAAAGTTGATGTTTTTATAAAATTATATTTCTTGAAAACGACATCCGCCACCAAATTAAAATGGTATCTAATTTAAGACGTTGCAAAATTTGATCTGTCAAATAATATTAATTTTGACACAATAATCCTAAATAATCAATTAGACTTGTGGTTACAGCACTACCGACAATAATTCCAATATCTAACTATTAATTTGATAATAATTTTGGAAAGCACTATTGAAAAGTACAATATAGGTAGATTTTTAAAGAGAATTGAACTTTTGAAGTTCAATTAAATATTCAGGAATATATTAAATATGTTCCAGTTAGTTTTACTACAGCTAATATACAGATATTATTTACTAACAAAGACAATTGTACAGCAATATCCTTGATACTAGTGCTACATCGCTTTTCCATTAAATGCATTAAAATCAAAGTAATTTTGAATGCAACAGCAAGAAGATCAGAAAAGTATTACAGCAACTAATTATACACACATATTTGTTTGCCATATTCTTACTGCTCACTATGATTATTACCATTATCACTTATGTACTGGAAGCAACTTCTTTGAAGTAATCCGCTCAAGTCTTATCATTGATTACATGCAACATACTTTTTGCACATTAACCAAACATTTCTGATTAAGCTAAACACAATCATTATTATTATTTATTTAAGCTTTAAACTAGTATAAATTTCTATCCAACCATGTTTGTAGGACAGGTGCTGAAATCAATCATCCACCATTCTTCTATTACTGTCGACATGTTCTTCTTAAAATTAAAAATTTCCTAAAAAATATTACATATATGATCTTCAAACATTTATTATTTTAGTATCATTGTTCTGTAAACATTAACTATTATATATGATAAACAAATTCTACCTCTTGAACATTTGCAAATGGAATAAGAGATCCAAAAATATCACGTTCTTTATCGAAAAAGGAAATTAATCAAGCTACCAGTTCCTCTGCTTGTCGGCATTATTACTTAGTTTTAGAAAAACTGATTTTATAGACGAAAACTCAATAAGAGGTAAAAAACAGAAACACAAACCAAAATAAAACGACACTAAAACGCTATACTAAACACTCGTCATCCGCTTGTCATGTGTCATCCGCTCCTGAAAATAAAAAACTGGCCACAATGCTAACCTAGTAAAGAGAATAGACATGTATTAAATAAAATAATGTAAACAACACACATTTACTGAATAGCATTATTCACGCATTATTCATATGGTGAACTGCAGCATCTGTTATTGACTCACATGTTGACGGGAAAATGACACAAAAAAAGTCTACTTAATTGGTAAACATCCTATTTTCATCGGCGTTGATATAGGAGCATCTAAGGTTTTTAAAATTTATTATATTTACCTTATATTTGGCATGGTAAATAAAGTTATATATGTGTATACCTATTCATACTTACGTTAGTTTCGTTTTTTCATTGCTTTGACTGTTAATTACGTACTTCGTAAGTTATGTAATAGTTCCTATTTAATCCCGTTTCATAGAATCGACTTCTCCCAATTATCTAGACGTAAGTGTGTACTGGATTTCGTTTAGATTCAATAACATACGCGTACATTTTGAGTTATTTATTTATATCCAGAACATTGTTTATGTTACTTTTTCAGATATGATATGGAAGAACGTCGAGAAATACATCGTGAAACAATGGCGAGTTGGATTGAGGGTCATTGTATATCCATTGTCAGTGATTCCGATATTTACTGCAAAGTCTGTAAAATATCGTTACAGAATGCCAAAATATGGCAAGTTCGTCACTTATTAGCTTTGCTAAAACATACACAGAAATAGTTCTAATGCAGATAATTTCGATAGTTTATAAAATTTCGTTACATGTTTAAATGACGATGCTAGAAGTATTTTTGAGTGCAAGGAACTAACACAAATCCTAAATTTAAAAGTCTGTTGTTATTCCTTCAGGAACACTTTGGAAATTCTCAACTAATCACATATTTTGAAAATCGAAATCTCAAACTAAAAGATGGATTAATCACATTAGATGTGGCTATTAATAATTTCAAAAGTATTCGAAGTGACTTCGGATGTGGCCTTCGGCAAAAGTTAGACGCAGTTTTTAATAGAAATCCAGTTTTAATAACATTGCAACAATTGTGTATGGAAAGAATGACACAAAATCAAACTTTAAAATACGCTGAAATAAAAGAATATTTCCAGTACGCACCTATAACTAGTTGCGATGTAGAAAGGACGTTTTCTATCTACAAGGATGTACTTAATTGAAAGAGAACAAGTCTTACAGAAGAGAACCTTGACAAAGTATTGCTAGTATATATTAATACTCCTTTACTCGACTTGAACAACGAAATGAACAAATGATAATGTATTTTGTATTTTATAGATCACCAGCCACTTGTTATCCAATTATGTAAATAAAATTAAAACCTCTTTAAAATTAGAAAATTTCAATAGTGCGCCCATCGGCGATGAGTTATCGGCCGCTCGTGTCCGCTCCCTATTAATAACTTTACTTGTAAAATTCAATTTGTTACCCAAACCAGCATTGCAAAATCTTTAAAATAACATGAATGTCATCCGTTAAGGCATGAAGCTACTTTCGATAGTAACGGAATAGACGAAATTTTCATTATTATTCAAATGAAAACCCATACTTCACTAATAAATATATTATCAGCATAAATGCATGGGGGGCATGCTTGTTGATCCGATGATAGGACCACCATTTTTTGAAGGCAGTTTTAACGGACAAGCTTATATTTAAATTATATCAAGCAAATTTGGAAAAAAATACTTTTAGACAAACACGTGTCGTCATGTAATTTTAATCCTAGTTTCTACATATGCAATAATAAATAATAATATAGTCGAGTCGTTTAGGCAACCGGCACGGCAAAAGTACGAACTAAATACGACGATTCAATACCACTACAAATTCCAATCGACCGGAGCAATTTTAGAACAATAAAATATTTCAGGATAAATAGCTTCTGCTAGTAAAATACTATTACATAAAAGCCAGTAACAAATTGAATTTTACAAGTAAAGTTATTAATAGGGAGCGGACACGAGCGGCCGATAACTCATCGCCCATGGGCGCACTATTGAAATTTTCTAATTTTAAAGAGGTTTTAATTTTATTTACATAATTGGATAACAAGTGGCTGGTGATCTATAAAATACAGATCACCAGCCACTTGTTATCCAATTATGTAAATAAAATTAAAACCTCTTTAAAATTAGAAAATTTCAATAGTGCCATGGGCGATGAGTTATCGGCCGCTCGTGTCCGCTCCCTATTAATAACTTTACTTGTAAAATTCAATTTGTTACTGGCTTTTATGTAATAGTATTTTACTAGCAGAAGCTATTTATCCTGAAATATTTTATTGTTCTAAAATTGCTCCGGTCGATTGGAATTTGTAGTGGTATTGAATCGTCGTATTTAGTTCGTACTTTTGCCGTGTCGGTTGCCTAAACAACTCGACTATATTATTATTTATTATTGCATATGCAGAAAACTGGATTAAAATTACATGACGACACGTGTTTGTCTAAAAGTATTTTTTTTCAAAATTGCTTGATATAATTTGCATATAAGCTTGTCCGTTAAAACTGCCTTCAAAAAATGCAGGTCCTATCATCGGATCAACAAGCATGCCCCCCATGCATTTATGCTGATAATATATTTATTAGTGAAATATGGGTTTTCATTTGAATAATAATGAAAACTTCGTCTATTCCGTTACTATCGAAAGTAGCTTCATCCCTTAACGGATGACATTCATGTTATTTTAAAGATCTTGCAATGCTGGTTTGGGTAATATCAAGCAGACAACTTATTTCACGGTTACTGACGTGAAGGTTTTCTGTTGTTACCATAGTAATGCGTAATAGATTTTTATCATTTATCACTTATGTAAGTTTTTGTGGTTTTGAATAAGCAATACTACCAGGGGTGCGTTCAGAAAAGGAAAGAATATTATCCAAGTGTCATTCCAATTTCACACTTGCCGTTCAGAAACAAAAAGATGTCCCAAAATTATGACGTCATTGCCGTTCGGAAATGATTGGTGCGACGCTCGGAGTGTTCCTTCCATCACCCACCTATTTGTGATGGTTAATAACGGGCGATTCATGGGCATTCGGGTTGGGTTGGGTATTTAAAGCGCGGTTCTGAGTGTTTTTTAAGGTTATAATTATAATTTCATGTTATTTCACATCATGTGGTCATATGTGTGTTTCTTGGAGTTTGAACAGTTTGTTTTTGGACAATTTTAATTTGATCCAAAATTTTTTTTCGATTATGATCCATTCTAATTAGTTTACTTATTTCTTTGATGACTTTATTTTTTCATATATAACCTCTAACTCTGCAATGCTTAGCTTTGACCTTTGACTTTTGCCACAAACTAACTTGACTACGGCGTTCAGAATTGTAAAGCGCTCCAAGTTTACCAAGTGGATGACGTCATAAAATATGACCTGACCATGCCAGTATCCTATCCAACATTTCTGAACGCACCTCAGCAGTAACGAAAGCGCTCATTGCCCTTCTAAAAGCATCTCTCCTGGGCCATCTTCTTCCAGGGTAACGTTGCTGATAGAATCTCTGCGATAATAAATTATTTTTTTGATATTTCTTCAGTACAAAAATCATATTTGTAAACTCCTCTTTAGAAAAATTTATTATAAAATCACTTCAATTAATTTAGGCAGACTACCTTCAATAAATTGCGCCTGTTAACTATGAAACTACTGTGCTACTAACTAACTATTAAATGTCATCCATTCAAATATAAATTTCGTAGCAAATTTTCTACTGTATTCAAACAAAATACATAAAATGACAATAGTTCACCAATGGGCACTGTTAAAGTAAAATACGAAATTTAGTAAACAATTCCAAGATGAAGGGATATACGGACTGTTCCATTTGAAAAAGAAAATGACTTTTAAACAAAAATCTGTCATGTAATTTTATCCAGTGTTCGCCACATGAACAACACTTCCAAAAATTGTGTCCATCTAATACGCCGTTCTCCAAAAATATTATTTTATAGGAACATTGAATTATTAAGCAAAATGGTAATGAGTAGGAAACTTTGACTTTTAGTTTTATACGGGGAATGCAAATATGTAATACTATAAAAGTGTTCAATTTATAAAACTTTAACTATGGTCGGCCACCAAGTTATGCAACACTGTGTATAATACAAAATAAATTTAAAAGATGCTACCAATGAGCCGCCATCACAGGGAAAAACCGCGTCGCTTTTTTCATAAAAATACAATCTACCTTCACCATGCAAATGACACACCCTGTATATCGGATGTTCCAACAAAGCGACAAAGTCCATTCTTTCAAATGTAGGTAGTAAGAAAATGTTTAATACAAAAATGGTAGACAGTCATAAATTGTAAAAGTCAAATATATTTTTATCTTTACAGAGTGTTCGACAATGCCGAAGCAACAGAAACTTGTACAAGGTGAGTATAAATTGTCGTACTAGCTACACGTGGCGATGTTCTTCATTGAATTTTGAGTAGAAAGTTTTAATACAAAAATCTTTTACAACGCACTACTCTGGGCGAGGTTGACACAAAAAGCTGCACTTTAAAATAAAAAAAAATATTTAATATTATTTTTTATAAACGTTTCCCTTTGACTCTTGTTTTTAAAATTCCTTTATTAACTTATTTCCACGAAAATTACATGTGACAACGTTGTAAAACAATAAGTAGCCACAAAGAAGTACTCTATTATGATTCCAGTCAAATGTATTACTACTTCCAAATTTTGATACTTATACTTGCAGCAAAAAGTTTTGTCGGGCCCTAAGATCAGTAATATGGAAAGTATGACTGGTCAATTTTAGTAAATTTTAACATCATATAACGAGAGATTGAAATCAATTTTTTTAATACATAAGTTTGAGTATGCATTAAACTGGTTTATAAAAAAGAAAATACATATGGCATATAAGAAGCAAATATATTTCAAATATTTGTGTTGATTATGATTTATTGCATGATTGATGTGAAAAAAATCTTTTTGCCATTCCTCAACATGCTTCTGATTTTTAGAATGTATATTTTAGTTTTCAAAGGCGAAAAGATTAGGACTATAGTTATTTTAATGATATTTTGCGAGCATGAATTAGATATTAAATTTTACGACTTGCTACTTATTATTTCTCGTAATGATATGTATTTGCTTTAGATGTTGAAGCTTTTTAATTGTAATAATAGGAGCAATGTTCCATAGAAAATTAAATTATGATTAAAACAATTCTGTGTTGTAACGATAATAATTTCTCTTACACAATATTTCAATTTTCTAATAAGCGAATGATTTGAATTATTAAAAATAATAACCTTCCACATTGCAACTGATAATTAACCATCGAAAGTAAAATATAAAAATTTCGCTGTCAGTAAAATTTGAACATCTGTTTCTCAATACAATTTAAGACGTTAAAAATGATTCGTAGTTGTGTCTCCTCATTGGAGCAGTTGGTTAGTTTGAAGGGTCCGGCAAATCTCTGCGCAATACATTCGAATCTTACCGAAGCTAAAATTTTTATAATTTAATTTCGATAATTATCAGTATCAGTTGCAATTGTGGAGATCATAATTTTGTGTCGACTGTGAATTTCAGTAATTCTTCAGCACTGCGAAAAAAAAATAATTTCAGGATATTTTGTATGTCTTTGAATGTGTGCTAACAGTAGCAGAAATAGAATAAAATGGTAGTTATTTTTTAAACACTTTATTTATTTAAAAATAAATAACATTACATTTTGGTGATTTTTATGATAATTTAATTCAAAATTTATTATTATATTATATCCGCACCCTAAGACTTTTTCACCTCTGATAACTATTTTCCTAGTATTTAGTTTTTAAAATTTCAATTAGGAAGATTATTCAAACTAATATTATTTTTTATAGCCGTGATATTAAATAATTTTTTATACTGAATTATATTTAATGATATTATTAAAGAAAATTGGAAGGAATAACATGTCTACTACTCTCCAATTATATAATTAAAATTGATGCATAACTCCAGACATTTTCCATTGGGTTTAAATGCGGAGACATTGCTGGCCAATGATTCTATTTCGGAATGTTGACGGAACCAATTAACAACATATTGACATATATTAGCCGTACCAAATGATCCTATAGGATATTAATATGTATATTTATCACCACTTCGATCATGGATAATATAACGCTCATATACAGCATGTGTAGAATCATATTGGGGATAGGACATATGTATACTATGCATACCGGCAACAACGCGCCAGTAAAGTACGATTAGCATTTCAGTTGCATACGGTCAGTCGACGAATGAACATGTATTTATCTAAGCATGCATCACACGCTTCGTAAATACATATTTACCAGATAAGAATTCAAAATACTTCTCGGAGTTTTATTATATTGCATACAACGCAGTGGGAAAATAAAAGCACAATTCTAATTAAACATTAATTATTAGTAAATTATTCTATAAATTTACTAAGAACGGAATTTTAATGAAAATATAAAATATACTCTAAACCAGTGGTTCTCAACCTTTTTTCGCCTAGTGCCCACTTACTGGATTTTGTATAGATCCCAGCGCCCACTGCAGAAAATCGCGAAGGGACACGTCATGGACTACGACTATGGATTATGGACTAGTTAACCTGGGCTCAGTAATTAAAACAAGAAGTAATAAATTCTACCTCTAAATTTATTTAAAAATATTAATTAATACAAACAAAAATTATTATTGAAATATTGAATTTTATTTAACAAAATTCAATTAATAAATTTGTGAGCCCAACCCATGCAGTCTTCACTAATGCGATCCTTAAGGTTGATGCTTGCTCACCAGCTCTTTCACGCGAGGAGTCAGCAGAGACAAATAAAGCCGCAAGTCCCCTCTGTTGACCATGTCCAGCCTTTTCCTCTTGTCTGAGTGCAGAAATGTAGCCGCACTAAATCCGGTTTCCACTAAATATGGAGTCGGAAACGTGAGAAGAAGCTTGTGAACAATTCCCCACATTGTAGGAAATAGTCCTGCCATGCTGTGGTTCTGCCAGAGTTTCTTGAAGCCTGCTTTGATTCGGACTTTGCAATCCTCGTTGTTGCGAAGTTCCACCAACTCCTCCTGCAATTTAACGTCAACGTCTTCCAGCACGACTCCAAACGGGTCAGTTCGATGAGGTCTTGGAAGCGCGATGTAAGGTCCTCTTTTAGTTGCTGAAGATGAGCCCCATATCGAAGAAGATCTTCATCTGTGGGTGTCTCTGTCATTTGATTAATTTCACTAAATTGGTAAAGTTCTTTCCTAACGATATTACTGCGGAGAAGGGCCAGCTTGTCGATAAAGGTGGTCACTGCGCTCTTGCAGTCGATGAGTGTCACCAGTTTACCTTGAATCTGGAGAGACAACTCGTTGAGTTTCCTGAAGATTGTAGCTGAGTAGAAAATGTCGAATTTGTGTTTCTTCAGCTCACCGGCCAACTTCTCATGTTTGACTTGCAGGAAAGTGACAACTGAATCGAACATTTCACAGAATCGAGCCAAGCAGTTGCCCTTAGAGAGCCATCTCACCTCGGTGTGAAGCAGCAGCCGATTGTAGATCTCGTCATTTTCCTGGCAGAGGTTGCGGAATAGTCGATCGCTTTTTGCATTTGTTTTTATTACGTTCACGGCCGTGATCACGAGATTGAGAGAGTCATGAAGGCTGAGGGTCAGCCGTTTCGCTACAAGATGCTCTCTGTGCGCTACGCAATGTATGCAGATGATATCTGGATGCTCCTTCTTGAGAAGAGCAAGGAACCCCTTGTATCGCCCAACCATTGCTGGTGCTCCATCTGTTGCGCAGGAGTGAATGTTGATTAGCGGGATTTCCTTTTCTTCAAAGTACTTCTTGACAGCAGCAAAGATGGATGTACCAGTTGTGTCATGAGGTAAGTACTCTGCAAACCACATGTCCTCTTTTGTTTCCCCAGTTTCGTCGAAGTACCTCACGTAAGACATGAGAAGGGCAGTGTTATCACTCAAAGTCGATTCATCAAGCTGGATGGAAAAGTTGGTCTTCTTGAGAATGTCCACCAACTGGATTTCGACATCACTTGCCATCTCATCTATTCTTCTGGAGACCGTGTCGTTGCTATGGGGGATAGCCTTCACTATTTCTGTCGCATTCCTATGTAAGACAGTCGAAGTCACCTCTTTCACGGCAGGCAGAATCAGTGTTTCCCCCACAGTGTGCGGCTTGCCAGCCTTTGCAATCATATATGCAATGTTATACGATGCCAGCAGGCCATCACGCTGAATCTCTGTCACCTTGGCAAAAGCAGACGAAATGGACGGGGTAGTTTTCTCCCTGTCATCACGCAGTTTCTTGAAGTATTCTGCGGGCTTGTCCTTTTTGTCCGAATGCATCTTTTCTAGATGGTCACGCATACGAGAGGGTTTCATACCTTCATTTGAGAAGACATTGGAACAAATGAGGCACATCGGTCTTGTGCGATCCGCTGGGCTTGGTACGAAACCGAAGGCTATATAGTCGACCGAATACTGGCGTACCACCTTCTGCTTTTTGCCTGGAGGGGCCATTGCTGTCGTGTAAAAAAGACCGATGTTAAACAATTTTGGTTGGAGCAATATAATTAAAGTATTTTGTGTAAGTTAGATTTCTAAAATAATTTGAGTTATTAAAAACATTACCAACATCAATAAATGATTATTACCTGTAATAAACGGTTTTCGATTATAAAAATTGCTCTACCTAGTTTTAATTCAGCTCAAATATATATTGTTTATTTTATAACAGAACCGTGTGTGCTAAATGTACAATATTTTTGATTAACACTCTGTTAATTAATCACACAACTATCGCACACTGAATATTTGTCTCTGTTCGAACGTTATCGCTGACTATCGTAAATAGAATGAATCATGCGAATAATGACTTCGCTATATATACCACACTGCATGGAATTCTCTCGAAGTCGAACTCTCTCGACCTTGGAACATACGAGATGCGGTCCACTATACTCATGTTTGACTCACAGAGTCCGCGCGTTGCGTCATACATACAATAACATAGTTAAGCACAGAAATAGAAACAGCATGTACGTAACCATAGCAACGATGGGGTTAACAATGCATAATAGGAACATTGGTGAGCGCGGATATTAAACATTTTGCATTTTTGTATAATTTTACTAATTTTTTACTGTGTAGTGTAGCTTTACCTTTACACCGTACAGCGCCCACCCAAAATCCTCCAGCGCCCACTGGTGGGCGCTACCGCCCACGTTGAGAACCACTGCTCTAAACAATACTAAAAAGATAAAATGTTATCACATAGGCTCAAAAATGCCTCCTTCTGCAGCAAAGCATTGTCCGAGCCTATAATAAAAAAATTTCTGGCACATTACGAATCATATTGACTGTTGATATGATTCGTAATGTGCGAGAATTTTTTTTTTTTATGATAGACTCGGACAATGCCTTGTTGCTGAAGGAGACATTTTTGAGCCTATGTAATAACATTTTATTTTTTAGTATTGTTTAGAATATACTTTATATTTTCATTAAAATTCCGTTCTTAGTAAATTTATAGAATAATTTTCAGTAGAGCTTTGCACTAGCCCATCCGTGGCCCGTCTGTTATAAATATATTTAAACAATACGAATGTTTATGCTATGAACAGAAATAATCAAAATAATTGGTAACAAAATAAAAGGTGTTAAGTAACTAAGAAGTAAAACTATATCTGTTTTATTTAATTATCCAATAAACAAAAACAATGGGTAAATAATTTTAAACACTGTACAGTATTCTACTTAATATCTAACAAAAAGGCACCAAATATAACAAAATCTTAAAAAACGTTTATACATATAGAAATAAATATTTATTAAACTTATAACTCAATTCATTTTCAACTTTTATTTGGAGGAGTTGTAGGATTTATACCTGTAAATACAATTTTAAGCCCCGCCCAGCCCGTCGCGTACAAAAGTTAGGCCCACATGACAGTGCTCCCCTTGAATAACTTTAATATCAACAACGAAGAAGAACAAATTATTTTCCATGTGTTATTTTCAATATATATTATGATTATTATCAAATAAATTAACAAGATGTTTATATAATTATTTCGAATAAATACCTCCTATATAACATATTTATATTCTTTTTTAATTCAATTATTATAAAATGATTTGATAAAAGTATGGTTTGATCAACCAAACTAAATAGAAGAACTTTTGTAACATTAGAAATAAGATTTATTCATTGTCTATGAAAGCTACATTTGTTTTCAAGTATCCTTTATGCACAAACGAAGAAGGATGTACAAAGATTTATGTAGTTAATTTCATTGGTCGCTAATAAATTATTATCAATAATATATATGAAAAATATATTCCAATTATTTTTCTATATGTATAGAAATAAATATTAAAATTTTGGGAGCGCAAAGTACATAACTGACGATTCACCTTTACTTGTATATATTGTAGCGTTTCCGGAGTACGAGTCGAAATAAACAACTCGTGCAAATGTTTTGAAACAGTCTGTATATTTTCACACTTAAAATTACTCACTATATTTATGTTCATTTGAACCGTACGAATACTATTGAATGAATTACTCATCCGGCACCCCCAGCGGTTTTTATATCTGCATACAAAAGGTCTAGAAATATACCAGAAAACTTCTGTCTTTCTTCTCGATAAGCCCAGGAATATACTAGAGAAGATCCAGACTTTTTTTTGCTTACGCCGTACTTGTGTGTAGATGATTTATGACTTGTTTACAGTGTGCCTTTATCAAAGTCGCGCCGATGTTTACTTTCTTTTTATGGACTTATTTCGTTACAATATTAAATTTATTGATCAGTCTAAATTGCTAACTAAACTTACCAATATATTAATTTCAAAAGCAAGAAGATTAGTAGTGGAAGCTTTAGAACGACTGTAGATTTCTTCCAAATGGATAAGATTAATAAACATATTAATTCATAATACAAGTACGGCTGTCAGGATTAATAACAACACAAGCAGATAATTTGCGATACGCAAAGGGACAAGGCATGGAGATCCGCTGTCAGCATCTTTGTTATTTTATAAAAGCCATCAATGTCTTGCCTACGTCGGTAATATAATGCTATTGACAAGAAACAGAAAAAAATTAGAAAACATTATAATACAGCTTATAATATTTGCAAATTTATAGTTCTGGAATTTAATATGACAAAAACAAAATATATGGAACAAACGTAAAAGATACCTTGTGGAAAACACTCAATGAGAATTTGAAGAGTTGGAGGAATATATATATGTATTTGGGTTCACTGATAACCAATGAAGAATGCAGCGAATGAAATTGAATTACATATATCGAAAGGTAATAATTGTGTGTGAGCTTTGAACAGAATTATAAAATCCATAGAAGTATCTCGAAATACGATAATAAAAATATACAAAACGATATTAAGACCTACCTTGTCTTATGGATGTGAGACCTGGGTTTTAAACAGTATGAATCAAGAGAGGATAGAGATTTGGGGAAAAGAAGATACTAAGGCAGATCTTCGGTGGCAAAAGAATCGAATATGGATGAAAAAGAAGAACGAATTTAGATATGTACCAACTTTTTGGAGAAAAGTCTGTACATAGGCGAATTTTTTTTTAAGCAGAAAACTACTATGGTTGACACCTGGAATGAATGGACAAGAGAAGAAATGTTAAGAATCTTGATTGGAGAACCGCTTATGAGTGCAGGAAGAAAGGACTCCCAAGGCAGAACGCTAGAATAGAAGCAGTAGAGGAAAATTTTAAGAGAAATCAGATTGGAAACTGGACAATACTTGCTATGGTCAGAAGAAAATGGAAAGAAGTAACAAAAATTCGAATTATAGAAGAATGTATTAAAAGCAATGGGTTATCTTGACGCAGAGGCTAATATAAAGACAATTATTAATAATAATAAAATGACAATTTGACAGCAAGATGTCATCTAAAAAGTGTCAATGATTAGTAAGTCATTGAAAGTTTTTAAATGGCAGCTTGCTGTCAAATTGTCATTTTATTATTATTAATTGCCTTTATATTAAAATGTTGTAATGCAACTTACATATCTGACGATTTACTTTTACATGCATATATTAAATATTTTTATTATCCCAAAATGCTAACTTATTAATTAATTTATTCATCTGTAAAGCAATATCCTCAATTGAGAAGCCTATAATTTTACAAAAGTTTGTCCTCTCTCGTATTGTATAAAAAACTATCGGCCAATATCTATCCTTAACATCTTCGGCAAGGTTTGTGATATATTATTGCATTATCGAATTTGTCCACTTATCAAGAACTTCATTACCACTGAAAAGTATGGGTTCATGGAAAAGAGATCAACTGTCACAAATCTTGCCAACTTTACTCAATATGCTTTTGATACATTTTCTACCTGCGGCCATGTCTATAAAATATAATAACTGACTTCTTTGAGATATTTGACCGCATTGATCACAAATTATTACTGCATAAACTAGACTTCTGCGGTTTTAGTACTCCAGTGGTAAATTTTCTTTCTTCATACCTGCAAAACAGAATGCAATATAATCCCTTCAGTGGATAGAAATCATGTTTATTCAATGCAACATCTGGAGTTCCGCAAGCGTCAAATATAGGTTCGCTATTGTTTCTAATATTCACTAATCTTTGTATACAAAAAATATTGCACATCCAGCTCTAAATGCTTTTGTAGTCTTGATAAATATATATTGAATGCATAATTTAAGACATATTTGCATAATATCGTTATTGGATAAGAGTAAAAGTGTTATTTCGGGTCCGAATTTTGAATTTTTTTTATATACAAAAGGTATTGAAAATTAAGTTCTTAATTCTTTTATATCGGTAACGTACCTGTCTTGCGGTAACGTACATGACTTGCAAAAAATTCGTAAAAAACTGATTTCCGAAAGAGAAAAAAACCTACTTCCGGTAGGAAGTTCGAAAAACTTTTTTAATCACATTCAATTTTGAGTATATTTGAATTCTCGACATTACATATTCTTCTACTGGATAATTCCTTTTTTGTATCGTCGAAACTCTCATCAGGTGGACTCTCATATTGAAAATGTAATAATTCTGAACACCAACTGAAATGCGATATATTATATAATTGTGTTACTTACTACTTGTATCAAACTTACCTGCTCGGAGAATAACATTTAGATGTAGAGATTATTTCCATTTGATCTTGCTTTACATCTTGTAACTTTCTTTTGTGAATTTCTAACCCTGGACATCAAAGTAATTTTTTTTAGTATTTCAGAAATAAAAGAGTGTCAGCTATATTTAAATCTCTATTGCTCATCCGCAAAACGTAACAAATACGTTTATAAAAGAACAATAGCAAAGTCTGCTTTTGAGAATGCGAAAAAGTCAATAACATTCTAAATAAAACTTTAATTTTTTTTAAATTTATCATTACCATTTCATTCTCAGTCGAATATTTTTTAGTTTATAAGATCCTCCTTGTTTATCGCACATTGTCTATTTTCTGTTTACACTAAACAAACACTCACAAAATCTGGTCTCTAAACACCAAATGAATGGGGACCGTGAAACCCTTATTTTTATGTTTCTGTTTCTCAGAACCGATAAACTTCGTATGACGAAACTCCGCCTGCTAGCCGAAACCGTACCATGTTTCACTTTAACATTTCTCCAACAATTAGTCTTGCAGTATGTGTTCTATTTTCCAAATCACAGGTTTAATTAAGAAGATATTTTTTTAACTCTTTCAAGGACGTGGTCAGAATATTTTTTAAATTATCATAGTATCGTTAATTTTCGGATATTTTTCTAATTTCACTTTTAATTTTTTTTTCTACATATATTTTCGGAAAAAGGACGATGTTATCATATTTGTTTTATTTTTTTAAATAATTCAAAAAAATGATTGTTTAAATATTATAAAAAATAAAGTCAGGATTTGGAAGAAATTGATTGAGGTAGTGAGCACTCCCTCTTAACGATCTTATAGCGGAGATTTATTGTGATAAGTGTGTCTTCGCTGATGATTTAAAACTCTTTGGATCGACGATGGACGTTTATAAAGCAATTGTATTTCAGAAAAGAGAATACTTACTCTTGCAGACAGTACTGCAGAAATTCAGTATGGATTCGCTTTTACTTCATCAGTAAAATTTTATAAAATTTGGCCACAATCTTATTCACTTTTCCAAATTATTCTCCAATCTGTTGTATAAGCTTCGGTTTCATATTCCACGGTTTTCAGTTACACCTTCATTTGTTTATATTGTATATTCTTGTGTTGTGCATTAGTATTATATGTAACGTTTTATGTATTTTGTCATTTTTATGGAAAATTCTGTTGGACAATAAAATGCATATTATTATTATTATCATTACTATATGTAGTATACGAGTTTAATATTGCTAAATGTATGTTTCTTTCAAATACTGTCTGAAAACACCATTTTAGTATTAAGCTTTATGACTCCGAACTTAACAAAGAACATCGCCACGTTTAGTTTGCACGCCAATTTATACACACCTAGTATTCTTTTTAAATTCATTATGGGTTTTATTACATTTTGTGATAGACCTTTAGGAGTTGATTAAATTACCATGAATTTCTATTAGTGAAATGGTGATTTTCCGCCAAAAATTGTACAACTTTTAATTTTTTTTTATACAATAACAATTAGTGAAGAAATGTTATGGGCTCAATTGATAAAGATATCTTTCCATTACATGAATTTGTAGCTCGATTCGTCACTTGAGTGTATGTTCTTTATAATTCTATAAACTCAACTGATGTATATACTGTCGTGAACAAATGAAAGTGAATACTTTATTATATTGGTATGCTGAAATTTCAAAATTTACCTAAATGTTGTAAGTTTTATATAATTTTAATTCACATATTTTAATATTTAATATTTTGTCCAAGAACCATTGTTTTCGATAACGGATTGTAAACGATTTGGCATGAAAAGAATTACATTTCTAACATATTCATTTCCTACATTTTCCCAAACTTCTTCTATTCGTTCCTAAAGCGCTTCTCTATCATTAGGTCTGTATCTATTTTCATAAATTCGTTTTATTAGTACACTCCAGACATTTTCAATTGGGTTCAATTGAAAATGTTGCCATGTATTTATGTAATAGATGGTTGCATAACATTATTTAATATATCACAGTAGTAGGCACTGGTGAATCTCTCATCCAATTTCCAACATAGACCAGCTCCTTCAAAACTAATCCAGCCCCATACAGTTATGGAAAAACAACCACTGTTGTAAGTAGGTTTAACATAACGCTCAATGTATCTGTATACGCGAACACTCTCATTATGAGTTGACTCTTCTAAGAAAATTAAGCATCTCCAAATATCTTCTTGATTAATGTAGTTATTCGTAAAATTTAGTCTATTTATCTTATGGGCTTCAGTCAAAGCACACTTTTTAGCAGCATTATAGTTGCGTATATCTGTTAATTTTATTCTTCTATAGGCAGTCAAGCATGATCCAGGAAACTCACTGTTATGAATAGCATTTTTTACAAGTAAAAATTGAAATAAATTCAAATTGAGTTCAAAACAGTTTTATTCAATTCACTACAATTGTTTCACCCTACTAGGGCTTCATCAGGTGATGAATAGCATTTTTAGCATTTGAGAGTAATTTCTCGCATTTTCTGCGCCCCAGACATATAACATTATTGACATTAGCTTGACAATTTGAAATCCTAAGTAGTAAAATTTACGCAGCTATAATAGTGCATTTACTTTCATTTGCTCACGATAGTATATAGTATTGTATATTTACATGCAGTTGTTGATCATATAGACCTTGAAATTCCTTTTGATAATTTTTATTGATCTGTAAATAATATTATTGTTTGCGTGTTTTGCCGTATTGATATCTAAGCCCATATGCAATAATTTCATAGGAATATACAGGACATGTGACGTCATCCTTTTAACTAGCCTGTCAGGTGTGTAACACATGTCAATCTTGCACCTAGCATTTTTTTTCCAAGAGGATTATGTTTTCGCTTTTCTAATTTAAAAGTCATCTCACCACAGATATAATAGAAAGAATCGAGGTTATTTATACAGGTACGAGGCATTTCTTCTTCTGAATTCATACCAAACACAAACTTTTACGAACTTACAGCAACTCACTTCACAAGGTTAGAGCTCTGACTACTGGGGCTGATGCAACAAACACAACGCGATGCGATGCAGTGTGACGAAATTGAGGATCATGATTACCAACAATTACAACCGCAAAAAAATAAATAAAAGAAAATTAAGCAACATCGAAGTAACCAATATGCTGCATTTTCAACTGATCCCGATAGGCCAACACGGATTCATTTTCGAAATCAGTAACCACCACTTAGCTAAGAACACCATTCACATTTGTAACAAAAATTCTGTTGGCCTGTGTTACAGGAACCACCATTAACTTGCGATTAAGAACATCTGCTGTCTCATCTAAATTCTTGCATACTTGATACTTCCATTAAAAATAAAACTTTACATAATTATCTTTATTGAATGATGTAGATTGAATTCGTTAAGACTAATAAAGCAGATTGTATATTGTAATGGAACCGTCTCAAATAAATTTATTATTATAATGTAAAAATGGTCCCACGTTGTTGCGTCATAATGAAAAGGAATACCCTTAAAATGAATACCCCAAAGTTGAACACCATATTGAAAAAGCAACTGTTATTTGAAATTTAGGTTAATAATAATAATAGAATTATAGAATAAAATAAAATATATTGTTTTATTTGCCAGCTAGCTCAATTCTTAATCTCGAGGGCGATTGGATAAAAGAGATAATTAGATTAACAGTTTCCTACAGCATTATTGGGTGTTAATATAATAAAATAATTTAAATAATAATTATATTTGAAATCAATGATTTTATAGGATTTTACAAACAAAGTAACATCTTATACAATAAACTGCTTTTAACAGAAAAAGAACACATTAATAAAACCGGTTAAATTTACAATTGTTCCATTTAAGTAAATTTACGTATATTATTCATTATAATAAAATCATAACAACATATGCGAGAAACTACAACTCAGGAAAACATGTTTAACATACAACGCTAAAAATATATCAAATTACATTATACGATTACACATTGAGACGCTGTTTATTGAATATATTTATTATCTAGATAAATATATTTTTCTTATTTCGTTGTTTAATTCTTTATTTCATTAATACATTTACATATAATGATTTTTAAAAATGTCTTATTTTGAGGCTGCTTTCTTCTTTCTTGTTATATGGGCATCTTCTTATCCTCGATGCGTTCACGTTGAATTTTCTTATTCTTCGATGCTTAAGGCGCGGGTTCAATGACCAAGGCGTTGAGAATCTACATACGACGCTAACTGTAGCACAATCTTTATAAGAAAAGATATAGTAACTTGAATACAAACTTGATTACTTAATTTACTTAAATTTCACTTGTCAACGACTCTACTGGCCGTTGTCGACCCACTACCTAGAGTCGAACACTTTTTAAACTTATTTATCGATTCTTTACTTAAAATTTACTTGTCAACGACTCTACCGGCCGTTGTCGACCCACTTACCTGGAGTCTATTTTCTTGGAGATCGCTTTCCGACTCTTACTCGAAGTCTAGCTGTCGACTCATACATTGAAACGCGCATTTTCGTTCTTATAGTTGGACGCCTGGGATTCCCCGCTTTCTAAATAGTCTGGGCACTCCCGCTTGCATTTTACACACAAATTTACTTACACCGTGAGAAGTTATAGATATCGCAGCGCTTATCTCACTAACATAAACTTTCGACACCACAGTGCTTATTACATAACAAAACTTATCTACATGCATATGACTACATGGGAATTAAAATTATAGTAATATATTCATTGATTTCAAATATATTTAAAATAATCATAAAATTTATTGGATTATTTAATATAATAAACTTATAATATTTATTGCGAATTATTTTGCAGTCCTATTTACAAGGAAAAATATTACCAATAAACGGCACTTACTAAATACGATTTCCTGTTGTAAGTAAATTGCAATGATTTGACTAGCGGAAGCTTATTTCTAAACTGGTTCCAATAGAGTCCTTTTATAAATAGAAAAAAAGAGAAAAGGTAAAGCTTTGTATACAAAAATCTGTGCTATTTTCCATGCTACGAGTCGATTACAGAAAAGTTCTATTCGTAACTCACCCTTCTGAACGGTCAATTCTCATTTCTAGTTATTTATATCCACATACGTATATTTTCGATCTTTCGTGGTTTTCTAGTTAGTGACGTCACAAATGTAATTAACATTAACTACTAAGATCATATATAGCATTTTATTTATTCAAATACGTTATTGAAAGCACCATTCAGAACAATTAGAGACAAAATTATCCGTCTTTCGTCTTAATGAAAATATTAATTAATTCAGTATTTCGCCATTTCTTTAATAACTTAATCAGGGGATTAAGAAAATTTTTGTTTAATATGTTAATTATCTACACGTATTGTTTCTCAAGAAACTTTTATAAATATTACAGTGTAAACTTTCATGGCACTTTCATTAAAAATATATAATTCAGATATATGGTTATAAATAATAATAATAATAATGATAATAATAATAATAATAATAATAACAACATATGCTTTTATTACCCAACAATAAACTAAATTTACTAAAAATTAATTATAAGCAGTTGTTCTTTATAAAATACCTCAATACACAGTTAAAAAATAAGAAATGAGCAAAAAAAACCGAAATTTAATACGAAATATGGCCTATATACAGGCTGTTTATTAAACATACGACAAAAATTCAAGGGGTTATTCGCTGGACTATTCTAAGAATATTTTGTCCTTTGATGATTTGTGAAAAGTCGCTCTGTTTCGAAGACATCTAAAAGAACATCAGTTTAAACGTGGATATCATTTGAATACGTCTTGTGAATGACCACTCTCTTCTTGTTGTTGTTGTTTTTGTTTTGTTCAAGTCAGGCCTTGGGCCTTTTACTTATAATTTTAAATATACTAATCTTAATTTGACTTGGCTGATATGAGCTCTTTCAGAGGATTCTTGAGGATGTGGGCATAAGTGAGGGAGAGCCTAGGCCTTTTGTGTGGCAAGTAGATATCTGGGTCGTATTGCATTTCTTTTGTAAGTTTTATGTTGTCGTTGTTGTCTATGGAATCGAAGAATTTCTTGGAGAGATCCATGATGAAATATGGGATGGAGGGGGTGTTTGTTTTGTTGTGTATTTGTGCGTTTCTTATATACCAGGGGGCTTTGAGGACGATCCTGAGGGAAATGTTTTGGAATCTTTGATTTTATGTGTGTCGGTGCTGCATATTTCCATATTTATGATCCGTATGTTAGTGCTGGTCTTAGGATTTGTTTATAGATTCTCAGTTTTAGATTTGGATTGAGAGTGCTGGCGGAGCCCAGGAGTGGCCAGAGGCTGCCCCTGCCCATTATTGTCTTCTTTAGGTTGGTTTGGATTTGATATGAGTATGTTATTCTTCTATCCAGGTTGATCCCTAAATAATTTACTCGTGGTAGCCATAGTATTTCTGCATGGTCAATGTATTGTGTTACCGCGAATCATATGGAAATCGCTGGATTGGTCGAGGCGGACTCACTTATAGCCTGCTCGATCCCCGGATTTAACTCCCTCTGGATTGGGCTATCTAAAGTCATTAGTTTACACTACTCCAGTGAAAAATGTGGAAGATTTGAGAAATCGGATAATTACTGGGTGTAACTCAATAAGAAACGACCTAGTGTTTTTGAAAAAGTTCAGCAGTCAGTGAGGAAAAGATTGGATTCTTGCATCCTACCTGGAGGTAATCACTTTCAACAGCTCTTGCAGATTATAAAGCTTTATATGTAATTTTTGATAATAAAATGTTGTTTTTGTCTAAAATTTGTTTCACCCTATAACTTCGAAACAGAGCGGCTTTTCAAACATCATCAAATGATATAATATTCTTAGAATAGTCCAGGGAATAACCCCTTAAACTTTTGCCGTATGTTTAGTAAACATCCTGTATATAGTCGGTCAGGGTCCAGTGTAATCGCCGTAAAACTAAACTGTGTTATAATCTTCTTACCTTCTAAATAATCTCAAAGAAAGATCAGGAGACCTTAAGGTAATACATTAAAGCTTAGCAAAATGTCTTGGTATTTTATCAGCCAATCGACCAAGCACTAAACCATTTGTATACATGACTGTCAACGCAGGAATCATTTTGTTTCTGAATAGTTCTAACATATCTTTGTCTTGTATTATTTTCAATTAAAATTGGACCACCTACAAGTTCATCATTCATATTAGGCCGTTGCAAACGCGCCGATAATTCAGTATTTTTGGCTTCTTGCCTACTATACATATCTCCAAAACCAATCATCGGAACTTATATTCGAAGACTTTCTGGAAGATCTCGAATTTTTATGAAGAAATTCAAAATAACTTTCAAAAAATAACAGATGCGATAATAATTGCCTATTTAACACCAATGCCTGACCGCTGTAATAGTATTGGACAATTTGGTAGTAGTCATTACACACAGCAGCTTGTTTTTACGGCTTCTTGTAGTGATCAATTTTTGCAGATGGTCTTGTGCTTTTTCCCATAAGTACTTTCCACACTGTATAATAACTACTATAACATAATAACAGAGATATATGTATTTATCCTAAGTGAAACGACGAAATACAAGAAAATGCAAATCTACTATTAACTCAAATGTCATAAAATATACAGTAATTGATTATTGTTTCCAGTCCTATTTAAAATCTTCTCTTATACTTTATCATCATGTATAATATTAAATTGTTCGTTTTTCCACTTAACTAGGATCTATAAAGAAAGGAAGTACATCAGGAATAAAATATCACCTTTTAATCAAACTGGCATGCAGCAATTACGAAACATTTTTTAATTACTTATTGCGAAGAAAATATAAGGGATTACTTCTTTTTGTTACAGTTTCCAAGCAAGACCTTAAAATTAGACTTAATTAACTTATTTAATGAAATATTTGAGGCGGACAAAGCCTGGTATAAATCGATGGGATAAATATAATAAACGCCTTGCGTAAGATGTCCTCGATGCCTTCTTGGGTGAATTTCTCTTTTCATCATTTCTTTTATAAAGATAAGAACCGCAGATCTGAACTATTAAGTGCTCAGCTGAAGTTGAGATACATAAAATAAAATTGAATTAATTAATTGGTAATTAATATTAATCTAGTATAAATGAGAAATGCGTATTTATTAACTAGAAAATAATAACAATAATTAAAAGCATCTCATCAAATTACCAGGATGTTATAACATCATCGTTCAAAGAGCAGTTCTCAATTATAATGAATGGTTGAAGTGTATATTTCAAAATTAAATATTAAGATGCATTTTGAAGTAATAATAAGGAAGCCATGTAATAATAATTTTATTAACATTAAATGTCACTTTTTAATTTTAATCATACATAACTCGAAAACTATTAACTTTAGCGAATAATTACTTTTAATAAAGAAATACTTCTATTTTAACGCGAAATCCAAGTTTGATTTCGTATTCAATTAAAAAAAAAAATCTTCTTTGGGCCAATGATTTGTGGATCACTCTGTATACATGTATATATTCTTAAATTGTGAAACACTGATAACCTCATCAACTACAGTACGAAAATTTTTATTATATTAAGCATTAACGAGTAAATTCACTTTGTCAATCGTTCATCCTGTATACACGGCAATCCAAATTAAGTGTTCACCACTGGTAACTTTGTTATTATTCAAGATACAAGATTGTTTAAATTAGCAAACTTGTAGTACTTTTAACGCTCTTTAAGATGGAAGAATAAAAAAAACAAATGAGCAACGCGTTTTCGAGTTTTGCCGAAAAAATTTTTTTTTTCAAATGGACACCCCTGTAGATTATATCATTTTCTGCTAGAACTTTAATTTTTAAACAAAAAATCTTATAAGAAATTTTTTACTGGGATTAAAAATACTTGAGTTATAATGAATAAACGAAAACAGCTAAATTAGTTTTATAAACTATTTTATACATAAACTTATTATTAAAAGAAAAGAAAAATCACTGATTTTTTCATAGAAGATGTTCAAAAATACCACCTTGTAGTTCAATACATTTTTGTACACGCTTCGGAACTTCTCGAACTGCCTTCAGTATGGTCCTACCATCTATTTGGTTTATCTTTTCACTAACTGCAATCTTTAGGGCGTTTACGTTTTCGTACCTTTGCTTATAAATCTGGTTCTTTAAATAACCCCATAAAAAAAAATCAAGCGGCGTTAAATCTGGCAATCGGGGAGGCCACTGAATAGGACCATTTGTTCCTATCCATGAAGTGTTAAAAATAGTATTTAGAAGTTGATGAGTACCTCTGTAGTTGTGCGCAGGTGCGCCATCCTGCTGAAAATGCAGATTCTGTCTACTTATGAGATCCAGATCGTCTAAGAAATTATTCAAAATTACAGTCAAAAATTCTATGTACCTTTCACCAGTTAGAGTGCCCTCATAAAAGAAAGGACCAACAATCCATGAACCGATTAAACCGCACCAAACATTAAAACTGAAACGGACTACTTGTGGACGTCTTGGATTTACTAAAAGAAGATTTTCCTTTGACCAGTAATGATGATTTTTTTTATTGTACATTCCAGAATTTGAGAAATTCGATTCATCGGTCCATAAAATATAACGAAAGTTGTTTACATTTTGGCGACAAAAGTTAAGATACCAGTGGCAAAAAAACATTCTTCTCTCTGGATCCCCTGGCAAAAAAACCTGAACTGGTTTGTACTTATAAGGAATGAATTTGTGTTTCTTCAGAATCCTATGCACAGTACCGTGACTCAAATCAGATGCATTGACAATATCTAGAATGGAATTCTCACGGTTGGCCTCAAAATATGCGATAACTGCAATTTCCGTGGCCTCGCTTTTTATAAAAGTCCTTTTTGTCCTTCTTTTGGCAAAAACGCTCTCATTGCCTCTAAATTTTCGGTAAAGTCTCAGAAAATATTGCTCATGTGGTTGTGTTCGGAGTGGATATAATTCAGCGTAGTGTTCTTTTGCCCTCCTAGAGGATTTTCTGCACACTAAATAAGATTCTAACATATCACACTTTTCTGAATGGGTAAAAATCATTTTTTTGTCAAATTAATAACTAGCACAATGAAACTTATGAGTGAAAAACTAATAAAACTGTACTAATATTTGACGTTTGGTAGAAAGACTTATCGTCGTTTTCATAGATACATAGAAATGCACTTGACTTAGCTGTTTTTGTGTATTCATTATAACTCAAGTATTTTTAATCCCAGTAAAAAATTTCTTATAAGATTTTTTGTTTCCATTTGAAAAAAAAATATTTTTCGGCAAAACTCGAAAACGCGTTGCTCATTTGTTTTTTTTTATTCTTCCATCTTAAAGAGCGTTAAAAGTACTACAAGTTTGCTAATTTAAACAATCTTGTATCTTTAATAATAACAAAGTTACCAATGGTGAACACTTAATTTGGATTGCCCTGTATACGTTAATTTCCTATCCCTTTGATAAAACAATTCTTTTTCGTGATTTACCGGCTGTCAATATAGAAATAAAAACGTTTTGATAATATAGATATATTCTTTATCAATTAATTAAAACAATAACATATTAAAAAACTATTGATAAAAATATTTTTAATTCATTGATAAAGATAATATCTATATTATAGAAAGTTAAGCCGCTAAACCACGAAAAGACATTTTTATATATTAATATATATATATAAGCATATATAATTGTATTACATTATATTTTCAGCTTGTATTTGCAATATCCTTCAGACGAGAAAATCAGAGACAATATGAATTGCGAGCTTTGAACGAAGCAGACTGCATAAATTGGATTGAAGCAATAAAAGATGCAAGGTGCGTATGAAATTAAATGGAAATTCCTTTCTAACAATAAAAATAATACATTTTAAACGGTAAAGTGTCTGGTAGTAATTGTGATGAATGAACGTGCATTTCATTCATGACTTCGAGAATAGATTTGGTGAGTCTAAATGGGTCAGTAACTTTCACAACAACAATAGTGAAAGAATAGTAAAATTCCAACTTCCAAGAATTATATTCGATATTACTTTTTCATTTGTATTTTATAACTTGTTTGCGTGACAATAAGTTAACTTTTTACGGCCAATTCAATTGTAAACAGAAGTATTCATTAGAGTTACTCATAAAATCCGATTTTAAAACTTTAGTATTATATTTGTAACTCAAGTTTTGCTCACTGTATCTCTAGATATTATCAAATTTCTAATTGCATTTACAAACGAACACTGGCTACTCGAAAGTTACGATTTTAATGAAATGTTATAGACGTTTAGAGTAAGATAAAGTGGCAAAAATTAACACACCTGACAGATAAATCGCATTGATAAACTGAAGTGTTGTAAAACCACCATTACATAAATTAATAACCTAAGAAATTAAGGCATTAATGTTTTTTTTAGCAATTTTATTAATTTTTTTTAATTGTGACAGGAGCTTAACCTTTCTTGCATTCATTACTGTAGGACCATAAAGTAACCACAAGTCCTGATGAATTTAAGCACCTTTAGAGTTGTACACAAAAATTGATTTACAGAACGCACTTTGCAACTATTTTTAAAGACATTGTTCTTTGCTGTCATCGACTGTCAAACGAATCAGAAAGTGTTCATAATCAAAACAATGACTTCAGTGGTTTCGTATACAATCGATAGATTGTGCGGTATTCATGCAACTTTGTTTTGGGCTATCAACACTTAACTATAAGCAAACGGCCTTTACGTTTCGAATACACGTCGTATATCAGAATGTCAACAGATTTAACTTTTTTATTTTAAAGCATCAAAGGTGAGATTTCTGCTGTTGACGTTTCGTCCCTTTCCCAAAGAGATATCTTCAGCGTTATTGCAGCTAATTACATTAGAAACAGCTCGGAAGATATAATTTAGGGTAGTTGACGAAACGTCGGCAGCAATAGAAAAGACCATAAACCAAGAAATGATTTTTAGCAACCGAAGAGGTTTACAACTTAAATGCATTTCATTATTACACAGGCCTACAAGAGAAAAAAATTTTTTGGTGCATAGGATTTTTTGGGGGCACTGAATCTCACTATGAAATTAGTGCTTCCCTGTATATTTGCCCTATTGTCAGTCTGCTATCCAGTTATTCCAGGAAAATCCACCAGATGAAGCAAACGTTGCCTGTTCAGTAACTGAAGTGACCTTCAACGCTTCAACAAGAGTTGAGGTTAGTTTGTGCGTTCTCGCCGTGCAGGGTAGATTGAAGTTACTTATAGATTGTTCTGTTTGTGTTGTTAAATATAAATAAATGAGTCCAAGTAGAAGAAGTTCATCATCCTGATTTGTTTTGCTAAATATACGGAGACTACACGTTAAATGAAACCAGAAAAGCTGTTAATGACTTTGTAAAGAGAGCTTATCTTGGATACTTTGGGGTTAGGCTTGATGACCACGATACAATCTGAGCACCATATCAGGTCTGTAAAACTTGTGCAGAGCATTTATAACAGCGGACTACCGGGAAAAGGAATAGTAGGAAATATGGCATGGAGAGAATCCAAAAACCACTTCGATGACTGTTATTTCTGCCTAATAAGTATTACTGGAATTATACGAAACAAACGTAGTTCACTCAGAGGAAGTGCCGATCCCAATGTTTTACCAGCTACCAGAGCTCTGTAAGTCAAGTATTGTCCCACTGATCACCATTCTGATACTAATGAAGGTAAGTGATTATGAGGAGATGTCATCAATTGCTCAACGTTTCTACCAGGATGAGTTAAATGACCTCACCAGAGGTCTCAACCTGTCAAAAAAAGCTTCTGAATTACTGGCTTCCAAATTAAACGACAAAAATTTGCTTCGTAAATTTGGTCAATAAGGCTGAACGAAAAGCCTGGACTTCATTTGTTGCAGTTGTCCGAAATCTTCTGGGCAAACGCAAAGCTGAACACACTGTTGAGCTGGTAAACTAGATGCGTAACAGTGTTAATTCCCTTGGGGGTAACATGAGCATTAAGGTGCACTATTTACATAGGCACCTAGAGCGTGCTGAACAAGGTGAACGATTTCGCCAGTATATTAAAACTATGGGGGACCACCACCAAGGAAGATGGGATACGCACATGATGGCAGATTACAGCAGGAGTTTAAAAAGGAACTATTCAAAATTAGAGAAAAAAAGGATTTCTCACCTAGGTTCACAATTAAAAATTCAATAAAATTAGTCAACAAAATAAGAAACATGAAACGCCTGGATAATGCAAAATTAGTTTCATTTGACGTTACTAATTTATTTTCAAGTATCCCTATAAAGGATACAATTAATTTAGTTGAACACCTTATAACCATTAAAAACGTTAATATTGTTAGAAAAAGAAGGAGATTATGAGTTCCCTTAAAATTTGTGTAGAGCAAAACTATAACCAGTTGCGATGTAGAAAGGACTCTTTCTATCTACAAGGATGTACTTCATTCAAAGAAAACAAATCTTACAGAAGCGAACTTTGAGAAAGTATTGCTAGTAAATATTAATACTCCTTTACTCGACTTGAACTACAAAATGAACAAATAATAAGATATTTTGTATTTTAAAGATCACCAGCCACTTGTTATCCAATTATAAAATTAAAACCTCTTTAAAAATACAACATTTCAATAGTCCATGGGCGATGAGTCATCAACCTTTCGTGTCCGCTCCCTAGTTATTATAAAGTATTAACTTACATAGGATCAACAAGCGAAAAAACAGGAATAATATTACATAAATTAGATATAAATGTAGTAAATATACAAAAAAAGTAAAGGTAAAAAATCAGAAGTCTATAAATTAACATGTATGGACTGCCCTAAAACATATATAAGCGCCAGACAGGGAGGAGCTTTCACAAAAGAATACATGAACATTTTAAGAGCCTTAATAATAAAAAGACAGATTCATATTACGCAATTCACCTGCTAGAAAATAATCATAATTTCAACGATAAATTTGAGATTCTACATTCACAACCCAAAAGCTTATAATTAAGTTTACTTGAAGCCTTAGAAATAAACAAACTTAAATATATGGATATATTATTAAACGACCAGATAGACCTCAATAATTAATTCCTCGCTTTTGAATTGGGACCGTTAAAGACATAGTTGTTAAACATTCACTTGGAGTCCATTATATAGTCATTAGGAGATTATAATAGTTAGGTATGAATATAAAGGTTCAAAACTTATGAAATTTGTAGAATGTGTATTTAGTAGTAATGTAATATCTGAAGAGGCTACATCATAGTGAAACATGTCATATTTTTAAATAAATTATGATTATACTGGCAATTAGTTGTAAATTGTGTTTTACCTCAACCCTAATTATTATGGATTTCCAGCAAGTATCGGTCGTTTCAATTAATATGTTCAAAATTACTTTCAAGAATGTCATGGACATGAAACTTATTTGAAAGAGGCGTACCACTGTTTTTCGTGCAACTGTAATAAAAGACAAATGTTTAAGGGTCCGCGTGCTCTGTCTTATGCTGAGGAAGAAGATAGAGAAAAGAACTTGTCACCTAATCTAATCTGCCTGTAATTTATGGCTGCGTTATGGTCTCAGATAATCGCCGGTTGGCCCACATGTTTGACAGTTGGGAAGCAACCTCCCCTAAATTAGACAATCTATATTTTCTCAAACACACAAAAAAAGTGAAGCTGAATATGTAAAATCACCTGCCGGATTCAAATTTTGAGTTGGAAAATAAAATCGAAATCGCAGAAAGGTCGAAAAAATCGTTTCTGGTGTAAATTTTAAAATTTTCATTTTCTTCAATTTTTAATACTTATCTCGTGATATCTCAGCAATGCAGAGAGCTAGGGATCTGTTTTTTTTTAAGGTTATACCCTAAAGTATTTGGATGATACTAGTGTTTTCGATTTTTCTTTATGGTGTGTAAATTTTATAAAAAAAAAAAGTTTTAGTAGACGACCAATTTGTGTAAGGTATTTTTCAGCTATCGAGTAACTAATCTTATTTTTCAGAATTTACCCATATATATGTGAAACAAAATAAAGCCAACATTCCAAAATTATTTTTTGTGCAAAAAATAAATTTCTAGATCGTTTCAGAAGCAAATTATTGCGAGTCAAATATAATAATTATACTCCCTGCCCGCAAGCCGTGTGAGTCCTAGCATGCGCTTCTAGCAGGTATAGCGTTAGGGACGGGAAGAGATATTGCTTTTACTTTCTGATACGTTGTATAAGGAAGTATTGTGACGCTGATACTGTATATGTACACTATATTGTAAAGAAAATATCAACGGTTTCGATAAAATAATGTCCGAGTAACGATTACTTTCTTAACATACACCGATCTCAGAAGTATTTTACAAACTGCGTCGAAACTGCCCGAAATGGTAGGCGGAGCTACCTCTCGACACAATGTGCGAGCGTACCACGTACTCTATTTGATTTCAGTGAATTTCGCCCAAATTTCAAAATTTTGTTTTCCGTTTCGTGACCTTATTTTTAAAAATTAAGAAAAAATAAAATTTATGTATTGCTGTTGAGTGTTACATAATTTTAAATAAAGGCTTGTTTTTTGAAATTTCTTACATTTTTATTTTTATTTAGGGCCCTTTGGACAATTTCGAAGAAATTACGATTTATCCATTGAAAGGCATTTTTTTCTTAAATTAGCGTGTAAATTCGGTAAGGTTTTCATGAAAAATACGATTAGGAAATGGGAAAAACGATTTCGAGGCCGGGCGTATAGCCTTAATAATATTTATAATATTATAATAAAAATTCCCTGTTTAGTTTTTTATAATCCATGGATTTAACTTAAAGTAGGCAAAAACTAATTCTATATTTGAATTCAGGGCATCAGATTCATATGAAATCTGATCCAAATACCACGGCACCAAAACAACTATTGCCCTGAGAAGCGATTCGTTATGATTAGTTATGATTGGGTACTACTATGGTGACGTTGTTCCCATCTCGCTCCGTATTTTTTTCGCTTATAGCGCGACGATACCGTCAAGTGTGTTGCTGCTCTGTTTGTTGTGATACTTAATTCTTATCACTACAATTTTTGCAATTTTGTTTCTCCGTAATTTTTGTGCCAAGCCGGTGTCAATTAAAAGTAATTTTTAGAAAGTGAGTGTTTGTGCGGAATTTAATGAAGACTTGCAAGTGTTAGACGCGATATATCACGACAATGAGATTGATATTACGTATGAAAGTGTGAGTGCTAATACTTCGGGAGTAACTGAAGATCGAAGTTTCATGAATGATGTTTCTAAATTGGATATAGTCGAAGTAGAGAAGTCAGCCGCAGACTTGGAAGAATCCATTAATACCGAATTGATGTATGGAGAGGATTCTCAACCTTGTTTCAAAAAATGCAATAAGTTTATACCAGAAAATCTTGTTGTACAAAGCAGACAATTTTTTCAAGAAATGAGCAAAGAAGACCAAGATTTGGTGTATTTAAGCCATTTAGAATTTCATCGACAACATTTATCAGTCGAAAATGTTTCTAATAATGAAAGTCGGAAGATGTATGGTGAAAGGTTACAACCTTGGTGTAAAATGGTATAAAAATTTGATTAAGCATAGCGAAAATGTTGGCCTTTCCGAGCGAAAATATAAACTAAGTGGCAAGCCGTCAAAACGTCAATCGCGTGTTTTATCGGTGGAATCAATTACTCGTATCGTTAAATTTATTCAAAATTTTGCTGAAAAATTTTCCATACCACCTTTCCTGGTAGAATGCCGAACCACAGAAATTATAAACTGATGCTGTTACCATCGAGTGAAACAAAGTTTGTCGTCGGTTTGCAAAAGCTTGTCTTCCGGAAGATAAAATCGCACTTAAAACTTTTTTTAAAATTTGGGCGAAGTACTGCCCTTATATCTCGCCTATGAAACCTAAAGATGATCTTTGCGACGTTTGTCAACAGAATTCCCTCATGCTACAACGAGTTTTGAAAGAATCGGAACCAGAGACGAAAGAAGCGAAATTACGAATGGCAGTTACTCATCTTGATTGTGCAAAACATCAACGTGAATTCTACCAACAATCTTGCAAGATGAGTGATTCGAATAAAGATGCAACTTCTACTCTTGTAGTAAGTTTTGACTACGCCCAAAATGTCAGTTATTCTTCAAGTCTGCAACAGGTTGGATCCGCATACTTCAAAGCAGCACGTAAATCTTCGATTTTTGGTATCCATAATGAATTCACCAGAGTTTAAACAAATTATTTATTGGACGAAGAATTCGAAATAGGAAAAGGACCTAATGCTGTCATCAGCCAAATTCATCATTACCTCGAGATAAACGCCGTCAAAAATGTGTAGCGCAAAATAATGTAATGCTACATTATTTAGCTTGGCGAGTAGATTCTGGTTTAAACGAATCGATATCTTTTGGGTTGGTGAAATTGGAATACCGTCGCTCAAATGTAGATTGCTACCAAGATTTCGAAGACGTTGTTTTTAGATCTAGCCATAACAAATTTAACCAAGCTGTAGATGGAAGCAAAATAGAGTGGTGAACGTGGGATACTTATTTCGAAGGTTTCTACAAACGATTACCAGGTAAATTGTCGCAATTTCGTAATTTTAATTTTTCATATTCATTTCAATTAATTTTGTAAACGTTTGCATTTTAGGAATTACTAAATAACATCCAAAAGCTGGTGTAAAAACAATTTTTCATACAAAAAAAATAAAAAAATTACGTTTCGGTGGTTTTTTCTCATTTTTTGTATTTCTCAACTTTATTTTTTACGTTTTTATAATATAAATAACTTTTTATCACAAATTTAACTCACTTCATGTTATTCTACACACTTTTAGGTACCAAAATCCACTCTTCAGTCAAAACCTATTTTTTGACACACTAGGTCCCTTTTCTCGGAGAACGCCACATATATTAAATATTAAGATATCACATAAAAACGACGGCACATAAAAAAAATGTATAAATCTGAATACTCAAAGTAAATGGATTCAATACAAAACTGCCAAGAAACAGGTATTACTGGTAATACGAACAATAGTAGGCTTTTAACAAATACAACAACTAAACATGCAAACAATCTTTTTTTACAAACGTCTACAGTATTTTTAGACGACGATCTTTCACCCACGTATCCACTCATAAATGTCATATTGTTCGAGAGAGATTCAAAGACTAAAAACAGTAATTCGTAATTTTAATACAAACATATCGACGTACAAGCATTTACGCCGGTAAAATTTGCTATTTTAGTGCGTTGACTTGAACAGCAGATAAGTCTCCAACCTGGCGCAATGCAATTTATTTTTAATTGGAAATAAACCAAAAATCACGCATAAAAACTGCTCTACAAAATCAAAGATACATTTTCATATAGTTCTTTAACAAAGCATAATAAACAAAGCGTAATTCGTCCCAGACTATTTCCTATATTTCAATTACGATTCCAAGTTCCTACAGGCACGACAAACTAGTTGCCGTAACTCCTAGATTCAAATTACGAATTGGAAAATTCATTAGTTATATTTCATAACACACACTCGCATTCGTAAAACGAATACCCGGTTATTTTGCAAACGAGTTGTTGCATAATTAAATAAAATACAGAGACAAAAGTTAGCTTTCCCAATTGATGGATTTAATTATGCTTACAAAGATAATAAATATTATAACTACGTGATAGAAATTGAATTACTTACTAAAAGTATAAGTATGTTTATGAACAAAATGTTGTTGAAAAATTTGGTGAAAATAGCAAGTAATACAGGAAAACGGAAAAATTCCTTTTTCCTTTCATTGGTTTGGATCAGTTTAGGACAGGAGTTTGCAAACTTTTTAGATTAACAGATACACTGACTCCTCCACTAAGTCCCAAGGTCCAAGACCTAGCTGCGCATGATACCAACATACTGTCGTTTCGCTAGTTTTGGGTTTAGCAAGCAAGTGAGGCATCTGTTGGGGGGGGGGGGGTGAACTTACATCCGTTGCTACTCGGTCTGTCCGAGATGGACTACTTTCGAATATGTTCCATGCACAGAGAACGCATGGTATTATCAGTGGCGGCTGGTAGTACGTTTTGGTGGGGCACGTACATAAACAAGACTTATTCGTTTATTATGATAATAAACGAATCAGTCTTGTCTATGTACGTGTCCCAGCAAAATGTACTCACCAGCCGCCATTCATACAGGAGACAACCGAAAGTTGGACAGTTCAAATTTTGAATTCAGAGGAACAAGTGCATTATTTTGATTTGAATTTACATGCCTTTTGTGTTGATTTGTATAAGTATGAAAAAGAAACGAAAGATAGATTGAGAATGCAGAAGTATTAAGGTTATAATAACTGCTGACCATAAAAAAAACTATAATTTCATAAACTGGATATGAAGTAAATTATAGGCATTTTCTCCATTATAAAAACGACTTCGAGAAGGCTCATATATTATTATAACCTAAAAGGACAGACAAAATAAATCAAACATGCATTAACCCAGATATTCCTGAATTATTTCTTTTATAATACTAAAATGTTTGGTTTATTAAATCTCTAATTATGGTCAATAAATTCTTTTTCTTCTTTCTCTTTTCAATCTTTTGGGAGATCAACCGAAAGGTCTCCTAGAACTCGGCTTTTCATCCTTTGCCCATTTTGTCCATCGAACCTCTATCATTCTGTCGACGTGGTCTCTCCGATATCGTCGTCTCGATCTCGTAAATTGCACCACATCTTGAATTTTGGGATCTGGTCTTATATCTTTGCTTCTTATCTGGTCTCTCAAGCTTACTCCCTTAATATTCCTCAATGTCTTCATCTCTGCTGCCCTCATCATGCTCTTCGCTTTTGTAGTATCCGCTCGAGTTTCCATTGGATATGTGAGTAAGTACAGGTCTCACGGCTGTTTTATATATGCAAACTTGCTTTCAGTGGACATGTATTTGTTCCTCCACATGAGATCCCTCAGATAGCCAGAGATTCTTGAGGCTTTGTGCCCTTAGTTTCCGACTTCTTGTTGGAAGTTTTTGGAGCTCGTTATCTCAGCACCTAAATACGTACATTGCATACATTGGTGGATGGGTTTGTCGTTTACAGCCACCAGTGTGTGGGTATCCTGTTTTCCTGGAGTATATCTATGATGTCGGCTACTTGTACTCTGTCGAGCGCTTTCCTGAGATCTATTAGGCAGAGAAACAAAGGTTTTTTTTATATTCTAGTAAAGATATCATTCTATAATTTTCCGGGTCGTTCTTGTTTCCCTCTTTGTTGGTACTGTGATGCTGTTTTTCCAATCAGCAGGCACTTTATGTGTCGAGATAATTTTTTGGAATAATTGTGTGATTGCTGTTTCCTATTCAAGACCTCCATACTTAAGCTTTTCGTTAAAGATTTGGTCTGGCCCAGGGGCCTTTCTATTTTTCAATCTTATTAATGCTTCATGTACTTCGTCCTATGTTCTGAAATCTTTTTCCAAAAGTTGTTCAGTGTCCCATATAAGTCTCTTACATGGTTTTTTCATTTTCCTGGAATAATGAATGATGTCTATTTGTACTTCTTCGGTTACTGCTCTCTTTCGACTCCTTAGTGTGTTCCAAATCTGTCTCTGTTCCCGAATAGATCATGTTCCATGTCGGTAGAGAATTTTTCCCAGTATGTCTTCTTTATTTCTCTTATGGCATCATTCACTCTGTGTCTAATCGTTTTATATTTTAGCTATTCTTCTGTTGTTCTTCTGCTTCTATATCTGATGTAGGCTTCTTTTTTTTTGCTAACGTTTTCACTTCGTTTGTGAACCATTGCTTTCTGTTTTTCTCACCATGTATGTTCACTTTCCTTATTCCGAGTGCCTCTGAGGCTCCTATTATGTTGGTTTAGATCTTATCCCACATTTCTTCAAAATTCTCGTCCTCTGCTATAAGGTTGGTAGCCATCTTTTCATTTAATCTACTCTGATATAATGTTTTTGTTGACCTGTCGTTTGGTGCTTTCTTCTTTTGGAAGTTAGCTTTAGAGCGGTACCTACTTACATAGAACTTGACCGTGCTCTGTGCCACCATTTGCTGACGTGAGTGTTCTTACGTCTAGTATATGACTCGGTTGTATTGTCCTAAATTATAATTATATATTAAAATTAGAATTAAAAAGTACAATTTATTCCTTAATTAGTACTGAACAACAGTGCTTACTTTTCTTATACCCTCACTATGAGTAAGCTGAAATGGTATTATCACTAATGTATGAATATTAAAAATTAAAAAACAAAATATATACTTATGCGCTGTATACTACGTTAAATGCAATTAGAAATTTGATAACATTAACTGGTAAAAACTAAATTAGTAGAGAAGTTTCTATTGTATTCAGATATCTGTCATAGTAAAAGAAACATGAAACTTTGTTACAAGCTGATTTTTCTTTATAATAGAATTAAGCTTGAAAAGTTGTCGTTTTGCCACGTTTTATACAGAGTGTTTATTATACATGCGGCAAAAATTCAGGGGTTTACTCCTAGGGCTATTTTAAGATTTATTTGTCCATTGATGGTTTTCGAAGACACTTTGTTTCAAAAATACATGGAGACAAAAATTTTCGAAAAGAAAACAATACTTACTTACTGTTTCATGAACAGAATCTTAATCTATTATTCTTCTAAAAGTTTTTGATTTGAATTTTCCAAGCAGAAACACCTGCCTGAATATTAAATGAAAATCGATGTTGAAAACGAACTTATCAACAGCGCACACATGATTATTATGAAAACTCCGAATTGCATTTCTTGAGAAATGTGGTTCATCCGTCAAAAATCGGCACCAGTAATTATTAAATCTATATTGATTGAAGAATTGTGAAATTTCAAAAGAAAAATTCAAAATTGCTTAATAATTAAAATCGAAACAGCATAACACAAGTAATGCAATCTGGATCACCGTGTATGGTAGTAATTCAATTACGCAAAAATAAAAAAGTAACAAAGGTTATGTTCAATGGATAACCATGTATATCAAATTTAAAATTAAATGTATATAAAAAAAAAGAGTTACATAAATTTTGTCGACTAGTTTGATGAAACTTTATCGATTAATATCGATTTATAAATATTCCAAAAAAAATTGGTGGGCTCTACGGCCGTAAAGTTAAGCTAAGTATTTAATTTGATTAGTAAAGTAACCGAAGCTAGGTTATAATAAGACCAGATTTTAGAATCTGCCTGCGTAACAAAAAATTGATATAAAAATACTGAATAATTTGACAAACGATGATTAAGTTTAATTTGAAATTTTGAAAGATACAGGATTATGCAATTAAAAAAAAATATATTCAAATCTTAGCTGTATTAAGAAGTACTCCAGGAAAAAGAGAAAGTACTGCCCAAAAACCCCTGTAAAACTTCCAGAAGATTGCTTAAATCAACGTATTTGCAGTACACGAGATACTAATTAATGGATGTACGCTACATACGTTACAATTGTTCAATTTAAAATTAAAGGAAAAACATATTACTACAAGGTAATTGCTATACAATAAGGTTATAGACCACAAGGCGTCGCACAGTGTTCAAAATGAAAATCACGCTGTAAAAGTAGGTTAAAAATTAAATTTTGTTCAATTATTTTATGCCGTGCAAATATCTATAAACAATAGATAACGACTCAGGGGATGAAATAAGTCCACGATCTCAACGATCATTACTTCCTGTGATATTTAGCACATAAGTATTTGTTTATTAATAAATAACTACTAATATTTAGTTATAAGGAGCTAGAGGTGCTGTTGAAAATGTTCTCTGAGATAGTCCAAAGCACAAATTTTCTTCACAGAAAAACCTTGACTAGATACTTCCATCATTTTCTGATATGGACCCGGATGTGTAATTGCCATAATGGAAAAACACCGAAAATCAATACAATCATTCCATGAAGTGCTCTTTGATAACCATTTCATTACAATTTCAGACAAAACACCGAAAATGCACCAAAGACAGTAACTAAACACCAAACTCACTAACTAAACACTAATTAAAAGTGAATACACACTAATTGAAGAAACAATTATGCGAAGTTAAAAAGTTTTCTGAGGACACCAAGAAATTAATAAACTATACTTACAACTGCACTTCATTACTTCCAATAAAATACTAGATACGTACGGCATGTTTTTCTACCCCTCTCCGCAGGTCAAACCATAACCTTTTTAATTACTTACACTATAACTTTTCATTTCATGAAAAATTCATGGACTAGCAAGTACTAGCAATAAAAGTTAACTCTCATTAAAAATTTATTTATACATAGGCAGCCGATGTTATCTAGAAATAAAAACAGCTTCCTACAAAGTAATGATGCAATTTGAATCCTTCAAATCGACCAAGATACCTGGCTGAGATAATAACAAACACAACTTAAGTTTCGAGAACTAAAATATACCCTATAGAAATATTATTAATTTTGCAGTTTTTGATGACGCTTACAAACAAATACATAAGTTACAGCATTATCAAAAAATTTTTTACTTACGATCAACTTTTTGTCGGTTTTGACCACTGTGCGTCGCTATTTTATAAGAAAAATATTAAAGGAAAAAGAAAAGATTATATCTGTTTTTCATAGGGGAAAAACTCTACGAATAACTAGAAAATGACTGAAATCTGACTTAAAAGTCGTAGAGACCCAAAGCGTTATGTAAATCATGTATTTGAATTCTGCGATTTCTCAAATTCTCCATTGGAGTAGTTTATACTAATATTTTCAAACAGCCTCGAAAGGCAAAAAATCAAGGAATGTAAGTCTGGAGATAGAGCAGACCGAAAGTGAAGTCCACCTTAGTCAATTTAGCGATCTTCTAGTGTTCCTTCCACACTAAAATTACTCGTGCATAAACCAGTTCAAATTTTTCGTTGCCAGTGGTAAATAAATTTTGGTACAACCCGCCAGGTTTTTAAGTTTTCCAAGCTGAAACGCCGATCCAAATATGAAATGAAAAGCGATCTTAAAAACAAACTTATTTTACCACATACTGGTTCTTACCAGCTATTATAAAAATTCTATATTGAATTTATTGAAAGAGCAGAGTACTTCATCGGCAAAAAGAATCAAGTAAGAACAATGTAGCATTTAGTTCCCGAAAGCACTGAATATGGTACGAAAACAGAAAGAAATGTATCTTCAAAATTTTACAGTCTTATTACTTACATTAAGTGTTAGCTGTTTTTCTAGATTCTATCATATTACAACACATTTCCTTCCAATTCTACCCATGTTTATATTTGGATTTCTAGGTTCTCCATTGTGTGCAAATGTACCTGTTTCTCACCTGTTTCTGCGAAATATTTCCGAAAATCATCCAAAGACAAGAAATCTTAAATTATCCTAAAGGTTTACACACTCAATTTTTGCATATCAAAAGAGTTTTGTCATATAAATTGGATAGATTTATCTCGCCCTTTTCATCGAATGCTGTTTCATGGAAAACCAGAGTAGGTCTTAATTTAACGCAAGCTCTAATTAATTTTAAAATTATTTTTTTCCTTCGTTAATTTTTTTACGATTCTTTATAAATTGGATGATGATTGCTGGGAATTTAGCCAACATGAAAATATTTCCTTTGAAAATTCATAATAATTGCAATATATTTTTTTTTTGCTCTAGTTTATTAAAACAATTGTTTGATAGCAAATGAATACGTGGAATGGATTTTGCCTTCGTTCATATATCATAAACCGTGGAATTGCTCTTTGTTAACCATTTCAATACACTGTTTGTGCGGCATGTATATGATCTTTTTTTCATACAATCATTCCAGGAAGTGCTCTTTGATAATCATTTCATTACAATTTCAGGTTTTCTCAGTAGTCAGGTTAAAAATCATTCATGTATATTTTCCACCAAGTTAACGCAATTTCATCAATCATCTTACATTTTTCCTACATACATAAAACTTATAAATACGATCATTCACATTTCAAGTTAAGTATATTTCATTCTTTTTCATTGCCTATTAAAGATTTGCAATGGCGAGTATTTAATTTACAAGGGTAACAAATTCTATTTTAGTTTTAACAAGCTACTATTACAAAAAGAGGAATTGGAACAGAAACATCTCCATTTACTTCAAGTAGTTGAATCTGAGCAAACGGCCAAATGGCAATATACAGCGGAATGCGAAGACCTGGCTGCAGAAATAAAGAAATTACGCACAGAGGTAATAGGTATAAATATATTCCCTAAAGTTGAAATTGCAACATCAAATTTCGAACATTATTTTCCTTCACTGGACTGTCGTTGAATATATGAGAACACCTCAACCATGGTGGGATAATTGACACCGCTCAATTTAATTTTTATTTTTTTTATTTATTCTAAGTTATAAAGCAAAAAAATGACTATAATAATCTTTAAAAAAGTGTACATAGAGACTATTATTAAAAATACTTTCATGAATACAAATGGGCGTTTTACCTTCTGCATTCAAGAATTCAGTTACAGAACGCTGTCAAATACGAAAATCGATGTCGGCCATTATGCAAGCGACTGCAATGCTGCCACTTGTTGACGCAGAAAGTTACTATTGCAGTGGATTGTAGAAGAAGGTTTGAGGAATAGCGCCAAATTCAATTTTTTCACTTAACTAACTTTATTTAAGTAGAAAAAAATAAGAGGCATTAGATATTATCTGACCCTCGTATATATTGACTTACCTACGTAAGAACCATTGAAATCTATTAAAAATAAGTAGCATTTTAGCGCGATATTTGAATCATTTCTTCTTATTCTCAGGTAAGGTATAAACATTAAACTAAGTAGGTATTTAAAAAGTATATTATGAAAGCTTCTAAATTGATTTTTTTAAACATATTTATTTATGTATCACATAATAGAAACAATGTCTATAATAAATCAAGTAACTTTCAACACGCAAGAGTGTTCGGAGACATGGGAATTACCTTATAATTCGATATTCAAAGTAACTTCACAGTGGAATAATCTACTTTTATAGATACATTAATAGGAAGTTCTTATTTATCCTATTTGTGTCAGGTACATCAACATATTGTTGCAATTTGATTGGTTGAATATATGCAATCCCGTCCCTCGAGAACACATTCCACAGAGACTAGATTTATACCCTGTCGATGAGGATATACAGGGTGTAACAAAATAAGTGTAAAACATTTCAGGGGGTGCGAAAAAGAGATAGGGTCTTTCATATAAAAAAACTTCAATGGAGCATCCCTTGTTAAGATACAGCCCCATAAAGGGGGTACATAAAATTTGTTTTACAATTTTTCTCACAAACACTAAAAATGTAATTTATTTCCAATGTAACTTTTTGTCTGATTATTTGTTTACCATTTAAAAATCTATTTCCAATACCTTGTTTCATTCGAAACAAAAAATGTCTCTTGAATTTTTTGCCCAAAAGTAATCAGTTCGCAGCAAAAAATTATTTTACGAACAACTACAGAGATACATCGTCATAAATGCGAACTGGATTAGTATTGTTATTTTGTAGTTACTACCTGCATAAAATACATATGATTAAAGATGAATAAACAAAACTAATTTATTAATAACAAAACATAAAACATGTAGAAATCATAGTAAATGTTCAATATGTCCACCTTCAGTCATTACACATGCGTCTAGACGTCGGCGCATTGAGCCACGTATTCGCTCAAATATTCCTGGATTCTCTCTAATTACCTTGCACGCATCGATGATGCGGTTTCTTAAGTCCTCTACATCGCGAACAGGAGTAGGATAAACCAAAGTCTGTAAATGGCCCCAAGTAGAGAAATCGAGAGGATTGAGATCCGGGGATCGAGCGGGCCAATTCTGTGGTCCTCCTCGACCTATCCAATGATTTGGATATGTTTGGGTTAAATGCTGACGTGCTGCTTGACTAAAATGGGCGGGAACCCCATCATGCATAAAAAACATATCCCTTCTGACGCCCAAAGGAACTTCCTCCAGCAGTACTGGATGCACTTCTCTTAAAAATTGAGTGTATGCCTCACCATTTAATCGAGGAGGTAGAAAATGAGGGCCAATTAAATAATCCCCAATAACTCCGAGCCACACGTTAAGAGAAAAGTGTTCTTGATGGTTAGCTTGTACAATAGCGTGAGGATTTTCATCAGCCCATATGTGGTTATTATGAAAATTAATTATCTTGTCCCAAGAAAAAGTACATTCGTCTGTGAATTCGATCGTCTTCAGAAAGTCAGGATTTCTTCTAATCATTTCCAGCATCGAATTGGAAAATTCAAGACGGTTCGGAAAATCTCGCTGTAACAGTGCCTGTACTCGTTGCAGATGGTAAGGGTATAAGAGTTGTTCCTTTAAAATTCGAAATACCGTCATATGATCAACATTTAACTCGAAAGCAATCTTTCTAGTACTGCTAGTAGGTTGTTCTTCAACCAAATTAAGTACTGCTTTTTCAAGATGTGTTGTTCTAACTTCTCGATGGCGACCACAATCCTGCGTTCTTTTGTCGAATGAACCATTTTCTAGTAATCGTTGATGAAGTCGGGCAAATATTCTATGCGAAGGAAGCTGCCGTTGAGGATACATTTCAGCATATCTTCTAGAAGCTTCTAACCCATTCCCCTGCGACAGACCGTAAACGTAATGCATATCAGCCATTTCCTCATTTGTGTATGCCATTTTAATAACAAGTGAATTATTAAACTAACAAATTACGAACAAAACAACGACACACAATTAAGTATTAATTCAATTTCAACAATTTACAAACTGACAGCGTGATACCACTACTAGCGGTCTACTAAATAAATTAGTTTTACATTTTCGTTTTATGACGATGTATCTCTGTAGTTGTTCGTAAAATAATTTTTTGCTGCGAACTGATTACTTTTGGGCAAAAAATCAAGAGACATTTTTTGTTTCGACGAAAACAAGGTATTGGAAATAGATTTTTAAATGATAAACAAATAATCAGACAAAAAGTTACATTGGAAATAAATTACATTTTTAGTGTTTGTGAGAAAAATTGTAAAACAAATTTTATGTACCCCCTTTATGGGGCTGTATCTTAACAAGGGATGCTCCATTGAAGTTTTTTTATATGAAAGACCCTATCTCTTTTTCGCTAAGGAATCACCCCCTGAAATGTTTTACACTTATTTTGTTACACCCTGTATAATGTAATTAGGCAATATCGAATGCGTTTTCAAGGCATTTTATTTTTAAAAAAGTTTAATACATTTTTATTAAGTTAACTAATCATTGCATTTATTATCACACTATACATTAACCATTTTTGATGTTTTTAAACAATTTGTAATTTTACAGGATTTCACATCGATATTCTTATCACTTTTGTTGTTATTTTTTGCTTGTTTTCAATTAACCAAAGCTTTATGCTTAATTTTAGTTTAATTATAAGTTTTCTTATACCCGGTGTCTCAATATGGATGTATTAGAAGTATATGAATAAGTATTTATCAGAATTAATTCAATTCGTTTTCAACACCTTCTAAAAAATTTTATCCACTTTTCCTTACCAATTAATCACCTGACTAAAATTGGAATTTTTCATGAAATTCCCTTTGGAAAAAGTCAACCAAAATCTCAAGTTGTGCAAAAGAATCTTAATAGTATATACCGTATAAAATGGAAGCTCAGTATTATTTATTTCAATTTTGGTGGATGCTGGAAGCAAATGCATAGCAGATATTTCTAGCACTTGCACTTGTCAAATCGTGTGTTCATAAATTTATTTAGATTAATTACATAACTTGGGAAATATGCTTAAAAATTGTTTTTCGATAAATTTATTGCAAACATACTTACCAGTGTATAAAATATTGATCATATAGTACATACATAATTTTTGCACGCCTCTATTGCTTTGAGCAAGGTGTAAAATAGATAAAAATGATTTAAAAAGGTGCCATGCAATATTATAGTGAATTTCTCAATTATTGACACTGTATCAAGTGCAATGAATGAGGTTTAAAATTTCAGTATTTTTAGACACTTTTGATCATGAACTATAAATTATGTTTTCACTTTTTGACTTTGCAATTTCAACTTGAGCAATTGCAATTTAAATAAAACTTATTTCAATGTTATTTATTATAGTTGATATTACTAAGAAAAGAAAGAAGAGTAGTTAACACTTGTCAGTCAACCCCTACTCTGAGTACCACCAGAGAAGGGAGTAGTTCTTTCGTTTCGGAATGTTTCATAAAAATCCAACAAGATCCCAACGAGTTGCGGAAAATTAAAAAAGTCCAAAGTTTCTTCCGTGGGTGGTTATGCAGGAGAAGATGGAAACAAATTGTAGATCAATACATTAAAAGTCCTCATGCGGAGAGCATGAGAAAAAGAAACAGTTTAGTATTTAGAATGGTCGAAGCAGAGGAAGAATACATGGAACAAATGGAAGTGCTAGTTTCTTGTTTCTTGCGACCCTTCAAGATGGCCGCCTCTTCGAAGAAACCAGCCTGTACGCACGAAGATGTTAATTCTATTTTTCTAAACAGCGAAACAGTATTATTCCTTCATCAAATTTTCTTGAAAGGACTTACATCGAGACTTGAAAATTGGCCTACATTAGTTTTAGGTTAATATTCCTTCTATTATTACAAAATACAATCAAGAGAGGAAATGCGTAAATTTGAGTTTTGAAAATATCCAGAAACTGGTCAATGTTTTTAGCGTTTTTCTTTGCCATTGTAATGGCATTATCATCAATTTCTTTAAACCTATTTTAATTGAAACCATTCGATTTTGATTTATAAAATAACTAAATAAGTTAAATTTGCTATGCTCACTATGGAAGACAATCATTTTCGAACATTGGTCAAGGCAATAATATAATTCTTGTAAACCATTCCAACTTGTTGATGAAATTACCAAAACCTTTCAGATTTTAATGTCTTCTTCTTATTATTATTCTTCTAGAAGATCCGTTGATCTGTTCTGTAACTGATTATTCTCATTTTCCTGCGATAACGAGTTCCAACTATTTTTCCATTTTTTTGGTGGTCTTTGGGGGGCGGGGGGGGGGCGTTGTCCTTTCAGTTTCAACATTTTTCAACATTTTCCATATCTTTCTTTGCGCTCCGTACATATCTTTATTCCATCTCATTAACCTCTGGTACGAATCACAGCTTCGTTGGTCTCTGAGGCTAAGCGTTAACGCGCCTGATGCCAATGACTTCTCTTGCTGCGTTATCCATTGCTTTTTGTATTTCTCTATGACTACTGTTGGTTTCCTTATTTTAATCGGTTGTTTTATTCTGAGTTTAGCCAGTACCAGATTGTGGTCTATTTCAAGGTTTGCAGATCACTGTCTGACGTCCAGGATTTGGGCTGGATTGATTATCCGATTCGTTATTAATAATCTATTATGGACTTTTGTTTTCTAGTGTTGTTGAATGTGAATTTATGGTGTTCTTTGTGTGGGAAGAATATATTGTTTATATGTAATTCGTTTCTGACGCACAGATCTATGAGCAATTCTGAGTCTTCTATGCTTGCGTTTAGGTCCCCCATCACTAAATTTATCGACTTCTTCTTTTGGTCTTAATGTGCCGGGTGTGTAGGTGCTTATTATGTGTAATTGGTCAGTGTTGTAATTTAGAACAACGATGAGAATTCTGTTATTGATATAATTTTATCTCTTCAATGCTGTCCTCATATTTTCCGTTTAGCAGTATCCCTACTCTGACCCTTTTTCGGTTTGCCGCTGTACACTAGCACATACTTTGCATATTTCAGTGTACCCTGACCCCTTTTTCTTTGGCTCATATATAGCACATATATCGATGTTATGTTTTGTCATCTCTAGAATAATTTTTTAGTCCTTTCCATTCCAGGTAGTTATGTTCCAGCAGCCCACTCTTGTTATATATTGTTTCTTCTTCCACATTCGTTTCCCTTCTTGTGCATGGTTCGTCATCGTTAATTCCAGTCCTAGTTCTGATGATGGACCATCAGTCCTATGAGGCTTAATTTTTTTTTTACCTCGGGCAGGTTGCTAGCCTTACCCAGGGACCTTCCTCCTTTATCCGGGCTTAGGACCGGCAACAACATTGGGAAACCACTCAACATCACCCCCCCATGCTGTAGGTGGAGTTAGATTTTAATGTTTCTCAAAAATTCCAAATCAGCATCATTTGGAATTTTTGACCTCTTCTAACAGTTCACGTGTTTAGAAAACTTTCATTAAGATTAGATATGTCAGTGTTTTGCAACAATTTATATTTATCCACTAGAAATATAGCCAAAGCTTAGAGCATAATGGAAATTACTAAAGTTTTGCTACAGAGTCACTCGTCAAACTAATTCTTCCACGTTAATGCTGAAAGCTGATCACATTTACCAACTTGCGCACTATGAAGATCTGCATCGTTGAAAAACTTTCTCCATTTCAGCATCTTCCTTACATAAAGAAACAGAGCAAACTAGCATGAGGCGAAATATTGAGTGCAAAGTGGATTTTCCAGCATCATTTTTTCCATATACAAATCAATACTCAGTGTACGTCATACAGCTAGCTATATTGGAAAACTTTGTATATTTAATTAGTGTCCCTTTTATGAAAAGAGGTTTCACTATTGCAGAATTCTTGAATATTTGGCTATTCATAGGTTCCAATTAAATAATCTTTCAATATCCGTTTAGCAAATCTCTCATCGTAGCGTTAAACTATTAAATATAACTTGAAGCAGCATCAAATTTTTACTCAGTTTTTCTCAGAGGTAATTGACACTTGTACTATAGGCGAATGTAGGATTTGATATCTTAATAAAATACAATAACTATTTGGGATGTTTTTATGTTTTTATTTCGGCATAATAAATTAATAAGAGACTTTTTGATTATTGAAAGGGCTTTAAATGCAACAATTTTTGCCTCTAAAATAATTTACTAACTAATAACTGAATAACTTTGGGGTGGAGTGGGTCGGGTGTTGTAGCTTCACAGATCACCTGCTTAATACTGGATGATTAACGGTAAATCTACTGCTACTAATATGTCAGTCAAGTCAATACTACATACTTTCAATCAAGTGTAACATACCAATACCAAGTAAACTAAACACTAAATATAAAGAGTATAGTTCGTATGATTACCATCTATTAGTGGAGAACCTATTGGTTGTTTGTTACATCCTTAGCCTTGAATTACCATAATTTTAAAATATAAAAATCAACCTCTTTCTTGATTATTTTTAAAACTCAGTCTCAGATTTGTCAAACGTATGCGAACTTCTCTGCAGATACCATTAATAACATAAAATTTACTATCTTATAGGTGATTTATTTACAATGTTATTGCCAATGTTGAGTATTTATCAAGAATATGTTCGAAATCATCATTACTCTTTACAAGTGTTAACTGAATGCAAGCAAGCAGCCCCTTTCGCAACTTTGTTAAAGAAACTGGAAGATAAACCAACTTGTCGCGGGAGATCTTTAGAAGCATTTTTAACATTCCCTATGCATCAAGTTAGTTATTAACAGTTACATAACTAACTTATCATAGCTTTATGCAACTTTATTTTTAGGTTCCTCGTTATATTATAACATTGCATGAACTGCTAGCGCACACTCCACATGACCATGTAGAAAGGAAAAGTTTACAGGACGCCAGGCAACAGCTAGAAGATTTGTCACGACAGATGCACGATGAAGTAATAAAATAATATTTAGATAAGTAAAAAAGCATGTGAAGTATATGAGAAATTTTAATGAAAAAAGTGTTTTAACCCTTTCCAGCGAGTAAGCAAGTAAATGAAAAAAAAAGACAGAAACATCTTTATAACATATGAAAACCAACAAAACAATATCTTTATCTGACAAACGCAGGGCAATTTTGCAGATATAGTAGTACCACTTAATTCTTCGTAAAGTAAAGTATAGTGACATGTGCAAGGCTTGATCGGAATCTTTTCCCTAATGCTATTTTTGGCTTGTACTTATTAAGAAACTGAAGTGACATAGACTTGTTTCTCATTGGAGTTTCAATTTTTCAATAAACCCGGTCACGACAGCAATTCGAAAACTGTACAAGTTTATTTTATTCGCGACATTTCTTTGACTGAAAATGATATAGCAATTTATAACACAACAATTACGTTAATAAAGTGGCAAAAAAATGCGTGGCCACCACTTCTGACTTTTCGGTCAATTTCGTAACATTTCTTCAGTATGTCAACTTGGTTTGGTCAACATGTTCCATATTTAAGCATTTTGGAACATGTTACATTTTAATTTTCACCATATTTATATTTTCTTGACACATACTGCACTTCAGACGGATTTTCAAAATTGCTTCCCAAATAAGCAATGTTTCAGTACATGATATGCCAACATGAATTGACATCCAATTAAATTTACCAACGCTTGAGTTGTTTATCTCTCTTGAAAGTCTTTGGCATGTCCTTTCTCGATTTTCTGATTATTACAGTTGCATAAATCTTGTCATTTTTTAATTATCTCAATAAAAAAAAAGTGACCCAAAAAAGTTGTTATAGTATATGGTGACTTTTGCCAACTAAGTCAACGTGTAAGGTCTTTAAGAATTCTTGGTCCTAGTTCTTTTTGAACTGTATTGTTAACTTTGCGGTATAAATTCGAAACTGATCAATATAACTAAATTTATCTGTCTATGCCCGTACTTTATATCACCACTTTACGAGGATTTTGTCATATATTGACGCACCAATGATCAGTCTTTGAACATTATCATGGATACTGTTTCAGTAATATTATCAAATGGAAAGAAAAGTTTTCTGATTCCTTCGAAATATTATTTGGCCCAAAGTGCTCCATAAAGGACACTACATTCATATTTATTATTGTTAGGAGTTTGAATATTTTGTTGCCATCTAAACTGCGTGCGGATCGCATTTGTGCTGAAGAAAGATTGTTGTGTTCGTCGTAATCTTCATCTTGTTCCCCAAGACCAAAATTATTGCTTTAACAGCAACATCTTGTAAAATTTTATTTTCAGGTTTTTCGAAATAACAGTTGCTAAAAATATATACTTGCCGTTTTTTTTTTTAATTTTGATTATTATTTATATACACCGAAGACGGGCATAACATCTAAGCAACCTACTCGATAACGAACAGTAAGAAAATTGCCATCAAGATTTAGCAAATATTGTTTTCAATTATATTCAATAGATGTCGCCATAAGTCGCCAGAACTGCTGTACACTATACTACCATGCACGCACGAAAAACTAAGTAGTTTTCAAATAAATGTGTGAAAATTTCGCATACTAGCTTTGCCACTAAGCCCGAAAGGGTTAAATAATTTTAGATTGCCATTTAGTTTAGTGATTATAACTAAATTTTTGAATCTGCAACTCTTTAGCACAAAATAATATTTTAATTTTTCAGGTTTCAGAAACTGAGAATTTAAGGAAGAATTTGGCTGTTGAAAGAATGATTGTTGAAGGTTGTGACATATTATTGGATGTTAATCAAGTTTTTGTTAGACAAGGTGAACTTTTAATTCATTCACCTGAACTATTATCAGAATTCAATTTTATTTTGTTTTATAGGTAACTTAATACAGTTACCCTCTGAAAAAACCAAACATTCAAAGAGTAAGCTACATTTTACTAAAAGTGAAAAAGAAAAAGAATCTTTGCGTCAATGTTTTCTATTTTCTAATCACCTAATCATAGCTACAAGGTACGAAACATTATAAGATTGATGTTAACACTGAACATTGCATAACACTACATTGTTTCCGACTTTCACCAGTTGAATTTAATAATTATTAGACAATACGGAAAACATTCCTTCTTCCGGGATGACTATTATGACCTTAATGACCGTTATATTTATTATCCTTCGTAACACTATATTTCCAAAACTTTCATTTTTTGAAATCTTCTAATTTTTCATTTCATATTACACCTTTAACTTTCGACTTTTCAGTTGACTTAGTTTACCAAAAAATTCTAAATTCACAAGGTGCAAGTTCCGAACTCTGCGGATGATTATCTAAAACTAAAGTTGATACCGCCAGAAACTCTACGTGCAGGAAGAAACTAAGTATCCATTCTACCGATTTGACGCAATTCTTCTGTATTTATAAGACCAATTTGTGCTATAAGCAATACTTCTTCGATTTCAAAATACCTTCTCTTCTTAAAAGATTACGTTTTCTTCTTAAAGGCATTTCCAGTGGTCCTACCGTTATAAATATTCAAATTCTATTTTAGACATTTAAAGATTTATCATCTTAAATTGTTAAATCAAAATCCAAATTTGCCAGAATCAAGCTCGCAAGATCACGTTTTCTTCTTAAATGCAGTTCCAGTAATCCGTTTGTTACAAATATTCAAATTCTATTTTAGAAGTTTAAAGATTTATCATCTAAAATTGTAAAATCAAAGTTCAAATTCTCCAAAATCAAGCTCTTCAATTATTTTGCTGAATGAGTCATCGATAATCATTGTCTGTTTACCCTGAGCTATAGGAGAACTAAAGACATTTCGATATAACTTTGAGTCATCAAAAGAATATACACGTTCAGACACGTACGATAACATTTTTGTAGTGTTCAACATATATATGTATTAACAAAAAACTTCATTTTCAGAGCATCAAATGGAAAATTACATTTAGTACCAGATATTGGTAAAATACCCCTTGCAGATGCACTATTAATCGAAGATCCCAGTGAAAATCAAGAAGATGAAGGTAACGCACGTGACATAAAGATACAACATTGTATTATTTTTAATTTAATGCCGTGTTCCAGATGCTCCTTTTTCTCCCACCCATGAGGCATCTGGAGTCACTGAAACAGCTACCACAAGTACTCAAAACAGGGACTTTAAGTTGATCGTTGAATTGAAAGTTAACGCTCTGCAATCTCACGTAAGTCAAACACTACTTCCACCAAACATGTCGACATTAGTAACAAATTTCTTTTTATTAACAGTCATTTCATCATGAACAGGTAGATTTTCTGTCCTTTCTTCCTTATTTGTTATGATTATGTATTTTGAATGATATGTCTTTCTTTCTTTAAAATAAAACGCGTATCATACCTATTTTTTCTTATTGGATTTGTTAGTGTAAACAGTAAAAAGAAAACTGCAATAATATGCTGCCATTTTGTGACTACACAAAGAATTAACTGACAAAGAAAAATTATAAATATTGGGGCAGTTGAAATTCGTTTTAAATAACCTAAAATTGTTTTCAATTTGGTAGAATATTATTAAAGCATTAAAAATATCTTGTATCTTCTTTCTTTCAACGTGCTTGAAAAAATATATATAAATCAATGTATGTAACAGAAAAAATATATTTCTAGCTTGAATAACACTATAATTTTTTCTATTAAGTGTTTCACTAAAGTTTGGATTGGTATAATAACTAATTATTTTTGTTATTGCTGCATGCAAGTGTTCCTTGTATTTTCTTATTGCCTTGTTTGAAATTACTTGCTGTGCCTGCAATATTGTATATATAACATTACACAGTATCAGTAATTTAAATACAATAAAATACCTATTTAACTTACACAGAAGGACTCCAACATACACAATATAACTCGTTGATCTCTTAAATGCTTAGCATTCTTTTTAGAGTTGGGCTTGTTTGCCATAGCCTAGGAGATAGCGTAGCAATCGCTGATTTTACTTGACTAACATATGATAACCATAACAAGAGGATATCATGTGTTAGCCTCTTGAATATTTAATGGAAGATTGTTCACATATATAACGAAAAGCATGGGACCAAGTATTGAATCTTGCACCACACCACATTTCATATCCAAGGGCAGAGATCTAGTTTTTCTGCATTCAGTTATTTGAACTCTATTCGAAAGGTAGGATTCTAGTAGATGAAAGGTTTTCCGCTGATTCCATAGTATTCTAATTTGTTTAATAATATCTCCTGGCTAACCGAGTCAAAAGCCTTTGTTAGATTTAGCATACTTATCTCTCATATCTATCCTCGTCAAAGGCCTTGTAGATATGCTCTACCACGTGTAATATACCACTTGTTGTTCATTCTGAAGCCATGCTGTTCTGGCCTTAGATAGTCGTTTTCTTCAAAGCATTTACTTAGTATTAATGCAATGATCTATTCAGACACCTTGGATTTGTTGGTAGAACACTTATTATATGAACGTGTATAATATGCCTAATTGTATGACCTACACAAATAAAATAAAATTATTATTATTATAATTATATTAAATTATTATTATGTTGTTACGTCGAACTTCAAGTGAAGCAATTGAAAATTCCGTCAGTAAGGGGCTATGAATAAATCCACTATATGGAAGAACTCTACGCTCTTTATACCATAAGCACTTTACAAATCGTCTTGAAACATTCTCTAATGAAAGCTTATGGGTTTGGTAATATGGATTTCATACAAGTACAGCATATTTCATTTTAGAGCGTACAAAATCCTGCTAACTGCAACCACTGTATCCTGAACATGATTGTTAAAAGTCAACAAAATAAACACTAAAATCACGGATAAACTTCCGATGCAAGAGACTAATAATCTTGATAGTTTTCACGACTCAATAGCTTAGATGCTGTAACCAAATAATTCATACCAATATCTACGGTTATTTGACACTAATAGTCTTACTAATTTCAGTTTCACAACGTACACTGGGCACCTGTTAAAGCAAACTAACTGCTCGAATTATTTGGAATGACACACTTATTAATATATTGTTGTATACAATGTACCGGGTGGCCAACTAAGAATGGCCGCCGGCTATATCCCAGAAACCAGTAGTCATATTGCTTTCGGGTAAAAAAATTTCAAGTATAAGTGCCCAAGAGAAAATGCTGGAAATTATTTTGGAGTTTGTAAAATGTCCGATAGGGGGCGTACCAGTCAGGATCAATGTTAAAATTTAAAATTCCTTCATATTTTTACAAATTGAGAGGTATTGAAAATGTCCAAATTTTATTCCTTGCACAAACTTTAATACTTTTAGTCTTGCACATTTTTAACTATCTAGTGAAATAAAGTGGTGTTAGGCCAAAATTTGAACTGCCCCTCATATTTTTCTTTAAAAAGACTAGGATTACTCCCGTTTGGCCTAACCGATTTGAACAAGTTTGATCTCATTTAAAAGAGCGTTATTTGCTCTATAAACTTGTGTTTTTGTATCTCGGTCTTTTGCCGTCACCGGTAGATGGCGTTAACTGAAACATAAGCAAATATTAGGCTTTTTTTCAAACAAGTTAAATACAATGATATGTTTCTTTTGACGTAGGCTAATAAAGAATTAAAACCTCAACATTTCATTAAAAAAACCAAATTTGTATGTTTTTTAGAACAGGAGATATCAACAAAAGTAGATTGAAATGCATGAATTCTATTTTTTGTTTTGTTTTCTTCAGTCAAATTCTAACACGCAGACCAAATAATAGAATTTCACAAAAGCGGAACAAAATTTAAAAGGCCTATAAATATATTAAACGAAAAAAAATATATACCATTTCGTTAGTTCCTGTTTAAGGAACCAAAATTACATGAATGTAATTTTATGCTAAACATTCAAAAAACATGTATTTAAAATTTTCGTATACTATCATTTACTATACTAACAATTAATACTAACACTATCAGAATAAAACTAATATTAAACATTAAAATAACTACAGTTACATAACTATAACTAGGATTGGTTTGTAACATTTTTAATGAGGGCTTAATTATTCAAAATGCCGCCTATCATTGTTAATGCAAGCCTGCAACCTTTGCCGCGTGGATAAAACAAACGTTTTGATTTCCGCCTCCGACATGTCTCGTACTGCTGCTGTAATTTTCTTCATTATATTTTGTCTTGTTGTAGGCCAGTCTTAAAAAACAATGTCCTTAACTCTCCCCCATAAATAAAAAACTGTGAGATCAAATTTATCCAAACTTGTCAGACGTTGTTTTAGGTAACTTACTATTATAAAGTATTACTGTCGTCTATGTGAAACGGTATCGAATAAAAATGGCCATGACTGGTAAAGAGACAATAAATGGATTAAGCTTACGGGAACCGAGTACGGAAAGTTAAAAACAACCGTTATGCTTAATGCTTAAAAATATTAAAACAAACTGCAGGAGATAAAGCAAATCTAACAAAGGTCTTATAAAAAATCTCTAAATAATATTTATTTTATTTTTAACTTAAAACTATCAATGCTTACTTGTGATTTTTCAATGTATATTGGACCGTAGTTCTACAAATTCCCAACTCTCTACTTATGGTTCTGGTCCCCACATGTGGATTAAATTCAATATATTCTAGGACTTTTATAGCATTTTCTTCGGTTCGGACAGTAGGTTGCCTTCTATACCTACGCTAACCTACGAAAATTACTGCTGGCGTAATGTCGTCTTCCAGGGAACTGCATAGCATACAAATATTTATTATTTTGACAACTCCTCGTTTTAACACAATGAGAGTTATTCTTTTACTTTTTCACAACTTACTAATTTTATTTTTAATGGTATATTTTTTGGATTAAAATAAGTATTGAAAATAATCTTGCTTTATTAAATAGGGTCTTCCAAAATGGTATAACATTTTTCTTGATTATAATAATAATATTATAACAGTGTAGCTCTTGTTGAGCTTCATAAAAAAAATGAGGTGTGGCCACCACACGACTTTCCTATACATATGAGCGTTTCAAATTATAGAATTTTAAGAATTTTTTATACAAAAATTATTCAAAATCCTATTCTAAGTACTTCTATTCTCTTAATAAATCTCTATAGAATGTATACTTTGCAAGATATTCGAAAAAAAGTGCTACTCGCTAAGAGTAAAAGTGCCACTTCCGGTCCGAATTTTGAAATTTCATGTATACAAAAAATATCGCAAATTCAACTCTAAATACTTTTATACTCTTAATAAATATATATAGAATGCATAATTTACGACATATCTGCAAAAAATCGCAATTCGGTAAGAGTAAAAGTGGTACTTCCGGTCTGAATTTTGAATTTTTTTTTATACAAAAGATATTTAAAATTATCATTTAAATACTTTTATACTCGTAATGTACCTGTCTAGAAAGCATGACTTGCGAGATATTCGCAAAAAACTGATTTTCGATAAGAGTAAAAGGCCTACTTCCGGTTGGAATTTCGAAAAACTGTTTTAAAGATAATTTGTCTCAAATTTAATTATGAGTGCATTTCAATTCTTTATAAATTTGTTTAAACTTAGTAATTGACGAAATATTCACAAAATTCGAATTTTTCACTGAAGTAAACTGCTACTTCCGGTCTACCGATTTTACTGAAAAACTAATCAGATCTCCAGAGGGAGATTATACACGTAAATACAAAATTTGGAATTGATATCTACAGCGGTTTGACCGCTATCGTGGTCACACACAGACAGACATTTTTTAAAAACCACTTTTTCGGTATCAGGGGACTTCAAAACGTGGACATCTGCAAAAATCTCGAGGTCGAAAATTTTCATCATCACAATACTCCTTATACTACGTATAAGAAAGTAAAAAGGCCAGTAAAACAGGAGAATTCATGCATTTTCACCTATTTTTGTCAATGTCTCCTGTTCTAAAAAACATACGAATTTGTTTTTTTTACTGAAATGTTAAGGTTTTAATTCCTTATTAGCCTGTGTTAAAAGAAACATATCATTGTATTTAACTTTTTTGAAAAAAAGCCTAATATTTGCATATATTTCAGTTAACGCCATCTACCGGTGACGGCAAAAGTCTGAGACACAAAAACACAAGTTCAGTTTGTAGAGAAAATAACGCTCTTTTAAATGAAACCAAAGTTGTTCAAATCAGTTACGACAAACGCGAGTAATTCTAGTTTATTTAAAGAAGCATTTGAACTGTCCCCACCACTTTATTTCACTAGATAGTAAAAAATGTGCAAGACTAAAAGTATCAAAGAATGTGTAAGGAATAAACTTTAAAGATTTTCTATACCTCTCAATTTGTAAAAATATGAAGAAATTCTAAATTTTAACATTAATCCTGACTGTTACGCCCCCTTGCGGACATTTCACAAACTCCAAAATAATTTCCAGCATTTTCTCTTGGGCACTTTTACTTGAAATTTTTTTACCCGTAAGCAATATGACTACTGGTTTCTGAGATATAGCCGGCGACCATTCTTAGTTGGCCACCCTGCAATTATATGTCAACCTATAACAAACAGATGTGACTGCTATACATTACTTAGTTATTTAAATCGCGACATTAATTCTTTACAGAAAAATAGCTTAAAGTGTAATTACTAGTGATGCGGCTGTGACCACTGAAAAGTTGTATTTGTTGATATTCAGAGAATTTTGTTAATTTAAAAACGGAATTCTTTATATATTTATATGTGAAATACAAGTGCTGGACATGTTATCTACAGCTACTTGAGAGAAATATATAAAAGTTTAAACACATTCTCACACCATATTTTACAAAATACATAACACATTCCTATAAATCGTATGAAACGTTATAAAATTTGCAAAATATTCATTCTTAATACTTGCTTTAGATTCCCGAAAGTAATAATTCATACGATTGTTGTAATTTGTGATTTCTTTCTATCTACTTATGTAGTGTTCTTTTTCAAGCTTTCGATTGCTGTGTAATTTTGAATTTAAATGTTACCCCTACTGAAGGAATTATAATTTTCATTAACTAAATGATTCAGGTTTGTGTCCATCTGCTAGCACCGACAGCACAAGAGAAAGCCGCATGGATATCTGATATAAGTCAATGTTTGGACAATGTACAGTACGATATGCTTCGACCATCAATGACAGACAACAGTTCAGTTACTTTGCCGCAATCCATCAAGAACGATCCGAAACTTTTTAAAGACGAGGCAGATATACGCTTCAGTAGGACACTAAATTCTTGCAAAGTACCGCAAATAAGATATGCCACACCAGAGCGCCTCCTCCAACGATTAACTGGTAATTCTAACGTTAATCGTTCATTGAAAGATTAAATCCATATAAACTGGAATGAATCTTTTCGTTGTCATTTGTTCTTATACTATACTTCTTCTTGTCAAAATGCATGATTTTCCTCTATATATCCCTGACCAACTTTCTACATATCATTTTAAGGTACAAACTGTGTTAAATGTCTAATATTTACACAAAAATATATATCATAACTCTCTATTTCAGATTTACGATTCTTATCTATAGATTTCTTAAATACATTCTTGCTGACTTATCGAGTATTCACTGACGGTGTAACAGTCTTGGATGCTCTTAAAAAAGTATTCTACAATACCGATGCGGAGCAGCAAGGATCAGTTATGTCCTTGGAGGCTATGACACCTAAAGATGATAATACATTACACCTTTACCATGATCGGAGACGAAGAAGCAGTGCATCGCCCAGGCGAACTAGTGGCGCTAGTAGTGTCTCAGGTTATGGTTCTGATCCTAGTGAAAGAGACAGATCACACAGTTACGATTCGCAAGGACATAAACATTGGAAATCAACATTGCATAAATGTAATTTACTAAAAGAACATTTCGAATTTTGAACGATAGCATCTACGACACTTGACTAAAACATTACAAAAGCTATTAGCAAATCTATTTAATAGGTTCTACTAGAACCTATTAATGATCTGCTCTGGAACCGTTCTAGAGCAGATAAAATCAGAAAATCTATATTATTCCATTTTTTTTATCGAAGCCCAAGGACACCTTTTAGAAAATTTTGCCTTCTTATTTCTTTAATGACTTCTTTTAGCCGCACAAGAATTGGAGCATATTATTCTGCAGTTCTAGAAACGCCTTTGTCTTTCTAATCAATTAATTAACAGAATTCCTTCTGATTCACAAAAAGCAGTCATGAATTTTTCTGCCAATTGCCACACTTTTAATATCTTGGATGGTGGAGTGCCTTTTTGACAAGGAATCTTGCTTGGACTCGTGTTCATAATGATGAATCCAAATTTCCGCGAATTTTCTCCATATTTCACACTTCCTGTCCCATTATGTTTCTTGGTCGACTGACGCGATTGTGTTAAAACTTGATATTTATATTAATAAAGAGTATTAGAATTATCTGTACAGAATCTCTTCTTATTATTATTCTTCTTCTAGAAGATCCGTAGATCTGTTCTGTAACTGCCATCGTTTGGGTGATTTTCCGAGGGAGAGGGAGGCGTTGTGCTCTAGGTTTCCCTTCCAATGCAATACAGACTATTCTGTTTGTGTCCACCATTTTTATCTACTCGTGCCAGTGCCTACTCCGCTGTCTTCCCCATCTTACGACGTCTTGAACTGCGCATGTCTAGCTAATGTCACAAAGAGCTTTGCCTGCTATTGTCCTCAGAATCTTCATTTCGGATCATGGCATTATTCTTTTTGTTTTACTGGTGTCAGCTCTAATTTCGATGCCGTAGGTCATTACTGATCTCATACATGTTTTATAAATGCAGATTTTGCTTTCTATTTTCATGTAATTATTCTTCCATATAACATCGTATAGATATTCAGAAATTTCGACCGGTTTATTAACCTGGCTTGTAAGATCATTTGCCAGATTTTTATGTATTCGACAGATTTTCAGTGTACAAAAATTGACGCTATCCAATTTCTCAAATCAACAAGCAAGCCATGTCGCATTAGCTCTCTTGTGTCCGATTTCAGCATTATTTCTTGCAAAGGAAGTAAATGGATACTGTCAAATATTATGTTTACTTCTTATAATCTTGTGTAGATATTGCTATTCCAAATTTGTTCCGTAATTACAGAATTCATCACGCTATCATCGATTTGAAAATTAATACCCCGTAATTTTAATCCAGTTTCTAGAATTACATTCTTTCATTCACGTAACAGAGGATATATCTGACACAAATTTCAATTTTTGTTGAAATTAAACAATTCAGTGTTTCCATAGGTTAACAGTTATAATGGAGTTTATTATTATGTAAATGTTCGCGTTTTTTTTGTTTCAATATCAATTTGATTCTCGTGTTGAAACTCCATACTTTACAAGTGAAATAAAATTTTCACAATGACTTCAAACATATACGTGGTAGGTGCCATAAATTCTCGGCCTGATACACAAAAAAGAAACTTGGAATAATATAGGATTTTTTGTTTTTCAGTGTCATCTCCCCTAACTTCTATACATTTATTACAACGATTAATTAATAATTCGATACCCTTGTAAAAATAATCTGAAGTTTTTGCGTCAAAATGTTCTATAACAGCTGCTTGCAACTCACTGTCGTCCTTAAAACTACGTCCCCTAAGGTCTTTTTTTAAATTAGAAAACAAAAATGAATCACAAGGAGCCATATCCGGAGTATACGGTGGATGTACTAATTCTTGACAGCCGCATTTGCTGATGGCAGCTTGTGAAATGGTGGCAGTATGGACGGGAGCATTGTCGCGCAATAATCGCACATCTTTTGTCAATCCTCCACGACGTTTTGTACGAATATTGTCGCTTAATTTATGCAATAAACACGCATAATATGTGCCGTTCACACATGTATTGCGCTCTTTAAAGTCAATTAGCAAAATGCCCTCAAAATCGCAGAATATTGTGGCCATCACCTTTTTCGTTGATTGAACGACTTTCGCCTTTCTGGGACGAGGTTCATCAGGTCGCCGCCATTCCATGGACTCCCTTTTCGATAGAGGATCGTAAAGCAAAACCATTGTTTCACCCATGTGACAATGGACTCCAAAATCGGTTTTGGGTCGTCTCCACACATGTTTAAAAACGACTGTGCACATTCGACTCGACGTTCACGTTAGAGAGCAGATAAAAGTCGCGGTACTCATCTAGCACTAATTTTATTCATACCCAAATGGTCATGGAGAATTCGGCGAACACTTGTTTCGGAAATGTTTGTTATCACTGCTAATTCCTTCACTTTCAGATTTTCTAGCACTGAATGTTCAATAATTGAAATTTGTTGAGGCGTTATCACATCAATTGGTCGACCCGACCGATGAGCATCTTCCAGGGATTCTTGTCCCAAACGGAAACATTTTGCCCAGTTTTTTACAGTTTAATACGAAGGAGATGAAACGTAAACGCCATCTAAACGTTTTATTAAAAATTTTGTGACCGCCCGGTACTCAATTTTCGTTACTTCAGACATTTTCGTGCGCTATTCTTGTTGGTTGGCTGGTTACTAAAAACTACTAGGCTTCGAACCGTCATATTTATAGTGTACATCTCGCGTGTGTGCATGCATGACGTGACGGAGTTTGAACACGTTTGAACCTGTAAAGCCTGTCAGGCCGAGAATTTATGGCGCCTACCTCGTATGTTTAAAGCACTACCATCTTATCGCTCTGCTAGAGCTTCATCAAGTGATTAAATTCATAAATATTTATATACCTTATAACTAAGTGTAGTAATAAATACTTACTGCATTTAGTCAAGTGTCGTATTTTGTCGCTTTTTTATAAAGTAATAGTCATAATTTTCCCTGAATGTCATACATCCCCCCCCCCCATACAAAATACAAATTATAAAGTCAAATAAGTTTTGTTATTTAAACAGCATTTTCTTTGTAATTTAATATGGTTATATAGTTATTAACAACGAATGTACTTTTTTCTTACTTCCTATTGAACAAGGAAATACTTCCAACTTGATTTTTTAAACAGGATATCTTGTATATTTTTTCTTATTTTTGGATGAAGATAAAATGGACTATCTTCAGAAAAATTAACGCATTTTTTTTATTCAAAACAAATACATAATCCTTAAAGTCTATTGCTCAATCCATTGCTCCTTTTTTCCTTGAGTGCTTTTGTACATATCATTCTTGTTTTTCTAAATATCTGTTGGTCTTCATTCCTCTTTGATTTAATCATTCTTTTCCATTCTCTCTTTCCTTCCAAGTGTCTCTTCCACCGTCGTTGTTATGACGTCTTTTACTTCTTGCCATTCCTGTTCTATGCATTCCTTTTGAGGTATCTTATTAAGCTGGGTACATACATATATATGTCGTATCTAAACATAGTGCGATCTATCTATCTAACAAGCCTGTCCGGTCCGGACAGGCTTGTTAGATAAAAGACGGGCCGCGAGCGGGGCCCTAAAAAAGTTGGCCCATGCTCTAATTAAGTCTTCCAACTATACAGGTGTACCAAACGTCGATACCAATTTTCTAATTATAAAGAGATGCATACATTTTTTTACAGTATTACACTGACCTACCAATTCTATTATTAGGCAACATATATTAACTACACTTTGACAGTTTTTGACATGGTATATTAATCTTTTTAATAATGCGGCCGTTGTAGTACTTTACGAAAAATTCTCTCGCAAACAGTTCAAAATTAAGAAACATAAATTGTGAAAGAATTAGCTGATTGATAGTCCATGCTAATTTCTGATGCCCTTTTGGTGGTCCTATTTTGTATTATATTGGCAGGCACATGCAATTTTCAAATATTGCAAAGACTATTTCGACTTTTTCAAATTGCACTAGTTTTTGTAACGCTACCCGAAAAAATATGTGACCTTTCGGGTGTGTTGCTCTGCCCAGATATTTAATCAAAAAATGATCAATAGAAAGTACACAGCGTGTTCCAAAATTTGCACACTACGGTTTGAAGTAGCGATAAAGGAACATATTGGTCTTTTTGTAAAAGTAATTTTGGCAACACGTTTGATTTATCCTAATAATGGATAAGGTACTAGAGTTTCCCCTATCCATGGAAATAAGAGAGAATAATGAATTAAACAACAACAACGTTATCATATGTTTTTTCAGGTAAAATTAACGTAAAATGATTTTCTGGAAATGGTATAATTAGAAGAGTTATTAATTACAAACGTGGTTATAATTGTTCAAAATTGTTATCCCATTGATTATATCAAAAACAATCTTTAAAATGTTTTACAGTAATTTAGACAAACGACATCTAAAGTGTTAACTTGAATATTAATTTTTTTGAAATTAACAGCGATGGAATTTTTTCCATATTTTTCTCGTGATCTTTCGTCCTCACATACTAACGTACCATCCAGGTATTAGTGGGACACGTCGTATATTCTAGTATAAGAAAGACTATTTATTCTTGGTATCCTCATAAAGATAGACTACGTCTCCAATAGGAGAAATATTAGCACAGAAAAAGGTACTGGGACATCGTCATTCTTCAATTATAGTAAATGCTATGCAAGTCATATTACTTGGAATATAACTTTAGACTTTGGTATACGACAGCCTTAAAAAATTCTGCATCATTTGTACTGCAATTGATTTTCTCAACTATTCGTCTTGATAATTGCTAAAGATTATTTAGTCGATTTTGATACACTTGAATTTTTGAGTAAACCCCACAAGAATAAATGTAACAACGAACAATAGCTGAAAATATGGCATCGCATAGTGGTTGAAAATTGCATATTCGCGGCAAAAACTCCCTGCACATCACATGGGCCTGAACCACTATGTGCCACTCCAGTCTATTGAAGGTAGTTAATCAGTCTTCAGCGGAAAATATATAAATATACAGAATCAAGTTGGTAGCTTTTCCTGCGAAACAGGAAGTGACAAAAAAAGAAAATAGATACATACGTTCATATTATGCTAATTTAAAAAAGAATTGATTCTTTAAATAACAAATTTATTCGACCATTTGTGGAGTTTATAATTTAATCTATATAAAATTTAAAACGTTTTGATAATATGTATATTATCTCTTTCAAATAAGTAAAATATCAACACATAAAAATATTTATATTTATTTAATACTTTTATACTAATATACAGGGTGTTTAAAAAAGATGCGGCAATATTAAAGGGGTTGATTGTCCAAGTCATTTTATACAAAAAAGTTTATAATAAACACGGTCCGCAAACGCTTCGTTACCGATCTATAGCGTGTTGAAGTTTAATTAAAAGAAACAGTAAAAATTAGATTTCTCCAAGACGGCATTAAAGATCATAATGAAATTTTAGGCGTGTTATTTTTCAAGAAAAAAATAGAACGCCGCTGATTTCTCTAAAAATAAAAATATGTTTCTCTTCTTTGTTTAATTTTGAAGAAAAAAGCTCTCTTAACTTTCTATCATACGACGTACCGTTTTTTAGTAAAAAAAACACATTTTAGTGCATGTACATTTATTACAGAATTTTTTTTTTAAATAAATTAATAATATTTTACCATACCAACAATTTTAGCAAGCAAAAATTACAATAACTGTGCAAAGTGACCACCTCGAGCTCGGATGCAAGAATCCAATCTTCTCCTCATCGACTGGCGAACTCTCTCAAAAACACCAGGATCGGTTTCAATTGCGTTGCACCCAGCAATGATTCGATTTCTTAAGTCTTCTACGTTTTCCAATGGAGTAGCGTACACCAATGACTTCAAATGGCCCCACAGGAAAAAAATCCAGGGGATTTAAGTCCGGGGATCGTGCAGGCCATAAGTGTGGTCCACCTCGGCCAATCCAGCGATTTCCGTATGCTTGTGTTAAGAAATCACGAGTTACTTGACTAAAGTGGGCTGGTGCGCCATCGTGCATATACCACATTGCATCTCTAATTGCTAATGGTACGTCCTCCAGAAATCCAGGGAGAGTGTTTTCCAAAAAGTTGCGATACACCTCTCCGGTTAGTCTCTAAACTAATTTTTACTGTTTCTTTTAATTAAACTTCAACACGCTGTAGATCGGTAACGAAGCGTTTGCGGACCTTGTTTATTATAAAAATTTTTGTATAAAATGACCTGGACAATCAACCCCTTTAATATTGCCGCATCTTTTTTAAACACCCTGTATATATACCTATATTATTTTTTTATGTATTAATGTTTTTACTTAATTGAAAATGCTAATCCACATATGCTCAAAACTCTGTAATTTCTATATTGTTTAAGTGCATCCTTATCCGTTAAGCCACGAAAAGAATTGTTATATATATATTTATTTATCATAAACATCCATTTAGTAAATGGCAATTTTTCTTTACAAACCTGTACACCATAGATGGACGATTAATATGTCACATATTACTTTGTCCAAACATAATATTCATTTTGAGTGATCTAACTTTCAGATGACGAAGAAGCACCAGAAACTGCAAGAGAAAAGATGGAATCGCATTTACTTAGGCCAAGCCCATCTAAGTCACAAAAAAGTGACAATTTACTTCCACCGACTGGACAAAAACAAGTGTCAATTCATGTAGAGGAATCATCAAATGATAACTGTTACTTATCAATCCCAAAAGTTACGACTTCGAGCAGCAGTGAGACATTAACAGGTACATGTATTGATTTGTCTTCTTGTCTTTCTACATGCAAAATCGACTTTTAAATCTCAGCAGATGTTACTGTTATAAGTGCACCATGTTCACCAAGTAACTTAAGCGCAGTTACATTGGTTGGTTCACAAAGTTCTGACTCCAATGAAAATCAAGAAAATCTGTGTGGAGCAGATGCTTCCGAAAGTTCAACTCCAACTCCAACTACATCTACATCAACTGTTATCGCAGCTAATCCTGAAATTCAGTCAGAAGACCCTCCAACCTTTCAAACTACTACAGACAAAAGAATGGAAAGGACAACCTCAGAAGAAGGTAAGCAAATTCATATTTTTATGTTTTATTATATACAATTAGCTTAAAGATTAAGGTTTATTAAGTCTTTCTTTAGGTGCTCTATTTTCTGGTTCAATGGTAAGTCCTTGCTTAGTCGCAGTACGTCAGCTTTTGGTGTTATGTTATGATCTGCTGCTAATGTATTATTATTATGAGTACCATAAGTCACGCCTATCCGGTGTGCACATATGTGCATTTCTCTGTTTACGGATCATCAGACGGATATGACGTTTTCTGTACTGACATGTATAGAGATTTTACCATTACTAAATTCTAACACGCACAAACTTAAATTAAAAATAATAGTTTCATGTAGATAGATATTATCTTTATCTATTAAATAATATTAAAAACTGAACTATTAAATCAAGCGATATATTATGTAACTAACTTGGGATTGATTTAAGGTATAAGATAATCTACATAAAGTTGAAATGATTTTCTTTTCATAGAATTTAAAAAAATAGTTCCTATTAACATTTTCAATTTGAAAATGTAAATTTCAATATTTATTTCTACGTAAACTTAGATGCGAAAACTTGAATACCCTGTATACAATTTTTAAAAAGCTCAAAACTTACATTTCGATAATATATACTCTCTTAAATAATAATGTCAAAACTAAGAAATATCTACAAAAATGATATTTCTTAGTTTATAATTTATTAACACACTGCACTACCATTACAAGTTTTTTTTTTTTTTTGAAAGAAATTTAATATTTCAACACTAATAATGCAAAGTTGCCTAAAATTTAAAATGAATTTCAAAAATGTTGTCAAATAGAAGTAACTCAAAGCAACAGAAAATTGAAAATATTTTAGTTAAAGGAACCCAATTAAACATGGTCTTTTCTTTTTCCCAGAATTGGTTTAGGTCTAGATATCCTCTTGCCTATTCTAGCTTGTCTAATAAACCATTTCCTAATACACCTGCATGCCCTGGCACCGGTCTGAAACTAATTTGCTTGAAGTTCGCCTACTGGTACAAGTTTTACATTAATTTTTAAAAGATTATTACAAATCTGCATCAGCAATGTCTGATTTGAATAATGACAACAACTTTAATATCTTCCAAGCCAATGAAATTACATCGACTGTCAGTTCTTAGATTTTTAGCTGACCTAATATCATCTATAGTGCCACCAAATAGATTTGAAGCCTGGAAAATATGTGAACTAATTCGCATATCATTCGTTCTTTCTGTGTTGGTTTTCGTGCTTTGTTATTTGTGTTTCATTTACTGTGTTATCTTTCTGTTTTATTTTTTGATTTTTGAATATTTAAAATTAAAGTTTTAGTTTGTTAATAATCGACGAAGGAGATACATGTTGAAACTCCATTATATATATATTATAAAACACAAGTGTATAGTTTCAAAATTATTATAATGTTTAACCCACTACATATGTTTCGCTACACTGTGGCTTCATCAGGTGGATGAAAATACCTCATCCACCTGATGAAGCTACAGTGTGGCGAAACATATGTAGTGTGTTATACATTATAATAATTTTGAAACTATACGCTTGTGTTTTATTATATATATATATATATATATATATATATATGTTTTAGTTTGTATACAAGGATCACTTTCGAATAACAGTAACGTGTAGAGGTAAGACATTCATAACCTCACTTTCATGTGAGAAGAGAACAGAATTTAGCGGTTGCAAATAAAGATTTCTTTTCGTTTTCTGTGTTTTTGTGAACATCTTTTTTTGTAAAAAAACATAGTTCAGGCCTATTGGGGATACCATGAAAACAAAAGCGCGCTTTGCATTCTGCGTCTAAGGTAGTGGGGAAAAGAGTGCAGCGTTGACGTTTTGTATGTCGCATAACGGTTATTTATAAATAAAAAGTTCGTATGAGCTTACCTGAAAAAAATCAACATTGTAAAATATTAATAAAAATAAATAATATCAATAACAATAGATTGTAAATTGTAGTATCTATTAATATTTGCTTCCAATAAATGATTACTTCGAAGAATCCGGCAAGCTTCTAAGTTCGTATCTTACCGACGGTGAAATTTTTATAATGCAATTTTGCTAATTAACAATATCAGTGTCGATTGTGAAGAATACAATTTTCAATAATTTAAAACTTGTGCTACTTAGAGAATATAACTATTTTTACATTTTGTAAGAAACGCTGACACTGTTGTTACAATACAAAATTTTTTTTGTCAGATTTTAGTTTTCTCTAAAACATTGCTCATAAAAAGCCACAACATGTAAAGTAAATACAAATCATGGTGAGAAATACTAAGAAGTACATCTTAAGTAATTAATAATCATAATAATAATAAAATATATTTATTGCAGAATAAAACAATAACTACAAATTACATAAAACTAAAGAAATACAAATCTTGTACGTACACCGTATAAAACATACGCATTTAAAATTCTGCAAATATATTCAATATATTTCAGGCAACCCGACATACGGCGTTCTATAATTTTTCTTAAGGAAAACCTCGTCTTAAGAAACGAACACGTTATAATTCTTTTAATTTCTTATACGTAGTATAAGGAAGTATTGTGATGATGAAAATTTTCGACCTCGAGATTTTTGCAGATGTCAACGTTTGAAATCCCCTGATTCCGAAAAAAAAAAAAATTCTGTGTGTGTGTGTATGTCAGTGTGTGTGTGACCACGATAGCGGTCAAACCGCTATAGATATCAATTCCAAATTTTGTATTTACGAATATAATCTCCCACTTGAGATCTGATTAGTTTTTCAGTAAAATCGGTAGACCGGAAGTATCAGTTTACTTCAGCCAAAAAATCGAATTTTTCCAATATTTCGTCAACTACTAAGTTTAAACAAATTTATAAAGAAGTCATGTACTTAAAATTAAAATTGAGAACAATTTTATTTAAAAAGTTTTTGGAAACTTCTACCGGAAGTAGGCCTTTTACTCCTATCGAAAATCAGTTTTTTGCGAATATTTCGCAAGTCATGCTTTTTAGACAGGTACGTTACGAATATAAAAGTATTTAAAACATAATTTTCAATATCTTTTGTATAAAAACAATTTCAAAATTCAGACCGGAAGTACCACTTTTACTCTTATCGAATAGCGACTTTTTGTAAATATGTCGTAAATAATGCATTCTATATATATTCATCAAGAGTAGAAAAGTATTTATTGCTAGATTTGCATTATTTTTTGTATAAATGAAATTTCAAAATTCAGACCGGAAGTAACACTTTAACTCTTAGGGAGTAGCACTCTTTTTCGAATATCTGGCAAGTATGCATTCTATAGCGATTTATTAAGAGAATGGAAGTACTTAGAATAGGATTTTGAATAATTTTTCTATAAAAAAATTATTAAAATTATATAGTTTGAAACGCTCATACGTATAAGAAAGTCGTGTGGTGGCCACACCTCTGTTTTTTTTTTTTTTTTGTATATAGAATAAGTCAGTTCGCTGTAATTTTGTAAAATTCTAATACCTTTATTTTCTATATTACATCAAATCTTCCTTAGGTACGTCATCTTTATCTACTTCCCCTTATATACTGTATTTATTTATGTCAAAAGTAAGCAACAAGGAAAACTATGAAAATTTGTACTTTTTTGCATTAACAAAAATTCAATTGCTAGGTTGAAAAAAATTCAACTTTGGGGGCGTAAAACTCTTGCTCTATAATGTACCAATTTAATTAACTGCGCTATTTCAGATTTCAATTCTATTTGGTTGGTCTATAGATATATCTCTAGAAGTTTAACTGTAACGAATATGATTGTAAATACAATTTTGTATAGTATAACATTGTTTTTATACCATCAATTGAGATATTTGGTTAGATACACTATATGATATATATATATATATGTATTGAAAAATTCAAAAGATTCTTGGTAGTAGTGATAATTTTTCAATACATTTGTATATTTGGCAAAGAATTGTAATATATTTTATATATATATATATATATATATTGTGATGTAAGCTATATATATATACTCACAGCTCGCATTTGAAATAAATGTTTTTATTTCTAAAAAAAACTTTTTTTATTCCAGAACCTGCTGAGGAACTGAATACCCTGTACAACAGATCTCACAGAGCTTCCTGCAGTTCAACTAAATCAGTGTCAATATCAGCCAGTGCAGTTCTTCATGTAAATATCAAATAGTTCCTAAGCAAATTTCATGTACTGCACAGCGTTTAAAGTTTAAATCAAGTAGTTACATTTAAAATATAATAGTTTTTCACTGATATAATGAATGGAACGATTACTTGCATATAGTTTATATTGCTATGTTTAACATTAATGAATTGAATGATTGCTTAACGCTTAAATTTCAAAATAAGTTAATTTTTAATTCACTATCCATATTAATTATATATACCTATACATTTACTTTTTCTACCAATCAATAGTTGGCATCACGTCTTTCCAGTAGTTGACGCACGGATTTAAGCTCCTTTAGGGTATGTTTTTCTTTTGTTTTTAAATATATTTTCCGTATTTTTTTCTTGTATCTCTCCTATTCCAAAAGACACACTGGTATGTATGCAATTATCTATTCACCGTAATACACGAGTACTTAAAAAATTCTCATAGTTAAATGCAATAGCAAGCAACACGTATATACATACGTGGCTGGCATTACAAGTGTAAAACAAGTTTGAAATGCAGTCACTGCTTACATCAATTTTGTTAATATTAACATTTCGAATGCCGTCCGTAGTATATGTACAACGTTTTACAATGAAGTGGAAATTTTTAAAACTGTCAATAATATAATAAATAAAAAAATCGTATTAAATGGGTTGCATTCAATGTATAGGCTGGGTAAATTCGACACATTTAATAGGAAACTTTCATTTCTAAAAGGAAAAGACAAAAACTGACTTATGCTTTTGAAGCTGAAAATGTGAATTTTGTATCTAGATTTAGTATATCAGAAAACACGATATCAATTAAAAGCAAGTTGCAGCCATTATTGTGTGCAATTACTTTTATTGTGTTTAAACCTTGACTAAAATTGCCGTTTGTTGTCGGTACTTTAGTAGTCTTCAAATTATTTAATTAAAGGCTGCTTGTTTTATGGTTGTAGGGTGGTTAGAAATAATTAGGATTCAAGTAACACAAAATGTGGGTTTCCTATACACCACAAAATATTGATTCACTAACCAAAGTTGAATTAAATTCAAGTTGATGTTTAATAAGTTAGCTAAAAACGAGAACAATGGCACAAGCTTTTGTGTTGAATATTAACAACTCCTCGATGTTCATGTTTTCTCTATGTACAATTCATTACAATTATTTCTTTATTTGCAATGCATGTTAGTTATGGAATTGATCGTTATAGTAGAAACACAATAAAGATAGGAATTTTTAAAAAGGAAAACGTTTTAACTTTAAAATATTTTTTGCTTTTCTAAATATTTATGCTTTTCTTTGTTTTGTGATTATTAACACCTTTTCATGTAAAGAACTATTACGGCTCAAAAAAATCAATGCAAGAGGGGGAGTCCAGCTGTAGAGCAAGTTTCCAACACGATGTTGCACAAGTACCTAGTAAGGCTGGTGTTGTGATCACTTCTTCCAGGCAAGCGAAACGCAGGTAATATGAAAACAAGAAATATAACAATCAATTTCTCCGTTGCATAGAAAGTAAAAAGTAGCCAAACAAAGCGGATAACATCTCTAATGTCAAAGAAGAATATATTAATATTAATTTATAAAACGCATCACCCAGTATATATATATATATATATATATATATTCCGTCTCGAACGTTAGATATATGTATGTATATATGTGTATTTTGAAGGAGTTTTAAATGTATAAAGACGAAATGATTTGTAGAATTAATAAATTTCGTGATCTTTCTGTGATGATTAGGTGTCAGTGACTGACTCTATGTTGTAAGTTTTTTTTTTTAAATTATTAGAGTTTGTTGGTTGTAATTTGTATCAAATTGTGTCCATTGTAGCTTCGCTCTTGATGAAGATATGAAATACATGTCGAAATATTGAGTGTGAACGATTGAGTTTCAATTTAATACAGACCGCATTCCCGCAATTCCTTTTTGTTTTATTGTGTTGTACGGTCGATAATAATTTTAATATATATATATATATATATATATATATACAGGGTGTATTTGAAATAAGGGGATAGAGTATGATAAATGAAAAGGTGTATGTAGAATATAAATCCCAAAAATTGCGAGTCAATTACGACACGAACGCCAAAATTAAAAACCCTCCGAAAAGTGTTTAATGTGCCGCCTATGGATTTAGCATGTGTCTATATGTCTACAGGTATCGCGCCAGACGTCGGTGGTTCCACACAGGTTGAGGAGACGTAATAAATATTTCCATCGAACTAAATAAACACGCATAGATATACGCAATAACAGCTGTAGACGTTATAAAAACCCCAATGATAGCATTGTTTACTATTTCTAAACAGGTGTTCATGCTATGAGTTCAACAACCTTAATATGAAATATCAGCTGTTAAAATATCTCATTTTTCAACAACGAGAGTTTTTTTATTGAGATACCGACTGTATGAATTTTGTAATTATTTTAATATTTGCCAGGATTATTTAGATATTACATTTTCTTCCGCTATTACTGTTATTATGATTAAATTCAACGACTTTTTACTTCTTATTTCTCACAAAAACAAATTTGTGTTGTAAAATTTGCTAAACTCTACTTATAAGAAACTTTTATTTTAATTGGACGCGAGTGAATTAAAAAAAACATAATTTATTTCAGTTCGTGTGTTGTGTAAGCCATAGTCGAAACATCCACACGTAACAATCGCAGGAGACTGACCTCGCACACCTTCACACTCCTACTTATTAACCCACCCTTCCATACCCTACAGTCGCATAGAAGTGCAGTGGCGCGACGAATATTTTGAAAATATCTTTGTAATTTTTTGCCCGCGTCAGGGAGGGAATTTGTGCAAAATATTTTGGATTTGAGTCTAATAAAATTACATCTGTCCATTAATCATACTCTGTCCCCTTATTTCAAATACACCCTGTATATATATATATGTGTGTGTTTCTTTGTTTTTTCTTGGGTTAATTGGGTAAAAATAAATTAAAAAATTAAAATAATACGATCCATTTACTTTGACGTTTCAATGTTTATAACATCTTTCTCAAAAAGTCCAATCACAACTTGAAACTACAAGTAATACAAACAGTTATAAATAAAAGAACGGCACAAAGGTGACAAAAAACGTACTTTGCAAATTCCAACACTTTTACACATAACAGCTATGTCTTGTTATTGGTTTTTTATAATTGACTCCCATCGGGAACAGTAAGTTGTATAAACGAAATTTTATATTGGGCTTTTTACCCTTTTTAATAGCATTCTATAATTTGGCAACTAATTTATATTTTAAAATTGTGTACCGAAATGTCGACTTTTAAACAATATTTGCAAGCTCTTCAATAAGCAACGACAAAATGTTAAATGTTTTTGTGTCTTTATTTCTTTCTGTGATGTTTTTTGATTTTTTATCCCCCCACTTGGCATCGGTATTTTAAGGTGAAATAATGATATTATTAATTTTGTATATCAAAAATGTTATTATATTATTAATTTTATATGTGAAAAAACCCAAACCATAAAATGAATAACTGGATCACATGCAATAATTGTTATTATAGGATGGGAAAGTAAATGTTAGAAAGATTTTCAGTATCTGCCCGATCATTAATAGCATTCCAATTTTTTTTAGTATGAACCATTTTCAAAAATTCTCTCGCCTTTGAATTATATTCTTTGTCAAGAAATTTAACTTTCTTGAAATCAAAACTATTTTTTGTGGTGGATACATATTTTTTTAAGGCGGTAGTATTCTTACATTATTTGTGGCCATTTATTCTATTATTTAGGTATTGCTTAGTTTGTAATATATATAGAAGCCCAATATAAAATTTCGTTTATACAACTTACTGTTCCCGATGGGAGTCAATTATAAAAAACTAATAACAAAACATATTGTGTGTCAGAGAGCTGTTATGTGTAAAAGTGTTGGAATTTGCAAAGTAAGTTTTTTGTCACCTTTGTGCCGTTCTTTTATTTATAACTGTTTGTATTACTTGTAGTTTTAATTTGTGATTGGACTTTTTGAGAAAGATGTTATAAACATTGAAGCGTCAAAGTAAATGGATCGTATTATTTTAATTTTGTAATTTATTTTTACCCAATTAACCCAAGAAAAAACAAAAAAACACATATTTTACAAAAAAGGGGTAAAGAAAAACAACATTTTATATTTGTACTATATATATATATATATATATATATATATATATATATAATGATCCACATAAAAAAAGAGGAACATGCTGTGAATGATCGAACAGAGATCAAGGGACTCTCTGACATTTATTTTGGAATTATTTGATTAGATTGTAAATGTACTAAATTGGAAACAGCTTATTTTTGGTGTAACCCTTGTATTTACGAATAAATACTCTGTGTGTGCATTATTTTTGTCTGTTTTTTCTTTCATTATGTTTTTAACAACAAATGCAGATGTTAGAGTTTCTCATTTCAAGGTTTGACACAGAAATAACATTGACCAATTGATAAAAATAGAATTTAGTATATACTAATTTTAAATTAAAATGAATTACCACCAAGAAAATAGAAAATACAACGGAAAGTAAAAATGTAGAAGTAAAAAAAAAGAAATAATACAAAAGATGATTATTAATAGAGAAATAAACAAAAATAAATGTAAGTAGATTTAATGTATATTTTCATCGTTCATACAATTGTTTTTTTATATGTTATATATATGTATAGTTTGTCTTTATAAACTTATGTGTACAGAGTGTTTATACAAATCAATTTTAAACAAAGTTAAATTAATAATAACTCTATAGATCTAATTTTAATTATATGTAAAGCTTATCTTTTTTCTATAAAATTACAGAGGTCTGAAGAAAACATAAATAAATGTTGAAACGTCACAATCAATTATAGTTTTATTCACATATGCCGCTATTCCCAAGAAAAACATATATTATATTATTGAATATACGGCAAAGAAAAATCTAATATTATATATATATATATATATATATATATATATATATATATATATATATACATGTATATGTAAATTAAATATTTGTTTTCTTGGGGCCGATGGCGGACAACATGGGAACGGACTTTATCTTGCTGTAATGTGGCATAATTTAGCCCTTGGTATGGTAAAGCGAATGGTTCCAGAACTTCGAAAAAAATCCGTTAATCGTTTGCCTTGAAGGAACACTAATTCTACCCTGAACCATCAATCCTGAATTAGGTTATAGTTGAGTTTGTTTGTGATTGGTGTATATACGGTTTGATGTCTTTGTGATATTATTCTGTTTATTAAGTTAGAGCACTATTACTGTTTTTTTTCTGGAAATTGTTCTATTGACTTGTCCTATTTATTTGTGTAGCAAAGGATCAATTATTAATATTAGTATTATTATTAACTCTAGACTGTTACAATCAAAAAACCAAACTAAACATTTGAACAGCATTGCGTTGAAAAATATACTGGGTGATTCGATTTATTTATCATGAAGTACAAGATGTGTTAGAAAATCAATGAGACTGATTTTTTATTAACAAAAGTATTTATTTTTTTCAAATAACAATAGTATCCCCTTCAAAATAAATCCCTTGGGCAGCTATACACCGGCGGAATCGTCGTTTCCATTCTTGGTAGCAGCGCTGGAAAGCTTTTGCCGGTATGGCCTTTTAAATGTCTGTCACATTCTTTTGGGTATTCTCCAAAGTCCCAGAATGACATCCTTTTAAGACATTTTTTCGTTTGGGGAAAAGAAAGACGTCGTAAGAGCTGTGATCAGGTGAATAGGGGGGGGGGGGCTAAGCAACCATAGGGATGTCTTTTGATGGCCTAAAACTTCGTGATAGAAATGTTCGTGTGACATGGGGCGTTGTCATGATGGAACATCCACTTGTCTGCAATGCCAGATCTTACACGAATCATCCTTCTTCTGAGCCTTTCAAGAACACCCTTGTAAAAAAGTTTGCTAACAGTTTCTCCTGGAGGTACAAATTATTTGTGAACGATACCGCTACTGTCAAAAAAGCAAATTTGATTTGCTCATTTGAGCTTTCTTGGGTCAGGGAGAATTCTCAGTGTTCCACTACTGCTAGCTTTGTCGCTTTATCTCGGGGTTGTATTCAAAAATCCAAGTTTCATCACCTGTGATCACACAAGTGAAGAAATCGGGGTCTACGGCAATTCTGCCAATAAGATCAAGGCACACGTTTTTTCGAATGTCTGTCTACTCAATTGTAAGGTTTTTAGGCACCATTTTGGTACAGATCTTTCGCATGTGCAAATTTTCGGTGAAACTTTTCAATTGTAACTCGTCACTCATCTTCCTTATTTTTAAACGACGGCCAAACCTCACAAGAGCTCGTTGGTTTTTGAAATTGAAGGCCTCCCTGAGCGAGGTTCATCTTTCACCAGTTCTCACCCACCCAAGAATGATTTGTACCAGGGAAAAACTTGTGCCCTTGATGAGCAATGTTCCCTATAGGCCTGCTTCAACTTTTCGAAATTTACCCTGGTGCATTCCCCAAGATTAACACAAAACTTAATGGCATAACGTTGCTCCAACTTTCGCTCTTCCATTCTGTGTGGCACACAACTTCACTAATAGCACTGTCAAAATTCACGTGGCGACAGTAGGAAGTTCAAACTTGGACTGAAAGCAGGTGCAGACTAGCAAACTTGCCTAATGGGGGGGAAACTACGACGTTGCCAGATCGCTCGCAATGGTGCCAGTCTCATCATATTTCTAACATACCTTGTATATTATCCTTTTACTTATGTCTGTTTGTAAATACAAGTTTTGACTAATGCATATCTCGCTTTCATAATTTAATATTAACACTATATCGATATATTAATATTCGTAGAAGCAGTACGTCTAGTGCTGCTGCAGCTTTTGCAATAGCTACATCTGGGTCAAGTAATCCACGGGATCTCTCTCCCTCATCAAGAGAAGCTCAAGCAGATGAAGCGAGCGCTAACGAAAGAGCAAAATATAGAGACGTTATTTCAACTGCATGTACAATGAGGGTTTTAAATGTATTAAGGTAAATTTATAATGTCAATAAGATGATTAGTCGGATGCTAATACTCAGAAGTACTGCTATAAATTATAGGTACAAACATCTTAATTACACTGTTTACACCAATTAACGGATATTCAATACACCTACAAATATTTCTATAAGCTATCTTTAAGCTGTTTAAACAAAAATAATGTAAACGAGCTTATATGTAAGAAGACATATTGCTTCTCGAAATATGCCACCAAGAATATTTCAGGAACTATAAACTGTTATCAAGGAGAAATGGGATATGATCCCCAAAACATCTTCGATATGCTAATTCATTTCTTCCATTAAAGATGCCAACTGTTTTTGTTAGAATTATTCCAATAAAATGTGTTCATTATCATCATTTTTTATGAAATATCCGTTAATTGTCTTAGGCAGTGTATTAAGAGCAGGACACCATATATTTTTCAATTGGAAAATAATATAAATTACATTAACAGGCACTGGATATCAAAACACGCTCAAGATTTCGATAATGATGAGAAATTAAAACTTCTGACTATAGAATTTTTGGATGATATTATTTACAGTCCAAATCTGTTACCAGTTGAACACAAGGCAGCGGCTCAATTATTAAAGCTTTTAACACAACCAGAACCTGAAAATCGCAAAATGGCTGCATTAAATTTATTAACTGAATCTCCAGTAAGTAGAGTTTTAGATTCTATGGATGAGGATATGATACTGATCATTTTTTTAGATACCCTCCAGGGAAACCATTGATTCATTATCTGCTTTGGAAATTGCAGAACAAATGACATACATCGATCATCAGATATTTGTTTCCATTGCTTCTGAGTACGTATTTTACCTGCCTTTATTAAAATTTTTAATGTATTACAGCATTTTACATTAATATAAAATCTTGGCCCATAAGAGCCTCCAACGGTATTATATTTGTGTTTGTTCTTCTTCAGGACCACCAGTTCACAACGAATAATAATCCCTTCTCTACCATAACCACGAGTTTCAGCTATTTGGCATTGCAAATATCATATACCTATACATCTCTGCTCCATGAAACGAGTGATACCTCCTGTTAAATCCTCCTGTTTGAAGCACTATATTGTTTCACCACTCTAAGCAAATGATCCCTTCTATCGATCAATTTAATTTGGCAAAAGATGCATCAAACGCTCTGTATAATTAGGTTTTTCCTCACGTGCTGGACCTTTATAAAGACAATAATATTAACATAAGCGTACATTTACCTACAGCTCAATGACGACTCTATTAAGGACTTGAAAATAGATTACCTAACAGTAATGCACTTAAAATTACATGTAAAAACAAATACAAAATATATACAGGATGAAACGCCTACACCTCCTGTAGTTATTCCATAACGTTCACCAACACATCTCTGAAACATGACTCTAGCGATACCTTCTGTATTCATTGAAGATCCTCAATCGTAACTAGCACTTTCGGCAAATTTATATTGCAAATACTATTCTCCAATTTTGCATTCTTCGATGGTATCTTTAACACCAGCCCTTTCGCTAATTTCATTGCAATTACATTGTCTATTTGATACATTAAAATCTAAATTATAATATTATACAGTGTGTAAATAAAGTAAGGAATAATATTCGTATTTTGTTCATTATCGCTGTTTGGCAGAAAAGCTTGGACAGGTCAATTTTATTTTGTTCCTCCGGATTTTATGGACATTAATTTTTTTTCTTTGGTTTACTACTGACTTCTTTTTTTAATGGAACCTCCTCATTTTTTTTTTTGCCAGAAATAACGAGTATATTTTTTTCTGAATTCAGAAATACCCCATATGTGGTATTTAAACTTAGTAGGTTCAGAGTATTAAGCGTGCTAATAATGACAATTGACATGTAACGCTTTCGATATCTAAAATGGCGCGTCTGTCAGAAAGGCGAAGGATTGATATATTATTGATGATTGGATATGGTGAAAATGTTAGATCGCAAAACAAAGTTGTTCGTCTCTTCAATGAGAAATATCCCGATCGTTCGATAACTCAATCTTGTGTGAGCAAAATTGTTCAAAAGTTTGAAGAATATGGTAACGTCCGTAATGTTCAACGTAAAGGAAAACCTACTGTGGATTCTGATAAAAAACTTGATCTATTATTAGAAATTAAAGGTAATCCAAACCAATCAACAAGAAGGCTAGCAGCAAAACACAACGTTTGTCATCAAAGTGTTTTTAATGTGTTAAAAAACACAAATAGCATCCGTACAAAGTGACACCAGTTCAAAGACTAAACGAAGATGATTCTGATCGTAGACTTAATTTTTGCGAAGGGATGAATGTGAAACTGAGTAGTCAACCAGATTTTCTTAACTACCTGATCTTTAGTGATGAAGCTACTTGAAGCTAGCTTGTTTAAATGGGCAAGTACACAGGCAAAACTGTAGATACTGGGCCATTGAAAATCCCCACTGGATGCAAGAAAACCATACACAGCATCCACAAAAATTGAATGTTTGGTCAGGTTTTACCAGGGGTCATGTTTTGGGTCCTTATTTTTTCGATGGTTCATTAAATGGAGAGATGTATTTAGACTTCCTTAGATTGGAATTAATACCGGCTCTAGCGATATTATTTCCAAATAACGAGGACCCAGATTTACTGAGTATAATGTCTGGTATAAACAAGACAATGCACCAGCACATTATTCACTTCGCGTTAGAGAATACCTAGAGGAAGTCTTTCCTAATTGATGGATAGGAAGACGTAGTCCTATGGAATGGCCAACTAGATCTCCTGATCGCACCCCCTTGATTTTTTTCTGTAGGGTTATTTAAAATCACGTGTGTATCAGACAAAGCCTCGAGATCTTGAAGAACTGCGAGAAAGAATAATGTCAGGGTGCAGAAATATCCAAGAAATGACAGATAATGTTTTGGGAGAATTTTAACTCCGTCTTTATCATTGCCAGGAAACAAATGGGTGTCAAGTTGTCATTTTAATACCTATGATCCGCCGTATCTCCAAAACTACTAATTTTAAATACCACATATGCAACAAAAAAGAAAAGTAACGTGCATAAAGTCCAGAAGAACAAAATAAAATTAACCTGTCGGAGCTTTTCTACCAAACACCGATAATAAACAAAATATGAATATTATTCCTTACTTTACAGTGTATAAACTGTATATTACTGTTAAATTATTGTAGAGAATTTTTGGGTCAAGCATGGATAAAAGGTGACAAAGAGAGTAAAGCGCCGAATATTGTACGCATGACAAAAAGGTTTAATCATGTATCCAGACTGGTAGCATCTGAAATATTGAGGAGGCCATCAATGGCGAGTAGGGTAACTGCTATTGAAAAATGGGCGGCCGTAGCTGATATTTCGCGCTGTCTTCATAATTTCAATGGCGTATTGGAAGTATGTTCTGCATTTACTTGCAGTGCAGTGTTTAGATTAAAGAAAACATGGGAGAAGGTTTCTAAAACGGTTAGTAAGTTGAGATATTTTCGATTTATATACAATATAAATATAAATAGCTAAAATTGTATACCAGTTGTGATTCTAAATTATCAAAGCTCTATTGCTATCGTGTAAATTATTATATTAAACCTCTTTAAGTTATAATGCAAATATAGTAATTTTCTAATATAAATTATTTTTTGTGTAATATGTTTTTGTACTACCAAAATCAAAAAAAAATATACAGATGTTTCATTTAAATAATAAATCCAGTTGTCGATTGTTTTAAGGCACAACGTTAATTTTTTACGAGTAAACTATTTTAATGCATCTGTCGTAATGCATATTAACTAATGACAGACATAAAATAATTTTTACTATATTTTTTACCAGTTTTATTTTGCACTGCCCGAAAGAAACTAATCTTGGACAATGTAAATTAAAGTTTTAAAAAAAGTGTTTTTTTGTATCAACTATACTTTGAACTTGCACTATCGATTAATAAAATCTATTGTCAATGCACTGTATATTACAAATAATGATGAATTATAAAATAATTATTTTACAGACGAAACAAACAATTGAAAAACTACAAAATATTGTTTCTTCCGATGGTAGATTCAGATCTTTACGTGATGCCCTACATCGATGTGATCCACCCTGTATACCCTACCTAGGCTTGTATTTAACAGATCTGTCTTTTATCGAAGAAGGTACCCCAAATTTCACCCAAGATGGTTTGTTGAACTTCTCAAAAATGAGAATGGTTTGTATAAATGCTACAGCTGACATTTTGTTAATACAGTAGAGTTCCGCTAGAGTGAACATTATTAGCCAAGCCCCTGTTCACTAAATCGGATTGTTCACTAAACACAGGTTTATTAAAAAGTCAAATACAAGTACATATACAGGGTGAGTCATTAGTAGCCGCTTCTTCGATTGCTCTTTTGTGTTTTAAATAAAAGAAAAAACAATTAGTGGAAGAGCCATTGTTGCTTGTGGCGCATATTGTAAAAATACTTTAAGCTTTAGCGCACTTCCGGTTTCACCGGAAATGCACGGAAATTAATTTTTTTTAATGAATCACCCTATATATTTTTGGATTTTCTTATACTGCTTTAATTGTCTGTTCGACTGTTTTTTCTTTTTCAAAATTGAGCCAATAGTTTTTGAGTTATTAATTTTTTTTGAAAATATTTGACCAAAACACGTGTTCAGAAAAAAATCATTTTCACATTGTTTTTAAAAGCAAAAACATTAACTTTGGTGGTGCTTATAGCCAAGAAAATTCTGCATCATTTGGTAAAGTTGCACTCGACAATACCTCAGAACACTTTGTTTTTTCAAAGCCTACTTCCTGAAATTTTCACATACCAAAAACTTATTTTTTTTATGTGGAACACCCGGTATTTTATTGAGGCATTTTGTTCCTTTTTTTATTCTCTTTCATTTTTGTTAACAATGTCCTATACCTATCTTTTGTAATTTCTGAGATAATCACTATAGGAGCTATTAGCGGTCAATTAAAGAATTACGGGCGCTGTTCTATGCACTCAAATATTCGTCCAATAAAGGCTGGAATGCGACTGACTGCCTGAGTCAACTGTTGAAGAAAGTCGGTATACATTTATTTCAAACTTATAAAAACATCGCTATTAGTTATCATTCAAATGAATTATTCTTATGAAGAGTTAATAGATATGACTGACGTTTTGGGTGAATCTGAAAGAAACTCTTGGTTAGCATCCAGACTTTATGCACAGCGATCCCTGGTAGAAGTCAACCGAAGCCAGAAACCTTCGAAAATATAAAGTGAACGGTTTGAGTGAACAGAAAGCATTGAATATGAAAGAAAGAGCGGCGCACTTCCGGTGAAACCGGAAGTGCGCCAGAGCTTAAAGTATTTTTACAATATGCGCCACAAGCAACAATGCATCTTCCACTAATTGTTTTTTCTTTTATTTAAAACACAAAAGAGCAAATGAAGAAGCGGCTACTAATGACTCACCCTGTATACAATCAAACCTTATTTAAATAATCTTACTTTTTCTATAATAAGTAATAATATAATTTGGCAAAAATACACGACATTTTATATTAAAAACTTATTAACTTATAATTTTGGTTTAAAATTTTTCTTTACTTTAATTTCAATTAATTTACTTCTTAAACTATACAGAGTTAGTAAATGTGAAAATTCAATATTCCCCTCATTTTCTTCCACCCCCACTGAATAAGATCATTAACAGATTTAAGAGCATGATTTGTCGAAATTAATTTGTCGTCATTGGTGATATTACATATTTACAAATGACTATTGTTGTTTTCTTCCGAATCACTTTTATCAATAACATTCTACCTCAGTGGCTTGTTGTAATATGTCCTTATTCCATTCATCAATGTCAGCATCATTAAAATGAGTCTAAAAAAATATCAATTTTAAAATTAAAATTTACTTAGCAACTTTTTACTTACATTTGGACTGATATTTTGTAAAATATGTCCTATATCTTGATTTCCTTTAAAGGCTTCGTCGTTAATTAAACGAGAGCGTAAAACACTTAGTGGAATATTTTCCTGATCATCATCATCAATGTCTAAAATATTATTCCAGCACTTCTTTATAACTGCAGTACATATTTACATTATTCCAAGACATAGCTATACATATTTAAAACAGCATCTCTCAGAGAATAGTTTTTCAATGTTTCACTAAACTCTTTGTATTCTGATAACAAATCTGTCAAAAAAATTTTGCGATAAAATAATTTTGTAATTCTGATGGCATTTTGATTCATAGGTTGGATTAATGGTGTCACATTTGGTGGCATATACATAATGGAGATCAATCCATTGGAACTTCTTAAGTCTGACTGAGGTGGATGGCTAGGAGCGTTATCTAATAATAATAAGCCCTTAATCGGTAATTGTTGGTTTTGTAAAAATTTTGTAACCTAAAAAGTAAAATGAAGTGTTATGATCTAATTATAAATAAGTAGGTAAATTTGTTTACCCCTGGAACAAACATTTCATGAAACCATTCTTTAAAAATGGTGGTGGTCATCTATGCTGTTTTAGAAGGCTTGTAATGTACTGGACAGCTAAAATTTCGAAATAATCGGGGTTTCTTTGATTTTCCTATTATTAAAGGTTTCAATTTGTGTGTTTCGGACGCGTTTGCATAGGCCAAGAAAGTTAATCTTTGTTTTTCAGTTTTTCTACCAGGTGCATTTTTCTCCATGTTAGATATATACATCTTATCGGGTAGTAGTTTCCAATAAAGACCTGATTCATCCGCATTATAAATTTGTTCCGGTAACAAGTCAAGATCTTTAATTGTATTCTTCAATGTTTCCTTGAATGGATCAACTAATTCTGGTTGTGATGATAATTTCTCTCCTGAAATCTTTAAAAACCTTACGTTGTACCGTCTTTGAATCTATTAAGCCGTCCATTAGTTGCAATAAATGTTGACGATTCATCGATTTTTTTTTGCAAACTTATAGCTTTTTGTTTTAACATTAATCCACTAACGGGAATATTTCTCTCTCGCAATGAAATAAACCACTTGTACAGTGCCTTTTCCATTTATGAATATTTAAAAAATTTTAATGTTTTAAAGTTACGTATACCATCAACATTTTGATTAGTTTTTCTTAAAATTAATGTTCGCCTCTCCTTTATAGCACATATTGTAGATTTAGCCACTCCAAATTGTTTAGCTAATCTGTTACATATCTACCTTTACTTAAGCTTTCCAATATCTCTAATTTCTCGCTCAGTTTTAAATGTTTTCTATTATCCGATATTATTTTAAACTCTTATTACATACATACCGTATGTGTCAATTTTCATTAGGTATAGGGATTCAATGTTTACGTGCGATTTATACGTATACAAGTAATACGTGGCAACGTGGCACCCCTTCTGTCTGTCACCAATCCCGGCAACAATCGACATCACAACGATTTTTTCCGATCTTCCCACTTCTCCCCACCAGATTTTACATTCAATGTTTAGCTGCGAACACGTTGCGATCTAGTCTGCAATAAAAGCCGTCTTATTACTGGGACGGGAAACATCAAATGGCCGCCGCGATCTCCTGATCTAGTAGTTTATTATTATTTTCAGAATCCTTTTTTATTTACCTTATTTTTAATTTTATTAGAATTACGCTTTTGTTTGTGTCATGCAGCGTGAACGCAGCTTAATAATTCTCTGCATTTACTGAAAGGAAAAAGAAAAACAAATCCTTGCAACTCGTAAATATTATTTCTGAACGCATTACAAACACCTAAGTCAGTGGTCCAATAGTTACTGCTAACTTATATTTTCGAGTATGTATCGGTCGCGCTGGCATTGGAGAGGAAAGTAGGGGTGCCACGTTGTCACGTATTGCATGAATTGATCGCCTATGGCTAATGAAAATTGACACATGCTGTATACATAATAACCATAATACACTGCCCTTAGTTTTTTAATGGAGCGCTCAAACACACCGTGCTCATACAAATCGAATAGAAGAATGTACTAAACCAATTTACGATCATTCGTGGTGATGCGCTTCCTATAATACATATTTAGGGTAATTACCGAACTACCAAAGAAAGAAATTCACTCTACCGGGATTTCCCCTGTTCACTAAATCGGATCCCAATGTAAATTTTTCGGTGTTCACTATTTCGGGTAGTTCACTACAGCGAGGGTTCACTCAAGCGGGACTCTACTGTATTTGTTTCTTGTTAAATAATATTTAGATATTAAGTTTTCTTTTGCCATAAAGATATAGTATGTTACTTTACATCTTGAGGCCTTTTAATAAGATAAGCAATGTTTTATAGAAAACATATGACAAAAACTATTTTCTGTTGTAACGATATCAGTGCCTGTTTTTTTTTTTTGTAAAATGTAAAAATATTTATATATTTATTGAAAATTATATTTTTTACAATTGATTATGATGTTTTTAATTAGAGAAATTAAATTAAGTCGGTAAGATACCAAAATTACGTCTCAAAGGTTAGCCGGACCTTTCGAACTAACCAGCCGCTTCACAGCGGAGACACAAGTACGAATCATTTTTAACGTCTTAAATTGTATTAAGGCTGCTTTTCAAATTCCCAAATCCATTTCGATTCAAATCTAAGGTTTTCGTTTTTTTTAAGTTCTACTAGCAATACTTGGATGGGGCTATAATGTCAATTCTGATACATTTTGAACGCTCGAAGATGTAATTGTATAGATACAATGATCTTAAATTCCACCTACTTACCTGGTTTGTACTCTTGTATACAAATATATCATATATTGTAATGAATTTGCTGTGTCTTCTTATTTTTGTTTTATTTATTCTTTGAATTTTCACACCTGAACAGTCTTTAGAATAATTTGTTTTTGTTAATATGAGTAAGTAAAAGAAATTTGACTCATTTTAATGCTAACTCTGCTCATGTATGTGCAAATTATTCATTGAATAAATACCCAAAAAAAACAAAGAATTATAAAAATGCAGATGCTTCTAAAAAATAGGTCATATATTTTTATTTATTTATTCCCTTTCCCACATAGTTGCAAAATAAATATTGTCCTGTAAATGCTTGTTGTTGGGCAATAAATATTATTATTATTATTATTATTATTATTATTAAAATAATACCTGAATTAATTAAGAATTAAGTGTATGTCATAATGTTCTAAAATATAATGTTTATTTACATTATAAATAGTTGGCAAAAGGAGAGAGCCCTAAAAAGTAGAAGAAAAATATAGAACAAGCTCTAAGCGAACAACTTCTTTGGCCAACTCGACAAATGTAACACAGGAAGTTGTCGTTAATTTTTGATTGATGAACTTCCTGATCTAGAAATTAATAAGTGTAAAACAGCAGCGAGATAGTGTACCAGTGCTACATTATTTTTTTTTTGCTTAAAGCATAAATTTGACATGTTTTGCTTTCTAACGTCGCGCGTCGTGAAAATTTAAAGTAAAAATGCTGTTTTTTGGCACATTTATCTCCTTCCTAAACCTTTTCAAAAGCAGCCTTAAGACAAGTTGTACAATTTAATAATAATAATAATATATTTTTAGTCGAGAAGAAAAATTATTATCTAATTCAATTAAAATTTACTACAGTTGACCAGGCATACTTTTCATATCGTTAAACTTTTTTCCGCAACTATACAGGGTGGCCGCCGATGAATCCGAGATACTTCGTATGTTCAATGACTAATTTTAGGCAAAAATGATTCGATTTACTTTTCCCGAATTCCTAACGATTCTTAAAATATCCGAGTTCGAAGCTGATGTAAATTACTAGAGAGTTTAAGAGAAAATGTTGTTTATTTTAAGGAATTAATTATTCCAGCCCAAACGTTTACGGAGAATCTTCTCTGGAAATAGGTTTCTCGAACAGCATGAGGCTTTTGGATTGCACACACACGTTTGTTGTGAAAATCTGTTGATTCTATCTCTTGTACATGTAGATTCGTAAAGAAAAAGGTCTTTGAAAGAGTATCCAGATAATTGCTCCACCATTTACAAAGTCGAACTCTTTGGGGAAGATCCGTGGGGAAAACTTCTTGAACCGGTTGGTAACGATAGGAATGCAGTCGGTTTTCTCGCAAATTGTCTTACACAGCCGTCCTACTTTGTCTAGTAAATACAGAAATTCTTCTCGTATTGAGACCAGGATCATTTTCACAACCTCAAGCACTTCTGCAGCATCGTTTCCTCGCATAGGTTCTCTTTCAGAAGTCTGTTTAGGGAACGCACCGGTTAATCGAAGAGTTGTGAAAGTTCTACTGAACGTTTGCTTGTCTGGAAGATGGTGGTTGGGGTATCGTCGTTGATATTCTCTAACTGAGGCGGTAGTATTTCCGTTACAATATCCATACACGAAAATCATGTCCGCGTATTCTTCATTTAAATAAATTACAGGCATGATTTTGACACAAATAACAGAATAGAAAATAACCAACTGTCAATGATGACAATTATTAACGAACTGACAATCAAAAAGTTTATTTAAGATCTATCCATACAACCTGCCAACGTCAAAATCCGATATTTCAAGAACCGAAAAAAAGGAATACAGCAGCTTTAATAATTGCACTGTCATTACGTTTTTCCTAAAATAAACCACATTTTTTCCTAAGCCCTTCAGCTTCAAACTCCGATATTTCAAGAATCATTAGGAATTCGGGAAAATTGAATAGAACCATTTTTGGTTAAAATTAGTCATTGAATTCATGTACGAAGTATTTCAGATACGTCAGCGACCATCCTGTATATATATATATATTTCATTGATTTCTGAAAAATTGACAATCAAATTATTGTCATTGGAAATTGTATTATATACATAGTTTAATTTTAAAATTTCAGATTGCTCATGTCATCCGTGAAATAAGACATTTCCAACAAACCAATTACAAGATCGAAGTTATACCTAGAGTCGTCAATTACCTAGTTGATACATCTTTATTGATAGATGATGAAGAACAGTACAGGATCTCTCTGGAACTGGAACCGAGACCATCGAGATTGAGCCAAGCAAGCATAACCCCATTGACCCCACCAAATACCAAGAATTAGTTATTGCAATAGCGAAATGCTATATACTTATATATAAATGTTGTTTTCTTTACTTAGTACTTCACATATCCTATGAATGAAAAGCACTAGATTTTCTTGTTTAAGCAACTTCGACAATCGTTGTATTTACTCTTAATTGTTTAATAAATGGATTTTTTTCTGTCTCATTTCTTGTGTCATTATTATTTGTGGTTTGACATCTTGTCAGTGTCACTTTTAAGTTTCTATTTTCCTAGTTATTTTTATGTTTTAATCTATATTTCTTTAATTTTATTTGATTTTGGTTGATGGTAACCATCTTTACGATGGTCCAAAATGGATAATATAATGTTGTCCATAATAACCATCACTTGGAAGACCTTACAAGATTCCCAAAATCCTCACGGTCATATGACAAGTATAATTTTTCTAGTTTCAATTCATATTGTGTTTCTTTTAGGAATATTGGTCCAGTTGTTAAGATTTTTCAACTTAATATCGAAGGTATATCCAAAGACATATGTAACTACTTAGAGAGATTGGCGAAGGAAATGGAATTTATTCAAGTGGAATGTGATTGCGAATCCAGCTTGTGATTGCGGAGCTGAGATTGAAACAGTTAAACATATTGTTGAAGAATGTCCTCTAACAAAATTTGAATTTGGATATACAGATTTACATAATTTAACTCCAGAGGCTGTTGCTTGGATCTTAACAACTAAAGACCTTTAGTTTTGTGGCGCTGTGATGTAGGTTTTTAAGCTGCAGGTTTTTTCCTACATCCTAGACCAAATAGTGCAGTGTTCCTTCGAAATATAAGTCTACTCTTGTAATATAACTTACATATGTTTCCTTTGTTGTACCTGTCATGTAGTTTCATACGAATATGTATATATATATTTGTCCATCAAACAAAGCAACATACATGACGTATATAGTAACAGTACTACTTTTTAATGTTTACTATATTTTCCTCTAATTCGATCTACAGTCACTTAATAAATGTAATTAACACGTCCTAGTGGCCGAAATAGGCAAAAAATCAGAAAATCCTTCCTATTCAATTTGAGATATTGATCTAATTAGTAAATACATACGTACATACGAGGCTAGACTGTAAAATAATGCACACATGCTTGTAGAACACGAACAAAAACAAATAGCAAGATCGTGCAAAACGTACATTAAAGTACAATTCTTAAGCTTCAAAATCATATATTTATTTTTCAACATAGTCACCGTTAATTTCTTCTATGGCTATAGGTGTCTTATATCGATGTTTCTGAAAGTCAATATTATTCTTAAACTCAAATTTATGAGACAAACATTTTGCGCTCATTTCGAAAAATTACTAACTTTAGGTAAATCATTAACAGTCATAAGAAATAATAGCGGACCACGTTACTATATATATATATATTGATGGCTGTTAAGTGGTCACCTCCGTCTAATAAAGGTGGCGGCCTGACTTCCGTGTTTACCTGTTGATATATATACCTAAATTTTGTATATTTGTGTAAAGGGGAATCTCTGGAATCAGGATTTCACGTGAGGGGAAACAAATTTCCTCATATTTTTCATCATATATGGAGAATCAACTAAGATACGAACTGACCACCAAAGTGTGTATATGTGTAGATACTGATAGCATTCTGTTACCTCTAGCACCGTTGACAATTTTATGGAGGACAGAACTTGCACTAATTACATACAATATATATACTCTCTCGTATCGACACGCTGGCTTATCTAAAAAAAATAATGTATACGTTTTGTTTATAGAAAGAATTGCTTAGTAGGAGCATATATATCGACCGTTATAATAACTATAAATGAGAAGCCAACAGTTTGAGTTCCAATTCATAAATCATTTAACATATGTACTTATACGAAATATATTAAGAAACATTTTTAGCATAATAAAATAAAAATTTATTGAAGTTTAAAATATAAGATAAATTTAAATCTTAAATCATAATAAAGAATAATCAGTACTATTTTCTATTAAGAATTACTATCACATTTTTTTAAATACTTTGAATTGTAAAACATTTATTATTAAAGATTCACCAAGTATACATTAGTTTGCAATTTAATTAAATAATATTTATTTATTTTAAGTGCAGTTTAAGGGATTAAAGTAATGATCTCAACATTAACTTAAGCGTAGGTATGTAATATAAATTTAAAATTACATGTTTCCAATTCCATTTAATTATCGAAAGTAAGTATCTATCGATAATTGCTATTAACTACTTTCTATAGGATTATTCAAATTTACATAGATAATAAATATGATCTAAAAGCAACATGTAGGGCATAATTAAATATGAGATGAAATGTATTGAGAAATATGTTTGCAGTAAATATATATATTACAGAATACATAATATAATAGCATATAAAATATATATGTAAATATTAAGGATAAGTATATATATTATCTAAAATCGGACTAAAATGAGATAATATTTTAATTTAGAAAAATGAGTGCTTTTATATTTTAGAATTAGTTTTTATTCCGTTACGTCTATCTATATTAGAAAAAAACAATTTAGTGTTTTCTCTTTAGATGATCATAAGAATTAAAAGTATTTTCGCTACAATTAAAATCACATTTGCATATGTTGCTGTCACTTGCAGCAATCGTAAATTAATACTAATTCTAGGGATATTGTAAACTAAACTGTTCCCTAAACTTAGTTCCTTCATATTTTTGGATATATGGATATACTTTTTCGACTTTACCTCATTTCGGTAATAGCTCAAGTGAAACTGATTTACAGTAAAGGTTCGCTAATCCGGATCAATTAAAACTGGCTCGATTCGGACTATGAGAACGTCCGGATTAGTGGAGGTAATATTAAAGAGTAAAAAGCAAAATAAATGGTGACACGTCTTTTATAGAAAATATCTGAGTATATAACATACAAATATACGTAAACAGTTAAGGCTGTACGCCCGGCCTCGAAATCGTTTTTCCCATTTCCTAATCGTATTTTTCATGAAAACCTTACCGAATTTACACGCTAATTTAAGAAAACAATGCCTTTCGGTGGATAAATCGTAATTTCTTCGAAATTGTCCAAAGGGCCCTAAATAAAAATAAAAATGTAAGAAATTTCAAAAAACAAGCCTTTATTTAAAATTATGTAACACTCAACAGCAATACATAAATTTTATTTTTTCTTAATTTTTAAAAATAAGGTCACGAAACGGAAAACAAAATTTTGAAATTTGGGCGAAATTCACTGAAATTAAATAGAGTATGTGGTACGCTCGCACATTGTGTCGAGAGGTAGCTCCGCCTACCATTTCGGGCAGTTTCCACGCAGTTTGTAAAATACTTCTGAGATCGGTGTATGAATATAGTGTACATATACAGTGTGAGTGGGTGTGAACATAAACAATTACTATGAGTGATAACATAACGAAACAGAGGAAAAAGTGTTATAAAAAAAGAAGTGTTCGCCTGAAGATGAAAAGGTAAGTTACCGACATGTGTGATAGGAAGGCAATTGGATCAAAATCGCTAGCTACTCCTTTATTTACCAATCAATAGCCAGTTTCTAAAATTAAAATTATAAATTTGCATATTTTTAAAGAAAAGCAAAGTTTATTTTTTATGCTGTTGCAGATGAAATTTTGTCTGATTGCAACACAAAAGGCTAGCGTTTATTAAAATTGTATCTAATAATGATCCATATTGTGAGAATACGCTATAGAATTTCAGAGCTATAGTGAATAATTATGTAGTATCTATCTGTCGTAACAAATAATTTATTTTTTCAGGATACGTTCAAAATCTAGTTCTGCACCTGATGAACCACCGACCACAGATGCCCAAAGATGTAAAATTCCCAGGTATGTACAGAATCATTGATGAGAAATAAAGAACATCGTAGAGCAATAATAATAGTTATTTATAATAGGTACAAACGTGATCACAAACACGACTAATAAGGTTCGGATTTTATGTAAAAAAAACATCTGTTTTATTATTACTTAGAAAGCGGAATCGAGCGAGTCATGACTCATCACCCATGGGCGCGCTATTGAAATGTTGTATTTTTAAAGAGGTTTTAATTTTATTTATATAATTGAATAACAAGTGGCTGGTGATTATAAAATACAAAATACCCTACTATTTGTTCATTTTCTCTTCTGTAAGACTTGTTCTCTTTGAATTAAGTACATCCTTGTAGATAGAAAACGTCTTTTCTACATCGCAACTGGTTATATTTACGTAATGGAAATATTTTTTTTATTTCAGCGTATTTAGCATACACAATTGCCGCAATGTTATTAAACCTGGATTTCTATTAAAAAGTGCGTCTAAGTCACTTGGAATTATTAATAGCCACATCTAATGTGGTTAATCCATTTTTACTATCTTATACGTAGTATAAGGAAGTAATGTGAAGTTTTCGACTTCGAGATTTTTGTAGATGTCCACGTTTTGAAGTCCCCTGATACCGAAAAAGTGGTTTTTAAAAAATGTCTGTGTGTCTCTATGTGACCACGATAACCGCTGTAGATATCAATTCCAAATTTTGTATTTACGTGTCTAATCTCCCTCTTGAGATCTGAGTAGTTTTTCAGTAAAATCGGTCTACTGATTTTACTGAAAAACTAGTAGCAGTTTACTTAAGTGAAAAAATTAAATTTTGCCAATATTTCGTCAACTACTAAATTTAAACAAATTTATAAAGAATTCATATGTACTTGAAATTAAAATTGAGAACAATTTTATTTCAAAAGTTTTTGGAAGCTGCTACCGGAAGTAGGTCTTTTACTCCTATCGAAAATAATTTTTTTGCGAATATTTCGCATGTCATGCTTTTTAGACAGGTACGTTACGGGTATAAAAGTATTTAAAACGTAATTTTCAATATCTTTTGCATAAAAACAATTTCCAAATTCAGACCGGAATTACCACTTTTACTCTTATCGAATAGCGATTTTTTGCGAATATGTCGTAAATTATGCATTCTATATGTATTTATCAAGAATACAAAAGTATTTAGTGCTAGATTTGCAATATTTTTTGAATATATGAAATGTCAAAATTCGGACCGGAAGTAACACTTTTTTCGAATATCTTGCTAACATCTAATTTTTTAATTTGAGATTCGATTTTCAAAATATGTCATTAGTTTAGGCAAATTTGCAAAGTGTTCCTGAAGGAATAACAACTGATTTTTTAAATTTGGGATTTGTGTTAGTTCCTTGCACTCAGAAATACTTCGAGCATCGTCATTTAAACATGTAACGAAATTTTGTAAACTATCGAAATTGTCTGCATGACAACTATTTCTGTGTATGTTTTAGCAAAGCTAAGTGACGATATTTTACAGACTTTGCAATAAATTTCGGAATCACTGACAATTAATTTTTATTTCAGAAAAAGTAACATAAACAACGTTCTAGATCTAAATAAATGATAACTAAAAATGTACGCGTATGTTATTGAAACATACATATTATATTGCGAAATATAAGGTAAATATAATAAGTTTTAAAAATTCGTCACCCTTGTACCTACGCCGATGAAGAAAGGATTTTATTCATAAAATTCCTTATTTTATGGCAGTTTTTTCTCTGATTCTCTGGAGTAAACAGATGTTACAGTTCGCCCTATGAATTAGTGCTATTCAGATATAATGTAAACAACACGCAATTGTTTACATTATTTCTTTTCACGGTTGTGGCTCCGCTCGGTCGATTCCGCTCTCTAAATTATTACGAGTATCAACCAAATATTTAGAATATATCCATGTTACACCGAATTAATGAGATTAGTGGCATAAAAAAATAACATATTTTGCATAAAAAAGCATTAGTGCATATTTTTAGTTTTGGTGCATAAAGAGAATATTTTCATTAATTATTTTATTAGTTTTTTCTGGCATATGATTAAGCCGGAAGCGAAATTTGTTTTTTTCCTATATACATTTTTAACAATTTCATTTTAACTAACTATTCGGATAATTACCAAATGGCAATTATTAAATGTCTTTATTACAGTCCATTTCAATTGTAGAAAACTGCGAACATTATTACTGAGGTTCCAAGTAGAACTTAGAAAATTATATGACGTGACATATTTATGTGCAGTTTGATGCATTTCCTGTGCATAAAAATCCGAACTTTAGATATAACATATTATACTGTAGGCGTTATAGAAACTTAGTTATATTTTCATTTCGCACAGGTCTGACTCTAGTCCACTGAGGGTCGAATTAGTGACTCCCACACCATCCACTTCCACTGAATTAAAGAATTGCTCAAGGTAATGTCGTAATGTTAAACAGAAATTGTTTATTACAAATTTTAAAAATTTGCAGTCACCTAGGCGATTCTGTTGAGATCGTCACATCTGACACTCATCTAACCAAAAACATTGACCATCAGATAAATGGCCGACGAATCGTGGATATTCAGGATTTTTTTACTGACATGCAGAAAGCAAATGATCATTCTCCTTACACCTGTAATTTGGACCATATGGACATGTGTTCAGAATCATACGATGGTCTCATATGTTCCATAAAACTAAAGTGTCGAATGTGTCAAACGGAAAAGAGTGTAAGAACTGAAGCGCCAGGTGACAAACTAAATGTTAATTCGGCATTAGTTTTGGCCACCATATCGACAGGATTGTGTTACGCCCAAACTACGCAAATTGTCAGTACGATGAATATGCCTCATCTGTCTAGGAGGCAGTTTGACAAACATTTCGCAAAAGTCTCAGAGACAATTTTGGCAACATCATGGGAAGCCATGGAGGAAGCAGGCGTCGAAGAAGGACGCATAGCTCGGGAAATTGGGGATGTCGACAAGGACGGTTGTCCTCTTATCAGCGTTATTGCTGATGGAGCATGGTCGAAACGGTCGTACAAGACGAAGTATGATGCCTCCTCTGGAGTAGCCTGCATTGTTGGTGTTAAAACAGGCAAATTGTTATTCGTTGCCGTTAGGAACAAGTACTGCCCAATATGCGAACGAAGTAAAGCTAAAAATATTGCAGTTAGCGAACACAGATGCTACAAAAATTGGTCGGGGACGTCTACCGCTATGGAATCCCATATTATATCAGAGGGATTCAAAAGAAGTATGGAAATGCACGGTTTAAAGTACACCCGACTTGTAGGGGATGGCGACAGCAGTGTATACAAGAAGTTGTGTACAGAAAAACCGTATGGCAATGAAATTTTGATAGAAAAAGTGGAATGTAAAAATCATCTCTTGCGGAATTTCTGTACAAAACTCCGAGAGCTAACAACCAAAAATGTCAGCTCCAAGTTAAAAAAAGTAAGCCCACGACTAAGAACCTTACTAAAAGCAAATATTGAAAGACTCAGAAAAGGGATCAATGCTGCTGTAACGTACCGACGAAAGCAAGAAATAACGTTGACAGACCAACTATCTGCTCTCAAGAAGGACATTATAAATTGTCCTAAGCATGTGTTTGGAGAACATTCCGATTGTGAACCCTATTTTTGCAATGGATCCAAACAAAACGAAGTCAATGAATGTCCCAATTTCGTAGAATGTGGATTATTTGATGATATTATCGCGTGCTGTAACCGTTTAACTCATAATGCACATAGTTTAATTTTAAACATGAATAACAATGCGGCGGAGAGCTATAACTCCGTGGTGGCGAAATTTGTTGGCGGTAAAAGGGTCAACTTTGCTTTGAAGAACAGTTACGAAGTGAGGTGTCATGCTGCATGCATTTCCTACAATCGGAGGGAAGAATATCATCGACTTATTCACAAAAAACTGGTACAGAGGAGCCCTGGCAAACACAGTAAATTGTACATATCAAAATTGCGGAGAAGAAGACTCTACTTGAAGAACCGAGTACAGCTATTTTCTGGTCGAAGGAGAAAACGAACAAGAGCAGAAGCCGACGAAGACTACGGATTGGTTGAAGACATAATTCCGGCTGCAATACTAGAGGAAAAGAAATCGTCACTAATTAAATATTTGAATAGGACTCGGGAAGATTTTGTACTTTTACAGAAACAAACTATTGGCCAAAGTAGCAACGGAATATGGAAAAGAGAACGAAGTTTACGGCTAACAGCATCAAATTTCGGCACGGTGTGCAAGAGACGACAGACAACAGACGCTAAAAAAGTAGCACAAAGATTAATTTATTCAAATTTTATCGGCAGTGTGGCAACAAGTTGGGGCCAAGATCACGAGGAGCTGGCAAAGAAGCAGTTCTCAGAAGAATATGGACTCGAAGTTCAAAATTGCGGACTCTTTGTGTCTGCCGAAACTCCTTATCTGGGAGCTAGTCCTGACGGCCTAGTTGGCGCAGACGCCATAGTTGAAATAAAATGTCCTCACAAAATAGCTAAATTGAAACTTTCTCCAAAAGAGGCAGCGGAAAAGAAACTTGTGCCGTATTTATTGCTGGAGGAAAATAATCTAAAATTAAGAAAGACTCACGACTACTTTTATCAGATTCAGGGTCAGCTAGCAATAACAGGGAGAAGACTCTGCTATTTCGTCGTGTGGACTCCCCTGGGAATGATTTGCCAAAAGGTAAAACATACCTGTCCTTTATTGTATGCCATTTATTCACCGTATGACCGTATGGATATTATTTTATACAATGTTTTCTTTTTTCAGATTGAAAAAGACGAGAACTTTTGGCACAACATAAAACCAAAACTAGAAGTGTTTTATTTTAATTACATGTTACCTTTATTAGCATTAAAAGAAAAATAAATAATTTTGTTTAAAAATTAATTTTTACTTTTCGAATGTTTTTACTTATGAAACATTACTTTAAAATTTGGTTCACTAATAACAAAACTACTACTTCATTTAGTGTCGTGATGCAACACAAACATAAACATACATAATTCTATGTTTTTTTACATATGCTTTTTACTTTCTTATACGTAGTATAAGGAATTATAGTGATGACGAAAATTTTCGGCTTTGAGATTTTTGCAGATGTCTACGTTTTGAGGTCCCCTGATACCAAAAAAGTGGTTTTTAAAAAATGTCTCTCTCTGTGTGTCTGTCTCTGTCTGTGTCCACGATACCGTCCAAACAGCTATACTTATTAATACTAAACTTCATATTTATGAATATAATCTCTTTCTCGAGAACTTATTAGATTTTCAGTGAAATCGGCAGACCGGAAGTTTACTTCAGAAAAAAAAAGAAAATTTACTGATATCTCGTCTACTACTAAGATTAGATAAATTTCTAAAGAATACAAAAGTTCCAAAAATTGAATTTTATAAAAAAAAAATTCGAAATTTCTACCGGAAGTAAGTCTTTTTATCTTAGCGAACATCAGTTTTTTGCAAATTTCTTACAAATTAAGCATTCTATACAGACTTATCTAGAATACAAAGGTATTTAGAGCCCGAATTGGAACAATTTTTGTTAATATAAAATTTCAAAATTCGAACCTGAAGTAACACTTTTACTCTTTTTGAATAATATTTTTTGCGAATATTTCGCAAATTTTGCATTCTATTCAGATTTATTAAGAACCCAAAATTGTTTAGAGCTGTATATGGAATAATTTTTGTATATAAAAAAAATTAAAATTTGGACTGGAAATAATACTTTTACTTTTATCGAATAACAGTTTTTTGCAAATATTTCTCAAATTATGAATTCTATAGAGATTTATTAAGAGAATAAAATAATTTTTAGTTGTATTTAGGATAATATCTGTATAAAAAATGTTGCAAAATTCGGACCAGAAGAAACACTTACTTATACAGACTTAAAAAATTTATGTATTTATTTGTAACAACTTTTGTATACACATTTCGGAATGCACATACGTACAAGAAAGTCGTGTGGTGGCCACATCTCATTATTATATTGACGATTACCAAAGGTGTGAGTTATAAAAATATATACTCCACGTGAATCTGGAAACAAACAAGCCTCTTCTACGATGCAAACAAAAAACTATTATTATTATGCAAAATAATATAATTACAAAAAATAAATAATTTGTTTAAAGTAGAAGTAAAGTAAATCATTGCGTAAAGAAGAAATAGCATCAAATCAAAAAGAATATTTGCATAAGTATAAAATTTGGGCCGTGGGCACCACACGACCATATTATACGTATGTATATTTCGAATTAGTTATACAAAAGTAATTTACTCCAAATTAAATTTTAAATATTTTCATAACCTTAATAAACATGTGAGTAGAAGTGTAACCGGTCCGAATTTTGAAATTTTGTATTTAAAATATTGTTCCAATTCGAGCTCTAAATACTTTTGTACTAATACATCTGTATAGAATGCATAATTTGCGAGATATTAGCAAAAAACTGTTTTTTGATAATACAAAAAAATCGCTGTCGTGATCACACACAGACACAGAGAGCCATTGTTTGCAAAATACAAAAATCTGGAGGTCGAACATTTTCAGCGTCACAATACTTCCTTATACTACGTATCAGAAAGTAAAAGCAATATCATCTCTTCCCGTCCCTAACGGTATACCTGCTAGAAGCGCATGCTAGGACTCATACGGCTTGCGCGCAGTGATTATAATTATTATATTTGACTCGCAATATAATTTGCTTCTGGAACGATCTAGAAATTTATTTCTTGCACAAAAAATAATTTTGGAATGTTGGCTTTATTTTGTTTCACATATATATGGGTAAATTCTGAAAAATAAGATTAGTTACTCGATAGCTGAAATATACGTTACACAAATTGGTCGTCTACTAAAACTTTTTTTTTTTTATAAAATTTACACACCATAAAGAAAAATCGAAAACACTAGTATCATCCAAATACTTTAGGGTATAACTTTTAAAAAAAACAGATCCCTAGCTCTCTGCATTGCTAAGATATCACGAGATAAGTATTAAAAATTGAAGAAAATGAAAATTTTAAAATTTACACAAAAAAACGATTTTTCGACCTTTTTGCGATTTCGATTTTATTTTCCAACTCAAAATTTGAATCCGGCAGGTGATTTTACATATTCAGCTTCACCTTTTTTGTGTGTTTGAGAAAATATAGATTGTCTAATTTAGGGGGGGTTGCTTCCCGACTGCAAACGTGTCGGCCAACCGGCGATTATCTGAGACCACAACGCAGCCATAAATTACAGGCAGATTAGATTAGGTGACAAGTTCTTTTCTCTATCTTTTTCCTCAGCATAAGACAGAGCACGCGGACCCTTAAACATTTGTCTTTTATTACATTTGCACGAAGAAAACAGTGGTACGCCTCTTTCAAATCGAACTCAGCTTGAAGCGGGCGTCCAGCCTTAACTACATATATTACTGACAAAAATCAGAAATTTTGGTTTGACGAATACAGCCTTGTTTAGCCTCCATCGCGCGCTGTCGCAGCATTCTAAGGTTAGTTAAACTGTTTAATTCAACTTTATTTTCCTCAGCCCATTGAATGCAGGTGCTGAAACTCTTAATAGCCTCTTCATGCTTAATTCTCAGCTCATCTTTGGAAGCTTCTTCATCGGAAGAGAAGCTATCATCGCTATCTAATGGCAAACGCTCTTCATCTCCAACGATCCATTCATCAATTTCAGTTTCTTCAGGTAGATAATTGTCATCGTTAATTCGCTGTAACATATTTCCGAGTTCAACAAATTCTTGACGTTCGAAATTCCATCTCTCTTTAAGAGTAAGCAGCGGAATTTCCTCATCTGAATCCCATTCACTTTCTGAATTTGTTGTGATCTTATTAGCTGAATAACAAAGTATTTTCCTCCAACATTTTTTTATAACATCTGGCGAAAGCTTCTCCCAAGCATCAGCAAGCAAAAATACGGCATCCTTTAAAGTAATGCTCTTAAGAGTCTTTGTAATATCACTTGCTTCCAAAGACAGAACATGGACCAAAAGGCTCTTTCGATAATACAGTTTGGTTAAACGTATCGCATTTTGGTCCATGGGCTGAATAAGTGGGGTGCAATTGGGTGGTAGGAACATAGTGACAAATTGGTCATCATCACTGACTTGTAAGCTGGGTTTCCGATGCGTGGCTAGGAGCATTGTCAATTAATAAAATAGCTTTTTCATTAAGATTATTGTGTGCCTGAAATTTTCTCACTTGCAAAACGAAAGACTCATGAAACCATTTCACAAAAAGTCCAGATGTCATCCAAGCATTTTTTGTTGAGTAGTACTCAACGGGGAGGCTCCCGCAATTCTTAAATGCTCTGGGATTTTTTGCTTTTCCAATGACCATCATTTTGACTTTATGAGTACCATCACCGTTTGAGCAGGCAAGAAAAGTCAACCTTTCTTTTGAAGTTTTTCGTCCTGGAGCGGTTTTTCTTCGGCGTGTACCAATGTTCGATCGGGCAGCAATTTCCAAAACAATGCAGATTCATCTGCATTGTATATTTGGTTTGGGAGTAGGTTCAACTCATTCATTTTTTCAGTAAATTTTCGTAAAAAAGGTTCTACCGCAGACGAATCGCTCGATAGTTTCTCTCCAACCACTTTAAGATGCCGAATGCCATGCCTCTTTTTAAATTTATGTATCCATCCTTTGCTAGCAATAAATTTATTGTCATTATAATATTTAGAATAAATTTGGACGGCTTTTTCGTATAAAATATTTGCTGAGATGGTTGCATGTCTTTCTCGCTGCAACAGAAACCATTTGTATAATTCATTTTCCATTTCTGGATATTCTGGTTTTCGGATAATTTTTCTACGTGTTGGTAATGAGACACAGCTTGCGATATAACTGTGTAAATACAAAAATACAATAATGAATGAATTAGCAGTTAATGAATAAAAGTCCATACCTAGTAATTTTTTCCTTATTCTTTTTAATGTCAGAAATTGTGGATGTTCCGACACCATATTTGTCTGCTAACACTTTTCCACTAACACCACTATTCAGCTTTTGTAATATTTCTTGTTTTTCGCCGATGGTCAACGTTTTGTGCGCTCTTTTCGCGGCCATGTTGATTCAAACTGATTCGGGGATTGCCCTGTTTGTGTCGTATGTAACCGGGACTTCATTGTACTTAACGAAAACACACGACGCGCGATCCGGAGTAGTGGATCTATGGCCGATCCGGATTACAAGGTACATAATGTTAAACTTACAATTTTTAATTTTGTCCTGATTACAGGGAAGTCCGGATTAATGGAGGTCCGGATTAGCGAACCTTTACTGTATATAGAAATTTCAAGGCTATATGACATTTACTACAACTATTTCTGATTTTTTTGTTGGTACCCTTTTTGGAAGAAAGTAGTAGAAGAAATAAAAGCCAAGTCCCTCGAAGGCCTGTAGATCTAACAGTTTTGAATTGAAATTGCGGGAAAATATACAATTTAGCAGCTAACGGTTGTTTTGGCGATTTTTAAAATGCTAGCGAACAAAATACAGTCAGAGTTATGTAGAAAATGGATTGAAATATTGTATATTATTGAAATAATATAAAAGAAGCTTTTTTCATTAAATATGATAATGTAATTTAATGATCGGTTTTTTCTTACTAAAATTCAATGAATTCAATTCCTATATGAAATAGCAAGTAATTCTAAAAAAATTATCAATGGATCGAGTAAACAACAAAGTGATTGAGGACATATTTTTAGAGAAGAGAACTTGTGCTACGATATAATACCTCGTATCTACAAGCAGCGTAAGCTATTCTTGACCTATCAAAAAAAATAATGTATACGTGTTGCTTATATAATGGATTGCTTAGTAGGAACATTTATATCGACCTTCATGTTAATATAAATATAAATGAAAAACCAGCTGTTTGCGTTTTATTTCGTAGATCATTTGAACATTTGAAATGCTTATACAGAATATGCAGAAATATCAGGAAAATCTCGACACGTCATATCAGTGTAACGGTCAAGTTTGCGCGGGAGCCCTAAGATGTATATTTGTACAGTATGTACCCACAGCAGGAATTTAGTAAGTGCGAAATAAAATGTTGTTAGAAAAGATCCCAGAACAGGCCGATTTTATTTGATAAAAACACGTTTTGGTATGAAAGTCGATTTTCAACAATCATTTCTTTAGATAACGAGGATATCATTTTTTTAAATAGTAACCCCCATTTTTTTCTTGATTTTGAAAATGTTTTTTTTATTGATAAAATATTGCCATATTACATAAGTTTTTCCAACAAATGATAATTGAATGTTAGAAACGAAAATCAAATATAGCAAAACGTTGTCAGATACAGTTTTTCAAAGTGTTTTGCGTTTTTTTTGTAGTTCATTCAGATATAAGTCATTACAAAGTACGAGTTTTATACTTCTTACTTAACCTATTAGCGGTACAAAAATCGTTTGTAATTAAAGTATTGTCGCACATTTACTGTCATACAGAGGAATTAAATTTGAATTTTATTCCGAGCAAGACGTATACGATTTGTTAAATACAATATAACCAGATCGTCCGATCAGCCACTCTACAGTTAGTAAGATTCAGTCTAAATTTCGGGAAACTGGTGTTGTTAAAGATATTCAAAAATTACTGAAAACAGTATATCTTAATTCAACTCATGTAGGAACTCAACCGAAAACGTGTCCGACCGGCGACCAGAGGTTTGTGAAACTATGATGGATTTGTACCTTGAATATGGACGATTGTATTAGCAATTTTCTTCAAATGATGCCACGTTGTGTCCTAATAGGACAGTGAATCATCAAGTATTAAACAAAACTAGCAAGGAAAATATTTCCTACCCCCTATACTCAAACGGGCATTCATAATGTCAAATGTCATACATTAGCACTGTGCACTAATATAACGTTTTAGTCGTACATACTGACGTTCGACTAAATATCGTTTTCATAAATTAATATGGTGGTTTACAATATTCCACAGAGGAAAACTGTCAAATGGTGATTTATTTGAAAAATCGTATCAACTACCGATAGTCGGATAATAAAAAAAATTAAGATACGTAGTTGCTTTCTTCCTCTTCATCACAAAAAACCGGACAATGTCATGGTTTTATTTATGCAAATGTTGAAAAACGTCCTACCTCAATACCAAAATATAGGCCTAATAATTTTGTTAATGAAAAATATTCTATTAACCGATGAATCGTCGGTTCGCATACACAATCACACAGATAACTTATGATGCTAAAATGCAGTGTCCTAGTAAACAAAATGTGTTGATGGAATATTAAATAATCATATTACAGGTTTATATTTCATAGACGGAAATAGTAAATTTTTCTCAAAAAACTTATTCAAAACTGATTGATAAATGGATGCTAAACTTGTAAAGCCATTTTTCCATAATAAAATTTATTATTATTGTCGTTTTTGCAACATTTTTATTCTGTTAGTTGGACAATGAAAAGATATTTCAAAATCAAGAAAATAAGTAAAAAAATTGATATCATTTAAACGGGCGGCATTTAAAAAGTCGTTATATTATTGTGACGAGATTGTACGCTGCCTTGCTAACATACGCAAAAGGTATCACGCTATCTCGGATCAGCTGTTTTAAATTCGGCAAGTCTATGGTATTGAAAATATTGCTGTTTTAGCAGTTTGTCTGTTAGATTTAACGGTTTTGAATACGAAAAGGTGAGAAAATATGCAATCTAACAGCTATGAGTAGATTTGACGGTTTTTAAAATATCCGCTACCAAAGGACAGACATATACAAAATTGACTGAAATTTTGTATGTACATATTAATGAAATAATGCAGAAGCTCTTTTTATTTTTATTTTATATATGGTAATTTAAACTGATTTATTTTAAGAGTGAATATATTTTTGTCCATACAATTATAATATACAATAAAATTATCAATTGTTGGAGTACACAATAATGAGTTGAGTTGTAGTATATTGCCATAATTATAATACTTAAATAAAATACTAGTAAAAGACATGTTCATTTTGGATATAAACCAGAGGGATTGTACTGCTTGTAATAAACTAAATGTTTTACAATTTCTTTTAAAAACTGTTATCAACCTATTAGGAAATACATGTTAAACAGGTCTATCATGTTGACCCTCTGCTATTATATTCATCATCGAGTTCTAAAAATAAATTCAACTTTTTGGGGAGGTCATTTGTCAAGTCTGCCCCCTCATCGGCTTTTTTTAAAAATCTCTGAAAACAGACCACAATTGAGTACAAATAGAAGCACAATTGACACGCATTTTAGTCAGTTGTGCTTAATTGGTGCTCAACTGTGCCGTTCTCAGTTTCATTTGTGGTCTTCTGTTTTCAGAGATTTTCAAAAAAAGTCGAAGAGGGGGCTGACTTGATGAATGGCCTCCCCAAAAACTTGAATTTATTTTTAAAAAACGGTGCCTTCGCAAAGCACGTTAATTGTGCTCAATTATGCCGTATAGCATCTTTCATATAACCCTTTCTCGAAATTTTAGGACTGTTTATATAAGATGACGACTAAAGCCGAATAAAATAAATTCTTTTTTTGAGTTAAATAAATATAATAAAAAAACAGTTTTGAATTTTAAATAAATCTCAACAATAACAATAAAAAAATTAAAATGTAATTGAAAAATTAAAACTTCTTTGTCTATTAAAGTTGTAATAACTCTTGTACTTTTTTGGTAGGTAATTATTTTCACACAGCAATAATTAGGTATGTACTTCATAAAATTATTATATTTTTCTACCACTGTCATTGAATGCCATTCACCCCCTTTCGATTTTTCTTAATACCTGTAAACAGTAGAGGAAAATAAAACTAATAATGCTACCAATGGAGCATAATTGACACATTTTATGGTATATAGGTATAAAGTGAGTGCGAAGGCACCCAGTTTTAAACAAAATTAACTTTGGGGGGGATCGTCAAGTTGGCCCTTTTTTAAAAATCTCTGAAAACACAAGAGCATAAAAAAACTAATAACGGCACAACTCCGCACAATTGACACGCGTTTTATAAAATTCACATATTTAAGTTTAACCGATCTCTCTTACAAAACAATTTTGCCAAAAAATTGTATGGATCGATAATATACAGGGTGAGTCATTAGTAGCCGCGTCTTCGATTGCTCTTTTGTGTTTTAAATAAATGAAAAAACAATTAGTAGAAGATCCATGGTTGCTTGTGGCGCATATTGTAAAAATACTTTAAGCTCTGACGCACTTCCGGTTTCACCGGAAATGTACGGAACTTAATTTTTTTAAATGACTCACCCTATATATTTTTGGATTTTTTTGTACTGCTTTAAATTGTCTGTTCAACTGTTTTGTATTTTTCAAAATTGAGCCAATAGTTTTTGAGTTATTAATTTTTTTTGAAAATATTTGACCAAAACACGTGTTCAGAAAACAATCCTTTTCACTTTTTTTTTTAAATTAAAAACATTAACTTTGGTAGTGCCCGTAGCCAAGAAAATTCTACATCATTTGGTAAAGTTGCACTCGACAATACCTCAAAAAACTTTGTTTTTTCAAAGCCTACTTTCTAAAATTTTCACATACCAAAAACTTATTTTTTTTAAATGAAACACCCAGTATTTTGTTGAGGCATTTTGTTCCTTCTTTTGTTCTCTATCATTTTTGTTAACAATGTCCTATACGTATCTTTTGTAATTTCTGAGATAATCACTATAGGAACAATTAGCGGTCAATTAAAGAACTACGAGCGCTGTTGTTCTATGCACCAAAATGTTCGTTCAACCAATGGAAGGCAGGACCGGCGCTTGACTTCCTTAGTCAACTTTCAAACAAAGTAAATGTTAAATCCAACTATCCCAAAAGTAATAATTTTACAGAATGAAGAGCATCGCATTTCAATTTTTTAATTCCGGCAATGTCCATTTCCAGTATTTAATTTTTGACTCTGTTGGCTAACATTGAAATAAAATAAAGGTTATGTTTACTAACATATTTGAAGATGTATTCAAAAAATTTTGAAAATCCGTCCGTCGATAGCGAAGATACTCTCCTCCATTAACATTTTCATCAAAGAATTAAGGTCCAAGTATGTAACTACCCACTATTCCTCCCCACAGTTTTAATGACCAATGATTTTGAAAGTTTACAGGTGTGATAAAGTGGGGGGATTTATGTGTTATAATAACGGACATTGTGACGATGAACGTATTCACTTTAATAGAAGTTGGCTTCGTTGGTAAATAACAAAAAATTGAGTAAGCCAGGATAATTTATCTGCTGCCAATTGACAACAATGTAAGCGATTCTGAAAATTTCTTTCATCTAACCCTGTGTATGAATATGCTACGGGTGAATTTCATGTTTCCCAATTATTCTGGATTCTCAAATTTGACTTACATCTAACTGACGACTAATTTTCGTAGTACTGGTATGGGGGTGTTCGACTACACTCGCAAGTACCATAAACGTCTTATCCTCACCAGTTATTGCTTTTTCCGCTCTTTATTTCATATTCAATACTTTCTGTTCACTCAAACCGTCCACTTCATACTTTCGAAGGTTTCTGGCTTCGGTTGACTACTACCAGGGATCGCTAGCAGTTTCTTTCAGATTCACTCAAAACGTCAATGATATCTATTAACTCTTCATAAGAATAATTCATTTGGATGATAACTAATAGCGATGCTTTTATAAGTTTTGACATAAATGTATACCGACTTTCTTTAACAGTTGACTCAGGCAGTCTGCCGCATTCCAGCTTTTATTGGACCAATATTTGGGTGCATAGAACGGCAGCCGTAGTTCCTTAATTTACCGCTAATAGCTCCTATAGTGATTATCTCAGAAATTACAAAAGATAGGTATAGGACATTGTTAACAAAAATGAAAGAGAATAAAGAAAGGAACAAAACGCCTCAATAAAATACTGGGTGTTCCATTTAAAAAAAATAAGTTTTTGGTATGTGAAAATTTCAGGAAGTAGGCTTTGAAAAAACAAAGTTTTTTGAGGTATTGTCGAGTGCAACTTTACTAAATGATGCGGAATTTTCTTGGCTACAAGCACCACCAAAGTTAATGTTTTTACTTTTAAAAACAATGTGAAAATGATTTTTTTTCTAAACACGTGTTTTCGTCAATTATTGTCAAAAAAAATAATAATTCAAAAACTATTGGCTCAATTTTGAAAAAGAAAAAATAGTTGAACAGGGAATTTAAAGCAGTACAAGAAAATCCAAAAATATATAGGGCGAGTCATTTAAAAAAATTAGGTTCCGTGCACTTCCGGTGAAACCGGAAGTGCGTCAGAGCTTAAAGTATTTTTACAATATGCGTCACAGGCAACCATGAATCTTCCACTAATTGTTTTTTCTTTTATTTAAAACGCAAAAGAGCAATCAAAGAAGCGACTACTAATGACTCACCCTGTATATGCATTTTATTGTAGTGTGCGTTATTTCTTAACATTATTATTATAATTTGTATTAATATCTCAAAGAAGTTTTAATTTTTCAATTACATTTTAATTTTTTATTGTTATTGAATACTTCTGACAAGGGATGTCAATAAAATGTCATTTATGTATTATTAATTGAATGTAAATGTTTTGTAACACTGAAAACAAAATACAATTAATATCTAATTCATTTATTTTCAATTTCAGTACGTGTTCTATTCATGTTCTCTATTTCAATTCTATGTGCATATATGTAAAGTGAAAAGAACACATATTTCTAATTATTATTAATTAAGTACAGTTTGTTTATACATTAAGTTAATATATGATCTTAACCTTTCTAAATTAAAAGCATATTTTCTGTAGTTTTTATTGATCTCAACACAAATCACCTACAATTAATGTGAATCTATTTTGCGTAAATATTTTTTATTTTACAACCAAAATTATTTATCCAATGAAGATTTATAAAACACAGAATGTATTTTGATTATCAAATATTACGTGTTGGTTTGTTCTATCGATTTATTTCAAATTATGTGTAAAAATGAATGTATGTAAATGTTTTTTAATTTATTCTACTTAAGCTTAAAAATATATTAAATAATATTATATTTAATAAATAAGATACTTTCGTAACACTAATTTATCTAATAAATTATATCTATTAATTATTACGTGCACTCTATATCTCATATTTTTTAATAATAAGCCCGGTTAATATGTGCTGTTACTTTAAATAATACAGTAATCGCAACGAAATTTTAATAATGCAAGCTAAGCGAGACCTTGCCAGAGTTGTTTTGCATCAACAGCGTTTGTTCTCATAACAACGGTTGAACCGATGTTGCCAATATGCAGAGATAACAACGTGCCGACTGTTACACAAGAAAAGAATATATACGGCGGAGGTGACCTCGCGTTGCAAATTCCACATGCAAGAGCGAGAGCAGCGCTGTGATCTACAGCTGAACTAAAAACGTCGCTTATGAGCATTAGGGTAACTTTTTTACCTCCAGAACAAAATTTTATTTTTAGGCTTCTGAGGTCATCTATATCATGATAAAGTAAAAAGAAAGGCAAAACGTTGCTACCTCCAAAAACGGAGGTAACTGCGATATATATGAGGTGACAACACACACTTACTACCTACTTTGGAGTTGACTACGTACCCATCATCAATATATATATATATATATATATATATATATAATAACATTTTGAGGTTTTCGTAAGTTTCCTTCATTGAAACATCATTTCTGAACAAGTCTCAACCTACATTTTCTCCGTAACCTGAGCTAAACCAAAACTAACGGTTTATCAAAAAAAGAATTACTCTTATCGAAAATCGCTCATTTCCTAATAAAATTTTAAATTTACTTCCATTCAAAATACTGGGATAACTCTGTTTTCAGGTTAGAAATACAAATGACAAATTAATAAATAAATGCACTAATTAGAAAAATTCCAATTTGCTTGGGTTACAAGTTATAAGACATGACGGACAGTATTCTTCTTAAGAGGCACTCTGGGCAGTTTAAGTGGTCACAACTGTACAACGTAGGTGCTTCTCAAAGATTTAAAAGTTGACCGGAATCGATAGATCGCGCATCGTGACCGTGGATATCTAGTTTTTTTAAAAGCGGATTGTATTTATTCATTGTTTAAGTGTATCCATACGCCCACGCAAGTAAACATACATGCGCGAGTTATAGGGTCATTGACCAACGGTTAAGTATATTCCAAGGCCATACTGGCCATGATTTCTTTGTTGGCTAAAACCCACACAAAATTGTCCATGATCATACCCACTATTATTAAACCACTTTGTTTACATTGCTAAACGCTTAAATATACATATAACGTATACATATATACACACACACCTGATTATAAGAGTTGAATTCTTAAATGATAAATTCTCATATTGATCTAACCGATTAAAGAGTGAAATGCCTCCCAAAGAATATAATTTATAAATTAAGCCTTCTTAACAGGATTAATTTTAATTCACATAATGTATGTATATTCAAATGCATCATGTCATATACACCACTGACGAAAAAATACGCATTCTTTCATGTGCAGTTTAAAATAACCATTGCCGTCAATGATATACACTTTGCATGCAGAAATTGTCCGTTATTTCCTGCAAGGACTGAGTGAGTGTAGAGTGTAGACAGAGAATAATGTGTTGGTATTTATTTTCGTTTATAATTGAATGGTTTACTGCCGAAACGACCTAAGTCATTTTTGTCTAGTTTTCAGGAAACAATAAAACAATTTCAGTCAGGCATAACGCAAAATTTCAGACAGCTAACGTAACTAAAACTTTATATGGGAGTATACATTAACATCCATGCTGTCATATTGCGAATAAAAAACAAGCTTGCTACCAAAAAGTGATTTGAAAAAGTGATCTGGGTTGTTTCTACTATAAAAAGAATAATAATTTTCATCCACGTTTTTATTTGTTTTTGGAATACAGACACTATTTTTTAGTATTTTTTGACAGATTTTGACTTAGACATCTACCCATCTTAGCAGTCTTTTTAGGTTGGCGAATTTTGTTTATGTTATATAGGAAGCTTTTCTTTGTAGGCCTTTTGTGTTGCAGGAAGTGCCACACTTCGGTTTGATGGTATTGGTAGTTCTAGATGTAGAACTATATTCATAGTCCTTTACTGTGACAGATTGTTCGTGAATAAAATAATGAAATTTTGCTACATAAAACCCCATTGTAGGGAATGGGTATTAAATAAAAGACATATGGTACTCTAATATGTGTGTATTCGATAAGCATATCATTATGACTAACTTACAGAGAAAAAAAAACAGCTTACAGCGTTCAGAAATGTTGGATATGATACTGGCATGGTCAGGTAATATTTTATGACGTTATATTTTATGACGTTATTCACGCCGTAGAGTGAGTCGAGTTAGTTTGTGGCAAAAGTCAAAGGTCAAAGCTTAGCATTGCAGAGTTAGAGGTTATGTATGAAAAAATAAAGTCATCAAAGAAATAAGTCGATAATTATAACTAATTAGAACAATGGATCATAATCGAAAAAATTTTTTGGATCAAATTAAAATTGTCCAAAAAGAAACTGATGACCATATTAAACACACATATGACCATATGATATGAAATGACATGAAATTATAGCCTTAAAAAACACTCAGAACCGCGCTTTAAATACCCCGACCCGAATGCCCATGAATCGCCCGCTATTAACCATCACAAATAGGTGGGTGATAGAAGGAACACTCCGAGTGTCGCACCAATCATTTCTGAACGGCAATGACGTCATAATTTTAGGACATCTTTTTGCTTCCGAACGGCAAGTGTGAAATTGGAATGACACTTGGATAACATTATTTCCTTTTCTGAACGCACCCCAGCTGTATTTTCTAAACAAATGGGGTTATTATCTACATAGATGAATATTCTCACACAAAATAGAGACCTTTATGAAAAAAATCCATACAAGTATAATAAACACACACAGGTGGAAGTGTAAATAATATACCAGTGTCTAGAGATTTATATTCTTTGTATATTCTATGAAATGCCTATTATGCATTTCTAACACCCATTATTATTTCATTTCCTGGCAGGTTTTAGCTTACGTTGAAAAACATGTTTTTCTCTAGATAATTGGTCACCACCTCTTGAAATCCAAAATATCTTCTGTTACAATCTCTTTTTACTGTCAATGCATTTAGGGCGCTAGAGAGATTAACTCCATTTATTGATGTGCCTTGTATATCTTATCGATTTTTTCAGTTTTCTCTTGATTATACCAACAAACGTGATCAGAAAGTAAAAGTGAAAGTCATGTAAAACTGTTGGATTTTCTCAAAACTAGTTGCTAAAATGACCATAGACATTATTATGACGCAATGATTTTTACTTTGTTCAGAACTGTTGTCGCCGAAAAAACAGATCGGTGTTTCCGCTGGAACATAATATTTGATGTAATCCATTATGAAAGAACAACATTCATTGGGACCCTTGACTGCAAGTTCTTAATGGTAAATATAAAGGTACGACATATCTGTTTTCAAATCAGTGATACAAGAAACACTGACACTTAACTGTGACAAATAAAATAAGTCTAGCACTCCAATCTCCGGTAGCTGAAAATTCTGCATAAAATCAAGTGCTAATACTGCCAAGTCGTCTCGTTTTTTGCAGTCTTCGCTTGTGAATTTAAGTGTGTTTTCATAAACTATTTTTTCCGCCACAGCTACCACATTTTCTTCCAGTCCCAACGCAAGACTTTTTAATCGTTTCTTATGTAGAGGGGCTATTGCTTCAGTTTTTCAATCCTCTGCAACTTTTGTTGTTTTGCAAGCTTTATTGAAAAATTTCACTAGCATTTCTATCCCAGTTGTTTTTTTTTCAGGGGTTATTCTATGATGCCCTGCTAACTTTCCCCTCTTGATATTCTTAATTATTTCCTGTAAGCCTTCTACGATTATCAATTTTCCCTCTTCTGTTTCTCTCCTCTCTACTACTTCTGCTTTTCCATTGTTCCTGGCCATTTATTGCATTTAATAATGGGTTCATGATGTATTCTTTCCATCTTTTCATTATTTCTTTGTCGTCAGTTAATACTTCAGTTTTTTTCCTTTTACGTTCCTACAGTTTTTGGTTTCCTCTACAATCTTCTTTCAGTTTTTTCAAGAATTCTTCCCACGTTTCATTTTTAGATAGTTTTACCACTTTACTTTTATTCTATGTTCTTTATATATACAGTAACTTTCATCTGTTTTCTCGGGTATTTCTTCCACATTTTCTTCTTATACTTTACTCGATCTTTAATCTCTTGTGTCTACCATCTCGTCTGTTCTTTTTTATTGCACTTGTTCCACAAGTTTCTTTTGGAGCTGTTAGAATGCTGATTTACATCTGCTCTATGTATTCGTTTTCCCGATTTGTCATCACTTGCGTTCCCCCTTTCTGTCTGCTACCAACCTCTTCGGATAATTTGTAAGAATATTCTGTTTTGTGTATAGTCTGCAATTATTTTTATTCCAGCGTCTCTCTTCACTCTGACATCATTTATTTCTTTTCTTCCTTCTTTTTTTTAGTATATAGTCTATTACTGTCCTTTCATTTCTACTATTGACAGCTCCCTTATACATGTGTATGACTTTATGTGAGCAAAATGTGTTCATAAATGCTAAATTGTTCTCCTCACAAAAATATATTCGTCTAGTGCCATTTCCATTTATGTGACTTTCAGCAAATGGTCCTATTACGTCACTATCTCCTCTTTTTTTTGACTACCCTACTATGGAGGTCGATCGGCACTATTAATCTTCCTTCTATGTTTTCTGTAGCATCAGATAGGTTTTCCCAAAATTCATACTTTATGCTTGTCCTTTCATCTTCCCCCGGTTACTTTTAATATTATTTCGGACGTTTCCTGTATCATTTAACTCAACCTAACGTAGATGTTAAGTTGTCATTGTCAGCTGTGCCAGCCGACAATGACAACTGACAAGATCGGGCAGCACGACCGACCTCCATATTGAATACGGACATTTTATGTATTACACGACTGACGCGATTCCTTCCGTTAATTCTTACGTTTACGGGCAAGTGTCATCGCGAACTGAAATTTACCAATGGTCTTGTCAGTTCATAACCTGTGATTGAATTTCCATGCGGTACTGCCAACGTTAGTCAAACGTCAGATTGATTTTTGTCTGTCAATTTTGACGTTTCCAGCTACATTTTACTCAACCTAACCTGGACTTTGCGGGTTTATTGTCAGCTACTCCGACCGACCGCCATATTGAATTACGGCAGTGCGAACTGTATTCCGACGAGACCGCGCTTTCGTTTGGACGCTAATTTCTACCCATTCTTCGGGAATGAGTGAAAGAGATATACTCGCTTATATATTAATATTATTATTATTAAAAACGTACAATGATTACAATTATGATTAGTTTCAAAATACCCGGGAATTAAGGGAAATGTACCAATAGCGCAAGGGTTGCTAAATATTTAAAATTCAGCCAAATATAGCATAGATTGCAAACGGTAATGTTCGTCATCTACATTAGTTTAAAAAATTTATTGACATGGAAATTTGCTTTATAACGTATATACAATAAATTCAACAGTCTCAAGTGGGCCTACGTCAAAAAATCATATTATACTATTTTTTTATGGACCACACTGTATGTATAAACATAAGTATGTACTTCTAAAGCCCACTTGCTTTATGTAGGCTTGAAAGAGTATAATACTGCATTAAATAACTGTATCTTCTGTCGACATCATTGGCCGAGTAAAATACTATTAAGAACCTTGAATTAACAACGGTAAATTTTAGCGGCACCGAAGAAGTAATTTCTATATTGTATGTCGCTTCAATAGTATATGAATGATTATACCTCTTAGAACACCAGTAGGTCTTTTACAACCAAGTTAGGCGATGAGTTCTTGTTTACAGTGCTTTTAGTGATCTCTTTTACGATATGCTGAAAAGAAGTCAGATTTACACTCTGTTTTTGTATATTTGTGCTATTCCTTGTGCAATTTTACAAGAAGACTCTTTAGCAGAAAACTTTTTTTCAGGTATGTATTAAATTGACGAACATTTAATTATCTGTTTTGTACTGTTCTTATTTAAAAATCCAACGAAATCACAATCATTTACGTATATAAATAATTGGTGATTTATTATAGAATGAATTCGAAATCAAAATAAAACCTTATATTCACTTGAAATATTAGATATTAGTCAAAAAGTTTCATGAATCTAGAACACCTAATTATATATTATATCAAAAATTCAACAGTGTTCATCAAGATATAAATTTAACTGTTATAATAACTGATTCTATTCCTATAATTGCATAAGTTTACAATTTACAGTTAACTATTTCTTTATAAAGAATTTATTTAGTATGCTATTTGTATTGTTTCCGTTAAACCTTCTTGTATTTTATAAGTTGAACCATATACACACATATACCAGTTGCAATGAGAAATACTTATTAACTTATATTTACAGTCAATTAGAAAATGATTTAGGTTACTAGTACATTTCTGTTTGCTTTTACGAAAATTTAGAAATAAATTAGAACAATTTCAAATTAGGACATTATCAAATTTCCTTTGCTAACGTTATTAATAAATATTTAAACAAAATATATTGCGGTATTTTTATTTAAAAAGAAATTTCAAAAAATGTTAGTTATTTGAAATTCTCTGTGATTGGCACTTTAGGCAGGTAATACATAACTTAAAATAATCCTTCTAAGAAAAAGGCGATAAATAGTTAAAGAACATCTTGTATAATGGTATCTAAAAGGCCGTTTAACCTAAAGTGACACGAAAGATATATAAGTATATATTCAAACACAAAATAGTTTCATATTTAAATGGACATTATATATGTAAGATGAATGTCATTTAATAATTTACATTCTCTGGTCGTAGGTATTCAGAGGTAGATGTAAAACGTTTAATTTAAATGTAGTCCTTATTTATACACAGTAAAACGAACGATATATGAAGAAATATATAGAAATGGAAATTACATATTTGAGAAAATCTTGTAAAAAGCATTGTTTAAGTAGATTCTTCTTAAAAAACGAGTACTGATAATTATTCATATATGTCCTAGAACACATAATAATAAATAATTTATAAAAACTTTGAAAGTAACACTTATAAGGAAACATTACTTGATATTGTTTACCTTTCGTGGCTGTTTTTTTAAATTGAATATTTTTAAAAATATTAATATCAGTATGTACCTAATACATGATAGCATAAAGTTCCTAGGACCAAGATGGCATTGAAATAAAAAACATTTGTCTGAACTTAAGCCATATTATCATACACACAGTCTTAACTTTTGAAAATTATTTTGACAGTCATCGTGACATCAATTTGCAGCATTGCAAATTAGCAAAAGGAGTTTTAAATATTCTATTTTTTAGATGAGGATACACGAAAAAGTCCACAATTTTCAAACATGGTGATCGTGGTGGAAATTCAATTTCCATATGTATCAAGTTGATAATCCGATCGTCAAAAAACTCACGAAGAAAAGCAGTATTTTCTTGTGTTGTATGTGCCGTTGCACCATCTTGCTGGAAGTGACCATATTGTAATTCATCTTCGTGCAACTGTTCAATAAATTCTTTCAAAATATTTCTATACCTCACAGCATTAATTGTAAAATTTTGAAAAAAATAGGTTCAATAATTCTGCGGCGACAAGCTGTTAGCCAAACACCAAGGATTTTATTACCCCACATCCCAGTATTCTGGAAATTGACGTACCCCCGAAAGATGAAACCACGCTTCATCAGAGAAAATTTTCAAATTTAGCAGGTCATTATCTTACATTAAATTATTTGCAAACCACTGGCAGTAACCAAGACATCTAGGGTAGTCTACCAGCAAAATAGCCTGATGTGATTGCATCTTATACAAATGCATGTGTAAGTTTTTCTTTAAAATTTTCCAGCATGTTCCATAGGAAAGTCCAATCTCCTGAGAAAAACGTTCAAAGGTTTTGTGGTTTTATTTTCGTTACATCATTTATAACTTCTTCCGAACAAACAGTTTATCTACCAGTACGTGATTTACGGCCCACAGAAACAGTCTCAAGAAAAACACCAACACAATATAAAAGGCAATTATAAAAATCTTTTGGGAATTACAGGTAACTCTGGAAAGTGCTCACTGAAATCATACAACCATGCCGGCTGGTTGTACACTCAACTTCCATCAATTCGCACTCCAGGTCGAAAATAGGCTTTAATCATGTACGTTTTTTTGCACTGTATTGTAAACCATATTTGAATTTATTCAAACTCGATGTTCAAATTTGCTTTCAGAAGTTCTAACATACAAATTGATGATAGACAATGTCACTGTCAAAATAACTTTCAAAACCGTTAAATTATAATACCTGGATCAAGTTCAAGCGTATATTTTCTATTTCAACGCCATTTTGGTCCTAAAAACTTTATGATATAACTGTATTTATCGTTATATTTAATATTTAAACTATAAATATTCTAATTCTCATAATGTATTTTGTTCCTAGAAGTCATTTATAATAATATTATAATGTGAGAAATTTTATTACGATAATATTCACGAAAGCGAATAAAATGTACGAATGTGAAATATCTCACAATGTGTGGGAGAAAAACATGAAACGACTACAGTTAGCAATTAGTTTACCTCTAAAGACCAAGGAGTTTAAATGTATACCGCCACATATTACATTTTATGGTGGTATGAAATTTGAAATTATATCTGTGTTTTACTTTATTAATCAATAACACTAGTTTACAAGATAAAAACATTTTCAGGTACCTACATTTGATAAGAGGTGATTTTTCGAAAATCAACGTTATTTTTTTTTTACAGAACAGTATTTGAAATATTGCAACTCTTTCAGTTTTTTAACATCTTTTACTTTCTTATACGTAGTATAAGGAAGTATTGTGATGACGAAAATTTTCGACCCCGCGATTTTTGCAGATGTCCACGTTTTGAAGTCCCCTGATACCGAAAAAGTGGTTTTTAAAAAATGTCTGAAGAATTTTATTAAAAAAGCTTTTCGAAATTCCTACCGGAAATAGGTCTTTACTCTTATCGAATAACGATTTTTTGCAAATATGTCGTAAATTATGCATTTTATACATATTTGTCAAGAGTACAAAAGGATTTAGAGCTGGATTTGCAATGTTTTTTGTATTCATGAAATTTCAAAATTGGGACCGGAAGTATCACTTTTACTCTTAGCGAGTAGCACTTTTTTTCGAATATCTTGCAAAGTACGCATGCTATAGAAATTTATTAAGAGAATAGAAGTACTTAGAATAGGGTTTTGAATAATTTTTGTATAAAAAAATCTGAAAATTCTATAATTTGAAACGCATAAGAAAGTAGTATAAGAAACGTATAAGAAAGTAGTGTGGTGGCCACACCTCATTTTTACTTTAAAAACCATATCGCGAGCTAGATCTGTCCGATTTGGTCGTCCTTGGTAGAAAATGAAAATCATTGAAATAACGAATAAATACATACAGCGTTAGTAAAACGTCCCGGAACGGTCGAATAACATTGTTATTTGAAAATTATGATTTCTGAAATTTGGTATGGGGGTATAGTTAATATAAATGCATTTTATGCAATACAGTTAATATTTTTTTCACTTCCGGTTTAATCGGCAATACGTCCAACTTTTTTTTTTTTAATGGAACGCCCAGATTTTTTTAACACTTTTGAATGCAAAATAAAAAACTACGTTCAGGAAGTATTAAGATGTTTATTTTTATTCACAAGAAAACAGTTAAAAAATTAAAAAAGTGTCCTAATACAGAAAAATCAAGGTACCTTTGAAAAAAGTTGTTGTTTAGTGTTTGCATTCTTTTTGCCGTCACATTTGACAATTTTAACAGCGTTTTAACTTTTGCATCGCTATAAATTTACTTATTTTAGACATTGACACATTTGAAAATGGCAGTAAAACTTACTGAATCAGAACGAATTGAGATATTAATGATGCGTGGGTACGGTGATCGTCAATGTTCTTTTGAAGAGGTTCGTATTTTGTTTAATACTGTTTATCCGGATCGTCACATTAGTAAAAGTACGGTATGCCGAACAATTCAAAAGTTTGAAGTCTTTCGTCAGGTGAAGGATTTACCTAGAAGGGGACGTCCATTAACAGCAACAGATGAAGAAACTAGTTTGAATGTGTTACCTACAATGGAAGAAAATCATCACGTGTCCACAACAGAATTAGGTCAAATTCATGAGATCTCTCAAAAATCTGCTCATAATATTCTTAAATCAGCAAGAATGAAAGCCTATAAAATGTATCCCGTCCATGAGTTAACTGAAGATGATCCAGATCGTAGACTACAATTTTGCGAGACAATGACGGAATTGATCCAGCCTAATGTTTTAGATCACATAATTTTTTCCGATGAGGCAACGTTTTGTCTCAACGGCACTGTGAACAGACATAATTGTCGCTACTGGTCAATTGAAAATCCGCATTGGATTGAAGAAGTCCATACACAGCGTCCTCAAAAGGTGAATGTCTGGGCTGGTCTTGTTGGAAACAACATCATAGGACCATTTTTTATAAGAGGAAATTTAACTGGCAATGTCTACTTAAAGTTATTGCGAAATGAGGTTGTTCCAGCACTTGCGGCCCTCTTTCCAAATGCAAACATAGGTGATCACCCTAATGCACATTTTTGGTTTCAACTAGATGGAGCTCCCCCCCATTTTGCCCATAATGTCCGCCATTATTTGAATGAAATTTTTCCGGGACGATGGATCGGACGTAGAGGAGCAATCGAATGGCCAGCACGTTCGCCAGATCTCTCGCCATTAGATTTTTTCTTTTGGGGTCACTTGAAATGTCAAGTGTACAAAAATCGTCCCCATAATCTTGAACAATTGGAAGAGAGAATAGTTCAAGAAGCCAATCGCATCACTCCAGAACAAATACAAAATTCAATAAGAAATTTTACTGACCGTTTACATTTTTGTCAAATTGTAAATGGAGAGCATTTTGAACAGTTATTGTAATCGCAACCTGAATAGACAGGTATCTTGATTTTTCTGTATTAGGACACCTTTTTAATTTTTTAACTGTTTTCTTGTGAATAAAAATAAACATCTTAATACTTCCTGAACGTAGTTTTTTATTTTGCATTCAAAAGTGTTAAAAAAATCTGGGCCTTCCATTTAAAAAAAAAAGTTGGACGTATTGCCGATTAAACCGGAAGTGAAAAAAATATTAACTGTATTGCATAAAATGCATTTATATTAACTATACCCCCATACCAAATTTCAGAAATCATAATTTTCAAATAACAAAGTTATTCGACCGTTCCGGGACTTTTTACTAACCCTGTATAATGGGATCTTTAATTGCTTAAGCTGTTCAAATTATATCGATGAAAAGAGTCCAGATTTAAAAAAAAATTAAGCTTTTAATCAGATTCTGTGGCCATGGAAAAATAGAAATCGACCAAACTAATGTCCGGCTTTTCTTCATGCACGTAAAGATGATAGCAAAAAGAAAATCGGTCGAAAAATGACCAAAGTTATTAGCGCACATTATATGAATATATTAATGTCTTCCACAATTTATTTACAATATGTATATTACTAGGTTGTTTAAAATAAACCAATACAATTTAGATTGAGAGAAACATAGGAAAACAACAAATTTATTCTTGCGCTACTGCATTTTAACTATATAAGTGATAAGCGCAGTATTGCCAGATGACATCGACACTAAAGTGTTTTAGAATATTTTAGAATAGTTTTGCCTCTTGTTTTATCTTCGGCTGGTTTTGGGATCCGTTTCTCTCTCAAAGAACCATACGTCCCAAAATTGATTGCTTCATCCCAAAACCATTGATAGCGTTCTTAATTTGTTGGTGAAATCTCTCGCCGTGTTCGTCATTTACGTCACCAAGGTTGTCCGGAAAGAAATTCAAATCCTAATGCAAGAAATGGATTTTCAAGGACATATTTACACATTGCCTCGTACCTAGGAGTTCTATAGTCCACAAAAAAATTGGGAACAACCAGCTGAAATGAATTCCAAGCCTCATTTTCAATGGGTGTTAAATATGTTGGAAACACTGCGCTTCTGAACAATTTTTTCATTTGTGGACCATAAAAAGTTGCAAATGTTATTCCAAAATATTGCAGATAATTCTATTTGAATGAAACAGTGCAACTACATCTATTTGCCTCGGGGACGAAATTACCACACATGTAACAAAAATTATTCGGATCATTTACGCACTGAAATTCTCGTGTTCTTTTAGCCGTTTCAGTCAAGGAAATAATTTCACTCAAACTTATAAGTTCCTAATACAAACTAGCCACAATATGTTTTGTTGTAGGTATCAAAAGGAAATGTCAGTTTTCGTTGCAGCATTGGTCAACGTGAGAACAAAAAAAGCGTTGCCAGCATAACCGCCTGTTAAAAAAAATGAGGTGTGGCCACCACACGACTTTCTTATATGTATGAGCGTTTCAAACTATACAATTTTAAGAATCTTTTTATACAAAACTTATTCAAAATCCTATTCTCTTACTTAATAAATCGCTATAGAATGCATACTTTGCAAGATATTCAAAAAAGTGCTACTCGCTAATAGTAAAAGTGCTACTTCCAGTCCGAATTTTGAAATGTCGTATATACAAAAATATTGCAAATCCAGTTCTAAATACTTTTGTACTCTTGATTAATATACAGGGTTGCGATTATGTATGGAACCGGGTTCGTTATGCTAAAACGGTTTGAGCTAGAATCCTGAAATTTTAAATAGACGTAGGACTCAATTAAAACTACTTATTAATTTGTTTTATTTTTATTTTGATCAAGAAGTTTTGGAAAAACAAAGCCTACTTGTTTTTTTTTTAATGGGAACATGGGTTATATGGAACATCGTTAAAAAGGTTATATTTTCCCGAATTCAATGATATAATAGGTTTGGTGATTCGTTTGACAGAATTTTAGAAAAAAATTAAAACATTATTAAAATAAAATAAAACACGCAAATCATGCAGCCTTTGCAAATCCGTCAAAAATTAGAAAGAATTGTAAATATTTTTCGGCTGTTAGATTTCCGTCTATGAAAAACTGGTTTATGATATTATGGCAGATAATTTCAGCCCATAGAGAGACTTTTTGTGGTTATTGGGTATGTACCGTCGCCATCTAATGAGGATTACTATCAGACCAATATTTACAATTGTGCCTATTTAAAATACCATTTAACTGGAACGTTGCTTCGTCTGAGAAAGCAATCCTTTTAACAAAATTTTCATCGCCGCCGATCATCGTCATCATTCTTTCACAGACATATCATGATTTAAAGCCACTTGTAGTAGAGACGTTTTAGGGTTCTCCGCGATGTCTAATAAAATATGAAAAGAATCTTCTTCGTTGGTGCATGTTCTTGGCCGTCCTAATTTAGGTTGGTTTTTGACACTACCGGGTTGATTAAATCTTTTTAATGTTTTTGTCACTGTTGACTTGCTTATTGGATACCTGTTTGGATGGGTACCGTTAAACACTGCACAAGCTTCTTGGTGACTTCTTTTTCTATCTCCATACCCAATTATCATGACAATTTCAATTCTTTCTCTTTCAGTTAAATGATTCATAATTATTAGTTTTTTGCTAATACAACGTCAACTGACAATTAACTGTCCAGAATTTTATGTTTGACGGATTTGCGTGTTTTATTTTATTTTAATAATGTTTTAATTTTTTTCTAAAATTCTGTCAAACGAATCACCAAACCTATTATATAATTGAATTCGGGAAAATATATCCTTTTTAACGATGTTCCATATAACCCAAGTTCCCATTAAAAAAAAACAAGTAGGCTTTGTTTTTCCAAAACTTCTTGATCAAAATAAAAATAAAACAAATTAATAAGTAGTTTTAATTGAGTCCAACGTCTATTTAAAATTTCAGGATTCTAGCTCAAACCGTTTTAGCATAACGAACCCGGTTCCATACATAATCGCAACTCTGTATATAGAATGCATAACTTACGACATATTTGCAAAAACTCGCTATTCCATAAGAGTAAAAATGGTACTCCTGGTCTGAATTTTGAATTTTTTTTTATACAAAAGATATTGAAAATTATGTTTTAAATACTTTTATACTGGTAAAGTACTTGTCTAAAAAGCATGACTTGCGAGATATTCGCAAAAAACTAATTTTCGATAAGAGCAAAAGACCTACTTCCGGTTGGAATTTCTAAAAACGTTTCTAAGACAATTTGTCTCAAACTTAATTTTAAGTACATATAAATTCTTTATAAATTTGTTTAAACTTAGTAGTTGACGAAATATTGGCAAAATTCGATTTTTTCACTGAAGTAAACTGTTACTTCTGGTCTACCGATTTTACTAAAAAACTAATCAGATCTCGAGAGGGAGATTATACACGTAAATACAAAATTTGGAATGGATAGCTATAGCGGTTTGACCGCTATCGTGGTCACAGACAGACAGACATTTTTTAAAAACCACTTTTTCGGCATCAGGGGACTTCAAAACGTGGACATCTGCAAAAATCTCGAGGTCGAAAATTTGTATCATCACAATACTTCCATATACTACGTATAAGAAAGTAAAAAAAAAATATATTCAGAAAATGTGGAATTTGGATTTATTCATTCAATTGCTAATAACTTTGTCATTTTTCGGTCGATATTCTTCTGGTAGGTGGTATTTTATGCGTAAGAGTATCAAAATTACGTGCATGAAGAAAAACCGGACGGTTTTCATCGATTTTTATTTTTCCGCGGCCACAGAATCAGCTTAAATATTTATTTTTTTTAATCTTGAATATTTTCATCGATCATTTGAACCGCTTAACCAATTAAAGATCCCATTATATGTGTTAGTTTATCATTTCAATGTCTTTCATTTGGTACTGGAAACGACCAAATTTGACGCATCTAGCTGGAGATATGGTTTTTAAAGTGAAAAGAGGTCAAAAAAATGAGGTGTGGCCACCACACGACTTTCTTATACGTATGAAAGTGTTACTTCCGGTCCGAATTTTGAAATTTCATTTATACAAAAAATATTCCATATCCAACTCTAAATACTTTTGTACTCTTCATAAATATATATAGAATGCATAATTTACGACATATTTTCAAAAAATCGTTATTCGGTAAGAGTAAAAGTATTACTTCCGGTCCGAATTTTGAAATTTTTTTTATACAAAAGATATTTAAAAGTACGTTCTAAATACTTTTATAATCATAATGTACCTGCCTAGAAAGCATGACTTGCGAGATATTCGCAAAAAACTGATTTTCGATAAGAGTAAAAGACCTACTTCCGGTAGGAATTTCGAAAAACTTTATTGACACAATTTTTCTCAAATTTAGTTTTGAGTATATTTGAATTCTTTATAAATTAGTTTAAACTTAGTAATTGACGAAATATTTGCAAATTTCGGTTTTTTTCACTGAAGTAAACTACTACTTCCGGTCTGTCGAATTTGCTCAAAATCTAATCAGTTCTCAAGAGGGAGATTATATTCGTAAATACAAAATTTGGAATTGATATCTGTAGCGGTTTGACTGCTATCGCGGTCACACACACAGAGACACACACACAGAGACACACACACAGAGAGAGAGAGAGAGAGAGAGACACAAACTTTTTTAAAAACCACTTTTTTGGTATCAGGGGACCTCAAAACGTGGATATCTGCATAAATCCCGAGGTCGAAAATTTTCATCATCATAATACTTCCTGATACTATGTATAAGAAAGTAAAAATGAAAAAATTGGAATATCTCAAAAATTGTTCGGTAAAAAAAATAACCTTGATTTTAGAATTCAGCGAGAGAAAATACATAAAACATCACCTCTCATCAAATGTATATGTTTACTGTAAACTAGTGTAATAGAACGTTCAATTATTGTCATTAATAGTGTTTGTCTTATTTTATAACACAGTAACTTTTTTTTATGTTTTCGTTTTAAAGGTCAAGTATAAAGTTTTGACAGTAGGTATCAAAAATATGAAGTGAAGATTGTAGGAGGCATTTTAATGATTATTAGAATTAATTTATTACTTAAATAAATATAAATTTAAATTTAAAATGGCACGCTGATTAAAAAATAAAGGAAATTTTCAAAACAACGTCAAAAAACTGTTTTTCTAAATTGTTATTCGATATATAAATTAATCTCGTGAATAAAAACCATGTTTTATGAAAATTGATACTATTAACAAACTGTAGGTATAGTTCACATACATATTGTTTTGACAAATAAGAATCATAACATTGTAAATATAATAAATGATTTTTAAATGACATAAATAATTTCGCATAACCAATAAATATATACTAAATTTTATCTTTATAGGCATATTAGAATCAATCACAAATACTGCGAATTCTAAAGACTGTCCAGGTGTTTGCGTACATGCCATAACAACATTCTTAATATGTTACGATGTATTGGAAAACGCTCATTGTCCGCAATCGATGAAATGTTGTATAGAACAACCAGCAAACGCAACAGAAGGAGAGAATCCTGAACAAACGTCAGAAAGTATTCAAGTTTCTGAAAAAATTACAACAGAAAAGCAATATACAATTACAACTAGTACAACTGTTAAGCCTTTAACAACTACCTCAAAACCAAACAATAACAACAACACAAAAGCGCAAGAAAAGAAGAACAATGACACCATAAATAAGTGCCCAGATATGTGTGTTACAAAATCAATGGCAGATTATTGTGAAGCCATAATAACAACGGAAGGTTTATGTGATTCTGAAAAGAGTTGTTGCATAACATTAGAAATTGCCAAAAATCAAACACTTAAGGATGTGATAATCCGCAGTAAGAATAAACCGAATTATTTAAACACAACATTAAAACCCCAAACGACAACCACAGAAATTCGGTATAAACCACAAACGACAACTTATCACACAAAACCACCAGGGAAGCAATGCCAGGGAGAGTGTTATACCCCTATTCTAGCTTTACTTTGCAGAGATGTTGATACAGAAGCTGATTGTCCTGACGAGGGTATATGTTGCGTTAGTATTGCAGTAGGTATTATATTAAACTTATATTATTTTCTTATAGCCTGTTTGACACGGTCTAGAAGAGTTCCATTCCTCTACTAATTCTCATCGTGTATTTGATTCTGCGTCAAAACTTTGAGCTTCTTATATTATAGGCTTATCCTATTTATTAAAACTATTTCCATACTAAAAACATAATATGTTAAATATAATATCAACCATAACTTAATTATTTAATTTACAAAATAAATATTATTTTGTAATCATACGAAAACCTTCAAACAGCTCTTGTGGTTTGATAATGTCAAATTTGACACCTATGTTGAATTTAATCAAGGGTAGACATTATAAAACGGAAAATTCACTAAAGTACAAGGACCCCATCAGTAAATTAATTAAATTATTTTGATCTATACCTACTACGTACTCTAACTCAATAATAATCGCGATAAGACAATAGTCAAATACAGATAATATTATGTAGTATATATAATAAAAAATTATATGAGAATTAGTATCGTGTCGAGCAGGTTAATAGTATATTACATACCAAGGTTGAGAAGATGACTATTATTGCCCGAGTGGCAAGATTAAATTCCGAGGCGCGCAGCGCCGAGGAATTTAAGCCACAAGGGCAATAATAGTCTTCTCAACCGTAGTATGTATACTATTTTTTGTACCAGTAGTCTAATTGGACCTTGAAACCTTAATACTTATGACTAAATTTACTCATATATGTAAGAATGCCCATGTAATAAAACTTCATATAAACAAATAAGTAGACTATATTTTGATGATGACAAATTTGATATAAATGCTGAAACTAAAAGTCAAGTATTTATTAGATTATTTTTCATTCCATTTATAATGTCTGAAGAAGTAGATGTACACCACCTGAAATGTACGAGACTGCAGAAGAGGCAGTTTAGAACTTGCTTCCGCATAAATCTAAACACTTATACATAAAACATATACAGAATTTAAAAAATTGTGTAATTCCAAAAATACGTACTTCTGGCTTATTTTCAAAAATATTCAAAAAATACACTGAAAGAAATACTCCGACCTGTGTAACAAAAAATCATTTGCTAGTTATTTTTTGTTTCAAATAATAAGATATTTGCCACTGTTGTACATTATTGTTTTGTTAGATTACTTATAGCAAAATTTCGTGTGCTGCACGAGCAAATAATATTGTCTGCTTTATTTACGCTACTGTAACAAATTTCTTTGCTAAACGTGCAATGATTCAATCACATGACATTTAACCTTCAACGCTATTGGTTATAAAATCCCAAGAAAGAGAAAATAAAAGTATGTTGCAGTTGCAACTGACGCTTCCTCCTCGATATTAGTTGTGAAATAGGTTATTTTTAGATTAGCTTTTCTTAAAATTTAAATTAATAAAGTACGTCGGCTTCAGTTGAAGACTTATTAGAATTATGGGGTTTTTCTGAGTATATCTCAGTATTTAAAGGTAAGTAGCATTACTGTAGATATTTCGAACTGCTTTTATTATTATTTAATGCTTTATTCTCTTTTTAAAAACATGGAATCCTAATGTGATACATGTAAGTTGTACACAAACTTTATACTGCATGCTCCAAAAATTTATGAATCATTTCGCTATCATCTCTATTGGTGCCTTTGGTGTGTTGATTTCGAGTCGATTCTTTGTAAACATATAACATACCAGAGTATTATTTATATCTGCAGTTAATATACCATAATATAATAACATAGGTATTTCAATTATAATTAAAGCTAAACAAACGGTTCCTTTCTCAGACTTTCGAACAGTAAGAGTCATCCTACATGTAAAAACATATGGGAACGAATGTATTTACAAAAACATAGAATAACAAGTTCTATGTTTGAATAAATACTTGTATTTACCACTTCAAAAATCATTTATGTATCTACATAATTTACTATTAATTAATATATGTTTTAAAAATATATAATTAAGGCTGGCAGTGCAATATAATAACTCTAAGAAGTTAAACAAGTACTTAGTTTTAGTACCTATTATGTTACCACTTATTTTACGATACATAAGTAATGATATGTGTAATGTAATATCATTCGGACCCTATCGGGTTATTATTATTTATTTCAATGAATTGATTAAATTTGGTTACACAATAATCAAACATTTGCTGTGTTTTATATTTTCATAGTGTAATACAAGAAAAGATGACAATGTACATCAATAGAAACCTAAAATCTTTAATTTAGGCCCTTAACATTATTTATGTATTGTCAAATAAGTGGTACTAAAACTAGTTTCTAACTTTTTACGGTTATTACATTCGGCTCTGTGCGAGCCCTGATTATATATTTTCGAAACATATATCGATTAATAGTAAATGTAGGTAGATATATAAATGATTTTTGAAGTGTTGTATTCAAAAAAGAATACACGTATTTCTTCAAACAAAGAACTTGCTACTCCATGTTTTTGCAAATACATTCATGCCCATATGTATTTATATGTACGATGACTCGTACTGTTCGAGGCTTTTTTTGCTTTCACAGAGAAAGCAACCGTTTGTCCAGCTTTAATTATAATACCGTATTCCAAATAAATCAACTTGAGTACGTTAAAGGGCTCCAATTTAATGTCCAACCGGCTGACTAATTAGTGATATAATATTTTTGAACTAGTTTTTGGTTTTTTTTGAATATTACATTTGATGTTTTCTAATAAATGTACACTAAAAAAAAAGTAATCGCGTCAGTATCTCGGTTTCTGAATATTTCTCAACAAAAGTTTAAATACAAGTTTTAGGTTTTGACATAAGCTAACTATTTGAAATACTTCTGAATATGTAGTGTTCCAATTTTACAGACTAAACTGACGTTCCTTTTTTTAAGGGTACACCTTATGGACTCTTGAGTTTACTCCATGAAAATAGAATACACTGTATATTTACTTTAAATTGGTAGCTTAAGTCGAAACCTAAAAGCTTTTGTTGAAATATCACCAAAAAACGAATATTGACGCGTTACGTCACTTTTTCAACACAGTGTATATAATGTAATGGGAAAAAATAAAATAGCTATCATGTCGTCATATATATGTAACAAATATTCCTTCAAGGGAAGGGGCGAAGTAATATATGAATCACCTTGTGATACCCCTAGTACCGTATGTTAAACTACTCTGTTAATTTATGAATAATTTATAAAAGCAGTTTGGAATATTGTTACTTTCTACATCTTTATAAAGTCATATCTTACAATATATGACGGTGAATAACATTATTGTTTACTATTATATCACTCATTTACCCAAGTTTCATGAATTTTACTTTATTTTGAAATTAAACATTGCCCATGTTTTCAGGTTCCTGATGAATTGAAAGAAACCATAAATTTGAAAAAAGAAAAGCTGAGAAGATTTGGCTTTATTGAAATATCAGATTTGGTATCCGATGTTCCAGTACATTATACCAAATGCGCTGACGGAAATACATATATTACACTGAACCACCCATAATTTTTAAGGATTTGTTGAATGTTCCCTTTGCTGTATATTATAATAATGTAACCGTCTTAAAAATATATGTGTCTCTTGTTAAATACTGTTTTTATTTTTCCCAACAAACAACATGCAGTAGAAGTTACTAAGATATTGAAATTCTCCTTAGTTGTAATTTTAATAAATATTGCTGGTATTTGAATACTGCTATTAATAATAAAAGAATATCTATATATATTTTTGGCAATTTGTAGTTACTATTATTATTAATGATGTTTTTTGTATATATAAAGTATGTATTTGTTATTACAGCAAATTGGATATGGACAATAAATAATAATTATTAAGATATATTCTTGTCATTTTGTATTATATGGTACTAAGTAAAATAACTCTAAAATTAACATAAAGTTTAAATACTTGTCTTTGTAAAAGAATTGATTTTTAATTATGCATACACTGGGTTCCCATAATGTCACAATATTGTGTCTAAACTTTATGTTAATTTTGAAGTTATTTACTTTTCATATAATACAGAATGCCAAGAATGTTTCTTAATTACTATTATTTATAGTCGCATGGCCAATTTGCTGTAATAACAAATACGTACTTTGTATATACAAAAAATATCAATAATAAAAATAGCAACTACAAATTGCTCGGAAAGCCAAATATATATATATTCTTTTATTTCCAATAGCAGTGTTTTTTGTTCATCCAGCAAATAAAAATTGTTCATGTAGCTGTTACCATTTGCATTTGATGCTAAAGATTTTTGCTAATAATGTATATTATCACTTCTTCTAGCATAATCAATTTTGCTGTTATATCACAAATTGTTGCTACTTACCAAAAGAAAAAACGCTTTCCGAGCAAATGTTATTTGCTCTTACACCACACTTTTTTGCTATTTAAGAAAGTAAAAAAGTTTTGTGAACAAACGTTATTTGCTAGTGCAGTACAACTTGTTGCTACTTAACAAAAGAAAAAATGCTTTGTGAGCAAACGTTATTTGCTAACTTAAGAAAAAGTAGGTAGAGAAAAATAATTGCTAATGTAAATAAGTTTTTTGCTGTCGCCATTTTAACTCATAATTTTTGCTGCAGTTGATAAATTTTTGCACTCACAGGCAATGTATTTCTTTCAGTGTAATAAAGCCTCGACTTTATAGGCGCATTATTAAATGTTGAAAGCTACACTTGGCCTAAAGGAGGATATTAAAATATCAAAATGTTTTAAATTAGTTGCCTTTTTAAAAAGAAAAATGAAAATTATAAGCCCAAAAAATCATTAGTATTTACTCGAGGAAATTATAAAATTCCTTACAGAGGCTCCCGACACATCTTACATTACAACTAAGGTAGTATGTTTTATATTAATACTTTGAAATTATTGATAATTTATAACCCTGTAGACTGCTCTTGTAATTGGTGTTGCTGGTGCATGCCGAAGAGATGAGCTGTGTAATTTATTAATTTCCGATGTCATCATGAAAGATGATTTAATTATTATTCACATCCACAATAGCAAAAATGGTTCGTCTCAAAACTTTGTAATAATGGAGCCACTTTGTAGCTGAAGGTTATATCGAAGATTCCCTAGTAAATAAAAAAATATAGCATGTATGTTACAAGGTCTACCTACATCTACTTACGCAACCACACCTCCAATAAATACAGGAATTTTCAATATGAATTAAATTCCATCAACATCAGTAGTACAATCTATTTCGACTGAAGATATAGTAAATACTTATGGAATTAACTCAATTAATAATACTGTCATTAATGTGCCTACAGATCTGCACAATCCTGGTTTTTCAAATAGAATTGAACATCAATAAATTTTACATGCCATAATTGCACTATCAATTTTTATAAATAAATTAAATAATTCTTTACATCTGTAATAGTTACGTGTTATATTGTTTCCATATTATACATATTTTTGTTACATAACCTAAAATATTGTTATTTATTTTACATCTATAATTGTTACGTGTTAGGATATTGTTTCCAATTATACTATCATACATATTTTGCTATTGTTGACATAAAATACAATTAATTATTTTACCTTAGAGGTCGAGTATTTATAAGTTTTAGATTTTAGGTATGATTTGTGGTATACCGATCTAAATAAAAATAAACTACTATGAATTTTGACGGTTGACAACTTGACATACATACTACAGCGATTGCATGGTTGCGGCATTCGTTTTATTTGTTTTCGTTATTTACCTAGGTGAATAATATGCCCATTATTTAGCTGTTATTAGTTCCAGGTCGAGAAATGACATTTTGTGGCGTTTTATTATGTGTAAAAATGCTATGATTTTTTACTACTGGTACAAAAAATGTAATGTATGTTCAACCCTTAACTTACCTCACACGAAAGCTTTGTGATGTGGTGTTTAGAAAACGCTACACTTTCACTGTCGGTTCCAGTATAAAGTTGATCAAAGTTAGCATATAAAATAAAACGTTGCTCAAGAAGAACAATTTTACTTTATAGCAAAAATGTATATTTCAGCCCTTTATTCCACAAAAATCGTATTTCCGTCAGTATTTATTCTAGTAATGTAATGTTGTACCAGAAACATATAAATGTATAGGATATCATTGAATATTTCACAAGAATATACTTCTGTACCTTATTATTACATATTTTATATTATATTTAATATTTTCGGCAAATTACATATTTATGTTTATATTTAATTACAATTAACTGCATTAGACATAATTTGGGAATGGTAAAATTTAAAACTTCGCTGACTAATTTACCCCGTTTTTCGTACCAAAAATTCCTGGACTAATATTGGCATTCAACATTTTGCTTCAACCTTCTTATTTACATTTTGACGACATATTTATTATACTTTTGCTTTTTGTAAAAATTAAACTATTCTTCAAATCTTACCAGTTGATAAATTATATCGTAATAACATTAGTAATGATTACTTTTTCAATTAAAGTCTACTGAGGTAATGAGACCAACCATAACATCAACAATACCACCACCAAAAACAGTACCATCTGGTCCTAAATGTCCAGGCTATTGTTATCCAAATACTATGGCAGGATTTTGCAAAAAACCCTCAATTCTAATTCATCATACAAACTGTGACAGGGGATCAGTATGTTGCGATAATACCAGAACGACTACAACCTCTCGACCAACAACAAACACGCAATCATCATATTCATCCACAACAGTCGATCCTAGACCGGAATGTCCTGGAACATGCATAGTCCCATATTTAAGCTTTACATGTTTCAGTAAGTAAAGTAATATGAATGATCACTTAAACGAATTAAATATTTTAATACATTTAGGAAATGCTGATATGACTGATATATTCAAGTGTCGAAAATCCGGTACGCAATGCTGCGCACAAAAATTAGCAATTCGCGAAGCGCTTGGACAGAATAAAAGGGAAGATGTACTGCTCAAACCAACAACAACACAACTGCAATATTCCCCGAATCTAACAACATGGCAAATAACCAATGAATCAACAACACCAGGTAATGAATGCTTTGCGTTTCAGTTATAAAAATATTAAAGATCAAGATGGTTATCATTTTAGAAATTGAGGAAGTGATGAAAATAAATACCAGCACCAGACAACCGATCTACGGTAAATATGTGTGTGGTGTTAAAGGTACTGCCAGAACAGGTAGAGTAGTTGGAGGAGAAGATGGTGAACCAGGAGAATGGTGTTGGCAAGTAGCATTAATAAATTCCTTAAATCAATATTTATGTGGGGCTGCCTTAATAGGAACGCAATGGGTACTTACAGCAGCACATTGTGTTACCAAGTAAGTTCAAAAGTTATCAATACTTAACGAAGTTAAGGTAGGGTGCCAGAAAATGTTGTTATTTTTTTTTTATAACAAAGCCAATTTAATAAGAATTTGCTACCATATTTTCTGTGGAAACTATGAGTTTCTTGTAGTTTTCTTTTTTGTTAAGACGGAAAATAGCGCTAATGTGGTGAGAGAACATTTAATATTGTCATATGGCTAATGCAATGTTGTAATAAGAATGAAAATCGCACAATCAATAAGCTTTATTGTAAATTTTATATACATATATTAACTTTAAGATGTTTCCCATCTACTTCTTTAGTTTCACAGCTACTGCACATGTACTAATCTTCATCGTCATCAGTCATTTTGGCAGGTTGTATGATGTGGAATCAGACAAAAAGGACACTGCACCCAATTTGAGCCAGTTTTTTTTCTTACATCGGTTGAAAATTGCAAGTTTCTTCTTCTCAGTGATCATTTGATTTGGAAGATGCTTTGGTTTTAGAATTGTTAGCAAACGGAAAAGTCTCTGTTTCTTTTGCTCTTTAGTATTTCATTTTTCTGCATAGTCGGCACTTGTAGAATATCATCAACTGTTGGCGAAGTTATAGGGTCTGTGTTTTAGGGAAATTTGCGTTGGTGGTTCTTGCGACTGCAGCGGGTTGTTCAGTTAACACAGATGGCCTTAGTGCTTCTGGTGAAAATACATTTCTATTGAATGAACATACGATTACCATTTCTAACGCATTAATAATGTTTATTGGTGCCATACCTCGTTACACACATGCATGAAAGTCTATGGGATGGGTTTTTCTAGAAGATGACTATGCATATAATTAGTGAGGGCTTTGGCACAGTGACTTTTGAGGAATTTGTAAACACCTACATGAAATGAATTTGAGGTATAAGCCGATTCGTTTTCTTTTGCTAATTGTATTATGTTCGGATTTGTAAACACTCTAAGAATCCATGCTGGGATTGAGGCAATAAAAAAATCAAGCCATTCTCTGAATAAACTTTAGTTAATCCAACCCTTTGAATATAGTCTTGTTTTAGAATTATAAAAAGCATTCTTTGCAAAATCGTCCTTCCAATGTAGTCCTTATCGATTAACAATTTCATTTACATATAAACCTTTTCCCGACTTGACAGATAATTTTTCCACTCTTGACAACAAATGATAAGCCCAGTTCTAAATTCTATCGGGTTTCTCCATGGTATCTAATTTTGTTAAAAGGTCTTTTTTTTTTTGGAATAATAGTCTTGATCATTGTCGGATTGGCCATAGATGCCCTATTAGCTAAAAGATTTTTTGAAGAACGCAATTATAAATTATACTCCTCATTAAATTTTGACCACCACCACCTGTTCTCTACTTGCTTTTCAGTATCAAAAAGTTTTCCCGGTTATTAGATTTGCCTAACCTGTATAGCAGTTTACGCATTTTGAAAAGTATCAGCCAAAATTCCAACTTCTTCATGGTGTTGTTGTAATTATATATTCTTAATTGGATTTCCTCGGGTAGAGTAAATGGCTCAATGCACACAAGAACACCACCTTAAACAAGTAAGTTCTGATATTATTTTTTCCACAGAGAGACTGCAACAGAGAATACACGCTTGGCAAAGCCGTACAGTGTTCAAAATGAACGCATTTCTGATCGAAATTAATCATCCTATAAAAGTAGGTTAAAAATTGAATCTTGTTGATTTATTTTGTATCGTACAAATATATATAACCAATGGGTAACGACTCATTCGATTTCAACCCCTTAGGGGATGAAATAAGTGCTTAAAGATTTCACGGTCTCAACGATTTCTGACATACACCTAACCAAGACAAAACAAATATAAGACTAATCATCCGAGTCTTCACTTGCGTCTTCCCTATACATTTTGCTTTCGATGTCATACTCGTACTCCTTAAGTTCAAGTTCGTCTTCGTCTGTAAGGTCAAGCAACAGAATCATGCTCTGGATTTATATGAAATCAGAAGAAGATCTGAGCTCAATAGGAGCCTATAGAATAAGAAGTCCTCATTGATTTTAACAGGGTTGATTTTCTGCGTATGTCCTAGTACTTCCATACGTCCTTATTTTTTGACTCTTGGGCTTCTTCTGACAATTCACCGATCGACAATAGAACTTCCTTAATAAGTGCAGCACCATGAATAAGAATTTTATGTACTGTAGGTAGATACATATAATTCTGTAGTGGTCCTACAATATTCGTCACACCTATCCACTGTTTAAAACAGACAAAATGACACCACTTTGTAAGGTATTGCGGAAAAAACGAATTTTCTTCACAGAAAAACCTTGACCAGATACTCCAATTATTTCCTTATGTAGATCCAGATGTGTAATTGCCATAGTGGCAAAACGCCGCAAATGCACCTAAAGCACTAACTAAACACCAAAATCGCTAGCTAAACACTAATTAAAAGTGATTATACATCGCACATTTATATACATTAGGTCCTGTTTCGCACCTCTCCGCAGGTAAAACCATAACTTTTGTAATTACCTACACTATAATCTTTCATTTCATGAAAAATTCACTGACTAGCAAGTTCTGGCAATTAACGTTATCCCTCATTAAAAATTCATTTATACATCGTTGTTATAGCATTATAGGCAGCCGATGATACCTGGAAATAAAAACAGCTTCCCAAAAAGTAATTATGTCATGTGAATCCTTAAAGTAAGTACTTTCACCTGTAATAATTACTTTTAAATCGACCAAGATACCTGGCTCAGATAATAACAAACACAACGTAAGTTTTGTGTACTAAAATATACCCTATAGAAATATTGTTAATTTTGCAGTTTTTGATAATTAATATATCTGGTTTTGACAAAGATAAAACAGCAATTCTTGGTGAAAAGTTGGATGATGTGTACATATAAACAAATACATAAGTTACAGCTCTTGCCTATCGTGAACCTTGCGCTATCTATAGAACCCTTGATCTAACAAATCTGACGACAGGTAATGTCATCAAAATTTATTAAAAAACTATCAGGAGCTATGTCACGGAATTACCTTACCTTGCCCTACAAACTACAAAAAAAAATCTAAAATCGTAAAATGCAAGGGTCCAGACTATATGGATGATAATTCTTTAGATAGTCTGGCGTCATATAAATTCTATGTGGAGGAGAGTTATTTTCGTAGAGAAACGAGCTATTATGTATATTATTGAGCTTACATATACCGAGACATCTTTTTACTTTCTTATACGTAGTATAAGGAAGTATTGTGATGATGAAAATTTTCGACCTCGAGATTTTTGCAGATGTCCACGTTTTGAAGTCCCCTGATACCAAAAAAGTGGTTTTTAAAAAAATGTCTGTGTGTCTGTGTGTCTGTGTGTCTGTCTGTCTGTCTGTGTGTGTGTGTGTGTGACCACGATAGCGGTCAAACCGCTGGAGATATCAATTTCAAATTTTGTATTTACGAATATAATCTCTCTCTTGAGAACTGATTAGATTTTGAGCAAAATCGGCAGACCAGAAGTAGTAGTTTACTTCAGTGAAAAAATCGAAATTTGCAAATATTTCGTCAATTACTAAGTTTAGCCTAATTTATGAAGAATTTATAAGTATTTAGAACTTAATTTCCAATATCTTTTATATAAAAAAAATTTCAAAATTCGGACCGGAAGTATCTCTTTTACTCTTACCGAATAACGATTTTTTGCAAATATGTCGTAAATTATGCATTCTATATACATTTATGAAGAGTACAAAAGTATTTAGAGTTGGATTTGGAATATTTTTTGTATAAATGAAATTTCAAAATTCGGACCGGAAGTAACACTTTCATACGTATAAGAAAGTCGTGTGGTGGCCACACCTCATTTTTTTTAGTTTTAAGGACTTTATATGCTCCAGAATCGTAACGACAAAACATTTTTGGCACCCTACTGACTACAAAATCAAAATAAGTTTTAGCATTTTCAAAATTCTATAATGGTTATATTTTTGAAGTGCCTCTCAAAATGTATTTTGAGCATTTAATATTTCAGCATTGTACGATCAGGTGACGCAATTTATGTAAGAGTTGGTGATCATGATTTAACGAGGAAGTACGGTAGTCCAGGTGCGCAAACGTTACGTGTTGCCACTACATACATCCACCACAATCACAACAGTCAGACGTTGGACAACGACATTGCATTACTGAAATTACACGGTCAAGCTGCATTGAAAGAAGGTGTTTGTTTAGTTTGTCTACCAGCACGTGGCGTGAGCCATGCTGCTGGAAAAAGATGCACAGTCACTGGATATGGTTATATGGGTGAAGGTATGAGGTGAATCTATTTATGTGAGTAAACCGCATTAAAAAAAAATTTCAGCTGGTCCGATACCGTTGAAAATCAGAGAAGCAGATATTCCTATAGTCAGCGATGCAGAATGTATTAGAAAAGTAAACGCAGTCACAGAAAAAATATTTATTTTGCCAGCCAGTAGTTTTTGTGCGGGTGGTGAAGAGGGTAATGATGCATGTCAAGTAAGTATCTTTAAGATGATTAATAATCTCGAATGTTCTAAAAAAATTGACCAAATATTGCACAAAAAAGTTGATATTATTTTCTATCAAATTTATTCCAATTTGTTTAATCTATTCCAAACTCATACTTTCGAAAAATCAAAAGGATTAATGCTATTTAGAACCAATTAACGCATTGAAGGACGCTACAAAAATAATTTCGAAAAACTTAGTTAATTTATAGAAATTCGAGCGGTAATTCGCTCACAATATTTTGTGCACCAATTCCCAAATGTGAGGTATCTTCTTCTTCTTCTCCATAGTTGATTGTGAGTTAGGTGTATGACCTTTTACTTCTAATTTGAATGAGGATGATCTTGATTTAAGGTTGATGATGCACAATTTCAGTTTAAATGCTTTGAATGATGGACTGGCGTTTGTATCTCCTTGAGGATCGTAATTGAGTGTTTCTTCTAAGTCTGAGTTTGTGTGGGTTGACATCTGGTTGTAGAATTTTGTGGCAAGTTCCTTTATGTATCTTTCTATTGTTGGGGTATTAGTTTGAGTACCATTCGTAGTGTGATGTTCTGTATTACTTGGAGAGCTTGCAGGTGGGTGGGGCAGGCGTTGATCCAAATGGGGGCGGCGTAAGTGATGATTGGTCTGATGATTTGTTTATATATTCGGAGTTTGGTTGTGGCGGATAGGGTGCTGAATCTGCCTAATAATGGCCAGAGGCGTGCTCTTGCTGATTTCGCTTGTTTGACGGTATTTTTGAGATGCAATGAGAAGGTTAATTTACCGTCTAAGGTGACTCCAAGATATTTCACGAAAGGGGACCATGGTATTGGTGTGTGGTTGATATAAAGTTGTCCGGTAATTGGCCTTGTTTTTCTTTTGAAGATAATTGCTTGTGTTTTTTCGGCGTTGATAGCGATTCTCCATGTGTGGCACCATTTTATGATGGAATCTAGTTTTTCTTGCAGGAGTTTGAGGGTTTTGTTGGGTTGGGGTGATTGTGTTAAGATGGCTGTATCATCTGCGTAGGTGGCTAAGATTGCTTTTTCGGGTTTTGGAATATCTGAAGTGAAGATTGCATATAAATGGGGGGGGGGGGGGAGTGCTGAACCCTAGGGGACTCCAGCCGTAAGTATTTTTGTTGAGGAAGGCCGTGGTTTTTGTTGGGTTTAGGGAACATAATAATTGTGTCTGTTTTCCATATAGTGGGATAAGTTTGGAGTCTGATGATGGAATTTATTATTGTTAGGAGGAACATGAAGGCTTTGAAAGGGAGGTATTTTTGAGGTATTTCACACTAATACCCTTGAAATTAGATACAATACCCATTAAATTCCTTGGAATACCCCGTAATTCCTAAAAATATATTTACATTTGTACCCATGTGTATGGTATCAGAAGCAATAGAGGTATCTGCAATTAAATGACTGTGTGTCAAGTATGTTTTTTTTTGTAATAGTATATATTATTACAAACCAAAACATACTTGACACACAGTCATTTAATTGCAGATTAGTACACAGACTGAGTCTTGGCCGATGGGCGGAGTCTTATAGGTCAGTGCGAGACAGAGAAAGTATCCGGAAAAAGGAAATGACCAGCTGCTCGTGCTTATCCTAATATTATAAGAATTCACTGCGCATCTTGTGGGAAGGGCATCTCATCGATCAGGTCTCAGTCTGCGAGCTGTACTTACTTGAAACGACTTCAGAAATTTGAGCCCTCTCCTTTGGCAGTTTATTAAAAAAATAATTTGATTTTAAAATTTCTTTCTTTCTTTCCATGTTTCTATAAATCCAGTCGTTTTTGCTAAAATGTGTGTCTGTTTGAGGTGGCCCTGAAAATTAGAATAAATCCAACGTTTTTGTTCTTTTTGTGTTATTATTAATTTTGGAATTTTATAAATGTTATTGCAAAAATACTTAATAAAGCAATATACATTTTTTTGGATTTTCGAAGTTCGACGTTATTGTAATCTTCTCAAAATCAATTAAACTTTGCCACATTTCCAGAGGTAGCTGCCATTGGGCCCATGCTTTGATTGTTTCAATATATATACATTTTCCGTCGAAACATCGAAATTTTGCATAGTTTCACTAGAAATTTTATTGGCTTCGGCTGCACGTTAATCTAAAAATCGAGTGTAATATATTCTTAACTGTTGATGCAGTTTTGAAGATATTCTCCCTGCTACATTGAGAATTACAGGCTTGTTTTTTTACATATCATAAATTCATGTTCTTGTTTTTCCTTGAAAAGTTTTGCAATAATAAAAATTAATTTTTTATGTTAACTAACTATATATTTTAATTCTTTCAGTATTTTTGATATATTGATCGATATAAGTGGTCGTTCGCTTTCTATTATGTGAGACAAATCTTCTTTACAAAATAGTTCAATTTCTTGAATTTATAATTCCGTGCTACGTCCCAGAAAGAAGGCTTCACTTTTGTAGCTATTTATGATTAAAATGTTTTGTTATGTCATTTGGTTTTTCTCGAATTTTCGACTGATTTTCCCTCGGATTTACCGATTCAATACGTGACTTCAAAAATGACAATTTATAGAATCTTAAAAACTTTACTTACGGCAGGTGTGCAGGAAGGTCTATCAAAAACGAAACAAAAAGGTCTTTTAAAAGGTCTTTCCTATGGTAGGTTATGTTGTAAAAATCTGAGTTAAGCATTTGACTTCAACTGCATTTAACACAGATTACTGAACTTTCCCACGCATAGTGCACTATTTTAATCATTTGTTAAAAAATTACTAGGTATAAAGATGTCACCACAGATGTTACTTACATGGATTTAATTGCTTGTAGCTTGTTGTCAGATGAGGGGGGGTGTAATTTAACAACAATGGCGCATGCGCAATAGAAAAACTATTGAAAAATTCCTAAATAATATCTCGTAATACCTTATATTTCCTTCGCAATACCTTGCAATTCCTTCATAATATCCTCCAATCCCTTTCTAATACCCCGCAATTTCCTGTAATACCGAACATTTCTTTCATTATTTCTAACAATTCCTTTATATTTCTCCGTAAAATCTAGTAATTCTTGAAGCGTGTACACCACAATACCTCAGTGAGTTATCCCTCGTAGAAATCCATGTTTTTCTTTTTTTTCCAAAAAACACATATCTCTTACAGCAGCCATGTCGCTCGTTATTTTTACTTTCTTATACGTAGTATAAGGAAGTATTGTGATGATGAAAATTTTCGACCTCGAGATTTTTGCAGATGTCCACGTTTTGAGGTCCCCTGATACCAAAAAAGTGGTTTTTAAAAAATGTCTGTGTGTCTGTGTGTGTGTGTGTGTGTGTGTGTGTGTGTGACCACGATAGCGGTCAAACCGCTGTAGATATCAATTCCAAATTTTGTATTTACGAATATAATCTCCCTCTTGAGAACTGATTAGATTTTGAGCAAAATCGGCAGACCGGAAGTAGTAGTTTACTTCAGTGAAAAAATCGAATTTTGCAAATATTTCGTCAATTACTAAGTTTAAACAAATTTATAAAGAATTCAAATGTACTCAAAATTAAATTTGAGAAAAATTGTTTTAATAAAGTTTTTCGAAATTCCTACCGGAAGTAGGTCTTTTACTCTTATCGGAAATCAGTTTTTTGCGAATATCTCGCAAGTCATGCTTTCTAGGCAAGTACATTAAGAGTATAAAAGTATTTAGAACACACTTTTAAATATCTTTTGTATAAAAAAAATTTCAAAATTCAGACCGGAAGTACCACTTTTACTCTTACCGAATAGCGATTTTTTGCAAATATGTCGTAAATTATGCATTCTATATATATTTATGAAGAGTACAAAAGTATTTAGAGTTGGATTTGGAATATTTTTTGTATAAATGAAATTTCAAAATTCGGACCGGAAGTAACACTTTCATACGTATAAGAAAGTCGTGTGGTGGCCACACCTCATTTTTTTGAAGAAAGACATGGTGATTATAAATGTTTATTTCTTATTTGATTTCATCTTACAAGTAAAAAAGTACTATAATAACATGTTCGGTTAATCTAAAATTAGAACTGCTTTAAGAATAGTAGTTTTCGAAGCATTTTTCCTGGCAGAGTGGAGGGAGTTCGTCGCAATCACGACAATGCCATGATGTCACTGGTTCTCTTTGGTTCGATTTTGAGCACTCTTTACATCCTAGAAATAATTCTTCAGGGAATAGTTCTCAGGAACAGGAATTTTCTCCAAAATATATGATATCTGAATTTGAGTGGATACTAACAGGACTGGTGCCGGATATACACAAACAACTTTTTATAATGCTTTACCTAAATTCCAGTAATTTTATATTTTTGGGATTTGCATCAGTTATTTCCCGAAAAATTAAAAAGCTAATTACCATTGTGACATCCAACAAGTGGAAAATAACGTTCTTTTACCACTGGGCAAACTTTCGTGGACAACTATAATATGAAGCTAACTGGTTAGCTCTATCCCACTCCTGATATGTTTTGATTATATTCAGAGATTTCTTTTGACTCTTTCTAATCACAGCAAATATACTGCAAACTATTAATTTTATACAGATTTATCAAGAGCACAAAAGTATTTACTGTATTGTGAGTTCGACTTTTTTTTTAAAGTTCAAGAATATTATCACAAACACCATCTGGCAGGGCGACATCAGAAAATTGAGATCATAAGAATTGGTTTTGAACAAAATATTAGAGGAAACCCCCATTATTGGTAAATGCAGCAATATTTTGGTCATTTTAAGCATTCTAACATCGCAACAACTGCCTTAACTCACAAACAAATTTAATTGGGTTTAGAAAAACATCAACTCATTCAGTCAGTTAAAACCCGTTGGAATTCAATATTTTTTATGTTGAAACGGATACTGGAACAACGTGAAGCATTGATCAGCATATTATCTGACAGGGGATTAACCACAAGAACTCAGGCAGGACATTTAATGTTACCTGAAGATGAAATTTGGAAAATTCCCGACCTTACTCTTTTGTCCTTGACGTGTGTTTTTCGTTGCAAAAGTTTTTTTAAAAGTGAAACTCTGTTATAATAGTTATCCATGATTAGTTGAAAATACTAAAAACTTTAATTCTAAAGTTATAGCCAAGCTTGTGAGTTGAGAGAAATCGTAGCAATGACTTTATCATAAAATTAATAATAAATGATCCTATTGGTTTCAATGTATATTAGCACAAGTGCCATTCAAACCACAAAATATTCATTCGAAGGGTAAAAACAGCCCTTAAAACGTTGCATATTCCCATGAATTGTATAAGTGTAATCTACAGTGTTAATTAAGGTTTTTTTTATAAATATGTTCTAAATTCTGCATTATTAATAGGGAGATGGAGGTGGTCCGTTAGTTTGTGAAGATGACGGTTTTTATGAATTAGCCGGCCTTGTTTCATGGGGATTCGGTTGTGGAAGGGAGAATGTACCTGGTGTATATGTTAAAGTATCATCTTTTATTGGTTGGATTAATCAAATTATAAGTGTAAACAACTTGTAGTAGGAAATAGCTAAAAACGACTGATTTCATCTTCCTGAATTTTTATTTATACACGTTCACTCCAGTCACGTACATTTTCACATTAATTCATCCATAGTTAAGGGGAGTTTTACCTGACCTGACGAACGCTGTATGCCGGGTTGTCTAAAATATATGAAATATACTTGACGAGATTAAAATGCATATGGCTTGTGTCCATATACTATGACCAGCGACATTCTGCGCATGCCTGGTCAACTGCAGTAAATTTCCTCCAATAAAGAGTAATTGTATTTATTTTTCTCATCATAAGTTTGAGTATAAATTGACAGGTTTGTAAATGAAAATACATGTGGTATATATAAGCAAATATATTTCAGAAAACATTGCAAAGTGCTGCATTTTAACTATTTTTAATACAATTACAAGTTTGAATCGAGTCACTAGAACAAATATTGGTTATTATATTATATACAGGGTGTCTCTAAAAGGTGCGGAAAAAACGCTACAACACATTTCTGAGGGCGATCTAACCCAACTTACCTCAGTCCAAAAGTGGATGCACCATTGCATTGAATTGCCACAAGAATAACACCCAAATTACAGAAGCATATGTGTCCATATACGGAATGAATTTTTTATATCCAGATTACTCATAAACGGCTGCTCCAATCAACTCCTTCCAGGTATACCTTTTCTAGGTAAAAAAACATTGGAGAATAAGAATTTTTATTTAAAAGTTAAATACAGTGTGTCTCAAAAAAGTTATTACGTTTTAAATGGATACAATATGCCGCAGGTGGCGCCCTCTACATTTTGCAATGAAAATGAGAGCAGATTTAAATTTTTTACCCCACGAAACCCCCCTACCCAAATATTGTGACAATATACCAATTATTACAGAAATTATTTATAAAAAACTAAAACCAAATTGAACTTTTGACACTCTGTATCTCCGAAAGCATCCACTTTTGGACTGAGGTAAGTTGGGTTAGATCGTCATATTTTGCCCTCAGAAATGTGTGGTAGCGTTTTTTCCGCACCTATTAGAGACACCCCTGTATATTATATATTATAGCATGTAGTATTCAATTTTTTGAAATTCCTTAATTTTTGCGTGGAAATTCATTTAGTAGCATACACCGATCAGGTAACACTACCCCACTTAAGTTTACCACTAAACTTTTTTTATTAGTCATATTACATACAAAAAAAAGTGTAAAATATAACATTTAAATAAATATTAGTACTGATAGACGAAGATTAAGTAAAACATCAAATTTAATTCTGTACTTAATGAATGAATACTACAAGGCTGATTTAAAAATCCTTTGTATATGTGTACTTAAAATGAAATTTTATTTTTTACGTAAGTTTTTGTTACCAACTAAGTAAATTATTTAATAATAAATGTTTATTTGTTTTTAAATTATATTTTATTTTATAAAAACCATTGTAAAAATGTGTATTTCCTAAACAAAATAAATGATCTTACAAAAAATGAGGTCCTACTCTTTAGTATTGCAAGACGGCTGTCCTATTGACCCAGTAACATGAATCGACGAAAATTGATAGAATTAGGCTTATAAATGAAGTAATTACAGTTGTCCCATTGCATCCGTCTGATGACTAGAAACATGCTCAGAAAAGCATCTTTGATAGTATTCTAGCAGCATTTTTCGAATTTGGTGGGTGTTTTATGTTTGCAGTGGATGTAATAAAATAACATATAGATGTGTACTCGTTGATGATCTCACTGCAAAATTAGTGAATACAATTGTAATTTTATGAATAAATTTTTCTACGTCTATTTTTTGACCAATCTTCTACTTGGGTACGCGGTTAGTCTAGTAATTTCGCAATAAAATGTGAATTCTATTCGACTGTTTTCGTTGCCAACTTAAAACACTCATGAAATTCAAAAAATGCTGCTAGGGTAGTGGATATTTAATTGTGTGAAGTTTGCAATTATTAACCATTTATTAACCTGGAGAACTTTAGGGTTGCGACACTAGCGTTTACGGACAACATGCGATTCTTATCCCCAAAGCTGCACTTGCGCATGAAGGTTCTGTTTCTGTTATTTTCATAATGTCTTTCCATGCTATAATATAATATAAAAGACACATGAAAATGATAACTTGCTATAGATATCGTTCATTTATCTATATTTAATGTAATAAATGATTCACTTGTTTTTTTTTTATTTCCTTTCTTTTTTTCTTTGTTGAAAACAAGCGTCGTTGAGGAGTTACCTTTTTATTAGGTGGAGAAGTTCCCGTTTTTTTAATTACCAGTGCTTATTCTTATTTTGTATTGCCGTTAAAGTTGAGGCTATTGGAGAAAGCAATTATTTGAAAGCATGAATTTGTTCCATGCATGATATATTATCAATAATTTTAATTAATTCCAGTATCAAATTTATCTTTAAGTGCTCCTTTTCTTTAGCAAGTCTTTCGCCTATTCTGTTAACTGTCTCTACTGGAATGAGTGCGAACAATATTCCAGTCACTTCTTCGGAAGTTGAAGGATTATGGCAAATCATTAAATTATTTTTATCATTATCTGGAAATTAAAGACCTATAAAATATTGAATTAACATTTTTTTTTCCAAATTTTAAAAGTACCAATCATCTGTAAAAGTCGACGGTTAAAAAACTCATAATTTATTATAGTATTCCTGTCACCACTGCTATCCGCCCTAACCGCTGCCGCCGTTTTAATAGTTCTTACCAAGTTAGTAATTATTATATAAGTGTTAACATACAATAAATTCTCTTTTAACACGTGTGTCATACGCAGTTTTTTCTACAGATACCGTTGGAAGTGAATTGGAGATGCCAAAAAGAGATAATCAAATGAGTTGCATTATAATGTCTAAATCGTATGAGACATCGTTTTCAGGTTCAAAAATGTTCCTTCCGTGACGCCAGTGTTGAAAGTCACTCATGTTAGAAGTGGAAAGAAAAACTATATATGTTCAACTCGGTCACAGTATAGTAACTATACAGTACCGCGACTCTACCGCGGTCCCTTTGATGTTCGTGTTCGAGTTTTATTTTTTTAGGACGACTGCGCAGTGAACTACGCGCAAAGGGGAAGTGAATATACAAGGGTCGGCGAAAAAGTTATAAATATACAATCATAATGAAATAATAAATAATTCGATTAGTTATATGAATAATAAATATTAGATATTCTGAACACTATATTAGATAACAAAAAATATATATGGTAGCTAGTTTTTAATATTTCACATTCTAAAAATTACATAACACTACTATAAAAATATAAAATAATACAATTATACTACTTTTAGTGATTCTATTGATAAAATTGGTTAACTGTAAGCGGGGTCATTAAACAATGATTTAAAAAATCTGTGCCATACAAATATAATGTGAAAGACATCAACGGTGTTTTCTGTTGTGTTGTCTAGAATTTTCAAATCAACCATTATTCCAAGTGGAAAATCAACAAAATTCAAGAGAATAATGTGTGTGTGTAATGTGTTTACTGAAAATGTAGTTATTTATTGTATGTTTTAAAGTTTGCTTTACTTATTACCACTTTGTAAGGTGGCAAATAAACAAATGCTCTATCTCACTTTCAAGTTCCTTTTTTTTAAGCAAGAAACATAAGCACAGGAAAAAATCTATCATAATAAACGAATATTATTTTATTAGTTCATGGGTTAATGTACACATATTCAAGGTTACAGGTAATAAAACACGATATTAGTAGAAATAATTATTTATTGATAATAATATAATTTAATAATTAAAAACATGAACATAATAACACCAGCATGATTGGCAATATCTGTTGAACGACTATTAAAAACATCATGGAACCCAACAATTTCATCAATGCTGACATTATAAAACAAATGTGATTTCAAAGACAGTTCATCTATGCAAAGGATACATTCTCAATTCTTTTCATCTAACGTATTCACTTTCAATTTTATAGCTGAAAATAAGAATTCATTAAATCCGCTGCTTATTTCCCAATTATGCGTAATAGACCTTAGAGTTGATACTGATGGTAGTCGAATTATATTTGATAGATATTTATAGGCATTGGAACTATGTAAATATAATGTTAAAGCAAACTGTGTTAATTCATTGGTGTATCGAATACCTCTGGAAGACTTTCCAGCCACATAAATTTGAAATTCAAGAAAATTAGCAAACTCACCATTAAAATACTTACCTAAGTTCTTCTTAATATCCATACTTACATCTTCCTGTTCCTTTAATATTTTTTCATATCTTCCTTGTGCTTTCGATAAGGTCCTGATCTGTTTCCTTAATGCCTCCTTCCTTGGTGATGCAGCTGATAAAGCTTGTGAAGTTTATGTTGCTGCATCTTAAAGTAAATAATGTTATGTACAGCTTAACACACAAATAGATATATATATATATACATACACACATACATACATAAAATACCTTTCATACTCTTTCTTGATTTAGCATCTTTTACTGAACTTGAAGAAAATCACTTATTGAAATGTATCAGTAAGTGTTTTTAACAAAATTCAATAAATGCCACTAAATCACAGTAATGCTAATATAATAACTTAGTACATATGTGTAATTGGGTTATATATCTCAGTGATCTGTTAATTACATTTCAGGCTTGCGACAATATTTAGTGTTTAATTCTAACCTTTTCACAATATTTACTGTGGAACTGCATATCCCAATGACACATTCACACTATATTGTGTAAATTCATATGTACTACATCTTTGTACTAATTAAATATGATGAAGTGTTAAATTTAATAGAAAATGATACCTGTAAAAATCTCATCTTGAGACACATCAAAACTTGTGGAAGGCACTTTACCAATACAAACGACACTGGACATATCTCCTCGATTGTCTAGAGAAGACTCGCAAAAAGACAGACTCTCCTGATGTCTTGCAGTACTTCTTATTTCTTGAATTTTATATTCTGAAATAGTATTTCAATATTTTCAACACTTAATATCAATTAAAATATATTAACATACGATGGTTGAATAATGTTGGTATGACACCCTTCCTTAGTTTATTCTTTCAAGTAGTGTAGAAACAATCATCTTCAAAATGCTTATTACATAATCTCAAATAATCATGAAATTTTTTCGACGAGAAATTTCCATATTTGTGGTTTTCATTAAAACGAACCCTATTCATCCATTCAAAACATCTAAAAAATACATTACATAACTAAAATAAATTATAAAATATACCTATTTAGTATTATTACCGAGATTCATCAAGTGGAAATCGAAATAAGGATATTCCTGGATCACCTATAATACTTCCACAACCATTAGCAACATATTTCTGAACCATATTGTAAATGAATACAAAATGTAAACCTAGATAAATTCTAAATAAAGTACCTAAACACTTAAAAAACAGTAATAGAATCAATTAGTTATTAAAAAATGCTATTTATATAACACGTACACAAATCAAAAAGTAAAACAAACAGAATGTAATAAAATCACTTCTTTTTAAATATATTTCAAATTTAGGGTTATATATTAAATGTAAACAAACACTCGTTACCGAAGAAGTATACTGTGCTACAGAGTGGTGAACTATGCGCATCTATTTTATGGAGGGGATCGAAACAGGATTTTTAAGGGAGACGTTTTACTGTATTGGTACTATACTGTGACTCGGTCTTCCTACCTTCGCCCCCCCCCCTTGGACCAGCACGACGACCTACCTCGGACTCACCTTCGACACAAAGCTAACTTGGAGACATCACCTCCAGGATTTAGCGAACCGAGCTCAGTCCACCCTAGTCTGTACCCCCTGCTATGCAGTAACAGCAAACTCAACATCAAGTCCAAAGCCCTTCTCTACAAGGTAGCCATCAGACCCAGAATCACGTACGAATGCCCCGTCTGGGGGTACGCGGCCGCCTCCCACATCAATCGGCTACAAGTTCAGCAGAACAAGATCCTTCGCACCATGACCGGGGCCCCCTGGTACACCCGAAACTCAGTCATCCACAGCGATCTCGACATCCCCCTAATCCAAGATTACATTCGTAATGAAACCCAAGAACACTTCAACAGGATTGCCGACCACGAGAACCCAACTATCTCTGGCATCAACGTCGATGCCCTCCACGGTAAACACCGTAGACCTCAATCTGTCCTTGTGCAGTAAACTGCAACTTTCAGAAAGCAGCGCCCAAACGCTGCACTAACTCTTCAAAGTTAGAAGTTCTTCTTCTAGAAGTTGAACCTCGTGTTCACTTCTGTCCTCTTCGGTGACTCTCCTTCACAGATTTGGACTCCAATACCCTCAAGAAATCACACAATCGAGAAGAAAAAGAACCAAGTTCATCTTCTATTCATGGACCACGAAAACGAAAACCTACCTTCGTATTACTGCCCTTCGCGTCGGGCATTAAAAAACACTAAGGTCAGACAGATTTTATTTTCTTCCATTGATAAACAAATAGCTATTTTAGTTCTGCAAATCATCGTTTTATCATATACTTCCGGAGCTGCACTTTTTGAGCACACTTTTCCAATATGCGTGCATTCCTTACTTTTGCCTATTGTTCAACGGCCCGAACTGCTTCTTCAGGTGTTTCTTTGTATGAAACTCTAATATAATTGACTTGTATAAAAGAACTCGTGTAAAAGTGTGATTCGACAAACCAAGTAAAACAAGGATATTTAAATAGACCCTAAAATGTAGTAATTTCACGTATATTCCAAGAGTTTGTTCATAGAATGAACATGAAATTACATTTTAGCGACATAGTTCACGTAATAAAAAAAAATATTTATCGACCATCAGTGAATAAGTATTACGACCTTTTGATTTTAAAGTACAGCTTTTACGAGACAACAATCACCTTTATCAAAACCTGCATCGTTTCACAAGCGGGCTATGACGAAAAACATCTCTTCCAAATGTGTCTCTGTGTATGTAAAACTTTAATAAAGAGGCAGACGACTATGATAGGCGATCATATAAATAAATGAGCGTCTCTAACAGAACGAGTTTAAAGTATAATAATATGTAATTCAAGATATTATAACAGTTTAACAGCATAATGCAAGTAATGAGAAGGGTACAGCTCACCACATATAAGTTGAGCGGTCATCGACGCAGATCAAGAAGAGAGAGAGATTGCATGATAGAGATGGATACAGCTGTTACAAATGCATGAGTGTACACTTTGCGCATATGAGCTTCACCGCTCAAGTTATATGCGGTGAGCTGTACTATCGTCCATCAATGGATAGATATTTCGTCCTCCCTTTTTCTTCTTCTTTTTAGTGGCTGTCAGTTAGATAGAATTTCATTAAATTATAATAACACTCTAAAGCAAACCTGCATTTAACATTTGAAATTTCGTACGTAGTATCAGAGAAGCAAAAAAGCTAGGAGGTGTATATGTATCAGGCATAAAAGTAATATATGTGGCGCCATCTTTAGAGTAGTAGCTGTACTATATCGTGAATATAGAATTCTATAAAATCTTTTGTTGCAATTACAGGCATATCACTGAAAGTACTAATTAATTTCTTAGAGTATTTTCTTAAATTACGCTTTCTTAAAAAATTTTGAAATTTAAAAAGTACCTATTCTCTGCATTTAAAATAATTTTAAATTAGAAGCGGAATTGAAAGAGTTAAGTATGGAAAGTCATTTGTGAAGGCAGTCTACAAAAAAAAATATTTAGAAACTTTACTCCAGCTAATGTATTATATCTTCGCTACATTAGTTCTTTGCATAAGACTTGGTTTCCAATACCAAAGCAATATTTTCTGTCTAAATTTGCATTTAAAAACGCAATATGTATATACCTATTTAATTTTAATTACCTACCATTTCTGTGGAAATGTATACCTATATCTTCACAAAGTATATAAATTAATAATATTTCGTGATTTCATTGTTTCTTAAAAATGATGACTGTTTAAGAGGGCAATTCAAATAAAGGGAGACGTTTATTTTCGCCGCATACTTTTAAATTCACCGTATACTTTAGAGGACTATAAACGCAAAAACATTACGACCACGACCATCCCATTGCCATCTAATGACAAATTGACAAACTATTAGAGTTTCCCACTGTTTATTTAGCTACCTGCGATTTAATTTATAGATGTTGAAACTAAAATTGATAAAAGCAGGAATTCTCAAATTTTATAATTTTAAATGAAGTACATTGATCTAAAATTGTCTATCGAATTATAGAATAAAAGCATGTATTTTGAACGTCAAATGACGGTATCGATTGACTATTTAGCTGTTTTTTTTCAACTAAATATCATCTTTGAAAGTGAAAAGTGGTCAATTTTTTATTTCGTCGCTGCTACTTTTGCACACTGATATTCACTCAAAAAAGCTTGGTGAAGAACTTAAATACGAATACTAAATTCGGCGTTTTCTTCTAGAATATATATCAGTAATAATTATGTTACAGACTTACCTTTTTCCAATATCATCAGTTCTCCGGAAAAACGACATTCCAGACATGTTTACGTTAACAAAACATTCATTTGAAAGTATAGATTTAATAATTGAATATATTTGGATAACGTAATAATTAATCTAAATAAGCCAGTTCGTATAATATACATTTTACAAAAACGTCTGCAGAATGTACATAACATTCAAGAAAAGTCCCGTGTTTCATAATCTCCGAATTAACATCTTGATAACATTAGAAATTACTTACAAAAACACAAGAAAGTAGTTGTATATATTTTTATATTTCAAAAGAGTATTTCCTATTTTCTTGTTTTATACATGTATTTTGTACAAAATTATAATGATTTTTAAAAGAAACTATAAAGCATTAAATTTACAAAATTTTGCCTATTATGCATACTTAATACTTTTACAACTTAATTTTGATTTTACTTTTACAGACAATACTATCACCCAATGTTCAACGTCATTCTGTATTACACCATTTAATTCGTTTGAAAAAACTGATTCAATCGTTACATTCTTTTGAAACCATGGGTATAGATTTTATCTCATACCTAACTGTAAAAAGTTCTTCTCATTTAATAATTTAGCAATGTTATTGATTTATTGTTCGAACATGGTGTGTTTCCTACCAAGTTAAAAACAATTTTAAACCTTTATAAAAAAAACACGAGACCGTAATAGTTTAAATAATTACTGACCCATTAGCACATTTCCCACGATCAGTAAAAATTATAAATTCATAATTGATCAAAAAGTATTAGCGTATTTTAATTTATGCAAAATAAATAAATTCTTTGTTTGAATTTTTAAAAATATTTATAAAAATTTGGTATCTGCTAAGTGATAAGTCATTGTGTAACATACATATAGTTGTTATACAAGCTCCATCGCTAAGAGATTACGGATGTCACTAATCTTATCGAAAACAGTATGTATAAACTATGAATTCCCTAAAAAAAAAAAGATTACCAATATAAAATTTAGAGTTCCCTAAGGGTCTGTTTATGAACCTACGCTGTTCTTAATATTATTACCATGATCATTAATAATATTAAGAAAAGCGTAGGTTCCTAAACAAACCCTTGGGGAACCCCAAATTTTATATAGGTAATTTTTTTTGTACGAAAGTCCCTATGATTTGGAGGGAACCTAAAAATAATAATAAAGACAGTTACTTCTGTTCATGTAACATGAGAAACTATAAGACACTTAGATTCTGTAGACGAATGTCAGACTTATGACGAGGACATTCACGGTCTTTCAGATAGCAGCGAGTCCCAACTTACTTCTGAACTGGAATTGAATAATTTAATCAGAGATTGGGGCTTTTATAAAGATTCTGCAGAACTCTTCGGTTCTAGGTTAAAGGAAATGAATATATTGACTCTTGGTACCTCTTTCTCATGGTTCAGAAAGCAAGAAAAAGATTCCATGTAATTCTTTTCTCAAGACAGTTGATTTACTATGTCTAAAGTCCATGGATTGATGGAGATAATTTAGGTACAGAAAATTCCCCACTAGCACTGAATCATATTAGCGGCCTTTAAATAGAAGCACTTCTTTGAGGCTTGTTTTAGATGAATCATTTAAGAGTAAAGTCCTCTTGCCTCTCCACTTCACACTAAACTTGGCTTGAAGAAACAATTTGTTAGGGATTTATCAAAAGAAGGACAGTGGCCACAAGCTTCCAGGACTGTCGGAAACAAAAGTAAAGGAAGGTGTTTTCGTAGGTCCATATAATCGAAAACCTTTTCAAGACGAAATGTTTGAAAATAAATAGAAATGAGTGGAAAGGAGACCTGGAGAGTTTTTGAGGAAGTCGTCAAAAAATTCCTCGGGAACTTTAAAGACCCAAACTATAAATGTATCGTGGAAAACATATTAACGAAATTCAAAGACTTCATAAATTCGCATTTGGACTACTTTCCCGATGATCATGGTGCTGTTACTGAAGAATAGAGAGACAGATTCCACGAAGATATTAAGAGGATGAAAGGTAGGTGGAACATCAATATGATGGTGGATTACTATTGGATGTTGGACAGAGAAGACCCGCGTGCTACCTACAAGAGACAAATTGCCAAAAGGAGCTTAGGAAAAACCATCATAAGGACCTATGAATGCTAGGATAATTTAGAAAATCATATCTAATAAATTTGTAAATTAACCATTTAATATTACTACTCTTTGCTAAAATATGTAAAAATACGCTTTTCCCCCATATATTCATGCCTATTTTGTCAAAAATCCTAACGTGACCGAGGTAAAAATGGACGCCGTATAAAACATAAAAATTACATTGCAAACACTTTTTCATGACACAAAGTTGGCAGGTCTATTATAAATGCCTAAAGGTGGGCACCATTGATTGGGGCACATTGCAATACTCTATGATCAAATGTATTAAATTCCCTTTACATCCATAAACATGATCATATCTTCAACTGGCACATTTATAAAATTAAAATATTATATTTCAATTAATACAATGCATAATTTTATTTCAATATGATATGTAATTAAGAAAAATACAGTTTTAAAACAAATTTCGTTAACCTATGATAAATACTAAGCGTTGTTTTATGTAAATATTAAATGCTACTGCCAATTATCATTAATTACTATTATAATTAATAAATATATTTATATATGTCTGTATACATAATAACTATACAATATTATATTAAATTCCCGCAATATAAATATACATTCTGATCAGCAGCACTAACTCTCTTCATTATCGATAAACTCTACATGCGTAAATGGAAAATGGCCTATTTTTCCTTTCAATTCTCCTTCCCATTGTCCGTTAATATTTGTTTTCGTTACCTTAATTAGATCCCCCACCTCCAATTTCAGAGCTGTCTTGTCATACGCATTTGGTACACGTCCTTGTCTAACCACAGCCATAGCCGGTAATTTTCTCTAAAAATAATATTTCTGATCATAACTTACTTGCACAAATTCTAAATTTATATAGGGTGTTTACTATACATGAGGGAAAACTTCAGGAGGTTATTCCTAAAGCAATTAAATTTTTTTTGTCCTCAAATGATATTGTACACATGCCAAAATTCTTGATTTACAAACATTGCTGAAAATGACTGCTCTTTCAAAAACACCAGCGTACCGATTCAGAACTCATACATTCAAGATTCGAGTCAGTGGTACTCGAATCGAATATTAGAGCACGTGATATCGAACAAAACGTTTATCGATTGTATGTCTACTTCAACAGACGTACAGTACACAGAACGAGACTTAGCTGGTGGGAGAAATCGTCGCTGCGCGAGGTATGGATCAGTGTCAGGCAGAGAAAGTATTCGGAAAATAGAAATGATAACATTTGTTCATCATACATTAGCCGGACGAAGGAGTAAATTCAGATAAGAAATTGTAATATACTGAAAAGAGATACATATATAGGAAACATACTGCACTTCGATGTGTAACGCTTGACAATTTTTTGAGACTGCTCGTGCTTATCGTAATATTATAAGAATCAACTGCGCACCTTGTGAGAGGGGCATCTCATCGGCTACGTCTCGCTCTGTGAGCTGTACATCCCTTACGGTCCTCTGACCTTAATTCAAAATTGCATCCGTGAAAATCTGCAAAACACATATTTATCAGTTTTAAATTGAGGTATATAATATTGAAAGTGATTATTGAACTTCCAACAATCTAATAAATGTTTAAACAAATGCAATGATAAATAATTGTTTGCTTTTTGGTGTGAACACAATGATATTGGTCTTATTAGACGTTACCAAGTATTTTACGAGATATTCTAAAAAGCCGTATGGATTTATCACACTTTACTCAAAAAGTATTATATATACAGGCTGTTTGATAAAAAAAAAACGTCCCATCCCGTAAATTCTTTATTTACTATCCGATTTCAATGATTAAAAAAAAAAATTAAAAATGGTTTGACAAACTTTATAAACTGCCCACAATCCCATTTTTTTCAACGCTGTCTTGAATACGTAACGAGAGTCAACTTTTTTCTTTAATGGACACATGTAATTTTACTTTCTTATACGTAGTATAAGGAAGTATTGTGAGGATGAAAATTTTCGACCTCAAGATTTTTGCAGATGTCCACGTTTTGAGGTCCCCTGATACCAAAAAAGTGGTTTTTAAAAAATGTCTCTCTCTCTCTCTCTCTCTCTCTCTCTCTCTCTCTCTCTCTCTCTCTCTCTCTCTCTCTCTCTCTCTCTCTCTCTCTCTCTCTCTCTCTCTCTCTCTCTCTCTCTCTCTCTCTCTCTCTCTCTCTCTCGCTCTCTCTCTCTCTCTCTCTCTCTCTGTGTGTGTGTGTGTGTGTGTGTGTGTGTGTGTGACCACGATAGCGGTCAAACCGCTGTAGATATCAATTCCAAATTTTGTATTTACGTGTATAATCTGCCTCTTGAGAACTGATTAGATTTTGAGCAAAATCGGCAGACCGGAAGTAGTAGTTTACTTCAGTGAAAAAATCGAAATTTGCAAATATTTCGTCAATTACTAAGTTTAAACAAATTTATAAAGAATTCATATGTACTTAGAATTAAGTTTGAAACAAATTGTCTTAAAAAAGTTTTTCGAAATTCCACCGGAAGTAGGTCTTTTACTCTTATCGAAAATCAGTTTTTTGCGAATATCTCGCAAGTCATGCTTTTAAGACAAATACGTTACGAGTATAAAAGTATTTAAAACATCATTTTCAATATCTTTTATATAAAAAAAATTTCAAAATTCAGACCGGAAGTACCACTTTTACTCTTATCGAATAGCGATTTTTTGCAAATATGTCGTAAGTTATGCATTCTATATATATTTATCAAGAGTACAAAAGTATTTAGAGTTAGATATGGATTAATTTTTCTATAAATGAAATTCCAAAATTCGGACCGGAAGTAACACTGTCATACGTATAAGAAAGTCGTGTGGTGGCCACACCTCATTTTTTTACTTTCTTATACGTAGTATAAGGAAGTATTGTGATGATGAAAATTTTCGACCTCGAGATTTTTGCAGATGTCCACGTTTTGAAGTCCCCTGATACCAAAAAAGTGGTTTTTAAAAAATTTCTGTGTGTCTGTCTGTGTGTGTGTGACCACGATAGCGGTCAAACCGCTACAGATATCAATTCCAAATTTTGTATTTACGAATATAATCTCCCTCCTGAGAACTGATTAGATTTTGAGCAAAATCAGCAGACCGGAAGTAGTAGTTTACTTCAGTGAAAAAATCGAATTTTGCAAATATTTCGTGAATTACTAAGTTTAAACAAATTTATAAAGAATTCTTATGTACTTAAAATTGAAATTGTGAACAATTTTATTAAAAAGGTTTTTCGAAATTCCTACCGGAAGTAGGTCTTTTACTCTTATCGAAAATCAGTTTCTTGCTAATATTTTGCAAGTCATGCTTTTTAGACAGGTACGCTACGAATATAAAAGTATTTAGAACTTAATTTCCAATATTTTTTGTATAAAAAAAATTTCAAAATTCGGACCGGAAGTATCACTTTTACTCTTACCGAATAACGATTTTTTGCAAATATGTCGTAAATTATGCATTCTATGTATATTTATGAAGAGTACAAAAGTATTTAGAGTTGAATTTGGAATATTTTTTGTATAAATGAAATTTCAAAATTCGGACCGGAAGTAACACTTTCATACGTATAAGAAAGTCGTGTGGTGGCCACACTTCATTTTTTCGTTTAGTCTAGTAGATAATTTTTTTCTGAATCTCGTAATGTTCATTTATTTGATATTTAATTTAAAAAAAAATTATTTATCTGCAACCTTTATCGGTTTACTATGAAATTTTCAAGTGTGCCGTGAATAAAAATCGCAACACAAATACGACAAATGTGTCATTTAAACGTCTGTCATTCGAAAATTAGTTGGGAAGTCTACATCAGTTATTTACATTTTTTTATTTGTTACACAACATATCCACAACAGTAATTTATTATTCATAATTCATTCCAAATCAAAAACAAATATCAGTTAGATTTAAGAACAAAAATCAAATTAAATTAACAATAATAATCAAAATAAAAACAAATTAGAAACAATTAACAAACGACAAATTACTGGCAATCGCTCGAGTTGAAGTAAGCGGATTCTGCTGCACACTGAGACATTCGTTTAAAATTTTCGTCAAATCGTCGCTGTTCACGCTTCGGGTTTTCAAAAGCACCAATAGCGCTTCAAATTTTCTTCAAAGCGTCCAAATTGACGGGGGTTTGGAACATCCCTGTTCGGTAAAAGCGAATAAAGGTTGCAGATAAATAATTTTTTTTTAAATTAAATATCAACTAAATTACAAATAAAATATCTACGAGACTAAAAGAAAAAAACTACAGGTGTCCTTAAAAAAAAAAAAGTTGACTATCGTTAGGCATTCAAAATAGCATTGAAAAAATTCTCAAGGCTCTCAAACCATTTTTATCCTTTTTTTATTTATTGCAATCTGTTACGTTACGGGATGAGGCATTTTTTTATCAAACAGCCTGTATACATACGTACATATATATATGTACGTCTTAGTTGTTTCATAAAACAATTCCTTTTCGTGGTTTAGCGGACGTCCATCGGTATTCGACACTAGTGGACGCTAGACAAAAAATATCAGGCAGAGAATCGCGTAATAGATTTATAGGTAGAGCAACGAGAGTGAGACTAATGAGAGTTTGTAAAAAAATCTGTACATATTTAAAGTAATTTGATGGACATCAGGATAGACATAGTTCTGACCAATGGGAGAAAAGAGCGGTAACGCGACGAAAATAATAAAGATTGAACATAAATGACGGACTATGTGTGATATTAATTGATGTGGCAGTAATCTTTACTAACCCATTAAGGTAATTAACCTAATAATAAATTGGGGTTCAAATTTAATAAAGTGGTATGAGTCTTAATGCCTCAATATGTAAAGTTTTATCATGTTCAAGGAAGAAAGCTCCAATATTATGTAAGTACCTCCTCAATAATATTGCTCTGGTGAGAATCAATCTGATTCGTGATTTGAGTGTCACTTTCATTTGTGAGTTGCGTTTTCGTATGCATGTTGAAAAATTATTAGCGAATGGCGTCTGCAGATTTATTAAGCGTACAGGAATTAAATAATTTACCATCACAAATTGAGTTGTGTATTTCCTGATTATTATTTTACCTGCATCTGATTACGTTTTAAAGCAGCATCTGTTTGTGCACCTGGAATAGAACCACCTGAAGATGGTCTAGGAAAATCACAAACACTTGGTGATTCATCAATCTATAAACAAAAAAGAAATCTCTATGTAGATGTAGGAAAGCAACAGTATACAAGTAAAATTTTCAAACCTTTTCAACATATGGAACTGGTATTGATCCTTTTTGACCAAGGTAATTTTTTGCTGTCCACCATTGCTCCTCATCTTTTGATATAATAGTTAAAATATCACCTTTTTTAAATGGTAAATCATCAGTGTCCTGAAATTTCATAAAGTTACTGTAAACTAAGTATCCAAAATTCTTATTAGAAAATGATAGTAATTTTTTAAAATTAAAAATATGTAGAACAAATGTTAATATTTTATGTGTAGTTTTTAATTATTTAAATCTATCATGTGTACTTTTCAAAACAGTCATGATGTTAATGCGATTATCTTTACAAATAATAATCAATCACTTCCAAAAAAAACAAATTTTGTAATTAATAAAAAAAGAAAAATTGTTAACTGCCACTACACTACACACTACAAAAAAATAAAATATTACCTGGCCATCAAAATCATATTTAGCCTTTACTTTTTCTAATTTTTTTGTAGCTGGACGTATTAATGGCGTTGTATCTAAATAATGCAGTTTATAAAATTCCAGCAGACCAGGTAAATCACTAAATTGTTGATCTCCAATCCTATATGATTCTTGATCATTTTGGTGTGTTTTATTTATAATATAATGACTCACTTTGCTATCCTCCCTAAAACAAATATTTTTAACTTTACACTTTAAAAATTCATAACCGCTATTACTTCACACATAACACAAAGTCCCCAACAGATGTTGTGCTATCCCGAATAAGAAATACACCACTTTCTTTTTCAGCTAACAATAAATCGGTGGCTTCCTGTCTACTCATATGGTGGAAGTACCAGCTAAAATAAACATTAAATAAAACAAGTATTCACAACAATTTGAAATGTACTACCTCGACTTGTCTTCAGGATTAAATGTGGAGGCCATTATTGTCCAGGTCTTATACCTAATTACTAAATTAGTGCTTAAAACAAGTAAGCTAACATCACATTACATTTTACTTGGTAAATGGTTAGAGCACCTACTACTACCATTTAGGTCCTGTATTATGTTAGAAGACAACCCACCATAGTATTATTTTAGCTCAACATTATGTTCTACTTATTTTGATAGTTTAAACATACATTTTATTAAACTAGTTGTTATTGATTCCAAAAAACCAATACAGCCTAAGATGCGTTGGCAAATTATTTTCCCTATTTAACTATATGCTCCAATTTTCAGCACTGGACTTTTAATTTATAAACATATTAGACGAAAAATCATTAAAATTTATTTTCCATTACCAACTGAATTATTAAATACAAGAATCATGGCAACCAATTGACAAATTTGCCATAATAATCGAGGATTTCCAAAAGAATTTATGAAGGTCAAATAAAACCAGTGGTGCCAAAACAAACAACTGTAAATACCGAAAAATAGATAAACCTCAGATAAACTTTAAATGTAGCACGCTACAGTATATACAGCACCCTCCAAAAAAAAAATGAACGTCTGCGGACATTTCACTTTGGTATATAGAATTTTCAGTGATAAATAGAAATGTTCTGACAGTATGGACAATAAGGAACTATATGTATTTAGTAGACCCATGTTTTATAATTTATAGCCTATGGCATAAATTTTCTTTTACTAACATCCATTTGTGATTTCGCCTTTTAAATGCGAATACATTTACATCGAAAAGTAATACAATGGAAGAATTTCTCGGCTTAAAGCAGTAGTATCTGTCAATATCGATTATATTGAGCGCAGGTAATAAAAATTACTTGCATATGCATAAAAAGAACCTTTTTGTCACGTACTATATGTTTATATTGTGGTTTAATGTTTACAACTACAGCTGATGTAAGAACAGGTGTAATGACATATTGAAATTATCTGAATAAAAATACGTCTATCTCACTCCATGCACTTAGTGACAATTACATAAACATACTCTATCTTAAGTTTACATAATTACTGTAAATTATCAATGAATTATTCGGAATTTATGTATTTATTAATAATGGACTAACTAATAGCACCCAACAGGTAATAAAGAAAACTACAAATACTGCTGGTAAAGTGTACTACAATCAATTCAATGAAGTGATAAAAGAAATAACTCATTTTCATTAATAGTTAATATGCATCAGATATTCAGTATTTTCTTTCCAGCTATTTTCGGATAACAGTTCCTGTTTCAAATATTCTAGTAAATCCGAGATTTGCTCTAATCAATCAGGGGATGAAATGTTGATATTGTTGGCGTTAATCTTATCGTAGAGGTTGCCATCGAATGCATCCAAGCCCTGGTCACGGGCTTTACCACTTTTGAACTTTATTTTAGTTCCTATTACAAACAATAAGCGCTAGTAGATAATATACGAAGTTTACCGAATACGAATTGTCATAACGAAATATAAAAGCGCGTTATTTGTGAAAATCCTAACCTAAAATTATATGCGTCATTGATAATTCATAATCAAATTGTTGCGTTGTGTTGTTTGCATTCAGTTTCATTAGTTATTTAGACTTGTTGTAAGTTGTGAGGAACTATGGTCGAAGTCAAGTATTCTGTGATCACCTGTACCTATTGATAGCTCTTCACCGAAAGACAGGTTCTTTCCTTATTTGGATTCGTCCCGTTTTAAAAAGTCCCGATTTTTGGAAAGAATGCACGGCAAGCTAGGGAACGGCGGGAGAACGGGAAGGGAATATACGTTTCTCGGCGGTGGCTATTTCACCTGAATATGAGTTTTATATTATTTTTGTTAATTTTATAATGTTAAACAAATTCTTGTGAAAAATTTCATGACCATTTAAACAGCGATAGCAATCTACTTAAAAAAATCACTCAAATGAGAAATATGCCAAAGAATAAAATAATACTAAACCTAATTTTTTAATGTATTATAGTTGTAAATTTTACTTATGTTGAAATTAAAAAAAATATATTACAATAAAGTTTTGCGTTCTATGAAAATTTTTGTTGCTCCATATTGACCAAATTTTTAATCAAGAACCCCTCGCCCCGGTCAACGATGTCACGCTTTACCAATGTTCAAATCTGGTCACCTTACATAAGTGTAAATAGTGCACAAATGTAAAGAATTATTGTTTTGTATGTATTTACAAGATCAACATTGTGCAGATATATAATCAATCGGTTGAAAGAAATGGTGACCCATCCCTTAAAAGGACCAATCCTGCTAAAGTGTATAAAACCCATTGGATTTGTGAAATAGGTACATTATATTAACTCAATATTGTATGAATGTATAGTTTGTCTCAAGATATCTTGAGAGAGACTATAATTTATAAGCGAACACTTTGCTGGACATTTATAGGATTGTGTCCTCAATAAAATAACTAAGTAAAAACAATTTATGTACAATAATGATTATATATTTAACAATCTAACAGCAACAGATAAACATTATTTAATTATAAATATAAGGATATGACGCTACTATTACTTTTAACAAAAGGTACAACTGTATAATATTTTGTACAAAATATATCTATTTTTATTTTCTTTAATGTATGTTATGTATTGTGTAATATACAATAATTAGTAATTTTTTGAATTTTCATTTTTTCATTCCCTATGCGTATATTTTTCATTTTATATATGGATTTATTGGTATTTACGAAGTTCATTCTGTGATTAACATATTGCAATTTGTATATGAATTGTTCATATTAATCATTGTTATACTATATAATTAATTTTAGATTTGTATTTTCACTCGGTTTTCTGACGTAAGTCATGTACGTATTACAAACACTGCGCGCTGTCAAGAGTCCCATGAAGAGCATTGAGAGTGGCCTACTTTTAATTTCTATATCTTTGAATGCATCCAATTAATGTGTTTATGTGGTTCCTTTAACTCTTTTAACTTCAAAAATTTATAATAACTTATACTTCAACATGACTTCAATAATTTAAATTTTAGGAAAAATATCAGTTTTAATTAACTTTTAATGGAAGTAAACACTGTACAAAAATGGTTTATTTTAAATGATTTAAATTATAACTGACACTTCATAAATATAACCTAGAAAATGGCCCAGTGTAAATTATCTCCACAGGAATTTATAAGAAATTCTTTCACACCGCAGGTAGCTGTTATCTGCAGTACAAAAGCAGATGAAGTATGTAGAAAAAACAATCTCTCCTTTACAGAGCTATTGCAACCGTTTTGTAAATTGGGTACCGATGGTATTACTATTTATGTCATGTTTATATATTGATGTATTTGCAATTCAAATTTCAGCTCATTACAAAGATCCAAATGGTACAGTTGTATCACTCAAAAATTTTAAAATATCTTTACAAGATATCAATTATCGTCCACCTCAACCTGTTATGGCTAGAAAGTTTTTAAATTCGTCAGTAAGTGATAACACTGATTACCGTATACATACTATTAATGTTGGGGAATATACTTTGCAAGTTCCTTATTCAGTACCTTGGTTTGAAGCATGGCGTGAAACATTTTTACAAGTGCAATTTCCATCTGATCATGAATTTACTAAACATTTTATAGCATGTGTGTTAGTCATATCATCACTTGATGAGAATCCAGTACGTACTATGGTAGATCTATCACAGAAAATAAGTGATATACAAGTAACATCTAAATTACCAAAATGGTTTAGTAATAATATAATGCGTTATTATATAATTATTCATGAAACTTGGCATCCCAATCATATTAAGTAGGTGTTTAGGTGTTTAGTTAGTATATGTATATTTAATAAGAAAATTAAATGATTCTAGTGCTGTGGAATGTTTTGATGCCTTAAAGATGTCTTATGGAGTTCATAATTGTTTTCTTTTAAGAATAAATTCTAGATCTGGGGATCAAAACAATGACCAGTTACCAGATCCATGGAGCCAGTTTATTTCATCAAATATTTATTATTCAAATGATTATATTACACCAGAAGCTTCACCATCATCTTCAATGATGGATCTTAGTTCAGAATATAATGACAAAAATGTACTTACGTATCATCCACTAAGTCCTGAAGGAGATAAATTGTTAGTAAGTAATACTACATAACTAGATGTATATATCAAATATGCATATTGTTTTTTTTAGTTAAATACTGAACAAGAAATAGATAATATGTGTGATACAACAGGAAATGCAGTAATACATGGTGCTTGTTTGTCAATGGAAGATGTTGAACAATTAAAATTATTAATACACGAGTTTTGTACTAGAGCATTATTACCATATGTAGAGAAGCAAGTGAATAGTTTAAATGAATATGTGATTAACAAAAAAGGTGTCAGTAGGTCATTGTTTAGTGCAACTAAAAGATGGTTTACTAAACCCGGAAGTTCAGGAGCAAATAATGCACCAATGTATGTATTATATGTATGTATATATTGAAAAAGTATAGAGGATTATTGAATATATTCCAATTTTTTATTTTAATATTAAGTTTATGCCAATAAATATTAATATCATTTTAGATACTATTCTGATGCTGCAGAACTTCAAGTGCGCAGACTGGGAGATTTACATTTTATGTTTGGAAATTACCCAATGGCTTTTCAAGCATATCACACTGCTAAAAGGGATTTTAATGCCGATCAAGCTTGGTTGCATTATGCTGGTGCATTAGAAATGGCAGCATTGTCAGCATTTATGTCAAACGAAACGTCGAGAAAAACATTGGATTATATGGAAGAGAGTATAAATACTTATTTAAATATTTGCAAGTATGATATAATATCATATTTTCTGCTCCTATATTATATATTTAAATATTATAGAATGGCCCAGTTTGCAACAAGAGCTACGTTATTCAGCTTCGAATGTTTGAAAGGTCGCTCATTATCTGGAGATGCTGCTCATCAATTGATAAGAATGACCAGTGAAGAGTCAGATTTAAGGTCTGCCCTTTTATTAGAACAAGCCGCTTATTGTTTTTTACATTCCACTAAACCGACAATGGTCCGGAAGTATGCTTTTCACATGGTATTAGCCGGGCATAGATTTTCAAAAGCAGCTCAACGAAAACATTCACTCAGATGTTACAAACAAGCTTATCAAGTTTATGAGAATAAAGGATGGAATTTGGCCCTTGATCACATCTACTGTACAATAGGAAAACAGGCAAACAACTTGGATTTATTACAGGAATCAGTTGAATCATACGCTAAACTTTTTAGAGATGAAAGTCGTCAGTCTGCACAACAACAAGCTCTTTTTCTCAAGGAATATTTAACAATACATAGCGTAAGTATCAAAAAAAAAGATATGAAATTATAAATAATCATATAGCCTATATTCAGTATAAACAATGTATGTGTCTATTTTCACTTTTATTTGTATACAAAAAAGATTTCATTTTGTAATAATTACTGTTAGTAATTACTTTGAAAAAGAAAACGTTACGTTCTGTAAATGAAAGTAAATCGTTCATAAAAGTCTCTAGCTTCGCATTATCGTGTCTAAAGTTAAGTGTTCACCATCGCTAACTTGTTCAATCAACGAACAAGTTAGCGATGGTGAACACTTAACTTTAGACACGGTGTATATTTGTATTTTACTTTTCAACAATATATATTATTAATAATACTCTTAATAATCATATAGAAAATAGTTAATAGCTAGTACCTATAGTGCCGAGCAATATATAGGTTGTATTTACATATCAAATCAGAAGTCATAGACATTTCGATTTAACGCTTGCGCAGAAACAATTTTATAGGTCAAATAAATGTATTACTTTCTTATACGTAGTATAAGGAAGTATTGTGATGATGAACATTTTCGACCTCGAGATTTTTGCAGATGTCCTCGTTTTGAAGTCCCCTGATACCGAAAAAGTGGTTTTTAAAAAATGTCTGTGTGTGTGACCACGATAGCGGTCAAACCGCTGTACATATCAATTCCAAATTTTGTATTTACGTGTATAATCTCCCTCTTGAGATCTGATTAGTTTTTCAGTAAAATCGGTAGACCGGAAGTAGCAGTTTACTTCAGCGAAAAAATAGAATTTTGCCAATATTTCGTCAACTACTAAGTTTAAACAAATTTATAAAGAATTCATATGTACTTAAAATTAAAATTGAGAACAATTTTATTTAAAAAGTTTTTCGAAATTCCTACCGGAAGTAGGTCTTTTACTCCTATCGAAAATCAGTTTTTTGGGAATTTTTCGCAAATCATGCTTTTTAGACAGGTACGTTACGAGTATAAAAGTATTTAAAATATAATTTTCAATACCTTTTGTATAAAAAAAATTTCAAAATTCAGACCGGAAGTACCACTTTTACTCTTATCGAACAGCGATTTTTTGCAAATATGTCGTAAGTTATGCATTCAGTATATATTTATCAAGAGTACAAAAGTATTTAAATCTAGATTTGCAATATTTTTTGTATATTTCAAATTTTTAAATTCGGACCTGAAGTAATACTTTTACTCTTAGGGAGTAGCACTTTTTTTCGAATATCTTGCAAAGTATGTATTCTATAGCGATATATTAAGAGAATAGAAGTACTTAGAATAGGATTTTGAATAATTTTTATGTAAAAAAATTTTTAAAATTGTATAGTTTGAAACGCTCATACATATAAGAAAGTCGTGTGGTGGCCACACCTCATTTTTTTTAAGTATATTTACTAAATTAAATACGTTTATTTTGAGTACCGCTTTTAAGTTGAATGTTGTTTATATTGACGTCTAATTTTAGTAATTAATATTTTATTATTCCTACAGATTTTAAACAAGAAGCAGATTGGAGTTTTTACACAAGTTTTACCATTACCACAGTTGATGAGTGACCATACGAGAGTTTTAGTAGCTCCAGCACTACCTCTACGGACTCCAGGAAAAATTTCAGCAATGGGCGTAACGTTACTCACAGAAGATGATTCCGTTACATCGCAAAAATGGCAAAAACTAGAAGAAATGTTAGTTCAAGAGGCACAGGGTTCTTTACCTATGCTCTTTAAACCAACAACGACGCTATTCACTCAAGAGACTAGTGGGACTTTGAATCCAATCGGTATTAAAGGCGAACCAATACAAGTTTTAATACAATTGAAAAACCCATTGCATATTTTATTACTCCTAAGAGATATTTATTTGTTATGGCAATATACTGATGGTCGTAATAAATTTGTTACAAACGAAATAACTGCATCTCTTGCTGGTCAGTTCGTCAAAACTCATCGTATAAAATCAATGATACTACAAGCAAACTCCACTGAAGATATTACATTGACACTGACACCTCTAGCTGTTGGACAAATTACATTGAAAGCTGTTTGCTATAGTCTCGTTTGTTCAAATAATACAGATGAACAGGTAGAAGTAAAAGGTAAACAAATGTTTAAAATGACTGAAGAAAAGAAGAAAATAAAAGAAAAGCAGCAAGATAGTAAACCTGATAGTAGACTGAATATTAGTATTGTACCATCAGCAGCTTGCTTACAGGTTATTTAATGTGTTAATTTATATTGTATTAAAAATTAATGTTTTTTTTTATATGTATACAGGTTAGTGTTTGTGAGCTGAACTCAGAATTACTTCGAAACGAGTTACAACAAGTATCAATTGAAGTTCGTAATGTTGGAAGTATGCCGTTACATAAAGTATATATGGCTACTTCAACTCCACATTTATTATCTAGCTGTGATTTTTCCAAAGATCATCGCACACTTGATGGCAATATAGATACGGAATCACCAGCAGCAAGGGAAAAGGAAGTGCGAAGAAATCACGTGACGAGTTTGCCCTTACCGAGTGGTCAATTAGAACCTGGACAATTTAAAAATTTTAATATTTGGATCAAAGCACCTGATTTTACAGGTCCAGCATGTATAGATTTACTCATATATTATGAGAATTTAGATCCTAAAAGTATACCGAAGTAAGTTGTTGTTTATTTGTCCAAAAATCATGTTTTTTTTTTTTTTTTGACGGAAAATAGAAGACGCTGTTTTTCAAAAACTGTAAAATACTGTGTTGTTAAAGGCATTTTCCATATAATTTTGTGTTACCGATTTTGAACGCGCTTGCCAGTGGCGTCTCGTGATAATTGTACGTGGGGGCTCTTAGTTTTTAACATAAGTAAACAGGTGTAATAATTGCAAATATAAATAAAAAAATAAATAACCAAACCAATACTAGACTCACTTACATTGCTTGATATTTAAATCCAAGAGGAACGATGTATTTGGTCAGTTTTAATAGTCGATGTACGCGAGATTAACAGAAAAAACTCAGAAACAATGCAACACTCAGAAACGAAATAGAAAACGGTAACTATTAACAAATGCAAGAAATCAAATAAAATTAATTTTTTGTAAACAAAGTCGAATCTTCTGTCTTTTTGCGAAATAAAATGTTCTATAACTTTTTATCAAAATCGGAAATATCATGCATCAGGTCTTTATTTCTTATCTTGCTGTGTGAGGTTTAAAAGTGGAGTAGGTCTTCCAAGAGTTTTAATTTTCATGTTTTCATCTAGCGGAAGAGTTCTAAATTTAATTTTCAAGATATTGTTTATACTGTTAATATTATCAACCACTGCCATGATAATGAAACAAGAACAACAAGACAGACCAGCTTAAATCACGTCCCGTTAATAAAACGCGCTGTTACCGCACAATAACTCGCTTTAATAGCCAAACGCGAAATGCGATAACACTGGGCTCTCGCTACTATATCCCACTTCTCATGTTTTCGCGCTAATATGACGTTAACACGTTAATAGTTAATTGTTAATATGAAAGAGACCTTTTTTAAATATTATATTGTAGTATGTATACTTCATTCACTGAACGTATAGAGTAAGCACGAGCTGTCCACGACTGTTCCACGTGTACAGCTCAATTTACAATAGAGTACTAATAGTAACAACAAAAATTTATAAAACCTTTTGATTACTTGTTTAAATTTTAGAAAACAACTATTTATTAGTTTATATAATATGCTGAACCAATTTAAATTTACAAAAAATACATGTGTTTTGTCTTTTTGGATAACTAAAATATGTAAATCTCAAACATAACCCATATCATCAAAACATTCGTAAATTGCTTGAAATCCATCACTTAACAAGTGTTTTAACAAAAAAAATACACAAATGCGTTTTTTGAAAAAAATTTAAGAAAAATATAATATGTATTTGTTAAATTCAATATCAGGCATTTTAACAAATACTACTTTTACACAAAACCGATGTAAGTATTTAAAAATGAAACAAATATATTAAAGACATGGTATCAAATATCAATTACAAGTTAAAATAGAGCATAGGTAGTTATTCTATTGTGAGTTTATAAGGAATTCTATACATATTTAAATATAGTATATGATAAACATATATATAAATGAAATACATACACAATATACTTTATTTTTAAAAAAATATACAAAAGAAAAAGCAAAAGAAACCATGAATGTACTCAAATTTTTTCTCAACAACAAAAACTATTCCTGAATATCACTCACTGTTTTTAAAAAGATTGAGACTAATAATGATAATAATAACAACTTAAACAAATACAAGCAGCGCAAACACAAAGAACAATAGAAAATACTAAAGCAAAAGTATACATATACTTCAAAATAACAGAAAGTTGATGATTTATATCGTGTGTCGTAGGATTTGTATGTAGCTATAAGAACCAATAGAAAGGCAGTATTAAAAATCATGTGCTCTTCAAGCGTTTTTCTTCTCTATTCGTTCAGTGAAAGAAGTATAGTAGATTTATTATTTAAGGTTAGGAGTTGGGGAGCTCTAGTCGGCGCTGGCGGCAGGTGTCTCTTAAGATACTTGATTTGTTGTATGTGTATAATATATAAGCCAAACTGTGATATCAGCGACATTATTTCAAAGCCTCTAATATTTATAAATAAACCTCAAAAATTATTATATAACAGAGCTTGTATTAGTTACTGTTAATCACTTCCGGCTCGAATTTTAAAATTCCATTTACAAATAATTATTCCAAAGCAGGGCTCTAATAAATACTTTTTGTACTAATAAAGCTATAGAATGCATAGTTTGTTCTATAAGAAGTGTTACTTCCGGTCCGAATCTTGAAATTTTAGTTATACAAATATTATTCCAAATCCTGCTCTAAATACTTTTGCACTATATAAATATATTAAATCTAGAATATGAACTACTATTAGATAAAAATAAAAGTGCATAAGAAAGTAAAAATATAATATTTTCCTCTTTTCTGGATTTTATTTATTCTTTAGTAAAATAATTGTCTATTAATAGAAAATTTATATTTTAAAAAAAAATCACAGATTATTTACACTTGTGTTTCAGATATCGCTTAGTTAGACACGCCTGGAACATATCTGTTCAAGAATCCGTTAATGTGAACGTTACAGCACAAAGAAGCTGTAATTCTAAATCAATAGAAGAACTAACATTGTCTGTAACGGCTACAAATATGAATAAAGTACATCATCCTCTCGTCACTGAAATATCCGTTTTAAATGCTGCTCTGTTAGGTCACGATTGGGTATTACAAAGTGAAATTGTTGCGCCAAATAATGTAAAACTTTACTCTCAAGAGTCTATACATGTTTTCTTAAAAGCCCAGAGGAAAACTACTAAATCTCACCCGTATAGCTCGATTAATTTCGTACCACAGAAACAAAGCTTGGTTTATTTGAATTTAGCGTACTTAGACTTCGCCAAGCGAAACGAGAAAAGCAGAATTAATTTTTTTGATAACGCCGAAAATATCGATAAGAGTAAAGTACAGAAATCTGATGGAACATTAATAATACGATGGCAAGCGCATGTTATAGATAGTAAGGGTAAGAAAAGAACAGTGTACGGACAAAATCAAGTGCCGGTGTATATAAATCGTATTGAAGAAGAAGAAGATGACGAATACGAAGGTGCAGTTGTTTTCTTCGATAACAAACAAGAAGAAGAAGTCGCTATTTCGAAAAAACAAGAATTGCAAAGATTATCTTTCTTACAAAAACAAATTAGCTATAATCTAATACATCCTATTAAAGTATTACATGACTTTAAAAGTAAAAAGATGTGTATAATACATGTAAAAATATTATTACATAGTGTCGTTGATACAACTGTGGAGGTCACTGTAAAAACTTTAGAAACTTCGAGGTAAGGTGATGCAATTTGTATTTTTTTAATTTCTATAACTATATAATTGTTAAAGTTACCATTAATATTATCCATGATTGCCTAGAGATTTATTTATGTAAGAAGTTCCTTCAATTGCTATTTGAATCTAATACTATATGATCGAAATCTTTTATACGTACAGTAGAAGACTTTGCAAATATTTTTTCAAAAATATTATATTGACAGTAACATTTAAAACATATTTATTGTTTTGACAAAAATTACACCTATCTTTAAATCCGGTGTTGTTGAGGATGCGACTTAATACAGACTTGTCTTAGTTCTCCCAGCGATCTCATGGTATTCGAACAAGCTATCGAGATCATTTCTTTGAAGGCAAATTACTATTTAATGATCGGATTTCTTTCCTTTCAAATGCATTTGACTACGTTAAAAAAAATATTGTCAGGAAGGTAGATTTTGGAACGATAATGAAATGACGCCAACTGCGTGGGGCTCACTTAAAGATTACTATTTACATTGGTATTACAAATTTTATTTATGAATGTATGTATGAGTTAAAGCTGATTGAATTTCAAATCATAAATATCTTTCCTACTCAGAATAGCAATTTATAGAACTCACAACATAGTACTTGAGCAAGTTTGATTAGAATCTTGTAAAGTATATTATACACATGTATTAATTCCGTAGATTTCTGGCCTAAATATGGCAAAGCATTTTCATTTTCAACATAATCATTTCCTACTACAATACGTTTGTCCTACAATTTAATAAAGAATTTATTATAATTTTGATTAAAGTGTTTTATAATTGTAATAATAGATGTTTTTTTTATTTCAGCAATAATCCATTATTTAATCGACATTCTCTATTCTCCCTTTACTCTTCTAAAAATTTTCGATGGATACAAGCGGGTAGTGTGATAAAAAAATTAGCTCCTATGAACTCAGTCTTACTCGAACTAACGTTGGCTGTGTTAGGTCCTGGAACGTATGATCTGGGATCACATTTAGAAGTTTGGTGCCAGAAAGAAAATCAACCTGAAACTGCCATACTTCAAACTTGCAGAATACAGTCATCTATAATTGTAGGCCTTCGAGATAGTTAAAAATTCTATTTTCCTTTTGTCAGTACTTATAAGTAAATTAATATACCCAAATCAAAGACATTTATAAAAGAATTTTGTGTTTAATAACTTACGTTTTTTTGTATTTAATATATATGTTATGTAATATATGATGCATTTTAACTGTTGTTTCCATAATTTAAGAAAAAATACACTTGTTATTATATTTATTTCATTGTCTTTCTTCTTCATATATCCTTGTGCATTTTATTTCTGGAAATTATTCTACAGAATGACCAAAAAATTTTGTACAATCTAAATAGGTGCACATGATCTTCCCATATTTTTTATTAATACTTCTATGTTTTGCATTTCTTTTTTTTTTAACTGTTAAATTGGTTTTACACATTCAACATATGCAAATCTTTATTAGTTTTAAGATGGAAGAAACTATCCAATGTAACTCGTCCAGTTTACAATATATTTATTCAATGATCATTTGCTGCATAATTTTGCTTCAAGGTGTTATTAATTAGTGACAAGTGTAAGTTTAACCCAAGTAAAAGCAAGAATAATTTTTACTAAATTGTAAAAGTTTTGCCTCTTTCGCAGAAAATATGTGGACACTATTGAGAATCGTAATATTAAAATTAATCTAGAACAGATACCAAAGAAAACATTCTTCATAAAAAGTAAATGATAACCAATAATATTACGACTTGAAAAAGCAACACAATAAATATTAATCTTATAATTAATTTACCTCTAGAAAAAGTTCAAGTAATAAATAAATATGAAAAGGAAAAGTGTTAAATACTTAGATGCTAGAACTAACATCAAGAAGTTACTACTATTTACATATATACATTTATACGTAAAACGTATATGAATATATGCATGTGTTGGGAACAGAGAGATTGGAATATACTAGAGGAAGTATCAAGCTGCAATGTTTGGCCGCAACAACTGCAGGTGGGGTAAGAGGAATTGGTACATTGACAGGCGATTGTAGTCCTTAAGGAAATCCGACGGCGTGCTGTCATTGGTCGAAATGTCGTGCTCGTACTTGGTTCGTATGATTTCGTTAAATTCTACAAGCATTTGTTTTAAAAGTGTTTGTGCTTTGTGATATGTAATAACGCGAATTAAGCACTTTTAATGCGAAATACATACTAAAAATTGTGCAATTTGTGTAAACGTCGATTGAAAAGGCATCCACATATCAATAACTGCAGTTATTGATATGTTCAATTGTAAATTTCTCGATAACTGTCGAGTTTGGGTATAGGACATGGTACATGAAACATACTTAGAATTCGATGCAGAATTAACAAATTAAATAAAAAATATATGTTTCCATTTGAAAAAGAAAAAATGATGGTGGTAACTTATTTTTGGACCACTCTTTGTACATCAATTTACCATCAAAAAAACCGCAGCTAAAAATAAAAATCGACCTATCCGAGCGTTTTTCCATAAAACAAAACCAAACATTTTAAATGAATTTATTCCAACCCACGCGTCCTCACTGTATATAATAATGCTTGTTTTTGGGCCTTATTTTCTTATTATATTTTCGTGTTCTAAAATACATTTGTACTGCCTTCTGTAAACTTTTTTACTATGTACAAGTATAGATAGCTACATAGTCTATTAGGTAATGTAACTTAAGCCTTTTACACAAGATCTGCTATCAGATTCCAATATGTTAAATGTTGTAATAATTTTGCTTTCTCAACTACAATAATAAAACACAATGTTACCAGTTCATGTCATATTTATTTTTCAGTTGTATACTCTGCGATTATACACTTATTACAAAGTAGCATTCAGAAAATACATCAATTAATTAAAATTGAAATGAACATTATAATCTATTCATAGTGCCGATAAATATCTCAGCCAAAACTGCTATATAATAGTGTTAATCGTTACATCATCTTTAACAAAAACCTCAAAATAATCCAACAAATTTGCTAACATCAGATTTCAATAAGTTACATATTGGAAAAATATTGCTTTTTCAACTACAGTAATAAAATAAATACACAAAGTTATTTCTTTGTATTTAATTTATCAGTTCTAATTTTGTGGTTATATTCTTATTGCAACAGAGCATTCAGAAAATTTATGGCATCAACTAATTAAAATTGAATTGAATACTGTTCACAGTGCCGATAAATATTCCCACCAAAACTGCTGATAATAGATAAATCATCTTCATCGAAAACTTCCACAAAATCCATATAATCCACTGTAAAATGTAGTATTAAATATTTAGACACACTATATATTATAGTAAATAATTTACTATTTCCTCTGTCTCAATTCTGGATTTTATATTGCTATCATACATGGTACAACCTAATTACACACCAAATACGTTGACTTTATTTTAAGTTTAGATTTTAAAAGTGCGTATGTCACGTCTGCATACTTCAAACAATAATAATAATAATGAAATTAAATAAAAATAAACTTCAGAAGACCATATTACTGCTGTCAAGTGCTGTCAGAATGATTTTTTCAGAAGTAGTAAATGTACGCATGCGCAAGCTACAATTTTAAAGTTTACATATATGTATTATTTTTCAAATACTTTTGTAAAATAAATTAAATTATTACAATTTAAAAGCAGTAAAAATTTACATATATCAAAATTCAAAATTGTATATCATAAATAAAAACCTAACTCTATGCATTTTATCTGTATTCTTTAATAAAAAAAACGTCCTACAAGTATCCAATAATATTATTGTATTATTTGATATGAAAGGTACCCCGTAGTACGTCGACGATCAAATTAACTAAGGTAATTAATAAATATATTACAAAACAGTATTTTTTGTTTTGTTTATTCACCAAATAAATATAAAATTAAACATTCGACAATTCTCTTACAAAAGAATATATACAAAATTCCTTTTAAATACTTCAAATGATGATATTCCATAGCTGATAAAGTAGAATACTTATCAGAAACTGTAGGGGCCGTATCTAAGAAATTTGATACCTGCCAAATACTTTTTCTTATTTATATCCTTTTTGGAATTATAGGTAATATTGGCTTCTTTTTGTATTATATATTAATTTCAATATATTTACTAATCCAAAAGCACGTGGTGTTCATGTCTAGTATCAATGTTTATGTTTATTTATGTTCGGAATGCGGTCCTGTTATCTGGCAATGTACTTTTAGAGGGGTACGCGATATACTGAAATGTGTGGCTCATTGCTAGCCTCTTACTCAGTCTACCGTGGCGGGATGTAACTTCCATCTTGGATCTGACAATTCAGAGTACTCATTGAGAAGCCGGCTCGTGTTAAATAAAACTAAATAAAGCAAATTTCAGACATCTAATAATTGTTCAAATGTGCCGTTATACCCGAAATTGTTGATGTAAATATACTCTTCGGAATGAACTAGGTATGATGATTTTAAGTTGCAAGTGTAGGCTGTATCCAATAATCATTCTAAAAGTTAGTACAGACGAATGGCGTGTGCTTGCCTATACAAAGGCTATTTAATAATATGTGGATTACAATATTCGACGATCTGATATTTAGTTATGCTGATTGTTTGTTCTAGATTAGCAAAACTGTGCTTAAAACAAGGTAACTTGTTCCAGTGTTACTCTTGTGCACTCTTATAATCAAGAATGTGTTAAGTCATTACCTACATAATAATTAGTGTGTTTGTTTTCCAATTCCAGTGACAGCTGCAGAAAAAGTGCAAGCTTATGTCCTACGGCTTGTAAGCAACGCAGTCATGGCTGTACCAAGTCGATCAAGGGTGTACACAGATGTTAATTCCCTCAAGCCACGAGAGTACTGGGACTATGAGAGCTACGTTGTAGATTGGGGGCAACAGGATGATTACCAGTTGGTACGAAAGCTAGGCCGTGGAAAATACAGTGAGGTGTTCGAAGCAATTAATGTTACAAATAATGAAAAATGTGTAGTTAAAATATTAAAGGTTAGTTTCTTTCTCTCTATATATTCCATCCTTATATAGTTCTAATCAGACAATGATTTATTGTAGTTTCAAAGAAAATACTTCATATTAGTCTATGTCACAGTATTTATTTTTCTATAAAAGATAGAATTAGATCATAATCATATAAAAAATATTGTTTGCTACTTATTTTTAAATGAAAATACATTATGCTTATAAGAAACATATTTCTTTTAATATTATAATATATAAATATTATTGTGTAAAGGATATATAATTTTGCTTTGTTACTTCATTATTTAAATAATGTATGACCTAATACAACATAAGTAATCCAAATTTCATAATATCTATAATTAAATTTTGACAAATCATTTCTGTTGATGGTAAAGCGTGTTGTCTAAAATAATAATTAAGTGACTTCTCAAAATTGTTTTTTAAGAAATTAAAATCAAAAGTAAATTTATATTCCGTGAGATTGACATATAAAGATTTTCTTAATAGTTGTGTTGTGCAACATGTTGAACTTTTCTTTGAACATATGTGACATTTTGACTGATCAATTTTGAAAAAAGTTTAACTTAGTAGACATACTTGTTTAGTAACCTTCTCATTCATATGAGACAGATGTTTTATAATGTAGTAGAAACAGTTCTTTCTATATAGTGATTTTTACATTTAATCTGGTATTTTTTCATATTAGGCTTTTTCTAATATAGATAATGTTTTAAGAACTAAAATTAGTTTAGTCTGCTGAGTTGAATTTTTATAGTACTCCTTACAGAAAACTTTGATAATATTTTTCTTTTAAATTTTACAGCCTGTAAAAAAGAAGAAAATTAAAAGAGAAATAAAAATATTGGAAAATCTCAGGGGTGGTACAAATATAATTACGCTTCAAGCCGTCGTAAAGGATCCTGTATCTAGGACTCCCGCTTTAATTTTTGAACATGTTAATAATACAGATTTTAAACAATTATACCAAACTCTAACTGACTTTGATATTCGGTACTACCTTTATGAACTGCTCAAAGCACTGGATTATTGCCATAGTATGGGGATTATGCATAGGTAATTAACATTTAATGTTAGCACAGGAAAAACAAGCACTCTTATTCAATCATTTTTCTTTTAAATAGGGACGTAAAACCTCATAACGTCATGATAGATCATGAAAATAGGAAATTACGCTTGATCGATTGGGGCCTGGCTGAATTCTATCATCCTGGCCAAGAGTATAATGTTAGGGTAGCTTCTAGATATTTTAAAGGACCAGAATTACTCGTTGATTATCAGATGTATGATTATTCGTTAGATATGTGGTCTTTGGGTTGTATGTTAGCTTCAATGATATTCAGAAAGGAACCATTCTTTCACGGTCATGACAACTACGATCAGTTAGTTCGTATTGCCAAAGTGCTGGGAACAGAGGAGCTTTTTGAATATCTGGATAAGTATCACATAGAACTCGATCCTCGTTTTAACGATATTCTTGGAAGGTGATTATATTAAAATTATCAATGTATATAACTTAAGTCACTGTACCATGGCGAAAAACCCGATCAGAAAAAACTCGGAAGGCTATTTACGTTAGTATATCCATCTCACTCATACATAGTATGACAGAGCTGTATTAGACTTATCAGTACTATCGACTAAGCTAATTTTCTCTGTTATATTGTTATTGTGAGGGGAGAAAACTACTTTAAATGTATTTAAATGTGACAGTAAGAACATAATTTCTAAATAATTAAGATTTCTCAGTAGCTGTTACTTGATTACCATATCCCCAAACTATTATATTTCACCCCACTTACGAATATTGTACTACAATACTTTATATTTTTTTGTATTGGTTTCGGTATGTCCCACGTTGGGCGCCATAATTGGAGTGTTATAATCTTAACGGTGCTTCCTTCTTGTTGTTTTCATCGTTGAAGTTTCAAATTGAAAAAAACGTCTTTCTTCTATTCCTTATATACACCAAACCTAATTATACACTACTCATTACTGTATCCCCAAAATAATAAATTTTTCCACCCAAACTAAGAAGATTGTATTACAATATTGTTATAGGTTTCAATTCCCTCACGGTGGGCGCCATTATTGTTGCGTTTTATAGTACAATTAATTTTTTCTTGGCTGTATCATTAAAGTTTGAAATTTACCTATCTGCATATAACATTTTCTGAAGTCAGTCATTGGATACATTGCAATAACATCATTTATTACATTACATTTGAGTCATTTTTTTCTTCATAATATTCTTTTGATAATACTCTAAAGATGATCCAAATATAATTTGTTTTTATTTAAGAGTCTTAATTTACAATAGTATATATTGATCAAAAATTATATCTTTTCTAAGGATGTTACCTCAAAATCAATAATCATAACAATATATTCCGAAATAAAAGAAACTGGTAAAATAGAATGATGTAAGGCTCTATACGAACTTCTATACAACAACTCGGTTACTAAGTAGTATTTTCCCCTCGGTGCAGCGACTTAATTCTATCTGTGTATATCGGTAACGGCACATGAGTGTTAACAGTACAACAATATATCGAAACGTCTTTGACTATTATTGTGTTTAACCTGATTTTAATACTGTTAGATCGGTGTTAACACTTGTACTTCCGCTACCGATATATTAAAAAAAGACTTGAATGAATACAAGGTAATCAATATTCAATTTGAAAATTATAAACTGTTTAATTTTTCAGGCATTCCCGTAAGCGGTGGGAGCGTTTTGTGCATAGTGAAAATCAACATTTAATTTCCCCTGAAGCTCTGGACTTTTTGGATAAGTTATTGCGTTACGATCACTTAGAACGTTTAACTGCGCGCGATGCAATGGAACATGCATACTTTTGTAAGTATCTTGCATGTATTATTTGATTTTGTCTTACAGGGCTTTTTTTACATAGAAATAAAGTGATTGAATTTCATTGTTTCTGTTCTGTCATGTAAATAATATTTCACATCTAATGCTTAAGTGTTTTTTTTTATGTAAACAGCTGATATTCTTTGCCCAGCAAGGGCAATAATTGACAACAATTATTAAGGTTAGAAATAATACGTTAAATGCTACTATCAATAAATTTACGGAATTATCAAATGTACTGTTGATAATATAACTTACCAATCCTACCTAGTTTCAGTTGCTTTTACGCTTTGATCTGAAGAATGATTATTTGATATTTAGAGTAATATTTTCATTTCTTAACTACATAAGCTTTTATACAAATCGACACCTCATTCAGTCTAAGAAAGTTGGGAAAGATAGGGCTTAAAATAAAGTATCGCGTTTATATAATTGAAAAAAAAAATGTTTTCTCCTGTAATCAGCGCCCTAAATTACCAGGCTAATTATGAAAGAACTTTTATTTCTATAACAGATTACGCCGCCATTGAAAATATAAAATGTAAAAAAATCATAGCGTTCTATAAAAAAAAAGTTTGTGTTGGTTCGTCGTTTTGGAATACTCTGTATAAATGATAATATTTTTATCTCATACACACTATACTCATTTAAAATTTTTGTGTAAAAAAATGCCCTATCTATATTATTAGATACCGATAATGGACTTGTCGCTTCTCTGGGACACACGGAATAAATGATTGCAACAAAAATAATTACCATAGTAAAGTACAGATTTGTATATTATGTAATTTTGTTAATAACGTATTGCTCATGTAAAACTTACATGTATTATTAATTTATGAAAATGCAAAGAATGCCGATTGCGTTATTTAAAATAGTAAATATTGTAACGTAAGACGAACATTTCTGAAATGATAAACCTGAACTTCCATATATTATTTTCTGCACTGGAAAAATAAGACAACTATAGCTACATTGTAAATATCTATTCCCGTACAGCGCGGGCGGCACCTATATTATGAAACATTATGTAAATATTCTTACGGCTCTTTTTTCGGATATAATTTTTTTCTTTGTACGTTATACTGGCTGACCCAAGTTTTTCCGCCACTTACAAAATAACCATTATTTTTTAAAAAAATTTGTGAGTGAAAGGTACACTTCAGATATTGGCACTCGTACCTCAATCAAATAAATTAACATTATATCACTTCCAGAAACGAAAAAATCGAGGTGAACAGTACTCGAATACATTCAGAATACATAGTAGTTTAAGACCATTAAATACCTAATAATGTTTTGAATCGTTTCCCGGGGTTAAAAATATCAAATTATTTTTTATTAGAAGCATTTCCACTTTATCTTCAAATTAATATTGAATGGCATATTGTCACAAAATTGTCTCTAATCACTACACGGATCACTAGACAAATGAAATTTGAGTGAAATCTTGACCTTTTCAAATTTTGCAAATTAGGAACATTTCCACTTTATCTGCAAAATAATATTGAAATGGCATATTGTCACAAAATTGTTTCTTATCACAATCACTACACGGATCACTAGACAAATGAAATTTGAGTGAAATCTTGACCTTTTCAAATTTTGCAAATTAGGAACATTTCCACTTTATCTGCAAAATAATATTGAAATGGCATATTGTCACAAAATTGTTTCTTATCACAATCACTACACGGATCACTAGACAAATGAAATCTTGACCTTTTCAAATTTTTTAAATTAGTAACATTTCCACTTTATCTGCAAAATAATATTGAAATGGCATATTGTCACAAAATTGTTTCTTATCACAATCACTACACGGATCACTAGACAAATGAAATTTGAGTGAAATCTTGACCTTTTCAAATTTTGCAAATTAGGAACATTTCCACTTTATCTGCAAAATAATATTGAAATGGCATATTGTCACAAAATTGTTTCTAATCACAATCACTACACGGATCACTAGACAAATGAAATTTGACCGAAATCTTGACCTTTTCAAATTTTTTAAATTAGTAACATTTTCACTTTATCTGCAAAATAATATTGAAATGGCATACTGTCACAAAATTATATGTAATCACAATTACCACATGGATCACTAGAGAAATGAAATTCGACAGAAATCTTGACCTTTTCAAATTAGAAGCATTTTCACTTTATCTTCAAATTAATATTGAAATGGAATATTGTCACAACTTTGTTTCTAATCACAATCACTACTCGGATCACTACAGAAATGAAATTTGACGAAAATCTTAAGCTTTTCAAACACGATTTAACACTGAACGACAGTGGGGCGATACAGTCACCCCCCATCACTAGTCCAGTAACCCACGCCCTAGGAACTAAGCCTATTTTAGAAATTCCCCGAAACCTTGATCTTGCCCCGGCGTGGCTCACTGGAGTAGAGGGGTACCGGTATCTCCCCAAAGATCTTCACCATTTCGTGGAGAATGTTTGTTTATAAATGGCCATAAATATCGTCTTTCAAACAATTACAGTGGCGATTAGTGCAGATAGGTTGTAAATTATAAATGGACGATAGATGCTTTCCGCTAAACTTCAAGTTTCATGAAAACGAAGCTCAATTATTGATTTTAATTTAGATGAATAATAATAATACAAAAAAAAATTCATGATTGTCATTTGTTTTTTGGGTTCTACTGCCACATTTTAAACATTGCGCAGTATATATTTCAATTTAAGTTTACACAAAATAAGATCCATTTTGGCGATGGCGGTAAAATGCTTGGGTCATATTAATAACAGTATATGAAGACCTAAAAAAAATATTTACATACGCTTACTGTATGATTAGATTATAGTCATTCAAGTTGTTATTTGACATTTTATTTAACGAAATACAATAGATATTTGTGCAGTCATACAACTCGGTTTTTTTGTTTTTTTTTTTTGGAGAAATAAATACTTCATCTGTAAGTTATAACTACTTTTTTTCTAAATTTTAAATTGCAACTACCAGAGATATCTAGCCGTTTTATATGCATTTGTGTTCCAAATTTCCTAGCCTCTGTTTATGTTAATATACTCTGATGAAAATTCATTAGTGCACAAATGTACAACATGTAAAAGGTTTTTATCTACTAATGTCAAATAATATATGAAAGTTATATTCATATTAGACTTTACACCTCATTATTAAACATTGTGTTGGTAAAGTGTTTTTATTATTCAACACTTACAGGAACAGATCAAAAATAACCGGGCATATTTGACCAATTATATTCAAACAGATAATGGAAAGAGAAACGATTTTAAATGTCAAGTTGACATTGGTCGCATTCAGCAGACGGATCCGGAACCGTTATCGCTACAACAGTTGAGTGTATGGGGTCGTTCTTCTTTATGTGATCGTCTGTCATCTGGTACTTTTTATTGCTGCCAAATGTAGTAAATAATAATAATAACTGTTTTTCTGCATTATATTTCGGCGATGTTTTTAGTGTAAGTCTATTATTATTATAATAAATTTATTTCTACATATCGTATCCATATTTAACATTATCGTAGAACATAATGATAATTATTATTACCATTTAATACGTCCGGTTAAATGTTAAATATTTCCCTTCAACTTTGAAACTTTTATTAATTTTTTTATTCTATGGATATCAGCATTTCCCGAGGGAAAATTAATCGCAGATCTTTTTAGTCATCAATAAATTTATGTTAAGTATGTAAGCAAACTTATTGTGTTGAAAAATGAATGTAATTTTAATATTAAAATGGAGCAGTTTGAGAAAATATGGGATGCCGTGTGTATTTTTCTAGTAACTTTCTCAAAATGTGCTACGTTGGTGTTGAAGTACGTTAATGCGTATACGTTCACTTAGTGAGCGTTGAATTTTTTCGCTCACTAAAATGGCGACCACATGTTTAGTGTGCGACTGTCTTCCGGACATGATCACTGAACAGTTGCGCAACTGTTGTGTCTGCTGAATGCGATCATTGTCAAAAGCAATCTGCTTATTATTATTCTAACCTTCTACCTAATATACTTCGTTAATATTTAATTGTAATTTAGGAGCTTGCCTGCAAAACCGGATAAATCCATATTTTGACGAAATTGAGTTACACATGTTAACCGTATAATTTTAATAGAAACGTGTCTAAATTGCATGTGCGAGCAAAAGCGGACAAATCTCGGATCCGATATGGTATTGTTCTGTGGGGAGCGTACGCGGGTTCCAGAGATGTTTTGTGGTTCAGAAATCCGTAGTGAGGGGCATCGTGGGTGCCCGCTATAGCGATTCGTTTAGGTAAATTTTTTGCCACCTACACAATACTGCCACTTCCGTGTTTATTTATTCTGGAAATGGCGTCCTACATATTTAAACACATCTCTTCAAGAAAAAATCAAATGTTCACGGCTACAGTACAAGGAGGAAAAGTTATTTCCACGTCCCATAATACACCTTGCATATAACTAGCCATAGTCCAGACCACTTGGGTCTTCTCATATTTAATAAATTACAACCAGGTATAAAAAATGCTTCAACTTACAACTTATTCCAGCCCAATCTCAAAGACTTTCTTCTCATTGAGCATCTATTGTATTCACTTGATGAATTCTGGTTGATTTAAGATTCCCACGTGTGTTTTTCCAGCAACAAACAACTTATCTTTCTGCCATTATGCTGCAGGAGGCTGTTTATCATATTACATATATTACTATTGTATATTTACGTAGTTAAATTTAAACATATTTCGGTTATTATTTCCATTCTGTTTTTACTTTATTTTGCTTTGTATTACTAATTCTATAGTGACCTGTTACATACACCTTGAAGTGTCTATGTAATAAAGTGTATTATTATTATTATCCTCGATTTGCAGTTCTATTGCACAGCAATATCTGTTGGCGTTAGTTTAAGGTGATAGTTTTATGTTTTGCAGTATTCTGTTCGGTGAGCACGGTACTATAAAATGGTTGGTTTCTGGATAAAGTGGTTGGTTTCTGAAATTATCAACTACTTCCTCATTTTGTCAGGTGGGCCGTGCGTGCGTTTTTACCGTTCTCTGTGTTTAAAATAGCGGTAATTATCAGTGTGTTAAAATAATAGCAATTACTAACAGAATAATGTTAAAGAAAATCTTTTATAAAAGTAACAACATAGATATTAGATTGACTTACTCAGAATTCTATAAGTTTGAAGAGCGAGATGATCTGCAATCGTACATAGGCTGCTTAGTCACCTACGACCAATGAAAACGAAGAGGTTACCGAAAACTGCCCATATACCATATTATCCTGCATTAACTTTTTTGTGTTTCCTGAGAAATTTTACAAAATGGATATATCCGCTTTTGAACGCAAGCTCCTCAATTACATTATATCTTGATTAATTGCAATTTTTTGAATAAATATTGTTGCTTAAATCCAAATGTGTTATTTCGACATTAGTAAAATGTATTATATTCAACTCATTGCGTCGATATTTTATCACACTCGGACGATTCAAGTCAAATTCGTTGAATAATACACTATCATGATACTATCCAATAAATACGGTATAATATGTATAGGAAGGCCACTGTCTTAAGTGCTTTTGGTCTCATCAATTTGTTAACATTCGTCAAGTCTGGATTATTACCAGAATTTAGTAGATATACCCCGCACAGTATAAGTTGGCGAGCGATGGGGTTGCACCGTAAACGTATTTAGGAAACGTACCACCCACCTGTCTGATTCAGTTATTGCATAGCAGTTTTCAGTGTCGTACTCAAAACGTAATTTAGCTTTTTAAATATAAATTTAAATAAGAACTCTCAGGTACGCCAGTGATACGGGAACGATATTTTTAAGAACGAATGAAACGCAATTTCTTTACTTTATTTGCCCGAAGTCACTCTTACCGTTCGCCAAGATATATTGCGAGAACTGTATGCGTGAGACGATGGAAATTACTTTAATGCACTGTATTATATGAGAAAAAAAAGAGAAATATGCGATAATAACGTAACGTTACAAATATATAAACGTCGATCTCTTATGGGTCTATGCAGGGTTATTTTGAGAATATATTATTGACGATAAATTACCATACAAATGCAATATATTTACATTATTCTTTGATACAAAGGCGATTAATTAGTACAGAATAAATCAAAATATTTAATAAATCACCTGTATGTATATATATATATGTAAATGAAAGATAAGAAATTATCGCGGATACATAAAATATCAGAAAAAGAAAAATATTGGGTATAATCCGCTGTAGAGCAACCGTAAACACGTGTTTCTGACTAATTGGTCGTCATCAGTACGGTGTAGCTAAGGAATAAGGTGGGATAACCTTGGAGATGTAAGCTAAACCTTATTCCTTGGCTACACCGTACTGATGACGACCAATTAGTCAGAAACACGTGTTTACGGTTGCTCTACAGCGGATTATACCCAATATTTTTCTTTTTCTGATATATATATATATATGTATATATTTTTAATTGTCTGTGAAGACAACTGAAATACTTGGGACAATAACACTAGTTAATCTGTTAATCTATTCATTTAATATTTAAACCAACAGGTGGTGGAGAAATCTCAAATATGTTGCCGAAGACCAATAGCACAAGTGGCGGAAGTACTAGTACCACTACCACTAGTGTTGCTAGTACCAGTAAAATTTAAAAAATAGTTGGACTTTTCATATTGAAATGGAAACAATTACTTAACCAAATTTTAAGTTACAATTTTAAAAATTGTTATGTTATAAATAATATTTTTAATATGTTAATAAATTATTTGACATTTATTTAGGATAAGTCTGTAGGGTACCTAAATCCAGTTCATTCGAAATAAAAATACGATAGTATATGTTGTCTAATTCCTATTTTCCATGATTATATTAACATTCCTAGTATCATTTCCTATTATCTTGTCCCATATTTAAAAGTTTGCAAATTGTAAATAAGAATTTTGTTTTACAATAGTATATTTGGACATCAAGAATCTGTCAGTTTTGAAGGTGATAAAACAACTGATGTACATCCACGGATTTTTTTTGATGAAGCATATCAAAAGATTTAGAAAGGTGTCACTTACGTTTGAAATTGAAAATTATGCAGACATGCGCACTTTAAATTCATTTCCCATTTTAGTAACTTGACTATTGTAAGAAAATTTAGGTAAAATTATGTTTTATATCTGACAAAATTAGTAAAGCTCGGAAACTTGGCAGAAATATGAAAAAAGCATTTTCAATGCAATAATTTCTCCTCAACTATTTCTCTGTTAAATCCATCGTATCGTCGTTATATACACAAAATTCAAATTTGAATTTTAATTGCTTTCTTTTACCGCCGCTAAGTCATCGAGTCAAATTTATTTTCGCTAGATCGAACGCCGGTACTAAGTCGCGATCTGGACACTGCTAGGTCTGCTTGCCACAAAGTAATTGCTGTCTACAGAAGATAACATTCTTCTACATGGCTAATGTCTTCATATCAAATACATACCTTATTCAAAGTTTGGCAGATAAGCCAGCTAAATATGGGGGTGCTTTTTGCAATTTTAAGGGATGACGCAACCACGATAAGAGTGGGAACTTTTCATTATATTAATTCTGGTACTTCTCCTCATATTTATGACAAGTTTCAAAACTTCACTAATTTTGTGTAAGATATATGGCGATGTTTTATTAATTAATAACAGAAATGCACCTTAATTAATAAATAATAATAATAAATAAAAACATCATCCTCATAAGTAAATTTGTAGTCAGTTCCGTAGTATAAACAATTCCGACTATCAATTCTGGAGAATATATGCTCTAAAATCTGGAACGTGTAAATATAGCAAGAATTTATTATAAATATGGGAAAGGTTATGCAGAAAAACTTCGGCTTTCATAATTTCTCAAAGGATCTAGCAGTGATTTGGTACTGAGCATAAATCGGACTAGCTTGGCAGAGGAACATTGATGCGAGATTGTTGTCGAGAATATTTGCTTCTTGCTTCTATATCGTTCACAGTAAATTAGTATTACCAGAAGAATTTTGCACCGAATTTTAATGAAATGTTTTTATTTGCTAATTGCGTACCATTTCATCAAATGTCGCCTGAATTGGATAATATTGATATGGAAAACTTAGTTAAGTTATGTCACATGCGATTACAGAAATCGACCACGAAGATTATTCGATCTGAACTGTGTAATTTTTTTCTGTGTGGGTTTGTAAAGTTGTGTAGAAATTCTATATGTATTCCTAAACGAAAGAATACGTTATTTGTGAAATTGAGCAGCAGATACGCGAAAAGTACTGGGAAATTTCTTTGAACGCTAACTAGCAAAGATGTGTAGGGTATTTATCAGACTACTATTCCATACTTTGCGTGTGCTTTATGTGGACATAGAAATATAAAAAAATTCTTTATTAATATTAAATCTGTCGCTCCTACTAGGACATTCATTTTAGTACAAATTAAACCTTGAAAGTACGAGGGATGTTTCCAAAGTTCTGTGATTTTTTTATTGTGTCAGTTTTCATCAAAATTACAATGTAGTTTTTCAATATAATCATCATTTAATTGAATACATTTATCTCAACGATTAATTATTTTTTTTAAGCCGTCCTCAAAAAACTTTTTCGATGTCTCCTCAGTTCACCTATTTATGGCACGTTTTACGTCAGTTAAACCCTTAAAACGAACACCTCGTAAAGGTTTTTCAAATCTAGGAACAGATGAAAATCACTCGGTGTGTGATCCTGTGATTAAGGTGGATGCTGAAGCAATTCCCATCGTAAATCGTTCAAAACATCCTTCGTTTTTCTTGCGGTGTGCGGTCTTGAATTATCCTGTTGCAATAACGGACGCTTATACACAACTTCCCAGGCCGTTTTCTGATAAGTGCCTGCCACAGTGGTACGGATAGTAACTTCTAGTAATTTTCTGCTTTAATTGTAGTACCTGTCGTCAGATAATTCATAATAATAATCCCTTCGCAATCCCAGAATACAGTAAGCATGACCTTTCCGACAGATGGAATTGCACGCGTCTTAAATGGAGACCCTTCTTCGGGTTTAAGCCATTCTTTGGATTAACTTTTGGTCTCAGGATTGAAATAAGAAATCCACGTTTCATCAGTGGTTATTATCCGTTGCCATAATTCATCACCGTGACACGAGCTCTTCATTACGATACTCGCCTTCGGCTCGTATCGTAATTTTCATACTCGTGTCTTAATAGCCATCATTAAATGTTCATTGCATAATATACTATTATATCGGTCGAACACCTGAATCAGACTGGACGATATTGTACTGGATAGCTGCATAAACATGTCAAGACTTGTCTGTCACCAGTAGCATTGCCTATAAGTTCTGCGTAATTTAATTAGAGCACAATTCCCAGAACTTTGGAAACATCCCTCATATATTTAAATTAAAATACCAAATGTAAGAAGAAGAAAAATACAGTTTTTAAATAATTTTAGTTTGTAGATTAAGCAGACTGATATTGCAAATTATAATGTACAAAAAGTTATTTATTCATAGCAAACTGTCAATTTAAACTCAAATTAACATTTTTTAGTTAATTTCTTAAGGGCATGTAATGATTTACTGAATTTTCAAAAATACGTTGCTTGTTCTTTTTTTTTTTCAGAAGTCTTAAAAATATACATATTTAAATTTTATAATACATTGACCACTATAAATTTTGTACTAATGGAAGATATGCGATTTTTTTATATTTAGTAAAATAGTTCTACCATCAAAATTGAGTGACCAAATTTGAAAATAGAAATTGCAACTTTTTTAAAGGTTAAATTATTTATTTTTTATTGTTATGTCGTAATTTTTAACTAGATATAGGGTTTCGTAAAAAAAATCACTTTTCAAAAGAAATTACGTTTTTAAATTTTTTTCATAATTAAGTAACCAAATGTGCAATTTTTCAGAAGTTAATTAATTTTTATTATGAACAGTTATTGGGGGAAACTTATTCGGAGACTGTGACTTGACGCTAAATAAAATGCACTAAAATCACTGTTATGACACAATTCACAAAAGGCTAACTACTAAAGCTACTACTACTATTGTTAATCTGTGATAATATTATCACAGATTAACAATATTTTATGTATATATACATATATTGAGAACTAACCTAGTCAACATTAGTAAGTGAGCGTTCGTAGTATCAAAATCTCAAACTAGTTGGATATCAAACTGTAATTGGCGCGTATCACTAGAAAAGTTGGAAAGTGTAGAATAACTATCACAAATTCTTTCTGCGAACAAACCTTTTGGCTACCTTCTGACATTGGTGTCAAATCCCATGTTGAATTGATTATTTATGGTTATGTTTGAAGGTTGACATTATTTCGATTCTTTATGTTGTGATATACGGATTATACCGAAAGTATAATCATTCTTGATTTAATATACACAGAATAATATAATTAACTAGCGTTTATATAATGTTATATAGGGTGGTTCGGAATTGCACGGCACTATTGTAGGTATGCGTTCGTTAGCACAAAATAAATGAAAAAGTCCTAGGCTTTTAGGAATATCTTATTTGCATTTTTTCCAAAACAGTCTTCATGAGCTTCTAGAAGATATTCCACTTGCCAATCTGCATGGATTTTGGTTTATGCTTGACGGTGCTGAAGCTCACTATTCTCATATTGTCGTGATTATTTAAACACGGCATATGGTAACCGATGAGTTGGTCGAAACGAACCTGTTCAATGGATGGGTTGGATGAAGACACACAAGAAGAGTTTAGAAATCGGATCGTGGCAATCGCAGCAACTATCAAGAATCGTCTTGATACTATACTAAGTGCCAAAGAAGCATGGATTCGTTGTGCTGAATGCAGCATTTAACAAAACGGTGGTCACTTTGAGCAGTTCTTTTGAATGTTGTTTTGTTAAATAAATATCTGTATGCTCCAATATCTTAGTAATAAATTAATTTGGGACATATGTTTATATGAAGTTTTTTGTTTATTTTATGCTAGAGAACGCATATCTACAATCGTGTCCTGCAATTCCGAAACAGGCTGTATAATTATAATTTCATTAAATATTTATTGTACACTCACCGGCAAAATAATCGATCCACTCAAAAAATTGATGAAGTTTGTTCGTTAATAAGTTTGTTATTTTAAATTCGATTTGATTCATTTTTTTTGCATATTGTAGGTAAATTTAAATGTAATCTATCACATCGTTGGAATTTTAAGAAAATTTGGCGTAAATCATTTTATACAGGGTGACACAAAGTCTGTTTTTTTAAATCAACTTTAAAACCACATATGGATTGTCAAAGTTGCTCCACCTTGTATTATCTTATTTTGTTAACAAGACACATCATTTCTTTACAATTTCTTTTTTTATTTATTACAATAGCTTAATTTTTGTAAAAGATACAGGGGTTTAAGAAAAATCTTACATTTTTACATTTTTCCTATGGTACTAACAATAAGTTTACGAATTTAACTTAACACCGAATATAATGAAAAGGAAATGAAAAGAAAATGAAAAACATAAAAGACTTAATACGAAGTGTTTCCTCCACGTGCACGGATAACAGCTGCAATTCGTCTTGGTATGCTCTCAATTAAGTTTTGAATGTAAGCCTGGTTGATTTGATTCCATTCTTGAGTTAGAACGTCACTAAGCTGCTGTAAATTTGCAGGCGTTGGTACACGAGATCGTATTTTCCTCCCAAGTGCATCCCAAACATGCTCAATTGGGTTTAGGTCTGGGCTTAGAGCAGGCCAATTTACTACTGGGATTTCAACTTCGGCTGAATACTCGCGTACAATTCTGGCAAATTGCGATCGGGCATTATCATGCATCAGCATGAAATCATCTCCGATGAACGGTGCAAAGGGAACAATAAGTGGCTCTAAAACTTCTCTTATGTATCTATCGGCTGTCATGGCTATGTATACATCAAATTCATTAAACCGTTTAACAGCTCTTTGAACTTTACATCTTGAAACTCCCAACACTCTGGCCACATAATACTGTGACCTACCATCCTGAATCAAAGCAACAGCTCTCGCTGCGTCGGTTACAGAAAGATCCATATTTTAAATTACTATTCGACAAGAAACACGTTCAAAAACGTAATTGACAAGTTTTAGATTTCACAACTGACAGTATTTGAATAGCCATCTATGCAAAAACGATAAATTCGTAAACTTATTGTTAGTACCATAGGAAAAATGTAAAAATGTAAGATTTTTCTTAAACCCTTGTATCTTTTACAAAAATTAAGCTATTGTAATAAATAAAAAAAGAAATTGTAAAAAAATGATGTGTCTTGTTAACAAAATAAGAAAATACAAGGTGGAGCAACTTTGACAATCCATATGTGGTTTTAAAGTTGATTTAAAAAACAGACTTTGTGTCACCCTGTATAAAATGATGTACGCCAAATTTAAATTAAATTAAATTAAAATTCCAGAGATGTGATAGATTACATTTAAATTTACCTACAATATGCAAAAAAAATGAATCAAATCGAATTTAAAATAACAAACTTATTAACGAACAAACTTCATCAATTTTTTGAGTGGATCGATTATTTTGCCGGCGAGTGTAGTATATAAACAATAAAACGTTACTTGCACACAAATTAAACTAGCCAATAATAAAGATGATTGTCTACGTATATTTTACATAGTTCCTTTAAAAACATAAATAATTCTTGATCTAAAGATGTCCTGAATTCTGCGAAAGAATTAGAGAGGTGTATAGATATCCAGTGATAAGTAATGTACGCTTTTAACTTATTAATAAATTAAACTTTTCACTGCCATAAAAAAATATTAAAAGATATTTATAAATAACTGATAAATGCTATGTATTTACATATTGCTATACATTGTACATTCAGAAGATTGCATATCCACCCGCTATGCAATCTTCTGAATGTACTTTTGTCCGCTTTGTTTGCTGCTCAATGTTCCTTTCTCTTGCCATTTGATAAAACAATTCTTTTTCGTTGTTTAACGGCTTTCAGTGAAATTAAAACGTTTCGATAATATAGATATTATCATTATCAATTAATTAAATTATCGAAAGGTTTTATATTCTCTATTGTTTACGTTCATTGACAGCTGCTGTATTACGAAAAGGAATTGGTATATATACCACAATAATATACATACAGTGCGTGTCAAAAGCCCCCCCCCCCCCGTTATCTTTTAAATTTAATAGAATAAAACGTTGAAACAAAAAAAACACTAAAAATACTAATTTGATGACCCTGTCCCATTTTAAAGCTTTGACAGATGGCGCTCTAGGATATATCAACTTAAAACCTTTAAATGACGAAGGTGGTATTTGGAAGATCTATTCAAAATTTCTTTCATTTGTTAAAAAAAAGAAAACGGGGGGGGGGTCGCTTTAGACAAGCACTGTATATTGCTGTGTATAGTTGTAAAGTATATATATCACAGGCTTTTTTTTTAATATACAAAAACCTTATTTTCAGTCCCCGTGGTGAAGGAACAATGTCGTATGATGTCACAAGTAACATCATCCCCTACTCCGCTTACAGGCAATCTGTCTGTTGTAGGAGTAGGTGAGTAGCTACCAGGTAAACAATTTTCTCATATTCGATTACCACCTGTCTACCAGTTGCCTGTTGCTGCCAGATATTACGTCATACCTTAGTTACATTGCATTTCTTACATGTTTTTTTTTTTAGTTTTGTTTTCTTATTTTTCTTTTAGGGAATTTTTGCCTCTATTTGTTAGTTTTTATAATTGTTACTTAATTTTTCCTTAAAGAAAAAATAACTAAATAAGGCGGCGGTAGCAATATCTGCACATTCCTTCCTTCATTGTAAGAAAATAGGTATAATTAAGTAATTATTTATATAAATGTAGAATTTTAGTAGGTTCTTTTTTTTTAAAGAATGTGTACAAAATTGCTACTACTACCAATTACGCGTTTTGTTTCGTTTCAATGTAAAAAGTGTATCTTTTATTTAACATAAACTTGCGAAGTGCTCTTGTTAAAAAAATGTATATATTATCTAGATATATCTATATATTATGTATATTTAACTTAAATAATTTTATATAATTATCCTGATATTATCTCATTACGAAGGTATTAAAAAAAAAAAATCGGAGGCCGAAATTCCTTTATTTATTACTGATTTTTTTGTTTCTTTTTTGGTGTTGAAACAAAAAATAAAAAGAACGAGTCCTGTATAAGTGTTAAGGAGAAGCAGTTTTCCTTTATTTAATTTGATGAACAAGAAGACAACATTGTATGATTTTTTTGTAAATGTTTATAAATAATATTGTTAATAAGACCATGTGTATTTTTTTTCTAAGACTATTTTTAAAAGCCTAAGAAGCAAAATAAATTTAATTTGTTTTACAAAAATCATAGCGGACTTTCATTTTAAAAATGAAATACATACCCATCCCAAGATTAATTTTATTTATTTATAAACAATTGACCAATTTACTACAAAAATTCTCTGTATAGTTGTTTGAAGTACCAAGAGAGCAAGAAAAAAAAATTATAAACAAAAAATTTTTTATTTAGAATATTAAATATATTTACACCAAGGTAGGGACAAATTCAATTAATCAAGTTTACTAATGCATGTATAGAGTAGCTCCAGAAAATGGTGTATAAATGAAAGAAAATATAAGGCATTTTTATTCACCAAAAAAATATGTATTTTGAAAATTTATCCAAAAAGAAAAATAAATTAAATGTCATTTAAATTTTGTCATGACATTTAAATTTTGGCTTTACAAATGGACTTTTATTATTTAAAAATAAATTAATTTATAGTGTGTTAACATCTATCTAGTAAGCGGCCATAACTTCCCGGCCTAATATGGTTGTGCATGTTTGAATAGTTTTATATTCGTTGCATAATATTTCACGATGCAGTCATGAAGAGTCATTGACTAAATAGACTAAAATTTTGTAGTACAGTCTCATTGGAAAGAGTCTTGGAAAGCAAAAATATAAATTTCCCGCATTTGCCCTTTCGAATCTTCACAAGATTAACAGCACTTGATAAATGTAAAGACAAATGTTATAATTACAAACTATAACATCTTTTCCTATTGGAATTTTCTACCTTACTAACACTGGAAACTTATCGGGTTCTGTGACAAATTGGGAAAGAGTGCATAGCAATCATAAAAGGATCTAGAGTCACAAGAAAAAAAGAGCAGGAGTAAAAGCTAGCGGCATTAGAATAGAAGCGCTGGACATGGAATAACATCCTAGAACAGAATTAGAGAGAAACTCAGTACGACCGGTCCTACGGGACGAATAAAAGATGTCAGCCAATCTTGGTAGACAAAACAACAAGTGATTACCATAAATAAATAAAGAGCTCCCAGAGATGCTATCAACCTTGAACAATATTCTTGAGAAATAAAGATTTTCTTGAATTAAGAAATCGTCCTGTTTTCAGTAAATCTTTCCCTTAGAAGAACTGGTTGTAAATAAATTTATTTAAATGACAGTGATTATGTTTATTGAAAAATAAAGATTTTTTTTGTTTTTTATATGTAGGTCGGAAATTTATGACAGTTACTAGATAGCTCGAGTTTTTAAATTCTTATTCTCAATTCTCTCTTATTAATATCAAATATATGCAAAACGGAAAGTGGTTTATAGAATAAAAAAATACATCACTTTTAAACAATAAATTCAGCATTACTTGAGATTAAAAAGAAACTGAACAATGGTAAGATTATTCAATATAATCACTGTGAATATAAAGTGGTTTATATACCGGGTGTTTCGGAATTGCACGGCACTATTGTAGGTACTTGTTCTCCAGCATAAAATAAACAAAAAAGTCCATATAAACATATGTCTCAAATTAATTTATTACTTAGATATTGGAGCACAAAGATATTTATTTAACAAAACAACATTCAAAAGAACTGCTCAAAGTGGCCACCGTTTTGTTGAATGCTGCATTCAGCACAACGAATCCATGCTTCTTTGGCACTTAGTATAGTATCAAGACGATTCTTGATACTATACTAATATACGATGCGATTACTAAACTCAGATGAATCGCGATCTAACGGCGTTAAATCGGTAGTTTAGTAATCGCATCGTGGAAGCCTCAAAAACTATCAAGGATCGTCCTGATGCTATACGAAGTGCCAAAGAAGAATGAATTTGTCGTGCAAACAGTTCTTTTGGATGTTGTATTGTTAAATAAATATCTTTATGCTCCAATATCTAAGTAATAAATTAATTTGAGACATATGTTTATATGGACTTTTTTGTTTATTTTATGCTGGAGAACCAGTACCTTCAATAGTGCCGTGCAATTCTGACACACCCTATAATATATCCCTATTTTATCCTAGATGAGTGCAGGGCACTATACTACAAGTTACAACTTGGTTATTATTTTTGTCAATAAATAAAACATGCCGCTTTGTTCCGTAGTAACTTCCTTGCTTAGCCTCTTGTTAGTCCTCTGCTTGCAAGTATTCTGTTGATATGTTCATCCCAAGTCATTCTAGATCTCTCGATCTTCTCTTGTGCCGTTTTTTTCACATTCTTATCTGGTCGATCTCCACTCATTCTGGTTAGGTGCTCAAACCTCAGTTTACAGTCATTTCTTTCAAATAAAGGTTGTATGTACATGTAGTTCTCTCTGATTATTGTGTTTCTGATCTTATTTTTTCTTGTAATTCCTAGCACTTAATTTAATAGACAGCTCTTTCTTTCTAGTAAATGAGTTTTTCAGGCAGCGGTATAATTTCATCGCATTCGAAGCCTATAGTTTATTTCAGTATCGTGGGAGCTGTTTATGTTGACTGTAGTATTTAAACGTATCTCTTGGTTTTAATCGTTTTTCTTTAAATTCGACACTTATTTTGCTTCTCTTTCCCTCTTGCCATTACTTTTTCTTTTTCATCATTTATTCATAGTAATTTCGAATCAAGGACATCGTTCGTTTCATATTTTAAGATTTTTACAGAAATTCCTCCATTTCTCCTAGGTCATCAGCGAATGCGCACTCGTTAATACATTCTGTTCCATGTACACGTGACCTACATATAATTCTAGTATCCTTTTAATGTTGTCTATATATAATGAGGTTAAAGAGGGCTTAATACAGCTCCCTGACGCAAACCTTCATTTACAGCGAAATTATGGAATTGCATGTAGTCGGTGCTGACGATTTATTATCGATAGTATTAGGCTCTTGTCTATATCTCTGTTTTCTAAGCTGTCTTAGAGCTTTTCTAGGTCGATAAAGCCTTGATACGTCTCAACGTTCCTTTTATTAGTTTTTCCGTAACCTGTTTAATGGTGATGACATGGTCATGGACACTGTCTCCTTTCCTGAAGCAACTTTGTGATTGTTCCAGGTGTTGGTCAGTATGAATTATCAGCTTTTTCTCCTTTTTTTTTTTGTAAATCGGTACTGTAATTCCTACTTGCCAATCATGTGGTATTTGTGCTCTCTTTTCACCCATCTTGTCGCACAGTTCCTGTGCTATACACTTCAGCATCTCCCCAGTAATTTGGTCATGAACTGCAGCTTTTTCTTTTTTTGAGTGTTTTTTGTACTTCGTGGACTTCCGCTATATCAATATTCTTCTAGTCTTTTTCTTCTCTTTTTTGTTTATCATTGCGTACATCTTCCTTTTCTTGCCTTGCTACGCCTTCTTTGCAAAAACAACAACTGGAAGTACTGACTCGATTTTTCTATTATACCGTTACCGCTACTTCGTGTTATGATTGAGGAGTCTCAGTTAAAGGGGTGACACTTCATACATTTGTTGAATGTATGGGTAAATATAAATGGGTGTATTTAATAGATTTGGCGTTCGTAATTGTCAAATTTGACAATCTAAGAAGTGCGGTTTAAGGGATTTCAATTAAAGATTTTAAACATTATCGCCTTTAAGAGAATATGAGTTTAAAATGACTAGTTATTAGTTCTGTTTCATATTGGCATGTATGCCTGATTCTAGCAGGATGTTTATTTGTAAATTAAATATTTTAGGACGACTCTGGTGGTAGAACAAATGAAAGAAGACATCTCCAAGTTATATATGTATATCAATTAAATATACCCATATTATATATAAATATATGAAAAAATTAATAATTCGTCACTCTCCATGATAATTTGTTTTTCATACCATGCTGCGGAAATAGCCGACTTATAATTCTATTCTGTATTCAAAATATTTTGCCATTAAATTTTAAACTGTACAGATTAGAGGATATTTCTAAAGCAATGTCAATTTAAAGTATTTGAAATATGCATGTTGCACCTGAAAGTTCAAAGGTATTTTTATAAATAGCATGTAGCCAAACAAATGTAACTGGTATGTGATTTTGCATTTGTGCTTTGTAATGCCATCCTTGTATTATAAAATATAAAAAAAACTTGGTGAGTTTTGTGATTAATTATATTATTTTTATTTTTTAAACAAGCAAAATAAGAATGAAGAATTATGGCAATACTATTGATTAAGGTCCTTGTTTTTTACTTCACATTTAAAATGAAATGGTTCCATATCCACCAGCTTCCAATAAATAAACTATAAAAAAATTACGTAATTAAAACTACTAAAAAATAAGTAATTGATCATGTGGTCAATATCCTGACCTATTTCCCCTTTCCATAGATATCTGCAGGGAATGTGTTGTAATTTACATAAGTAACTGACTATCCCTTATTTTGTTTTTATTCCTTTTCTTAATTTATTTTTTCATTATTGCATGTTATTTTGTTCAGAAACAATGGTAGACTTTGCAGGTCTGCCAAGTATTTTTGCTTGCAGATAACTCGGTATCACCGAATGGCTCTCCATCGGATGTGCAGAACTCTTCAAAACTGCTCGGATTGTGCGAAACGTCGGCCTTTTTTATTAATCTTGATTCATCTTCAACACCGACACCTACATAACGAAGCTGATGCATTTTTAAATTTGATGGTCAACTGGAAAATCCGTCGACGTGTCATCATCGAACGCGATGACCATCATTTAAAAATTTCTTAGTGACAAAACAAAATGCTGAAGAAGTTAAAACTGTCGTAATTAATTTAATATAAAAAAAAAGTTTAAATAAACCACAACAAATTAAAATTTTATTTCAACAGAATATGTATTTTGATGTGGTTAGTTATATCTCTGGACAAAGAACTACAACTAAAAATTGACTACAAATTCGTTACTTATGATGTCACAATTCTACGGCATCCGCCTCTTTCTATAATTTTTTTGTTAGTAGTTACATCGAAAGAAGAACAAGAAATTCCTAAATGAATAATAATAAGAATACTAATAATATTAAAACGTACACTAGTAGATCACAAAATCTACTGTGCTCTCTTCTGTTTATTAAGAAATTAATTAAGTCGTTTTCCCTGAATGCATTTTACAAAAAAAAAAGAGAGAGAGAGAGAAGTACAGGAGTGTGTTGCTATTTTATTTGGTTGATTAAATTCCACAGATTCTAAAGTACATTTCAAGCATTATTTGCCAAATAGAAAAATAACACACTAGATTATATTCTAAAATGAACACCATTACTAGCTACTTCTTGTCTAGCCTATCTTTCCATATGTATGACAAATTTGGATGTCTACTGAGTAGGGGAGAAACGTGCCTATTTTTTAAAATCATGAGCAATTGTCATAAATACTTAACATAAAAATATTGTTATCGTTATGATGCAATAACCCTAATGCACTAAATACAAAGTTTATTTAATATTAAATACGAAAACAATATTTTAGATAGATGAGATTTAAATAAATAATCAATAATGGGAAATGTGAAAAGATCTGCTAGACAAAGTACTTATCCTACATGAATGTTATTTATAAAGAATAGAGAAATCTATTTCAATAATTGCAATGTTATCAGATATCTTTTCTGTGCTGATCACACCTAACATTCGCTATTTTTTCCATTGAAGTAAGAGAGAGAGAGGATAGTGTGTGTGAAAATTAATGGCCCTTTTTAACATTTTACAATCTTCGTAATTGCGACTTCAGCATTATTAGTAAGTTCTTCATGTATTATAGTGTGTGTATATATCAGTGTAAATAGTTAGTTTAGTTTTTTTTACTTTGTTTCGTACTTACACATATGTTTTTATTTAGTAAAGTTAGTTGTACCGCTTTTACAGATCTGAGTAATCCACATACAGTAAAAATACGAAGTCGCGCTTAATGTACAGCTTAATAAAGATCTAAATACAAATGTCTGTCTATTAGCCAATTATAAAGCATAAAAATTTAGCATAGGGAACACCTCCCAATACCTAAAAGTAAATTACAATTACCATGAATTCAAGATATGTATGTAAGTACATGATATGTCATTAATTCTTTTGCGTAGTCGTTTGAGTTTTCTTAATTTTTGAGAACATGTTATACTTATATTAATAATTGAATGATGATTTTCTTAGCGCGTGTATATTTACCAAAGTCAAATTTCGAAATTAAACCTTTTTTGGTACCTGTTGTTCTGTTTTATCTAACACGAACATTTTTGAATATATAATTCGCCTAGGTTCATTCAACTTTTTATTTTTATTATTTTATCAGTTTGAAAAGTTTGTAGAATGCCTATAAGCACAAGAATGGAAGGATGTGTTCAATAAAGTTAATGTTAAATTTTGATCGAAAGGCTTGGCGAGTATTTGGTACTTCTTTCAATACTTTCACTCAACTCAGATCAGACTGGAATGTAATGGCCATTTATTAATACATGGATGGTGAATAATTGTGTACATTTTGGTATTTTAACATACAACTTTAATATTTGTGATACAAGAAAATATAGTAATTTTGCTGATTTCTTCTTTCAGTGACAAACAAGAAAATATTCCTCTATGACAGTTTTTATTTTAATCTTCTTTACAACATCAAGGGCGAGTTTGTGTGTAACATTAAATATTCAGAATTCTTGTGCAAGCCAGCTGAATTGTGAGGTTAAGTTACTTACCTGGCTCAAGGCGACTTTAATGCAGCCCAAATAAATATCGCAGCTATAAAATGCAAACACCACACAAGACAAAGGCAAAAATGGAATTTTATCAAAGCAATATCAAGAAATGCGATATGCAATAGGTATGTTAAATGCCGAAAATTATATTCTTTTACATACTTGCATGTAAGCACAAGAAATATATATCAAGCCAATACATATATGAACTAATTCCTATATACACATAAATAAATTGCACATTCACACCATCGGAAATAACAACGTACGTACACGTGTTTCAGCTTACATAAGCCTCATCAGCGTGCGACGTGTGTTCATGATGGCTGTTAAAGTTACACCGAACACATTAATGTTAATTTTTGATAATTGAATAATATTTATTATTGAAAATACAACTTAAGAACTAACATAATTATCACTGACGTTGGTGCATATACATACATGAATAATGGCAGCTACGTTAGTGTGTAACGAAGCAATGCAACTATGTCATGTATATTGTGAGTGGGAAATGTTTTCTTTACTGGATTTTTTCGGGTGCTCCATGATTAGTTCATAAATGGATGTTTGTATTTAGATTTCGCTCAGTTATTTTGGGTATGACTTCGTATTATTTTAGTTAGCGAATGATTGTAGCTTTCAAGATCTTGATAAGTTCAATAAAATGTAGACAGTTAGCTTTACGTTAATTGTCGACGGAAGTTCTTATTGTTGTGAAACTTCATTTTACACCGAGCAATAAATAAATACAAGCGATTTTAAAGAAATTTATTGTAAACACTACAATTCTTTCGGTCTATAATAATTTCAAGTGGATGAAAGCTAAAATTTTAAATTATCGCGACAATATTGTTAACTTCATTTCTGAAGCTACGCAATCAATAAATTAATATATTTTAATACATATGCTAGATTACAATTTAAGAAGATACATAAAATATAGTTGTAAAACTGGAAATAAAGCAGTTAATATGATTGATATTAGAAAATTATTTAACATCCGGTATAGTTTATAAATTATAGACAATAATAGTATGGGAGAAAATATCAATTTTTGTTAATTCTAAATTCATATATTTCAGTGGTCTAATTTATTTAACAGTACCCCCACTGCAGAAGGCATAAGACTTTAATTTTTTTAATTGCAATATAATAACACAAATATGATAGTTTTGCATTCAGTGGTGGATACAAAATTAAGAACGACAGGAAAAGAAACATTTTTACTTTCTATTTAACTCATTGTTGAAAATATTTAGGTATATTATAAATGTTTTTACTACATGCATTAAAACAGTGTAAAAGATTTGCAATTATTTTCTAACAGAAACTCTTGTTTACATAGACTTCCGAAAAATAGACCGGCATGGGTGAGATGTCGATACTATAGATAATAATAATATAAAAAATATTTATGTCAAACAGGTAATGCAACAAAAAAATAAGAAGTATCAGCTTGAAACATCAAACAGAAAAGAAATAAAACATTTGCATAAAAATAATAGCAGGTAGATATATTATAGTATGTAATTCTTGTTTAAGTTCAAAAAAATATGTAATGTTTCTTGTAGACTGAGGTAATTTATTATAAAGTTTACAACCAATAAAAGATAATGTCGGTATACCCCTATTTTAAAACTGTTTACATTGATATCATCCTTATTCAATTTTTAAGTATTTATACTTTCAAAAATTATATTGACAAAATTTAAATTAAGATTATTGATATTTTCCAAATCGTTCTCAATTATTTGGCCACCACTGTACCTATATAGAAAGCTTTTATAAATGAATTTTTCATGCAAGCAGAGGAGCTAATTAGCAATAAGAAGCCCATTGAGCCTGTGACTGGATGAAATATTTATGAATAATGATTCAATCATGCAGCGACTAAATTCATGATGGAAGTATTTATTATAATCAATATTATATATATATATATATATATATATATATATATATATATATATATATATATACCTCGACGCCTAACGGCAAAAGAGGATACAGATAAATAATATTATATATGTATTTTTTCAAGAAAAATTAAAAATCACTAAACCTTTTAAAATAATCATGCAAATATATTTTTAAAACATCCAATATGGCTATTTTGATTTTCCAATGACGTATCATTTCAACTTTATGTCAGTAAGTAAGTCAGGTTATTTTCTCCTTATGATTTTTGTCCTGGAGCAGTTGTTTCTCTGGCTTTCACCAAATGTCAGATGGTTTGTGAAATAATGCTGATTTTTGTGCTATTTGGGACTTGGAAGTAGATTCAGCTTAACTATTTTTGTAGTAAATTTACGGAAAATCTTGCACGGTGGATGAATCGCTAGATAATATTTCTCTAACAAGAGCGTAACTAGATATTTAGGGCCTCGGGGCAAGGACGCAAATTGAGCCCCATAATGAAACGTATTTTTCTGGAGCCTCCCCTCTAACACTTTATAAATTTGTTCCCAATAAAACACTAAGATATTAGATTTATGCATTCTATTCACTGTAAACTAAAATTACCATTTATCCAAAAAATATATTTTACACGTTTTGACTACACAGTCGATATAACTATGAACATAGTTACAATATTAAATTAAAATAAGCATTTAAAATGGATAATACCAGAAGCACAATTTTATATATACATAATAAGGTCATGGAAATTATAAGAATAATGAAATAATCAGAAATCTATTAGTTATTTTATATAATTCCTTTAATACCATAAATTTATAGGGACAATGTAAACATGCGTTGTTTATGTTTAATTGTTTACACGAAAGTATAACTAGAAAACCAGAACAAAATTGCCGACATGGGTCGTTCTCGTCCGTTGTTTAGGAAATGGCTGCCGTTGCTAGGCAACGTGATAAGTTCTTAGACTGGTTAAAATGACCTGCTAGCATCTGATGAACTAGTTAACTATAACCAAACCTTGCGGAATGCATCTGAAAGTATATTACGAAAACAAAAGAGCGAAACATCACAATTACAAATCCGAATGAAGTATTAAAACTTCACTTTTTCCCTCCGTCTTGGGACCCCCCTTACCATGGAGGCCCCGGTTGCCCTATCCTAGTTACAACCCTGTTCTCCAACCGCTTTTAATTAAGAAATTCATTCAGGCTATCAATGTGATATAAATGTATTGCCATTAAAGTATTTATACCAAAGTTAAATAGCATTTTCAAAATACATTATTTTGGGCATTTAAGAACTGTATAAAAGCGGTTATTTATGGCGAAAATTAGGTTGTATCTACAGTTAGTGTCGCCAGTGACATACATTGGTAATATTTCCGAAAAAAGTGGAATTCTTAAAAAACTTATTAATGAAACGATATTATTTTGAATAGATAATACGATAATTTAAAAAAAGACTGTTCGGACCGTGCAGTTCTGGAACTACAAATTCTGAGAACTAGTAGTTCGGTCTTTCAGAACGCGTAATTCAAGAACCGTTCTGAATTACGAGTTCTGAAGAACCGAACATTGAACCTTGTCAACAAATGCAAATGGAAGAAAATTTACCTTTCTCGAGTGTGTTATGTGTAGTGATTGTCGAGAAGTATGCTTGTAACAAACGGGAACTGATGGAAGAACGTAAATGTAGTATAAATGGTCGCATTCAGCAGAATTCTCTGTAGCGATCGTTACATAGACAGCAGTTGAGTGAAACTCAAAATTTAATGTTATGTTGTTGAATGTGTTAGTTGCTAACAAAAGTCAGCTGATCAATTCTTGTGTATTTGTTGGGAGGGTTTCGAGTAGTCTTGGCAGTTAATAACATTTGTTACTATTGGTATCTAAAATGGCGAAAGATTATATGAGATTTATGCTTTAGAAAATTACATTAATATAGCTATTTTCGGCATATTTTTTGAATTGGCCTTACTACCTACTAGAGGTTATGGAGAATGAGATACAGGAAATTCCCAGAAACAAAAATTCCATAAATTCCGTTATCATTTCTGACCATTAGTTTTTTTTTTTATTTTAAGATTTCGTATTTTTTTTTAAGTTAGAATAACTGTATTAATAGCAATGTGCTGTTTTTGTCCCACTAAAAATCTAAGCCTATAAAATTGCAATAAATTACAAAATAAAACCTTACTCACTACTCACTACTATGTTACCAATACGTAGCGATAATAGAATGAGCTACAAAAGATGGCCGTCCGCTCCGTAAGATCGTGACATAATTTGATGTAGCGTATGTATCTAGTAGAAGTTTTCTCAACGGTTCCACAACAGTTGCGTCTGTTGAATGCGACCAATAATAACAACAACATCCACCAATTATAAAATTTCATCATAAGCTTAAAATAGTAATTGGCAAATGAACTTTACTTATTTATTGTTTGGTGTAGTTAGTCATATCCGTCCCGGTTTTATGATATAGGATAAACAATACCTCTTTATTTTTTACTTCAATGCTTATACTAGGTAATAGGCAGAAACGGACTGTGGTTGTCAGGAGATAAAGTGGGCCTACATTAGAACGTAACTATAAGGCATATTGTCTAATATTCATAGGAGTCATATTTAATTAAAGTTCATCGGATAAACTGACAATTTGGTCATTCCATTATTGGTAATAGGTTTTACTGAGGCAGTCGCGGCTGATGAGTTCGTTTAGGTGAAACAATTATATAGCCAAGACTGATTCGTTTATTATATATATATATATACTCTCAAATGGTGAGCATATCACCGATAATAAACGAATCAATCTTGTAATTGTTGTAATTGTTTCACCAGCCGCTACTGGAGCTGAGCATATAAATAGGTACATGTTTTATCCCAACCGATATTATAAACTAGTCAGAGGCAAAAATTTTCATATTATTTCTAACTAATAATAACATTAGATTGGTTCTGTCTAATTTATATTTGTACCTACTAATAATATCAAGGTATATTATCATGTTGAATAGTTATCTGATGACTATTGTAAAAATACAAAACATACGCTTATACATACATAACTGTTTTTTGTGGATTGCATTACCAAAATGCATTAATTATTAATAATTATTTATTAGTGAAAGAATTTTTAAAGATGATGAAGGATGAAAAACTTACAACAACAAACTAATGTGCATAATGTAAAGTTTTATAAAATATGTTACTTGTTAATCTGTGATTATAACTAGCAGTTTACATATTATTACTATTTATGTACTTATGCTTAAGTTTATTTACTATGTTTTTTACATTTATAAGTTCAACTGGAAATCATGAAGAAAACAATTAATCTGTTTACGTTTAATAGTATATTATATATGTAAAAGGCTACATAAAATAATAAGTGCAAACGAAAGTGATATTGAAAGTTATTCTAAAACTTAACGTTTTTCCATATACTATGTATAGAAATAAATTTCATATGATTTATTTCATTTTATATTCATTCAAAGATCAAAATAAAATGATGTGTGTTCAAATATGTACTTATATTTTTCAATAAATTATTTTCCATTTAAATGTACCTATCCATTTTTTATGTACATATTTTCTTATGTAATATATTAGTGGAATATATTATGTGTATATCAAATCAGTGTTTTTTTTTAAATATACATATACCGATTTCAATTATCTCTGTCAGAAAAGTACATCAAACTAAAGAAGTACTCTGGTATAGAATCATTTTGTCCTGCTGTGAGACTTCTAGTAGTGTCTTCAGAAATCAACACGGGAACTCTGTAACTAAATAGAAAGAAATTTTCTTTCTATTTTCTAAACCCCTACTTTGTAAGTGCAGTCGTTCATAACCGGGCGGCCCGAATGAGTTCGGTAAAGAAGAGAATAGAAAGAGCTACGGACCTGTTTCCCAGCTTCTTTCTTATAGTCTGTCTTTGTTCGGGACATATCATTCATTATGAGATTATGTTTCTCATAAATTTAGGTTATGTGTGCATTTGCTATTACCGCCAAGATCTTGGCGCCAAGACAAGCTGTGTATTGTCTGCGAAGTAGTGAAGCCAGTGTAAGTTGTTATTTCAAAATAGCATAAATGGATGAGTGAAAATGTTATGTAAATAAATGACCATTTTTAACGTAACATAATGCGGGACAAACTGCGTTCATTGCGTACGAAGCACACGTAAATACGTGCTCCTGGAAATTTGTTTGGAAAAAATCCTTTAAGTAACTCAAATTTATCAAAAAATATTCATTTTATATAATATTTATATAGATAGTAAACATTGATAAATATAAATAAGAATACAAAAAAAAAATAAGTATACATACAAAGTGTAAAGGCCGTTTGACATTTACGTAAATTTCAAATAAAATTCACAACTTAATTCACACGCAAATTTTATAATAAATACATATCGTGGCATACATAAATTTTAGCTTGTAGATTTGGTTGTTAATTCCTATGTAAATTATTTAGAACATGTTCTATTTTCTGGGTGGGTGTTTCTAGTAAATCTGCGCGCGCATCGACATGAGCAGGTAAATTGAATGTCACTGCAATACACTGCGATCTTGTTAGAAGTTAGTTATTGCTGGTTATTGTACTTATTGTCGGTATCTTGAATCTTGATCATCAACAGTATATAAAAAAGACATCTTGGTCAAACGATCAAGTTCGAGCATTAATTAATGAATATCAAAAGCATTCTTGTTTATATGTGGTGAAAACCAAAGACACGATAAAAATTGACATGCACGATCCCACGCACTTTATTTATTTCCCTCATAAAGGGTTTTTGTTTTGTAATATTTTTTTCAATTAAATTAAGTAAATCGTTAAATTGTACACTTGTAAGTCTAAGAAAATTTTTGTATGCATTCGAATCTTCTATTTTCAACTGGTAATTTATCAGACTTAAGATGCCTTTTCTTTTTCGATTTAACTACGATCGAGCTCATGACTTTTTTACGTTTTTTACCACGGGCCGTTACAACTACGGTTGTTGCGATTATTATAGTAGTAGTTTGAAATAACAAACTGTCGTTTACTGCGTCCATAATAAATCCAATAGTGTCCAATATTGATTTAAAAAGCAAACAAACCAACATAACCATAACCTCAAATCATAATATTTAGTATCCAGTGCGCATGTTTTATTATAAATTTGTTGGCAAATTTTATGCAAAAAGTTGATGTGTGGCAAACAGGCATTTCTATTGAATTCACATGTAAATTTGTAATTAAATTTATTATCAAAAGTTTCTGTATGATACTGCTTTAAATTTACATGTAAATTATGATGTAAATTTAATTCCTAATTTTGTATGAAATTTACGTAAGTGTCAAACGGCCTTAAGAAAAGGCTATAGGAAAGATGAAAACAAAACTAATATTTACTCACACACTGAATTTGTTTTAGAAAATCTTCAGAAGTATTACATTTCATTATTATCATTGCTTTTACTGTGTCTACATGCAGTTGTGATTTTTCCCATGTCGGAAATGTGACTGTAAACATAGGCATACACGTGGAAAGCAAAGAGCAAAGACGCGCGGAATAAAATATAATCGAATATTATAAAAAACTAATGTGATGTACCAATCTAACCAAATGAAACTTACTAAAAACTACACTAAAACACCTATGTGTTTAGCTTATATTTTTAGAATAGTACCACTAGTTTCAGTCGCCGGCGGCACCTATGATGTTTGTCCCCCAAAATGGTACTGCGCATTCACGCACGCGCACCCAGAGGCGTAGTCAATTCTTCTATTCAGGAATAAACCAGTGGCGTCAGAACCAAATCGTTTATGAGAAAATTATTAAGAAAGACCGCTACGTAGTACGACGAGAACTTTTTCTTTCTTCTTTATCTTTTTTCTATTTCTATTTCTATCAATTTACATAGTTCCCGTGCTGGCAATGTATTTATCAGTTTTCAAAATTTACAAAAAAAAAAACTAATATACCTAATAATAAAACAAATTTGCCACTAGCTCTTGAGCAATTGAGAGTTAGTAGAGGAATTGAAAGAATTCAATGGAAGATTAAATCTTGAAAGAACCCCGGATATACCAGTATTTTCAAGATTGTACAAACTCTGTTCCTAGCCAGTCACTTGCTTCTTGTATGAATGTTTTGTAAAATTGTTGTCTCTGTCCCAATTCTCTTTTATCCTTCCTCTTGTCATTCTCTTGCTTCTTGTAGGGGTTTTCCCTTATGTACTGTTTTGTGACTGATGTCTCAATTCTCTTGTGGTCTTTCTCTTCTACTTTTCTTTCGTACTTTTTCTTCTCTTGTATTTCTAGTAGATTCACGTCCAAGTTTTTTTCTCATGTTTTATCCAAGTCCTCATAGTAGCTCCCTTTATACTTTCCAAATACTTCATTTCTAGAGTTTGTATTTTACTTTTTATTTGTAAGTATTGGGCCATATATGGTTTTGAAGGTAGTTATTTTGGTTTTGTGTATTAATTCATTTTCATCAAAAAAAAATTCCTGATGGCATCTAGAAGTTCTGTTTTAGTAATCTTCGTAGCATAGGCGTAACGTACACCACCGCTGGCTCCGCCGCGCAGCGGGCTCAGAAGGTCTACACTACCCTGTACATTTTGCTCAAAAAGTTACACCACTGCCTGTATAATAAAATAGTCAATTGATGAAGCTATTTACACACTAACACTAACATCATATTTTTAAAATATTGTAAATGCCTTGTAAAAATCTTCAATTCGTGGTATCACAATCTAATATAAAAAGTAGATAATCTAATAATTACTATCTTTTCGCGACGTCAGCAAACTATCCTTTCTTCTCACTTGTAAATATAAGGATTCAGAGTATTGCAATGATTTGAAAGTAAACACAATGTCATATTGAAATCGAATAAACAATTCCATAATATAAATGATCTTTCTAGTTTTGATCTGGGGATTCCCTAAGCACGATATGTATTTATGTTCTTCTTTGTTTCGTATATACGCCTTAATAGCTATATCGTATTTGGTTAAAGCATTATGCAGGCATTATCTTGTAAATCTGTATCTCTTTCAGATAGCATTAGGAAATACACATTCAGCAGACAGATCGGGAACCGTTCTCGCTCTAACTGTTCACTCGAGAGTTGAGTGTTCGCTGGACAGGACCGTTCACCTTTATGTGATCACCTTCCATTTGGCACTTTTCAGTGCTGCCATATGTTACAATTATACAGATTAAACCGAATAAACAATAATAATAAATTGTTTTTTGCATATAGTTTAGGCGTAGTTTTTAGTATAAGGGCCGGTTTTTCGAACTCCGATTAACATACTCGGTTAACTCCAATATTATAATACATTTATTTCTGCACAATACCTTTAATTTGCTTATCTTACTTTTCTAGTAACTTTCTCAAAATTGTGTGTTAAGTTGGTGTTTGAATGCGTTAATGGCGCATGCGGACAAAATACGTTTACTAAGTGAGCGTAGAAATTTTTCGCTCGTAAAAATGGCGACCGCCCCATTACATGTTTAGAGTGAGCGTACATGATCTGAATCTGATCATTGAACAGTTGCGCAACTGTTGTGTCTGCTGAATGCGACCATTTTGAGATTTTTCATTTTCTGTGGTATCGTGGTATGTAATCTTATATCTATGTCGGACTCATATATTACATAGAGTTTGTAGCTTTTAATATATGCTTGATGTTCATGCCTTTGTGTAAACAATATCTCATATTTTTGTCTTTGTACTCTTTCGAGAAAGCCTTAGTTAGCTACAGCTATTAATAATGCTTGCTTCACCATGAACATATGATTCTATGCAATTTTACATTTTCTAAATCTGTTGGAAATTCGATAATGTTACCTCGGTGTCGTAATTATGTTCTAGCATTTCTTTGAAGACTTATAACCATGCTATTCCTTAGTAGTTATAACAACTTTTAGAAAAAAAAAAATAGGCATATCAATCTTTTGAAGTTCCTTTCTGTTTCCATGCATTATTGCACATGCATACTAACATTTTTCCACCTTTCATCGCCAATATAAGTTGTCATTTCTGGAAATATAGCGAACTGGAGCTTCACCAGTATTATTAAATTAAAAGAATGCCTTTGGTAAATCTGACACTTTTAGTACAAGCGGTGCAAACAGGCATTTGTCTGTATTTTCGACTTCACTTTAAAAAGCGACGATAAAAGAAGGCGCGCCTTGACCCGAAGTAAGTACAAATGATAATGCTAATATGCAATATATTTAATTTTACTCCTGATATTTTATAGCTCCTCGCTTTATTATAATAGCAAAGCGGCTTTTCTATATGGATTCAAGCTTCCAATAATTCTAATGTAACCATTAATTTTAATAAATAATATATTGTTTGCCTTGTTAATTAAAATGTGGTTGGAAGCCTTTTTTAATGTGTTATTAACAATAAGGATAAACTTTAACTAACATTTGATTGAAATTGAGGTTGGGAAATTAGGGCGGGAAGTAAATGTCAACAAAGTGAAACTTCCAAACTTTTAAAAGTCCAACATTACACATATGGTTGTAAATAACATGGTATAATAACCTATAATTCAGTATTATTAATTGATATAATAATCTATAATTGCCTCTTGAAATGGGCATCTAAAAAAAACATTATAATAAAGATAAGAATGTAACTGTAAAATACATTTTTTGACACAACACGTCATTATGTAGGTACAATTTGCGACAACCTATCAGAAATAATCTCATCTTTGCCAATACTCTGATTATAAAGGCACTCATTCTCTTCTGTTCTTTACTTTATTATTGACAATTAATTGACAGTTAGACAACTATAGGTAGTGTTGATAAAAAGTTATTAACCTCCTCATTACACACTAAACGAAGTTTCTTGTAATTCTTTTATGAAGTCATCTTCGTGACACATTCAGTACAATGCAATTTATTGAATAGAATAAATTAATAAATTTAGATTATTCAATGAGGGCATAAGAATAAGGAAATTATTCAATATCATAACATGTTTTGAAAATACATTAAAACAAATTCAATGACCATAAGAATGAAAACATATATCGCCTGAAATATTGTATAGATCTACCTATGACCTATACATTAGTTCTACAGCCTACCGTCAGGATATATTAAAAATCTTTAATTTGAATGGTCCTCGTATATGACGTATTTCACTGCTAAGCAACCAATAAATAACTGAGCTCGAAATTTTGTGATCTGGAAATTTACATAGGCCATACGTGCAATTTTGACAAGGTAATACTATTTATATGGTTTTGATTATCATACGAAATTACATGCAAAGTTTGCGTGTTAAGCTTCAAATGTAGGCATATTTAGCTACGCTAATTACGTACCTTTGTAAGTTTACGCAAAAATTGGATGCCTATAGCTGTGCAATATTAATGGACGTAGAATGTAGAGGATATGCAATATTAAATTCAAGTACATAGTGAAATAGTTACATGTTTAATTATGTAAAAAAAAAGGAATTATAAAAGGAAAACATAATAAAGTAGTATTTATTAACAGATTAACGATTTTTATATTTATTTTTTTATTTGTTAGGTCATGCTAGTCAATCTTTGTACTGAAATATATAAATTTAAATGGAAAATGCTTTCATTACATTCATATTGCATAAAAAATGTCAAAAAACATTTTTTTTGTAATTTTTATATAGAATATTTTACAGGTTTTGTTATTTATAGACTTACTCGACTATGTTATAATTGTTTGAGCAATAACTCTGTATTATTTTTAAAGTTGAGCTACTATATAATATAATCTTTAACTTTTTATGTCAATAGGCATAAAAAATCTGTTAAGAGTGATATATTTATATATATGTGCAGTCAAACCTCCATAACTAGAATTCCAAGGGATCGAGAAATTACTTACATATATATATTTTATTGCAGAAAAAAATGAAAACATATTTGACTGTATAAGTACATAGTATAAGATTATAGTATAAAAAATACATTCTTACGTAAAAAAAGATACATACATTGTACATTTGTACAGGTATGTATTTTTACTTTCTTATACGTAGTATAAGCGTTGATAAGGAAGTATTGTGATGATGAAAATTTTCGACCTCGAGATTTTTGCAGATGTCCACGTTTTGAAGTTCCCTGATACCGAAAAAGTGGTTTTTAAAAAATGTCTGTGTGTCTCTCTCTGTGTGTGTGTGGCCACGATAGCGGTCAAACCGCTGCAGGTATCAATTCCTAATTTTGTATTTACGAATATAATCTCCCTCTTGAGATCTGGTTAGATTTTCAGTAAAATCAGCAGACCGGAAGTAGTAGTTTACCTCAGTGAAAACATTGCATTTTGCCAATATTTCGTCAACTACTAAGTTTAAACAAATTTATAAAGAATTCATATGTACTCAAAATTAAATATCAGAAGAATTTGATTAAAGAAGTTTTTCGAAATTCGTACCGGAAGTAGGTCTTTTACTTTTATCGAAAATCAGTTTTTTGCGAATATTTCGCAAGCCATGCTTTTTAGACAGGTACGTTACGAGTATAAAAGTAATTCGAATTTAATTTTCAATACCTTTTATATATAAAAAAAATTCAAATTTCGGACCGGAAGTAACACATTTACACGTTTATTTTTCCAAGATAAAAGTATTTAAAACAATTCAGAACAACTGTGTATAATTTGAAACGCTCATACGTATAAGAAAGTCGTGTGGTGGCCATACCTCATTTTTTAAAATGTGTAATCGGTGATTAACTTTTGACGTATGCTCTTTTTTACGCATTCTTACAAATACATTTGTTTTATTTTATCGAGTAAAAAAATACATCATCCGTTGTCTTCTTAGTCATATTAAAAACCAACTGTACTGTTCCAAATGATTTAGCTACTTCGTGGAGAGAAGGCTTTTCTCTAAGGATATACTCAGTGTTGGAAGTATCCGAATTTTCATTAAACTCATCTTGTTTGCTAACACTAGCGACAAATTCTGTGTTCTGCTCGGTGTTTATTTATTCTTTGAGTTCTGATAATGGCATTTCATCTTCTTCATCATAACACTTGTTCCCAAAAGCTGCTTATCTAAAACAATTGTAGATTGTCTTAGGAGCAATATTAAAGTGCCATACTGTGATTACAATATAAATGCAATCAAGAAAATCAATTTTAGGAATGGAAACATTTTATAATGCCTTGATCGAGTGGCTGAAGTTTGGATGTCATGTTCGCTGGAAAGAATTTTTATTTTATGGCTTTTAGTTTGTGACTCAGTTGGGGATGTGCAGAAACAGTTATCAATGATGATCAAAACTTTCCTGTTCTGACAAAAAATACTTGTCTAATTCCAGAAGCCAAAAGGTCGGTGGTCATCCATGCCCTCTTATTGCTCTTATAAGTAAGAGACAAGTGCGTAACTCCTCGAAAACATCGTGGTTTAGCAATATCGGACCTGATAGACACAAATTTGCCTTTTTAGCACATTTAAACCACTTAACCCTCCCTTAGGCGCGTGGATTACATACGTAATCGACCACAGTTTCAACAGCAACCAATGGAAGCGTAGTGCCTGAAGGGGATCGACCATTCAGGTAGCTGTTAAGAATATCTCGATACGCATCTTTACTAACAAATAAACATGCAAAGTCGTTTAGTTCTTCGAGTACGAGTGCTACTAAAACGACTGGACTACAATTGTAATCCACGCGCCTAAATACGTTACACTTTTGGTCGAGTTCATAATTAGCAATTTAATATGCAGACAAGTTAAAGTAAGTATATTTTATGTAGAAATACAACAAATATAAATAAAATAAAACAAATTTTTTCTTTTTCTTTTCAATTAAAAATTTGCATATAGACAGATAAATGTTTTTCTCTTAATAAATACTTGAAAATTACACGTGTACTTATTTTAATTGATCCACCAAAGGCTTTTGGTCAATTCTAGATGAAAATATATTTTATGGAAATAGAACCATTAATATAAACCTTAAATATAAAACTTTTAACATTTATTTTAAAGAAAAGATGACAACAGAGTAAATTGGTTGGATTACCATTGTAATCCACGCGCCTATCGGTGTAAGTAAAATCCACTCGCCTAGGGGAGGGTTAATCAAGGCTGTATTAACGGTCTTTCTAGGCCTATTTCGCTTGAAAGTAACTTGACCTTTTATTTCTGCACCAAAATTTAAAATAACAGTCTTCAATTCTTAATAATTGTAGACAATGTACTTTGCAGTATATCATACTTTTAAGCAATAGTCTCTTTCTGAACTCCACTTTCCACATTTTTTAAGAAGGCTTTTTAGGTAATCAAAGAGTCGAAAATGTGGAAATCTTAGTGAACAATTTGTTACACGACTATAAAAAGGAGGAATGCAGAATGTCATTAAAGAATCATATCCTCCATTTTTTTCCTTTCACATCTTGAAGCCTTGAGCGATGACCAGGGAGAGAGGAGGTTCCACCAAGATGTTAGAAGGCTTGAGGAACGGTCAACGTCTTTGGAACACAGCTATGTTAGGCGATTATTACTGGCGTTTGAAGCAAGAAGATATTTCCCAACATAAAAGAAAAATTTAAAAAGTTTACGTATTTGTGTTTAATATTTGTTTTTAACTTATATTTTGTGTTTTTGTGTACGAAAGTATATTAATAAAAATTTTCGTCAACGGGTTTTCAAATAATTATTAATGAAATTCAAATATGTATGAGGTAACAAAGTAACCTCCGGGTTAAAATAAAAAATAAACCAGTTGAGATAGAAAAATGTTATTATATTCATCTTAAAATAACAACTTTCCTTTACTTTTCGACGTAATCTCTAAACAAATTCAAGCATATGTCATATCTTTTAACAGTTTTTGAAATACCCTCTACATAAAAATCTGCCGTCTTCGGCATTGGCAAACCGCTGAGATGCAATCCACCGCTTCATGTATGGGAACAGGTGGAAATCAATGGGAGCCAAGTCTGTGGTTCAAAAACGTCCCATTTGAACTTAACCAAAAGTTCATTTGTTCTTTGAGCTGTGTGAGGGCGAGCATTGTCGTTAACAAACATAACACCAGATGCCAGCAGACCAGGACGCTTGTTTTGGATTGCGCGTCGTAGTCTTGTTAAAGTTTCACAATACACTGTAGAAGTGATTATCGTACCATGCTCCATAAAATCAACGAGTAAGATGCCCTTAGCATCCCAAAACAGCGTAACCATCAATTTCCCCGCAGGACGGGTTTTCTTTGGCTTCGGACAAGCTATATGACCCCATTGCATTGATTGCTGTTTTGTGTCAGCATTCACATAGGCTACCCAAGTCTCATCTCCAGTAACAAACCTGTTCAAAAATTCATCTCCTTCAACATCATACCGAGAAAGAAAGCCTATGGCAGAACTCATTTATTTGATCTTGTTGTCGTCGGTAAGCAGTTTTGGTATCCAGGGAGCACAAAACTTGTGGCAGCCTAGTTTTTTTTGTCACTATCTCGTGTAGAAGACTTCTAGAAATTTCTGGGAAATGAAAGAACGTTAGTTCTTCCATTTAACACAATTCACGATGAATTTCAGCTGCTAAGTGACTTTTTGGCACAAATATATCTCATTATGCTATTCACTTCACACTTGGCGGGATTTTCTATTGCGGCACTCCTGTTTTCAGGTTAGAATTTGAGAACGCGCGACCATACTCTCCCTGGCACAGCTAGAAGGGTACTGAATCACTACGCACACTGTTGTTGGAATTGTGGCGCTACCCCCCACTATTTAACGCGCTACACATAAACGGAGGTTACTTTGTGGACTACCCTCGTATATACTGCATGTTTACTTTTCTTTGAGTTTCTCACTAATAACCATACCTAGAAACAGTACGTGTTATAAAAAAATACGTACCTATATATAGGAAAATCTCAAGAGGATACTTATTTTTTTCTCATTTGTATCGTTGAAATCACCTGTCAAAACAATACATATTATAGGACTGCCAAGTCTAGAGAAAATATACTACAAAATATGGGATATCACATCCATAAATAAATCAAAATTATATATCTGCACTTTTTGTATTATTGTTTATCATTTATTTTTCTCAATATAGTAATCATTTGTACAAAATTTGAAGTATAGATTGTACATACAAAATAGATAATATGAGAAACGTAGGTATATATATTTATCTAAGAATTTATTATATTTGTGTTGAAGAAATTATGGATGAAATAAAGGAAAATGCCAGATATATTACTTATATGTATGAAATAATAGTTCAGTTACCTATATATCGCTGTCTAAAGCATATAGACAATTTTATTAATATATTGCATGTACAGTTTCTATTCTTAACAAATTTTCTATCTTACTATAAGAATGAATATTTAAAATTAATGTTGTTCCTCTGACAGGTAATCGAATTATGTACAGTATACCTATGCATACTGATTCCTTGCTGGGGTTCAACATTCGATTTAATACCGACCTAAAGTTGTTAAATTTATGATGATATGTACACGAAGTGATATATGTATATATATATACACGTATGTATGTATATTCATAAATCGACCATCATATTTGAAATATGCAGGGAAAGGGACTTAATATAATTATTATTTCATTCGTACATGTAATCAGTATAACATGTGAAATAAAAGTAATCGATAAGTGAAGAAAAAGTGTTATAAATTTCCTGTTGGAGTGACGGGAATGTTTTTTTGCGAAATGTGTTTTTGTTGTTTAGATGTCAAAACCAACTGGGAGAGCTTCACCTACGAACATGCGAGGTGGTGCTTTAATACTTCGCAGTATATCCATTTTCCTGACTAGCGGAAGAAACGCCAGGGCTGCTAGTCAAGTAGTCGCAAAGCCGAAAGTTAAGAAAATGAATGAGAAAGATAATAAGAATAAAATATCAATAAAATTATTAGAAGCTGCTAAGAGGGACACGCATTTTACAAGGTATGTGTTCAAATATTATAATTTAATCTTTTATTATATATTTACAGAAAGATTTATACCTTATTACTTATTATTATTCTATTCCTCAGAAGAAATGTTACCTTATATCTACTTTTATTTTTGAATCTCTAAAGTTTTTATGCATATCTAGGATATTTTTTGACATATATATCGGTGTCCATTATTGACATCTAATAATGTAGATAGCGAAAAATTTATAATACAGAAACTATAGTAGCTCTCATTTTTTCAATGTTTTCATTTATACAGAGCGTTCGACAACTAGGAACCAACATCAATTTGTATTAGGGCCGGTTTTGAACTGTTTTTGAGATATTGTCTAACTTTCGAAAAATTGCTAGGAAATAACGAATAATGACGGAAGACCTATTAAGCTTTAATTAGTAGAGATATTATTTGAATTTAATGTTTATTTCGACATTTTAACGCATTGTCTTTAGAATTATATACCATTGGCAAAAGTTGAAAATTTTAAAAAAGTTAAATATTTATGTCACTGAAAAGTATAAAAAATTACTATTTTAAAAAAATCTAATTTCTAGCATCCGTGGGCAGTTATAGAATTTTATATCTGAATAAAAGCGATTACGACTTTACGATTTTGAAAATATGAGTTGCCCTGACTTGCATTACACATAGCATAAAGAAGTTTAAAACAAGATGCTTATAATGATTTTTATTTACAAATATGTAAAACTACAAAAATTTTAAAATGCATTAATCAACAAGCTTGAACATTCATGCAAGACCAAGTTACTTTGTGTCAAAAAATTGATAAAACTTTAAATTTATATTTATAGTTAGTTGGAATTGTATTTCATTTAGTGGCGTAAAAGAATATACTTGCATAATATTATTAACCAAGAAATTATAGCAAATGATTATGTATAGGTCATTTGAACCTCGATTTAAAATGTATACAGAAGAAGTAGGCAGTACTTTTGTACATTTATTATCATTCTTTGCCTTTAATATCTATCTTTTATGTTTTGTACAATTTAAACGTTAAATTATACACACTAATTAACTTTTTTCAATTAATTTCAGTATGCTATGTGTGTATTCAGATATAATATTCTATAACTTTTGCAATATCGCCCACAGATGCACGCAAGTAACTATTTTTAAATACTAATTTTTTAATACTCTTCAGTGGCATGTATATATATATATATATACATATATATATATATATATATATTTCTGTTTCCCTACAGATTTCTACTGAAGATGGCAACTTAGTTGCCGAAATACGTATATAGATTTTTTATATTTTTAATATATCTTTTTTAATTTTTGTAGTAAGGGATTTTCCTTTTTGCATTTTTAGCCACAGTCTCCACCCATTAGTGGATTATTGGATGTATATAGGGTGGTTCATTTAATTCGTTTGAGAATTTTTTGAAGGGCTATCATAAAATTGAGGAAAAAAACAGAAGTTTGTGTTGATTCGTCGTTGTCGAACGCTCTGTATATTTGGGATTATCTATAATTTTTATATTATAAAATTTTCGCTGTCTACATTATTAGATACCAATGGACCTTCCCACAGATATACACCTCAAACTATGGTTTTTCATGATGAAAAATTATCTGCTACGGCCTTGATTTTTCAAAATTTGCCCTATTTGCGGAACCCTCAGGAGAGCCATCAGTTATGTTTCCTTTTTGCAAAATGTTTAGAATTTAAAGACAAACAATTAAATTAATAATTCGTCATGATCGCAATCTTTTGTACCATAGAAAACCATGAAATTATTTCTTCAACGGTACAAAGGTAAGAATTACTTCCGTTTTTTGAAAATATAATGGCTTTTAATATCAGATAGCCTAATTATACACCAAAAAAACAGAAATTTGAAAACATGTTCTCACCTTTAAATTCTTTAGTTTTCCAAAATTTTCTACTAGATAAGTTAGACATCTATTAAAATCTAAACATATTCATGGTCACTACTTGGTTTATTGAATGAAAGCATGTCATCGTCTTTTGTTCTGCTGCCGATGTTTCGTTTACTATCCTAACGGACATCTTCAGAGCGGTTGCTGCTTACCTAAAACAGACAGAGGTTTGAAATTAGAAAACGTGTTCTAATTTCATATAATCTTTTGCTACTAGTACTTATTCATCCACTAGTATCTTTCAACTTAAACCATAACATGAAATTGTAGCACTAAACACAATATACACGAGTCCCCTGTCAACAAATTCAAGTTTTTTTTCTATAATCCTAAAGCTGCAACAGCCCTGTAGATATCCATTAGGATAGCGGACGAAACGTCGCGTGTCGGCAGTAGAAGAATAGATGTCAACAGGATTTCGACTTTTGATCCAGAACCCATGAAATACTCAATGACAGCCGTGAAAAACTATAACTTGCCCAAGCATGATATTTTTATTTGAATAAATTAAAGCAAAAATAGATGTTTTATCAATTTATTTTTAATATCATATTATTTTGAAGAAAATTTAAATAACATGGATTAGTGACTGTAATTATGAAATACCGTTGATTGAAGGAATATATTCCTTCAATCAACGGTTATACATTTTATATATACATATAGGAAATTAGTAGTATTTTACATAAACTGAAGAATGTAGTTTTTACTCATTATAAGCACGTCAGTAATTTCAATATATTCCCCCATTTTTCAGAGGTGCGTGAAGTTGGCACCACAACTTGCGGCGCAAATATTCGTTTTAGTGCCAAAAGCTTCGACGGCGCATATTGGGCGCAACATTTTGGCACTAAAAAGAAGATTTGCGCCGCAAGTTGTGGTGCTGGCGTGAAGTTGGCACCAAAAAACTGTTTTTGTTTATAACTTTGCAACAAATTAATGCGCCGGTGTTTTTTCTTCAGGTATCGACGGCGCATATTAGGCGCAAACTTTTGGCACTAAAAAGAACATTTGCGCCGCAAGTTGTGGTGCCAACTTCACGCACCTATTTTTCAGTTGTTTCAATCAGGTTTTTCTTATTTGACGACCTCCAGTTTGTTGTTATTGAATGGAATCTCGAAATAAATCATCTTTATCATATAAGGTCATTTCAAAATAATATATGTTGCCATATACTGTAGACTGCGTTTTTATATACCTAATATAACCTAATTATTGCAAAAAAATAATAATAACAAATTAAAATTTTTATTGTTTTGAACAAATTAAAATGTGTTCAAAATAATAAAAAATGAAAGAGCCGAGATTCTGTAGTTTTGTTAGAAAAATTACAAGATCTAATACAGTATGTCCCGGGATCGACTTCAAAAGAGGAAAAAAAAAATATTTTTGATTTCTCAGAAAATTTCACATATCATTTTCTTGCTAGAAAATACACAAATTGGACACATTATTAATTAATAAATTTAACAAATATTTATGAGAAGTCAGTTCTAGCACCTAGATTATAATGAGGGTATTATTAATCCGTCCGCCCAGTATAGACAATTTTTAAATAACGGATGTTTACTAATAATATCTTCAAGTTTGTGGAATATTTCGAATAATAAAGGATTTAGTGGGATTCCCATAGCTAACCCTCCAGTTTGTTTATAATAGCTCCCGTTAAATATAAAGTAACATTTCCAATTTAATTATGGGATTAACTTTATTGTATTCTAATTTAGTTTCTATTAAGAGGTAATACTTCTTTTAGAGAAATACTCCTATACAAATTAGTGACATCAAATGAAATGACTTTAGATATACCGGGTAGTTTAAATTCACTACATAATTATATTAAATTCACCATAAAATTAGAAGCAAATAAAATTATTAATTTTGATTAAATTTGTTAAGAGATCTTGGAAATAAATAAATTAAACCTCACCCTAAACGAGCAACTAGAAGTTAATAATTCACCATTATTAAATTTAAACATTTAGAAATCAATTGCACCATCTTAAGGTTATATTTATATTTATATATTTGGAAGTTGCTTAATTTCCCCCTAAGGGAATGATATTTAATACGTACCATATAGTCATAATATCAGTAAAATCATTATTCACTTTTCAGGATATATGAGTTTCAATACATATATCCTACGAGGAAAGAATAGAACAAGAGAGATAATAAACTGGTGGGGAAATAGGTATTATTTAGACGGAAGTTACCACTATAAGGCATGTCAGTTATGGCAATATTGACCAATCATAATTTATAAAATGAGTATTTTGAATAACTTATCATATACCGGATATATATATATATGTTTGATTATGTGTTCAGTGGTGTAACATACATATTCAAGGGATATTTTTTTTTATGTTTTTTTTTTTTAATACAATAAGAATAAATGTTACTATATTAAAAAGAATAGAAGGATTGAAAAAATAATGCACTCACGATATTACTTTAATTATTATTGGACTAAGAACCTATTTTGAATGATTATCGAGAACATACGAAATACCCTATACAAAATATTTATGCACGCCTGTGCATTGCGGCGGCCATATTGAGTTACCACTCTGGACAAATATTATTATTAAGGAGACTCTCTCCTGTTCTATTCTTTGCTCGTAGTATATATCCGTCGTCAATCAATGCATTATTTTTATGTTGTTATGTTCAATTTCATCATCCCGTATCTACTTCTTAATTTATTTTACCAAATTTATCCATGTGACATTTTATTTGTGAATACGAGTTTTTTAATCAATGAAGCAAAACAGTTTGTAATAGGATTATTTTAATTATATAAGATGTAAATAGAGACATTCTGCAATCAAGTCATTTTTGGAATCTGGTAAAGCAACGGAAGATATTTAGAACAAAACAGAAACAAAACCAATTTGCCTGTACAGCAATTCAAATTATTAACTCTAATTTCCCTTATAATATATTATAGAGGAACACAAAATTGGAAACTCTTTTGTCCATAAACATTCTGTCAGGATATATGTTCGCCTCGAAATTTATGTTGCACGGTCGTAGAACAGTTTTATAATTAAATTGGTGGGAGGTATTAAATAGTACAATGGTAACACAGCGTATCTACGCTAAAATGGGTGATGAGGTTGATTGATATGTAATCGATGTTACAGGTCTGAAATCGAAGGTCTCTATAAAGTTTACAGGAAATTAATTTCAATGAACAGACCAAAGTCTAATCAGGACAAAAGTGCCACCGCTGTTAGTTCGTCTATAATGGGAAAAGCTCCAACTGTCTCTGAAGTATATACAGTAAAAACATTACATACATATACGAGGGTAGCTTGAAATAGTTTACTTTAAGAAACAATTTTATTTTTTAAGTTAATATACTTACATTGACAATGTCAGAAGTTAATTTACTGTTTTTAGCAAATAGGGGAAGGTTGCCTTGAATGGACCAGTTTGCAGATTATTTGTTATTGAGGATAGGTAAAGTAAACAATTATAGGTTTAAGAAACGCAAACGAAACTTTATTATATTAAGAAACTTTTGACAACAAACGTTTTGAAAAAAAAATTTTTTTCTTTGAAAAACAAATATTTCGTTGCCTACTTGCAAATGGACCAATTTAAAAAACCCATAGCCTTAAATGGACCAGCAGTACTTTAAGTTGGACCATGATCAAGAATTAATGTTTAAATATATATTTCATTTCGCTGGTGGTAAAAAGATCTGTATTTATGTAGCCTGTTTCTACCATACTTCCGGGAGGAGCACCATTGGCTAGTTCTGGAGCCATTCTTCTTCTTTTAAAAATTATCATTGGAGGAACGTATTGACCCGCTGCCCTTACACAACAAACTATAGTCATATTTACACCCATTTCCCCGCTTGTTACTGCACCAATCTGGCTTTTTCTTTTCTTACCCAGAATTTTTTGCGACTTCTTCTGAACACTCGAAAACCCGTTTTCATCCACATTGAAGATGCGGGTAGCGCCAATAGAGTTTTCTGTGCATATTTTTTCAAGCAAATCAAATTATTAACATTTTTGCGATTAAAACCTTTTACTCTCGATAATGATGTTTTTTCCGGCTGCCTCAAAGAAATAGAAGGGTGACGCTTTAAAAATGAATAACACCATTTTTTCCCAGCAATCCGTTTTTCGTTATTGAAATTATGCTGTAAATTATTCTTGGTTGCAATTTCGTAAGCAAGTTTTCTGACATCGTAGGGACTTAATCCGAACATGACTTCTTCTAATTTAAGAAGATGTCTTTCGAGTTCATCTTCTATTTCTTTTGAAAGTGCACATGACCAGATTTTTTTTAAGTATATCTGGCACCTCAGTTTCCATTTTTGCGTATCGCTGCACAGTAGCTTTTGGGACGTTGTAAGTTCGAGCACTTTCATTTGGGCCGTACTGGCCGCTTCTGTAAGCGTTAACAGCTAAAATAAGCTCTTGTTGCGGCCATTGTCCTTATTTTCCTCTCGCCCTTTAACAAACATTTAATTTATTAGAGATGTATATTAAAGTTTCTTAAAATGGACCGATTCATTTTAGGGATAGCAGTAGTGGTCCATTATAGGCTACTACTACATGAGAAGGTTTAAATAATTGTCGTTTATTGAAAACAAGTGTTTTTGCAGGTATTGAAATATGGAAGCATTGCTAACTAACTAAAGTTTTTCACACGACTTAATAATAATTTAAATCCACTTACCGTTTCTGCATTATGTCCTTAGCGGTGTAGCCAAAAAATAATAATCGCAACAACACAAACATTTATTGCGCCTGAGTGCCTGAACAACTATAACAGCGCCCAGTGCAACTGACTCTTTTAGGTTTTAATGTTACTGCGCGTGCACCTTGTAAATAGATGGCGCAGTGAGTACTTTTTGTAATTTTCGAGATATTACGATGGTCCATTTTAGGCGGTGGTCCAAATTTGGCAACCTTCCCCTACTCCTTCAAATAAAAGTTATATACCTAAAATATTTTATTTTGAATAAAGCAAAAAATTGGTTTAATGGAAAATAGATTAATGAAAATTTTCTGGTGCAGAAATAAAATAAATTAAAACAATTTTCTTTCATCGGCATGTTCTTCCTTCCAAGAAATATGTCTTTCTTGAGGTAAGGAACCGTTTCTACAAGTAAAACCAAGAACTACTTTAAATCATTTACTGGAACCCAGAATGAATATATTGATTATATACCATAGAGCAGGCAGGGGTGGTCAACCTTTTTAGAAGCAAGGCCGCAATTAAAAATGTTCATGAACGTTACAGGCGCAACACTATGTAATAACATCATATAATATATGTTTATTGTTAAAGTTATTTTGATTCTTGTTGATTTTACTTTATAGGTTAAAATTAATAAAAATTCGTAATAACATTTGAACATTTATTACATAATATATGAAGAATTATTATTAGTTTATGAATAGTTTGAGACTGTATTTCTTGATATAATTTTTCAAAATCAGGACAGTAATTTGATACAGCTACTTTAAATTGTCATTCAAAATTTCATCCGTAAGACGTGATCGAAACTGTTGATAAATTGCATTGAAGAAAATGTGTTCCAAAATTCCTTGTCTATGTTAATAACATTTAAAGCGACATCATTTTGTAATTCTACAATTGTCATTTCCAAATTTTCTAAATTTGTTGCATAAAATCCATTTATTTTTACACTTAAAGTAGTAATGTCAACATTAATCATAGGATTTTGAGGAAAATAATCAATTCCAAGACGTCAAGTTGATTAAATCTTTCATGAAACTCATTATTTAATTTTGTTAGTTAATCAACATACGTTTGAGAATCTAAATAATTTTCTAAAAGTATTTTCGACATATGTGGAAAATGCGAATTTTTTTGAAAGTGCGAACTCCTAAGGGATAATTTACCTTTAAATACTTTAATGGCACTTACCATACTACTAGATCTTTATTTTTACCTTGTACTTCAAGAGTTAACTCATTAAATTCGGACAAATATCAGCGAAAAAGCTAAGTCACCTATTAGCCAATTAGAATCAAGTTCGTTAGAAATTTCCCACTTTTGCTCAAGAAAATTTTTTATTTCAGAAATCAATTTAAGAAATCTAATACTTTACTTTTGATAAGCCACCTTAAGTTATTAAATCTGAGAACTCAGCATCATCTTCCAATAGCTTTTAAAAAATCTATGCTGTAAAGAGCTGTCCCCGTTACGTCCAAAGATTTGTCCATTTGAAGTAAATGAGCACCTACTCATATCAGCTTCAAGTTGATCTTTAATATGGGTAGATATTGCCGCAGTTCTTCTTTTTATTCTATTGCGTGACAACTGTAAATCGTTTATTGCCTTAATTATTTCTGGCTTATTAGAAAAAGTATCAAAGGGAGAATTGGCTCCAATAAGTAAAGCTTGTTTAAATAATTCTCCATTTGAATATGATATCTTGTTCTTCGCAAAAAAAATGTGCTAATTTAAACGATGCCATAGTTACATTTTTTGATTTATCTTTTCTCAGTTCGAATAGCTCTATGAGGCATAAAAGTTTTCATGTTCTAATTTAAAATGTCTTTAAATATTATATTTTTAGTAGTTACGGTGTGATTGCACAGAAGACATAAACTATTTCCTTTTACTTCCACAAAACAGTATTTTTCTCCCAAATCTTTTTGGAAAATGTAACAACGTGGTCGTTTACTAGTACAGCCCTCAACCGTACTGAGTAGTTTTTATTGTTAAATTAATAAGATAAAGTAATAATAAAAGAAATATTTTAATTGGCCACCCCTGCCATAGAATCTTCTTTGGTTAATCAAACAAATGTATGTCTAAACTGGTTGAAATTGTCATACATATCTTTCACAGCTTGCTTTAATCCCATATTCAAGCTAAGGCTCGAAACATTTCAAACTATTCTCGTATCTCTTTGCACTTATTTCACATTATTAGCACCCGATTGAACCAACGGTTATTTTTAGACGTGCTCAGCGAGTAAGTTGTATAATGAACAACAGGCTTTGTAGCTAAGTAATCATAATTTATACGATAAATTCATACATCAAACAGATCAATCAGTCAGTCTAGAAAACGGTATTTCTATCATGTGTCATAACATTTTCGCGATAACAATTGTTTGAATTATGTCAAATGTCAGCTGTCATAACTTAACAACGTTCAGGACATTCTTAACTCAAACATATAAGTTGGAAACACTACTCAGCAGATTGTTTTCCTTTTAAATCAACAACCGAGTACATTTAAGACGTCTAGATGTAACCATTTAATAAATTTGCTATTATAATCTAAAAACATATACGATTTGCTAATTTATTCTTTTTAATACAGTAGCTAACCGAGATAATTATATCATCCGGGTTTCTCTTAAATTTAGATTTCTCTTCCTGTAGATTCTTTTAGAACAGCTTACGCATTTATTTTAATAGTGTTTTTTTTTCCTTTTTTTGGTTTAGTGTCACTTTAAACACTTCTTTGTACACATGTAGTTTATTATACCTGATTTTCTCGTTTTTCTAGTCTAACATGATATCATTTTTGAGAGGTTAGTGACCCACTTATTAAGTATTTCTTTGAAATGTTCTTTCTTCGCTGACTACTAACAAGTAAAATTTTTAGTTAGTAAAAAGTCACATATCTATAAGTATGTTAGTTTTCTCTTTCTAGGGCGTGGATAGAGTTGTATTTAGGGAATTATTACATAGTTCCTTTGATATAGTAACTGAAGATATGATGATGGACAGGATATTTTGCGTGTGGGATAAAATAAATTGTGGATTAATAACTCCCGAAGCCTGGTTTTGTGGATTGTCGATTTTTCTAAAAGGAACATTAGCGGAGCAAACTGACTTCTGCTTTTCCGTATATGATTTGAACGCTGATGGATATATCACAAAGGATGAGATGTTTCAGCTGTTAAAGTAAATAAATCCTACACGTAAAGCATTTATAGAGCGATGAAAATTGTACATTTGGTTTTAATTGTATGATTTCTCAAAAAAACCGAAATTTCACTTATACAGGGTGGCGCACGACAGACGAATGGATTTGAAAATGGAATAAAACGCAGACTGTTACAAAATGAGCAATTTTTTTATTTTTTCCTGATTCATTAACATGGGAATTTAAGTTTACACGCTTTTGAACAAAGTATCGCCCAAATGGCGCCCCTCAAACTCCAAACACTGAGTAAGCCTCTTTTTGAAGTTTTCGTGCACTCTTTGAAGCATTGCCACAGGAATTTCGGCGATTTGGGTTCGAATGTTGTGTTTGAGGGCTTCCAGGGTCCTGGGACGATTGTTGTATACAAGCGATTTTAGGTATCCCCACAGGAAAAAATCACAAGCGGCCAAATCAGGAGAGCGCGCTGGCCAGTTCAAATCGCCTCTTAGGGAGATAAGTCGCCCGGGGAATCTGTCTCGCAAAAAGGCCATGCAAACCCTTGCTGTGTGGGCTGTGGCCCCGTCCTGCTGAAACCAGATGTCTTCCTGCTCTATCCTTTCCAATTCAGACAAGAAAAAATCCTGGATTATGGTTAGGTAACGTGCAGAAGTGACTGTAACCGCACGACCATTTTCTTCAAAAAAGTAAGGGCCGATGATCTCAATTCTTGACATTGCACACCATACTGTCACCTTGTCGCAGTGCAGGGGCCTCTGGTGGAGCTCCCTGGGATTCGTATCACTCCAATAGCGCATATTCTGTCTATTCACAAATCAATTGAGGTGGAAATGTGCCCCGTCAGAGAAAAAAACGATACCGTCTCGAGACAACGCTGCCAGCATGTTTTCACTAGCGAGTTGTCTGACTTCAAAATCACGTGGCTTCAATTCTTGGACGACAACCATCTTATAGGGGTGCAAATTAAGATGTTCATTAACGATTCGTTGAATGGAACGTCTCGAAATGCCAAGGGCACCTGCCTGTTTCCGAATTGAACGCCTGGGAGATTGTTGAATTGCAGCTCGAACCCTCTCGATGTTTTCTGCGGTAGTGACTGTATTCTGAGGCCCCCTTATCGTGGACACATTTCCGGTATCCTGGAATGCATTAACCCACGCGAGAATTCGATTTCGATCGGGAATTCGACCGCGGGGGGCGATATTGAACTTTAAACGGAAGGCGCGCTACACGCGGACGATCGAGCGGGCATTCGACAAATAGGTCTGCACACAAAAAACACGTTGTTCAACGGACCACTCCATTATGGCGACTGAAGCCGCATGGAACATAAATTTCCAATCTCCCTTTTTCGAACCACCCCACTTTCAACCTTCTACGACCGTTAAGGAGGGAGCAATGACCTTTTGAAATCCATGCGTCTGCCGCGCGCCACCTTGTATTAGATTTAGACAAAAAAGAAAAAGAATAATTAGCTTGTCTCCAAAAGTACTTACTTTCTTCAGTTATTAACTTTTCAAGATGTAGATGAAAAATTTTATCAGCAATTAAATTAAAAAGGCATTCGATTTTTCAGGAATAGTTTAATAAAACAACCTCAAGATGAAGACCCCGATGAAGGGGTTAAAGATTTGATTGAGATTGTGCTAAGGAAACTGGATAAAGACAGAGATGGCAAAGTATCACTGGAAGATTATCGTCAATCCATTATGGAGGAACCATTGCTTTTGGAAGCATTTGGCAGGTGTTTGCCTAATGAAAGGGCTCGCGATACATTCGTTACCACAATGAATATGTAACTTTGGTGAAATTTGTTATTAAGCGAAATTATTTGTAAATGTTATTCTATGTAGATGATTGTTTCATTGTTAATTCAATAAATGTTATTATAGTTAAATACCTAGTCTTTTTTTCTAATTTGTAAGAAAATGCAATGTAAGTAAATCTAAAATAAATCCATTACTGCTTTTGTAAAATAAAAACTTATAATTCAAATTTATTTGACTGTCATACATTTTGAACAATCAAAATTGTGATTAAACTGTTATATTATTTGAAAGGAAAATAAGATTTCTTTGTCTTGTACTGATTCCGTATCTGGATTAATGAATTATTTTAGCAGCGTTATGCGCTTGCATTCAGCCAAAGTGTTAGATTACACATTCACATCATTTTGCAAAAGAAAACCGACAACATTTTGAATCTCTCCCACTGATATGTTTCCCACCTTATGTATACAGGGTGGTTCACCGGGAACTGAATCTATCGATTGCGGAAAAACTGTAGCTAGGAATGATCTGAAATTTTGAGATTATACTAAAGTCGATGGGGACCATTCGCCTAAAATATTTTCAAAATGGCGGCACTCCGGGCTATACCGGAAGTAGGCACTAACTTCCTAATTTTTAATAGAACACCCTGCATATTGTCAGGTTTTTAAATTCTACATGGAATTCTAAATATATTTCATGTATAATGTCATATATCTAAGTGTAACCCTTTTTGACTTATTGAAATTCTTATGTTGAATTTGACGTTTGCAGGCAGAAAATCAATAGCACTTTTTCCATATAAAGAAGAATTTATTATTTAATTTGAAGTAAATTCTCTCAAATAGATGGCTTAATTAAATACTATTTGTATAAAATTGTTATAATTATTAATACAGAGTGTGCGAATTATACGACCGAAAACGAATTTGGAGAAATTGCCAAAAGACAATTTTTTTAAATGGGAAGCGCCATATGCGCTAATGTAAATTCTGGACCTTTACAAGGTTTCGTTAAAACAATAGTACCTACCGCTTGTGTTTACGAAATATCAAAACAAAATTTAAAACACAAATAAACAAATGCTCAATGTATGCTCGGCTGGAATTAATTTTTAAAATAAAGTTTCTAAAACTGCGTTAAGATGTAAATTTTTGTAGGAGTAAATAATTTGAATTATAAGAAAGATATTTATACAAAGTGATCCTTATTTTTAATGCAGAATAAGATAAAATTATAAAAGTTGCCGCTTCCCATTTAAAAAAATTGTCTTTTAGCAATTTTTCCAAATTCGTTTTCGGGCGTAAAATTCGCACACTCTGTATTAATAATTGTAACAATTTTATACAAATAGTATTTAATTAAGCCATCTATTTGAGAGAATTTACTTCAAATTAAATGGAAATTATTATTATATGGAAAAAGTGCTATTGATTTTCTGCCTGCAAACGTCAAATTTAACATAAGAATTTCAATAAGTCAAAAAGGGTTACACTTAGATATATGACATTATACATGAAATATATTTAGAATTTCACGTAGAATCTAAAAACCTGATAATATACAGGGTATTATATTTAAAATTAGGAAGTTGGTGCCTACTTCCGGTATAGCCCGGAGTGCCGCCATCTCGAAAATATTTTAGGCGAATGGCCCCCATCGACTTTAGTATAGTGTCAAAATTTCAGATCATTACTAGCTACAGTTTTTCCGCAATCGATCGATTCAGTTCCCGGTGAACCACCCTGTATAGTTACCAGTTATTCTTAAATAATAATTTTGTAATAAAGGTTTACCTTTCTCTAATTGTATTTGTTCAGTATGTTGAAGAAAATTACAACAATTCTTTTTATAAAGAAACTCGCAAACATTTATATTTACGTTCCGTAAAACACATTCATTCTAATTCTAATTGCTGTTTATCAGTAGAATGTATTTTTTGTCGTGATTAGTCGTGAGTGTTCGTCATTACTACAAAGATCGGATATTGGGGCCGGTCTAACAGGAATCTGCGCGCGCAAGCTATTGCGTCATGTACAAAGATTATGCGCATGACCAAAACAAGACTAGTTTCCAAAGAGCGGCAGCTTTAAATTGATTTTTTTTTATAAGTAATACCAAATTGTGGCCATTTAATCGAATATTTCTCGTAATTCTTTTAATTTGTAATAAATAATTTTCCATTTCTTCAAATCCTATCCGTTACTAAGGCAACTCATTGTTATCGTTTACCTTTAGACAATCGTTGTAATCTATACATTTTTACAAAAAAAAATTTCTTGGATTCTTTAATTTAATTTAAGTGTAAACCCTATTGCTAAAAGTAATTAAATATAATAATAATCTAACCTGCCCACTGTGTTTTGTAAATGAAGAGCTTATCAGTTGTTGATACATTCTTAGCGAACTCGCCTGCGATATCAACATGATTCTCGGTCTTTGATGACTGCTTACTGGTCATTCCCCCACTATTTCAGGTGTTGATAAAATATATACTACATATATTACCATCGAAGTTTTTGCTTTTTTAATTGAAATCTCGGATTTTTCTTTAAAAACCTGGTTATTCACTTGATAAAACGAAACACTTTCATTTTCTTCAGTCATAGAACACAATTTGAAAGAACTCGATTAAGTTTATACCAATAATTTTAACATAAAAGGCGCACTTGAAAATTAAGATGACAGCAATTGGTTCACCATATTTCACACCTGCGATGGTTGCCTACCTTCGTGCATATGCATTATTATAAATGCGTTCTAATCTGCATGTCTTCCTCCACTATATATGAATTATAATAAAATGTATAAAGTAATATATTACTAATTAGGAATTACAAATTTTTGTAATTAATTTATTCTAATTTATTAATTTCTATTTATTAATTAAATTGTAGAATAAAATTACCACTTTGTCGAATTCTAGCGGCGCGGCGTAAAAAAATGTATTATTTAAATACTAATTTAATAGTATCTTAAATATAAATAAAGGGGGATGGGAAATTATAATTTTTTCCTTTTATCTCAGTCGGTTTTGATTTTTTCTTTGAAATAAGTACTTCATCAGCATTTGTTAACAATATCGTTTTGAAAGAAAGAACATTATACACAGTGTCACAAATAAGTTACGGGATTACACTCATATCCTCTCTGAGCACATAGATGGCGCTTTACCATCTATGTGTTCAGATCGGTGTATGAAAACTGTGACATTCTTCTTATCAGTAATATCAAAATTGCACCAATCGGTTGATAAATAGCAAAGTTATGACAGTTGTCCCGAAACAACTCTTTTGCCGATGTTGAAATACTGACATAGGTCAAAGAGCATTTGATAAAGTTCACGTAAAAATGCATCAGATCCGGTTGATGCGGCAAGTGCTTTTCTGTGCATAAACGTTTTTTGGAAGGCAAAAAGAGGTTAGAAGACGATAATTGTGAAAGAAGGCCAACTTTTTTATTGCAAATGATCGCAATCCTCTGCTGAAAATTATGGAAGAGGCTTTAAACATCAATAGAAAAACGAGCCGAACCATTCTTCACGAGGATTTGAGCAAAACGAAGGCCTGTCCAAAATTTGTTCCACACACTTTGACAGATGCTCAAAAATTGGCGCGTGTCAGTCATTCCAAAGAAGTCGTTGCAGCCGCCAGAAATGATCGAAACTTCCTGATATCAATAGTTACAAAAATTGTTACAAAACACGGTGCTTTCAATACTACCCGAAAAGCAAGCGTCAAAGTGCGGAATGGAAGTCGAAAAACTCAACACAACCCCAAAAAAACACGGAAACTTCCATCAAAAATCAAAACAATGCTCATCACATTCTTCCATAGCAAGAGAATTGTCCACAGGGAATTTGTTCCAACTGGAGAAACAAATACTGGCGCATATTATCTCAAAGTTTTGAAGCGTCTAATGATCAGAATCCGTCGCATTCGACCCGAATATTGATGTGATGCAAAGATCTGGTGTCTGTTGCACGATAATGCATCGACTCACAACTCGCTCATTGTTCGTCAATTTTTGGCTCGAAATCAAGTCTGTGTGTTGGATCATCGTATTCACCTGATTTGGCCGCGTGCGAACTCTCTCTATTCCCAAAATTGAAACTGAAGTTGAAAGGATGTTTTTTTTTTAATGACATTTCGACCATCAAAACAGCTACAACACGAGCACTAGAGGTATAAAATTCGCTAGAACACGCCTTTGAATAAAAATTTTTAAAAGAATTCAGATTTCTTGTTTCAGTGATTTTTCCCACGGCCAGTCTCGAAACTTATTTGTCGCACTAGGTATGTCTTGGGAAAATATATATTTACTGATTATATTAGATGATCATTCTAAATCACAAAAGAGTATTGGTTTACACAATAATGTCATTCCGCCCATTACAAAATCGTTTTTACTTTCTTATACGTAGTATAAGGAAGTATGGTGATGATGAAAATTTTCGACCTCGAGATTTTTGCAGATGTCCACGTTTTGAAGTCCCCTGATACCAAAAAAGTGGTTTTTAAAAAATGTCTGTGTCTGTCTGTGTGTGTGTGACCACGATAGCGGTCAAACCGCTGTAGATATCAATTCCAAATTTTGTATTTACGTGTATAATCTCTTTCTTGAGATCTGATTAGTTTTTCAGTAAAATCGGTAGACCGGAAGTAGCAGTTTACTTCAGCGAAAAAATCGAATTTTGACAATATTTCGTCAACTACTAAATTTAAACAAATTTATAAAGAATTCATACGTATACTTAAAATTGAAATTGAAAATAATTTTATTTAAAAAGTTTTTCGAAATTCCTACCGGAAGTAGGTCTTTTATTCTTATCGAAAATCAGTTTTTTGCGAATATTTCGCAAGTCATGCTTTTTAGACAAGTACGTTATGAATATAAAAGTATTTAAAACATAATTTTCAATATCTTTTGTATAAAAGAAATTTCAAAATTCAGACCGGAAGTACCACTTTTACTCTTATCGAATAACGATCTTTTGCAAATATGTCGTAAGTTATGCATTCTATATATATTTATCAAGAGTACAAAAGTATTTAGAACTGGATTTGCAATATTTTTTGTATATATGAATTTCAAAATTCGGACCGGAAGTATCATTTTTACTCTTAGCGAGTAGCACTTTTTTGATAATATCTTGCAAAGTATGCATTCTATAGAGATTTATTAAGAGAATAGAAATACTTAGAATAGGATTTTGAATAATTTTTGTATAAAAAATTCTTATTTTTCTATAATTTGAAACGCTCATACGTATAAGAAAGTCGTGTGGTGGCCACACCTCATTTTTTCCTATTATCTCGGCCTATTATATTTTTTCTTTGAAATACTTTGGAACAATTTCCAACAAACTTAAAACAACTTGGAGCAGTCCTCAGAATTTCGATTTTTGAAAAAGGGGGGCTAACTTGACATTTTCGAATTTCTTTTTTTCTGCAATAATAATATAATATAATGTTTAGAACAAATCAAAGACAACCTGGAACAACCGTAAGAATTTCAATTTTCGAAAAAAAAGGGGCTAGGTAAAAGAAATTATTTTTTTCAATTATCTCTGTCAATTTTGACTTTCTTTGGAAGTACTTCGGAACAATTTACAATAAATCTAGAACAACCTTGAACGACCACCAGATCTTCGATTTTCGAAAAAAGAGTAGCTAACTTAACACAATCTCAAGTATAGTAATTTTTTGGTTTTTAAGTTTTTAATAAATTCCTGCCCCTACTGCTGTTATTATACTAATAAATGTAACGGGGTAATATCGTTTTAATTTTACTTTCTTATACGTAGTATAAGGAAGTATTGTGATAATGAAAATTTTCGACCTCGAGATTTTTGCAGATGTCCACGTTTTGAAGTCCCCTGATACCGAAATAGTGGTTTTTAAAAAATGTCTGTGTGTCTGTGTGTGTCTGTGTGTGTGTGTGTGTGTGACCACGATAGCGGTCAAACCGCTGTAGATATCAATTTCAAATTTTGTATTTACGTGTATAATCTCCCTCTTGAGATCTGATTAGTTTTTCAGTAAAATCGGTAGACCGGAAGTAGCAGTTTACTTCAGTGAAAAAATCGAATTTTGCCAATATTTCGTCAACTACTAAGTTTAAACAAATTTATAAAGAATTCATATATACTTAAAATTAAAATTAAGAATAATTTTATTTAAAAAGTTTTTCGAAATTCCTACCAGAAGTAGGTCTTTTACTCTTATCAAAAATCAGTTTTTTGCAAATATTTCGCAAGTCATGCTTTTTAGACAAGTACGTTACGAGTACAAAAGTATTTAAAACATAATTTTAAATATCTTTTGTATAAAAAAAATTTCAAAATTCAGACCGGAAGTGCCACTTTTACTCTTATCGAATAGCGATTTTTTGCAAATATGTCGTAAGTTATGCATTCTATATATATTTATCAAGAGTACAAAAGTATTTAAAACCGGATTTGCAATATTTTTTGTATATATGAAATTTCAAAATTCGGACCGGAAGTAGCACTTTTACTCTTAGCGAGGAGCACTTTTTTGATAATATCTTGCGAAATATGCATTCTATAGAGATTTATTAGGAGAATAGAAGTACTTAGAATAGGATTTTGAATAATTTTTGTAAAAAAAATTCTTAAAATTCTATAATTTAAAACGCTCATACGTATAAGAAAGTCGTGTGGTGGCCACACCTAATTTTTTTTTAAATGCCAGTTATTTATTCTTCATAAAACTGGTTGTAATACTAGCTAATAGTTTCGTTAGAAACGCTTTGCGATAAATACTATTACGGTAGCAATAATTGGAAAAATTACAAAAATATATTTGTTTAAAAAATATAATTAGATATTTTCCTTACATTTACCTATCTAATGAACGTGAGTTCTTTATGTAAATTATCTATCAAGATTACACCTAATTTCGGAATGGAAAAACCCATTGAAATTTAAAAATACATATTTTAATTCAATTAGGTACATTGTTCATAATTTCTACATCATAAATCATTGAAATAACTTTTTAAAAAATATGTATACATAAGCAGATACAAATCTTATATACAGTAATGGCCAGAAGAAATGTGTAATCATGTAAATATCGGTCAAGTTAATAAAAATATTGAAATACAGTTTTAGACATTTGGTATCACGACTTTTAAAAAAATGTGACGTAGTATATTTTTTTAAATGAAACACCGTGTATTTGTGACGTTTTGAGATTCTCAACGATAACACGGTTTCATCAAACTTTGGGTCTAAAATATTTAGCTTGAAATTTACATGCAAATGGAAATCCTGGTTTTTAAAATGTATTTATATTTATATTGAATATTTAAGTATGATTGTTTAAATCAAAATCAAATTTGAATTGTTAAATACAACATGTTTTATTCCTTCTTTACTTGTGGAAAATAAAAACATAGGATACTTTTGTTAAACAAAAGTCCACTGTGAATATTCTAGAAACTTACAAGACTTGGCTGTCATCAGCCAAAGTTACTAGAGAATTTACAGATAGACTGGCGTACTGTCAGGGAGTGAGTGGTGTCCATTTTGAAACTCTTACAAATTATATGATCAGGCTATTTTGTTTTTGTTTGTTAGTATTTTTTGTTTTAAATAAATAAAAAATACTTTTTCTATTTCGGTGCTATAAAGCTCACTTTACGACACCCGTTCTGGTGGTATAAAGTATTACTTTATCGCACGCTAATTTAATTTTTTTGAGGTTGGTAACAAAAAAAAAATGGAACCAAATCGTATTTAATTATTTATTTCGTCCTTTTTGTTGATAATTTGAAATAATCTATTGGATAAATCAGTCTGAATTTTAACCATAATTACATATAAAATCGCCGATATTGAAATATTTAAAATGTTCTACTTAAAAATCAGAGAAACCAACTTCAAAAAAACAAAATTTCTAAAATGTTCGAACGGAATATTATGATTTTAAGCATTTTTGAACTTTTAATACCCGAAATAGAAGAAATAGTATAAAATACACGTTTCATAAAACATTTTGCGCACTTGTTCTTTAGAAAATTCGCCTCGCGGCTGGTTTTCTAAACTTGAACTCGTGCGCAAAAATCATGTCTTATGAAACTTGTATTTTAATACACTATTTTCTATTTCGGTGCTATAAAGTTCAGTTTTGGTTATATAAAGTCTTACTTTATCGCACGCTAATTTTATTTATATTTATATTTATTATATTTTATTTTTATTATTTTATTATTTATTTTATATTTATTTAGTTATTTTGAGTTGGTAACAAATAAAATATAAAACCAAACCATATTTTAAATGACAAACATGAACGTTTTAATGTAGCAACCACGTGTAGTACAAAAATATTGTACAAAAGGTTCATGATCCTAAAATTTTATTTAGACTAATTAACAACGTAAATCTTTGAACAATGGTAATGTTCTAATACTGTTATGGAAATTTATTTCTCAATACCGCAGATATTCTAATATTTAAAATGATCAAGTAAAAAAGTCAATGTAACCCTCCTTCAAAAAAAACTAAATTTTTAAAACGTTCAAACGAAACATGGTTTTTAAGTCTTTTGAACTTTTAATACACGAAATAAAAAAGATAGTATTAAATACACGTTTCATAAGACATTTTGCGCACTCGTTGTTTAGAAATCTCATCGCGTACGGTTCGTTTTTTAAACTTGAACGCATGTGCAAAAATTAGATCTTATGAAACTTGTATTTTAATATATGTACTATTAAACCTTAAGTATTATAGTTTAATGAAACTGTGTTATCGGGACAAATGAGAAAATGTCAAAAAATACAGATGTTCGACTTAAAAAAGTATAACTTTAGTATATAACATTGTCCTGTAATCGCCAATTTTTGTATCTAAAATGTTACTTCAACAGCTTTATTAACTCGGCAGATATTTACATATATTCACACTTTTATACATCACTATATACAGGGTGAGTCATTAGTAGCCGCGTCTTCGATTGCTCTTTTGTGTTTTAAATAAATGAAAAGACAATTAGTGGAAGATCCATGGTTGCTTGTGTCGCATATTGTAAAAATACTTTAAGCTCTGACGCACTTCCGGTTTCAACGGAAATGCACGGAACTTAAGTTTTTTAAATAACTCATCCTATATATTTTTGGATTTTCTTGTACTGCTTTAAATTGTCTGTTCAACTGTTTTTTCTTTTTCAAAATTGAGCCAATAGTTTTTGAGTTATTAATTTTTTTTGAAAATATTTGACCAAAACACGTGTTCAGAAAAAAATCATTTTCACATTGTTTTTAAAGGTAAAAACATTAACTTTGGTGGTGCTCGTAGCCAAGAACATTCTGCATCATTTGGTAAAGTTACACTCGACAATACCTCAAAAAACTTTGTTTTTTCAAAGCCTACTTCCTGAAATTTTCACATACCAAAAACTTATTTTTTTTAAATGGAACACCCAGTATTTTATTGAGGCATTTTGTTACTTTTTTTATTCTCTTTCATTTTTGTTAACAGTGTCCTATACCTATCTTTTGTAATTTCTGAGATAATCACTATAGGAGCAATTAGCGGACAATTAAAGAACTACGAGCGCTGTTGTTCTATGCACCAAAATATTCGTTCAACCAATGGAAGGCAGGAATGGCGCTTGACTTCCTTAGTCAACTGTTAAACAAAGTAAATGTTAAATCACAAAGTAATAATTTTACAGGATGAAGAGCATCGCATTTCAATTTTTTAATTCCGGCAATGTCCAGTTGCAGTATTTAATTTTTGACTCTGTTGGCTAACATTGCAATAAAATAAAGGTTATGTTTACTGACATATTTGAAGATGTCTTCATGTTTGCCAATTATTCTGGATTCTCAAATTTGACTTACATCTAACTGACGACTAATGTTCGTAGTACTAGTATGGTAGTCGCAAGTACCATAAATGTCTTATCGTCACCAGTTATTGCTTTTTCCGCTCTTTCTTTCATATTCAATACTTTCTGTTCACTCAAACCGTCCACTTTATACTTTCGAAGGTTCCTGGCTTCGGTTGACTTCTACCAGGGATCGCTGTGCATAAAGTCTGGATGTTAGCAAAGAGTTTCTTTCAGATTCGCCCAAAATGTCAATCATATCTATTAACTCTTCATAAGAATAATTCATTTGGATGATAACTAATAGCGATTCTTTTATAAGTTTGACATAAATGTATACCGACTTTCTTTAACAGTTGACTTAGGCAGTCAGCCGTATTCCAGCCTTTATTGGACGAATATTTGGGTGCATAGAACAGCACCCGTAGTTCCTTAATTGACCGCTAATTGCTTCTATATTGATTATCTCAGAAATTACAAAAGATAGGTATAGGACATTGTTAACAAAAATGAAAGAGAATAAAAAAAGGAGCAAAATGCCTCAATAAATTACTGGGTGTTCCATTTAAAAAAAATAAGTTTTTGGTATGTGAAAATTTCAGGAAGTAGGCTTTGATAAAACTAAGTTTTTTGAGGTATTGTCGAGTGCAACTTTACCAAACGATGCAGAATTTTCTTGGCTACAAGCACCACCAAAGTTAATGTTTTTACTTTTAAAAACAATGTGAAAATGATTTTTTTCTGAACACGTGTTTTGGTCAAATATTTTCAAAAAAAATTAATAACTCAAAAAATATGGGCTCAATTTTGAAAAAGAGAAAACATTTGAATAGAGAATTTAAAGCAGTACAAGAAAATCCAAAAATATGTAGGATGAGTCATTTAAAAAAATTAAATTCCGTGCATTTCCGGTGAAACCGGAAGTGCGTCAGAGCTTAAAGTATTTTTACAAAATGCGCCACAAGCAACCATGAATCTTCCACTAATTGTTTTTTCTTTTATTTAAAACGCAAAAGAGCAATCGAAGAAGCGGCTACTAATGACTCACCCTGTATATATAGGTGTACAAAACAAGCTAACAAGTTGTAGGCGATCCATGTTAAGTCAGTGTTAACACAAAAAAAGGAAAAAAAGAATAAAATACGCATCATTATGTATATAATTAATTTCTGAAATATTCCGCCTTAATTTACGATCACCCTGTATAGACGTGTAAAATTATAATATCACATTTATTATATATCTAAATGGTCTCAGATACAGTAAATGAGAAATCAGTTTAGAGCATTTCAGATTAGACAGATTAATGAAATATTTGGTTGCGATATAGGTATCTTTCTTAAATAAAAACAAATAATGAATAATAATGAAAATAACGGATAACGTCGCTTCTGATAAGGATTACAGCAGCACATAGTAAGTAATAACATGATTATTTGTGATGAATTGAACAACGTTCATTAGTACTTCACGTATCCGTTGACATTGTTGTTTAATGATTACTATCGTTGTCAGTTACAGTTCAACTGAATTTGTATCATGCCGGCAGAAAACAGACAATCAAATACAAATGCTGGGTAAATATACTTTAATATTAATTTAATAATTACAAATAATTAATTCACCTTAAAAATGCCATAATATATACTTTAAAATTACATAAATTCATCTGTATACTGCATTTATATATAGGTACTTGCTCAAAATTAATTTATTATTAGAGATGTGCACTAACAATTTAGTAATATGTACTTACTTCTATTTTATATATACCTACATACTTCTAATTGTTTTTTCCTAGCTTTTAAACAAGTATAATATTTCATATAAATTTAGCATTGTATTCTTGATTATTAAATAAATAAACGTCATAAAAATGCCACCGTTTTTACTTTCAAATAGTGTCTAATTAAACTTAACAGTTCACGTCAAAGCTAAACAATATACTCTATATTTTGCGTGTGTCTAGAGTTAATTTAATAACAAGAAGAGGTATGTATTTCAAATATTTATAACAACATCTATTTCAGAAATTTAACTCCAGTCCAAATAGTACAAATAATAGCCGAAATAATATTGACGTTGCTACAAATGTTATATTGTAATTTGGAATCGTTTTATAGAATATTTGTACCTCTCCCGGAAAAATCCGTTAAAGGAGAAGTTGTTCTTGTAAGTATCAAATATTGTAAGTAATATATGATTAAATTCCTAATAAATTGTATGTATTCAAGAATGAATTTTGTATTAACTTAATAATACGACTCTAATACCGTACCGTATTTATTTTAATATGCGCTGCGGGGCGTTTAATTGTTTAGGATACTTTTTTCTGCCCGTTTAAAAGAGATTTATATAAATTTGAAATATAAATTTTTGTATCTCGTGCAAAGTTATAAGTATAAATAATATAAACTGAAAATGGAAGAAATTTGCCACAAACATCCTGCGTGGCCACAAAAATTAAATAAATAATGTAATACAAATGTTTTTAGAGATCCTCCTCCATGCTGTTCTCATTGTAATCAATAGTTTCTTTTTTTTCACTTGCGGAAGCTGTCGCATATTCTATATCACCCTCTACAAGAACTTCATTGGCTTCTGCTTCCTCAGTATCTTCTTCAATGGTTACTTCTTCGATCTGTCCCTGCAGTCTTGCCATATGTAAGATCTCTGCTGCTTTTTCACATGCTTCTCCTAGCTTAATACAATGAATCAAATCATCTTCAGTTTCTTCCGGGCATATACTTAAGAGCACATGCTTTAAATAATTTAATTATCATTGCAGTAGGCAGTTGCTTCCATGCAATTTATTCAGATACCGACAACCAATTGTCATAAAACTTCGTTATCTTCCGTTTAAAAGGTTTGTTCCTAGAAACATCTGGTGCTTGAATATGTTTGGTACATCCACCAGGAATATAACCGCAACACCTGTGTTATATTGCTTCAAATCGTTAGTGATTTCTGCACTAATGTAACGTCTGTAACTATCCCATGCTAAGAGGTCTTTGAAAAAAAAAATTTTTTTCTAAAGACGAATATGAGTCAGTCGACGGTAAGGTCCTGATTCATCCAACCATTTTTGGAACTTCTTACAATAACGCCGTTTGTTTCTTGCCACTTTCTTACTTATCGTATTGATTTTTTAAAAATTACGTAAGGTTTCAATTTGGTTTCATCTGCTTTTGCTGTCAATACAATGGTAGCATGTTCTTTTTTATGTCCAGTCGATTGCAATGGTACGAATTTAGACCCAGTTGGAGTCACGGTTAAATCATCTCTTACAATTTTCTTAGATTTTCGTATGTTAGCCACATACCTACATAATGTAAGATGCAATTTTCTTGTTCAGATCATCGGGATCTTTTTGAGCGAAAGTGGTTTACGACACAAAGACAAATGGTACCTGACCACAAATTTCTGTAACCAACCATTACTGGCCTTAAAGTTAGCACGTGACACCTTCAATAATGTTCCTCTTTGTTCCAAAATCCAATCAAAAATTGCTCTATCTAAAATATTTGAGATAGGTTTTCGGCCAGCTCCAAGTATTCTTTTTCTAATCTTTCTTTTCCCTTTCCGTCTTGCTTCTTTCATATAGTCAACTAAAAAGTAATTAGCTGGGTACCTTTGTAGAAATTAACTAGGTGGTAGAGAAATGAACATGTACAAACCCCATCCACGTATATTTTCTTCCTGCAGCACAATTGCCGGCTTCTTTTGCCCAATTAAACACATTCAATTTAAATTCTAAATCATAGCTTTTGTGTTTTCTTTTACTCTCCATCTCGAAATAATTATTATTATATTAAGGATTAATTACACGTTAATAATAAGAATACTTTTAATTCGAAATTTGAGCTTTATGTTTTTTGATAATCTCATTTATATTTGGTCGTAAAAATGACAATGCTACTCTCACATCGTCTTCTACATTTAACAATCTTGATATTTTTTTAGTTTTAATGTTGGTTAATGCTGAAATTCCGAATTCACAACAATAAGATGTGGAAAATTGTAATAATATGTTTAAAGCTTTCTTGGCTATCATTGGATAATCGCATCTAATGTTAATCCAAAATGAAATGATTGATTCTTCCGAATGTTTTAAAATGAAATCTCGATTATTGGAGAGCAAAATGAGTTCTTCCTCTTCATTCAAAGTTAAGTCAAATACTGAAGTATCCGTTATGAGAAATGGATTACGAACCCAATCAAATTTCTTTATAACTAATTTTGGGAAATAATGAATAATTCTCTCCTCTAATGTTGTCAAATGGTCAATAACAATTAATTCAATAGTTTTATAACAGTCTTTTGGAACTGACTTTTCTAAATTGCCTTTCTGAGCTTTATTCTTCCATAAAGTTATTTGTTTTTGGAATCCCACCAGCTTATCGGTTGAGTTTAAGATATTTTCATTAGGCCCTTGTATACTTGAATTTATGTTATTAAAAATAACAAAAATGTCTGATAAGTAAGACATATTAGTACACCATATTTTATAGTCCAACAAATGAACAAAATCATAATTTTTATCTTATTCAAAAAACATTTTCATTTCGTCTTTTAATTCCAGCACACGATATAAAACTTTCCTCTGGACAACCACCTTACTTCCGTATGCAGTAACAAGGATTCGTACTTGGCTTCCATAGCATGACATAATTTACTGAATAAGCGACTTTTTAATGGTCTTGATTTTATATAATTAATCATTTTAACACATTGTTCCAGAACTATTTTCAATTCTGATGGCAAATATTTTGTAACAAGTGCTTCTCGATGCAAAAAACAATGGGTAACTAATATATCTCCATTCAATTCTTTAACATGTGCTACAAATCCTTTTAGATGTCCAGTCATAGCTGGAGCATCATCTGTACAAATGCCAATACATGACTTCCATGAAACTTTAATTTCTTCTTAATATGAACTAATTACATCAAAAATATGTTTGCCAGTTGTAAAATCAGGTAACTCCCGACAACATAAAAATTGGTTAATTATATAATTTTCGTGAATATATCTAACGAATGCAATTAATTGACCTTTTCCTGTAATATCTGTTGTTTCGTCGATTTGTAGAGCAAAATTTGAATTTGCAAGAGTTTTTGCAGTATTTTGCTCAATATTTTGCGACATATCTTTAAATTTGCGATGGATTGTGTCATTCGAAAGTGGTATTTTACAAATATCAATATCTGCTGATCCACCAATCATTATTTTTACAATTTTGCGACAAGCTGGTAATATAATTTCTTCAGCTAAATTGTGAGGTTTTAATTTAGCAACAATTAATTCAGCTATTTCGTAAAAAGCTACTTGAGCCTTTTCAGACACACCGATTTGTTTTTCAAAAACTTTTACTTGCTTGGATTTTGAAGATAAAAACTTTCGAAAGTAGCTTTTATCTTTTGTTGAAAGCGAAGGATGATTAGTCATCAAGTGACGTTGGAGTTTGCTCGGAACCATAGCACTATTTGATAATACAACCACATATCACACACTCGGGAACAATTTTGTCATTTTTCATTGTAGAGGTAAATCCAAATTACAAAAAATCATCATTGTAGGTATTTCCGATGAACAACGTATTTTTTGGAGCAAGAAGTATCTTTACTTGTACCGGGCGTGGGCTCATTAACTTGGTCGCTAACGTTATCATTATCACTATTATCATCGTTAAGCTTTCTTCTTTTTAACCATTTATCCATTTTCGGAAGGTTCTGTTAAAATAAAAATAATATTGTCGAAACATTATTAAAAAAAGGCGAATCAAATATTACCTTTAAATACGATTTATTCAAGTTTGAGAATACAATACTGCAAAGCCAATAGGTTTATATAATTTTATAAATTGAAACTGCAAGCAAATAAATTAATAGTAAACTGAGTCACTTATATTTGCCAATTTTAATGAAAGAAAATGTGCAGTAACTACTATGCAACGCGTTGGGAATCCCCACTGTCATTAAAACAACCTGTTTTTGTACGTACTAGTGACAAGTGTGAGCCGACTTGAGGCACATATAAAACACACAACACAACTCTCGTAACGAATGCCTATTTGCTTTCATTACGCTACGAACGTAAGTGGCCGAGGCCGAGGGTTTTCGAATTCCGTACGACATAGGTACGCTTCGAAACTACAGAATACGAAAGTTCGACCGTAACGATTTTTAGGTAAGGTAAGGTGGGGCAAGTGTGCCATAGATTTACAACTAAAATTTTTGATTGGATGTATCTCATTGTGACAAACTAGTATCAAGTTCAAATTTTAAACACAAATATCCAGGACCTTTGTCTATGTTATGTTAAAAGTACAAAGCCCTATATAACATACTTTTTATTTGGCACCAATTTTTTTTTGATAGTGCAGAGGGCCCACTTACCCCAAATTTTGGGGCAAGTGGACCCGCCTCCCTGATTTTACAGCAGGAATTACATATAGAGTTATCTGGGGAAGTGGGCCGCCTATTGATACTTCACCTATTTTCCCTCCTAATTTCAAGATTTTATCTCAAACAGAAAGCGGCAATATTAAGGTTGTAATACAAACGTGTATTTAAAGAAAATTATATTCAGAATAATTCAATAGTAAACCTGCTTATTACAGTAAGTAAGTACTATACTTAAACTTTAAAACAAAGAACTTAAACACAAAAACACAAAATACTGTAAGTTATAGCAACTTAAGTAAAAAACATTAAACGAAGTAATATTAACATATTAATATTATACTTAGTAGGAATGAAATAAGTAATACCATTACACAGTTTAGACAAACAAACCCTGGATGCCAGTGACTGTATACAGTCCTCGTCTGTTAGCAGGTTTCGGCGGAGGAATAATTTTAAGGATATATTCTGCAGCATACCATAAAACATCCTCTGTCTGTGGCCAACGCCAACCTTTGTAGCCGCTCCTCTCCATGTGTGTAACTTTTACCTGGTCATCGGTTACCTCGAGAACTTTTCCTGGGAATTGATTATTATCATAAGTAACTGCAACAAAATCTCCTGGGATAACAGTAATGACATCATTTTCATCATTTGACTCAGGCTCAACAACATCTTCTTCGTCATATTCACTCTCCGAAGAGGATACAATATGAAGAGTAGTCTTTTTCGAAATTTTGGTTTTCTTTTTTGCTGGAGGTTTTTGTTCTTTCGTGTTCTTGTTTGTAGATTCCCTCGCAAGATTTTCTTTTTCTTTTAAAAACTGATCGCTGGTAATAACAGCTGCTCCCAAACAGATACGTTTACGTTTTGGTGCAGTGTTCTTATTCTCCATTTTGTCGTGTTGTATGTACTCAATTATAATCTGTTCGAATGATTTCTCTTCCAGTGATGCAGTAGTTGAAGAGGTAGATGGTTCCTTAATATTCTTCTGTTCTGAAACCTCTTGAATTTCTGTAGTAACACGTTCAATATGGTCCTGAGGTGTATCGTTACTATGTGATTCAGTTTCATGACTATCATTTGAAATTTTGTCCTGTTGCTTTGCCTTTTGGGACCGTCTATATCTTGTCAGATCAGAAGGTTTGAAAATATCAGTAGGTACTGCAAGGGAATTAGCCCCTTTTACATTTGCATCGTAGATCCCTGTGCTTTTAAAACCGTTGATTATAACTTGTTCTGGTAATTCGTCATATATTTGATTAATTAATTTGGCAAATTCATTCTTTGGAAGGCGTTTTCGAGGGTTAGCTCGCTGCCATTTACATAGTGACTTATCCCATCTTACCTTAAGACTTTTAAAAACTGATACGTCGAGAGGCTGTAATATGTGGGTAGTGTGGGGTGGTAGTTTCAGTATATGAATATTAGCGTCTCGAGCTGTTTTAATTACATCCAAGGACACATGGCTAACATGGCCATCGTATACAAGCAGAACAGGACGTTCATCAGGTAGGGATGGAATAAAGCACTTTGTAAACCAATTACAAAAGATCGTACTATCCATCCAGCCTCGCTTACTTGCTGCAAAAGATGTTTTATGAATATCGTCTGTGCTTAACCATGATTCTAGAATGTGTTTTCCTTTAAACACACATAAAGGTGGAACTTTCTGTCCTGCAGCGGATACACACATGAGTACTGTTGTGTTTTCGCGACCTGATGAGCTAATAATTCTTGTACTTTTTTGTCCAACAGCTCCTACCACCTTTGTTTTGCTGGGATCATTCGAAAACGACGTTTCATCACAGTTATAGATTAAATGTGGTTTATCTTGGAGTTGCAATTCATCAAGAGTTGCAGACAAAAGGTCGTAAAAGCCGTAGATGGTGAAGGGATTGTTTTGATTACAGCGAACATATTCAATGCCTTGGGGTTTTTTGACTGATAACTTATGCCTTTTGCGGAAACTCATCATCCAATCCGCACCAGGCCGACCTCCTGGAAATCTACTTTCAATGCCCTTACTTTTGACGTGCATTTGTACTACGTCACACACCTCTACTTGGCTTAAACCAAATCCCCACTTTTCAAGAGTTTTTGAAGCCGAAGCAAGCTGGTCTTCCTCGACTTTCCCTAAAGCAGTCGCTCTGCCACCACCCGCACCATTTCCTGCAGGACTACCCCTTTGTCCCCGAGTACCATCGAGATGATGCCTTAAGGTAGACCTAGGGATTCCATAAAACTTGGCTGCACCTCTTGCTGTCTTATTTGCATTTTTAACATCTTCGATGGCTGCTTGCAAGTCTTCCTCTGAATATGCTGCACCATCAGCACCCCGACCGGTTTTGCGTATATAATTACGAACCATCTAAAGACAACACAGATATAAGTAGGTAATTAATAATTAATGACTAGTATACATACTTAACTACGTTTAAATAATTAACATAAGTATCAATTAAGTAAGTACATGATATAAAGCACACGGGGAAAGTGGACCATGCCATGGCCCACTTCCCCAAACCCCCTGGCCCACTTGCCCCGTTTTCTATAATTCTTCGGGGCAAGTGGACCAGCCCCTACAAAAACAAGCCAACTGCCCAACCTAACCTAACTCTATCATTTTGCCTTAATATTACCCACCCTGACTTACTAAACCTGCTAAATCACAACAAACACGAAATTTCTACTTACGGCCTTGATTATGAGTGTTTTGAATACTCATTTGCAAAAAATTAACAGCACTGAATTATTATTATGCGTCCTTCGGCCGGCACACGCGATAACCTTGAAAGTCACTTGTTGCTTGTCAAACAACAGCATAACAGTGTTGCCACTGTGATATCTTTTTCCTGATATCTAAGTATGGAAGAATTTTAGAAGGGGATGGCCCACTTACCCCGTGGGCCCACTTGCCCCACCTTACCTTACAGTGCGTTCGAAAATACGTAACGAAAAAGTTACAGAATAGGGATGTAAGAAAGAACGCGTTGCGTTTTTTATGGATTTAAATATCTATTCCTGTTAAAAGGATTTTTCATTTTAAATCATATTATTTAATAATATTGCGGCACACTTTCAGAATTTCGCGGCACACAAAAGTGCCGCGGCACAGTGGTTGAGAATCACTGATTCAAGTACTTGATATTAAATTACGCACATATTTTTAAGATATTAACGTTTTAATTATCGGCTGCTCTTAAAATTTTGTCTGGCATTTATAGGAAGGTTGATATTATGAAATAAACTAAGAAATGGTTTAATATTAAATATTTAGTAAAACATGTCAAAATAAGTGCAATAAATATTATATTATTTGCTCATGCTTTCAATATATTTTATAATATTTTAGTCTTTATAAAAAACTATTATTTAACCAGTTTTTAATTTTATAAGCATAATTTAAATATCTTCCAATACAAAATACTTTAAAAAAATTTTACTCCAAAGCTATTTTACTATTTTCAGAATTAAATAAGTTTAATATCTTATTGTAGTTGGTTTTATAAAAATAATCTAAGCCAAACTCAATATATTGGTTTTAAAACAATATAAACTGCATTTCCTATCAATGTTTCTATATAAATTCATACTTATTACTTACTAAGTTCCTATTATACATCTGTTATAATCTCTTGGAAAATTTTATAACAAAAATTAGCTTTGTTTTTCTTATATATTGTGCAGGTGCCTTTCGGTAGCAGTTACTACGTATAATATCAAATATCAACAAAGTTTAAAATATCGCTGTGTCAGTTAGCGATTAATTTGGTGCAATTTGAATTAACCCACCTGAGTTGTATATTATTACTGACATTCAGTTTTCGCAAAACGTGAAGACATTGATTATTACTATTACTACATTTTAATTAATAATTTAATATGTCAATGGCATGGCAAAACATTAAGACTATCTGTTGAATAAAGCATTTCAGAAATATGCAAGTACTACTGTTGGTATGAAGCACCTTATACAACAATGTACATAAGTATATTATTTATACTTTGCATATACTTTCGTATTTCGTGTATTGAATTTAGCAATAACTTAAATCTAAATTTATGCTGGTTTTTAATTTCATATGCATTTAGGAATTATTACTATATGTATTTTTAATATGCATGCATATTGCCTATATCTAGATATGGATGTAAGTCGGGATCACAATCACCTTTAATTTTCACTGATATTTTAAAATCACTGTTACTGTGATCACAGCTATTAAAAAATCACTGCTAAGCTCATCCCTAGTATGTATGCCTTTGAGGTTAGGTATTTATTATTGTATTCAAACATTCAAAAGTATAGAACTTCCATGCTACAGTTATGATAGGTATCACCATTTATGTCATTCATTGAACTAGTTTGTAGTAATTTTTACATTTAAAAATCACTCCTAACTACTTGAATGAATTTTTGAACATTTCTAAAATGACACTTATAAGCATTTTGCATTTATGTATTTCAACTAAAGCTAGCAGACGTCTTTAATGTCTTTATATACAATGTATTTTTTCTAACCTGTCATGGATCAACTATTAAAACATACTGTATTCTGTATTCAAACATTCAAAATATAGAGCTTCCATGTAGATAGGCATCACCATTTATGTCATTCAATCGCAAATTTGCTCTGCTGACTATATTTCAAATTGATTCAGGTTGACGTGAAACTAACTGCCCAATCGGCAGGCACTCCCAGCGCAGTCGCAGTAATGCGAGTAATGTGTGTATGCTTTTGAGGTTAGGTACTTTTCTTTGTGTAGATATCTAATTTGTTCAACTAGAATTTATTATGTCGCAAGATGGCGTCATCATACATCTCAGACCCTCAGTTTGCATTGTAATGTTATATAAAACATATTTATAAAAGTACAACTAATTTTATCTTTTAATTGCTTTTAATGTAAAAAACATTTGATCAATTTTTGGAACGTGCCTGAACGCGCCGTTTGGTGCGTTTGGGCCAATAAAATAAATAAAGCATAATTAGTGGTGTATACTGCTATTATAGTATTTTTCTTCCATAGCGGTATTCCGTTTCTCTTTGTTTAAAAATCATTTTAGAGAGATGAACAATTTTACAGTTGATTGCAATCTCCTAGGGCTACGCAAACGTATCCCGGTTTATATTATATTAAATAGTTTATTATTTTGGGGGAATTTTTAAAATGTATGGGTAAATTAAATTTTGTTACTTTTGGTTATGTCAGTAATGTTATATCTTTTATTAAAGGGTATGTTAGGCAAGAGATTTCTGCCAGAAAGTGCTGTAAATCTTGTTCAAATATCCTCTCCGATATTCCTAACATATCTTAAGGGGTCCACACACTGCGTTTTTGTTCGACAGATTTGTTCGACGAACAAGTCTGTTCTAACAAAAACGTCGTAAAACCGAAGTCTGTGGGTCGAAAACCGTCGTTGATGTTGGCGTACAAGTCTGCTGAAAATAATCTGGTTCGGCCTGTTTATGTCCGTCGAACATGTTCGTCGAACAAATCTGAAGTGTGTGGGGTAAACAGTTTTAAAAGACGACGGTTTTTTGCAGTGGTGTAGTTCTATGTAGTATTATGTATTCATATTTATTTAAGTCGTGTTATTATAACTGTAAAATCTTTACCATTTCAAGTTTAGTTAATCTACGTAATTTCAACATCTGTACACCAACTTATTGTATTCAAATAATGTAATTTAAAACATACACATATTTTACAAGATTTAAATTACTGCACCTATTACACAATTCTCCGAAGGTAATTATTCCCCACATTAGAGATTTTGTAAACATCTATTAATACTTTCGGAAAATCCAAACTGTTTATCACCCTGATCTTATAATCCTTTGTAATGGTATTGCAATTCCTTCCTTCGCCCATTTTGCCCGTTTCTTTTTTTCTCTTTTGATTTTATGGCTAATGCCGCCGCCACTGCACACACATACCGTGTGGCCGCCGTTAATAGCGCGATGCATGTATTAGTAACTACTGGTCGACTATAAATGGGCGTGCCAACTTGAATTGCCACACCGACAGCGGGCGTATAAGTTATACGTATAAATGTATGTATTCGTAGGCAAATCAAGTGAAAAGCAATGTAATATGTATTGCGTTCCCGTTGTAAGTAATTATTTGTAGTTGTTTGAAGCATCAGATAATCACTGATAATATGTCAGTGAAGTAACTCATCACAGCTTCATAAACAACATAAAAGAGCAAAAATAAATAATAAATAACTCCTAGACTTTAAAATAAAAAAAACTTCTTAACTAAAATAATATTTTTCAACAAATATTATAATCTAAAACTGAACTATAATAAAATACTGATACATAAAATATTTACTTCTTAAAACAGAATTGTAATTCAACATTGCAATTAACCTGTAATTAGCTAAAAAAATGTTATGCTTAAGCAATAATAAAACTCGAACTGACGCCCATATGTGGAAGCGACGGCGAATGCGACTGCCCGACTACACCGTATAAATGTGGATTTTTTGGACAAATACGAGTGCACCATAGGCATATGCGAAATACTAGCTCTGTTGTAATCCAGTATAATACTGCGTCCACTTGTTTACCGTTCTAATACACAGACATCTCTATCTGTTTCGCTCACCCTACAGGTATCCCGATAATGCAGACGCACGCGGTCTTATGGTATAGCAGTTTAACAAAGTATTAACAATCCTAATAATGTGTGTAGTGTATATGTCGGAGGTGTATGTACGTGTTGGTATTAGTTGGTATAAGGTAAGGTGGGGTAACATTGACATCTTTTGACATTTTATTTTTTTAAATTCTTATAAGTCACGACTATTCAACGAAATTTCTGCAACAAACAATATACATCGATGTTGGTTTTTGCGAAATATTTATTTGAACGAGTTTTTGCGCGTTTTCTCAAAAAAAAAATTATTTACCAAACAATGTAAAGTGTCAATGTTAACCGACGATGGTCAAACATTGACACCCCCATCTAACTTCGAACATTGTCATTTTTAGGAGCATTTAGGGTATGTATGACATGCGAAAGGCTATGACCTTCAAAATATTTTTGATAATTTTATTGAAAATTTGTAAAAAACACAAAAAAAAAGAATAATCGGCATGCAAATAAATGTTTACAGGTTAAATAAACAATTAGAGGATTTTCAGTCTCAGAAGACCATAAATTTAAATTAAAATTGTGCAATCCCCTGCGAATAATCGGGGTTGGAAGAATCTTGAGAATATCTTCTTCGGAAACTAGTTTCTCGCCACGGACATCCGGATACACAAAATAGATGTTGCGGCTCCTCTAGAAATTAATAGTAGATTTAGTGCATGCAATGCTTTGAACTTATACGATATAATACTCCAGATACTCGTCTTTTTCTGCACTACCTTTTCCGACCTCAAATTTAATGAGAACCCAACTCACAGTATCATCGCCTGTCTCCATGGTGAATTCCATGGCATTAGAGTCAATCTCGTCAGAGATGCCAGTCAAAATCATTAATTAGTTTTAAACTACATGTTTCAAGCTGCCCTTGAAGTTCATTGCGAGATCTTTTCGGTAATTTTTTCTTTGTATCTCGTTTCGCTTGATCAAGGACCATTCTTTGTTGAACTGCTTCACTTGTCAGACTTTCTGCAAATTTACGTCGCATCCTGTTTGTTTTATGCGTTTCATTAGTCATTTCTTTCTATTGGTAAAACAGACATAAAAGAAGTTCCAACTTCCTAATGCCTATATTACCGACCCTTTTTTGACGCTCTTTTTATTAATTTTAACACTATCTATTGCGCTTTCCATGCTATTTTCACTATAGTATTTATAGCGTCTGCAGCCTAGATTTTGCTTAGCTCGAACCGTGGCGTAAGCAATTCGTCCCAAATAGTGTAATTATTGAATTCTATATAACAAAAATAATGACACATTTTTAGGGGGAACATTGACACCATGTCAAAGTTAACCTCAAATATCTTTTTATTTTTTTATTTTAAGTAATGCACATAAATCACAAAATTGGCAGATAACATTCGTAATATGTTACAACATCAATTTAGCTTAGGTTTAAACCCCAAAAGCTGAAGTTTTTTCATTCAAACAAAAGTGACTACTACCTCACGCTGCAATCAGTCTTGACGTTCAAAAAAAAACCTATAATAAATATTTATAAACTTCTTACGTCACACCACTAGATGGCGAAACTTGTCTATAATTTATGAGAAGCTAGAAGGAATATTTGAAAATGTGTCAATGTTTCCCTACTGTCAATGTTACCCGTCGTTACCTTATGTAATGTATGAAGTGTGTCGGTAATGTAGTGTGTAACATACATAACAACTACATCCAACTATTCCATATAACGCATATGTAATAGCGTCTAAAGTTATAATTGCAGTTGATGCGGAAACAGTTGCTAAAACCATTGACGAGAATTTGCACAAAATACTTCATTTGGACGACAAGTACAAGGAAATAGTTATTTACGAACCAAGTGCGGGAAGACTATTTTCCCGCATGAGCGCATATTGTAAGCACGAGCGACCGCAGGAAGCGAGTGCTTTTAATTGCGCGAATGCGTGGAAGATGTCTTCACGCAAGTGGTTTGTACAATATTTTTTGTACGAACATTAAATTAAAAAAATATTATTGATTAATGTCATTGGTATCATACCTAACCTAAAATAGATTACCTAATTAATTTAAGCATTTCATGTACGTAACTATTACTAACCTTTCCCTAAAATTAAGTTATTATATTCTTACACATGGCAAAAATGAGGTATTTATTCTTATATTTAAAAATTTATAGTACAATTATTGCGTTTTTTGGTTTAAATACAAACAATTCCGAACTGCCAATATGAATGTCGATGTGGTTCAAATAGATGGCGCTTGAATATTGCTTAAGATGTCGCTTAAAATGTCGTCAAATAGATGGTGCCACAATTTTTTTGGAAGAATTTTTAATTGTTACTCCTATTTCCCCAACTTTTAGTGAAGAATAGTGGAGGGAAGTAGTATTTTAGAGACTAAATTTTATTAAGTACTACCAAGTTAGATTTTTTTTTTTAATGTCCCAAAGTGCCAGTGTTTTTTTAAATTTTTACAGTCGCCTCAACCGGGAAAACGTATTTCCCAGTCGAGCTACACATGCGCCAAATGTCACTTTACAGGCGGTGAGTACAAAAAATACTTTTATTTGTTAGTGACAGTGCCGCATATATGTTAAAAACAGGCAGACTATTAAAGCAAACATATCCTTATATGTTGCCTATTACTTGTGTAGCATATGCTCTCTACAGAATCTGTGAATATATCAGAGACACCTATCCGGAAGTTGATAGACTTGTATTTGTTTTTAAAAAAGTTTTCAGAAAAGCACCAACGAGAGTAGCCCTTTACAGGGAAAAACTTCGATCTTGGTCACTGCCCCCCCTCGCCAGTAATAACTAGATGGGGAAACATGGTTGGAAGCTACTAGTTTTTATGCAGAGAATTTCGATAGTTTACAAAATTTCGTTATATGTTTAAATGACGATGCTCGAAGGATTTTTGAGTGCGAGGAACTAACACAAATCCAAAATTAAAAAAATCAGTTGTTATTCCTTCAGGAACACTTTGGAAATTTGCCTAAACTAACATATTTTGAAAATCGAATTCTAAAATTAAAAGATTAATTAACCACATTAGATGTGGCTATTAATAATTTCAAAAGTATTCCAAGTGACTTCGGATGTGGCCTTCGGCAAAAGTTTGAAGCAGTTTTTAATAGAAATCCAGATTTAATAACATTGCGGCAATTGTGTATGGGGGCAATGACACAAAATCTCTCCGCTAAATACGCTGAAATAAAAGAATATTTCCAGTACGCACCTATAACCAGTTGCGATGTAGAAAGGACGTTTTCTATCTACAAGGATGTACTTCATTCAAAGAGAATAAATCTTACAGAAGAGAACCTTGAGAAAGTATTGCCAGTAAATATTAATACTCCTTTACTCGACTTGAACTACAAAATGAACAAATTTTGTATTTTGTATTTTACAGATCACCACCCACTTGTTATCCAATTATATAAATAAAATTAAACCTTTTTAAAAATACAATATTTTAATAGTGCGCCCATGGGCGATGAGTCATCAACCTTTCGTGTCCGCTCTCTGGTAATGTAACACTTGATATTACCACGTTGCAATTTTGATGTATTTTGGACTTGCTATATCAAGTGTTCCATTACACAAGCTGTATACGGTTTTTTACAATTTATTTCAGAAATTTAAAATGTGCATTTTTCGAAGAAAATTGCTGGTAGGATTTTTTTTAATTGAAAGTTTAAAGACCAGATTTCTTAAAATTTCAATATAGTATACAATAAAAGGCACAAAAATGCAAGAAAACAGGAGATTCCTAAAAAAAAGACATCCTAAAAAAACGCAAAAAGGTCATAATAAGGCAATTTGCCTAATAATCCTAGCTCTACTCATAAAGAACTCTATAAAAAGATTTTAAACGAATTTTCCACAGTGTAAGAAGGGGTAAATTATATGCAGCATTATGGGAACTAGGAGTTAATAATAAACTGATAAATATGATCAAGCTAACGGGTGAAGGGAGAATGATGTGTAAGAATTGGAACAGAGGTAATTTAATACTTTGAGGTAATGGAAGGACTATAACAGGGCTATCTTCGGCATTGTTTAACAATGTGCTTGAACATGCTATGCAAAAAGCGAAAATAAATAAAACAGGACTACTTTATCATAAGCGGCACCAGTGCTTGGCATTTGCGAATGACATTGTTATAAGAACAAGAAGTAAACAGGAGCTGCGAGAAGTATTGTTACGATTGGAAGAAAGTGCAGAGGAAATGGGGCTAGAGGTAAATACCAAGAAGACAAAATATATGACATGAACTAAAAAAGAAAATACTAAAGATAAGGAGTTTAACATGACAACAGCAAGGGTCAAAGTCTACAGCTTTAAAGGGGTGGAGGTCATTTACATATTTGGGAACAGAATTTAAGGAATGTACTTAACATTACAGTCCAGAGGAGCAAAGCTGAGTGTGTATCAGTCAATATTGAGGCCTATAGTATTGTTTGGGAGTGAAACTTGGGCGATGGAAAATAACGAACAAAAAATGCTGGTAATATGGGAAAGAAAATGCCTGCGAAAGACATATAAAGGCAAAAAAAGTTAATGATATATGGCAAAGAAGAACGAACAAGGAATTTCAAATATTGTACAACCAACCAGATATCATAGGAACAGCTAAGGGATATATGTAGATTAAGATGATGAGACACATAGAAAGCATGAACAACGAGATAGTACCTAAATGACTGATGGAAGATGGCACAGGAGGACAAAGGACACGAGGCAGACTCACAATAAGATGGATGGACAAGGTGCTGAAAGATATGAAGTTTTTAAAGATAAACAATTGGAGAGAGAAACCAAGAGACAGAAGAGTGTGGAGAAAAATAACATACCAAGCCAAGCGCCTACTGGGCCTAGAGAGCTAATAATATATAAAAGAAAACGCTTTTTATGGTAATGAAATTTAGTTTATGAAATACCACTTCCCTTATTAAAATTTAGGAAAATAGGGTGTAATACCAAAAAATTCTTCCTACAAATGTGCAAGATGGCGCCATCTATTAGACAACCCCATCAAGCGACACTATAATAACTTAATTTAATGGAAATCTGAGTAAATAGCTAAGTTAATCAACAATATTTCTAATTTAATTTTCGTACAAAAAATATTGTACAAACCACTTGTGTGAATACATCTTAAAATGCGGCCATGCGAGAAATTTTTTTTTCCGGCATTTGGTTCATAAATAACTATCACTCGTGTTTTAACAAGTCGGTGTACAGTACTCACCCATCTTTATTATATATTTGTAAACGCAGTTGTAAATGTACAAAATGAAATGTGGAATAAATGTAATAGCATTAATGTCCAACATAAATTTAAAATTTGGCGTCAAAAAGGGCAAGATTTTATTAAATGGATAATAGAGGAAACAAATTAAAGCTCTAAATTTCGGTGTGTTAGAGAATAAACATATATATATATATATGTTGTCACTGGATTCCGGGTTTTCTTCCGCGTTTCCACTGCTTGGTCTTTGGAAAGACCGATGCTGGTTTCTTGACGACGTTTCGGCAAAATCACACTTGCCATCTTCAGGTCTGCGATAACTGTCTGCTTCTGCTTCTTGTTATTCGTAAACTGTATATATATATATATATATATATATATACCCACTTTCCTTTTAAAATGTATCTACATTTTAATGTTTATTTTTGTTTATTTTATTTAACAGACGTTTTAATACTACACGTGCTTGCTTACCTTCTATAATCAATGTCAAGAAAATCCGTTTTTAAGAAAATCTGAATTTTTTGAATCAAAATCAGCAGCGAAAAATTCCAAGCTATCGCCTTTCAAAGAAAATCCAAACCTATAACTGGCCAACTCTATACAGAACATAATCGAATACCATGGCCGCCGTTTATTAAGTATCTCTGGGCAGCAAATTCCCATACTTCTTACACAAGCAACAGGCATCAAAAAAGGCAAACGACCTCTTCTGGGCAGATTCAGCTCTTTCTCTCTCTCTCTCTCCCCAAATAAAAATCAGAAACTACAAATAAATCATAAGACCCATCATATCTTTTGCAGCTCCCATATAGAACAACACTGCTCCTTCTCACATCCGCAACCTCGAAGTTATTTAAAACGTATCTCTAAGTATGATACTACGCGCTCGCTGGTACATGAGAAACACCCAAACACACGCAGTAGCAGACATCATAACATTAGATATCCACATTAAGGAACTGGCCAAAGCATTCTATGATAAGATGGAAACCCACGAAAATCCCAGCATTTCTGAAACACTTAATTACGACCTTTATACATGCTGGAAATACAAACGCCCCATGCTGGCAATTACCTAAGACACTGAAAGCAGCTTATTAAGCACCCATCCAATAATCAGACAAAATTTATTTAGCGTAGAGGTAAAAAGCGAAAACAAGGAATAAAATCTGTTTGTACGGAATTAGACTATGTAAAAAGATATCTAGTGTGTACCAGAATGATTTGTTTTTATTCCGTCTACCTATGAAAGGTGTCCACAATATTTGGCATTGAGCCAACTGGGCACCAAGGTTCGATGCAATAAATGTTTATATTAAATTCAAAGTATTAGTAACCCTGATGTAAAAACGAAAAAAAAAAAATTGTGGAGCTAGACAATAAAGAATTGTCAGAATATGATTTTGTTACTTGCGCATAGATACAAACTATTGTACTATTTACTATAATTTATTATTAGTAGTATACTATATTTATCTGATGTAAACTAATTTTCGTATTACTATGTACCTATGTATGTATGTATTTTATTAAATATGATTTGTGAATACATATACATTATAAGATGTAATAAAATAATTAATGGTAATGTTTTAAAAAAAAAATACCTACTACTTTTTTATTTTTATTTGGCCGAGAAAGATAACACCATTAATTCAGCACCAGATAACTTTTGGTCCTTGGTGCTCAATTGTGGTGTCCGGTAACGCTATATATTTTTACCTGAGGGTAATAAAGTGCTCGTGGTGTCCGTCGCATTATTTACACATATATTATGTAACGGGCCAAATTATTCAATATGTTTGTTCAAAGATTTTGGAAATTCGCACATTTGTAGTCTTCATAAATTTACTTAGGCTACATAATTTGAGAGGCATTTAGAAAAGAGTGATTTTGGATTAGAGTAGAAGTGTTGGCATCTAAAATACAAAGTAAAAATATTAAAAGCCTAACGGACATATATTCTTTGGTAACTGACAACCAATTCGCCCAGTACAGGACTAATTATAGTATTGACATATGTTCCAAATTACTAATAGCGAAATAACTAAAATGATGAAGTGAAGTAGAAATTTATTTAATAAGTGAAATAAAAATGAATAGAATAAATCCATTCGAAGCTTTTGTACAATAGACGCTGAACGTGACATTTCCAATCTACATTTGTAAATATGATAATGGTGTAATAAAAATAATCTAGGAAAAGTTTAGGACATGGACTGTCTAAGATATGTTAGGAATATCGGAGAGGATATTTGAACAAGATTTACAGCACTTTCTGACAGAAATGTCTTGCCTAACATCTAGGATTATTACGTCTTTTAATAAAAGATATAAAATTACTGACAGAACCAAGAGTAACAAAATTTAATTTACCCATACATTTTAAAAATTCCCCCCAAAATAATAAACTATTTAATGTAATATAAACCGGGATACGTTTGCGTAGCCCTAAGAGATTGCAATCCACTGTAAAATTGCTTATCTCTCTAAAATGCCTTTTAAACAAAGAGAAACGCAATACCGCTATGGAAGAAAAATACTATAGTTGCAGTATACACCACTAACTATGCTTTATTTATTTTATTGGCCCAAACGCTCCAAACGGCGGCGTTCAGGCACGTTCCAAAAATTCATCTTGATCACTTGATGATTCAGATCTATTCGGATAATTAGATGCTTTAAAAATTTGTTTTGTATATCATTAGTATGCAAACTGAGGGTCTGAGATGTATGATGGCGCCATCTTGCGACATAATAAATTCTAGTTGAACAAATTAGATATCTACACAAAGAAAAATACCTAACCTCAAAAGCATACACACATTACTCGCATTACTGCGACTGCGCTGGGAGTGTCAGCCGATTGGGCAGTTAGTTTCACGTCAACCTGAATCAATTTGAAATATAGTCAGCAGAGCAAATTTGCGATTGAATGACATAAATGGTGATGCCTATCTACATGGAAGTTCTATATTTTGAATGTTTGAATACAGAATACAGTATGTTTTAATAGTTGATCCATGACAGGTTAGAAAAAATACATTGTATATAAAGACATTAAAGACGTCTGCTAGCTTTAGTTGAAATACATAAATGCAAAATGCTTATAAGTGTCATTTTAGAAATGTTCAAAAATTCATTCAAGTAGTTAGGAGTGATTTTTAAATGTAAAAATTACTACAAACTAGTTCAATGAATGACATAAATGGTGATACTTATCATAACTGTTGCATGGAAGTTCTATACTTTTGAATGTTTGAATACAATAATAAATACCTAACCTCAAAAGCATACCTACATACTAGGGATGAGCTTAGCAGGAATTTTTTAATAGCTGTGATCACAGTAACAGTGATTTTAAAATATCAGTGAAAATTAAAGGTGATTGTGATCCCGACTTACATCCATATCTAGATATAGGCAATATGCATGCATATTAAAAATATAGTAATAATTCCTATATGCATATGAAATTAAAAACCAGCATAAATAATTAATAAGTAAAAAACACTAATTTTAGTTTCAAAAATATTTAATGTAGACACTACATATGTTTCACCACACTGTGGCTTCATCAGGTGATGAAAATATACAAATTCAATTTCTGTTACAATGTCACTTATAAATACAGAAAATAGATGACACAATTATTGTTGTTAGGTAGGGGTATTCAATTACAGTTTTAAATTTAGTAGGGGGGAGCTATTTAGGTCCAACTGATCGTTTAATATTATACCTATTTTACTAAATTTATTTATTTCTAGACTTTCCAGTAAGTTAAGTTTTTTACTTTTTTCTTGAATATGTAAAATTTCAAATTGTTTGTTAAATTTATGATTCAATTCCAGGCAGTGGTTAGCAAAAGTCGAATCTGTTTTCTTATCGTTATAGCTTCTTTCATGTTCTTTTATCCTGGCTTCAAAAGTCCTCCCTGTCTGTCCGATGTAAACTTTATCACAATCTTCACATGTTAACTTATAAACTCCTGAGTTCGATTTTTTGTTTGTTTTATCTTTCTTATTGTTAAGAGTTCTTTGTATTGAGTTATTCGTTCTGAAAGAGATTGATTCATTGTTCGCTTTCTTAATAATAGTCCCTACTTTATTTGAAATGTTTCCCAAGTATGTGATAAGATTGTAATTAGAAGGTATGGTTTTTGTTTTGGGGTAAATTAAGGAGAGTGTTGTTGACTAGTTGTTTTGATAAAATGCCTTTTATCATGTCCATCGAATACCCATTATTGACCGCTATCGTAAATATTCTATTCTTTTCTAATTCGAAGTTTTCTTGACTCATGGGAATGTTAATTAATTTGTGGATCATGGACTGGTAAGCTGATAATTTGTGAGTCATAGGATGAAAAGATCTTACGTGTATTGTAGTATCTGTCTGTGTCGGTTTATGATAAATTGAAAATTCGTGTTTGTTATTATTGTATGATACAGTTATGTCCAGGAAATTTATGCTTTTATTTACTTCTATTTCCACAGTAAATTTTATGTTAGGGTGAATAGTATTAATGTGGTTGTGTAACGTTTTTAGTTGTCTGTCGGTACCGTTAAAGCAGACTAATATATCGTCGACATACCTGTCCCAATAGATGCAATGTCTGAATAACGGGTGTGTGCTAATGATGTTTTCTAATTCATCCATAAATATTTCTGATAATAGCGGACTTAATGGATTTCCCATAGCTAAACCTTTAGTTTGTTTGTAGCTATGGGAAATCCATTAAGTCCGCTATTATCAGAAATATTTATGGATGAATTAGAAAACATCATTAGCACACCCGTTATTCAGACATTGCATCTATTGGTACAGGTATGTCGACGATGTATTAGTCTGCTTTAACGGTACCGACAGACAACTAAAAACGTTACACAACCACATTAATACTATTCACCCTAACATAAAATTTACTATGGAAATAGAAGTAAATAAAAGCATAAATTTCCTGGACATAACTGTATCACACAATAATAACAAACACGAATTTTCAATTTATCATAAACCGACACAGACAGATACTACAATACACGTAAGATCTTTTCATCCTATGACTCACAAATTATCAGCTTACCAGTCCATGATCCACAAATTAATTAACATTCCCATGAGTCAAGAAAACTTCGAATTAGAAAAGAATAGAATATTTACGATAGCGGTCAATAATGGATATTCGATGGACATGATAAAAGGCATTTTATCAAAACAACTAGTCAACAACACTCTCCTTAATTTACCCCAAAACAAAAACCATACCTTCTAATTACAATCTTATCACATACTTGGGAAACATTTCAAATAAAGTAGGGACTATTCTTAAGAAAGCGAACAATGAATCAATCTCTTTCAGAACGAATAACTCAATACAAAGAACTCTTAACAATAAGAAAGATAAAACAAACAAAAAAATCGAACTCAGGAGTTTATAAGTTAACATGTGAAGATTGTGATAAAGTTTACATCGGACAGACAGGGAGGACTTTTGAAGCCAGGATAAAAGAACATGAAAGAAGCTATAACGATAAGAAAACAGATTCGACTTTTGCTAACCACTGCCTGGAATTGAATCATAAATTTAACAAACAATTTGAAATTATTTTACATATTCAAGAAAAAAGTAAAAAATGAGGTGTGGCCACCACACGACTTTCTTATACGTATGAGCGTTTCTAACTATACGATTTTAAAATTTTTTTATACAAAACTTATTCAAAATCCTATTCTAAATACTTTCATTCTCTTAATAAATCGCTATAGAATGCATACTTTGCAAGATATTATCAAAAAATGAGGTGTGGCCACCACACGACTTTCTTATACGTATGAGCGTTTTAAACTATACAATCTTAAGAATTTTTTTATACAAAACTTATTCAAAATCCTATTCTAAGTACTTTCATTTTCTTAATAAATCGCTATAGAATGCATACTTTGCAAGATATTCGAAAAAAAGTGCTACTCGCTAAAGTAAAAGTGCTACTTCCGGTCCGAATTTTGAAATTTCATGTATACAAAAAATATTGCAAATCCAACTCTAAATACTTTTGTACTCTTGATAAATATATATAGAATGCATAATTTACGACATATTTGCAAAAAATCGCTATTCGGTAAGAGTAAAAGTGTTACTTCCGGTCCGAATTTTGAAATTTTTTTTTATACAAAAGATATTGAAAACTATGTTTTAAATACTTTTATATCCGTAACGTACCTGTCTAAAAAGCTTGACTTGCGAAATATTCGCAAAAAACCGATTTTCGATAAGAGTAAAAGACCTACTTCCGGTAAGAATTTCGAAAAACTTTTTAAATAAAATTGTTCTCAATTTTAATTTTAAGTACATATGAATTCTTTATAAATTTGTTTAAACTTAGTATTTGACGAAATATTGGCAAAATTCGATTATACACGTAAATAAAAAATTTGGAATTGATATCTACAGCGGTTTGACCGCTATCGTGGTCACACACACACACACACACACACAGAGAGAGAGAGAGAGAGAGAGAGAGAGAGAGAGAGAGAGAGAGAGAGAGAGAGATTTTTTAAAAACCACTTTTTTGGTATCAGGGGACTTCAAAACGTGGACATCTGCAAAAATCTCGAGGTCGAAAATTTTAATCATCACAATACTTCCTTATACTACGTATAAGAAAGTAAAAACTTAACTTACTGGAAAGTCTAGAAATAAATAAATTTAGTAAAATAGGTATAATATTAAACGATCAGTTGGACCTAAATAGCTCCCCCCTACTAAATTTAAAACTGTAATTGAATACCCCTACCTAACAACAATAATTGTGTCATCTATTTTCTGTATTTATAAGTGACATTGTAACAGAAATTGAATTTGTATATTTTCATCACCTGATGAAGCCACAGTGTGGGGAAACATATGTAGTGTCTACATTAAATATTTTTGAAACTAAAATTTGTGTTTTTTACTTATTAATTATTAAATGAAGTTTCAACAAGTAACTCTCCAATCAATCAGTTATTTAACCAGCATAAATTTAGATTTAAGTTATTGCTAAATTCAACACACGTATGCGTACCACTAAGATATTGCAATAAACTGTAAAATTGCTTGTCTCATAAAATGATTTTTAAACAAAAACGCAATACCGATATGGAACAAATAAACTATAATAATAGTAGTATACACCAATAATTATGCTTATTTAATTTATTGGCCCAAACGCCGCGCCGTCTGAAGGTCGACGGAGCGTTCAAGCACTTTCCAAAAATTGTTTTAAATGAGTAAAACAGAAGAATTAAAAAACTATACCTTTAAAAATAAATGGTGTTCTATATAACAGCTTACAATGCAAACTGAGAGTCTGAGATGTGTGATAGATATTTACACAAAGAAAAATACCTCAAACGCATACACATTACTCGCATTACTGCCACTGCACTGGGAGTGTCTGCCGATTGGGTAGTTAGTTTCACATCAACCTGAATCAATTTGAAATGTAGTCAGGACAGCAATTTTCATAAAATTACTATTTAAATGAAATATATTTCGAATGATTCGTATTTGGTAGTTTTACAAGTAACTTTTTTAATAGATACTTTTTTAACAGATGATAAATCATACTTCATTTGCTATTTTACTCATAAGAAACAACATAGTATCATGAAATAAACATATTAAAGTAACCAAACATTATTCGAATAACTGAAACTACAAAGATGTCAGATATGCGTTTCTATATATACATGTCAAAAAGTTGCTTGAAAAAACTACCACATACGAATTATTCAGAAACATATTTAAATTTGATTAAGTTTGGCATGAAGCTATTCGTCAAATCGTAAAGCACATCAAAATCGGTAACAACGCTCTTGGCGTTCTACGCAATCGCAGTAATGCAGGTAATGTGCGTAACTATTTTAGCATTACATATGCCTTTGAGGTTAGATGATCACCTTTTTATAGATACCTAATTCTATTCAAAAAGTGTTGTGCCGCTAGATGTCGCCAAAATATATTTCAGACGCAAATTGCTTGATTGTTTGTTTATATCTCACATCGCTTATTTCTACCATTGTGCAGATGTGCAGATTATTGATCGATGCTAGGACACCAATTGATTGTTTTGGTGTCTAAATTTTGGAACGTGCCTGAACGCAGCGTCTGCAGCGTTTGGGCCAATAATATAAATAAAGCATAATTAGCGATGAGCGGGCATATACTGCTAGCAATTTTAGTCGATAGTGTAGTATTGTGCCTCCTCCTCTCTTTGTTATACATCATTTTATATAGTTTTTTTTATGAGATAAGCAATTATGGATGAATGCAATTGCTTATGGCTTCCCAAACGTCTTCGTATTTATATTACATATATTAAATAGTTTGTAAATTAGTATGGAGGGAATGTTTAAATGTACCTATTGGAATATTAAGTTTTAAATCGTTTTTTTATATCAACAATTTTATCTCTTATTACAAGATGTCAGTAAACAATTATACAGAATCGGTGATGTAAATCTTATTATAGGTATATACAGCAAGAGCGCGCGAGGTATGATCACCCGATGGTATACGTAAACTCGCATCTAAACGTGGTCCGATAATACATATTAGAGTTAGGGCACAACATACCAGCATTGCCTGCTCATATTCGAACTCACAGTGATCTGATTATTTTTTCGCAGATTGACAAAAAGAACAAATTAAATTTTCTCTTTAAGTGATGACGATTGCTTAGATAACTAAGTCGATAATAACGCGAAGATTGTAATACTTATAACGTAATTATGATTATCCTTATGAAATTAAATAATAATGTAGTTGTGTAAAAAGTTATAGCAGTACAACTGGGTTTTAGAATGAAATAAAAACAACCCGCCTGAAACATCTGCAGAATAAACTAAGATGTCTAGAGAAAAATAAATAAATAAAAATTTCATGGTAAAAAAAAAAACTATAAATAAGTATAACAGAAATACCATAAAATAACACAAAAACCTACGTGCATTCCTCTTTGCAGCCAGTACGCAACTGATGTAAATATCTATATCTGGCGAACACAGCTGGCGGAGATCAATTTTCCGAATATACGTCCGAAGAATATCGACTGGCATCGGGTGATCATACCCCGCGCGCTCAAGCTGTATATTATGCGTTTCGATATTCTTCACGTATGGAGACCACCGATGTTGAAGACTCTTCCTAGAATTTCTTATTGCAATATTATCATATTTATAAATGTTGATTGGTATGGCACCTCCAGCTGCTATTATGTAATAAAACCTTCGAGTTGATTAGTTTCTATTATAGACATAAATAATATTAATATTAAATACAGTACAGATTGTCTCACAAAGACATAATTTTTTTTATATTCTGTATAAATGTGCTCATACATATATTAGGATATTTAGTAATTAATTGGTTTATGCGGGATTGTACAAATTATGCTCATTTTATATTTTAACCTGCCATATCACACATCATCACAATTACGTTAGGCACTGTAAACAATCCTTATAATTTAATTTGTTTTAAATCAAATCATGGAATATTTACAAAAAATCTGAATAAACCAAGTGATATTGATCATATTGTAACGAAACCAGCAGACATTCGAAATGAGTTTACATTAAATAAAAGAAGCAGACCTCTCGGCGCGATAAAAACGAAATTGTCACACGCACAAAAATAGACCATAAATCATCTCGGCCCGACGTATAAAAACGCTCTTATTTACACACCACCATAAATCAATCTCCACGCTGTACGGCATAGTCCAGCGGAGACAGAATGTCTAGGAATATTCTACAGACATTCGAGAGGGAGATGGAGTTTACGAGAATGCTTCGAGATGTTTTCACATACGTATATAATTACGGGATTAATTGCGGGATGAGTAATTCGGGATAAAGAAGTGGTCTCGTGGGAACAGTGGAAATAAATAAGTAGCCAAACAAATAAATAGTTCTTTAAGTGCCGTGTTATATAAATAGAACTGTTATATAAATATACAGGACGGACACATTAGTAATGGAAATAAATAAATACCTGTGATAATTAAATTGTAGTAGTTTAAGTGTGTTACGTTAGTTTTTATATTTTTATATTGTTAAATAATTTTAAGTATATAAATATACAGACTGTTTTAAATAAATAATTGCACGAGTTGTTTATTGGAACCCGAAAACGCAACAATATTGAGAAAATTACTTTATGGCCTTATTGGCACTGAGTCAGAATTGTGTTTGATCAATCGTCATGATGTCCAATATTCAATTCTATCTGCAAAGTCGCCATATTTTAACTGCAGAAAGCATGCACGAAACATGAATGAACCCTCAACATTCCGCTGTCTGTACTGAGGCTAGATGACATAGAGTGCAAGGAAAGAACCGCTCAAGAGAGACAACAGAGTATCGATAATCAAGATGCAGAGGGATGGAGAGCTTGTGGTGAAAACGGATGAACCACGATCATACTGGGTGAGAACGGAAGATAATGAAAATGATAATTAGAAAGAAATCTAAAGACCTTCAGCCGTTACGATCCACAAGTGAGGAGACACCTGCGGGTCTTGAACAGGGTCTAGGGGTCGCAGGCTCAAGAATCAGAAAACCACCAAATTATCTAAAGGATTATATACTACACTGATTTAATTATGCTATATGAGATATTAGATCAAGAGTATTCTATGCATTTGTTTTGTTATTATTATTGAGATGATACAAGCTCAAATAAAGAAAAGGAGATGTTGTAAGGCTAGATGGGAGAGAGGCTAGCGGTTGTTGTGGGAGTTACCTGTCAATAAACAAACCTACTGTAGTACTTGTGTGTATTATTAAAAAGTTAATATGACAATCTTGAATTATATATAAAACACTGCATCGCCAAAACGCACTCACCAGCCGTCACTGTATAAACCATTGTCAACCGAATCGCTCTAAAAAAATTTTTTCAACATTATTGAGGCAATCTTGATCAACAACTATTAGACAATTTAATTTTGACACTGGAAGAAGATTTCTTCAAGCAGTGATCGCAAACAGAGACAAGGCATTTCAAATGAATTTAACTTTCCAGGTGATAGTAATCATAATGAGAAAATTACTTTATGGCCTGATTCGCATTGAACCAGAACTGAGTTGGATCAATTTAATTGGCTTGAATGATATTTAGCATACAATTCTATCTGCAAAGTTGCCATATTTAAACTGTAGAGAGCATGCACTAGACATTATTGTTAAACCATCAACATTGTTGTCAACCTAAACGCTCTAAGAAGAATTCAATCAATCAAAAATTCAACAATCTTGATCAACAGCTGTTAGACAATTTAATAATTTAATTTTGAGAGTGGCAAGAAAATTCCAGGCAGTGATCGCAAACAGAGACAAAGCATTTCTAATGGACTCATCATTTTATTCAATGCAGAATTTCTGTATTTAGTTTTTATTGATAACCCACAGATATATATATATTTTTATTTGTTTGATTTTTATTCAAATTGTTTCAATATGTATACAACAAATATGTACAAAGCCTATATCCCCAACATTTTCCGATCAGTTAATATAGGATGTCCCAGCTAAGACTTTCGGGTGATACATCTCCATTATTATCAAACGAATTTTTTTGAAATTTAAAATGTAGATACATTATTGAATGAGGATTGTTCTGTTACTTTTGAAATTAGTGAAAGTTAAAAAATGTAATTTTCACTCATCGTTTTTTTTTCAAATTCCACGAAAATATCTTTGGATGGTTAAGCACCAAAAATCAAGCCTTTACAGAAAAAATGAAGTAAAACGAAGTTTTGGTTTCAGAGAAAAATCAAATTATGTTGCTAAAAATGTAATTTAATTTAATTATTAAGACAATTACTGCATAGAGAAATTTGAGAACAATTGAATAACGTTGCCGGAATTTAATTTGCACATCCCACATAATTTTTGAAAAAGTCAAATGTCATTGTTGACAGTTCAGTAGAAAGTGTTAATTTCGATTTTTTGTTTTCCCTTTCAAATAAAAATGGCTGAATTGTCTATGTATCTCAAAAAAGAGATCATTTTCGCTTATGCTGAATGTCACAAGGACTTAAACGAAACCGTAAGAGTTCTTGTCGAACGTCACCCGAACGAAGGCCTTTCAAAATTTAAAGTCAAAAGAATAATAAATTTATTTGAAGACACAGAAAGTGTGAGCGAATTAAAGCGTGTAAGGGAAAAACCAGTCATTGGGAATCAAGAAATAGTGGGTGTTGTAGTGGAGGCATTCGAACAAAATCCAACAAGAAGTGTACGAAAGAGAAATATTTCGTACACTTCTATATATATGACCCGAAAGTCTTAGATGGGACACCCGGTATAACTGGCAATATAGTCTTCATAGATTTCTAAAAAAGCAAAGGAACAGGGAAACACCCATAAAAAATAATAACAGAATTATAACAAGCAGCAGAATATCTAATACAAAAATGCATTTCGCTAAGAAATTTTATGCTATCACTATAATTTTTACTTGAAGTGAAGCACTGTGTGTATGTTTGTACATATTAAAAAATGAGGTGTGGCCACCACACGACTTTCTCATACGTATGAGCGTTTCAAACTATATAATTTTAAGAATTTTTTTATACAAAAATTATTCAAAATCCTATTCTAAGTACTTCTATTCTCTTAATAAATCTCTATAGAATGCATATTTTGCAAGATATTATCAAGAAAGTGTTACTCGCTAAGAGTAAAAGTGCTACTTCCGGTCCGAATTTTGAAATTTCATATGTACAAAAAATATTGCAAATCCAGTTCTAAATACTTCTGTACTCTTGATAAATATATATAGAATGCATAACTTACGACATATTTGCAAAAAATTGCTGTTCGATAAGAGTAAAAGTGGTACTTCCGGTCTGAATTTTGAATTTTTTTTTATACAAAAGATATTGAAAATTATGTTTTAAATACTTTTATACTCGTAACGTACTTGTCTAAAAAGCATGACTTGCGAAATATTCGCAAAATTTGGAATTGATAGCTATAGCGGTTTGACCGCTATCGTCGTCACAGACACACAGACATTTTTTAAAACCCACTTTTTCGGTATCAGGGGAATTCAAAACGTGGACATCTGCAAAGATCTCGAGGTCGAAAATTTTCATCATCACAATACTTCCTTATACTACGTATAAGAAAGTAAAAAATGAGGTGTGGCCACCACACGACTTTCTTATACGTATGAAAGTGTTACTTTCGGTCCGAATTTTGAAATTTCATTTATACAAAAAATATTCCAAATCCAACGCTAAATACTTTTGTACTCTTCATAAATATATATAGAATGCATAACTTACGACATATTTGCAAAAAATCGTTATTCGATAAGAGTAAAAGTGGTACTTCCGGTCTGAATTTTGAAATTTTTTTTATATAAAAGATATTGAAAATTATGTTATAAATACTTTTATACTCGTAACGTACTTGTCTAAAAAGCATGACTTGCGAGATATTCGCAAAAAACTGATTTTCGATAAGAGTAAAAGACCTACTTCCGGTTGGAATTTCTAAAAACTTTTTTAAGACATTTTGTTTCAAACTTAATTCTAAGTACATATAAATTCTTTATAAATTTGTTTAAACTTAGTAATTGACGAAATATTTGCAAATTTTGATTTTTTCACTGAAGTAAACTACTATTTCCGGTCTGCCGATTTTGCTCAAAATCTAATCAGTTCTCAAGAGGGAGATTATATTCGTAAATATAAAATTTGGAATTGATACCTATAGCGGTTTGACCGCTATCGTGGTCACACACACACAGAGAGAGAGAGAGAGAGAGAGAGAGAGACATTTTTTAAAAACCACTTTTTCGGTATCAGGGGACATCAAAACATGGACATCAGCAAAAATCTCGAGGTCGAAAATTTTCATCATCACAATACTTCCTTATACAACGTATGAGAAAGTAAAAAATGAGGTGTGGCCACCACACGACTTTCTTATACGTATGAAAGTGTTACTTCCGGTCCGAATTTTGAAATTTCATTTATACAAAAAATATTCCAAATCCAACTCTAAATACTTTTGTACTCTTCATAAATATATATAGAATGCATAATTTACGACATATTTGCAAAAAATCGCTATTCGATAAGAGTAAAAGTGGCACTTCCGGTCTGAATTTTGAAATTTTTTTTATACAAAAGATATTTAAAAGTATGTTCTAAATACTTTTATACTCGTAATGTACCTGCCTAGAAAGCATGACTTGCGAGATATTCGCAAAAAACTGATTTTCGATAAGAGTAAAAGAACTACTTCCGGTAGGAATTTCGAAAAACTTTATTAAAACAATTTTTCTCATATTTAATTTTGAGTACATTTGAATTCTTTATAAATTTGTTTAAACTTAGTAATTGACGAAATATTTGCAAAATTCGATTTTTTCACTGAAGTAAACTACTACTTCCGGTCTGCCGATTTTGCTCAAAATCTAATCAGTTCTCAAGAGGGAGATTATATTCGTAAATACAAAATTTGGAATTGATATCTACAGCGGTTTGACCGCTATCGTGGTCACACACACACAGACACACACAGACACACACACAGACAGAGAGACACACAGACACACAGACATTTTTTAAAAAACACTTTTTTGGTATCAGGGGACCTCAAAACGTGGACATCTGCAAAAATCTCGTGGAGCTAAATACTAGTAATTATTTTTGAGAATATCGGTTTGTTAGAGGTAAATTATAAATTTGATATAAAATAACTTAAAGTTTCTTAATTTTCAATTAAAACATTAATGTTAGCTAGAAAAGCTTACTATAAGAAAGTAAATGTATTTAATGCAAAACAAACGTTATAGTTACCAGATAATTTAGTAATGACCTTGTGTAAAACCAATTTAGAAACTGTTCACTGTGCGTGTGGTAGATTACAATAATTACGGAATTTTGTCGTTTGAGTGCACTCAAATCTGGTAGATTATGTAATAAAAATATTTTCCTTAATTGATGTTGCAGACACTTTTTTAATTGTCGAGAATAATACACTTGACTATATTTCACACAGTTTTATTAGAATTATCTAACATATGCTTCAGCTGTTATGCCATTATCAAAGAGTTACTTATCTAAACTAACCTAAAGTATAGTTCGTTTCAAGAAATATGAGCGACTTGTATAAGGTGATAATCCGGATTAAAGAGAAACCCTTTCCTCGAGCTGCTTTCTAATTATCTGTAGACCGTACCTGATATTTTTCAAGTGCTTCTTAATTACCCGCTGCAGCTCGAGGAAAGGGTTTCTCTTTAATCCGGATTATCACCTTATACAAGTCGCTCATATTTCTTGAAACGAATTATAAGTAAGGGTACAACTTATATACCTACCTAGCTCTTAATGATATCAGGTGGTGGCTAATGGATATTTATAATTGTGTCTATAAAGGGAGTATTTAAGAAATCTAACTGTGAGATGGTAATTACCAAATTTTGTTTCTGAGCTATTTTAATTTCAAATATTTCTAGCAACTTTGCCCTATATTATATAGCTTCACAATTTTGGCATTTGATGGAGTATATTCCTGATTTCTCTAGTTTATTTGGTTTGTCTTTGATGATATTTAACATTGTAGCTAATTTTGTCTTATTGATCCATACAATATTAATATCTAGCTTTCTCAGTATTTTATTTATTTTGTTTGTGAGAGGGGGGATATAAGTAATCACAAACCAAGTATTTTTATTTAATTCTTTTATTTCCGGATATAAATATTTTTTAATGTTCTTTCGTTCTTTATGTTTTATTATATTATCTATAATACTGGGACTATATCCATTATTTTCTGCTATTTTTTTACTAGTGTTTATTTCCCATTAAAGGACTCAGTATTTAATGGTATGTGTAATGCTCTATGTACATACATAACTATGGAATGTTGACATTTTTATTTGGAAGGATTGTTTTGCATACGCGTGTAGTATATTATCTGAAAATGTTGGTTTTCTATAAGTACATTTTATATGTTATATTATTAGCGTTTTTGTATATGGTAATATCTAAGATATTTAATTTGTTGTTTTCTTCTTTTTCTATTGTAAATTGTATCCTGGAGTTTAGTGAATTAAGTCATTTTAAGAATTCTGTTAATTGTCTATCTGCACCTGCCCAAATGCATAACATGTCATCAACGTACCTTGCCCAATAATGTATTTGTTTTGTTAATGTATTGTTAATCCTGAATAACCTTTCTTCTTCAAAGTGATTCATATGAATATTTGCTAATAATGGGCTTAGTGGGTTTCCCATGGGTAATCCATCCACTTGTGTATATATTTCGCTGTTAAATCTAAAGTAATTTTTTTGCAGACAAATCTTTAATGAGTCTATTATCTGTGTTTTCTCGGTATTATCTACAATATTGTCATTGATTTGTTTATGTATTATGTCTTTTATTTATTGTATTGGTATCGATGTACCTAAATAGGTTTTTAATATCGAACAATATTAATTTAGCGTTATCTGGTAATGTGATTTTGTTTAATTTTTTAGTTAATTCGATTGTATTTTTTATTGAATAATTTGACTTAAAGTTGATTTTTTCCGGTAATGTTTTACTTAAATACTTACAAAGCTTATTGGCGGGTGCATTTACATAATGAGACCATTAGTATGGTCTCATTATTGGGATGTTATTTTTGTGCAATTTCGGTTGGCCATAAAGTCTTGGGGTACTGGCGGGGTTCATTATTGTTAGGTTTTTTTTGTTTTTTAGATTATTATAATTGTTTATAAGCTTTTTTATTTTGGTTTGATAGCAATTAGTGGGGTCATTTTTTAATTTTTTAAATTCATTAGTGTTTAATAATTCATAGATTTTATCATTGTATATTGTTCTTTATAATAATGTGACTGTATTTCCTTTGTCTGCTTTTGTGATTAGTAGATTGTTATCATTTAATTTCTTTCTTATCGTTTTTATGTTTTGCTTTTCACACGTAACTTTAGAATTGTTATATAATTTTTTATATTCTGTTCCTATTATTTTCTTTATTTGTTCTTTTTCTAAGTTATTCTTCTATCACGGCTTAAAATTACTTAATTCACTAAAATAAATAAAATATTGAGAAAGCTAGATATTAACATAGTATGGCTCAATAAGACATACGGTACAATGTTAAATAACATCAAAAACAAAATTTGGTAGTTACTAACTCACAGTTAGATTTCTTAAATACTCCCTTTATAGACACAATTGTAAATATCCATTAGCCACCACCCGAGATAAATAAACAGATATACATGGGTGTTTGTAGTAAATCTTACAGTGTCTTCAATATTTTGTAAATGTTACATAAATTCATTTTTAAATTCACAAAAGAACATTAATAAAAATGTAATCAAATCAAAAACGGCGACTTCAAGAAAAGGATGCTAGAGCTACTTAATATTTTTTATTAAAATTTTTGAATGTTATCATCAAAGAATATCTTTCTTATTTTCTACTAAAGTTGGAAAAATCCTTATAGATAAAATAGCAAATGATTTATGTAATATGTATACGTACGTATCAAGAAGAACTTTATAAATTAGCAAATATGAATCTATCAAAGACGTATTTCTTGTAAGTAGTAATTTTATTAAATTTTACCGCCAAATTAATAGTCCAATCAGAAGATATATCAGGATCGGTAAAGACGTTCTCAGCATTCTAAGCCGCCTCAGTAATGTCATTATGGTTTTGAGGTTAAGTGCTCATCTTTTGTACGTATCTGATCCATAAATTATTTTATTATAGCTTATATATTGCCCAGTGTTGTTTGAGTTGAATTACAATTACACACATGGAGAATGGAGAGTTTTGGTAATGTCATATTAATTACACAATACTATTGTATGCTTTCGATGTAAAATAGCAAAGAAGCGAAGTATGTTTTATCTGTTACGTGAGTATCAAGAAATTACTTCATTAAACACCATATAAGAATTTTGCAAAAGCATATTTCATTTAAATAGTGATTTTATCAAATTAATTCTGCCTGCTACATTTAAAATTGATTAACTTTGGCGTGAAAATATTCGTCCAATCGTAAGGCGTATCAAGTGCTCTACGCAGCCGCAGAAATGCTTTTAAGGTTAGGTACTTACATTTTTGTAGATATCTAATTTTGTTTTACCAGAAACTGTTGTGTCGTTAGATGTCGACAAAATATAACTCAGATGCAATATTCATCGTAATCTCTTTATAACCTACATCATTTAGTTTAATAGTCACATATAATTTACAATATGTCTAATTGTGTTAAAGAGATTCGTTCCTTTGCATCCTCATATTATGCAAGGGATAGAATGGCTTTGTGATTAATATACAATGACATATACCCACGGTACAAATAATACTTGTATCAAATTTTTGGAAAGGGTTCGAACGCTGTTTTCAGCGTTTGGGCCAATAATATAAATAAAACATAATTAGTGGCATATACCACCACGAGAAATTTTTCTCATAATTGTACAATGACTATAGGTGATTGTAATTGCTTAAGTGTACGCAAAAGTTCGGTTTTATATTCTAATTATTCTATTAAATTAAATAGTTTCTAATTAATTTGTAGGGAGGGAATTCTTAAAATGTATGTATTAAATTATGTCGCGTTTATTTTTATGTATAATGTTATTTCTGTATATTATAGGTACCAAAGCTTCCTGCCGTCCCTAGATGTCATTTTTGATTTTAGTATATATGTAATTATGTCGCTTGCGATGTTCGTTATTATGAAGACCACCGATGGTCTAAACGGTCTGAACTCTGTATTGAAGTTCTTATTGCAACATTATTCAATTTACAAATGATTATTGGTGCTTCACTTCGAACTGCTATCGGATAAAATCTTCGAAATGATTACTTCTTATTATAAATATTATATTCATTTAGCTACAGTGCAGCGTTTGCATAAATATATTACATTTTTAGTAACTTGACTTAGGATTTTATTTAATTCGCTATTAATATTTTCGAACTTATGTCAACACTAATTAGTCCTGTAGTGTGCAAATTGTTTCTAAACCATTCAAGAACATACGAGAGTGTTTAAAAAAGAGCTAAACTTTTGGTATTCCTTTAATATTTTATAGATTATGTTTTAAATATTATTAATAACAAATATAAAAATGAAAAAAATTAATTAATTTTAGGTGACAGGTGCTGGTCATGGTATTGGAAAGGAATTGGCTCTTCAGTACGCCGCATTAGGAGCCACTGTAATTGCTTGGGATATAAATGAAGAAAATAATTCAGAAACTGTGAAGCAAATCAGTAAAAATGGATATCCAAAAGCGTTTGGATATGTGTACGTAATTCCTTATATTTATTTTTAGATATATAGGTAGTCAATTCTTTTCCTAGTGGTAATAAACATTTACGTTTTAATTATTATTACATTGATTAACAACAATAATAACAACTCATGCATCATCATCTACTAAGAGTTTGAAGCCAATTACTTGCAGTGTTATCAACCATGGGGTGCTTATATTCTACTGTTAGTATTATTTTCCTGGCACTAACTGAGATTAAGCCTAATTGTGATACTTGATATTGTAGAAAGGGAAAATGAAGACATTTTAAACATGATCAAACTTGACAGGTTTTTATTAGATATGAATATTATTGAAATCTCTGAAAACTTGTCAAGTTTGATCTGGAGGTTTTTCAATTTACGCAGAATTTTCTGTGCATATCAGGACAATACAAATAACGCGTAGGCAAGTAACTTGGCATACTTTCTATATTTTAGTTATTTTTAAGATAACAACACATGTCTGTAAGAATTTCACCTGCTTTTTTAACATTTATGTTTTTGGTGGGATTAATACAACACGCTTTTGCGAACCTGTTTCACCTTCAAAGATAGAAATAATTACTCTGAATAATACAAAAACGAGTATTAACAGAAATTATTGGACGGTTGACTGATATATTATTATCAACATGTGCTAGTTAGAGGGAATATTTCGTAATGAATTAAAAATGGCTAAAGTTGTTTAAATACAAAAGAAATGTTTTAAGATATCCATGGAAAACTATCGGCCTATATCGATTTTACATGTAATATCCACAATATTCAAGACAGCAATCAAAATTAGAATATTACCCTTTTTCGAAAAACAACCACATCCTCATGTTACATAGGAATAAGAGTGTGGCCCATGGGTTACTACGATCATATCTCCAAGATCGGCGACAAACACTATGGTGGCAAAACAACACTTCCAAATTGCGGGAACTAACTTGTGGTAATGCCCTAGGGCTCAATACCTGGATCAATATTATTTATATAAATGATTTACTACGTACCCTAACCTGTGACACCTACCTGCTTTTATGCTGATGATACATATTTACTGATAAAGGGAAATACGAGCAGCCTAAATGACAAAAAAGAAACTTAAATGCAGAAAGTAAAAACCTGGTTTTCCAATAATAAATTAATATTAAATAACGTTTAGACAAATGTTTTTATATCTCGACGCGTCAATATCAAAGTGGAGACAGAGCCAGATTTTTGGGGCTACACATGAAAGAAACTACCCAGACTAAAGTAGACTGATCACATAAATATACTGTGTAATATATTGAGCACAGCAATCTATACAAGTAGACAAAAGAGGAACGTTGTTTCCATCCAAGCTGTTAACTTAGCTTATTTTTCAAATTTTCACAATTTAGCATCCCACGGCATAATCATATGAGGAAGTTGTTCAGGAATCCAAAGTATTTTACTACTGCAGAAGAATGCTGTTAGAGTGTTGTGTAGCCTGCAGTATAGAGATAGTTGTAGAAACTACTTTAAAGCTGAGCGCACTGGTTTGAAAAACCTCAATGTTTCATGAATACGGCTCAAAGACCTAAAGGCTCTACATTCATCATGCCAATGAAATAAAAACTTTAAATATCAACTGATTTTTTTGTCCAGTCGCTGGGTAGTTATAATTGGTGTTGCCTTGCAAAATGTCAGGTAGAATTGTATATTGAGTAGAAGTAAGAAAAATATGAGTTTTTGATCTTCCCCCTCATCGGGGGATTTTTTTGTAGCCAAAAAAACACGAAGGTTTTGGACTTTTTCAGTATAACTGTTTGTGGTTGATTGCAGAAGAAATTACTCCATTATCACTTTTAAAGGAGACATAATTTCCTACAACTCTTGTCTGAAATATTTTTTTCTAAACCGAATATTAAGCATGACCATGCTTGTAGCGTTGTGCAATATTTTTTATATTTGCCAAAATGTACCAAAGACGCGGACGGGTTAATCGTCACCACAGTTGTTTCACAAGCTTCAGATTATGACAATGTTGTAATTGTAAGTGTGGACATTGATGTTCTGGTTGTGCTCATTGGGCTAACGTGTTCTTCCAAACGTAAGAATATATTCTACGTTGGCCTTTTTTGGTAATTGATAATCGAAATTGTGCCCTCTACTGAAGAAATATGCTGTAAAATTCATAAACTCAGAAGCCTCTCCAGACGCTATAACGATATTTTATCCTTGAATTGTATGGCCGTGAAATGGCATTGAACAAATCTGGACAAACTGAAATACCTACTGTTCGCAAAATCAGTCTCAAAAAGTAAATTTAGTCTTGCAAAACTGGCACCTACAGAAGATGCAACAAGGTTTCATGCATTTCGAAGTCATCACCAGATACAAAGTTGGTTGGTCACAACAAAAATCCACTTGAATGAGGACGGAAACAAACTTCTTCCGGTCTGAGTCCAATTATGATAACCAAAGACTCGAGCCTCAATCGCTGCTAATGTTTGCTTCCTGCAAAAAAAGTTACACTGGAGCTTGTAGCTGACGAAAAGCAGGCCTGCATTGCTGAATCATATTGTAACCAGGCAGTGTTTTCTACCTAAACAGCGCAAAGTCGGAGGACAGTTATGACGGGCCATAACCATCAAAACACCAAATATTGTAAATACATAATTTCTATCAGTTTATTATTTTTGGCAATAAGTTTTTGAATATTTATTTTTTTGTTTAAATAAGTAAGTACGTAGAATTTATATCTGTTCTTGTTATTTGTTATTATAACATCTATTAAGTTTTTCTTATTAAAAATAAAATTTTTGAAATTTCGCAACCATTGCTTGCACCTTTTTTTATTGCGCAACTTTCAGAATCAATATCTCGCCTAATATTATTGGGTTTAAGAAAAACTGTTTCAGACAAAAGTAGTAGGAAATTTTGTTTGCTTTAAAAGTGACACTAAAATTATTTTCTCTATGATCAACCAAAAAAGTTATACCGAAAAAACTGGGAAAAGTCCGGAATTTTTGTGGTTTTTTGGCTACAAAAAATTCTCCCGAGGAGGGGGTAGGTCGAAAACGCATATCTTTCTTACATCTACTATTACATACAAGATAAAAAATAAAATCTTAAAAACTACCCAGCGACTGAACTATTTCCAGAAAGTGCTTTTACATTCTTTTTATAGAGTTATCGAGCATCTCAAATATATTTTTTAATGTAACTTTGCTTTTGATTTTCATGTTAGTAACTTGTTTTGGTTTTATGTTGTTTGTCATTTTCTTAAACGTAGACTTCTTATATAATATTTTTCTGATTTTATCATACTAATGGTTTGTTGCCTTGTTTCTTTATGTACTTTTCAGTATGTCCATGTAATAACGTGTAATATCATGTATATTATTATTAAAAATAAAGACTGAGTACTGAAATATATAAGACTACCTTAGTTTGATATTTAGTTTAGAATAATAAACAAGTACTTACTATTTTAGATGTGACGTTTCCAATAGAGACAAGGTTTTTGAGACAGTTGAAAAAGTAAAAAGAGATGTTGGTAACATCACAATTATAGTCAACAATGCAGGTATTATGCCAACCCATAGTTTATTAGCACATACACAAGAAGAAATTGAACGAATCTTCAAAATTAACGTTTTGGCACATTTTTGGGTAAGATATAAATATTGTATTATATTCTAAATTAAATTTGTCTTAATTTTAGGTTATTCAAGCTATTTTGCCAAGCATGCTTGAAAACAATTATGGACACGTCATGTCCATATCTTCCTGTGCAGGCATTGTTGGTATAGAAAATCTCGTACCGTATTGTGGTTCAAAATTTGCAGTCAGAGGCTACATGGAGGCTTTGCAAAGCGAACTACGACTAAGCAAGCCGAATTGTCAAATCAATTTTACTACTATATGCCCATATATGGTTGATACTGGACTTTGCAAAAGACCTCGAGTAAGATTCGCTGGTTCCATGAATATGATCCCTCCAGCAGTTGTAGCGAAAAAAGCAATCGATGCTCAAAGACGGAATATAAGAGAAATAACAATACCCGAATATTACTGGTACATGAATAATATAATTCGTCTTGGTTCTGCTCGAGCTGCTTTGAAACTGAAGGATTTTATTGGTGTTGGTTTAGAATCGGATTTGTAACTGTTTTTAATAAATGTTATATTGATATGAAATATTTTCTGCCTAAACCTAATTTAAAACATTTTGAATTAATATGAATATCCATAATATATGAACTATTCAGAAAATCCATTATTTAATTTCTATTACTAGAATTAATGCTAATTTGCTAGAATATTGTAAAGCTTTTTAAAAGAGATTACAACAAATTCAAATTTTACAGTAAAGTTTCTGCTAGAGTAGTGAATTTCTTATCAAAGTAAATAAATAAGTAAATATGATAATAGCAAATTATACACATCAGAAGTCTTGGACCTCCTTTATTTAAAAGAATTGAATGGTGTATATAGTTCTTTCTGAGTACTAATAAAAGTAGGCACATTGCATGGGAAACATAAAACAGCATTGACGTTTGATGATAACAGACGGGTTATTTATAGTCAATTGTTGAAGAAAACTGTCAGTTTTGTCGCATTGGTAGTCAAACGAGTACCTCATCTTAGCTCAAGAGTAATGAAGCATTTCTACTTTCCATTGCCAGAACAAATATTTTACTGAAGATGGTGCATTCTGCCAAAGATTTTAATAAGAAAGGAGAAAGAAGAAGAATGGGGGGCTTTGAAATTTTCGTCTTCAATAGAACAAGAATTATTAACTTGCATGATGCTGGACATTCAAATCATCAAATATCTGCGATGTTAAATAGAGCCTGTGTTGTACTCATAGTGCATAGATATGTAATTACTGATTCTGTGGAAAGAAGACCACGTTCTGGGAGACCCCCAGTGTCGAATGAAAAGGAGGGTCGATACTTGGTTCAATAAACGCGGAGGCATCGAAATGCTTCAGCTTCAGCCCTAAGAGCTTATTTCCAAGGTCCGTTTTGTCGTGTTATTTCAACCTCTATCATTCGAAGAAGTAAGTGCTAGAGGACCTTTAAGAGTACCCACTCTACTTGCACGACTCCGAGCTGCCCGTTACCATTGAGTGCGGGAGCGCAGGGGTTGGCTTTTACGGCAATGGTTCTTATTTACCGATGAGACCAGAATTGAATTGGTGAGCGATGGTCGTAGGGAACAGGTCTGGAGGGCACCAGGTCGTCAAGAGTGATTAAATTTGCCCCGTGAAGTTGTTCCTTACGAAGGGGCAGAGTCATGTTTTGGGGTGGTATAATGCTTAACCGCCGTACCGCGTTGATTCCTATTCAGCAGAACATGACATGTGCAGTTTACATTGAAAACTTTATTAAGTCCATTATTTATCCATTACGCAATGAACTGGGTCAAAATTTCATCTTCATGTATGACAATGCCAGACCACATCGTGCAATAATTAAGGGTTTGGGAGGCACTTGAAGAAGGACATATCACCAGATTGGATTGGCCAGCACAATCCCCCGATATTAACCCAATAGAACATATGTGGGATTTTGTTAGTAGAGCCATTCGCAATCGGATTAACCCACCCCACACCGCGGAAGAAATAACCACAGCGGCTATAGAAGAATGGAACAATATTCCGCAAGAAATCATAATTTCATTGATTATTTCAATGGATAGACGTGTCAATGGGTTAGTAAGAATCAGAGGAGGGTATACTGATGACTATTGAATATTGTTTAGTGTGACTCATACCATTGTTTCATATTTTCTTGTGTATTAATTTTTTTAAGTTTTACTTTTTCCTTCATCTTTTAATGTCTACGTTGATCAACAATTATCATTATCAAATTTTAACATGTTTGCAATATAATATTTTTATTGTTCTTAATAACACACTATGATCATAATCCTCGGGGTCCAACAGTTTTGATGTTGTGAACTTTTTTCATTATTTGAGCTTGATGGGAGAAATTACTATAATAATATGAGAAAAGTAAATAAAATAATTGAACTATTTGTTTCTCTCTCTGCATTAAATAGATTTAATCGTTTGTAAAAATAGAGGTAGGTAATTATTATTTGACTCTGCATAACATTGCTTTACAAAGTATATATTTATTTGGGCCCTTTGTAAATACATAAACTTAATCAAATCGTGATGACTAAAATGTAATAAATAATAACTAGGAATCGGCAGTCAAGGGTAGAATTTATATGTTATATTTATAACATATAAATATTCAGTATGTACCTATCTATTTTAAATCTCATTGCAAAATACTCGTAATTTCCAAACGTTACGGAAGATGTTCCTTGTTACCATTATGAATTATCTATTTTGTAAGCAATATATAATTTAATATTTAATTTACTGTCAGTAAAGGCACAGGTAAAGGATATGAAGAAGTAGGTAGGTACTTGTCAGTATCTATATGATTAAAAATATAACAAAAATGAATAAAATACTATTGCAATTACTCCTTTATTTCAAAATTTACTTTAATTGCCATATATTTCGTAAAATCTAGTCCTATTTCTCCATATATCCTTCAATAAAGTACTGGTTAACCTTGAGCGCATAGAAATTAACTCAAATTGGCCAAGAATAATTTATGCCACAATTCAGTAAAGTATTATGTTTGCAGCAATGACTATCTACGGAAAATTAGTAGAAATAATTATAGGTGGTTATTAATATTAATTTATTGCAATTATTCCTAAAATCGTCATTAAATTATGTTATTTTGAATTTCATTTAATGCTTTAAACATGAATAGTACTGTACTGATAAAGTTTATTACTTCTTTGGATGCAAGTTAAAATTCAAAATGCCTGTGTTTTCGCGCCTCCAATATTTGAAGCATGTTTATCATGCTATGAGGTTAAGTTTGTGTTTAGAATTAATAAAGTAAGCTCTGTGATATAAGGTAATTCGATACTCGAATATACTGTTTTTGCTTTGTTATAATATAATAATTATTGATTTTACACTCTGTAAGTTCTAAATAATCAAGCTTTTATCATTTTCTAGGTAACTTCTATTATGTAGTATGACCCTTTAATAAAACCACCTAATTACTGTTAAAATAAGTTATTACACATGGCGTGTGATCCAGACGAAAATATTAATAACCCCTCCGCTATAGACAATGAGGATTTTAATACCGAATATTACGAAGATGCTGTTAGTTTACAGGTATTGTATTTTATAGGTTAGAATTTACATGTTCATATTGAGGTCTATTTTTAATTAACTTAGAATTCTGAATGCCTTTATTGCAATGGATTTTATGGCCCATGTTATGAAGAAGCGGTTTGTCCAACATGTCACGCCTTTTTATATCCAAATATCTCACCTGACCCGGAATGTGCAACAATAATCACTAGTGTACGTATTTAATGTAGACATTTTGAAGTTAACAATATATGTATTGTAGTTATACATTGTTTTAAGGCCTTTCTGTTAGATGTTCTTCATATTCAATTTAAAAGTAATTCAATATACTAACAAAACAAATATCATGCATGTTCGTGGAAATTTCATATAGTCATTTAACAAGAATATAACTTTATAATATTAACTTTTTATTGGTATTAATTGTTATTTAATTTTCATGTATGTAATAATCCTATCACTAGTATTGTTTATTTTAATTGTTATTAATTTTGAAGTGATCAATTTTATTATAATTATATTGAAATCTTTTGCATGTAAATACACATGCTTTTTGAGAGCATAAAAAATTGTGTATTATATGTAATACTGATATATTGTATTTACAGCTTTTAAAATTAAATTGTTATGAAAATATTATTTGTGTTATTTTAGAAATATTTCGAAGTGCTCATTATTATATTTATTGCTTTTACTATATTTTCATGTAGTAATTATGTATGTACGTATAAGAATATTTCTGTGGACAAGTTTTACTCATCGTAAGAAATTGTGAAATGATAATTTATTCCATGTAAATTTGGTTGTCTATAGAAGGGAATTTTTTACTATTGATTGTATCTAGTTTTAAATTATATTAATTTATGTATATAATTTTTTACTCTCCAACTTTAAATATATTTGTATAATAAAATAAAAGATAATTTCCAATATTTATGATATTACAATTTAACAATAATTTAATTTTATAGTTAAAATCTAAAAACTAAAGCTGGAAGCACACCAATTATAACAAAATAATTTGCAAGTCAAACAAATGTTAGAAGTTCATCACAGTGCTTGGTAAAGATTTTATAAAATTTTTTTGGACAACTTGTTAAATAATAAATGTACTTGCCACTGATTATAAATGTCAGAATAATGTATGATTAAATTTTAGAGACATTTTGTTAAGTTTTGTGCAACAACCTAATAATTTATTTAATGTGTGTGTCCAGCCTTAGTACAGTGTATTTAACTGATTAACCAATAGGCATTAGCATTATATTGGTAACCAATTTTACGTTTTACAATTTCTGCCCCTGCTTGAATTTAATATAATTTTCAAATATGACATTAAAATCCCATAAGCGCAGACTGAAATTATTTATATTAATGACTTTGACAATTATCGACTCTAACGTAATGTGAATTTAAAATTATTAATGTTAGAGTTGCACATATGCATTATTATGTGGATGTAAAATGATGTTCCTGTTGTGAATTAAATGGTTAGGCACGACTGTGGCGGTAGAACAAATAGAGGAAGACATCCGTTATATGTTTAAAACTGAAAATGGGATTTTAATGTCAAATTTGACAATTACGTTGAATTCATACAGGGGCAGAAATTCTAAAACGTTAAATTCCCTAAAATGCAAATGACCCAAATACCCCAATAAATTAATTAAATAGATTCATTTATTAGACATGTAAACATTGAACAAAAAGGTTTTGAGAACTAGATACTGGTTTCTAGCCATTTAGTTGGTAAAGGAGTCAAGAAAGGATTTTCAAATACAAAATTTTAACTGATCTAAAGTTGTTTTTCTAAGGTTAAATTTTTAAGTATTAAATTTTGCTGTTGCTTCTAGCAAAAAAAGCAATAATTCTCAAAAATCTAAAATACATGATTATTTCAATATCTTTCGTGTACTATTTATATTTGCGTCTTATCAAAAAACTCATTCAAAATTAATTTTTCATGTTATTGAATAATTAAGTATGAATATGAGAAATGGTAGACAGGCTAACTAATTTGATTAGTATCATTAACAGTAGTATGTTTGCTAATAGCATATTTATAGATTAGTACTAATTATTCTAATTTATTTCAAGGTGTGAAACATAAAATTAAATGGCTATTACATTCTTTATTCTGAAATTGGCCTTTTTTTCTTTACACAAACCAAACAAAATGTCTGTAAACTTTAATAATACATTAATATGACACATATGAATTTGTTAATTAAGATTTTCCCTAAAAGGCGTGTAAAATGTTTGTCAACATTTTGTTTGATTGGTGTGGATCACCTTAAAACACTTCAATATAAAATTGGTCTCTGATGTACTTTAAACATTTTTGATGAGCCAATTGTTTTGTTTAATTGGTGTGCATCCAGCATTAATAGTATATTTAAGTCTCTGATTGGTTAAAATAATTAGAAATTATCAAGATATAAGTATGTTAAAAATTTAATGTTTAGCGGATACGAAATATGATTATTTTCATTCTATTACAGGAGGATGACAGTGATTCTGGTAACGACGAACCAGCAGATAATACCTATCGTTGTCCTCCAATACCAGCTTTAGGAAACAACGGAAACAATGACGCACCATCTGTAGAAGTTCAAAATTTAACTCAAGAATTTGATAAATTTCATCCATCCAAGAATTTCCATCGCTCTCACATCAACATAAACATAGACCAACTACCACCAGAAAGTAAGATGGCCTAAAATTATAATGACTTGAAATGCATATATGTATATTTCTTCTTGCAGTTTTAATACACGCTTTTCAATTTTTGGATGATATTTCACTGTGGTCCGTAGGTCAAGTTAACAGTCACATGAGAAGCGTTGTGTTGATGCATACAGATGAAGAATACTGGCAGACTTATACATCGATGCGCTGGCCATTGCTGAAATTAGGAAGTGGAACTCGAACGGACAATTGGCATGAAGTATGTAAAATTGTAAATGTGGTGTTTAAAAATAATCAAAATTGCTTATGGAGGTATATAAATATGACAAGATGATCTATTATTTAGTCAAACGGGAAGTATGCACCAAAGAGTATAAGAAAATTTGAACAATATATAATGAACTAATAAATGTAAAGAATGCATATATACAACTCAATTTACCTTAACTAAGTTCCACCAGGAAATAATGAAACCTTAAAAACTATTTTAATGCCAAGTGGCTGACAACTTGGACTGGCTAGGAATGTTATCTGAAACTAAACAACTATAAAGTAACAATAATTCAATTACTCTCGTTACAGTAAAATAGTATATTATTCAATGAGCATTTAATGATGGCTATTAAGACACGAGTATGATAATTACGATATGAGCCGAAGGTGAGTGTCGTAATGAATACGAGTGTCTTAATAGCCATTAAATGCAAGTTGCATACACTATTTTTTCTACGACCGCATAATAAAACATTATTTTTTGAACATTCCATGTCATAAATTGAGATTTTCCATATGTTTGTGCCGATTTAGCTGGTAATAAATTGTTCGTGGCTACTAAGGTTTGTCCCATAATTTCTGGTGGAGTCAAACTTTACATTTCAGTGTCATTGCTTTCATTCAGCAGGCGGATCGGGAACCGATCCCGCTCCAACCGTTCACTTCACAACAGCTGAGTGTTCGTTTGACAGGACCGCTCACCTTTATGTCATCGTCTGTCATCTGATACTTTTCATTGCTGCCATATGTTAAAATTTTAGAGATTAAACCGAATAAACAATAATAATAAATTGTTTTTCTGCATTAAGGTTTGACGTAGTTTTTAGTGGAAGGGCTAGTTTTTCCAACCCCGTATAAAATACTGAGTGATCTCCAATATTATAATACATATATTTCTGCACAATACCTTTCATATGTTGTATCTTACTTTTCTAGTAACTTTCTTCAAAATTATGTATTAGGTTGGTCTTGGAATGCATCAATGGCGCATGCGTACAGAATACGCTCACTAAGTGAGCATAGCATTTTTCTGCTCACAAAAATGGCGGCCGCTCCTGAACATGTTCACAGTGAGCGCTCATGTACTGGACATGATCACTGAACAGTTGCGCAACTGTTGTGTCTGCTGAATGAAAGCATTATCTCTCATTTTTACTGTTTATATTTTCAAAAAAGGTCAATGTTTAACTACTTACTAGTAAATTGCAGAGAACTGTCAAATTTAATTAATTATTATATCTGTCAATCCTGTTTTACATCTGTCAATTAATTCATGAATTTATTCACGAATAAATTCATGAACTTGAATCATTTTAAGGCTGTATTACACTTACCAAGTTATTGGCCAAGAAATTGTCGGCAAGTTCTTGATCAAGTTAATGTTGACCTTACCTGTTTTACACTTACCAATTTCTTGACCAAGTTTTTAGGTGAATTAGCAGTACCAATAGTGCAAAAGTACGAAATAAAAAAATTAATAAAGCTACCGAAGATTTGTGTTGATATTGAATGTAAAAATAACTGCACAAGAGATACAAAAGAAAATAAATAATTTACGAATACAATTCTTTCAAGAAGTATCAAATTAACATGTCATTTTTAACAGTATTCTAAAATGGAATTTGTGTATACATTTTACACAGTTGGCAAAAAACTTTATAACATGAATATTACTAGAAATCACTAAAAACTTGACCAAGTTGAGAAGAAAAATAGAACATGTTCTAAGCCACCAAGTTCTTGGCCAAGAAATTGACCAAGTCGACTTGACAAGTGTAATACACGACTTGTCGTCAATTTTAACTTGATCAATTTCTTGGCCAATAACTTGGTCAAGAACTTGGTAAGTGTAATACAGTATTTTTTTTTTGTATTACACTCATCAATTTTTGTTCATGAACTAATTCATGAATTAGTTGACAAATGTAAAACAGGCTTCAGATATGTAGTCTGCCATATTGAATGTTGATTGAATATTGGAATGTCGCATTCCTATTGGATGTAAACTCGTATCTTATTAAAAAATCTGTATCTTAATGGAAATCAATCAGGTTCAGCATATCTAATAATACAATTAAAGTATGGGAGTAGAAAAACTTTAAAAAGATTACCATACCAAACCTTATATCTATGAAATCAGAAAAAAATAAGCATTTTTATGAAATCATGGCCAACTATGATTGCCCTTTAAAAAGAATATAATAATAATAATATAGGGAGATAGAAAATGGGCGTCCTGTATAGGTTGTTCCATTTTTTTTTGTACCGCACCTAACTACTGTTTTACAAGTTGATTTACCTATATGTTATTGTATTTTCGAATTTTACGTGAAATGTAAATGTCAGTTTGTGGACAAAATGTTTCATTAGCGAAGGATTGTATTTTATTTATTTCCCTTTATGGAATTTTTAAAAGTCACCCACGAGCTATTTTAGAGATTCTACAATATATTTGACAACCATGCGAAATAAAACTGCCATTTTTACCCATTTTTCGTTGGCTGCCAATTAAATTAGAATGATATGAAATATTAACATTTTCCATCAAGTATAACTGAAATTTAATATCATTTGATATATTTTGTGTATATTTGTAATCGTCTTCGAGATATTTAAAATTTTAAATCAAAAATGCCTTGTCTGCTCTTTAAACATACATCATTTGTTTTATTCATGCTATCACCGCGTGCGAGGGTTATCTAATTATAGCAGCAATTTTTATGGAAATGATTTTTTATGGAAGAAATACTTTTTTTTTATTGCGGACATAAAGAAGAGACTATTTCAAAGTAATTTTTATAAAAGTTGCTTACATAGATTGATTTTTTTGTGTTAGGTGTGATATTTGAAATGTATTCCAAACGATTCATTATAGTTTAACACATAAAATACTTGTATTTTTAGATTTATAGACAATATATCGTTGCGCTTACAACAACCAGGAACTGTTTTTTATTCATTCTGTTGAACATCTTTATGAACTTGCAGTTTAACTATATCAATAATACAAAGCAATATACTTCAAGGAAAGAAACAATATTTAAATTGCACCCAACATAGAAAGTTATTTAATAAAGGTTTTGCATATACAAGTTCAGTAAAATTCCTTGATAATTATAATTTCATATTTTTTTGAAGGATCTAAATGTGAAAACTTTAAATTACTTACTAGGTAGGTATAAATAAAATCTTTCAGAAAAAATAGCCACAGTTTGTTGTAAACACATGTTTGTAATATAAAAATACAAATACTATGTGTGTTAAACTATAGTAAATCATTAGAACACATTTCACACATACCTATCACTGAAAAGGTCAATTTATGTAGGCACTTTTTATTAAATACTTAGAAATACTCTCTTACTTTTATACCATATAACTTACACGGGAGAAAAATGACTGTGCGGTTTGTTTGGATTATGAACCTTAGAGAATTGTCGTGCATAACCCTCAATACATTGTATTTGAGGTTAGGTGGTGACCAGAGTGGTTTGTCTCACTCAATAGACGTGATACAATCAATAATAGAATTTCACCAATCGTGTTTGTTTAAATTTTATGGGGATTTTGCTTTAGGTTTAATAACAGCACATTGGGCGAAATAAGTCTATTGACTGAAATTTATGCAAGGAGGATTATTAAAAGGCCACAATTGAGTAAATATGTAATTGTAGTAAAATTATTCTGAAATACTTCGGACAAAGTCCGAGACGATATGGAAAAAATTGTCATAACATTAAAACTTTTTTAAACGAGGCTCTATCAGTAAAAGGGAGGTAGATTACAAAGCAAACATAGCAGTCTACAAAAACTTCTATATACTTGTCTGCACTTTATGGTTGTGAATCACGGGAATTGACTCAGAAACTATTTACAAAAATACAAGTTGCGGAAATGAGTTACCTTAGAAGAACAACAATGATGGAAAAGATAAAAAAGTAATGTAAGAGAAATGTTGTAGGGATAAAGTGAAAATGTGCTAGAAAAAAGGTAGACCTCGCATGATTTCGGACAATGGTGTGTCAAAATTACTGAAAAATAAGCGATTAATGTGGAAGCAACATTTAATCAATCAGATGAGCAGTTAGTGACAGGAGTGATTATTTGATCAGAAATTGATGTCTTAAAGACTGTTTCACACTTATCAATTTCTAGATCAAGACATTGTCGTCAATTTTTGCTTAAGTTGGAGTTGACCGTGGTTGTTCTACATATATAGATTTCTTATTTTAAAAGTTTAACAAACACGATTGGTGACAGGAAAAGTACATGAAAGGGCACATTCTACTGGCGAATCTCTCTGGTGGCCACTGACACCAACTCTTTTAGGTTGCGTATCTACAGAACATTTAATCAAATGTAAACAAATAGGCTTATTAATACTGAGATTACTTCTCAAAATTTATTTAAATTATCACACATTTACGAAATGGTAAAGGCAATAGAAGCAATTCCTTTTACAAGCTTGCAGGTCAATCACACTAACTAAAACGTACTACTTAAGTCTATATATTAATTAATTAATATTACGTTCGTATTTGTAAACAAATAAATTTGATGCTCGAACTTTCTATTAAGCAATAACTGATGACTTAGGCAGCAGTCCCACTGATAAAGCGATGTCCACCGACGCACATAGGGGTATTTGACTAATCTAGCCGGACAAAATTATTTATCGCTCTTAATCGTTTGGAAATTAATCAGTAACTCATTAAAAGTATGCAAACGTACCTTCACTTCTAATTTTTAGCAATGCAGCAAAGGGCAAAAGCAAAAGGCGAAAGAAAAACATAGTTCTTATACGTAACATTTATTTAAAAATTACAGCTGTGAAATATATATCTACTAACTAAATAAAAAATAAGTAACTAAACGAAAATTTAATATTAAATGCAAAAACAGTTAATTTTCTTCACATTAACATTTCAAGTGTTTCCTTCATAAAAGAATTTCGTTTTTTCTTCATAATTATTCACCTTAACAAGAGCCTATTTAAAACATCTCTATTACAGTCTCCTCTGTTAAATTTTCGTGCGAAATTTTGCCTATATAAATGGAAATGTTTATTTCTGGCTTCTGCCGCTTCTTCAGACATTTGTCCTATTGGCAAAAGGGCATTCTCTATTATTATAGAACCATGTATTAAAATTTTATGCATGGTAGGGGTCACATTATGCCTACTATACAGCGCAACAGTTCAGCAGTATCACTGGTAAATGTCCGAAATTTTTGTACATCTATTATGTACCCACTTGAAATGCATTCAATAATCACATTGATTTTGTTTATCAAAGTAACATCCAGTCCTGTTATTTCAGCTGCCAACTCAGGATCTTCAATACCTACTTAGTCTTCGGCTCGTATTCCCGTGTTTCCGAATCCAGCTTTAGGAAAATTTACACGGAGACTTGCTTTTAAATTCGACTTGAATTCCCTCTTTATTTTTTTGTATTAAGAGTTTGTCTGCTTCAGATTTGGCAGACAAATTTTGCACGCTATCAGACAAACGTATATTCTCAGTCTTGCGTCTTTTGCTCCTCTCACTAACATCTTCAAAAGATTTCGTTGGTCTGCCCGGTCTTGTCGCTAATATAGGTAATTGAAACATTCCACTCAACCACTTTTCATTATTTTTCACAAATAAATCACCTCTATATTTTGTTGCCACCCAGCGATGTTTCATTTCGGATCCCAATTTTGAAAAATTACGCTTTACTTCCGTTACTTGCTCTTCGGTATAAGATTTATGTGAAATCAAGTAATCTTCGATGCATTTTAATTGACCTTTAAAATCGAGATCATTTTGTGATCTCATTAGGTCAAATATTTTCCTACGAGTCATCATACTACTCCAGAAGGTCCTGAAATAATAAAAACATAATTTATCGAAAGTTATAATATTTTCATATTTTCATGTCAGAAATTTAAAATCGCTCTAAATTGAGGAGTAGGAATTAGTTGGAACCAATTTACACAGTTTTAGAAAGTAGAAGTATTATACTTTAAGAATATATAAGAATCATAGCCGGGCAATGCCTGGCACTAAAACAAAAAGCCTCCCAAAACTATTATTTTCGCGAAAAATTACGGAATTGAAATGCTTTCTTAAAAATGCAAAAAAGAAATAAATGGGGTAGACATTATATAATATTGTGGCTGTAAAAAAAAGTCACTTACCAGCAGTTTCAGAATCCATAACTAAAATTTATTTTTTCACAAGAGAACACAAAATAATAATTAATGAAACATAGAGTTTTAAAGCACGAATATCGAGAACACACAACCACTGTGAACAATACCTGACTTTCGACTGACCCTATCCCCTGTAAGTTGGGAAGGGTGAAATGAAAACATTGCGGCTGGGTTGCTCCACTACCCTGTTATTCTAGAAACCTTTTCGTTTTTACCTGAGTGCAATTCTGAAAATTCGACTTTTGGCCGGCTAAATTTAACAAATACCCCTATGTGCGACGGTCATCGACTAAAATTAGGTTATGAGTAAAGTATCCGCAGCAGTCCGACTGCATCGATTAACGGCGATCGTTCAACAACAACCGGCATGCCAGGGTTGCGATCGGATTTTTTTTTATTTCCCTAGATTTCTAGTCAAAATGTCCCTAGATTTCCCCGAAGTGTATAATATTGTTTTTTTGTTTCTACAAACACTATTAAAAACTCAATTTTTAACACATCATACTTCAATTAAAAATGAAATATCTTAACAAGTGTTAAAAGTAATTAACTTTTAACACTAGCGTTAAAAGTAAAGTGACAAGTCGTTTATCACAATGACGTTTTGATAAAGATATGACAGAGAACTCGAAATATTATTCAAACGATGTTGATTCAAGTGAATAGTGCCTACCTAATCGATGAAAGTTATCAGTTATATGAAACAAATACATCTTATTTGCTAAAAACCGAACACTTTAAGTAAGAATCAGATAAACTAAACCTCGTTAATAAAACAAAAGTAATTTTGTATCTACATATACTTACATTAAATAGATATAACTAAGCTGTACAGATAAAACTAAACTTATTAGTGAATTAAAAAATTCATTCACATTTACTTCTCGAAAGCTTGAATTAAAATGTGAAAAATAAAAAACAGCACAAGCTGTTATAGTTATACTTCAGAGCAGGGACTTTTTCCAAGGGATTTACCTTATTTTATTATATTGTAGTAATTTGATCGATTTGCAAACGTGCTTAAAATTTAAAATCGGTAGAGCACCGGTTCGGAATGTGTATAGATGTTATCGCGTTATTAACCTTTGAATTTCCTACTAGCCATAAGATGGCGGACTACTATTTAAAAAAATATGTAATCAGTGGTTTAAGCACAGATAAGGGAGATTACAGATAGCCGATGTAATGGCTATTATTGGCAACACATTTTAGAGACGACCGCTAGGTTCTAGCGGTCGTCTCCAAAATGTGTTGCCAATAATAGCCATTACACCGGCTATCTGTAATCTCCCTTATCTGTGGTTTAAGTTTAAAACTTTTTAAAATGAATTGTGATACAATATAGGTAGCTTAAATACAGACGGTTGTATTAAATTTTCCCTAGATTTTGACCTATTTATATTAAAATTCCCTTTTTCCCTAAACGAACATAAAATTCCGTTCGTTCATAATTTTCGACAGGTTCTAATTTTAGTTGATGATCGACGATTGGACACATGCGCAGAAAGGCTGTTTTGACAGTTAACCCAAGCGTCGCCTGTTGATTGTGTTTTGGTTTGTTTTTTTTAAAATATAAACGGAAATATGAAACAATGGTTCTACTTTTGAAATTAAGTTACGATAACATTGAATATTCATTCTATAATAATTGTAGAATTTTTCTGTATCATTTAAAAGTTGAGGGATTAAACGGTGAAATTCTCCTAACTCCTCTCTATTTGCAAATATTTGACGTACTCACACTTTTCTATGCTTTCAGTATCAGAAGAAGAAGAATTAGATGACATTTTTAATTATAGAAGTAGGACAAAGATTCTAGTTATGACGTCTAAGGTTATGTTTGTGTTTATAGTTTATGTCCTGCCAGTTTTGTTGAATGAAATTTTTGCGCGCGAAACTTAAATTTTGTTTGAATACTTTTCCCAGTGAGACCGTACCACAAAATTTTAGTCGATGAATGTCGATGTCAGTTACTGGCGCTCAATGGTTGTGTATGCAGTGGGACTGCCGCCTTATAAAAATGTAGATGAAGGGGTTTTATACTTTTAATGGTTGTGTAATTATATTACTTTATACGTAGTATAAGGAAGTATTGTGATGATGAAAATTTTCGACCTCGAGATTATTGCAGATGTCCACGTTTTGAAGTCCCCTGATACCAAAAATGTGGTTTTTAAAAAATGTCTGTGTGTCTGTCTGTCTGTGTGCCTGTGACCACGATAACGGTCAAACCGCTGTAGATATCTATTCCAAATTTTGTATTTAGTAGTATAATCTCCCTCTTCAGAACTGATCAGATTTTCAGTAAAATCGGCAGACCGGAAGTAGTAGTTTACTTCAGTGAAAAAATCGAATTTTGCCAATATTTCGTCAACTACTAAGTTTAGACTAATTTATAAAGAATTCATAAGCATTTAGAACTTAATTTCCAATATCTTTTGTATAAAAAAAAATTTAAAATTTGGACCGGAAGTATCACTTTTATTCTTACCGAATAACGATTTTTTGCAAATATGTCGTAAATTATGCATTCTATATATATTTATGAAGAGTACAAAAGTATTTAGAGTTGGATTTGGAATATTTTTTGTATAAATGAAATTTCAAAATTCGGACCGGAAGTAACACTTTCATACGTATAAGAAAGTCGTGTGGTGGCCACACCTAATTTTTTTTATATTCTTAAAACAATTTTGAAACCGTAAACTCTTACTCTATTTCTGTTGGAACAAAGAATTAAAGTAAAATAATATTATAATCATAATATGAATATATCTCAACAAGCAATTTTGATTATTAACTTATTCTCGACTATTAATTGCTCTTCTACCATGAAGAAAATAATGCTTATTCAGACTTATTGCGTTATGTCTCATTGCAATTAGCAACACAGTTATTGTTGTATTACTGCTGCTACAAAACTGAGGATAGTACTTAATATATGGCCAGATATGTACTTGAACATTATACAGCGTGTTCGTAAACTAATGCATATTCAGAATAAATTTAATTTTGGAAATTTTTCAAATAAATGCATGAACAGGTCAGATGTTTATCTTTGAAAGAAGAACCTCTGTTGCAGTTCAGATATTGCGATCTTGATATGTTTTGTAGCTGTGACGTCATCGAACCTTTTTTAAAATTAATCTTTCTGAGGAGATTCGGAAGTTTTTTTTTAGTACTATATTAAAGCACAAAATTTGGAAATATTAGAACATCAAAATTAACAACAGTAATAAAAAAGTGATAGATGGCGAGTATCGCAGTTCTGTCAATGAAAACAATCTCATAGATAGCAACGCTTGCTGACTATTTGCTGTAGGCAATAGTGTAGTGTTAATAAGATAGTGCGATATAGCGATATAGAAAGGGATGATGATGAAGCATATGGAAGAAATTTATGATTATTTTTGATTATTATCAATACCTTTTCTAAGCGTCTAAATTGTATTGCTAATGTGATCTTATATGGAAGATGATATAAATTTAATAATTACATTAACGTCGTTTTAGTACTGCTGACAGGATTTTCATTAGTATCGAGAAAACATGCTTTTTTGCAATGGAAGAAATGCCAATGTCCCAGGCTTTATCATAGTTGATTCACAAATTGAGTCAATCATTAGTTAGTTGTTGTAGGCTGCTCGGTATTGCTATTGATGAGGACTTGAATTGGTTCAAAAACATTGAGCAATTTTGTTTAAGTTGAATGAAAGATTAAATTACTAAACCTAAAACTAAGAAACGAAAACAAGTAGTTAAAGAGTGTGTAATTGTTTAAGGTAAACTAATTAAAATGTCAGAAAGTTTTTAAATCAGGGAATAGGCTAAAGGTTATAACAAAGTTAATGCAGTTTTTATAATTTATGAGTCAGAATTCCTTTAACCGAAGTTCACTTTAAGGTAAAGCTGAGTTTAAGGTTGAATAAAAGTGAAAGCGTTTCATAATGGTCCTGGAATGCCAGTTTAACTAAAGTTAACTTCAGTGTGATATTCCTGTGTTGGTTGTATTGTATTCTAGTTTCTTATTCTATTTACGAATTTTGTTTTTCTCAAGTCATTTTACGCACGTTTTATGTTTGACAATTTTGTCACATAATCCTTGCATTCGTTTTCGTTATTTGATAGTGGCAGTTGTTAAATATATAATAAATATAAAATGTGTGATCAGAAAGAAAAAGGAAAACAGAAGACTAGATGAACTAATTTTAGCAAGAAAGATGAATTGATGATAGGTCAGCAAAGCAAATCTTTAAATTTGAAATACATACCTAAGTACGAAGTGTAAGTTAACCGTCATCAAAATACTACAAAGCAGAATTAATTCATTTAAAATATTAATATATTTTTATACTTGTACTCATAAAGAATGCAAGAACGTTCAGATTCAAGTTTCATATTGCTCTCGAACAAAATCATGAAAAGAATCGTGACTCGAAAATTAAATGTCAGCATATATTTTTATTATAGAGTGGTACTTGTTTGTCAGGCAAAATGTTATTCTAAAAGTTTGAAGTTGTAATTTAAAAAAGAAGTTCGTTGCCGTTACAGCCAAAGAAACGTCAAAAGATTTAAAGATTTTATGGACACACTGTATTAGGTGTATATCATAATAAACTGCGCGAAAGAACTAATCAACTCAATACGTTTATGTAGCTGTTTATAGTAACTTTCTTATAGCTTTATACATCTATGATGCAAAGTAGCAATTGCATGAAATGCGTACAGCAAATGTCAGCTCTTGAATATCGTGCCGGAGAAGAAAGCGCTTGGTGTAAGAATCGCCTGCGATCTGAAGTCAGAAATCTAAGATCTGATCCTCCTGATGGCATTCAAGCCATTCCATTGGATTCATTGTGCAGTCATTGGCAGGCTACTTTGGTGGGACCAGAAGGCAGTGTATATGAAGGCGGCACGTTTTTCTTGTATATACAAATACCGTACACGTATCCTATGTCCCCGCCATTAGTCAGATTTATCACCAAAATTTTTCATCCGAACATATCACGACATGGTGACATTGGAATCGATTCTATCAATACCAATTGGTCATTAGCTCTCACCATCGGTAAAGTTCTAATCTCTATTCAGTCTATATTGACTGACCCAGTCTGTGATGTAAGTATTTTTTTATGCATTTGTAAATTGACGAAAGCAACCTGATTCTAACCTAATTTTTAAATGCATGCCTAGAGTATGATCTGTTAGGATTAGCATAACTTCGAATGTTTTGAAATCAAATGTATAGAAAATCTTTAACATTTTTGCTGGCGTTGAAGTGGTTGCTGTCCTTTATAAAAATTTGGAGGACATTGCAAGTGATCATACACTACAGTAAATTATCGACAACTGTGAAAGCTTGCCAGTGACATTAATAGAACGTAAATGTTTCAATTGTCAATTGATTACATGTTTGTCTTGTTTTTACTATTTTTTTTTTTAATTAAGAATTACATTGACTTGAGACATTCTATTATACGGTAGCACATTTTTCAAACATGTTATTATAACGTAATAACATATAAAACTAATCTAAAATGTTATTTTGCCTAAGAAGCTTCATTGACAAATATAGTAAACTAATAAGATAATAATAAAAATAAGGTAACAGGCTTCCATTTGTAACTTCTGTCAGAAAATCCTCAATTTATTGGTGAGAACAATCAACTTTACCACATGATCTACAAGAATAACTTATACGTTAAATGACAAACGAGTGCCAAAATATAGAAAGATGACAACGCGGAATGTGTAGATTCAAAATGAATAATTGGAAACTTCTAGGTGTAGTACAACTGCAGACACGCGTTTCTGGCTCATTAGAGGTCATCAGTGCGGTATAGCTAAGAAAGTGTGTGTTGGTTGAAATTGTATAGTATAAACTCTTATCTTTCAGAACCTCAAACTCCAAAAACCTTATTCACGATCACAGTGTTCACCAACAGTAGTTAGTAATTAATATATTCTGTATATGCCATATTTATACAGTACAATAAAGCATCTAAGCAAGATGACATAAGCTGTCATGAGTAGCCATTCCTTTCAATCTTCTAACTGTCTATATAAAAGGGTGTCTTATTTAGAACTACATATAAGATTTAATTTTTGATTAAATCATGTTTTTCTTTTCAACATAAATTCTAAACTTTACGGCTAAAAATGGAGAAGGATTTCATTCATATGGCTGCCTCGAATGCTCTGGCATGATTTTATTTGTTTAGCCAAATTTTCCATAACACTGGCACATTAATAGTTATTTACGAACCAAATGCGGGAAGACTATTTTCCCGGAAGCGAGTGCTTTTAATTACGCGAATGCGCGGAAGTTGTCTTCACGCAAGTGGTTTGTACAATATTTTTTGTACGAACATTAAATTAAAAAAAATATTATTGATTAATGTCATTGGTATCATACCTAACCTAAGATAGATTACCTAATTAATTTAAGCATTTTATGTAGGTATGTAACTATTACTCACCTTTCCCCCTAAAATTAAGTTATTATATTCTTACACATGGCAAACATGAGGTATTTATTCTTATATTTATAAATTTATAGTACATTTATTGCGTTTTTTGGTTTAAATACAAACAATTCCGAACTGCCAATATAAATGTCGATGTGGTTCCAATAGATGGCGGTTGAATCTTACTTAAGATGTCGCTTAAAATATCATCAAATAGATGGCGCCACAATTTTTTTGGAAGAATTTTTAATTATTACTCATATTTCCCCAAGTTTTAGTGAAGAATAGTGGAGGGACGTAGTATTTTATAGACTAAATTTTATTACTACCAAGTTAGATTTTTTCTAAATGTCCCAAAGTGCCAGTGTTTTTTTCAATTTTTGCAGTCGCCTCAACCGGGAAAACGTATTTCCCAGTCGAGCTACACATGCGCCAAATGTCAATTCATAGGCGGTGAGTACAAAAAATATTTTTTTTTGAGGATGTTTTGTATTCAGCTTTCGTTATATATTAAGAAGTCTTCCAAATAGATATATCTCCTTTTTGCTGCATATTCCTTTAATCGATTCAGTGCAAATTAAATTTAGAAAATCACTCATTATAACCTAGAATTAAAGACACGCGCACAATATGAAAATGAAAAAAAAATATCCAAAATAGTCACAAAACTTAAAGAAGAAAAATGTTTGATTACAAACACCAAGAGCTTATTTAAATCACTATTAAACATGGGTAAATTACAAATATACTACGAAATTGAACAGTCATGGAGGCTATGAAATGAAATCACGCTAACCGTCGAATAACAAAGTATAATTACATACTGCAGTAAATTAATTCTCTCCTAGTGTGTGATGAGTTTATCCAACTATTAATAATGTATTAATTGTCTCTTTACATTTAAGAGAATGTTCTGATTGTAATTGAAACGGCAAACCTTGCCGAGTTAAATGAAATGTACCCCATCTCCTCTTCCTAAATCCACTACTGAGTGTTTCTGCATAATTCCAGTTAAAAATTAATAGTACCCAGAAAAAATATATATTCTGTTTTAACAATTTTAAACTAGAGTATAGATTTTTATAAATTATTTGTTATATAACATGTGTAGAAATATGTATATTCATAAATTAAACGAATCCAATTCATATTGATAATGAAATCTTCTCAGATTATGTATTAAACCCATGATATTTTTGAGGTAAAATTTTGACAGTTGCTATCTACTGTGTTGCAGTTGTTCAGAAAAAGGTTTAATGTAAGAAACATCTGATAGTTGCATGATATTGCAGCATATTCAAGATTGCAGTACGGAATACTTTTGTGGGGACCTCCTACCAGAATGTAATAAATTTTTTCAAGTCGAAAAGTGGTGACAGGACATTGTAGCGCATGAGCAAGACACTTTTCGTCAATTTCCCCCCTTTTTTCTTCACATTTTTATATTTCACACTTTCTTCCTAATTATGTTCCTTGGTCGCTGATAATTTAAAAACGATTGTGTTAAAACTATATATTTATACTAATAATGGCCATTGAAAATGTTACGACACGAAAAAGCTCTCCTATTGCTATCGAATCCCGCCATTCCGCTCAAACTCAAAAACGCCCCCTTGTAATATTGGACACTTAAAAACAACGCCGAAAAATAATGTAGAAAAAAACAAGTTAATTATTATTGTTTATTGGATTTTTCTTTATAATTTTAACATATGACACATTGAAAAATAGCAAATGATAAATGATGACAAGAAGGTCATTAGTGCTGTCAACCATCTTCACGACTGTTGCCAAGTGAAGAGTTGGAGCGAGAACGATTCTTAATCCGTCTGCTGAATGCACAAGAATTGACAAGAATTTGCATTTTGTTACTTTTTGAATTTTTATCACGTCCTGTGTAAAAAAACACTTTCAAATCTCTCATTTGAAAAATATATGAACTTAATGTTGTAATTCTAAAACTTAAATTGATACCTATCAACAGTTTAAAGTGAAAATATTAATATTTTATAAATATTTTATTCTAAATAAGAATTTAATTGAAGTACATATTATTAAATATTACAGAAAGAAAAGTAAAAACAAATTATTTTTTTAAATCCTTTTCAATTAGCTCTCTTTTGTAAGTTAAGTAATTCGTTTGGGAATTCATGATAAACCAGCAAAGTGTTCTAAAATTATTAATGAAAGAAATGCATATGACTAATTATTTATTTCCTTTCCTATCCCCTCCTCCTTCCCTTCCAAATTTAGAGGCTTATGAATGTTCTAACCTTTCTGCTGCGAAAACAAAAGAGCACTTATAAAATTTTATACAGTTTATTCTCTGTTCAAAACTTTTGAACTGATATGTATATCAACGATATAAATTTTTAGATGACACGTTTTTGCTTGAATGCGTTTTATTACCGGAATTTATGTATTCCTCGATAATGATTTTGAACAATGCTTAAAATATATGTGTAGAAGATATGCCAAAAATATGTCAATTTTCTTATTGACAAAAGTGAAAGAATTCCATATATCATTTTGCATATGAATTCTATTGCTATATATTAAATTCTTCTGACAATTGAAATTTATTATCTATTTTCTTTTCTTTTCTCTTTTTTCTTTTTGTGAAAGCGTAGTTTAAATGCAGAAATGTCAATACCAATATAGTCATCAATTAACATTCTCAATAGATTTATCATTTTTAATAGAAGTAACTAAGCACAGATGCTGCGTTTTCAAGCCAGGTTTTTTCTTCCAAATAACATCTAGTCATCCTTGACATTATACCAAACAAGGTAAGAATGTTATATATTAGTCATGCGATAACAGATATGCAACTTGATACCGTTCGAAACTTTCTTAAAATTGGTCGGATACAGTATGTTTCTGTATGTTGCTAGCTAATGTACAGAATGGTAATCAGGAATCATACAAAATAATAGTAAAGCTTTATAATTTATATTAAATGAAATCGCAAATGTATAACGAGTAACTAGTCGCTTAAGAAATTAATTCTATAGTTTTCACTGAATTTTTGTTGGATTTGGAAGCTTAGAACTTAGACATTTGTATGTCGTTATTTTGTCAAAATAAAGTAACCGGATCTGTCAACGTTGCCATTTAATTGATTTGAATTTTCAAAAAATTAACAAAAAAAATATATAAAAGAATACAAACAAAAATTGTAAATATAAATAGACAAAATGTCTTTTACTTTAATTTTACACCATAAGTCGACGAATAATTAATTATAAGGGCTCTATACAGAAATAATACAAGCAAAGTAAGAAAACACAATCTACAATCTACAGAAGTCGAAATGAAAATAGGTCTCAAACAAGGATGTGCGCTAAGCCCTTTACTATTTTTCTTAATAATACACAATGCCATAAGGAGATGCAAGGGAAGATTCAAAGATATAGCAATAGGCAAATGGAAGATGAAAGATCTAACACTCCAGGAACTCTTATTCGCTGACGTTATGGTGCTGATTGTTGATTTTTCTAATAGTATTGAATTACTGTTAGTAGAAAAAATGAAACACACCAATGTTAAGGGTCCTCGCCAGTGGATCTGTCAACAATGGAAAAATAGCAGATTTTAGATGCCAGATATTTTTGTTGATTTTAAAGATGGAGAAAACCTTTCAACGTAAACTTATGAAGAATTGAGTAATCTACCCGGCTGAAGAATCAAATTTAGGAAAAAAATAACGGATTAAAGAAAATTAATTAATATGTCAAAATATTAAAAACCAGTTTTCTCAAAAATCCTTCGGAGGAGATTTGTTTGCTTGGGTTCACGTTATAAATTGAATAGAAAGCTACCCGACTGTGCACTTATTTTTCGTTTAACTATTCTTTACTTTGTTTAAAATGAATATAATAATAATAATAATAATAATAATAATAATAATAAATGTCTTTATTATGTATAAAGAAATATACAAGTGAAAACACCAAAATAACGATTTGGTAAATACATAATCGCAAGGCGAACCCCAGTATAAACTGTTTACTTGACCTTGATGATAAATATGAGCAATATGCAACAAAAATAAAATCCTGCTTAAAACTAACTTAGCCTAAAGTTCGATGATGAGCACCATGAACTAAAAATGAACTGAAATAGTGTAATAATAAATAATAACACATAAAAGTCACTTGCAAGTGAACGTCCATATCGATAACCAGCAAGCAGCTTGCATCAACCCATTACCGCAATAGAAGGTGTGACTTGAGTCTAGATTTAAACTTGGATGCTGTGAGGGACTTAAACTCAGTTGGTAGGGGATTGTAATTACAGTATACCTGATACGTAAAAGATCGTTCATATAGGGAAGTCTTATGGGGCGTGGGAGAGATCAATCCGCGAAATCTGGTGGTCACACTGTGTACATCTGACCTAAATCTAATCCTATTATAAAGATATGGCGGAGACCTATGCAGAAGCACACCATGATAGAAACACAATGCCTGCAACCTCCTACGTCCCGCCATGCACAACCAGCCCGCATCACTCAACTTGTGAGAGATGTGATCAAATTTTCGTATATTGTAAATGTATCGTAGACAAGTATTTTTTGAATTCTGGAGCTGGTAAAGGAATCCAAGGACCCATGATACAGTGTTGAACAGTAACAAAAATGCGACAAAACAAAAGCCTCACACAACATTTTCTTCACTGTTTCATTAAGAGTACGCCTGTAAGGGTATAGTCTCTTCAAATTAATATAAGCAGAGGTAATATATTTGGATATCTGATCCTTATATCTGAATGTGTTGTCAATGTAGAGACCAAAGCTCCTCACCCTATTCACAACCGGTAAATGTATATTATCAATAACAATCTCTAAAGTTCTGCCAATGTTGAAGCACGTTTATTTAGGACCGAAAAGGACGACCTGCGATTTCTCCGGGTTTATATGAAGGCTGTGATTGACAGAAGCATCAAATAGATTTGCAAGATCGGTGTTAATTCTGTGCATAGCAGCTTGCCATTCAGATGGGGGAAAGGAGTAATAAAGCTGAGTATCATCAGCATACATATGTGATTTACAGTGCTCTATACACAGTAATAATTTTGAGGTGTATATAGTGAATAGAATTGGCCCAAGAACCGAACCCTGGGGTACACCTTGCACTAAGGTAAGGGGAGCAGAGCAATTGCCTTTTAATCTTACCACCTGCATACGACCATATAGATAATTTGTCATTAGAGTGAGAGCGCTACCATTAAAGCCAATGGATTTCAAAATACAAAGAAGAGTGCCATGATTAACTGTATCGAATGCCTTGCTGTAATCAAGTAAGACCAGGCAGGATACAAGAAGCCGTAATCAGGTCATCAGTCATAGACAACAGAGCCGTTTCGCAGCTATACCCGGCCTGAATCCCGACTGAGTAGAGGGCAAAATGTTCTCTCTTGCAACAAAAACAGCTATCTATGCAGCGAGGACCTTCTCTAGGATCTTGGACATTACAGGCAGCAGGCTAATGGGTCTAAGGTCTTTGATTTGTTTAGGTTCTGTGGACTTAGGTACTGGAGAAACCAATGCCTGCCGCCAGCAATCCGGGAACACCGAGTCAACTATACATAATTAATTATGTGCGTGATGAAAGGCAATATATAGGGACAACATACTTTCAACATTGTGATATTGATGCCATCAGCCCCATATGACGCAGATCTCATTGATGATATGATGCTGTATATTTGGGACGCATCAACAGGCTCGAAGTGAAAGTCCAGCCCAGTGTGATGTTTTTCATAGAAATCTCTAATGTGATCCGCGTCACCGGCCGGCGCCGGCGCCGGCAGCTTGTTCACAAAATAATCATTAATTTTATTTACGTCGCACAAGTAAGGAGGAATTTCAGACGAACGCTTAGGACTTAACCCAAGCTGGTTCAAATGTTTCCATAGCCGAGTGTGGTCCTTCCTACTTGACAAATAATCAAAGTAGGCCTTCTTTTCCAACCTGAATGTATTAGTAGTCAAATTCCGTAATTTCTTATAATAGCTCCAATCCCCAGGGGACCCAGATCGGCGATACTGACTTTTAGCTCGATCTCTCAAGGACATCAAAAGCTTTAAATTTTCAGTTAGCCAAGGATTGAAGGGCTTAGTAAATCGTCGCGTGATCAATGGGGCGTGTTTGTCGAAAACCCATAATAAACAAGCATTGAAATATTCCACCTTATTGTCTATACCCTGCATACCAAATATCCGATGGAAAGGAACATTCCGCAGCTCGAACTCGAAACTATGCCAATAATTAAAATTAGGCAACCCACATTACAATGAATTGTTATTCTGCAATAAATCTTTCCCGGGGTTACAAATGTGTAAATATTTGGTCATAAATGGATTTTTATTCGCTTTGATATTGAGTTATTATTTCGAATATTTATTATATATTCCCTATGTCTAATAAGCTTATTAAATTATGTGCTATGCAACCAATATTACATTTCCCATTCACTAGCGAAGACCCTTAAAAATAGTAAAAAACGTGTTTAATGCTTCCCATCTACAGTAGATATTTATTTGGGATATATGCGGATCCTTAAATCCTTTTTAACAATGCCAAGCACATAATTTTAATATATCAGAAGAAAAATGCTGTCCGTAATATTTTTTTTTGGCATAAACTCCTTTTCTCCTAATTCTTTCGTAAACCGTATTCGCTTTAATCAGAATTTATAATATAGCGACATTCTAATCGCAGTTAAATATAATTGATCTTCCATTTTTACCCCAGAAATTTGGTTTGCTGACGTTCCCCGCAGTAGCAGACAACGGGACAGCTTATATAATGAAAAAAAAAATAGGTACATAAAATAGCTGGAAAGAAGCTGGAAAACGTAATTATTGTTTCATTGAGTGACGGTAGTAGCTATCCTGAACATTAACGAAAGCAATTAACTGCATTACACAATTAATTGAAAGTGTTACTCTTCCGTTTTTGGGTGGGAGATGGGATGAGTAAAGTCGGACTATTGATTGATGTGGGTTGACTAATTGCTTATCCTCTTCGACATATATACCCTCATTTTGGTTAGATATCTCGTAAAAGAAATTTAAATAAATAATAAAATTTCAACAATTATATTTTAATGTAAAGGAAATTTAAACTTAAAGTACTACACTAAAAATAGATTTTAATTTCGTTCATTACACTGAATTGACCTTACTAGTTTAAATGTTCTATTTGGTAATGGATTATCCAAATCTTAGTGATATTCATAAAATTGTTTTTGTACAAGTAATTATGATCTCACCTCTTGCCTTCTTTTATTTATTTTGTCGTGATTTTCTTTTAATGTTTTCGTGACATATTACCACCATCTTAAAGTTTCTAACATAAATATGTATTGCGCTCTCTTTTAAGTAAAATCTTTACCAACGTAAACTTAAAATATAGTAGATGTACGTCATTTATAGATGGAGCCACTTATTTTGGAAATATAAAACGATAATTTTTATTCATTACGTTTAATTTTATTATCTAATTTCTTTCTGCCGTCAGTGGGTTGCTTCATTAAAATTCCTCTGTAATTTATGGAAAGGAAGCATTCCTTTTTATTGTTATGAATATTAAATAATGGTACATTTTTTCCGTTTTTTTGGTCAAGGTTAGGTTATCCGAAAATACATGTCTAACACGAAATGCTAATCTAATAACGAAAAAAGAAGTAAAGATCTAATCTTTATTACATAAACTTTCTCATAGGCATTTGTGTATATATATATTTTTATTTTTCTTGAACTGCGACTTTATTTTCCATCACTCATTGGAAATGGTAGATAGTAATCAAAACCAAAATTAACGTTTCGACAAATTTTATTGTCTTCATTAGAACTAATTATTGTACATCATCTGGAAATAATATTCGGTATACTCATTGTAATATTTCTTTTTTATAATAAATACTAACATATTAAAATAGTATATCAAACGTATTACTAACATATTAAAATAGTACATCTAACATAGGTACCTGACAGTGACATTTATATTCATTCCGAGTAAAAATATGAATTTATTCCAATTCATTTTCTTTATTATTTTATATCAATTACTTGTTCAGTGGATTTATAGATATTTCTAATGTTAAAACTACGGAGCAGGTCTGATTTTCAAGGAGAAACACATGCTATGTTTTTATTTTTTTATTTGTAAAAACCAACAATTCCAAATAAACTATTTTAATTATGTATATGTAGTCGTTCTTCTGTAGTATAAACGGCATTAGAAAGGGCATTCCTAGGTATGTTTTCAACGACATCTGATATCGATTGTTTAAGATCCTCACGAGTAGTCGATCTTCAAAGAAGTAGCCTCTCTTTGAGTTAACCCCATAACCAATAGACCAGTGACCTAGCAGGCCAATTGTTTGGAAAATGCCTACTAATTACTCGATCACCAAATGTGTTGCTTAATAGAGTTTTTACATACGGTTTTGTGTATGTCAGGTGGAGCTCCGTCTTGCATATAAATAATATTTTAAATATCATGATTCTGAAATGCTGGTATTAAGAAGTCTTGCAGTAGACAGTAACCTTGACATCATGTAATCTTTGTTGAACATTCGATTTGGATTATTATTCGACCAAATACTGCAGTTATGTGTGCATTTAATTCAAAATGTGCCTCGTTTAACCACAAGATGTTGTCCGACCATTCACCGTTATTTTGAATTTCTGTTAACATCTGCAGAGCCAAAGTTCAGCATATCTCGCTCTTTGAGTTCAAATTTTTTATTTAATTTCAAACATTTTTATTTTACAAAGATAGAGTCGAAACTGTTCTCTCTGAATAACTCATTTCCAAACGCTTTGCAACGTTATTACCACTACAAACACTAACTTCACTCACTTCTTGTAAAACTACAGATGCATTCATCGGTTTTTTTATCGGTATCTGAACCAGTTGCCTCAGATTTGCTACGAAATGATTTTACAGAACAGAGTGCATTTCTCAAACCATGTAACGTACGAAATCTTCTCAGTGCATTGGAATATTGCCTATTGCATTCATAATAACACTGAATGAGGCCAATACTAACTCGTAAATGCAAAACTATTGGAAATGACAAATAAAATTGACACAGGAATCTTCTTCTGCCTCTTCTTCTTTCTCTTTTCTTAAGACTTAGTCTTGTTTCTTCTACTCTTCTTAATCTCGTTCAACCTCTTGGGAAGCAGATGTCCAGCTCCCGTACCATCTTTTGGAAGGTCGACCGGGGATGTCCTTGAATTCGGTTTTTCATCCTTTGCCCATTTTGCCCATCGATCCTCTTCATTCTGTCGATGTAGTCTCTCCAATATCGTCGTCTCGATCTCGTAAACTGCACCACATCTTGAATTTTGAGATCAGCCTTATATGTTTGCTTCTTATCTGGTCTCTCAAGCTTACTCAGTAATCATAGAAACAAAATAAATATCGTAAAAAAAACCTCTATTATACCATTGAAGAACGACTAGCACTTATTGGTGGTGGTCATATTTAACTTTTTCCTATGTCTTCCTGTTATAATAAACTCCCGTTTCTTTATAAACAAATTAGTGCTTTTATTTTTGTACATATTAAAAATTTGCCAACCTTATGGTCATTTCAAACTGGGAACTTATTTTAGAATAACCTTATAAGTACATTAAATTTATTTGTACTTCATGTCATGTCATGGGACTTATACAGAGTGTTCATAAATGATTGAAAGGCGTTTGAATTTCCCGCTTTCTATTTTTTTGTTTTAAGTTGGTGCCAAGTCCTAGTCAAATCTCTGAGGCTGTAGATATTGTAGATAATAGGCGTAACATAAAAAAGTGAGAAAAGGAACAATTTTAGTTAATTTATTAAAAGATAATTACAATAAAATTGTTTTCTAATGTTGATATTTTAAATTGTTCTTAATCTTAATTTCAGGTTAGACTAGTCAATGAAAATTATTACAAAAGTATAACACTTATTCAAGATATTTATAATTTAAAATGTTGAAAATTAAACATTTGTTCAAAATGCTGCCCGTGTAAATTCACTCTTCTTTTCATATTGTCCATTGTGTAATATTTCTGGTCTAATGCAATTTACAGCTTCCGAAATTGTATGTTGTAATTCCTCCAATGTGTGGATATGGTTAGAATGAACTTTATTCTTTAACTAACATAACCAAAGTTGTCAAATCTGGTGACCGAAGAGGCCAGCGGTCTCCACTTATCAATCTGTCCCCATAAAACTGCTGCAGATAATCTAATCTTTGGGCTGATAAGTACCGTAAAGATTTTTTAGGACTCGCATCCATTAATTAATTTTTACCGCGAACATGCGAGTCCGAACCGCTTGCGACGGTTTGTTTCCGAATATAAAGCCGAACGCATTGCACAATATTTTCAATTTGGTTTCACTTATATTAATCATAAGAATGCAATTCTAATAAAGTGTTAGGTAGAAATCATTATTTTAATTTAGAAATGAACTGACGTTAAAAAATTAAAACTCAAAGAATTCAGGTAAGTAACGGTATCTACGTAAAATACTATAGTGTGCATTTGTTGCACTGCAGTTTCATTTTGATATCAAATCATTTATGCCGTTTTATTAAATTCTATCTATAAATAATATAAAATGAAAGCACATTTTATATTATTTGTTCCTAGAATACTTACATACAATACAAATTACAAAACAAAGAAGAAGGATCTTGCAATTGTTAACTTTTAGTAGAATATCTTTTTGTTTCTGAGAGGAAGCTTATTGAAAGCTATGCAGGCTTAACATTTAACCATCTAAATTCAAAGCGAACTGGTATATTAGATGTTGCTTTTTCGAAAAATTCTGGTAGAATTTAAATCATATTTTTATTTAGAAATATTTTGAAGTAACTTCTGTGTACATATTATTTAAAATATATGTTTCATTGTTTTATAAATATAAAATTGTCAAATTCATCTTACACAGTGAAATTAATTAACAAAAGTGTTCATACGTATTGTACCTGATAAAAAACACAACTCAATTGTCAATTTTTTTTTGTATTCAACAATTAACAAATAACTAATCGATACGTAAAAATAGAATATAAAACCCTTTTCACAGTTCAAATATTTATTAATTAAAAATAACGGACATACATATCGAATTACGTAATATGATGCATCATTGATTAAATACTTCCATTTATCCCGCTAAAACCCGGAACACAGATTAAAAAATTCACCATACAATTATAAATTTTATTATTTACTCTAATAAGAATGTAAAGAATTTATAATAACGATTTATGTGAGTTCCTGTTTAGGGACAAGGACAAGCACAGAGACTCTCACAAATCATCGTATTTAAATACCGAAATTTGACATATGTAGTTACTTATTTTGTTTTAAAATTATAATGTTCCCAATTGACGTGTATAAAGATATCGTAATGCTGTATCGCTGTTAGTAAGTAATATTTAAATTTACTCTCTGTATTTCCTTCTAGACCAAATTCCATGGAATCAATTTTCAAGAACTTTATTAAATGATTTACCCCTTGTCTTATGTCACGAATGGCGCCTTTAATATTCAATTTTAATGGATCAATTATCTCTGGTCTGTTTTCATAAACAATAGTCTTTAAATAACTCCGTAAGAAGAAATCTAAAGGTGCTAAGTCTCACAGCTTATTGTAGATCATTCACTAGATTCATTCAACCGTTATTCAAAGTTTTGATGCAATAAACTAATTGTTGTGCAGGCTGCTACGTGGCACGTGCGGTGTCTTGTTGGAACCAGATGTTAGTTAAGTCAATATCATTCAGTTCAGGCTATAAAAAAGTAATCATCGATCTCATCAATCCCACTGATTGAATCATGATTTTTATTTTTAAAGAAATAAGGGCCGATAATGCCAGCGTAGATTATTTCCACTCCAGTAATGATAATTTTGCTTGTTCACCGTTCCAAAGAGGTGAAAATGAGCTTCTTCTGAGAAAATGTTTTTCTTATCAAAATCACCATAATTTTCAAGTTTTCCAAGGCGAAATCAGCCAATGCACGACGTTTGCGATTTTTTAAAGGCTTCAGTTCTTATGTCAGGATAATTTTGTAGAGCTCTAAATTTGAATCAGAATTTCGACCTCTCAGTTGTTTTTTTACTTCAGGAAATAGACGGAAGTCACATGGAGCAAGATTGGGTGAGTAGGGAGGGTGAACCATAATTTCCACCCACAATTCTTCAAGTGTTCGTTGACAAATCGCTGATCTGTGGGCTGGAGCATTGTCGTGATGCAGGATCCAACCGATGTTTTGATAAAACGGTCGTTTTTTCTTTAACTTTGCCTTTACGGTGAAGGACATAAGAATAGTACTCTCCAGTTACTGTATGTTCTCTAGGTGCAATGTGATCATAACTAACGTCCCATTTATCAAGAAAAATTAAGTTCAACACTTTACCGGCGCTTTTTTTGCCTTCTACGGTCTTGGACTGCCTATGTGCTTCTATTGCATACTTTGAGACTTTAATTCAGGATCGTAGTGATAAAACTAACTCTCGTCACATGTAACCACATTGTTTAAGTACTGTGGATTATATTGCAGTTTCCTTTTCCACTGCTGACAAATTGTCACTCGATTGGCTTTTTGTTCATTGGTCACTCGATTGGCTCTTTGTTCATTGGTCACTCGATTGGCTTTTTTGTTCATTGGTCATCACTTTTGGAATCCATCTAGCCGCGTTCTTCCGGTACCCTAAATCTTCCTGAATAATATTTTGAGTGGAACCATAAGACAAATGAACAATGTCAGAAATTCGATATATGCCAATACGACCATCACTTTGGATCAAGTCGTTAATTTCTGCAATTTTTGAATCAATCCTTGCAGTTGGTGGTCGCCCGCGTCGAGATTCATTTTCCATTGATTCACAACCGTCTTTGAATTTCGTATGCCACTCTACATCCTGATAATCATCTGAGTATGCAGTTTTAATCATTTCATAAGTTTCAGTATCTGGCATCTGGATGATTTTGGTGTTTTTTTCAGGTATCGACGGCGCATATTAGGCGCAACATTTTGGCACTAAAAAGAACATTTGCACCGCAAGTTGTGGTGCTAACTTCACGCACCTATATAATTGTATTTGTTTATAACTTTATAACAATTAAGTGTTTCGGTGTTTTTGTTCAGATATCGACGGCGCATGTTGTGCGCCTACGATTTGCACTAAATTGAAAGTTTGCACCGGAAATTTTGGTGTGGTGAGAAGTTGATACTATATAACTATTTTTGTTTATAACTTTGTAACAAATTAATGCGCCGGTGTTTTTTCTTCAGATATCGACGGCGCATATTGGGCGCAACATTTTGGCACTAAAAAGAACATTTGCGCTGCAAGTTGTGGTGCTGGCGTGAAGTTGGCACCAAAAAACTGTTTTTGTTTATAACTTTGTAACAAATTAATGCGCCGTGTTTTTTCTTCAGGTATCGACGGCGCATATCAGGCGCAAACTTTTGGCACTAAAACGAACATTTGCGCCGCAAGTTGTGGTGCCAACTTCACGCACCTACTTCTAATATTGTTTTCACATTGTTTCTCCAATTCTATAATTTGATTTTGTAAATATTCTTCCGACAACATTTCTTAAATACACACAGATAAAAGAAATTTCTTCAGTTAAAGAAATATGCATTCAGCCAAAGAAATGATATTTTTGTATATGAGCAAATAAATATTTTTTTCAGCGAAAAAGTTCATATCTTTAAATTTAATTTGTTTGGTTTAACAAAATATATTTTTAACAGAAGGACATGTATTTCATTGAGTCAAAGTTTAACCTTTTTTACATTTCCTACGACTTTGTTCACTTAAAGAAACATAATTTCCATCCAATACCTGTTTGACCTTATCTTAAAAAAACAATATTTTGGAAGAAATTTGCATTTTATTAATACAATGCATTCATACACCTCGTCCTAAAAAAATTTTTTTTTAATTAAAATAACGTATATTTAACTGAAGAATATATATTTTTTAGAGACAAAGTTTAATTTTTTGATTTTCTTTCATTTTGTTCAATTAAAGAAATATAATTTTCATGCAATACTTGATTTATATTGACTGATAAAAACGTAATTTTCTGTGAAATTTTCATTTTATTAACTCTCCTGTCTGGTTCTTTGAGCCAACAAATAATTTCTTTGCATGAAAGGATGCTTTATTTGAACGAAGAGTGGGAAAAGTCAAAAAAAGACAATTGACCATACAAAAGGTAGAATCACTATAATTGTACTAGTCGCTATATCTATTTATATGTATGTTATCTCAGTCATCCACATAAATAAATAAATATGACCTATTAGTAAAATTATAACGATTGTAATTTTACTAATAGCTGTTATATCTATTTATTTATGTGTGTGACTGAGATAACGTAGATATAAATAAATATCTCTGCCAATACAATTATAGTCATTGTACCTTCTCTATGGTCATCTGTCTCTTCTCCCTTTATCCCACGTGCTGCAATTGTTTTGGATGGGATTATGTTACTATTAAATAAAACAAATTTATACTAAATTTCTATTTTATTGAAGAACGCTAATTATACAATAACTTTAATTTTATTATGTTGTGGAATTTTCGACTACAGTTATTTTGTGCCCATTGAAACACGCATAAGTTAAGATGCTGATACTTCAGGTGTAACAATAATTGATTTTATATTTTTTCTTCAATGACGTCTTCGATATCGGCTGGAGTCTGTAAAAAATAATGAGAAAATAGTTAATTATGTCAACAGAAGCATAAATCGTAGTTTAGTTTGGTTTCGTAATAAAGATGGGCGTAAATATACTCCGCGTTACATATAATATTTTTTCTACTACCGGCTCAAAATGATGAGATTTTGCTATATATGTTTTGTATGTATGTACTTCAATAAATGTCAAATATGACAGAACATATGTTGCTCATTATACATTATTATGACTCATGTCCAGTCGTATGTACAGAAAATGTACTGAACTACATTAAATTAAATGAAGACCCAATTCAATCAAAAATATGTTTGAACTATTTACTGTAGTTCGATGCCTTCCTTTTGTGTAGAGGTACAAACCACTGTCAAATACGTTGTGTCAAGTTACTTACCGACCGCTCTAGGCATGTAAAATGATATACATATGCGACAAATTTTATTATGCGTACGTCACTATAATTAGAGCAAGTATGGTTAACTTAAGTAGCCCGTACTAGGAAACCACTTTTAAAATTAAAGACAAAAATGTTTCAGCTATAAAATGATACTCACATTTACTTTAATAATAATACTAACAGAACACCCTGCAATTGTTGGCTTCCATGGGATTTTACTTTCTCTTTTACCACGTCCTCTAGGTGGTATCAAGTAAGACAATAACTGTAATTGTGTCGTAATGCGAAAATCTGGAATGAAAAATGTAACCACTGTACTTGAAAGTTATTTTTATATATAGGTATACAAACTTTTCGATAAGTCCTGCTTTAATGTTTCCATAAATTGTAATGATTGTTTTTCACTAAGGTGATTTCCCCTTACAATCAATATTTTGTCAAAAAACTCGTTCCATTTATCGTAAGTTAACATGTACGTTTCAAACATGCACTCAAAGTCAATGTCAATCTGAAAACAAATTTGCTTGTAAAAACAGAACTTGTTTTTATTAACGTATTTACCAATGCGGGTCCGTTCTTATGTTTAAGCAACGGCCATTCCAAATACAATTCTGAAACAGTCTGTGCTTTATTTACTTGTCTTAGACAAAAAGTTTCCTTCCAATGCAGAACCACTTCTTCCCATGGTTCACTCCGTGTATCCAACCAGTGTTTGCTTGTGTTAGAATCCCTATTATCTAAAAAATTATACATATAAGTATATATGAAAGTTCACAACAATAAGTACCTATATTCGAAACATTCCCCATATTAATAAGTTTAATTTTAACCTTTATCTATTCTGAAAATACGTATAAATATATGAGTTTTGTACCTATCATTGGGTAAATATTACTAATTTTAATTTAAATAAGTTACTCCTAAATACACGATACAAAAGAATACAACTTTTTTTGTCAGGAACAATATAAACTGCACTATAAATTGAATTCTTGCAACGCAATTCCCCGGTTACCTATCTGAAGGAGTCGCCGTCATGCCGGTACACATACATATCTATACCTATTATTAAAATACATACATATTAGAATGGTCTAGTCCGTTAACTTTTTACCCTATACTATTTTACATATTAAATTGCAACAAGGAATTATCAACAAGTGATAGTGTTAATACATTATTTAAAATACTGACTTTTGTTACAAATTTTTAATCACATCATCCTGGTTTTTACGGCAGCTTATATGAAAGACTACTTTCAGTAAATAAAGGATTTACCGACAAAGACATGTTTCTATGCTTGATGTGTTATATTAGATTTATTTAATGAAAGACATACTGTATAAACTTATCAATAGAATTTGTTAAAGTAAATTTATAAAATATAACGTACCTTTGAAATAAACTACACTCCTCAGATGTACGGTAAACTAATACAATACTAATGGCCGACACAAATGCAAGCGTATCGTCGCGTCGCAGTCCCGTGCTACTAAGGAAAATTGGAGGGGGTTTAATCTGGTTTGAACCAGTTATGTCGGTTGTCAAACAAATATTCTTTTAAGTAAAACGAAGTTCACAAAAATATTTCATTTTTGAATGAAAAAACACATATACGCCATTTAAAACTAAATTCTTTTAACTTAAGAATAATTATTTTCTTTCAAATAAATTTTGTTAACAAAATATATTTCTTTGAAATAAAAAAACCTTTTTATCTGTGCACTATTACATAGGAATTAGTAGCATTATTGTCACTTTCTTCATGTTTATTAAGCTATCAGCCTGTGAATACATGTTTGCCTGCCCCTCTTTAATATCTGAACAGGCTGTATATAGCGTGTATAATAGCAAAACTCGGAACACATGTGCATTGGTTCGACAAATATTTGGCATTCTCATCTCTGTAACCAGACACAGTAATGGTTCGTCCTTATGTATTTCATGCTCTAATAAACATTCGCTTATTCGCAAATATGCTTTATAATTTCAGCAAGCATACATACAAGTCAATAAGTTCTGATTTTGAATTAATTAAGAGGAATCAGTACATGTATGTACGTATACGTGTTTATAGAGGTTTACATATTATTTTGCGTGTACAGGGTGTTAAAATTATATTAACACGATAAGGACATACTTTAATATCTAGAATGCAAAATGCTTGGTCATTTCATGAATACTGTCAAGGATAATTTTCATCTTCGTTGAGGAATAGCGCATATACAGTAATACTAATATGTAATACATATTGTTCTTTTATTACAAAAAAAAACAGAATACATACATATAACATAAAAACAAATTCATTAAAATTCATAACAAAAAATTTAGGCAGATTATACATTAAAATAAAGAAGATAAAAATGATCCTCGAGAATAAGGATTTGATTCTGTTGAACTCGATTCCTTGAAAAAGGAATCCAACGTTGTTTGCACGACTTTTTTCCCCCATCGTAAATCGCCTTGTAGCAGCTGGTGTTTTCACTTAATGAACGGTAAACTTTTGTAATCCGCTGAAGGTTAGAATCTTACTTTTCAAGCTTAGCTAATCCTGCTTCAGTAAGATAAAAGGCTTCAGCTAACTTTTTTTTTTGTAAACTTTCTCGGCATCGTCAGATTCTTCGTATTCTTGTGTGTCTATCAGATGCTCCTCTATAAGGTCTTCATGTCTTAATTCTCATGGATGCCACTCAAGTAAGTCAATGACATCATCTTCAGTCTAATTGCAATGTATTACTACTATCCACCACAGCTTCTCTGACTTTAGTGATGTCTTTTTCGGTGACACCACGAAAATCACCGAAAAAGTGAGGGCACAGTTTTTTCCATACTCCTTGGATTGTTTAGCACCAGTAAAATATTAAAGGGAACCTTGTTTTGGAAACAATAATGTTCCACAACAGAAATAAAATAATTCAAAAACCAATCTTCAAAAACCCCGATATAATATATACGTAGGTATATATATTATATATAACGCGAGTGTAACCCAAGCCCTTAAATTTGATTTCCAAATGACAGGAAGGGCTGCTTTAGTAATGTTGCTCAGAGCTCAGGAATTTTCAGAGCGATAAACAAGCAGAGACTTGAGCTTTAAATCTCCGGATGCGTTACCTCCAAGCAATAAGGTTAGTCTACTTTTATGCCCGGGTGCATTTTCTTCTTCTTTCGAGATATGGGTCTCTTCAGGCAACGTATTCCAGAACAACCCAGTTTCATCTATGTTAAAGATTTGTCTTGACAAATACCCTTCCATCCTCAATAATTTTTCGCAGCTAAAGGAAATTCATTTGCTGCAGCTACATCAACACTGGCTGCCTCCGCCACTAACGCCAGGCTAATAGGTTTGTTACTTTTGTGTCCATTGTAATCACGTTTCATTTTGCTACTTGCCCACCTGAATTTACTATTAACTCTCGTTTTGGAGGCAATAGTTGTGAAGATAAACACAGACTCAGTAAATCGAGTATATCAAACGTGGCAACAATATCAACAGTAGATTGACAACTAGCGCAAAAAAATTCTGCACCAACCCAATTCCCGTTAGTAATTTACTAGACGGACTGTGAGCGCGCACGTTCGTAAGTACGAAACGCCACAAGTCGAGTCGTCTGTAACCCGGGGACTGCCTGTTTGTATATGCAAATTATTATTATACAGGGGGATTAACAAAGATGACGTGGTTTGTGTATGGAAAATGGAAACAGTTTTAAAAACTCATTTTGCGGTGTCAGTTAGCCATTGGTCCCATTCAGCAGACGCAACTGTTGTGGAACTGTTGAGGAAACGTCTGCTGGGTGCATACGCTACATTTGCGCTACATCGAATTACGTCACGATTACATCGACTACTTTACGGAGCGGACGGCCATCTTTTGTAGCGCATTCTATTACCGCTACGTATCGGTAACACGTTGAGTAAGATGGCGCTAACTATATGAATTTAAAAATTAATTGTATGAAATTACAGATGTGGATGAGATTCACAATAGATTAGCGTCGGGTAGTTGTTTTATCGAAGGTAATTTTATGTAAAACTTAATTACTACTAGCTTTTACAGATGAAGAATATTTTGCGCATTACATACAACGTAAATGTTCTTTTGAATGTAGTGTATCACCAATGGTGACAACAACTGACAACAGTCAACAGCCAAGACTAATCAAAACAAATAATAATAATAATAAAATAACCTTTATTTCGCAGTTGCTATTAAAATATGTATACAAATATATTACTTACAAACTAAAACTTTTTCTATAATATACTTACGGACTAGTTCTTCAATATTCTAATGTTCTTAACACTTAAAAAACTACAATTTAATCACTACTAAGTGAATCAACCCTACTTACTATCTAATTGCTACATATATTTAAATTTCCATTCTTGTTTACCTATTATTCGTTTGTAGTTTATACAATTTCTATCAAGCACTGTAATTAGTGTCAATATCCACTTTAAATTTATCATTTGTTCTTACATATTTATACACTTGTATACAAGTATAATTAAGCTATTACATTTGTTTGTTAAATGACTACCAGCACAAAAACCACACTTGCAGCACAATTACCACGTTTCTCCATTTTTACATTCTTTAGCAAAATGATTCTACCCTGCACATTTATAACATCTATTTGTAGGTCTTCATACACCTTATATCTTTTTCATCCTACATTCATTTGTGCCCTGTCTATGATGCTGGAATACATCTCTAGTTGACCAAATAATGTAATATTTCCATAGTTCTTCCAACGAACTATATTAGTAAACCAATTTTTTATTTTACTAATATAGTTTGTTGAGTTCTTCTTTTTCTTGTATGAGTATTTTTTTTCTATTTTAAGTTTAGCTGAGAAATCCTTGTCTACATATGTTAATCATTTTGTATAATAGTCCCGTACACTTTTTCATTGTTTTGATCAATAACATCTTCTTCAACACCAGTAATTATTATTTTCGGATTTCTTAATTTCGGTTCAGAAACTACTTATTTCCAATTTCATTTATGACTTTTCTCTTAATTTTTCAAATAAACAAGAACTGATCAGCTGACTTCTGTCAAGTGTGTTAGCAAGTAGCACATCCAACAACATAACATTAAATTTTGAATTTCACTCAACTGTTGTCGATGTAGCGTACGCTACCGATGGAGCGGAGCATGTGCTTCTGCTGAATGCAACCATTATATGCACAACCCAAAATTCTTTTCAATTATACTTAGTGATCGAGAAGGGATCAGTTATTTTGAAACACTCTGTAATTAAAGACGTATTTCGTTTCTGCAAATCAAATTAAATCAATATTATGTAACATACAATAAATCTAAAATCTAGCATTCTTAAAATATTTGCAATTTCCAAAATTATAGCGTAAAATATAAAATCGTTATTTAACTACATTGTGTTTATGAAATCGCTAGATGATAAAAAGGTCGGATGTCAGAATAGTTATTATTTCAAGTCATAAACAAAACAAAAGAAAGTGGAAATACCAAACATGTTTCTAAGAGTGAGAAAATCATAAAATTCTTAACACTTAGAGAGGACACCTGGGGAATGATTCGAGCCTGTAAAACTACCCAGTCAGCGCTGCCTCTATATAACAACAATGTACATGAAAAGTTTGCTTGATTATAAATTAACAAACCGGTCCAAAACTGATTTATTTTGAATTAAAATTATCGATATTTTTCTTTTAATGTAAAAATAACAGCATAAATCTCAGATGAAAAAATACGTGTACATCTCTGTTTTATTTTTGTATAGATGTAATGAACCTCTTTGAAAGCATTATTCCGATTTCTGTTGTTTTCAGATCAGCGGCACTTTGAATATTCCGATCACGGAATTTACATTTTACGTAAACTTGGGGCGAAAAATTCGCAATTCAAACATTTAGTGGTCGACAATCTGTTTTCCAATAGTTTGCTTGCTTATATCGCCTTATTTACCGGGAACATATACATACATAGTTTCAATGCGATAAGTAAACAGTATTTTCTATTGTGTAAATAACGTTTTGCTTTTCCCCTGTTCAACATTTAAATTTTACTTTTTATAGTACTGGTGATATTATCTGAACAAGTCTTTAGAATTGCCTTAGAAAAAGTACAAAAAACCAATGGATTTCTGAGTATATTTACATAAGAAAATGAAGTAAGTGTATATTCTTAATTTCTTCATAATATAGGTATATGTGAATATCTATAAGAACATTAAATTATTCGTAGCCAAGATATTTAATATAAAACTAATTTATTCAACAAAAACAGGAGGACAAGGTGCTATTTTTGACTTCTGTCAGAATATCCGCAATTTACTTACAACCACCAACTTTACCCCACGGTAAACAATGCCAGCCTATACGCTAATTGACCTACGAGTGACAAAACATAGAAAGACGATAACTCGGAAATAAATTATTGGTAACTTTTGGTGTATTGCAACCGCAGGTACGAGTTTCAGACTTGTTAGTCAATACCGGGTTACGTAGGAAGACATGGATGATTTGAAATATTATTAATTACGTACGAACAATAACATCTGTTAAATGGCGTCCGTTTTTGTTCATACACTCCTGGAGACGTTGTGAGAAGTTGTTCCTCTGAAGCATTTCACGTGGAACCGCTCGAATTTTTTGTGTTATTGTTTCACTCAGGGCTTTAAGTATATGTATACTCGTGCTTTGAGGTAGCCCAATAAAAAATAGTCACAAGGTGATAGGTCTGGTGACCGAGGAGGCCACTCCACATCTCCACGCAACGAAATAAGGCGTCCAGGGAAGGTGCTTTAAAAATTCCATAGCTGCTCTCGATGTATGACATGTCGCCCCATCCTGTTGAAACCATACAGTATTTAGGTTGATACGTCGTGTTCTCAATTATGGCTGAAAAAACTCACGCAGCATCGCTTGGTAACGATCTGTATTGACAGTGACGGTCTTACTGTTTTCACGAAAAAAGTAAGGACCAATAATGAAGTTTCGACTAATGCCACACCAAACAGTTACTTTGTCGCTGTGTAGAGGTTTTTCATAGAGTTGTTGTGGATGTTCAGAAGCCCAATTATCTAAAGTTCTGCTTATTTACCACTCCTGACAAATAAAAGTAAGCATCGTCACTAATAATTGAAAACAATATCGTCAGTCATGTTTTCCAACATTGTTTCTGCAAATCTTAATCGTCTTCCGTAGTCGTTTTGCTGCAACTGTTGGACAACCATCAGCTATATAGGGATGAAAATGCAGGTCCAGGTGTAAAATTCGGCGAACTGATCGGTACGACATGGGAAGAGCACGAGCATGCCGAACGACCGAACGTCGAGAACTGGTTTCAACTGCTTGACGCACCCTTTCGATGTTTTCTGGGGTCCGTACCGTTCGGTTACCACCTCGTGCAGTTTCGAGTCTCAAAGAACCTGTTCGTTAAAAGTTATTCACTCACTTCATTATTGTGTCAAACTTCGGAACACGACCAACGTTGAAATGATTCCGAAAACGTCTCTCTGTTTGAATGACAGAACGGCCCGTTTCAATAATGGTGTTGTACACGAACACACGATACTCTATTGACCACGTCTCCATTGTTATTAGAATGGCGGCTCTTTATCCACCAAGGTTCTTCCCATCTTGCGTGACGCCCCGTTCAAATCATCCATACCTCCCTGCCTAACCCTGTATAAAGTATTACCAGAGGACAACAAACGAGAAGCGACAAAGATGTTTTCACTCGGCATTGCCAGATATCGGTTCGGCCAAATTTTCTCTCAAATACAGAAACAGGGAGTTAAACATAAAATCATATAACAAATATGCTCTTTTAATTTTTTTTATGATTATATTTTTTAGAATTATTACATTTTATAATTCTAACAACAAATTAAAAATCATTACATTTGTTTTGCGTATTTTAACATATTGCTGTGACTCTTGCAAATTGAGATTTATATAAAAATAATTTAAATTATTCAATCAGTAAGTAAGTAAGAATCAAGCATACATCCTAGTGCTAGGCCTTATGCTAGACTAAGATTCAATAAATTTTCTGCAAAATAGTAGGTTAGGCAATTTTACATTTAACTAGCTCAGTTTAGAATGACTAAAGAAAATTTTCTCTCAGGGGCAGAAAATATAAATAAACTCTCCAGTCAACTTGAATGCTCTTTAGTTATTACCAGGTCAAATAAAGAAAATAAAATGCAAAATAAACCTTACAATATAGTTTATTAAGGATATTAAAGAAAATTTTCAAATTATACAAATATATTTACAAAATTAAATATCTTGAATATTATATAAAATTATGCATGTCATGATCAAATAGTCAAAACAATAAACAAATTATAATTAATAAAAGAATAACATCGAATACAAATTTATATTTTTAAAATAAATATAATTATCGTTTTCTTTATTTGTCAAAAATACATGTAAACAATCAATATTTAAACGAAATATTTTATTGTATGTTTTGAGTTGTACTGGAATATAAATTAATTACAAAAAAAATATCTAGCCTCTCGTTTGTAAGTATATAAACATTAAGGTAATGGCTCTGCCCTAATTAGTTCTGCCTGGCGCCTTTGCTCGCTCCCAAGACAGTACCATCAGAAAGCAAATCCACACTGGTAGGTACCCCAAAGTTCCACCCTACGAGTATTCTTTTCAACTCGTTGGACACAACCCTAACATACACTACTATGTGCTCACCCCTTAAGGCATATATATATATATTTTGAGTTTAATTAAAAAGTGTCTTTGTGCATTTAACTAATTAACTCAGCCCTGATTAGTTCTGCCTGGCGCCTTTGCTCGCTCCCAAAACAGTACCACCAAGACCAATTCGTGCTTTAAGGATTCACCAAGGCTCCATGCTATGAATTAAACATCTACTTAATTCATTGCACACATCCCTGATCTATTACCCAACACGTCAATATCAAATACACAAACACGATAAAGTATAATTAATATAAAGAAAAAATAAAATTTTACCTCGTTCTAGGATTCCAGTATAAAACACCACATGAGAAATTTGCACAACACTATATATATACCCTAATAATAAACATTATTAAATCACCTTAACTCTTCGTACAGCATTTCAAACTCATCCATCTCAAATATATTTTTAAAAACTTTGTCACAGTCTAATTATCCTATATGTACATAAAACAAAATTATTGAACTACGAATCTTCTAATCTTGTAAATAAAATAATACAGAAAATTTAATTAAAAACAAAATTATTGAACTACGAATCTTCTAATCTTGTAAATAAAATAATACAGAAAATTTAATTAAAAACGTAGTGTTATATTTAATTCAAAAAAAATAAAAAAATTTATTATTATCAGACTATTCAATTTATCGAAACAAACACTAAAATGCTTTACCATAACGCACGGTATATTGACCCTGCATATAAAAATAAAACATTCTAGAACAAAAAAAATTCAAAGTCCTAATTAAATAAAACCGTTCCGAACATAAATAATTATTTCCGAAAAATAATTACAAGTCCCAATGTAAACCAAACTCCGAATTAAAATGATATCTAATTCATAAAATTATTCTAAATCCCACTTCGGTCTTTAAAATTTATAAGTACAATAGAATTATTACGAAAATATTATAAGTTCCAATGCGTGAACAAATTTCTATGTTAGAATAACGTTTAAGGTCTCTGCCCACTTCAACGTATCATACTATCACCGTAATAGGACCGTAACAGGCATGAAAAACAACACGATACGCTCTGCTATGCCCACTGAAACGGATCGACGGCGTTCTGTGTCCGTATACATCCCGTATGATGCCCGTATACATCCCGTATGATGCCCCTATACATCCCGTATGATGCCCGTATGTAATCCACCAAAATAGATAGGAAAACTCGGTTATAACCCGTATGCTCACCGTTTCGCCGCCTGCGCGCATCGGTTTGGCAACATCCCGTGCCGTGCGCGGAGCGTATCGGCACCGGCAAAATATTCTCGCCGACAATTATTAACGCTCCGTGCATAGTACGCGACGGTGCTGGTCGGTGACGAACCGGTGTAATGGGCATAGTCACATACTTTTCAATACAAAGAATATTTTTTTACCCGACACGTTCCTATTACGGTGATAGTATGATACGTTGTAGTGGGCAGAGACCTTTAATCTATAAAATATTACAAATCCTAGTTTCATTTAAAAATTTTCTAAGTATCGTAAATCGGTCTCAGAAAATTATTCTATGTTCCAATTCACGAATAAACTTCTAAGTTAATATAACATTTTTATTTTAAGAGGAAGAAGAGGTTTCCACCTACTTCTTGTTTTTCTTTTGAGAGAGCTGATTTTCACCAAGCATCTAACGTTTTCTGATCGTGTGTCGACTTATATGCATATTTTTCTTCACAAAAACGTACGGTTATCTTCGGTACGATTCCGATACCACCTCCAGAAATACATAGCTGCAGTGCTGCAGCACTCGGGAAAGCAGCGCATTACTAATCTTTCAAAAAGGTAAACAAATATGTAAATATCAACTTGTTTACATATTCATGATTCGTCCAATGCATCTAGCGAAGAATATTGTTTTCGCCGGGCCAATCTGTCGATATCTCCCGGTCACAGTATTTTCGTGCGGGAAACACTTTCTTGTTATAATTCACGTAATATTTTATGCTTATTCTAATATTATTTTACGTAAATAAAAATTAAATTTGCCAAAATATTAACTTAATAAATATCTATATACACATCATGATGATATAAATAAAATAATAATTAATTAAATTAAATATTGACGCTTCTTGTTGTTCGTTCTATGGTATTACAGAGTTTAACTACCGTTGGTGAACGCTGACCATTTGTGGCATAAAACCTAATTCATTGAATAGAGTTATTGAAACTTGGGTTCATCGAAATTAGTCTTACAAGAAAAGCGTAAATAGTTATTTCAGTGATGTTATTTTTAGTTTTAGAACTTAAGAGCCCCCACGCAACGACGAAACTAACGAGTCTAAAAGGTTTCGTTCCGTTCAAGCAATAGTACAGTTTTCAGTTATGAAATGTCAAAATGAAATTCAGAACATAAATAAAGGTTCAATGCATGTTTGACTGGAATTAGTTTTTAAAATAAAGATTCTGAAATTGTGTTATAATCTTGTAAATTTGGCCAACTTCGAGGGTGAAATGTAGAAGCAAATACTTTTTATTATAAGAAATTACCCCATCATTAATTCATTGTATTCAGTTTAATTTAAAAAATAAGAAGAAAATAAAAAATGTCTGCTAGTTGTTTCACTTGAACTAAATACCTTCCAGAGGCGGAATTTACACTAGCGCATATGGCGCCTTATGTTCTACCTCACGGCAGTTAGTCGGCATCTTAGGGTAAATCCCCTTAAGAGGTGCCTTTACCCATCGAAGGTATCGCCGTTTTGCGTTTTATTATTTATTTTGTAATTTTAGAATCTCGAACTTAGGTTAGTGAAGCTTTACTGAGTTTCTACCGGACCTAGCGAAGACGCAATTCTATCGGAATCGGTCGGCTATTGCAAACTTGAATCCAAAGTCTTGTAATATCTTGCTATATCTAACCGCAGTATAGTAACGATACAGTAACGTAACTCTACAGCAGTCCCTTTGATCTTCGTGTTCGAGTTTTATTTTTTTAGGACGACTGCGCAGTGAACTACGGACAGAGAGGGGAAGTGAGTGTACATGATAAACAAGGACTCATGTAGCTGTACCGGAGAACTAGACTAATCGAACTGCAGCTGTGCTACAGTGCAGTAAGCCACGGACATGTATTTTAGGGAGGGGGGAGAAACACGATTTTTTAAGGGAGTTGATTTACTGAATTGTAACATACTGTGATCTAACGTAGTTTCCGGGTTGGATGGTTGTTTTTGTTTAAGGGTACGTTTAATAAGAATTAACGATTTTAGTAAATTTTTGAAAATTTCATGTAGATAAGTATATACTTAACAAGAACACCAGTTTGAACTGTTTCTACGTCATTTTTTCCCTTCAGAACGGAGCGTCTTTTTCCCGATCTACATTGCGACAGAATCTGTGAATAAAATCGAGGCGTTCTGATAGAAACCCGAAAATCGACTATCTCCACCTACTCACACCCCCTTGTTTCTACTGTCGCGCTTGTAATGCAAGTTGCATAAGTTTCGATTCGCTCACATACACCGTTATTGAAAAACCATGTATTTCCAGCTTGTGATACTTAAATGTGATTTTGAAAATCTTATTTAAGTTGTTTATTTTAAGAAATTAATTAACACATCTTTCTGTTTTATTTCTAAAGATATGTATGGAGCCTGAAGTTGGTCGTTTATATGTAAACAATATTTATTTTAAGAAATTAATTAACACATCTTTCTGTTTTATTTCTAAAGATATGTATGGAGCCTGAAGTTGGTCGTTTATATGTAAACAATCGGAAAGCTTTTGACGACCAAGCCAGAAGATGGACGTGGAAATACGCCATGCACCAATATCTTCCACATTAAAAAACAGCAGAATGTATATAGTTCATATATATATTTTTTTTGGATTTCATTATTTGAATTGTTCAGTATTATATTATATTTCATATTTTTATACTGTTACGTTGTTACTGTGTTTATTATTTATGTGAATACGCTAGAAGAAAAAAAGAGAACAAATCATGGGAGCGTTTAATATAGTAAATTGATTATTTTACGGAAGAACAACATTTTCATGTATTAATTTTCGGAAAATATAAATTTAACATGCTGAGAATGTAATTACATGTTCTTATTCAATTCAATTGTAATTAATATGTTAATTAAATTTGTGTTATTTTATTGTCTATGATTTTAGACCAAATCTAAAATATTATCAGACATACATATGAAAAGTTAACTCTATTAAATCGTATGTCTATTTTTTACATTTGTATTATTGGCAGCTATTGTTGCATATGGAAAATTGTCTGGTACAATTTTCAGTTTGCCAGTGTAAAAACGTTAACATTTTTTAGTATGTGTAAACATTTAAAAATAAGTTTTTGGAAAATATAAATCTGGCCTGCCGAATGTAATTGTAAATATTTCATTAATGTGTAGTTGATTGATGAAATAATTGAAATAATTTTCTCCTTGTCATTATTTTATTTTTATTTAAAGAGTAACGACGCTTTCGAAAAATAAGCATTAATAAGCTGAATACTAGAAGACATTTAAACTATGATTATTATTATTTCAAATATAAATTTATATTAGATATGTATGTATAAATTATTATTATTGTAACGATTGTCTTACGGAAAACGTACCACGCTATAACTCTGTTATGAATTATGAATAATGCGATTTTAGAAATTCAAAATACCACAAAATCACCTTTTTTAATATATAATTTTTAATTTTTTTTTAAAGGAACATTTTTTTATACAGTTGGTATGGTACAGATTTTTTTTCTGAATATAGCGGCTTATTTCAACTTGATCTTGTCAGGTGCTTTTGCTTATTACGTCAAGTGTAACTTGATATCCAATGATAGCCCACAAAACAAAAACTTCATTTAAGATTTGTCAACTTGTTTTCATTTATTGTCATTTCTATTACTTCTTGCAGTTTTGTTATTATTTTGTTATCGTATTATTATTTAATTTTGGATAATCTTCTGTTAACTGTTATGGTGCAAGTGTTTTTCGAGTGTCAAAAAAGTCTGGTCAAGTAGCATATACGCAGCTCGCTTTCCGATAGAGAAGTTCCTGACCGTCAGAAATTTAGAAGAAATGAACGAAATTTAAGAAATCACGGAGCTTTTAAGAAACCAAAGAAAGCCGAACCTGGTGACAGTGTTGAGTTAGATGCCAGTGTTCTAGAAAATCCAATAACTTCAACTGGGGAAGTCGCAAATAATATTGGCACGTCAAAGGACACTGTTCATAAAATTTTTAAAAAACGCATTTAAACCATACATCCCACAAAAAATACAAGCGTTGTATGAAAACGATCCAAATCGACGACACCAATTTTTTATTTGAACATGCTAATGGGCTCTTCTAGAGATATGTGATTTGGTCCGATGAATGAAGTTTTAGCAATAATGGCGTTTTCAGCAGAAGTATTCACCGTTATTAGAGCAAGCGAAATCCAAGAGTTTAAATTAACTGAAGTGTCTTACGAGACAGTTCAAAAAATCATTCAGAATGGTTTAATTAAAAGAAAAACAAGGAGGGATAAGGGACAATCGAAGAAAATTAGGATGTACGATTTTGATATTATGAGAAGAGAAATGTACCGGTTCTATAACAAAAATTAAGTTCTTACATTGCGAAGTTTGGGCAACTCCTTGAGAGAAAACAATAGATTGCAGTGTGTTAGTACTACGTTGTCGCGCGTTATAAAGGAAAATGGCTTTACATTTAGTATAGTTAATAAGCGGCGAACAATGTGGATGGCTGGGTTGGTGATGTATTACTGTCAGAGAACATAAAGTCGTTGTCCTTGGATTATCATGAAGATATAACAAGTTCCTTGTTTGAACAGTAATTCGTGAATAAGCTACTACCGTCTTCACCTACAAAAAGTGTCATTGTTATGGCTAATGCTAGTGACCATTCACGACAAGTTATCACCATTATATCACCAACTAATTCAAAATTTGAACAATTGACTGGTTGACTGACAACATATGGGTTAACAAATAGGAGTCATCTTTGTATTCAGCAATGTGCGAGGCATTTTGAGCAATATTTATAATAATTATGATTTCTTACGATGTTTTATTTTTGAATTTAATGAAATTTTCCATTGTTTTGCATTTCACGGCACAGTTAAAGTTTGTTTAAAAAATAAAATTATTTCCCAAAAATATTTTACAAAATCATGTAACATCACTGTGTTCAGAAAAAAAAAATTTACCAAACTGTATAAAGAAATTGTTCCTTTAAAAAAAAATTGACTATCGCTTGACAAATACATCATATTAAAAAATAATCAAAGATTATACTCTTTCGTCGTATTTATTCACCTGTTTTATGCGTTTTTTGAACAGAGTTATCGCTTACTGCGTTGTTCGTAAGACAAGTATATATGTCTTATATTTTTTATAATGCGAACCAAAGGGAACTTATGAATAATGAATTAATTTTTGTTTTCAATATATTTAATAATCACAATTTACCCTTATAACAGTTGTAACTTGTAAACATACAGATAAGTAGAAATATCTAGTAATATTCCAACTTAACAAAACTATACTAGGGTATATCTATATATTACACATCAATTATATGTTTGTATACTTATTGATTATAAGAATATTGTTGTCACTTTGTTTTAGAACATTTAGTTGATATTAGGATATTTTCCGGGCAGTATATTATAGATTTAAATATAAACCCCGCTCATGTATTGTTGTATGTGAAATATAAAAATGCAACTTTATTATATATACATGTTTTATAACCCATTGGTTCGTAATGATCTGTAAAGAAAAGTATATAAGATGTATTGTACTAAAGATATATTTGTATAGTTGTGTCAACTATTTCATCATAACTTAGCACTCGTTATATTAATTTATACATAAAAGCATAATAATATTTAATGTGTTACAATAATAAACGCTCGCATAAGTTTTGTGTGTTTGTGTTGATAATAAAGTTTATCAATGAAATAAGACATGAGTTTTATTATGTTTTCAACATTAATCCTTTTCCTGCTGTTATTCCGAATTTTATTGATATTCAGTATAATATGTAGTATTTACGTAATTTGTTGAAAAAGAAACACAAGAAGACCAAAAGGAAAATTAATATGAATTATTTTTTAAAGTTTTCGAGAAAATCGTGTTTTACCTATCGATTTATATTTTAGACATATTCATTTTAACAATTTGAAAAGATAAAAAAGTCATGGTGTAATTGGTGTGTTTATATACCCCAACAGCTTTACGCCAATTATAGGATCCCTGCTGGCTTCGGTCGCTATTACGCCATTTTTGTGTACGAGTGGTATATTATCATAGAAAAAGCCCATTATATGGGTCATTGATACAAGTGGAGAACCATATTAGGTTGGGTTGAGTGAAAAGGTAAGAGGGGAGTAGTGTTTTGGTGGAGCACGTACATAGACAAGACTGATTCGTTTATTATCGGTGATATGCTCGGCATCTGGGAGTATATCACCGATAATAAACGAATCAGTCTTGTCTATGCACGTCTTCCCCCAAAATGTACTCACCAGCCACCACTGCACAAGGAACAAGAGCTAGAGGCATAAGGGCCAAATAAGAAAGTAAGTGATAAGAATCAATGTAACCCTGAATGATTTTTCCCATAAATCATGTTTCAAAGGTTCCCTTCCTGTACCTTAATGACTGCAGACCATGTTCCTCCAGAAATGAACCATAATCCATATGCAACCATTAATTTTGAGGGATAAGTAGGTGCTTTTCCGATGGATAATTGAAGATAAATACAGGTTGTGGCAGTATAAAGTATCCATTCTCAAAGTTAATTCATTTCTATAATATTTATATATAATTTAGTAATTATAGTATTTGATTTGATTTTTGTGTTGAACATATATTTAACCTAAAAATGATATATAAAAAAAAAGAGGTGTGGCCACCACACGACTTTCTTATACGTATGAAAGTGTTACTTCCGGTCCGAATTTTCAAATTTCATTTATACAAAAAATATTCCAAATCCAACTCTAAATACTTTTGTACTCTTCATAAATATATATAGAATGCATAATTTACGACATATTTGCAAAAAATTGTTATTCGGTAAGAGTGAAAGTGTTACTTCCGGTCCGAATTTTGAAATTCTTTTGTACAAAAAGTATTGAAAATTAAGTTGTAAATAGTTTTATACTCGTAACGTACCTCTCTAAAAAGCATGAATTGCAAAATATTTGCAAAAAACTGATTTTCGATAAGAGTAAAAGACCTACTTCCGGTAGGAATTTCGAAAAACTTTATAAATAAAATTATTCTCAATTTTAATTTTAAGTACATATGAATTCTTTGTAAATTTGTTTAAACTTAGTAGTTGACGAAATATTGGCAAAATTTTTTCACTGAAGTAAACTACTACTTCCGGTCTGCCGATTTTACTGAAAATCTAATCAGTTCTCAAGAGGGAGATTATACTACTAAATGCAAAATTTCAAATAGATAGCTATAGCGGTTTGACTGCTATCGTGGTCACAGACGACAGACAGATACACAGACATTTTTTAAAAACCACTTTTTTGGTATCAAGGGATTTCAAAACGTGGACATCTGCAAAAATCTCGAGGTCGAAAATTTTCATCATCACAATACTTCTTTATACTACGTATGAGAGTAATAAATGCATTATACAATCGAATATCAATGTTCTTATAATAGACTTTTAGTGTAATAATCTTTGTGAATACACTCCTGTGAACCACCCGTGCTCCAAAGGGATTAGAAGGGTTGAGTTATTTTTTTTTTGTGAAGATCGAGTACTGTTTAAGAAGTGAAATCGTTATATCTATGGACGGTCTTGAAATAGACGAAATAAAAGTGAGAGTATTAGGATGTATTTTTGTTTTAATTAAATGAAGAATTATTTGATAAAATGTAGATTCATAATCTTTAAATTACTTTAGTTCTATGTACTATTTTTTAATAATATCACCACTGGAAAACTCTCGAAGACAATATGGTAGGTATTGTAGTTCAAATCCAGAAATAAGAGGTTAGAGTTCAGTCATGAGCAATAAAAGGTAATTGTATACTAAAGCTGTTTTGCTATTTGTTTCCCAGTAGTTCCAGTTCCACTTTTGATTTAGGGGGGGGGGGTTACTTGATCGGCGTATGCCACAAAATGGTCAATTTCAACGTAAAAAATCGCAAAAATTAAGGCACTTGAAAAAGTTGCCGCTACATGCACGAAATAACCAATATTTGTTCTAGTGACTCACGATTAGAATTTGCAATTATGTATATTAAAAAATAGTTAAAATACAGCACTTTGATTTTTTTTTCGTTTTATAGCGATATAAAGCTTACTGTGCGTAAAAAGTACTTTTTTGAATCGTGAGTACCTAGATATTTTTATTCTGAACACGACAATGTATTTACTTTACTTTCAAAATTACCCTGGTCTCCAAAGAAGTACTTTGAAACCAATGAGAATGATCACAAAGTCCGCACTGATAAATGGCAAATAGGCAACACACAATTCAACCTCTTCTCACAGTTTTGTAATGTCTAAGTCGAGGCGCGCACCGAAATGGTACGTACGTGGCGTGGAAGTGGCGTGGTGACAACGTGGCATGTGGCAAATTTTTAACTAGTGAAACCAGTTGCCACAGCGCCATATCGATGCGCGCTGTCGCATTTGATTTCACTCGTTTAAAAATTGCCACATGCCACGTTATCACCACGCCACTTCCACGCCATCGCCACACCACTTTGGTGCGCGCCTCGACTAAGACGAGCTATATGGAAGGTATACCTGGTCGACTGTATTAAGCCGAACATCATATAAACAGAGAGATCTTAAACTTTTTTTTATTACCTTAGGTAAACGAATGTTTCATTCATATATCGGCTTTATTTTGTAATTATTTTAAGGATATTTGCGAGAATGTATTAGATATTCATTTTTCGTCTGGAATAAATATATGTTGTTATTATTATTATTATAATAAGTATACATTAAACATATTTGTAAAAGACACTACATGCGGTTGGTATATACAAGCAAATTGTAATATATTTCAGATATTTTTCGGTGTTCATTTATAATTGATTACGTGATAACATTGATGCGTCTACTTTGTTAGACATTTTTTTCTGTTCGTTAATATTATCTCACTTTCAAAATGCATTTTATTTTTCATGGACAAGGTTCCGGCTTTATGGAATTTCAGAAATGCAGTTTTCTTCGGCAATAAATATACATTATTATTATTATTATTAATTATAAAGTTTCAGGATTTATTATTATTTCTAACCTTACATGTTGAAGCTTTTTAATAATATGAACAATGTTTGTAGAAAACTAAACTCTGACAAAAACAACTTTATGTCTTTGTAAGATACGAACTTAGAAGTTTGTCGGACCCTTCAAACTAAGTGGCAGGAAGTTACACAATTTTCGGTTTTCTAGATGGTAAAAGCATTTATTTAAATATTTGAATTTGTAGTGCCTTCATGTTTTTATTTTATTTATACTTTGTATTATGACTCCAGGGCAGTTTTTAAATTTTTTTTTGTATATGTGAGTAAGTGAAAGAGCATGGACCAAACGAGCTTATAAGTTTAATTACAGCGGTTTATCAGGAGTGGCAGCAATTGTTGGATGGCGAACGAAAAAAAAATTGTATGTAGGCGTGAAAAACAAATTTTGTTTAATTTGTGCAAAATTTGGTAAATCTAAAGATCACGTATGCTACAAAAATTAGTCTTCGTCGTCAACAGTCATAGAGTCGACAATTATTGCGGAAGGTTTCTCGTGAAATGCACGGTGTAATTTATGGTAGATTAATAGGGGACGGTGATAACATAGTTCTTAGAAAACTACGTGAAATGGCCCTTACGGTCCCCAAAAAATTATTGAAAAAATCGAGTGCCGAAATCATATATTTCGTAATCATATAAATAAAATTAGGTACTGTTTGAAAAAAACCTAAATTCAATTCGGCCGTGACAAAAGCAATTGAACATTACAAAATTACAAAAGTTCGAACTTAACAATGACAAATTATAGATAGTGAAATTGCAGTGTGACATTATAAATGGACCAAGATATATTTTTTGTGAACACTCGGATTGTGCTTCTTACTTTTGTCAAGGATATAAAGAAGGATACTTGGTATGAGACAATTCACTCTACCTCTAAGGTGGTGCGAAAAGATTGCGTTTGACGTTTTGTCTGCAACATAACGGTTATTTAAAAATTTTATTGAAGCTTTACTGAAAAAAAAATTAAACAGTGCAAGATATAAATAAAAAAAATTGATAATATCAATAACATTCGATTTTAAGTTGTGGTATTAACATTGGATTCTAATGAATGCTTAGTTCGGAGTCCGCACAGTTCGTATCTTACCCACGCTGAAATTTTTATAATTTGATTTCGCTAACTAACAATATTAGTGTCGATTGTGAAGAATATAAATATTTTTTACATTTTAGAAGAAACAGCGGCACTGTTGTTACAATAGATTTTTTTTTATCAGATTTTAGTTTTCTCTAAAACATTACTCATATTACAAAGCCTCAACATGTAAAGTAAATACAAATCATGGTGTACAACTTAAATAATTAATATCATAAATAATAGTAATAAAACTATATATTTATTGCAGAATAAGATTTAATATCTAATTAATTCCGGCAAATATCATTAAAATAATTACAAATTACATAAAACGGGAGTCTTAATAAAACTAAATAAATACAAGCCAAAAGAATATTCAGAAATAGCAAAAACAAATTTCGAACAAAAGAGATGTACCAATATTTTCATGCAATAAATGTAGGAGACAAATATCCCAAATTTATTTGCTTTCCAGTTGACCAGGCATCCCTTCATGTTGCTGGTCGTATACCTACATCGTGTAAAAGGTACAGGTATATTAAACTCCGTAAATATATTCAATACATTTCAGGCAACCCGACATACGCCGTTCGAGAATTTTTCTTAGGGAAAGCCCACCCTACTGCTCTTTAAATTTTTCATGACGTTCAATACAACGTGCAATATTTTTTAAATAATTGAAACCCGAACGAGACCAAATAATATTTTCTTTTTGTAGAGCAAACAACAAACAAGACCAACAAAATAATTTATTTTTAATAGAACTACTGACAAGCCATGGACATTTTTCGTACCACGAAGTATTAAAGTACCACTTTTGCCTTCCACTGCTACTTACAAGTAAGTATTACACTTATCTATTTCTTTACCAAGTTTTTTGTTTAATAATAAAGATAATATATTTAAATAGATTAGATTTGTGTTTGATATTGAATGTAAAAATAACTACACAAGAGGTGCAAAATTAATAATAATATGCTTTATTTTAGTTCTCGTTACAATGCATAATATCATAAACATAAAATATTACTATAGAACTAAAAATCACTTAGTTCAAGGTTAGATATTAACCCGTAATCTTCCACTATCACCCTGAAACACAAAGAATATCTACCAATTAAGTAAAGAACAATGTTTCTGCCTAATTCTAACTTAAACTAACTTAACCTAATGTGATGCGCAATAAGAAAACCAAAATAAAATATATAATAATAATAAATAAAAAAAAAATAATTTACGCACACAATTCTTTCAAGAAGTATCAAAAAGTATTAATTACATGCATTTTACTAGAAATCACTAAAAACTTGATCAAGTTGTAGAAGAAAAATAGAACATGTTGTAAGTCAAAAAGTTCTTGGTCAAGAAATAAGAAAGAAATATAATAAGCACACATTTTCCGACTTTAATTCTTCTAATAATCTAACGAGAGGAGGCACTGCCTCCCTTGCCTTCTCCGACGAGCTGGCCTTGGGTATTATCTAATAAACTTAAAATGTTCTGTCCAACATTTTGCTTTTCTGCGAGTTAATGACTATTGATTACACAGTAATTATTTGTTTGTGTGTTCATTATAACAATTTTTATTGTCACTTTGATGTTTGTTTTACGAACGTTTTATCAGGTTAGTATAATCTCCACGTAGTGTATTATAGATTTAAATATAAAACTTGCTGTTGTATAGCTGTACATAAAATAAGAAAATGCAACTTTATTATACATGTTTTATGGATTACATTTACAACTCCTTGGTTCCTAATAATTTGTAAAGAAAAAGAAGATGTATTGTAGTAAACGTATATTTGTACAGTTGTGTCAACTATTTTGTTGATGATATGATTAAGTTGATTTTAATTATATTAATTTTTACTTAAAAGTATAATAATATTTAATGTGTTACAATAATAAACGCTCTTATAAGTTTTGGGTTGATAATAAAGTTTATCAATGTAACGAGACCTGTTTTATTATGTTATCAACAACGATCTTTTCCCCACGGTTTTCCAACAGATTTATCGATATTTGATATAATATGTAGTATATACTACTTAATTTGTCGAATACATACAAACAAAATTAATAAGAGCAAACATTCCAAATTAGATTTTAAATACTTTTATACTATAACTCCGGGGGAATGTATAATTTGCTAGATATTTGCAAAAAGATGTTCTCGAAGAAATTTTCAATTCAGAACTTGCCTATGCTTTCGATTCTCTGATATGACTCAGTAAGCATCTTCTCCCGCTTGCATTCCTATCTTAAGTTCTGAATATGCTGTCGATAGCTTTAGCCGTTTGGGCGTTTTAGCTAGTGACTTCCACGATCCTTCCATGAAAATGACACCAATGTTCAAATTCAACATTAGTTAAATTTTAAACTTAAGATGTAAACTATAGAATTCTAATTCAAGTCTTCTACGCTTACCTTAGACCATTTATACATATAGACACACCGTTTTCCGTCCCGTCTTGAATACGAACTGAAGCAAACATAATGCAGCCATGTGACGTCACGGGTGGGCTAGTGTCTGCTGTTGTTGTATGTCTAACGTCCGTTTTAACGTTATAGATACAGTGTTAATATTGATTAAATCGTTCTTATTTTAATTATGGTACAATCCTGTAGTGCATATAACTGCAACGAACAACACAAACGTGGGACAGATATATCATTTCATCGGTAAGCATAATAATGCTGCTATTAAATAAAGAAAAAACTTGTAGCGTCTAGTGTTGTGAGTGTGATAATTATCATCAATTATTGTTATTTAACTGTTAATATAAATGATGAAGAATGTGTTAATTATCATGATAATTATTACTTAATAATTAACGTATTAATTTACAACACTAGTAGCGGCAAAGTCAGTAGCAAATAAAATTTGAACATTGACTTGTTCGAAATAAGCATCAACTTGATAAAATTAATGTGTTACAGATTTCCTCAAGATATAATATTGAAAAAGCAATGAATCTGGAGAATAATTGAAAATACAAAATCATTTTTATAAGTATTAAATAAATCAATTTTGAATTTCAAATTATGCAAAGTTGTTCTAAATTAAGCTTTAAATACAATTTAATTTTTATTAATTTTATTTTTAAAATTCGGACACATTTACTCACAGGCGCATTTTTTTAAGAGGATAAATGTATTTAAAGCTTAATTCAGAACAACTTTGCATAATTTGAAATGCATATATGTATAAGAAAGTCGTATGGTGCCCACACCTCATTTTTTCTTAATAGTAAATGTATACCACAAATTGCTTTGAGTTTTATTTTTGATTAACCAAAAGTAAATGGAATTGACTGGTCTTTACAAAAATTTATAGTTATTTAAGGTAAGTACGATAGGGTACGAGAAACAAAATTTCTGGGTTATATATTCAGATTTTATTATACAAATATTCTTTACTTTTGTAGTACAAAGTCTAGGTATGTAGTTGCATCGTGCCCACCCGTGACGTCATCAGCGTAGAATTATGTTTGCTTCACTGCTTGATAGTTAAGGCGTGTCTATATGTTTAAATGGTCTAAGACGCTTACTATGCTGATATTTAATTTCTAAATTCAATCACTAGTGTTTTGCGGGTTGAATAACTTTATAATATATTCCACAATTCGAAGTAACATTTACTTTCATGAATTTAAGATAAACTAAATAAACCATGGAATTTGTTGCACTCCTTTGACCAGACAGTCATGTTTAAGAAAGTAAACTTGGAGTCTGTGGCTTGAATCAGCCCGTTATCTGAATTCTTTAATCTATTTCTATTTTTGTGAATGTATATACTCTCACATCTATCTAGTCCTCTATAATTATGCACTTGTTTTCAGTAAAATCGGTAGACCGGAAGTAGCAGTTTACTTCAGCGAAAAAATCGAATTTCGCCAATATTTCGTCATCTACTAAGTTTAAACAAATTTATAAAGAATTTATATATACTCAGAATTAAATTTGAGAAAAATTTTATTATGAAAGTTTTTTGAAATTCCTACCGGAAGTAGGTCTTTTACTCTTATCGAAAAACAGTTTTTGGCAAATATTTCGTAAGTCATGCTTTTGAGACGGGTACATTACGAGTATAAAAGTATTTAGAACTTAATTTTCAATATCTTTTTTATAAAAAATATTTCAAAATTCGGACCGGAAGTAACACTTTTACTCTTAGCGAGTAGCACTTTCGAATATTTCGCCAATTATGCATTCTATAGAGATTTATTAAGAGAATAGAAGTAGTACAGTAGGATTTTGTTTATTTTTTCAGAAGATAAAAGTATTTAAATATTAATTTAGAACAACTTTTGTATAATTTGAAACGCACACACGTATAAGAAAGTCGTGTGGTGGTCACACCTCATCTTTTTATCGGAGTTTAATACCGTCGCAGACAAATCTCTTATCCACCTGTCAGCAGTATCTCGCGACTGATATGGACGATACATATTTACGAAATAGAACACATGTAACTAATAAAAGTAAACAATAGATCGGCCCGCTTCACGCAACACTTAACTAAAATACTTACGGTGCAAAAGCCCGCCCATCAATGTCGGATAGCTTCTCCACGATAGATGCAACTCCTTATATACATACATATCGTAACTTGTAAACATCGTCGTTGAAGGCAACAACGCGGAAACTAGCTGCGTCGCATTGACAAATCAGAGTTGGAAAAATTAGTATAATATGTTGTACATTATAACGTTATATACATAATGAAGCTATACATTACGTATGTAACGTTCTAATGTACAACATATTATACGAATTATTGACATTAGGTTGTTACATAATAGATAAATTTATATAATTTTCAATAATGATTCTAAGTTAATTAGTATGTAGGTTTAAGCTATTTTTAAAGATTGTCTGCATTTCTTAAATCAGGTGCATTATACAGTTTTATATATTTGTAGAACCTAGAGTCGGTGTACTCCAGGGTTCGATCTTAAGCCCAATTTTGTTTATATTGTACAATTACGATCTTCCACGAACCTGAATAATAGCGACTTGACATTTTACGCAGATGTCACTGTTTACAATCGAGTAATTTTGAACAATTAACAAACTGATTGATAGATATTTCTAGTTTCGAGTTCGACACTGACAATATCCGAATGGTTTTCCTTTTTTTACTCGCGTTTGTATCTCCAAGCGTACACTTGGAACAAGCTTTTATGTTTTATACTTAGCACGTAGCCTGAACCCTTATCTTAATAATTGAAAATAATGTTTATAGATCTTCAATGACAAACATAAATATACAAAATGTTATCAATATGACACTGGTAATAACCGACAGGACAGTTTGATTGTTAATATTTAAAGTTTGCAACTTAATTAAACTTTTATATATTCAGTACGTGAACACAGTCTGTTATTGCGGCTGAAATAATAAATCTAGTCGATTTACGCTTTAAAAACTCCACGTTGAAACATAAAAATATTTTTATTTCAACTTTTTATTAGCTATTCTCATTTATATTATTGATGTTTCACATCGGCGGTAGGGAACAGGGTAACCACTCTGTTCTGGCAGCTAGTATATATCAACAAGTAGTAGGTATTGATTTACATCCATTAGTAATCTAAAGTACTATTATTATTATCTCATATCAAACATTAATGACTATTAAGTATTTGGCAATTTTATTTAAAGAAATAATTACATGCCTTTTAGGAGAGTAATAAATTTCATAACATTAAACTTCTAGTTTTATTAATATAGCTATGAAACAATTAAGAAAATTACCTCGAAATGAGTTATGAACTTATTTCTTACAGTAATATCACGCCAGCTGGGCACTCGTTATTTGTGATAACATCCTTTATAACATTTTTACATGCTTGATAACTATACAGTAAGAAACATTGAAGTTTCAATTAAATATAGGCTCTAGGTATGCGTGTTATAGTCCAATATAAACCAAGAAATTTTTGTTAACATTGAGTTTTTCGTGTTATATACATACAGGGTCAGTCAAAAGTATGGAACGAGCGGTTTATTTCCATAAATATAAACTTTATAACAAAATGTCTTTAACATAAGTTTTTTTTACTAATTATTCTTCATTACTTAGCCTACTCCTTATTTTTGTATTTAAACGCATTTCCATGGTAACACAAATGAAGATCGAGCTCTCAATGTTGTACTTAAGTGATGGATAATCCAATTACATCAACCACGCAACTGACTTTGGATAATAATATTAGTCAATCGTCGGTTGTTCGAATATTAAAAAAGATCAAACACAAACGCTACAAGATACACCTTCTCCATGAGCTAAACGAAAACGACCCTGACAGAAGAATGCAGTTTTGTGCAATCATGATGGAAATGACCATTACTAATCTAAATTCTATAAACAACATTTTATTTTCTGATGAAGCCACTTTTTGTCTAAATGGGTTTCTAAACAGGCACAACTGTCGGTACTGGTCCAGTGAAAATCCTCATTGGATGATGGAACACCATATACAGGATCCACAAAAACTCAATGTCTGGGCTGGTATTATTGGGCACCACATAATAGGTCCATATTTTATAGATGAAAATTTGACAGCAGATAAATACCTAAACCTATTGCGTGATCACATTGTACCTGACATTGTAAATTTATTTCCAGATGAAGATAGACAAAGAATGCAAAACCGCAGTGTTTGGTATCAGCAAGACAGCGCTCCACCACATTATAGAGTTGATGTTCATCTGTTTCTAAATAACATTTTTCCGCTCTTTGGATAGGACGTCGAGGATCTATTCAATGGCCTGCTACGTCGCCTGATTTGAGTCCCTAGTTTTTTTCCTCTGGGGACATTTAAAAAATAAAATTTACAAACAGAAACCACAAAATTTGCAAGTGCAGGAAGCCAGACTTAGGCATGAATTTGAAAATATAAATCCAGACTCGCTGCAAAATTCGTTGCGTAATTTCTGTGATAGATTAGGATATTGTCAAGTTGCAGGAGGTCTTCAGTTTGAACATTTAATTTGATTTTATTATTAGTAGTGTAAATAAAATATTATAAACATTTTATCTGAACATTTCTTATTTAAGTGTATGAAAGAAATATCAAGTCATTTCAAGAAAAAGAAGAGGAACAAATATCAGCAAAAAAAAAACTGCTTGCTTGCCATTAAAAGAAAAATTCGTTACCATGGAAAAGCGTTTATATACAAAAACAAGCAGTAGGCTAAGAAATGGAGAATAATTAGTAAAGAAACTTATGTTAAAGACATTTTGTTATAAAGTTTATATTTACGGAAATAAACCACCCATTCCATACTTTTGACTAACCTTGTATGTATTCGTATGTAGTGCAATGTTATACTTTTTTTTTCTATTGATAGTGAATACATTTAGGATATAATAATAAAACTATTAATAATACATAATAACATCTTCCCATAGTTCAACACTTGTTGCCAATGTGTTCAGCTGCTGATTCTTAACATTACGCTAGGAGAGAGAGAGAGAGAGAGAGGGAGACAGAGAAACGTATAAAGTATAGATTATATGCAATCAATAATTGAAATAATAATTTATGTCTTAACATTTCTCATTAGCTGAATGCTACTTACAGGGACGCGCATGTGCTGCGACTTAAGTTGATGCCTCTCCGCAATCGCACTTGAGTGAGGATAACCACAATACGATCAACACCAAGGACGGATGTTTGCAGAGTATGAAGAGAGCATGTGATTATATATTATTGATATTCGAAACACGTATGTTTTGAAGACTAATAGAATAAATATGATTTAATTTTTTTTTTAGTCCCGTGTTTAATATGCCATTTATCGCATATCGCGTTTTTACGACGATAAGTGACCTTTTAAAAACACGTTGACAAGTTGTGTCTGCATGCACTTAGTCACGGTCTCTTTAGTCACGGGCAGAAGTCAGCTCTAGGTTTGTCAAAGGACTACATAACACCGCTTATCTGTTTCCGAAGACCATTCTCAGATGTAGAGACGTTGATATCAATCGATGCGTTTTGAAATGAGGATTATTTGATATCATTGCGCCAAAACGCTAACATATCAAATAAAGCGGTAATTTGTAATTGAAAATTAAATTTTTCCATTTACTTTATATTAGCGCAAAAGAGCGCGTTACATGCCAGACTTGCTCAATAAAGGGCACTTTCTCACTAATATAAAGTAAGTTTCACATAACGCTTCAATTAGTAGTTTAGCAGTAGTGTAAGATTTCCTTCAAGTGAGTGGTTTGAAACTGAACACGAAGAACACTAAAAAAATAATTTTAATGAACTTGAGTGAAATGGTACACAGACGCATAAATTATAATACTTGGCGTGAGTGAGTTTTAAATTGAAGTAATCATATTGATCATATATGTAGTAAAGTAAATTCAACTGTTTATCAAGATATTTTATTATTAAAAGTTCATTTCGCATGTCAATAACAGCCTTTTACTGTGGGAAAGTACAGTTAATACGAGACCGAGAGCTTTTAGTACACGGGAAAAAGGTAGACAGATAATTACTAGTATCTGAAGTAGGGATCACTATAGACCTTACACAACTAAAATAATGATTTCCTTCATTATATATAGTCTTATACTCATAATGTGGAACGATGGTGTATAATTTGATATGTTGCTTGAGCTATTTGTATCATTTAGACTAGTATGAGGTAACTCGTCATATTGACATTTGGAAGTGTCATAATTGTTTTACTCAAATTTCACCTTAATAACACAAATTTAGTTTAGTTTTGGCAAGAAACAGCCCTTTATAGTGGCTACCCTGAAGGTGGCAGACGGAATGTCCACCGAAACGTCGGGTTTCTTTCAAAATCTAAAAGATGGAAAGAGCACATGCAACATATCAAAATATAGTGTTATATTTATTATAACTAAATTTGTATTTAAAAAAGAAATAATCATCAAAAAATAATGTAGAATTACAAAAGTATTTCAAATGTACATTTAAATTTACATATATTGTCGTTGTACAAGTTAATTATAAATTTACTTACTACACATAAAAATGTGTAAATGTGTTTGTTTAAGTGCTACCCTTGTCGGAATGTCTTTCTCTTTTTCGTCTTTTTCTTTATATTCTTTGAATACATATATGCCGCGTATCTTCCTCTTTAAATAAAACACTTGTTAATAATGCTACTTTACGTTTTTATATTTGTAACATAAATAAATCGATTGTTCTAAACGTTTTCATTTTATAATTTTCTTTTAATCTTGTTTAAATTTCAAGACCTGGTAATCGATTGGACAAGACAGGCGCGCAACAAAAAAAAAATTTCTTCAATCAAAAAAAAAATGTTTAGAAACCAACAGCTGGTTCTGATTTGGATGCTGTTTTCAAGAAAAATAGACAAAAAAAATCACCAATTACAATTTTTCCACAAATTGAAAATATTGATTTTTTAGCCACCACATCTTATGATGTTTTAGGGCAGTCTGTGGTGCGAAAAAAAAACAATTTTTAAGTAATAATTTTTACTAAAAAATGTTTGTTTAGACAAATTTTTAAAATAATAATAAATACTTGCAAAAATCTCCAATAGATAACGAAAACTATACACATACATCTAACAATAATAATAATAATAAAAAAGGCTATTTATTTACTAACAGACATAGTGTTGAGTGTTAAAAAGTACATCCACGAAATAAAACAGATTCACATTCATATGCGTCAAAATCTATAATTAAAATACTCATCTACACTATAGATTATCTAAAACAATACAGTTTTTTGCCTCTTTTGAGGTAATAAGTAATTTATGTGTGAAGGTAAATGATTATACACTCTTATTATTTGGGTGGTACAACTCATTTTCACACTACGTTTTGTTGTTTGTAGAGGCACCAAATGTGAACATACCATACCTGTGATCAACGTAAAGTATTTTTTGTTCCTTAAAAATTTTTTTGCAGACATAAATTTTTCTCACACCAAAGACACCCAGGCACGACTTCTGGAGGATGAACATCCTAGATGCCTAAACCGATGTTCCCCACAACATGATGCTATAAGTAAGTCTGGTTTGCTCATAAGCATAATGTGCATATAGACTTGACGACCAATTCACAGATCCTGCTATGATACGTAATGCATAACTAAATGATGATATCTTTGCTGCCAAGTGGTCAATATGCTTCTACCAGTTCAATTGGGGATCCATCCACAAACCTAAGGACTTAACTGCCATATGTTCCATATTTAGCTGTTGGTCTCCATAAATAATTTTTATCGGTTCAGCCTGTTTCTATCAAACCATGAACCACAGTCCTCAACAGCAGTCAGTATTTTATTGTATGTTGCATCTTTTCTAGTTCTTACAATTACCGAAGTATCATCAGCACACATTATCGTTTTATGTTTAGTCCTGCGAGATAGATCGATCATTCACAGAGCCCTGGGGCACTCTCTTTTCAACGTCCCTCAATTAGAAGTAGCACCCGTACCACTATAGACTGCCCACTGATTTCTATTATCTAGATAGGCCTCTATCAATTGCAAACAATGTCCCCTTATTCCAACTCTTTCCAATTTTTCAAACACACAGTATTTAACACAGTCAAAGGCCTTAAACTAAGGTTCATGAAGATATCAATTGTACGCTCATCATGATTCAGACTGTCAATCATCTCATGTATGGCTTGATAAGCAACTCTGATCGTAGACCTGCCTGTGATGTAGCTATTCTGGTATTTACTGAATTTATTGATGAAATCACTGTTAGCTTTGTCTTTCGCAATTTTTATTTCTCTGTTTAAATTATTGCAATAATTGTTATAATCTTTTATATTCTTTTGCTTAGCACATCCTCGTACATATGTCTTCTATTAATTGTTTTCACCTTAATTTCATCAGTGATACATTTTCCTTTTTTTGTTTTATTGTCTTATGTTATACTAATTAAAAATAATTAGTTACCGATAGACCACACATTCATGGCGTGAATTTTGTATTACATTAAATAGTAAATTTATTTTGTCAGATCGTTGAATCAGCCTGTATATAATAAAAATAATAGTTTTTTATCACATAATATAAATTGTCTTTGAAAAGTACAACTTTCCAATTTCAACACTCATACACACTTAATTATTATTATATTAATTTTAATATAAAAATTATGTGTAAAACACCCATCATGCAAGCCTAAGTAACGAGTTCAAATCTTATCTTAGGCGAAAAGTTTTAAACTTATATTTTATTGTGTACTATCAATATAATATTTTTAAAAACATAATGTAGTAGCTTTTTAAAGTATAAACGATGTTTATTAATCCCAACAAAGTGACAAGCACAGTATCGTTACAGCCAACGGTGATATAATACGCATTAGCTTTTTTTTTACTCGGCACCTCCACCAGAAATGTCGAGAGTCAAATATTGCCGCATTGAAGGTTTCCTTTTTGTAGGCGTGAATCGCGTAAGAGCAAAAAGGCAAGTCACTTGCTTCACACCACTTTTTATTAGAATTACATGAATACAAGATCAAACACTTGACTATTCAAATTTATTATAAAGCCTTCAGTCAAAAATGTTGCAAATTTGTGAGTTTTACACGCCCTCTTACCGTCTGTTTACTTCTAAAATATAATAAATTATATACAGTTACCGAATTTTAAAACGAAATTAAAGGTATATTTTATAGAAAGGACATTTTATCGAACTGACGAGTTTTTTTATTAAACAATTTTTTGTCATTTTTATTTATTCATAAATTTATTATTGACCAATTGTAATGGGTATGTTTTACATTCGATATCAGGGTATTTGAAAATAGTTGTATCTTACAATATATAAAGTTCACAGAATATTACTTTCAAAATATTTCTAGTTAGATTTACCAATATTGGAATTTTTAGTAGTTGACCTTGTCTTAAAATGTTAGATACAAAAATAAATATAACCTAATATTTTGGTTTTAAAATATTATTTTGTCTTATTTATTCAGCAGTTGGGTGAAGAAGTAATATAAATATTATTTAAGAGCAGATTGATAACAACATATGAATATAAATCAAACCCTCCATAATAGTTATCAGTAGAAGGTTCTTCGATATGTGTATATGTGTTTCTATTTTCGAAATAATTTAATTCCTATACATATTTAATAATATTTGACACCCCATTGTGTGTCTTCGTAGCTTGACGTACTTTACTTTGATAACTTCATGAATTTTAAATGTTATGTCCACTTTTATAAAAATGATTTTAATGTGTAATATCACTAAAACTAGTGTTGCTAGACTATGACCAACATTTAATTAAAAAAAAAAGCGAAAGTAAGTAGCATCTAACACATTATATCATTATAGATGTCTTATTTATTTATTTAATAAAAGTAGGTGTACTAGTACGGCTCATTTCATCCTTTTAATAAACTTTATAATATCAAATAATTATATGAATAATATTTTATTAATTATATATTGGACATCAATAGATATATATTTCTAAAACTTTTTTTCCTATATTTTAATATATGTATAAAATAAGTGTTAGTCTGATAAGAAAGTATTCATAAGAATAGTGGCGCCGAATATATGTGTTAGTTTAAGATTAGTGGCGCGGTATTTACAATTTCGCACAGTATACCGGGGATACACAGACATCCTAGAAAAAGGGGAACCCCCGGATTCGAACTATAAGAAGTGAACAACGAAATTCAAAAAAGAGAGTCGATTGAGGTCCTTTAATTAGCACAGTCACCTAGGTAAATACCTCGGTTTTACTGCAAAGAGATAAGGTCCTTTAGTTTAAAAGTGTGTCGACTCACATATATACAAACAGCGGTCGATAAAATATAACATTATAGTTAGAACCGTAAACTAAATAAATTGGTTCTTGTTTAAAAGAAATCGACTGCCAACAAAATGTCAAAATGTTCAGTATATCACATCTTCCAGTTAAAAGTTATTTGTTCTACGAATAGCAGTTCGTGGACGTTACCAACGTCTTATTCGTCTATGGGAAGGATTCAATTGAACACACCGACAATAAGAAGATCTTCTTTAGTATAAGAAAGAAGAAAAGTTTAAATAAGGTATTTAGAAACTGTCGTTATAAGAATGTTAAATAACGAACTAAATATAATAATTTAGTAGAAATGAAATAATCAAATATATTAATCTGAGAAAGATAAATATGTTTAATAAATTGTTATAAATATCATAAAGCATCAGCATCTCTAAATTGTTTATCGATGCTGTATTTTAATCTATTATTTACTTAGTAGTATCGTATATGTATATATACATATATGTTATACGTATCAAGCTTTAGTTGTTGATTCAAGCCTTGGCAGACATCAACAACGAAACTTTAACAAAAAGGGAACAAGATTTAAACGGTAATGACAGGAGCAACACTACTCCAAAGTACGAAAAACTACCGTACATTCCAAACCTGACAAATAAACTCAAAATGCTTTTTCAAAACATATGTTCCATAGCGTACACAACGGCCTTTTCAAACTCAAAGGTGTACACCAATCTGAAGTACAACATACCCACACAAATGAGGAACAATGTGGTATACGCGGTGGAATGTAGTTGCCATGAAATATATGTGGGACAAACGAAACAAAGACTAAAAAGTAGAATCACCCAACACATCAGTGACGTCAGAGTGAAGCTGCAGGGTTGTGCTTTGGCACGTCATATATCTACCACAAACCATATAGCGGATTTTGATAACACAAGAATTATTTTCAAAGAACCCAACTACACTCGAAGAACTTTCTTAGAAACACTGACCATCAAAACCCTAACGCACGGTAAATATGTAAGTCGGACTCGCAGAATTTCAGTAATATATATGGAGCGTTTTTGCCACAATTAGCGAGGAAAATACAATTAAAATTGGCATAACACAGTGATTTCTTGATTTGTGTTTTCCCTCATAATTATATTTGAAAGTAATAAAGTTAAACACAAAATTTATCAATATGAGTACATAAATACATAGAATAACAGTAAGAAATGAAACGATATTCCCTTTTTTGTTTTCCTTGTTTTGTGTGTTCGGACGAAAAGTTTTTCTTGCCGATGGAGACAAACATGCGAGTGCATGAGACTATGAAAGAAGTATAGGAGGGACTCGAGACTTTACATTCAGAATTTCTTTCAAGATAGTAATTATTAAGTACATAATTCTTGAGAACTTAAATTTTAAATGTACCGTAATAACTTTTTAATTGATAATTGTTAATGTTAAATTTTAAAGTGTCATAAAATTGAGATACAAATAAGAGAACAAATACATAGGCCATCGGCAAATGTAAGTATACATAGATTTTCAGCATTGTTAATTGATTTTATCTTTCAATGAGCAAAACTTAATGTGTTCTTTTTTATCTACACCTAATAAAGGTCTGATGAAGGTCCTGAAGGAGGACCGAAACGTCACAAAGCAGAAAATACGAGTTTTATTTACAAAATTACCTAAACCCTAATTCTACCATTGCGGTGGTAAGCTACATACATAGTGATATACGTCATCAGTTAAAAAACTGAATTTCGTCGAGCATTATATATATATATATATATATATATATACAGTTTACGAATAACAAGAAGCAGAAGCAGACAGTTATCGTAGACCTGAAGATAGCAAGTGTGATTTTGCTGAAACGTCGTCCAGAAACCAGCACCAATCTTTTCAAAGACCAAGCAGTGGAAACACGGAAGAAAACCCGGAATCCAATGACAACATATACATATATATTTTTTTAATATCAATTCACCTAACTAAAAATAATGAGTCTTTACTGTGCAGATGTCGATTACATTATATGAACTTTGTGTCTGTAGAAAGTGAAAAAAAATAATTAAAATATTGTATCATTGAGATGAGTAAGAGGAGTTTTATTTTTAGAAGATAATATCCCTTAAAAGACCCCTAAAAATTAAACCCCCAAATTTTCCCTCGCTTCAAAAAAGATACTAAATCTAGGGGGAAAACCCCCAAGTTGTCAACGTTGAATGGGGTTAATGTATTATTAGTTCCTTGGCCTTCACGAAGTCCAGATTTCAACCCCATAGAAAATATTTGAGGATATTTGGTCAAAAAATTTATTCAACAGATTTTTGACTGGTAAATGCAGAAGAGCTGAAAAAGGCAATTGAAAATGCTTGGGGGAGCCTAACGGAAAATTATGACATGCGGATTTTAATTTTGTCAATGAGAAGGCGTCTCCAGTTCGTTGTGGAAGCCAATGGCGCCGCATACGCTATTAATTGTTAATTCATTAGCACCTATAGTTTTCATAAGTTGTCTATTCTATGTATTTTTGATTTCTTCTATTATAATCTTGAAAAAGATTATTATATTTCTTCAAATCCAACTTCAGGAATCTTGATCTCTTTTAAACAAGCCTATATTTATCATAAAAAATAGCATTCTTCACGAACGTTATTCGACAGGTCTTGCTACAATCAAAAATTTGAGAAATCTACGTAATCCCCTTTTGAGTGGCCACGTATGTACATTATACGGTAATAAAAAACACATGTATGGATATGCTTTACGGATAATAGAGGTAAATCACGGTTAATAGAGGTATAAAATCAACCACTCAGCATCCCCCATATGATAATCAAGGTTTAACTATTTATGTTAGAAAAAGAAAAATTTGTTGAAATATTTGAATATTATATATACAGTGTGACCATTGAAGTCCGCATCATATGGGATTTTTTTTTATTAATAGATTTATTCTAAATTTGAGTTTGGCATCAATTTCTGCTTCGATCAAGATGAAAATTAACCAAAAAAATAATAGTCACGTGATTCGCATTATCTGTCAAATTTAAATTTTTTTCCAAAAAAAATTCAAGAGTGGGGTTATTTCTCAAAATATCGAAAAAAGTTATTAGAAAAAGTTTTTCTAAAAACAATTTTTAGCCCATATGCAAAATTTCAGCTGCATAAGATAATTTAGATTTTTTGCCAATTTTTTTGTAAATTGCACCACTGTTGCGAAATAAGACAACGCAACCTACATAAAACTTCTTAGTTTTAACAATGCTTTATTCCAGATACATTTTCTTTAAGGCAGTGCCATATTCAATGTGTGTTTTTCTACAAAATCCAAATAGGGCTATTAAAATTTGGTCACATGTGATGCAAAGTTTATTTGTTTTTGACCCTGTATAAGGTAACTTCATAAAGTAACTATTTTTGAAAATGTAGTTTGTGTCTAAAAGTAATACACATTAATATTAATACAGACAAGTACACAGCGTCACAAGTAAAGTCTGCATTAAGTGGAAAATAAACTTTCGTTTAACTTTACGTAAGTTTAACTAGTTTCAATGATTTAATTTAAAACCCCTTTATTAAAATTTGTTATGGAGCTATGTTATAAAAAGTAAAAATAGTCTTTTATTATTTAAGTTCAGTTTCCAAAAAATTAACTAGTTTTGTACCTTACGATGATGCACCAAACACAAGTTGGCCGCAAAACAAATGATAAAAAAGATCAACAAGCCCTTGCTTTATTAATGACAGTCAAATCGCTTTCTGTTTGTCATAGTGGCTTTTAATTAATATTGCGTATTAAATAAAAAAGTGTTAACTGTACAGGAAAGAATTGAAATTGTATTAATATGTGGTGAAAACACAAGTCATCGTGTAGCGGCCAACATTTTTAATGAAAGGCATCCAGGCAAAAATGTGCAACAATCTACTGTACAGTAGGATTATGGTGAAATTTAAATCAACTGGATCGGTGGAAAGTTCATTTAAAAAACCTCACAATCCTATAAAACATAGTGAAGAAGTCCAATTAAATGTTTGCCTAACACCGAGGTCATTGAAGTTTTGGACAATATGCCTATTGAAATAAGGCATAATTTGTGGCACCAGTGTGACGGTGCTCCCATCCATACTATAAGACGGGTTCAAGAACGCCTCTTGGAAATATTTAGGGGCAAAGTAATTGGGCGTAATATGGAGCAATACTGGCCGGCTAGGTCTCCGGAATTAACCCACTTGATTTTTTCTTGTGGGGTTACCTAAAACAAAAAGTTTACAAAGAAAAACCTTTCCGTAATGTTGATCATTTGGAAACGGTGATTCGAAACTGTATTTTAGAAATAAGGCCCCTTAGTATCAGAAACTCCATTAAAGATGTATCAAGAAGAACAATTGTTTCTATTGAACGCAATGGGAGGCACACAGAAATGTAATTTTAATTTTTAGGTTTTTCAAATTATGTTTAATTTAATATTCAAATACAAAAAATACATATTGTTATTAAATGCGTTTCATTTTTATAATGTATTATGATTATTTTATTAGAAAATTTGACTTTTCAATTAAACTATTTTCTTAATATTAATGTGTATTACTTTTAGACACAAACTACATTTTCAAAAATAGTTATTTTATGAAGTTACCTTATACAGGGTCAAAAACAAATAAACTTTGCATCACATGTGACCAAATTTTAATAGCCCTATTTGGATTTTGTAGAAAAACACACATTGAATATGGCGCTGCCTTAAAGCAAATGTGCCTGGAATAAAGCATTGTTAAAACTAAGAAGTTTTATGTATGTTGCGTTGTCTTATTTCGCAACAGTGGTGTAATTTACAAAAAAATTGGCAAAAAATCTAAATTATCTTATGCAGCTGAAGTTTTGCATATGGGCTAAAAATTGTTTTTAGAAAAACTTTTTCTAATAACTTTTTTCGATATTTTGAGAAATAACCCCACTTTTGAATTTTTTATTTGGAAAAAAAATTAAATTTGACAGATAATGCGAATCACGTGGCTATTATTTTTTTGGTTAATTTTCATCTTGATCGAAGCAGAAATTGATGCCAAACTCAAATTTAGAATAAATCTATTAATAAAAAAAAATCCCATATGATGCCGACTTCACTGGTCACACTGTACTGTATGTCTTCATCGTGTATCTTAAACGGTACGTTTCTTTTTGCACTTTATCGCCATCATCTATGCAGTTCTTAGTTACTTTGTGCGACGCAACAGGTCTTTTTGTAAACCTATTGAAAGTAGTCTTCGAGCAATCCTTCTGGTATCGTCAAGGTCCAGTATGTTAACGTTTGAAGTGATACGTGGAATGTCCTCTTCGAGTAGAATAAATACAACACGCTTTTCCTAGTAGATGTTCTTCTGAATGATAGAAACGAAACGCTTGCGCGGTCCCGACGTCTTTTGACCAGGTGGCGCAACTACTCGTGCATCCCTGCATCCCAGAACCTCCCCCGCAACAGCCCTTACAGCCCAGTTCTGTTTCCGACGCAAGTACGTAGAGTCACGGTGGTTGCCACTATAAAACACGCGCGCTTTAACTCGCGCTTTCATAAAACAATATAACAACGAACCAAATAGACATATACATAGCTATTCATCGAGATAACTGATAAAAAGCCTTAGAAGAAGTAAGATCTAATAGCGATAAATATTTTGTGGTGTACATTTTTATTACAAAATGAAAACTTCATTGATAATTCTCGTTTTCATTTTACATTCAGCCGCGGACGTTGTCAAAAGTGATAATCAAATTAATATAAGGCACAGTCGTTCAAGAAGTAAGTTACTGCGTACCAATAATAACAAACATGCTGAAGAAATAAATGAAGAACTAACTTCTGCGAATGCACTTTTCCCTGATGTAACAAACGGCACTGAATACAGTAGCTCTAAAATATTTGCCTCTACTATACAGAAAAAGAGTGATATATTAGATATTAAGAAATATAAACATCGAAAAATTACTGTTAACGGTAACAATACGTGGCAACACATGGACAAGAGTGTGATGTACATGGGTGAAAGAGCTTTAGATGCTGGAAATAGATTAAATAAAAAGTTAGAGAATACATCATTAACTAGAAAGAATCTGGAGGAAAGATTATTAGAAGTGAATGAATCACAAATAGAGGATTCTATTGGTGGCAATTATTTTGAAGACGAAGTTCAAGAGAAGATTCTACCAGAACGAAGTGGACATGTTGATATCGTAACACGTTTTCTGCGTATTGTCGAATCCCAACATTTACTCGGGGAAAATTGCACTGCTGGAACAGATCTTAATTTGGGTGAGGGAGTTGTGGACCGTTATGCTCAAGAAAGATTTCGCGTAGAAGCAGACGTTGCAGTTAATAGAGCCAACATGTTAACCCGTATTTGGAAATACGCTTATCCAGCTGTAAATGCATCTGAATATCTATTGCACGCGTCCGTCTTTAGTATGGTTGAGTTTGACGATGATATTTTCGCCGCCGGTAACTGTTATGATCATAAACAATATAAAGAATATGTGCTTTTCTGTCCATACGCATATCGTTTACCTGACGGCACGATTCTTGTTAAAGACTTAGCAGTCGAATATAAATATTTAAGCAACACATCCGAATGGTTCTACATAGCCAGGAAGAATGCAGAGAATGTCATCAAAAATTTCAATCAATTCAGCAGGGGTGAGTGAATTTATTTCGTTTTGTCGCGTATAATATATGATTATTTTAAATACTAAATCATGATATTACAATTACTTTAATATAATTTGTTAAATTATGCTTATATTAATAGATTATTTCTATATTTGTAAAAATATTCCTGTGGCGAGAACTGTACATACATAAAAGTTACGCAAGGCGAAGAAACATGCCACGAAATAAAATCTCTACGAAAGTTATCTGATAAAAAAAATGCTTTCTAAAGTTTAAAGCGTCCTTCATTTAAAATAATTCAAAATTCAATGCATGGTCACCCTGAAATACTAAATTGTATTATGGTCTTGTTGCAAAATGGTTTAAACTTTGTAATAATTTATAAACCGCTTATCTTAAAAATATTATTTTCATTCTCCATAAACTAGTTCGCAAGTTTTCTTTTTAAATATTTACAAACAAAACTACTCATAGGGCGCTAAATCTAGACGATAATACGGATATTCAAGTTTTTCGAGGTCACAATAAGTAATAGCAGCTAATTACTTGATAAGTCATTAAATAATCAAAAGTACTGTCTACGAAAGTGATTATAATCATTCAATTATTCTTGATAAGTTTTGAAATAATCAAATAAACCTGACTGCTAGCTACAAAAGTAATTGAAAAGGAAAAGTGTTAAATATTTACCACTTATGCGGATGCACTGTTAACATGCAGGTTTATTTAAACCATCGCTTTCGGTGTCGCTTTTGGGTGGCAGATCTCGCTGTGATATTCTCACGGGCATTTGCCACGTAAACCGACATAAGTAGCGATTCTAGTTTAAAAGTCATTACCGGCAGTCGCACGTACACTGACGAGGCCTTAAAGGTCGAACCACGGTGTCTGTGCGTTGATTGTGGGTATTGACACTAGATGCATGTGTGTATTCCAACACATGCATCTATGCTTTGCGTATAAATTTATATATGTAAATAGTACAAAAGTAATTTTATCATTCAAAGATTGCTCATTATTTGTGAAGTAATGAAGTAATTAAAAATACTGACAACAACTTCTATTTAGTACAGTAAAAAGCATTAGCTAATATAGACAACACTAATTACACTTAAAACGTACATTTGATGAACGGTGACTCTTTTTGTGGATTTTCTCCCACTGAACTCAAGAATCAAGGTTGCATTTTTTTCCAAATTAGATGAAAAATAAAATTCGGTGTACCGATGATATGGAGAAAGCCGCTGCGCCATACGCCTGAGCAAATCGACTGGTTTTAGGTTTATGCGGCATTAGCATCTGTTTCACTTCCAGTTCCACTGAATTTCCTCATTCTAAGTGTCCCTATTTAACTGTTGAATCTTCCGGATCATCATAAGAGGCAGGCACAAGCAGTGAAAATAACCGTAGACGCAAATGCAACCTTTTACGCAGCCTGAACTTAATGGTTTGGTGAGAAATATCGAATTGTCAAAGGAAAAACCGGAGTTACTTGCATCTCGCCAGAGGCAATGGAACCTTTTGGCCCGGGTGTGAATGGAACATTTTAGAGAAACCGTCATAAGCCTTACGCACAGCATTTTAGAAAGAAAAAATGAGGTGTGGCCACCACACGGCTTTCTTATACGTATGAAAGTGTTACTTCCGGTCCGAATTTTGAAATTTCATTTATACAAAAAATATTCCAAATCCAACTCTAAATACTTTTGTACTCTTCATAAATATACATAGAATGCATAACTTACGCCATATTTGCAAAAAATCGCTATTCGATAAGAGTAAAAGTGGTACTTCCGGTCTGAATTTTGAAATTTTTTTTATATAAAAGATATTGAAAATTATGTTTTAAATACTTTTATACTCGTAACGTACTTGTCTTAAAAGCATGACTTGCGAGATATTCGCAAAAAACTGATTTTCGATAAGAGTAAAAGATCTACTTCCGGTTGGAATTTCAAAAAACTTTTTTAAGAAAATTTGTTTCAAACTTAATTCTAAGTACATATGAATTCTTTATAAATTTGTTTAAACTTAGTAATTGACGAAATATTTGCAAATTTCGATTTTTTCACTGAAGTAAACTACTACTTCCGGTCTGCCGTTTTGCTCAAAATCTAATCAGTTCTCAAGAGGCAGATTATACACGTAAATACAAAATTTGGAATTGATATCTACAGCGGTTTGACCGCTATCGTGGTCACACACACACACACAGACACACAGACATTTTTTAAAAACCACTTTTTTGGTATCAGGGGACCTCGAAACGTGGACATCTGCAAAAATCTCGAGGTCGAAAATTTTCATCATCACAATACTTCCTTATACTACGTATAAGAAAGTAAAAGGACATACGCTACTGCACCGATATTCATTCTTTTTTTGAGCAACTCGGAGAGCCTTACAATCTAAATGTGTGGCGATAGTTATAGACGGTAGTAAGGAGAGTTTGAAACCAGTCCTATCGGTCCGAATTTTGAAATTAAATTTATACAAAAAATATTCCATATCCAACTCTAAATACTTTTGTACTCTTCATAAATATATATAGAACGCATAATTTACGACATATTTCCAAAAACTCGTTATTCGGTAAGAGTAAAAGTGTTACTTCCGGTCCGAATTTTGATTTTTTTTTATACAGAAGATAGAAAGATAGAAAGCATGACTTGCGAGATATTCGCAAAAAACTGATTTTCGATAAGAGTAAAAGACATACTTCCGGTAGGAATTTCGAAAAACTTTTTAAATAGAATTATTCTCAATTTTAATTTTAAGTATATATGAATTCTTTATAAATTTGTTTAAACTTATTAGTTGATGAAATATTGGCAAAATTCGATTTTTTTGCTGAAGAAAACTGCTACTTCCGGTCTACCAATTTTACTGAAAAACTAATCAGATCTCAAGAGGGAGATTATACACGTAAATACAAAATTTGGAATTGATAGTTACAGCGGTTTGGCCGCTATCGTGGTCACACACACACAGACACACAGACAGACAGACACACAGACATTTTTTAAAAACCACTTTTTCGGTATCAGGGGAACTCAAAACGTGGACATCTGCAAAAATCTCGAAGTCGAAAATTTTCATCATCACAATACTTCCTTATACTACGTATAAGAAAGTAAAAACATCTATACCTATCGCTTATGCCATCAGCACTGAAGAATCATACGCCACAATAGCCACTTTGATAAAATACAATTAATACGAGCATCACAATTGGAAAATATGTTCCGACTCAAAGTTGTCGACATTTTGTGTGGAATGCAGGGTGGGTATAGGAAATATTGCTGGTTTCTTTGCCTTTGGGATAGCAACGCTCGTGATCATCATTATAGAAGAAAAACAAGCAAGAAAGTAACAATGTCGCAGTGGGCAAAGACAATATTAAATACGTGCCACTTGTCAGGAAAGAGAATATAATTCTTCCAGCGTTCCACATTAAACTTGGCCTCATTAAAAAAAATTGCTTAGAAGAACAGTTTTCAACATCTAACGCTATCAAGGGTTTTGGGATGAAGCATATAAGGAGATTACGCATGGTGCCTCCCGAGATAAATGGATCCCAAAACTAACCGAAGAAACAGCAAGAGCCAAAACTCTTTTTAAAATAATCTAATACACTTTGATGTCGATGTCATCTGGCAATACTGTACTTATCACTTGGTTAAAAAAGAATAGCGCAAGAATAAAGTTGTTATTTTTTCTATGTTTTTCTCAATCTAAATTGTGTGTTTTATTTAATTCAACTTAGTAATATACATATGGCAAGCGATTAAACTAAATAAATTGTAGAAGAAATTAATACATTCAAAAAAAGTAGGATTTGGATTTATTTACTGAATCACTAATAACTTTGTAATTTTTGGGATTTCCTTCTGGCTGGTGTTATATTTCGCTTGAAAGTATCCACTTTATGTACATGAAAAGAAACCGGAGTTTTTCATCGATTTATATTTTCCCGTGGCCTTAGAATCAGCTTGTAGAATAATTTTTTTTAAAAATCTGGAATATTTTCGTTGATATCATTTGGATTGCACAACCACTTAAACATCCGATTATATATATTTATTTATTATTTCAACGTCTTTCATTTGGTACAAAGAACGACCAAATCGGAAACATTTAGCTCGAGATATTGGTTTTAAAGTGAAGAGGTGGAAAAAATGAAAAAATCACAATATCTCAAAAATTATAACTCTTGATTTTCGAATTTAGCTGGAGAAAATCCATAAGACATGTCACCTCTCATCAAAAGTACATGAAAAAACTTCATTTTGTAAATATTAGTATAATCATAAGAACTTTAAAGAATTAAATGTTTTACAATTTGTTTCCCTGCTTAAATTCAGTTATAACTGTCAAAATTGAATTAATACAACCTTATTTAATAAATATGTTTGATTTTAAGGTAGAGTCATAAATTACAGAAGAAGAAATTTATAATTTTACATTATACATCCATTATAAACTTCACTTCGATGTACCAATAACTTTTTAACAAAATAGTTTCATATTGTATTTATTTTATGGTAATCACTGCTTTTCATTTACATGTAACGGATAATCATACTACAATCATGATTGTAATTGTACATATAGCAATTACCCGATTACAATCGCTCTGTTTCTGAACGTTCGAACAAAAAAAGAACGGTATTAATAAACCCTCATAATATTTTGTTTCTGTGAATCAAGCTTAGAATTTATATGATTGGAATATTTTAAAAGTCATTAATAAAAATAAATACTTAAATATCATATAATATATCGTTACTATGCTTATAGTTCACACAATTTTTTTTTTTACAATTTGAAATATAATCTACAGAAAGAGATTCGGTAAGTTTAACAACCATAATTAAAAACTGCCAAGTCCAGAAATTTAAAAACCACCCCTGGTATATACATATATCTCGTTATAGTTATTTACAAACCAAGTGGGGGAAGACTATTTTCCCGCATGAGCGCATTTTGTAAGCACGAGCGACCGCAGGAAGCGAGTGCATTTAATTGCGCGAATGCGTGGAAGATGTCTTCATGCAAGTGGTTTGTACGAACATTAAATTAAAAAAATATTAATGTCATTAGTATCATACCTAACCTAAGATAGATTACCTAATTAATTTAAGCATTTCATGTACGTAACTATTACTCACCTTTTCCCTAAAATTAAGTTATAATATTCCTACAAATGGTAAACATGAGGTATTTATTCTTATATTTATAAATTTATAGTACGTTTATTGCGTTTTTTGGTTTAAATACAAAAAATTCTGAACTGCCAATATGAATGTCGATGTGGTCAATAGATGGCGCCACAAATTTATTGTAAGAATTTTTAATTATTACTCCTATTTTCCCAACTTTTAGTGAAGAAAAGTCGACGGAAGTATATTTTATAGACTAAATTTTATTACTATCAAGTTAGATTTTTTTTAAATGTTCCAAAGAGCCAGTGTTTTTTTCAATTTTTACGCATAACTCTTAGAGAAAGTTCAAAAGTGTACATGAAATTGATTAATCTTCTTTTTTCTTTAAATAATTTTTTAATTACTTATTATTTACATATGTATCTCGAAAATAGTTTTGACTTGAATGGTTTCTTATAAATGATTTTATTATTTATTGTTATTATAAATTTACGAAGCTTTTGTAAATTGATTCCCTGTTAACGTGTACCTTTAATATCATAAAATGTATACTACTTAATAACACCATGGACATGAAATATCTAGATTAAGTGTAGTAATAAAAGAATTTTGATATCGAAGTTATAAATCTTTTGCGTTATTAAAATTATTCATGGTAGCATTAGGCAAGAATGCAAGCCTTGTTATACCATTATAATTAAATAATTTCTCCTTATTAGCGTCCATTATTTTACTTGTTATTATTGCTTGTCGTATAGGTGATTTTATAAATTTATATTTCGTCAATTTTTCTTTCATAAAATTACGAATAATCAGGGTAAAACCACTAATACGATGTTAATTGAGGTAAAACACTCTTACTTTTAATAATATAATTTTTGATGTATTTCTATCATCTTCTTAGGACTTCTGTAATGCATTTAATATAAAATTGTCTTCAGATCTGATGATTTAATTTGAATTGCCTTTTCTGAAGCTATTTTCTAGTGATAACGGTATGGTAATGGTACATATAAATAAGCATATGGTGTAATTTGGTAGCTGCAGTCCTGAAAGTATACAACTTGCAGCTTCATAGCACAATTCAACATCGAATATTTCATACAAATGTTTTTTTTCCACATATACAACTACTCTAAGTTTTACTGGACCATTTGGTAAGATGCAAGTATCTTACCAAAAGTCTGTTCCTGAAAATACTTCTTTTCTGCTAGATCTTTGAACAGCAGCTATTTTCTTATCATCTTTCTTGAACTGGTCAGTAGCTAATGATACAAGTAAGTCTTTTTCCATAATTTTTTCAATTTCTGATTAAAATTATATGCTCTAGACATTTGGGGGGGGGGGGGGGGGGGCAAAATACACTCCTTTCAAAATTTCACGATAAGAAGCTATCATTTTGAAATATCTTTATTGGGTTTTTTTTCTTTTGTAAAACTAACAATATAGCAGATACTTAGCATAAATATGTCTGTTGATCCATCCCTTTTCGATTTATTTTCAAATTTTGAAAGATTTAGATATAGTTTGACGTAAGTGAGTATATAGTTATGAAGGAGTGATTAAACAAAAACACAACTTCGTTGTAATCAATTATATTTCTTAGTTTCTTACCAAACCTTCACTTAGGGTTCCTTTTAAGTAAGTTTCTCTCTTTGCAAGCTCAAATCCAATACGGGATACTATCTTTTTTATATATCTGTTGCCCAGAAAATTATGTTTTGACAATTAGTTATTTAATTAATTTATTTGTTACTGACATAATGAGGAAAGATCACCATTTTTGCACTATTAGTTCCTATATATATATTTCTTACCGTTAGATACTTGATATATTGTAAGTGTTTTGTTAGTTCACTGGAATCTGCAGATTTGTTGGCCTTTTTTTATATCATATGATAACGAAGTTCTGGTACATCTTTTTAAGGTACACAAGTTCCCATAGGAATTGCTCTTAAATTGAATTAAGTGGTACCTCATTTGTAGTAATGTAAGTATTGGAAATTACTATATTTGCAACAGTGTTGGCTATTTGTAATATTTTTTGTATTAGACGTTTTGCTAATCAATGAAAGTAATGGGCAATAGTCTAGAACTAGGTAAATGTATGTGAAATTAATAAAGATATTGAAATAAAATGTTATATGTGAGAAAGTTGTGATGTAGTATCATTAAATATATTTTATATATTTTAAAATTCTTGGGTTGCCCTCGATAACAGGATTTCAATAAAATATTATATAAATTTAATTTTAAAGATTATTTAATAATAGTTTCTTTTTAGTATTGTCAAAATGAGATACCTACATTTTGCTGTAGTTACCAATTAATATACTCATATATAATGTACTGTTTTCAGTTATGTGTAAATGAAATATTTTAGATCGCAAATATTATAGGACGGGTTGTTGAAATTTAAAGAAGTATCTTCGTTAACTTAGTAGGTATTTACTTGGTTGGACACGTTTACCAATTACTGTAAATTCATCACCACTACTCCGCTTCTTTTTCTATCGTATTTTTTACGAGAGAATTTCGTTGTTCTGTAATTAATGCAAACCGTTAACAATAGCATATGGCTGAGTATTATGTTTTATGTCATTCTTTATTTGTCGCCATTTTGGGTTTGACATATATTCAGTTCGTATTTGAATATCGTAGTTCAATTTGTTATGGAGCATCTGACATCTCAACGACTTGTTGAATTGATAATTTCAATTTTGACTACACGAAGATTTTTGTTTGTGTTAATTATATGCCAAGGAAATCAACCATTCAAGGAATCTCGAAAAACATTGGCAGATAATAAATAGAATACTAAATAAGAAAATAAAAAAAATATAACATACGTTACACACGCATCTCGTCGCTTCTATGCGTGATTACATACATGGTCCATCCCAAATTTTTGGTGTATTTTGGTGTGTAGCATATTGCAATCGTTCTTTACTTGCCTCGTATAATCATCAACAAATTTCAAACTGTCGAAGGTTTCTGTAATATATACTATTCAGAGAGGCATTTTTTTCATCACTTCGTCCATAAATATTATAAATTTTAGTAGACTTAAACACCCTTCTTGGGGTTTACAATATTTTTAACACTGTATTTTTGATTATTAATGTGTTAGAGTAGTAGCAGTAATGGTTTAGTATGTTTTATCAATTGATAGGTTCAGGGTTTGATTTCTGACCACATCATTGGAACTTCTTAAATAATAAAAAAAATAGAGCTGCTACCGCACTTCGCAGGGCAGATAGAGCCGTCAGTTCTGGCTACCCAGTTAATCGTTAGGTCATGTTAATTTGGCTTTCACGGGCTGAAAACGTCTGAGCTTAGCCAGAAAATGAACTACATTTTATAATTGATTTGTTTTTAAATATTTTTTTGTATTATTCTTATGATTTTATGATCAACTCTCCGTTCATGTAATAGATATATTACATACTTCTTCTCTTCTTACTCGACCAAACACCATCTTCCAGACTTGCCTGTTATATAGTTAAAATATGCACTGAAAAATTATAACAAAACAAAAAATCTCCATTTAAAATTGCCTATAATGTTATTTTGTGACTTGAAAGTTGTGTCAGTGTAATTAAATTAAAGTCTCAATTAATTTAGGAATAAATTACTGTGGTACTTAGTGTTGGATAGAGGCGGTATTGGTTGTGGATTTCCATCGAATTGCCTTGTTTGTTTTGCAGGGCTCTAAGTACTTGCGGTTTAGCGCTTTCATGTCATTTACTTACATGAACAACGACATTATCTCTTGACCAGTCCAAGGTCGGGACCGTTTTGAATGACTTATCGTGACAAACATAGGAAACCACATTAGCATTTCTAAATCGTGTGCCGAATATGTACTAGTTGACCGGAGATCAATATAAAGACCGGCTTACTGTACATCCAATTCTGTCTGAATTTCCGGCTTTAGATGTGTAGAATCTTACGGGGCCCTCCATTCTATCTATAAGTGTAAACTTAGAAAAATGTATACGTTTTTTAGATATGTGTGCGAGATGTGAAAGGCGTTCTATATACATATATCGCCTTGAGAATATTCAATAACTGTCATAAGATGATATTTCGCTTGAAAATGTTTTCAAAACTCGAGTATTATAGATGAACAATGCATATAGAAACGTTATTTATTTAAAATGACTACTGACAAGATTGAAAATCGAATTTTGATCACATATATTATACAGAGTGATTCAAAATTTATGCATTTGTGTCATGTTTTGTTTAAACAATTAAACTATATTTAAGTATTGTGTAAAAATGTTTGGAATTACTGATTGGATGTTAGTTTCAACTACTCTGTTACGAGGGACAAGCTACAATTATTGAGAATAGAAAGATTGGTACAAGTTTTTAGAATTTTTATTTTAAATATGTTCAAAGTAATTGCCATTTACAATAATGCACTTAACCATTCTCTCCTTCCATAGTTTAAAAGCGTTCAACCAGCTGTCCTTAGGAATACTATCAAAAACTCTGGAACCTTTATGGACTGATGGAATAGAAATTTTAAAAATTTCTATTCCATCAGTCTCAAAGGTGCTTTATTTTTACCGTCGCAAGAAAACAAGAACTTTATCGTTTAATTATTTTAAATGTAAACCTGTTAACATATTGGCTATGCGACGGAGAAACCAATATTCTTTTGTGTATTGTTTAGTTAGGAAATTAGAAACTTGTTTGTGATTAATCCTTTATTATTGATTGTTAGGAGTATTTTTTTTTCAGTTAAGTTCAGTGAATTTACTGTAATATTTGTTTATATGATGATAATAATAATCGTACTATTCGTTATATTATAACCATAGTTTTGATACGTGTTCGTAAAGTTCTGATAATATAGTCAAACTTACATTTTAATGCCTATTGAGTAATCATGTTTCGGTCTGGCCAGAATAATGAATTAGAAATTATGTTATATAGCATTGTCTATTGAGAAGTCATTGTCTTGTCATTTCTGTAGTTTAATCATTGACTGAACATTTAACATTTTGAAATCAAATTAGTCATTTCTTGTGAAGTGCCAAAAGCACGCAACAAATCCCCCCTTTAGTGCCCTAGGAAATTTACTTCAGTAAATTTCCGATTAAGCAAAAGAAAGCACCAGGGTATTATGATATGAACAAAATTTCCCAAGCATAAAGTTAGGCTGAAGGCCCTAAGTACAGCGGAACGGAAAAAGTGGACGGCATTCCACAACTGAAGGTTTGACGAAGCCAAAACAATGTTAGATCAATTTTGAAAGAACCAGAAAAAAAATTTTTTTCCTACAAATAAGGACACAGGCGGACCTGAACAGAATCCATCAAGCATAGACGAGGCTACGACGGAAGTCAATAGACATATCCAAAAGGCGTTAAATAATTTTGATATGAGGTGCAGGTTAAAATGCAACCGAAGTTACATGAAAATATGAAAAGATCCAAAACGCGTTAATTCAATTTAAAAAAATTTCTATTCCATCAGTCTCAAAGGTACTTACGCTTTATTTTTATCATCGCAAGAAAACAAGAACTTTATCGTTTAATTATTTTAAATGTGAACCTGTTAACATATTGGCTATCCGACGGAGAAACTAATATTCTTTTGTGTATTGTTTAGTTAGGAAATTAGAAACTTGTTTGTGATTAATCCTTTATTATTGATTGTTCGGAGTATCTTTTTTTTAGTTAAGTTCAGTGAATTTACTGTAATATTTGTTTATATGATGATAATAATAATCGTACTATTCGTTATATTATAACCATAGTTTTGATACGTGTTCGTAAAGTTCCCGTACTTCTAAAAAATACTGTGTACATAACTTTTTTCATTGCTCGTTATTTTTTCACCATCGTAGTGGTTTCATCGTCTTCATGTATCCAGACTCGGCTTTCTTGGGGAGTGGGAACATCAAAAAACGGTATGTACGTTTCATCGCCAGTTACAATTTTAGAAATAATTTGATGTCCTCCAGCATTCAACATATCTAAAGTTTGTTGGCAAATTCTAACACGTCCTGCTTTTTGTAAATCTGTCAGATGATGGGATACAAACCGAGATACAACCTTTTTCAAATGTAAATGTTCGTGCAATATTGATCTCACTTGCGAGGATCCAATCGTCAGATTGGATCCTCCTATCATTGCATGGGTAATGCGGTTGTCCTCTTCCACCATCTTCTTCACCGCAGCAATGCTTTCGGGGTTAACAGTAGTTAGAGGAGGGCCAGCTTCATTTTTGTGTACCACCGACTTGCAACCTCGCTCAAATTCTTTATACCATCTATAAACAGTAGCCAATGATGGTGCGAGACCCCCAAATGCCGATTTTAAACTTTTCTCGCACTCATACACGCTCAAGCCTTGAAATCATAGTAAATCATTCTCTCGTGATAATTCCATTTTTCCGATAACAGAAGCTTATTCTATGGACTATTTCTCAGACACTATTCAACCAAATGTCACAAACTAAACTGTAATTGACAGATAAAATAATGCACTATTTAATAAACAACAATTTGTTTTGGACGGGTAACTAGATTTTTCAATTCTCAATAATTGTAGCGTATCCCTCGTGTATGCAGGGATTTATTTACTTTTGAAAATCCCCTTTTAGTCAAATAAGTTGTCGAAGATAGAAGAGACAATTTGAACATTGAAGTGGTACCCAAAATTTAGACCAATTTAGTTTTAGTTTTCTTTAAACTTTACTTCCAAACACTGTACGTCGATTATTCAATTAATTTGACTTCTTTTGACATATTTAAATTATTTGATTTCCATTATTGAGGAGGATTTATGAACAACATATTTTCCAAACAAATACAGACTTTAGTGTACCAAAAAATTAATACCATTCAAAATCTTTAATTTTATTTCAGACTTTAATCTTATTTATTTTTCTACGGTATTGGTATTGGTGTGTTTTTTTGTTTGTTATTAAACTATCTTGTAAAATTACAATTGAAATTAAAAACATGGAAGAAAACATTTATAAATGAATTATAAGGTAGACCTTTCCAGGAATAATTTCATATTAAATATATCAAACTTCTTCCATAATTTTTTTTGAAGTACAAAAAAATATTCCACATGCCCTAACACAGAAAAGTGTAAAATTACAGGGAATTCGTAGTTGTTACGAGACTGGTATATGGAACAATACAGGAGTAGTAAATTGTTACACAGAAAGGGCGGTCATTTTAGGTGAACAGTGCTTAAAAACAACTCCCTGCCATAAATTTTAACGGTCCACCGACAAACATGTCGAATAAAACAAATTTAATTTATTATGTCATATTTTTTCCAGGAAATGATACTTTTACAAAATCTAAAAGCCAAATGAATGATCCGTAATAATGGTGAACTTATTGTTAAAAAAAACGGTTTTTTATACAAAGAAAACAGTGTACGTGGGCTCTATTTCTTTTTATTACGGTATTGTTTAACGTTTATGTGGCAAATATTTTACCTATATTGTTATTTATTATAATTTTTTCTGATTGAATGTGTTAGCGTATTGCGAGTAGGGTGCTTAATTAACTATTAGTCCGATGTTATCAGATTCGATATCGCTCCAGGCATGATGGCATGTTTTACTGGTCACAGTTCCATTAATGCCCGAAGTCTTAAGTAGGCGCTTAAGTAGGTATTTTTGTTACAGAGAAGATTTATAACGTAATAACACGGTTACCTCCTTATGCAATGTACAGGAACCTATTACCTATTATTATTATGTATGGTTGATATTTATTTCTATAGTTTTATAATAAGCAAGATTACAGAAAATTTATATTAGGCAATAAATTATGAAAATCAATAGAACTGTGAACAAATTTTCACTTAATGTAAATCTTGTTATCATATTTTTGCAAAAGCAAACTATAGTGAAGATTATAATCACCATATTGTTGCCAATTGAACTGAAACATATTATATAAAAACAAGACTATTTCAATCGCACACATCTATACAAAAAATTTTTTTGAAAATTGTTTGAGTTTTGATAAGTGATTTTTATACTTCTTTTAAAGCTGATTCCAAAATGAAATCGTTAATTAGTTGATTTAGAGTATAAACGAAAACTTAATATCAAATTATTTCCGGTGTTTTTGAAGACAAAAACTTGACTCAGGATTTAAGGTGACAATGAATATCATGAATATCATCATATCGCCGCCACCGGCCAACCCCCACTCCAAAATTTTAAGTGATACCCCGTATTTTTTTGAACGATTTTGAAAGAATTGATATTCCTATATGAAAAAACTAGTTACTTACATCATGAACTTTATGAGATATTAATGTTAGAAGTTTCAGATATAAAGAATTATTAACTCCGAAAAATCATAAGTTAGTCATGGAAATATTTAAAACAAGATTTATCCACAACATTTGGTTAAATTAAATGCTCAAATTGTTCACCGTTTACATTTTAACATAAATAAAGTATATTTTCAAAAACATGTCTAACATTTTCGAAAACTTGTGCCGTTAAATTTCGACATTCCTCTATTATTCTTTTACGTAAATCAACTATTTAATCAACAGACTTCATATGTCCCCACAAAAAGAAATCAAGGGGAGTTAAATCAGGAGAATGAGCTGGCCATCCAATAGAGCCCCTACGTCCTATTCAATATTCTGGAAAAACATTATCCAAATAATTCCTAACTTTAAAAACAGTAATGTGGCTCAGTTCCATCTTGTTGGACGTATAATTGCTCCTCCTCTATTTCATTCAAGTTTTCTTCTAGACACTGTATGCTAAGAAGATGTATTATCTCTTCCAAAAACTGTAGGTACTTACGTCCATTTTACTTATCCTGGAATATTGGGCCCATTACTTGGTTACTAAAAATTACTTCTCGGAAAAAGTGGGACTTACGTCGTTCCAGTATCGACAGTTGTGTCTATTTTCAAGACCATTTAAATAAAAGCACATTTCATCACTTAAGCAAATACTTGCCAAAACATTTCCATTTTGCCGAATCATATCTCTCATTATTTCACAAAATTCGAGTCTTCTGTCTAAATCACCATCACCTTCAACTCTTGATGAAGTTGAATTTTTATAAGAGTGCATTTTGCAATTTTAATATCATGTGGTAGGTTGATTTTTATTATTTACAGATCCAGTTTGCAGAATTTTTTTCTATTAGGGTTCTTACATAAACAACAGATACGTTTCTGTTTGGATGGTTTTCATTAAATAACGTCGCCGTTTGGGAATAATTTTTGTTTGCAATCCCATATAAAATCACAATTTCAGTTCTCTCTTCCAGAGTATAAACCATTTCAGCAAAAAAGCCGATACTTTAAGGTACAATTTTACAAGTATTAATATTAATGAAATACAAGAGTCACAATTTTGATAATTTTAATTTAAAGCAAACTATGTCTGTTTGTATTAGTATTTGGTGATATATGTTGATTTAGTGGGTTTTTATTAAACAGACTTGAATGATGTATATTGACTTTTATATTGTTTGTATGTTTGTGATTTTAATATGTTGTATTGATCCTATACTATGTAAATACTCGGAAGGATAAATAATTATAATTATTATTAATAGTACAAAATGTCAACAAAAACAAATAAAGAATAAATTAGTATTTGTCACTCTTTTTTACATTAAGTTATCAACGGAACTATAATATATGAATAATACCACAACACATCAATTTACTATGCGGTATAAAGGTAATTTATATGTTAATATAAATTCAGAAATCAAATTATAAGTAACTGTTGGCAAATAATGAAAAATCGACCTAAATTTCGAATATGTGATCTGTGCAAATAAAATTGATTGGAATGTGATGTGTTTTATAAATACCTAATAGACGATAGTTCATTTAATGTATTTGATTTTATAACTTTAGGTTCTTTAATATTTTGGCAATGGGATGAAGTGTGTTTTGCAGTATTGTCCTAGATTATGAAGTTAAAGTGTGCAGTATTGTGCATTATTGAAAAGGACAAGCAATATTGTTATTTTGATGATATCGTTACGTATTATATTTTCCATATTTTTTATCTATTGTGTTAATTTATTCCCATAAACATCTATCTATTCGTAGAGAATCGTTGTTTGACAAAACGAAAAGTAGTGTCGTTGACACATCCCCCACTATCAGTGCCATAAAATTTGTTAATAATTGCTAACATTGCAGTTTTATTTGAGGCGGGTTCGTTGTAGTTATGACGACGTGTTTGTGAGACTTGGTTTTCGTGAAAATAATAGTCTGTTATAAACATATTACCCAACTTATAAGAATCATTTTAGAGATGATGTCAACACCAGCAACATAAAATAGTTATTTACGAACCAAGTGCGGGAAGACTATTTTCCCGCATGAGCGCACATTGTAAGCACGAGCGACCGCAGGAAGCGAGTGCTTTTAATTGCGCGAATGCGTGGAAGATGTCTTCACGCAAGTGGTTTGTACAATATTTTTTGTACGAACATTAAATTAAATTAAAAAAATATTATTGATTAATGTCATTGGTATCATACATAACCTAAGATAGATTACCTAATTAATTTAAGCATTTCATGTACGTAACTATTACTTACCTTTCCCTAAGATTAAGTTATTATATTCTTACACATGGCAAACATGAGATATTTATTCTTATATTTATAAATTTATAGTACATTTATTGCGTTTTTTGGTTTAAATACAAACAATTCCGAACTGCCAATATGAATGTCGATGTGGTTCAAATAGATGGCGCTTGAATCTTGCTTAAGATGTCGCTTAAAATGTTGTCAAATAGATGGCGCCACAATTTTTTTGGAAGAATTTTTAATTATTACTCCTATTTCCCCAACTTTTAGTGAAGAATAGTGGAGAGGGAAGTAGTATTTTATAGACTAAATTTTATTACTACCAAGTTAGATTTCTTTTTAAATGTCCCAAAGTGCCAGTGTTGTTTTCAATTTTTACAGTCGCCTCAACCGGGAAAACGTATTTCCCAGTCGAGCTACACATGCGGCAAATGTCACTTTACCGGCGGCGAGTACAAAAAATACTTAAAAATGTGTCACTTTGCCGGAAAAAAAAAGGATGGCGAAAATTGAAATTATTTATTGGGCTAACTATAATTTACAGAGTTTTACTTTGAACGAGAATTACGTAAAGTGTGTTAATGCAATTAAAATCTTAGGCATCGCATATTGACAATATCTGCAAAATATTATCTTTTTAGTAATTTGCATTTCAAGTCCAGGCATGTAGTATGTTTGAAAAAACTGTAACAAATGTTGCTTACCACGTGAAGGACGACAAAGTAGTTTGTTTTATTTTTTTTAGAATATTTACTGCCAACCCTTGGGAGTTGAGTATCGTGGGAGTTGTGAGTCCCATATTGAAAGGTACGATAGTCCACACAGGCCCGCGTCGTTAATTTTGTCCATGTGTGCAACACACACGGACGGCCAAATAAAAGGGCAGCCAAAAGAATGATGATAATACCAAGGAGTGATTAAAAAAAGACTAGTTTATGGAGAGAAAAAAATTAAGTGGGTGACCGGTTATGTTTACTTTAGAAAACGATACCTTCCATAACCCACTTCTTACACTCATATTTTTTTCAAGTGTATAGGAATTTAAGAAGCATCAAGCATTAAACATGTTGGTGTTCAAAACGTTATTTGCTTTATGTATTACGGTTTTCTTTTGCTGACTCATAGATGAAAAGATTATCTGGCGCACAATATTGACAACAAAGGCTTAAAAAATTAGAGGAGCGTAAAAAGTCCAAAGGAGCACTTTTGATATTTTTTCAAAGCCCCGAGCCCGAGCCAGAGCCATCAGGCTCGTTATCGGTTTCTGAAATTGTAATTGAATCTGCTGCAAATGAATCCGATGTTGAGTGTTTTCTCGAAGTTGTTAGTAATGGTGAAAAACTTGGGTCTATTTCAAAGGACAAAGTTTTTTGTTTTCCTTGCAAAGTACTCGCGGTAAAAAACAAACCTGCTGTGACAAGTGGCTTATCTGATTGGCAACATTTATCGCAAATTATAACCAGACATGAAAGAAGTGAAGTTCATATTAAAAGTTGTGCAACATTAAGTGAATTAAAAGAAGCAACAGTAACAGTAAATAAAAATAGAATAGACTATTACCAACAAGAATTATTGAACTGGGAGAAAGAACATTGATACGAAGTAATCAAACGTGTAGTATATATAATACAGTTTTTATCTAGGCAAAACTTAGCGTTAAGGGGTACAACTAATGTCTTATTTGACTATAATAATGGCAATTTTTTAAAATCAGTAGAAATGATTGCAAAATTTGATCCAACTATTTCTGAACACTTGCGAAGAATATAAAACTCTAAAATTCAACAAAACTATACATCTACATATTTAGAGGATTATATATATATATATATATATATATATATATCACAAAAAAAAGGAATTAATCGCGGATACATAAAATACAAGAAAAGGAAAATTATCGGGTAAATTCCGCTGTTGAGCAAGCAAAGCGGAATTTACCCGATAATTTTCCTTTTCTTGTATTTTATGTATCCGCGATTAATTCCTTTTTTTTGTGATTTTTCTTTCCTGGGTCTCGGATGGCACGCAGGTTGGCATTGTCTTCCTCGTGGCGAGGTTGGATGTGAATCCTCAAAACCGAGGCTCTTCTAACCGAAGCTACAAATGGCGGTCTGTCACCTGATGGTCTTCCGTGTAGCTTACATCTCCAAGGTTATCCCACCTAATTCCTTGGCTACACCGTACTGACGACGACCAATGAGTCAGAAACACGTGTCTACGGTTGCTCAACAGCGGAATTTACCCGATAATTTTCCTTTTCTTGTATATATATATATATATACAGTGTGTCAATAAAGTAAGGAACACCCTAAATATCAGCTTTAAAACATATCTCTAGCAAAAACGCTCAGAAACGTGTTTTTTTATTTTTAAAGTCGCATTTTCTTAGATTAAATTGAAGTATACAGGGTTATCAAAAAAGAAGATATGACGTTATCATGTGTTTTTTAAAATGGAATACCCTGTATATTTTTAAGAAAATCAAAAGAGCTTCTCATGAAGATTTCAACGATATATGAGTTGTTGGGGATATCTTAAATATTTACTTGTAGAAATTGAAAAAACACTTTTGGTGGAACAACGTCATAAAATAATTACAATAGAGTTTAACTTGTTTATTTTTAAATCTAAAACAAAAATTTACTTAAGTAAATGTTCAAATTGCTGCCCGTTCACAATCTGACAGTAGCCTAGGCGAGAAATAAACTCATTCTGAACATTGGTGATTACATCTGGCGTGATTCTTCGGATCTCTTGGCGTATGCGTTCTTTTAAATCATTAATATTTTGAGGTCTTTTTACATAAACTTTGCTTTTTAGGTAACCCCACAGGAAGAAATCTAGTCGTGTTAAGTCAGGGGAGCGAGCTGGCCACTCAACAACCCCACGTCTGCCAATTCATCGGTTATTAAAAATCAAATTTAGGTAGTTACGCACAGATCGAGAATAATGAGGAGGTGCCCCATCTTGTTGGAACCAGATTTCATTACTAGGACTGTCAGGGGTATTTGGATCAGGATAAAGTTCCACAAGCGCAGGAAGAAGCTCTAACTGTAAAAATCCAAATAGATATCCCCATTTAAATTTCCATCAAAAAAGAAAGGTCCTAAAATCCTATTTTTTAGTATTCCAGCCCAGACGTTCACCTTCTGAGGGTGTTGACTTCGAGCTTCCTGCATCCAGTGAGGATTATGTTCTGTCCAGTATCTACAATTTCGTCGGTTAACTGTTCCGTTTAAAGAAAAAGTTGCCTCATCTGAAAATAAAATGTTTCTAGCAAACATTTCATCATGTTCACAAAGTATTTGCAAGTTTTCTGAAAACTCCAAACGGCGATCAAAATCATCTTCCGACAATTCATGGAGAAGATGCACTTTATAAGGATGATATTTCTGCTTATGCCAAATTTTTCTAACAGTCTCATGGCTGCAATTAAAGTTTAAAGCTGCTTGACGAGTAGCACAATTCGGATTATCTTGCACTGTCAAAAGAACATTTAACTTAGTTTCATCATCCACTTTTGGTCGCCCAGTTTTAGGTAGATCCCTAACATTTCCGTACTCCTCATACTTTAGAAGTATTTTACTTACAGTTGAGCGAGTTATTGGTTGCCGATTAGGATGCGCTGCATTAAATAGTTCGCAAACTTCCACTGTACTCCTTCTTCGGTCACCATAACCAATCATCATAAGAATCTCAATCCGTTCTCTCTCACTTAGACCCATTTTTATCAAAAGAAATGGCAATTATAAAACAAGCAAGGCCAAACAAACTAACGGTGGTTAGTCACTGTCTAATTAGATAAGACGTCACCTTCCATACTGACAATTCTGTCATGACAACGTTCAAAGATTAAAATGACCAAAAATTATCATGTAGTTCCAACAAAAGTGTTTTTTCTACAAGTAAATATTAAAGATATCCCCAACAACTCATATATCGTTGAAATCTTCATGAGAAGCTCTTTTGATTTTCTTAAAAATATACAGGGTATTCCATTTAAAAAAACACATGATAACGTCATATCTTTTTTTTTGATGACCCTGTATACTTCAATTTAATCTAAGAAAATGCGCCTTCAAAAATAAAAAAATACGTGTCTGAGCGTTTTTGCTAGAGATATGTTTTAAAGCTGATATTTAGGGTGTTCCTTACTTTATTGACACACTGTATATTACTTTCAAAGGAGATCAGAAAACATATATTGTGCTTAGCAAAGCAATCTAAATATCTATCATTTTAGAAGTAATAGATCCTACAGGGAAGGGATGGACTACATTTTTTATAAGTAAGTTAGCAGATTTAGGTCTTGACGTTAATAATTTGCGTAGTCAAGGATACGACAACGGGGCAAATATGAGGGCTAAAAACAATGGTCTACAAAGAAGGCTTTTAAATATCAATTCTCGTGCATTTTAGGTACCATGTTCATCAAACAGCTTTAACTTAGTGGTTAATGATGCTGCCAAAATTAATTATGACACTGTTGATTTTTTTAATACCATCACCGAAATATATATATTTTTTTCTTCGTCAACACAAAGATGGGACTTATTAAAAAAGAATGTTGAGAGGTTAGTTGTAAGAACAAGGTGGAAAAGCCGCATTGATGCAATCTTTGATAGTTTAATAGAATTATCTAATGACAAAAACAAAGACGGAAAATCTCCACACCAAGCACAGTGTTTAGGTACGAAACTAAAATCGTTTAAGTTTGTATGCACCACTGTCATTTGGTACGATATATTAAGTAACGTGAATATAGTAAGCAAAATGTTGCAAAACTCAGAATTGAATTTAAAAACATGCATTGATCAATTAAAAACTTTAACTGATTATTTTAAAGATAGACGTTCAGATATTGGCTTCACGAATTGTATTAATGAATCAACAAAACATGCTGAAATAGTATGTATGTATATGCCCTCGATAGAGGGCGTTAAAATCGAAAATAGCGCAACCAATAATCACTTTGCTGAATTTCCCGTACAATTACCTTTTCAATGATGTATCATCGTATTTAGTACTTTCCCTATTTAAATTGGGGGCAGGGGAATGACGTATGACAGTTGAAGATATGATAGAAGGGTGCCCCCCTTGGATCAAAAATCGACTTGTTTTTGCGTTTTTTCCAAAAAAGTTTTCTCCTTTGAGATATTCAATCTGTTTCGTTTTCGGTGGCTCATACTGTATGTTATTTCTTGGGTAACAAATACAACTTACTTTTAGTTTTATTATTATTGTTGTTGGTGCTGTTCTTTGTGCAATAATACTTCGCATAACTTCCGCGCCATTAATGAAAGTGCAAATATGTATGTATTTCTTGTAACAGGCAGAGTTAAGTCTGAAAACTTTCGCTATGTTTACAGTTTTCGGGGAAAAATTTTTGTTTTACAGTCTCAAGAAAATGTATTTCAAAACTTTCAAATGAAAAATAGCTTCTGAAGATATATTATTTATTGTTCTGGCGAAAGAAAACGTATCACAGAAAGGAAACTTTCCGATTGAAGTTCGCATCCAAACAGTCAATTTTTTAAGGAGGCGCAAAGAACTATGTATTGCAATTCGATGTTAAGTTTTGTTTATTCCTTTTTTTTTATTTCAGTGCAATTATTATCATATGGTATATTGACTATATAAAAAAATTAGAATTCATGTTATAATAATTTAAATAGAATGTATAAAGTAGACTCGACTTACTAATTTACAAACAAAATTCGCCATGACATGTAAATTTACAAAATATGAATTTTAAATTAAAAATCCTCACACAATATATGTACTTTATTATAGGAAAGAAATTATTTTAAAATAATGGCTTAAGAACAAATATTAGTTTCGTATCAAAAACTACTTCGAGTTCATTATGTTGTATTAAAATAACTTTACCCTACTATTATTATTTATTGATTTATGAGAATTTCTTAGGTGGTTTAACAAATGTAAGGTCACTCTAGTAATTATCATTCTAAATTGTCGTGAAAATTCATGCGAAACTACTAAAACTAAAATTGCTTTCTAAGTGTTTTAAATTACACCTAATAGTTCTAATTCACATTTATGTTTTACCTGACGTAAAAGCAAAAAAAACATACCGTGTGGACGCACGAAGACGTAATATTGAATTATTTCTGGTGTTTTTGAAGACAAAAAACATGAAATTTTGGGTGACTGTTTAAGATATAGGAGGACAATGGTCAGTGTATTTCATGCCCCTCATCGAGTCATCCGCCGCCTCATAGTGGTCATTTTTTAAATTTTAGGTGGAAATAAATATGGCATATGAGAAACTCTCCATCTAGCCCACATGCAATTTTTTATTCACATCAAATTGTAAATATGTGTGTGTCTTAAAAAAAGGACTAGTTAATTGGCCTTTATTTTTGGACGATTAGAATGAGTGATACACCAAATAAAATGGGTGAAAGTAGACTATAAAACAAAATAAGAACCTAAGACCTTAAAACCCTAAAATGTTATGAATAATTTTTATTCATGATACTTAAGAGTTTTTTTTTTATAGCCTACATCTGACCGTTTAATTTGCCTTTTAAATTATTAAAATCGATTTATACACAAAACCCCTACAGATCCTATATATATTTTTGACATGTGTTTTTAAAACAGTTTCATGATATTTAAGAGATCTACATTCGCGAGTCCAGCTTGTGATTGCGGAGCTGAGATTGAAACAGTTAAACATATTGTTGAAGAATGTCCTATAGCTAAGTTTGCATTTGGATACACGGACTTACATAATTTAACTCAGAGGCTGTTGCCTGGATCTTAACAACTAAAGACCTTTAGTTTTGTGGCACTGTGATGTAGGTTTTTTATTCTGCAGGTTTTTTCCTACATCCTAGACCAAATGGTGCAGTGTTTTAGAGGCCCCCCTGCAGTTATGGCCCTTCTAAATATATTTCTACTTTTGTAATATAATTTATGTATGTTTCTTTTCTTGTACCTGTCATGTAGTTTCATACGAATATATATATATATATAGTCATAGAAAATAGTGGGTAATCCCGCTATTTTCTATGACTAAATTATTTACCCGTACTATTTCCACTATATATATATTTCCTATAAGGTTTCCTATTAATTAAAACAAAAACCTTTTTTGTTTATTGGCCGTGTAATTACGTAAATTTAAATATTTGTTTTCGTGGGGTAGCGGCCTATTTTTCTTAGTGGGTTCTTTCTTTTTTAAGAACGAATAATTAACCCTTAATTAGGCGCATTAAGAAAATCACATAATTAATCACATGGGGTCTCAAGTGACCCCAAAAACTTATTGCAAATGTAGAGTAAGAAGTAAATAAAATAAAGTGTACTTTTTTTAGTTTGTTTACAGTGCTTTATTATACATTATCTAAATAAAAAAAAACCATAACTTTCATTTTAAAAAATAAATAAATAAATAAATTCTATTCCATTTTAATCCAATAACTTTTGACTCAGCCGATTTCAAAGTTAAAAAAAAAGATTAGTCGGATTCATCAGCCGATTTTGCTGTTCTGCATCCAACGCAGAACATAACAAAGTGTTGCTGACAAATAAATTTACAGCATTTATTGCATTTAGTTGACACTTTTACCTCTTTCAAAAAAAGTTACGTAATTGCTCGCATGGGGTCACCACTTATTAGTAAAGTGACACGTGCGTACACTTTGATGCTTTGATCACAACTAATTTGTGTACTCTTCGGAGAAATACGAAGCTACAAAAAGCATCAGCGCACTTCGTACACTCTAACACATTGGTTTTTCAATTTTAAACTCTCTTGACCCCATGCGCCTAATTAAGGGTTAAAACAATACTTAACGTTTCGACATATCACATATTTTAAAACTTGGATTTAAAATACTTGAAAAACATTCTTGAAACTCACCAAACACATTTAACATATGTATGCTTTTTGTCTTTGTACATTATGTATATTCAGTCTTCTTATAAAAACTTATCACGTATACTAAATTTATTATACATCTCTATAGTATAATTATATTAAAATACGTTTCTTAAAATTGTATTGTGTAGTATAAATATATACTCGTATGTGAGCACATTTTGTCTATATTGAATGTGTGTCTTTATTTTTATACATTCCTTTTTTTAGTTTTTTTTCCCTTTTTTATTATTTTATTTTTAATGTAATTTTAACTTGCTCTTGTTGTTTCATTTTCGTCTTTTTCTTTAATTATATTTATTAAATGCTGTATACAGTGTGCCGTGTGAAGGTTGTAATGGAGTATATATTGGCCAAACCAAACAACTTCTCGAGGAAAGACTAAAAGGACATAAGTATTGTAAAAATTCAACAGCTCTTAAAAAACACCAAACAAAATATAATCACAAATTTGACTTTAAAAATACAAAAGTTCTAACTAAACAAAATAATACCAAAGCGCGAGAAATATTAGAAATAATAAACATAGTAAAAACTAAGAACACAATAAATGACAGAAATGAAATTGACGGATTATCAAAAATTTATCATCCAATAATTCAATAATTAGCATTTAATAAATATAATTAAAGAAAAAGACGAAAATGAAACAACAACAGCAAGTTAAAATTACATTAAAAATAAAATAATAAAAAAGGGAAAAAAAAACTAAAAAAAGGAATGTATAAAAATAAAGACACACATTCAATATAGACAAAATGTGCTCACATACGAGTACACAATACAATTTTAAGAAACGTATTTTAATATAATTATACTATAGAGATGTATAATAAATTTAGTATACGTGATAAGTTTTTATAAGAAGACTGAATATACATAATGTATAAAGACAAAAAGCATACATATGTTAAATGTGTTTGGTGAGTTTCAAGAATGTTTTTCAAGTATTTTAAATCCAAGTTTTAAAATATGTGTTTTTCTCTTACAGTCTTCTTTGTATGATTTTATGTAATAAAAATTTTGATAAAGACATGTGATATGTCGAAACGTTAAGTATTGTTTTAATTATTGGTTCTTAAAAAAGAAAGAACCCACTAAGAAAATAATAATCACTGTCATTGTCATCCTATAAAAAAATTTTGGGCAAGTGAGGCTCTTTGAGCAATTTAAGAACGGCTTCATCTAAGGTTTTTTTTTTATTGGAACGTTCATCATGCATGGCGATAAAAATGAAATATAGGGATCTGGCGATAATAAGAGGCCACAAAACACTTCTCCAAGCCTATCCAATGCAAAATTCAAAATAGAAGCGATTTTATCTTCCAGCGATACTTGCTCGCACCAGATGACAAACAAATTATACCTTCGTCTGTATTGAAGATGATGTTTTTTTTTTTTTGTGAATTGCATACCTAATCTTATTCATATTGTACGCCCGTGGAAACCATATTATGCATCTATGGATACGTAGAAAATGTATTATTTAATAGTCGTAGATAAAAATGTTTTCTTTTCAGTTCTTGGCATTTCTTGGCAGCCAAGTCTGGTATGAATCAACAAATAATAAACTGAGTTTAACAATAAAAAATATTATTCAAACAAATATGCGTAAACACCGCATCCTGCATATTCTTTAAATTCGTTACTTCAAACAAAAAATTGCAATTTACGAGCAGTTGTGATTTATTAATAACAATTTTAAAGATTTAAAAATAAATATTTTGTGTATGGTGATTGTTTACTTTATGCTTTCTTACTGCACATTCACTGTTTAGAAAATCTTTATGGCACCAACAAAATGAACCATGCAAATGCACTGATGGGAGACACCGCCACAATTAATAGATGATTACGTAATAGAATAACTCAGGAGTATGGAAATTTAACACCACAAGTGTTCGAAAATGTTAGAAATGCTTTTGAAAATAGACTTTATTTACATTTAAACGTAAACGTTGAACAAGTTGAGCATTTAATTTAACTCAAATGTTGAGAAGAAATCTTGTTTTTAGTATTCCCATAACACCAGAAATAATTCATTTCATTTCATTTATTTCAATTTATTTTAAGTTTTCATTTCATTCAATTTATTTTAAGTTTTCGTGTGAACCCCCCGGTATAATAGAAATATATAAGTGATACGAATACTGCTATAATATAATTGTCTGTTAATTTAGTGAATATTTGATCATAAACTACAACTGCCAACGTATAAAACGATAATTTCAGGTACAGACGTGAGGAATTTAAAAGTAGGTACTCATAGTATTTCGTGACCTAACTATAAGCACCAACTGAATACGAATTTCAAATAAATATGTCCTCAGCCTTTGCTATTTGGAACGTGAGACATCTTGCGCACATGTTAATGTCGAATAAATACACATAAAGACAAGATTATTCACACACAGTTATAGGGTATGCGTGCATAATTTAGAAATATCTTTTTTTAAAGGATAGTTCTTCAGTTAATATTATTTTATGGATAAGAATTTAAAAACGGCTGTTAAAAATATTCCCCATATTAATAAACGAATTCAAAATAAATGCCAATGGGTAATCTATAAATTTGTGAAAGAGATTTTTTAAATTTGCTAATAGAAATAGAACTGTTATTAATAATAATTAGTCTAGAACTGCAATGCACCCGATTGCAGGACTGCTTATGTATGTAATGTTCTAATGCATAGGGCTATTCATTATAAATTACCCACCCTTTATCATCGTTATTATTGCGTATACCAAAAAATATTTCAAATAAAAGTTGTGTGGCTATGGCTGAATTTTATTGACATACAATCATAAACACAGTGGCGTGCAGATACAACGGTATAAAAAAATATTTTTTAAAAAAAGGAATAACCTGTATATTCTTAAAGTTTTGTAATAATATTTTTTTCCTGATTTCAAAAATATAGATATGATACCGGTATCTTAATCCGTTTTCTAGTTATTAAATGTCGAATATCGTAGTTATTGTACTCTGGAAAAGTTATTAACATTATTAAAGTAAGCTATGAAAATGACAACTATTGTGTTTGATAAATGACATTTCCTTAATAAAATAGTCAAAATAGAAGCGCAAATATTTAGAAAATAACAAAGATTTATTTAAGACATTCAAATACAAGTAATTAATTAATTATAAAAGATGTTCTATATATCCACCATTATTTTCAATGCATAATTGATAACGTCTTTTTAAATTTATAAATGTATTGTAAATGGTTTTATTATTGACATTTAGATTATTTATTTTAATTCAAATCTTTTCTTTAGTGTCTTGAATACTATGCTTATTATTATTGACAGTATCTTTTAAAAATCACCAGAAAAATGAATCTATAGGGGTCAAGTGAGGACTATTAAGTGTCCATTTAATAGTTTCGTTATTCCCTATTAATACCGCGAACACGTTATTCAAATATTTTCAACTTCTGGGATAATTATTTCCAAATAGGTACCTCCATTTAAATTATAATCATAAAATATAGGTCCAACAATTTTGTTTTGGAAATGCCACAGATTTCAATTTTATTGTCAATGATATAGACGAAACCACGTTTGTGTGTCACTAGAATAAACTACTGATATGTATTAAAGGACGCAATATATGACTCATATTACATGTTTTTCACATGTTGCCACATGTGCCACTATCACCAGAACTTGTTGTTACACGTGGGCCCAACTATTCAGGTAGATTTAGCAAATATGCATGGAAATTATTTTCACCAACTCACAATATTTCACATGAACATTGTATATGATCTTCGTCTATTCTAGTTATCTGGAGATGCTACTGACAATGTTAAACAAAAATTTGAAACAGTTTTCGCGTGTGATAAATATCAAATCATGCGTCCCTGGTACCGACGACGTATACCCCTGACTTCCGACTCTAATAATAATAATAATTCTATTTACCAACAGACACATTCCATATAAATAACAACATAAATATTCATTTTAGAATTTTAGAATCTATACAGTCAATTCGCCACGGCTGGTTTCTTGCTGGTACAATTCGTCGCAGTCCGTTTGAAATTATCAACATAAAGTTAATAAGTGTTATTATGGAAAACATTATAATATTGCTTCGTCATTGTTTGTAATAAACTTTGCAGAAGAAAGGCCGTTTATTCTTTTTCTTTATAGAACAAATACGTGTTGCGATTTACGTTTAGGTGAATTAATCAACACTTTGTTTGACGTTTAATCGTTTTTATCACAGGACTACTCCTAATACGTACTAAGAATAAAATCTGTTGTTGTAATATTGCATTATTACAATGCTGCATTTTGTGTTTTTTTGTTTTTATTATGAATTTTTCTACACTATAGAGAAAAATATTTAAAAACTATTATGGTTTGCTTGAATTAAACATACTAAATGTTAATTATTTTATCATCCCTTCGAGCATTAATTTTCAGCGATCTTTTTCTAAATGTAGAATCATTTTAATATATCTATATTGTCTTCAAAATAATTTAAATAATGTCATTACGTATATACTTATATAATCCTTTCAAATTAACAGGTAAGTTATTATGAATTTTTATTGGAAAGATATACTATGTATTCGTGTTGTGTGTAACTTTTATATTATCATAATAAACGATGTCACAGACAATAATTGGTTCTATTGGTTGAACCTAGATTTGGGTGAGGGATTCTAATTGTTTGTTCTTGATTGGTCGATACTTTCTGATAAACTTGTAATAGAATATAGGAATAGTTTAGAATCATATAAAACGATTTTCGTTTTAGTTAATTGTTACATTCTGTTTAATGCGAAGTGTGTTTATAATTCGTTAAGTAAGATATAGATTGGAAATAAGAGAATTCAACTTCTTATTTACAAAATATTCGATTGAGTTGTTCGTACGGACGTTTTGTTTGCCGTTTATCCTTAATTGCATCAATTCCGTTCAGATGAGCTAATAAAACATGGGACAGTTGATAACGAATTTGCTTAAAGAGCGTTTGCAAAGTGACGAGAACAGCAGTCGTCTTATATACATATATACAAGGGTGGTTTAATTAATAATTGTGAAGAACCAATTTGAACACATTGCAGTTTTTGAAAAACAAATTACTTAATTTTTTGATATGGTCTCAATCAGTGATGTAAGTCGGTAAATTACCCCGTAAATTACCGAATTAGTTACCGTCATTTACGGTAAATTACCACATAAAATTTTCGTAAATTACCAACAAAGTAAAACATCATCTATATACACGTATGACATTGCACACTCGATGATTTGGCACTATTCATATGGTGAACTGCAACATCTGCTTACGTCCGAGAATGAGAGCAAAAAAAGTCCATTTAACTCGTAAATTTCCTATCTTCATCGGCGTAGATAGGAACGTGAGGGGTTTTTAAAATCTATTATATTTCGTAAGATAAATAAAGTACGGAAAGTTTACTCGATTTGAACTACAAAATAAACAAATAATAACGTATTTTGTATTTTATAGATCTCCATCCAATTATATAAATAAAATTCAACACTTTTTAAAAATACAAAATTTCAACAGTGCGCCCGTGGGCGATGTGTCATCAACCTTTCGTGTCCGCTCTGTAGATTGATGATATTGACGTTTTGTTTCAAAAGTACTTAATTCAGTCCCCTAATGTTATTTAGCAAGAGTATATGTTAGACTTTTAAAAATCTAGGATGGTAACAGAAGTTTATTAAGTTTTGTTTAAAGGGTGATGTGATGCTGTCAAGATTAAGGATTTCGTTTATATTTTGACGTATATGCGTAACAAATAAGGCAATTACTACCCTCTAGTGCGCAAGAAAAAACGGGAAACCTTTTTAACCCGCATACATATACATATATACATTTTTTTCATTTCGAATGATTAATGCTACAATCTTATTATTCCTTTTTTTTTCATTTCATGAAAAACATCCCTCAAGAAAGCATGGTAGAATACAGTCGGATTATATTACCTATATTTAAAAATTCCGCTGTCCTCAGTGGAATTACAAGAAGATTTGGTACTATTACTTCTACTACTAACTATTAAGTCAATTTCATTTAATGCAGACCATGCCACATAAAAAATTAATTAAATTCAAGAAATGAATTACGTGCTCACTTAAACTTAATCAGGATATTTTACATCGGATAAATTCATCAAAGACATTTCACCGCTAGTTAATTTTACTCCCTTTTGTGAGATTTGAGAAAAGGTATTTCATCAAAATATGTAGTGCAGAGGATGCCTATAAGAAATCTTGAAATATTTTCCAGCAATTGTTGTTTGAAATAAACACGTTCTCAGAATTCTTGATTATTTCGCTTTGTATAAATTTTCAATTGAAAGATATACAGGGATGCCTGAAAGTTCCGCACATCGATAATAAATTTTGAAATGAAATTGAAAAGTGTTAAATACTTAGATACTAGAACTAACATCGAGAAGTAAATACTATTTAGGTACATATTTATACGCAAAACGTACATGCAAATGTGTATATCTCTTTGGCTGCGAATGCTACCAGAAACCATCGCTTTCGGTGTCGCCTTTGGATGGCAGATGTCGCTGTGATATTCTCACAGACATTTGCCACACAAATTGACATAAGTTGCGATCCCAGTTTTAAAGTCATTACCCATCCATTATCATGATTCCGAAATCTGGAAAAGACCATTCGCAGCCTGGAAGCTATCGACCCATCAGCCGACTTTCAGCGGTAAGCAAAATTGCAGACAAGGCAATATTAGCCAAAATCACGGAACACTCTTACAACAACAACATCATCCCTCAAGAGCAACATGGGTTTGGAAAGCATCATTCAACCACAATGCAACTAGCAAGGGTCACAGAATATCTCCATGACGCCTTTTACAAACACAATACGACAACAGCCGTTTTTCTTGACATCGCCAAAGCTTTCGACAGGGTGTGGCACCAAGCGCTCATCTACAAATTGATCTCCCGACAATACCCGCTTCATCTTATTCATATTATATCATCATATCTCCACCGGAGAATTTTCTCAATCAAAATTCACAACGTACACTCCACCAATAGGATCATCTCAGCAGGTGTACCCCAGGGCTCAGCTCTATCCCCTCACCTCTACTCCATTTTTACTTCGGACATACCAAAAACCAACAACACTCTTCTTGCCACATATGCAGACGACACCGCCGTTCTTGCCACCTCCATTAATCCATTAATAGCACTCAAAAATCTTCAACAAGCAATAACCAGTATAACAACTTGGTGCCACACCTGGAGGATCGCCATAAACGGCGAAAAATCACAGGCCATAGTCTTCCGAAGAAAAGTCAAACCCCTATCAGGACACTTATACATTAACCACGAGGAGGTCCCGTGGACCCCTCAAGCAAAGTATTTGGGAGTCACATTAGACCGCAGACTAACCTTCGCAAATCACATTAAGAACGTCTGCAAAAAGACTAAATGCGCCAGAGGAAGACTATGGCCTCTCCTAGGAGCAGCCAGCACACTGTCTAGCAAATTCAAACACCTGATCTGCATTCAAATTCTGAGACCCATGCTCACATATGCAGCCCAAATCTGGAATACCGCCGCCCCAAATCACCTCCGTGCCTTGCAAACATTTCAGAACACTACCCTGGTTCGTCAGAAATTCTCAAATCCACCGAGACACCAATACACCACCAATCGAAGGGTTCATAAACCAACTAACTGCCGACTTCTATCAGAAAATGGATGACAACCCCAACTTCACGTCGGCGCCGGAGATGCAGTACGATCCGCAGGTGTACCTGCCCTACAAACGCCCTCGCCTCGCCATTGTCAATAATCCTCGCTAGAGTTCAGCCGTCAACCTCCTAAAGTCATGATCAAATTGCACTCAGATTAATAGTTAAAGGCCAGAGGCTTGACTTGACAAAACCATAAGAAGAAGAAGAAGAAAGTCATTACCGGCAGTCGCACTCAGACTGACGTAAGGTGTAAACACGGTTTCTATGCGTTCATTGTCAGTAATGACACTAGTCACTAAATGTATGTGTGCATATACGTTTTGCGTATAAATGTTGGTTCTACTTAAACATATCATTATGAAAGATTCTTTTATAAAGCATATTTTATAGCGGTATGAATTTCATCTTATCTTTCCTCTATTTGCTTTTCTGCTTACTCGAAAAATATAAATAGCAACGTGAGTAAAATGTTACATTTTTAGAAAAATCGTTTCGTCTCTTAGCAATGAAACAATTTTTTAAATCGGTTCATTAAAACAAAAAAAATAGCTTTTAATATTCTATGACCAATAATTAATTAATGACTGACGTATTGAGTTTAATTTATTCAGTCTAATTTGGGTTAAAAACAAAATGGAACGTTTAACTGAAAACGAAAGGATTGAAATCTTAATTATGCTTAGTTGTGGTGATAAACGCCGTTCTCAGACGTAAGTTTTCACTTTATTTAATAATAAATATCGTGATAGAAATATTATTCAATCAGCATTTAGCAAAACAGAAGTTCTGGAAAGCAGGGAATATTAGGGATGATGAAAAGTACAGTCCATATCACGGTTTAGAGGCCAGACATTTTTATCCGGATGAAGCAATGATTTTTCGCCAAATTTATGATACCGGGCCTCGAAAATTCCTGACCCAATGCGACAATATCATACGCAGCAGCCACAAACAGTCAACGTTCCATATTTTTTCGAGGGTAAGATACATCGCGCATTATGGGTCCAGCAGGATGGAGCGCCAGCTTTTTGTAATAAACTTTTGGAAGAAGAGGACTTCTGAAATGGCCCGCGCTTTTCTCGGCTTTAACGTTCTGTGATTATTTTTTATGGGGATATCAAATAGGCAAAGTATACAGAAAACACCCAACAACATCGACGACTTAAAGACAAGAATTAGTGACGAAGTTCGGTGAAATACACCACAGGTGATTTGCAATGTTCGAAAGAATTTGAGAACAGTTTGGCTATCTGTCAGGAACTTGAAGTTCAATTTGAGCATTTTATCCGATTAGGTTATTTATTTGGGTTGTTTGTACAGAGTGATCAATCTCAAGTGAAGATTGCGTAACCTATATTTTTAAGTTGGCAACATTGTCTAGTTGGTAGTTTGGGGAAATACTTGTATATAGCTGTAATAATGTACACATTAGTTTTTGAAAAAAATTTCATGTTATATTTATATTAGTAAAGAAAATGACCAAATAGGGTTTTTAATTTTTTTAACAGAATAAAACATTTAGATCACAATGTTAGAGAATATAAATATATGAAATAAACAGAAAAATCAGGATAGGTATCTGTCTAACGAGAGAAAACCCTAATCTAGGGATTTTTAAGATATCACCACACTTCATTTGAGATTGATCTCATGTTATATGCTTTCAGGGAGTTATTATTTTTGTTGTTATTTTTTCTTTTGTTAGCCGACTGTTTTTTAAAAAAAATGACTGCTAGAGGTAGAATAAAACGATATTTCCGAAAATATTGAAATTTGACCCCCGCGGTCATTTATATTTTTTGAGGCGCCCCACGTTACGCCACCATTGGTTGGAACAAAAAGGTATAATTGATGCCAATAAAGAAATGGGGAATTAAAAATAAAAATTTATCTATCCGAGAAAAATAGCCGAAAAGTAAGGATGAAAATTTAACGAATTTTATTCTGTATTTTGCACTTGCATTGTACGTATATTACTTAGAAACTAATATGTATCTTTACATATAAAACAATTTCTCGTTTATTCCATCCTTCTAAATTCTTCGGGAAACATAACAATTACGGGATAACATACTTTTTGTTGTTTTGAATAGGTTAATTCGCATGGCAAATGATTAATCACATTTTCATGTATTTCGCAATAATAAATAAAAATATTTTACCTATCTACACCGGACTTTTTGCAAAGTCGATAGAAATACGTCCTGACACAAATCTAAACTACTACGGCGTATTTGTGTCATATTATTCTTAAAATATTCTTGATATATGTTGGTTTTATTCTTTTGGTCAATTCTTATTCTTTACTTTCGCTAACGATGTTTTGTCCACTATGCCAAGAGATATCTTTAGGACTGTAATCGCAGTAGAATCAACAGTCCTGAAGATATCTAGTGAGAAGTCGAGACGACAACATCGTTTTAACATAGTAATCAACGAAAATCGTGGAAGCCTTTAACTTAGAGCTAGTTAGGAATGTCTATAGTTGCAGTAGCTATCTATTATTATATGTAATCTTTTTATTGTATGTAATGATTACATCATTACATACAATAAAGAGGGACAGTTATGGAGGTGGTGCAAGAGGAACCATAATTTTCACCGTACTTAGGTAGGTAGTGTTACGGAGTTGGCACTTGGTGGTGGGTTCCAGGAAGTCATTTATATGTGAGTGGCTTCTCGAAACAGACAAGTATGAAGGAAGTGAAGTGAACAGAAGCAGAGTATAATTTATTCCTATTTCCTGAAAGGCTAATTAAAGTAACCTCAAGTATTTCAAACAATATCATAACATATTTTCTTCACTGTACAATATTTATACAAGAACTAAATATATTCGTATATATTTAGTTCTCGCAATTTTGTTCGAGTCTTGAAAAGATTGAACACATTCTAACACGATCAGAATTCTTACTTTACGGTGTATTTATTTCAGCGCACGACACAGTTTCGGGTTGACGTACCTATCCAAAAATTGAATTACATCAACAGAGGAGCCGTTCAAACACAGTGCGGTCCGTCGAAATAGGGGTTCCATTGAGTTAAACTATTTCGCTGTCTTTGAAAGAGAATCTATCAAAAGGAAAATGTATCTATATGTATACGTATCTATTTAGGTTTTTCTTTCTTTATACTCCTGAGTTAATGTATCAAAACTGAGTTTAAAGGATAGTAAAAAATCGATTTCTCGTGTTATATTTTAATAAAAAAAAAATCGTAATTGTATTGGAAATTCATTTTATATAAAAACGAAGTTAAACTGTCTGAAACACTTGTCTGCGCCTGAAGTCCACCAGAAGTTTACAATAATTCATTTAAAAAATATATATATATATATATATATATATATATATATAAAATTAATATATATATATATATATATATATATATATATAAATTGTGTGTTTATTTTTCTTAACCACTTTTAATAATAATCAATAGTATGTATTCTTGGGTATGTGGTTTTTAGGTTAAAATTAAGAAAACGTGATTACTGCTGACGTTTCGATGTTTATTCACATCTTTTTCAAAACTTATGCATATTAAAATAATTAAACGGTTACAGCACGTCACAAATTAAAAATAACTGGCTTAACATTAGCCAGTTGTATTGCAAATTATTACGAATTAAAAACAATAATAAAAATAATGTCATTATATCGACTGTATTTCCGAAAAAAAAAAAAAAAAAAAAATACAGTCGATATAATGACATTATTTTTATTATTGTTTTTAATTCGTAATAATTTGCAATACAACTGGCTAATGTTAAGCCAGTTGTTTTTAATTTGTGACGTGCTGTAACCGTTTAATTATTTTAATATGCATAAGTTTTGAAAAAGATGTGAATAAACATCGAAACGTCAGCAGTAATCACGTTTTTTTAATTTTAACCTAAAAACCACATACCCAAGAATACATACTATTGATATATATATATAAAATGGAAAGGAGTCTCTGCTGTCAAAGTCAAGAAAAATGTATTCTTAGGGGGGATCCAGCATCAAAAGATATAACTTTATGTGAAGTTCTTTATTTTTTGCCAATATTTCGTATTATAATCTAATACTTCTTCAGGGCCAAAAATGCGAACCTATCGAGGAAGTTCCTTAGAATTTCAGTTTTTATTATTTTAGTAATGTGACTGTAAAACGTTTAACTGTAGTTTTTAAATTCTTAAATAATGTCAATTTAATTCATCCATCCACAAAAAGTGATGTTTTCTAGTTATGTGCACGTGTTTCTCTCGATAAGTTCGCATTTTTGGCCCTGAAGAAGTATTAGATTATAATACGAAATATTGGCAAAAAATAAAGAACTTCACATAAAGTTATATCTTTTGATGCTGGATCCCCCCTAAGAATACATTTTTCTTTTATACATATATATATATATATAATATGTGTTTTTTCTTGGGTTAATTGGGTATAATAATGTACACAGTTAAAAATATACGCTCATTTACTTTTACGTTTCGATGTCAACAACATCTTTCTCAAAAAGTCATACATAATTAAAACTACGTATAAAATAAACAGATAATAAGTATAAAGAATGGCACAGAGGTGACAAAAACTTACCCCGCAAATTCCAACACGTTCACATACAACAACATAAACTAACAGGAAACAGCAAAACAGTACACGCAATTTTATATTAGGCTTTTTAACCCTTTTCAATTTCATATATATATATTTCGTTGAAGAAAATATATATATATATATATATATGTATATATAACAATTGTACCCAGTCGTCGGTATTAGGATAGGAGAAGAAAAAAGCAAACTCAAATTATAACGCTAACGTTCCGTCCATTTAATCAATGAAGTTTTTCAAAGCTACAATATAGATTAAAAAACACATATAAAAAAGTCTGTAATAGTATATTATGGAATGAGCATTTAATGATAGCTATTAAAAAAATGTAATGAATACGAGTGTCTTAATAGCCATTAAATGCGAGTTGCATACACTGTTTTTTCTACGACCCCATAATAAAACATTATTTTTTGAACATTCCATATCATAAATAGAGGTTATAATTTTCCTTACACCAATGCAAATTTAGCTGGTAATAAATGGTTCGTGGTTACTAAGGCTTGTTCCATAATTTCTGGTGTACTCAAATTTTACATTTCACTTTAATTATCCCTCATTTTTACCGTTTATATTTTCAAAAAAGCACAAATTTTAAATACTTACTTGTAAATTGCAGAGAACTGTCACATTTAATTAATCTTTATATCTGTCAGATATGCAGTTGCCATATTGAATATTACTTGAATATTGGAATATCGCATTCCTACTGGATATAAACTTGCATCGTAATGAAAAATCTGTATTCCTATTGGATATAAACTTGTATCATAATGAAAATCTGTATCGTAATGGGCATCATTAAAGTACAGGTTCAGCATATCTAATAATACAATTAAAGTATGGGAGTAGAAAAACTTAGTTATAGTACTATTATTTATTGACCTTAGTAATTTATTCTGCAAATATGAAATACAAAAAGTAAATGATGTTTACGTTATTCCCATATTAAATTGTAAGTGGTATTTATTACTTTACTTATTAACATTATATTATGCTCGTTTATATGTTCGTAACAGCGAGACCGTGATCATGTACGTGGCACGTTATGCATGTACCTTATTTTAAAAAATATATTATTTACCTGTGAATAACAAAAACAACACCCACAAAATAAGAAGAAATAAAACAAATCGAGGTCTATACACTAACAATATAATATAAGAATATACCAAGTAATCGAAAGATAAAATCAACTACAACAATTAACAACTATTATAAATTTAAATGAATGGAAGAATACAATAATTATTTTATGACTCCTGCATATAGGTGTCAAATATATATCAAATTCTTAGCCGTATTTGTTAATACATATGAATCGTACATACGTATATCTACAGGCTGGCTGACAAAAAACGCCCCAAGCCGTAGCTCCGTTATTTACTATCCGATTTTAAAAAACAAAATATCAAATAAAATGATTAAGTAGTAAATACTATCAATTGGCGTAATCGAAATATTATTAGGAACAAAAAGTTTGAACATGCGATAGTCAATTTTTTTTTTTTAAATGGCAACGTATATTTTTAATTAATGTTTCGGATAAAGAATGTTTTCCTGATTTTGATGATGTATAACACGTCAAGTTTCAACATAAGTTTCAAGTGTGCCGTGGTTAATATCATTTTATTGGAATGGAAATTTTAAAAAAATACAAATAAATACGAAACTTATCTACAAATATTGTTCAAATTGTCTGCCGCCTTGTTGAAGACATAGTTGACACCTTCTAATTACTCCATTAGTGGCGTTGAGTATAAAATTAGGAGGTATTTCGCGGCAAGAATTCAGAATTCTTTGCCGAAAAATGTCTATATTTTCCGGACTAGTAAAATAAACCTGATCTTGAAGATAGCCCCATAACCAAAAATCCAGCGGCGTAAGGTCGGGCGAACGACCGGGCCATTGAATTGGTCCATTGGTCCCTATCCACCTCTCAGCAAATGTCGCATTTAACCATTCAACATTTATTAAGGCATTATGAGGAGGGGCGCCATCTTGCTGAAAGTACATTCTGTTTAGCTCGGCAATTGGCAAATCATCTAAAAAGTTTGTAATGTTTTCACGTAATAGTTGATGGTATTTTGCTTGATTTAAGATGCCATCTATGAAAAATGGGCCAATTAATCGATCACCCCAAAGACCGCACTATACATTTAAACTGAATCTTTGCTGAAAATTATTCTCAATTATAATTCTTGGGTTTTCTTGGCTCCAACATCGATTGTTCTTTCTGCTAAAAATTCCATTATTACTGAAACTGCATTCGTCCGACCAAATAATTTTTCGATAAAAATTACGATCTCGTTGTGTAACATTTAAGAAAAATTTGCAAAATTGCATTCTTCGACCATGATCATTTTCCAATAGTGCTTGTACTTTTTGAGAGATGTATGGTATGAACTTGTGCTTTTTGAGTATCGCTTGTGTTGTTTGGTGCGATACGCCGACCTCATTTGCAATTCTCCGAGTAGAAGTCCATGGACTTTCTTCCACGCATAAAAGAACATCCAATTCTGTATTTTAATTAAACTGTCGACTCTTACTTTTTGGCATTTTGAAGGCTCCATATTTTCTTAAATTCTGTTCGATTGTTCCGAATTTACGACGGTCTGGAACCTCTCTTGTCGGATAACGATAACTGTAGAGTCTCACAGCTTCAGCACTATTTCGATTACATTCAAAGTATACTTGCAACATGTCGGTCAGTTGATTGCTATCCATGTTAATGATGAATTAAACTCACAGAAAGAATCAGAACGTTAAACTAATGTCACACCGATACACAAATGTCACAATGACAGTATTTATTAACATTTACATTCTAGTTGACAGTATTTATTACTTGATGCATTTGATTGCTATTCACGGCACACTTGAAACTTATGTTGAAAAGACGTGTTATACATCATCAAAATCAGGAAAACATTCTTTATTCGAAACATTAATTAAAAATATTCGTTGCCATTTATAAAAAAAAATTGACTATCGCATGTTCAAACTTTTTGTTCCTAATAATATTTTGATTACGCCAATTGATAGTATTTACTTAACCATTTTATTTTATATTTCGTTAGTTTCGCCATCGCTCATCAGTCCGATAATGAAATGAGCTGTTCCCTGTAATTTTTTTCGATTTGTCTATTTATACAAACCGAAGAGATCTTTGCAAGCGTGAGAGACCAATATCTTAATTCTCTCTATGATACAGAAGGAAACATGTTTAACCTTCTACCGACTTGAAAAACATACTTCTTTTTTTTTGTTGATGAATATCCATATTAGACTATAAAGTGGTAGCCACACTTTTTAAAAGGAAAATAGAACTGATAGTTAAATCATATCTAGGAAAATATCCGGCAGGTATCCGAAAAGGCAGAGAGACGATTGATCAAGTATTTACTCTGAAGAAGACACAAACGACTTGCTACTAAGTAGTGACACTGTATATCGACTTAAAAGGAGCGTATGATTCAATAAAGAAAGTTGAGCTAATAGAAACTATGGAAAAGTTCGAAGTATCCCGGAAGTTAGAAGACTACTGAAAATGACAAGCAATGTGAGAATATGAGATCGAACAACGGAAGACTTCAATGTTCGAATAGGGTTCAGACCTCTCTCTCTACTCTGTTCATGGTGCCATACCTAATTTTTTCCTAGGAACATATTAGTGGAAAGAGGGTCTTTTCCACTAATATGTTCCTAGGAAAAAAATAGGTATGGCACCATGAACAGAGTTGAGGATATAATGTATAAGCACTACCAAGTCACGGCTATGCGGTTGACGTCGCCATCATAGCTAGAAATATGAAAGAACTAGAAGAAGTGATAGAGAAAATAGTAGAAAGTGCGTTCGAAATTAGCTTGCAAGCACACCCAGAGAAAATCGCAATAATGAAATGCAAGTAGGAGAAACTTTATTCAACACCACCACGATAAAAGCCACCACTAGTCAGGAGAAATGGAAATTGTAAAATCCTCAATTACCATTTCGCCGAGTTTGTATATTGGGTGCCAAAATTACCTGTAAATATGAGAGGATTGAGAAATAGATGCAAGATTAATAAGAGCAAATAAAAGAGCGGGAACTCTGGAAGCATCTACTGAGATCAAAGCACCTATCCAAAAATGCTGAACTTCGGATCTATGAAACAGTGTTTTGACAAACGGCAACAAATAGCCACCAAATCTAGATACTGAATAAAAGAATAGAAGAAAATTTGATGAGATGGGAATGGAAAATATCAAGAAGAATTGTAGGAAAAAAAAAGAATTGATGGGTATGAGAGAAGGACAAAGAGAGAGGTCTATAAAACGTATGCTAAACTAACAATAAGTATAAAATATATTCAAGCAAGACGACCCAGTTGCTAGATTACATTGAAAGGATGAGGATCGAATGCCGAATTGGAAAACATTTATATTCAAAGAGAGACACAAATAAGGAAACGGTGACGAGAAACGGACCTAAGAAAGAAAAATATACGAAATTGAAGATGCAAAGCCAAAAAACCAAAAGGAATGGAAACAGATCACATAGCTGTTGGCATAAATGGCATGTACAAAGCTGTATACATATATTATGTTTTGTTACTCGTGGCTTCATTAAGGCATAGGTTGGCATTGCCTTTCATGTGGTGCAGTTTACTCTTTTCTCCAAGTAATTGAAGATATCCTAGCAGAAGCTACAAACGGCAGTCTTTTTTTACTACTTTTATTATTAGCTTACTATATTATGTTCTGTTTCTCGTGGGTTAATTAAGGCCATAGGTTAGCATTGCCTTTCATGCGGTCAAATTGGGTGTTGTCACCAAGTAATTGAAGATATTCTAGCAGAAGCTATAAACGGCAGTCTTTTTTACTACTTTTATTATTAGCTTACTATATTATGTTCTATTTCTCGTGGGTTAATTAAGGCATAGGTTAGCATTCCTTTCATGCGGTCAAATTGGATGTTGTCACCTAGTAATTGAAGATATTCTAGCAGAAGCTATACACGGCAGTCTTTTTTACTACTTTTATTATTAGCTTACTATATTATGTTTTGTTTCTCGTGGATTAATGAAGGCATAGGTTAGCATTGCCTTTCATGCGGTCAAATTGGGTGTTGTCACCAAGTAATTGAAGATATCCTAGCAGAAGCTACAAACGGCAGTCTTTTTTACTACTTTTATTATTAGCTTACTATATTATGTTCTGTTTCTCGTGGGTTAATTAAGGCATAGGTTAGCATTGCCTTTCATGCGGTCAAATTGGGTGTTGTCACCTAGTAATTGAAGATATTCTAGCAGAAGCTATACACGGCAGTCTTTTTTACTACTTGTATTATTAGCTTACTATATTATGTTTTGTTTCTCGTGGATTAATGAAGGCATAGGTTAGCATTGCCTTTCATGCGGTCAAATTGGGTGTTGTCACCTAGTAATTGAAGATATTCTAGCAGAAGCTATACACGGCAGTCTTTTTTACTACTTTTATTATTAGCTTACTATATTATGTTTTGTTTCTCGTGGATTAATGAAGGCATAGGTTAGCATTGCCTTTCATGCGGTCAAATTGGGTGTTGTCACCAAGTAATTGAAGATATTCTAGCAGAAGCTATACACGGCAGTCTTTTTTACTACTTTTATTATTAACTTACTATATTATGTTCTGTTTCTCGTGGGTTAATTAAGGCATAGGTTAGCATTGCCTTTCATGCTGTCAAATTGGGTGTTGTCACCAAGTAATTGAAGATATCCTAGCAGAAGCTACAAACGGCAGTCTTTTTTAGTACTTTTATTATTAGCTTACTATATTATGTTCTGTTTCTCGTGGGTTAATTAAGGCATAGGTTAGCATTGCCTTTCATGCGGTCAAATTGGGTGTTGTCACCAAGTAATTGAAGATATTCTGGCAGAATCTACAAACGGCAGCCTTTTTTACTACTGTTATTAGTTTTCTATAATTGTGAATGAAGCTACAACGTGAGGATGATATGTTAATTATTATGATATTTATATCTCCGTAGTAAAAATAACAAAAACGGAGTTTAAAAGTATATTTCGCTACTACATTACATTAAATATTTACGTAATTTTGTTCGTCATTTCTTTTATATAAATTTTATATTTATATGAATTATTAAAATGAAATTCTGTATTTCTTTACACCACATTTTCTAAATAAACGTCATCATGGGTTTATATACCATAAGACCGCGTGCGTCTGCATTATAGCGATACCTGTAGAGTAAGCGAAACAGATAGAGATGTCTGTGTATTAGAACGGTAAACAAGTAGACGCAGTGTTATACTGGATTACAACAGTGCTAGTATTTCGCATATGCCTATCATGCACTCGTATTTGTCCAAAAAATCCACATTTATACGGTGTAGTCGGGCAGTCGCATTCGCCGTGTCGCTTCCACATATGGGCGTCAGTTCGAGTTTTATTATTGCTTAAGAATAACATTTTTTTAGCTAATTACAGGTTAATTGCAATGTTGAATTACAATTCTGTTTTAACAAGTAAATATTTTATGTTTCAGTATTTTATTATACTTGAGTTTTTAGATTATAATATTTGTTGAAAAATATTATTTTAGTTAAGAAGTTTTTTTTTGTTTTAAAGTCTAGGAGTTATTTATTATTTATTTTTGCTCTTTTATGTTGTTTATGAAGCTGTGATGAGTTACTTCACTGACATATTATCAGTGATTATCTGATGCTTCAAACAACTACAAATAATTACTAACAACGGAAACGCAATACCTATTACACTGCTTTTCACTTGATTTGCCTACGAATACATTTATACGTATAACTTATACGCCTGCTGTCGGTGTGGCAATTCAAGTTGGCACGCCCATTTATAGTCGACCAGTAGTTACTAATACATGCATCGCGCTATGAACGGCGGCCACACGGTATATAAAAAAAAGACCAACAAAAGGGAAGTGCTCCGGCTATAGAAGAAAAAAGATAGCTGTCCAATATGGTTTAGTATTTTTTTTTTTCGCTTCATAAACGCCTCCCGATGTGACAAGGATGATACAAAATGGCACTACTGTTGGGAAAACTACATACATCTTATCGAATTTGCAGTAAATTGAGTAATACGGCAAATACCAGACACAGTCTCCATTATTACCCCGACACGCACTAAGCCCCTTTCGAATGAAGAATAATATCCCGGAATGAATATTTTCTCGAACGTAACAAAATACCTACTGGCATGCCATAATTTTAGAACGCCTCGGTTTGGTTCTATTAATAACCTTATAAAAAATTAATTAACAATTAAAAAGCAACGACTTTATTTATAGACGTTTATGATTACATATTCCATTTTGAAATATTGTATTGAGATAATTTACAATTTTCAATATACTCTAAGTTTAATATTGATTTATTTTACTACATGCAGGGCATTTTTTGAAGTACTTGTATGTGTTATAGAAAGAACATGCCGTATAAAAAAGAACTAATCCATGTATAAATGGACTGCAGATATTAGACTATATGTGTAAAAGACCTTATTCTTCGACAAACGGATTAGTCGGTTTGCAGAAAGACTAGTCCATTTATATAAGGTCAATCTGCAAGCAGATCATATATTAGTACGATATTTAAACAAAGACAGAATGTATGTTTAGCCCTTTTAAAATAGAAAGCCTCATATTACTAGGGTGAGTTCAATTAATAATTTCCGTTGAATTGTAATATTAAAGCATTATATTTATTAATGATGGTAAGCGACGCATGTCATCTGATAATTATTTCTAATTTTTCAAGGGCGATTTGCCAACACTTGTATTTAACCTCAAAAAGCACATGCTAATTGTTTCATTCGACTTCTTTGCAAAAGGAAAATTACAAGTAACAACCTACAAGTAACAAACAAACGAACAATTGAATTAACAACTAGATTAAGAAATAAATTAAGAATGGATTAAGGAAGGTCTTTTAAAATAAAGTAGATGAGTTGTTGAATTAGGAATGCAGTCGTGTGGTTGAAGTCCTGAGTGAACGACAACATCTCTATCTGTACGAGAACGTCTATATGTAAATATTACAAAACAAGTCAGTAACGGAATACTACTACAAGTGCATATTGCTGTGACTCTTGCAAATTGAGATTTATATAAAAATAATTTAAATTATTCAATCAGTAAGTAAGAGCAGAATCAAGCATACATCTTAGTGCTAGGCCTTATGCTAGACTAAGATTCAACAAATTTTCTGCAAAATAGTAGGTTAGGCAATTTTACATTTAACTAGCTCAGTTTAAAATGACTAAAGAAAATTTTCTCTGAGGGACAGAAAATATAAATAAATTCTCCAATCAAGTTGAATGCTCTTCAGTTATTACCAGGTCAGGTAAAGAAAATAAAATGCAAAATAAACCTTACAATATAATTTATTATGGATATAAGAAAAAAATTTAAAATTGTACAAGTATATTTACAAAATAAATGTCTTAAATATTACAGAAATAAATTCAGGCATGTCATGATTAAATAGTCAAAATAATAAACAAATCATAATTAATACAAAAAAATAATATCAAATACAAATTTTATTTTCAAAATTTCTATGATTTTCTTTATTCATTAACGATACATGTAAACAATCAACATCTCAAATAAAATTATTATGATATGTTGTGAATTGTACTGGAATATAAATTAAATTAAAATTATGTGACTTATCATTTGCAAGAATATAAACATTAAGGTAATGGCTGTGCCCTAATTAGTTCTGTCTGGCGCCTTTGCTCGCTCCCAAGACAGTACCTTCAGAAAGCAAATCCACACCGGTAGGTACCCCAAAGTTCCATCCCACGAGTATGCTTTTCAACTAGTTGGACACAACCCTAACATACACCCCTTAAGGCATATATATATATATATTTGAGCTTAATTCAAAAATGTCTTTGTGCATTCAACTAATTAACTCAGCCCTGATTAGTTCTGCCTGGCGCCTTTGCTCGCTCCGAAGGCAGTACCACCAAGATCAATTCGTGCTTTAAGGATTCACCACGACTCCATGCTATGAATTAAACACCTACTTAATTCATTACACACATCCCTGATCTATTACCCAACACGTCAATGTCAAATACACAAACACAATAAAATATAATCAATATAAAGAAAGTATATACAAAACAAAACAAAATTTACCTCGTTCTAGGGTTCCAGTATAACACACCACATAAGAAATTTGTACAACACTATAAACACATTTATAATAAACATTAATAAATCACCTTAATTCTTCATATAATATTTCAAACTCATCCATTTCAAAATAAATTTTTTCACAGTCTAAATATCCTACATGTACATAAAACAAAAATTATTAAACTATAACTCTTCTAATCTTGTAATTTTATTAAAACCACAGTGTTTATATTTAATTCAAAAAAAAATATTATTAGGCTATCTAATTTGATCGTTACAGACACTAAAATGCTTTACCATAACACACGGTGTAATAACCCTGCATATAAGAATAAAACATTCTAGTAAAATAAAAAAAAAATATATAAAAAAAGATTCAAAGTTCTAATTAAATAAAACGGTTCCAGATACAAATAATTCTCCTGAATTAAAATGATATCTAATTCATAAAAATATTCTAAGTCCCACTTCGATTGAAAAGTACAATAAAATTATTAAGAAAATATTATAAGTTCCAATACGTGAACAAATTTCTATGTTGGAATAACGTTTAATCTATGATATGATATATTACAAGTCCTAATTTTATTAAAAACGTTCTAAGTATCGTAAATCCGATTCAGAAAAATTATTCTAGGTTCCGATTCATGAATAAATCTTTAAGTTAAATTAACATTTTCAAATGTAAGCACCCGTGTAGGTATATTTTTTTTTAAGTTTAAGCGGTTTCCACCAGCTTGAAAAGTGCCTCTCTTACTATGCGTCCTCGCTTATATGCATATTTTTCTTCACAAAAACGTACGGTTATCCTCGGTACGATACCGATTCCACCTCTTCAATTGCATTTCTGTAGTGCTGCACCTTTCGGTCAATCGATGTATTACTAGCTTTCAAAAACATAAACAAACATCTAAGCATCGATTTGTTTACACGTTCGTGATTTGTCAATTTCATCTAGCGGAGAATATCGTTTTCACCGGGCCAATCTGTCGATCTCTCCCGGTCACAGTATTTTTCGTGCGGGAAACACTTTCTTGTTATAATTCACTTAATATTTTATGCTTATTCTAATATTATAGTTTTTATAAAAATTATAATAACATTCTTATATTATTTTACGTAAATAAAAATTAAATTTGCCAAAATATTAACTTAATGAATATCTATATACACATCATGATAAAATAAATAAAATAGTAATTAATTAAATTAAATCTAGAAGTGACCTTGATTATGCTTATTTACAATTTACCACCAAACTCAAGATCACTGCAATATGTTGGTGAACGAGAAGCAGGGGCGTTGCTGAGAAGTATCGTGATCTTATTACCTGTACGAAGCCATTATCTATTAGTGCAATTAATATCAAACTTTCGTTTGCAGTTGTACCACAGTGATCAAGGGGACTGACAGACATTGACCTACATATTTCAAAGTGACATTCACCTGTACTGCATGACTCTGCAGACGTTATAAGATAACTAATTCTAACTGTAGTTTGTGCGTTGAATGCAAACGCTCCAGAATAATTTAACTAATAACACCTCATAGCTTTGTTGTATACAAAAGCATTGTTGTTATTCGAAGGCATTGTAGTTTATTGTATTTGCGATAATGGATACGCACATGCAACATTATACTACCTTATCTATAGATTAATTGAGGGGCCTGGAAGTAAAAGGGTTTAAGTACAATATGTTAAAAATATGAACCAAGTGCAGTCTGCTAAAGTTAAAGTGTATCCCTACTCAGTGGTAAATAGAGTCAAGTCAATTTCGCATCCTCTGGCGCCATCTTTCGATATTATAATGAACCTATGCTGATATTCGCTATTTTATTTTGTGGTAAAATGGTTTAAGTACACTTGAACCTTTTTACTACTAAAATTTTATTAGAGTTGGCTTGTTACTTGTAACTAACTACATGCTGCACTTGTGTCGTTAGTAGTGAAAATCAGTGTTTCTTCACGTTACACAGTATTACTTGGACATTTTTCATCTTAGGATATCCTATCAACATGAGTACTGACTGGGAAGGTGATGGTAAGTTAATTAGAATGTTTTTAGCATCTGTTTTTGTTGATTTTATATTCTAAGTGAGGTTAAGTTATTTAAAAAAATGTTTTCTCTCTGTTTATGCAGAAATCTCGGATCCTTACCAGACTGATGAGGATTCTGATTATGTTCCCGACACGCAGGAACGAGTAGAAGACGAGAACAACTGTACTAAAAGCGATTATGGACATATAACCCCAGCAAAAACAAGGAAACGTAAACGATGTCCACAAGAGTGGAGAGACAGTACTGCTAAGAGATTACGGACAGAAGGAAAACAGTATGTTGGGCGGAAAAAAAAAGAACAAAAGGCAAGAGAACTCAAAGAATATAATCACAAATGTAGATATAACTGCAGTGACATTAGCGAAGATGACAGACGTAAGTTGTTTACAAAATTTTATGCACTTCCATCGTACGATCTACAAACTTCATTTCTGTCCTCTTGCATTAAACAAATTGAACCCACTCGACATAAAGCCACAGCTGCTTCTAGTAAGAAGTACAGTACAAGAATCACATTATTGGGAAAACGTGTATGTAAACAATTTTTTTTGAAAACTTTTGATATTTCTGTGCGACGATTTCAAGTAGTGTGTAAAAAAACGACAGATGGTATAACTGAACCAGATAAGCGAGGTAAAAAGGTACCACCAAACAAAATGAAGGAGTCATCCAGGAATTTTGTAATAACCCATATAAATATGTTTCCCAAATTTAGTAGCCATTATTCTAGAAAAGACAACCCAAATGCAAAATATCTCTCAGGTGAATTAACTATAAGTAAAATGTATCAACTCTATAAAGAATTTTGCTTAGAAAAGCAAGAAGTACCTGTGAAAGAGTCCTACTATCGGTTCATTTTCAACAATGAATTCAACTTGAGATTTCACAAGCCCTATAGTGATACATGCAGCCGTTGTGATCATCTGCAGAACTTAATAAAACACTCCTCAGATGAAGACACAGTAAACACTGCCAAGCGTGACTTGGAGTTGCATCAAAGAAAAGCTAATAAAGCAACTGATTCCAAAAGAAACGATATCATTGAAAATAAAACTGCTGAAAATGTCGCTATCATTTGCTTTGACTTGCAGCAGGCTCTGCCAACACCCCTATTAACAACTTCTAAAGTGTTTTATCTGCGTCAGCTATGGACCTACAATTTCTGCGTATATGACTTACTATCAGGGAAAAGTTATATGTTTGTATGGGACGAAAGTGTTGCTTCAAGAGGTTCACAGGAGATAGGTTCATGTTTAATAAAATTTGTCCAGAATCTGCCATCGACGGTGTCAAAGATTATTGCATATAGCGATTCTTGTGGCGGCCAAAATAAGAATAAAAATATTTGTAAGATCTTTAGTTTTATAGTTCAAGCTACCAATATTGTCGAAATTCAGCATAAATTTCTAGAACCTGGCCACACGTACATGGAATGTGATCGCAGCTTTGGTCTAATCGAGAAGAAAAAACGTCAAATTCCTCAAATTTTTGTCCCATCAGATTGGCAACATGTTATAAAAGGCACATCAAAAAAAAATTTTATTGTATACAATATGACTAGAGTTGATTTTTACTCTTTTTCACCACTTCACCGCATAATGAAGGACCCTAAAAAAAATACTGATGGTGACTCTATAAAGTGGAGACAAATTTGCTGGTTTCTCTATCAGAAAAACGAAAGACTATCATTTAAGTACAAGAATACTCTAAACAATGATATGGAATATTTTGTATGCACAATGGCAAACTCTCAAGTTGGACGTCCGTCCTTCCGATGGTCTATGTTGACGTCTTTACACCAAAGTTCAATAAAAATAAAATATGCTAAATACACGAACTTGCTTTCCTTGCTTGACTTTATTCCACCACTCCATCATACATTTTATAAATCGTTAAAAAATGATGGTAAAACAGTGAAAGGAACTAAGCGGCAAGCTAAAAAAGTGCCTCTTAGTGACGAAGAACGCCAACGAGAAGTTCCTTCTGCCTCAACACATCAATCAGAAAATACAGCCGATCCAGATATTGATCACAGTGATGAAGAAAATGTTATACTGGACTCAGATTATGAATAATAAATTGGAATTTATTGTTGTTTAAGTTTTTTAATACAGATTAATAAAATATATTCGCACTTAAATCGTTTTACCAAAACTTTTTTATTAATTACAAAATGGTTTAAGTACATTTTTGAGTAAATAAGACTGAATACAAAATCTTGAAACATTCTTTTTTTCCTTAGCATCTTTTTGTGCATGTAAGCAAAATAACTATCGAAAAATATGTTTGGAAGCCTTATCCTGGAATTTACATTATCAAAGTAAGTTTAGAGTCAAGTATTTCAAAACCAAGAAAAGTGAACTTAAACCGTTTTACTTCCAGGCCCCTCAATTATATGAGTCGATAGAGAAGTCTCTAACATCTGTTACTGAGCTATATCATTTAGATTCAGAATTTTAAGAACTATGTCCATTAAGTGACTGTGTTTGGACTGTCTGTTTTGTTTATGTTGTACAATAGCTGTGATTTTTTATTCATTTATTCTTATTATTATTACTCATAATACTCTTTATTAAACCCTTGTAGTTTCATTGCTGTAGACCTATCCCTGTTTTAATGTTTTTATTAAAAAAATATGTGGCGCTTTTGAGACCCACGACCTTTCGCAACGACTAACGAGCTACAGAGGTAACGTTTTTGATTTTGGCTTCAATCATTAAGGGAGTTCAATTACATATGGGTGTGTCGTCCCTAATTGGCACATGATTACGCCCACACATTAAACCAAGTTTACGAATTGTTTCCACATAAGAATGAAAATTTTCTTAATAAGTTTGCACAATTCTAACACGTCCTTCCGTAATAAAACGATTCATGATTAAATTGCCGTGTATGTAGACGAGACATAAGCAAAATTTAAAATGTTTAAGTTAAATCGTTGAGAAATGGCGTTAAATTTAAATCCCGAAGTACCTATTGGGACACTCTTTAATTGAAAACAAGATTTTATTTTATGGATACTTTATATAAAAATATTACTTTAAGGCTGGACGCCCGCTTCAAGCTGAGTTCGATTTGAAATAGGCGTACCACTGTTTTCTTCGTGCAAATGTAATAAAAGACAAATGTTTAAGGGTCCGCGTGCTCTGTCTTATGCTGAGGAAAAAGATAGAGAAAAGAACTTGTCACCTAATCTAATCTGCCTGTAATTTATGGCTGCGTTGTGGTCTCAGATAATCGCCGGTTGGCCGACACGTTTGCAGTCGGGAAGCAACCCCCCCCCCCCTAAATCAGACAATCTATATTTTCTCAAACACACAAAAAAGGTGAAGCTGAATATGTAAAATCACCTGCCGGATTCAAATTTTGAGTTGGAAAATAAAATCGAAATCGCAAAAAGGTCGAAAAATCGTTTTTTTGTGTAAATTTTAAAATTTTCATTTTCTTCAATTTTTAATACTTATCTCGTGATATCTTAGCAATGCAGAGAGCTAGGGATCTGTTTTTTTTAAAGGTTATACCCTAAAGTATTTGGATGATACTAGTGTTTTCGATTTTTCTTTATGGTGTGTAAATTTTATAAAAAAAAAAAAAGTTTTAGTAGACGACCAATTTGTGTAACGTATATTTCAGCTATCGAGTAACTAATCTTATTTTTCAGAATTTACCCATATATATGTGAAACAAAATAAAGCCAACATTCCAAAATTATTTTTTGTGCAAGAAATAAATTTCTAGATCGTTTCAGAAGCTAATTATTGCGAGTCAAATATAATAATTATACTCCCAGCCCGCAAGCCGTGTGAGTCCTAACATGCGCTTCTAGCAGGTATAGCGTTAGGGACGGGAAGAGATATTGCTTTTACTTTCTGATACGTAGTATAAGGAAGTATTGTGACGCTGACATTGTATATGTACACTATATTGTAAAGAAAATATCAACGGTTTCGATAAAATAATGTCCGAGTAACGATTACTTTCTTAACAAACACCGATCTCAGAAGTATTTTGCAAACTGCGTAGAAACTGCCCGAAATGGTAGGCGGAGCTACCTCTCGACACAATGTGCGAGCGTACCACATACTCTATTTGATTTCAGTGAATTTCGCCCAAATTTCAAAATTTTGTTTTCCGTTTCGTGACCTTATTTTTAAAAATTAAGAAAAAATAAAATTTATGTATTGCTGTTGAGTGTTACATAATGTTAAATAAAGGCTTGTTTTTTGAAATTTCTTACATTTTTATTTTTATTTAGGGCCCTTTGGACAATTTCGAAGAAATTACGATTTATCCATTGAAAGGCGTTGTTTTCTTAAATTAGCGTGTAAATTCGGTAAGGTTTTCATGAAAAATACGATTAGGAAATGGGAAAAACGATTTCGAGGCCGGGCGTACAGCCTTAAGTTCTTTAAATATCATAGAATATTGCTTATTTTACAAATAGATTAAAAACCCGTTACCACGAAAACACCTCGAATGCTTGTTAAAAGCAATGCGAGAAAAAACAATCGTTCATGATAAAAGTTTTATTTTTGCTTTGTTTTGTTTTGTTTTGCTTTTGCAGTATGCCAGAGAACAACTATTAACACTTTGTTCTCTTCTCTGTTATACGTAGCGCGCTAGAGAGCTTGAGTTTTTAATAGAAACCGCCAGCAAATACATTTTCGTTAAACGTGCTATTTAAAAATTTATCCTGTAAAAAACGACGTACGATTTTTCGCTTTAAATTTGTGTAAATTCTTAGTAACAGTTACGAATTCATTCCATTTGAACGATGTAAATATTTAATTCTTAAGTACAAACCTGAATTCTTTATTATTTTTGGGTATTATATGTCCAAAACTTAGAGAATTACCTTAATTACACTAATCGCTAGAGCCCGGAATTTATGAAATTTGCATATCGGTTATTATTTATATGACAACTAAACCTTTCAGTATTTAGGCGAATTATGACAATTGCAATTGATTGAGTGAGGCCTATTAATTTTTGCATATTTTGCATATAATTGTAATTTTTGCATATTTTGCCATATTTAGCATATTAGTGCATATTTTGGTATATTTAGCCCGATAACAGAAAAAAAATTGGGAAATTCGAAAATAAAATTATGGGGAAAACCAAATTAAGTGGCGACAACCTCCCTGGAGTGAAGTAACAACCTTATTTGCGCTTAACGAGTCAGGGATTATAGAATGTAACTCGTTGAATTTTCAATCTCTTCGAGCTTGAATCGCTTAAAACGCGAGCATCGCCTTGATGCACTTTATAATGTCCGGTTTTCTAAACTTTTGATGTGCCCTGTATTAGGTACGTTTAATTTAAGTTTTTGCACAAACTGTCATTGCGTCTAAAATTAGTTGACGTTTAACCGTCATTGTTGACATAAGTAAATGTGGCTATTGTGTGTAATTTTTTTGGTATTAAGAAGCGTTTTTATAATATTAAAAAGTCGTTATTGTTTTTGTTGTACTTACATGTGATAGCTGAAATCCAATTTTCGTAAGACTATCGTCGAAAATCAAACTTCAGTTGATTGTTTGAAGCTTGTTTGCGCGTTTTCTTGTAAATTAGCACTGTCCATCGTTATAAGAAAATTTTGAAACATCAAACTCTATCACAAAAATGAAATTTCTTCGTGCAGCTGTCAAAATCATACGTCCGTTTGAATTCATGACACGTTATCGCCAACTCGTCATCGCAATTTCTTTTTACCGCGTTCCACTGCAGAAAGGCTTTAAATGGACTTGGCACGTGGACAGTGCACTCAATCGTAGCGGAAACGTCCACTCGCTTGGTTTCCAACCCTCTTTCGGCACTCTAAACCTCGACGGCGTGAAATTTCTTCGTCAGAGTGAAACTTCTGCAATTCTTCCGTGTGCCTGTCATACCTGACATTTTTACGATTTTTATCGGGTGTCAAATAGAATTCGTCATAACGTAAGCCATTTTTCTGTAACAACATCGACTGCACGCTCTCCTTTAAAAGCCCATATCTCACGCTCTACTAAAAAAGAAAATCTCTCCGTCGAGGCACCCTTTAAAGTCGTCCGTACACCCACCCTAAAGGACAGCCATTAATTACGCGTATCCAGAGAGGAGTTCTTTGCACAATTTCGCTGATTTTAGTCGATTTTAACGGTTCGGTTAGTAACCAAGACGATTCGGTTAAGCTATTTCAACCAAGGCGATTAGAGTGGGTCACTCGAACAGCTTTTAGTATGTGTAATTAACCGCCTTAATAGGTGGCCCATGTCTTACCTAAAAACTGAGAATTTTTGTTTTTTTAGTGGAGACAGGTAGATACACATACTTATTTAAGAGTCTTCTATACCGGTCTATCGCATGTTAAATTCTTATAATACGGGCGGTGTAATATACCAGCCAAATTTTAGAATTTTTGTTTGATCTTATTAATATTACTGTCTACCAAAACACAACAATGTGTTACTTGATAATTAGTTTTTTTTTCCAATATTTCAACTAAGATACGACGTAAAGTACTTTTAGGGGAAATCTCATATTAGTTTACTTTTAAACTATTTATCATACCCTTGTACATATGGAAATCCATAAAAAGTATGCCTGGGTGCCGAGCTGTTTACTTAACGTAGTCCGAATAATTTTCTACACGCCTTTTTTCCTAAACGTCATATTAGCAAATCTGAATGTATTCAGATGAGTCTCAGTCTCGATTTAAGCAGCGGTATAGAAGACTCGTAAAGATAAATTTACCTTAAAAATTATCAGTTATGAATTCGCTGCGAAAGTGTTAAGATCAGTATATGTATACGTGTTTTTCAAACATGCCGAAAGTTGGAAACTGTTTGTTGGCATCTTGGATTAAAGAGTTCCCAGAGCTTATTCTCCAAGCTGAAAAAGTTTTCTGCAAAGCATGTGGAAGAACGGTAATCTTTAAATTTTCTCATTATCATTGTATGCATTTTTTACTAATTGAAGAATGACCGTTTTTGAATCAAATTTGAAAAAAAACTGCTGATGCTCTTTAGATTTTTTTAAAAAGTCAAGCTTGGATACATTCACTCTTCATTTCTTTATTTTTTACAATGCCACATTTCATTAAATAACGTGTTATTTTGTTACAGATAACTTGTGATCGTAAGTTTTAGATCACTCAACATGTAGCTACCAACAAGCATAAGAAAAATTCTGAAATTGTACCAAATGAAATTTTTTTACTGATGCTATCAGATGTAGCAACTTATATGGTTAAAGCAGATCAGCAACTTAAAATGTTGTACCTCAATTTAATTCATACGACCTGCTTGGCTCACGGTTTAAATAAAGTAGCAGAAGAAATTAGAAATCAGTTTTCATATGTCAATAATTTAATTAGCAATGTTAAGCAAACCTTTTTAAAATATCCATTCAGGATTCAATTGTATAAAGAAAAGTTGCCAAATATTCCTTTGCCACCGGAACCTGTAATTACGCGATGGAGTACATGGCTAAATGCCGCAATTTTTTATGCCAAACATTTTGTTCCTCTTAAAGAATTAATAATGGATTTTGATGACGAAGCTAGTCTTGCCATTAAAAAATGTAAGACAGTTTTAGAAAAAGCTTAATTAAAAACTGAACTAGCATTTATTCAGACTAATTACGAATTCGTTAGCAACATTATTCTCAATTTAGAAACACAAGCAATGCCATTAACTCAGTCTGTTGAATTAGTTGAGCTATTTGAAAAACACATAATTTTTTGATTGAAAATATTGAAAAGCATCTAATTGTTAGTTGTAATACTAATAAATAAATGTGATTTTGTTTTACGAAATAAAATGTTATTTTTTGAAGTATTTTTTTTTTATTGATTAACCTACTATATTAACCTATTAAATGTTTAAAGTTTATGCGCAAATGATTATGTACTTAATTTGAATATCATAAGTAGTGCATATTTGCACAAAAATCGTGCATATTTGCATAGAAACGGTGCATATTTTCCCAGAATTTTGTGCATAAATATGCGCCTATTTTGTACAATTTTCGTGCATATAATTCCGGGTTCTAGTAATTGCTATACATTTTGAAAATAAGTTTCGAATTAAATTTTTTCATACATTTAAAGCACAAAAAAGAATTAATGAAATTTAATATTTATCTTTGAAAACAAAGGCTCAGAGGGACAGTCTCGAGAAGATAACAATGAGTTAATGTATTACATTGGCTGTTGTTAAGTGTTCATCAGTTCTCTTGAAACTTTGGGGAATATAATTTATAAAGAAAAATATGCTTTAACACGGCGTAGTCACTCTTAAAATTCAAATGGTAATTAAATTATTTTGAATAATTATTTGGGAATTTACAAATATTGGTAAACTGTACAGGATGTGATTATTCTTCGTCCAGTATTGCAGAGACAGCTATACCGTGATATCATATAGTTTCTAGGACGAAGATGGCATTTAAATAGAAAATGTATGTCTAAACTTAATCCAGGTATTAAAACTTAACGGTTTAGAAAATTAATTTGACAGCGACATTGACTATCATCAATTAATGTGTTAGAATTGCTGAAAGCAAGTTTGAACATCGAGTTTGAATAAATTCAAATATGGTTTACAATACAGTGCAAAAAAACATACATGATTGATGCCTATTTTCGAACTGTGGTTTTTTGTTCAGCGACATTCATTTCAGGATGTTAAAAGATTCAGACACTGATGTGTTTGTTCATAAAGTGTTTTATATAACTTGAAATATATTTGACCGGTAAGTAATCGGAAAACCATAACGTCGCAAGCCAAAATGTTATAGTTGTTATTATTTGCTGAAGTAATTTAATATATTGTGCTAAAGTGAATATACAAGCTATTGTAAGTAACTCCACAATTAGCCAATCAATAATAAATTGTTATAATGTAAAAATGATATGATCTATAATTTAATCTCAGGGTAAGAATTTTATCATTTAGGTAGTACTATTATGATAATATTAAGATGCCTCGTGCTAATTCAGTACTCTTTATAATCTCTACTGTATATATTATTAATCAAATAGAACATGAGACTCAATATTTAAATTATTTGAATTTAATACCTGCTGATGCTCTTAATCCGGTCCTGTATACTTCAGTAGTTATCTCCTAGTCATATGATTACCTTAGTATTTTAATATTTATGAAACTGTAATATCGATCTAAATAAATCATTTACTTTCTATAAACTTTACGTATAATATTTTTTAAAACTGCTAAGATTTCATGAAATAACAACTTTAATACATCTTTAATATTTCAATGAGTAAGTATATCGCCATATATTCAACATATACTTAAATTTATTATGTTCTTTATTATTTTTCCATTAAGGAATGTGTCGATTCAAAGATATACATAACCTCGACGATCATAAGAAGAAGAAACACCAAATAAATCAATTCATATATTGAATTCTTTTAAAAAAACATATACATATTTCCGAGACGATGTCATAAATCATTACATAAATCTCTATAAACTTGTCCAACTATGTATTAATGATTATTGAAGATGAGTTTTCTATAATAATAACAACGTAAGTATTCAAAAATGACAGTGATTGTTAATTTGTTCTATAAAATACTGGTTTTATAATATGAGTTAAATTGTTACTAAATAGGTATTTTTATGACTTTGTATGATAAAATAATAAATTTTTATAGTTACTTGATGTTAATTCAGATTAAATTAAGGTTTCAAATTTATTTCTTCTTAGATTCCCATAAATAATTAACGTAAAAAAAAATATATATACGACCTTTTCTAGCTTGAATTATTATATTCTTCCTAATGTTATTACTGACACTTTGTAGTTACCCTGGACTCAAAAGAAAGATCTATCGATGTTCTGGAAAGACACTTTTCAACAAAGGAACTAGAATTTGCTTGGATATTTCCCGATGAACTTGAAATAGGCCTTCAACTTAGATATCTCTTCACGGATATATTTGTGTAGTACTTCTGGTGCTCTGATTGGAATAATACGTCAAATACTCCTGGTGTTCTGCAAGATATTTACGTCAAATGCTCCTAGTGTTCTGGAAAATGTAAACGTCAAGTGCTCCTAGTGTTTTCTAATGCCCTTGGAATTTTCTAATGTCCCTGGTATTGTGAAGAATGTATATGCCCAGTACTTCAGATGGCTCAATGTATACGTCTAATGCCCCTGGAATTGTATAATTTCCGTCTACTGCTCCTGGAGGATCTACACGTTTTATTCTTCTAGTACTCCTTCAAATTTGAGTTGGCCATTTAATATCTTCATATAATTTCATTAATTTGAGTAAGTATTATTTTCTTTACTCCTCGTAAATAATTTATATAATTTTCTATATTCTTTTAACACTGTTTATCTTCTGCTAAGTTAGAATAACATATATTCAATAATAATTTACTCCAATATTGCTTCTATTTTATACACTTTTGCTGAATTAAACTTTAGCTCGAAAATTGCGACTATCTTTCGCAAAAATCGAAAAAATTATTCTCTATTTATTTAAAATTACCTTAGTGATAATTCCCATTCTTTTTCAACCAATAAATTAATCACACATTAAAACCAAGCTCAATATAAATTATAGAAGTGTAATAACTTTTAAAATACCTTTCACAAGTCAATATTTCACTCATAATAAATTATTCCTCGAATTTAGTAAAGTTATCATGCTTCAATTACCAATTTAAGCTTTACTTCTTTATAGTAACAATTATCTGTCACATTGACAATTAACTGACACTTCCGATATACAATTTACGGCGGTATTTTTTTTATCAATTCTTTGTTGATTGTTTTCGTATTCCAAAAATCGTTTATCCTTTCCTCATCATTAATATAACTTGAACAAGTTTTTCACAATGCTAAATTACATTTCAAATTTACAATACTTATATAAAATCTTTCTTTACAGATTTTTGGTACATATACATGGATGAACAACTCCAATTGTAATAAATACTATTTCACCATGTAACTATAAAATTCTCCTTTAACTCAATAAACAAAATTCTTTCAAGATTACAACCAGTTCATTAATATTCGCAAATTTAACTATCTCTGTCATAATTAAAGAAAAACCGAATCTTGGATAAAACTCATCCTTAATAATTTAAAATAGGCAACTCCTATTACATCATAATGTAACCTGAATATTTTATAATAGGCACTCTACCTACATCAATATTTATTATAGCTCACTAGACGGTTTATAGAAACCTTGAACTTCTGCAAAAGTAGAAAGAGTTACCGCAATTTTATTAACCATTAGAAAAGCAAAATTAAAAGGCAATAAGAGATCCAACGGGAAGCATTTATTTATGTAACTACATTTTAGTGAATTTCAATTCTGAAAATAATGTAATAATAAAATATTGAGATGAATGTAAACTTGTTGGATGTGCCTCGTATATTTTACACAGAGGAGGCAACGTTAATGTATTTCCCAGATCTTATTCATTTGTATTATAGTATATTTTGGTAAATTACTGTTAAATTTATTACATTGTCAGTTTATGAATGAGGCAGTTGAATCTAACAATGAACCTTGTTGTTGCGTTGGGTAATATATGTTTGGAAATAAATTAGCTATTAGAATTGGCTTGAGAGTTAAAATTAAGGGTAGGTACGTGCCAAGACACAACAGGAACAGGATTCAATTTCACTTTAATGAGATTCCTAATATTTCAAAGATTGCTTTGCTTTGCCCCCATTTTTCTTAAAAGACAAATTATATAACGTTAAATGTTTTCTTTAAGTAGGTACAAGAAAATACACAGGTTGGTTCCAATTAAGTATTCATCTTGTTTATTTCTTCTATAAAATCATTTAAATTAGAAGTAGTGTTACGCGGACTGCTACTAAATTATATAAAAAAAAATTGATGCCTTCCAACACCAACGTAACATACAATTTTGAAGAAAGTCTTTAGAAAAATAAGATAAGCAAATTAAAGGTATTGTGCAGAAATAAATGTATTATAATACTGGAGTTAATGATGTATTTTATTCGTGGTTGGAAAAACCGCTCTTTACACGAAATATTGGAATAAAAATAAAGAACTAAATTAAATTTTGTTTTTTATTCCTAACTGATTAATATGCTTTGTTGTATCTGTTATTATAAAATTTTTGATGAATTGACGATGACCATATCTGTTGTATGATATAAAATTTACAATTGCTTTGAATAACATTGTCTTGAAATAATGTAAATACCATAATGAGTTTATAATTTCAATGTGTAAAGCGAGTTTGGTTAGAAATGTCAATCAAATACTAAGTGCAGAAGATGTAACACTTATGCCCTATTACTGTGAAGCATTGCATTACCAATTATCAATGCACAGGCTGCATACATACGTAGGTGTTAATAATACCTTTATTACATGCAGTAATTATCCCAGTATTCAATCAATCATCATTTATAGCACATAATTACACAGAACAGTAGATAATTTGTGCGCAATTAATACGAATTAAGCTATTAGTAAATTTCACTAATATTTAATATATACAAAAAAATCACACATACTCATTTATCTAGGTCGCAGGCTTTCACGGTTGTCGTCGTCTCTCTCTCTCTGCTGCCGGCGTTCTGTCTACTATCCTGAGAAACATCTTCAGGGCTTTTACTACTGCGATAACCTGAAACAAACTGAAACAAAAGTCTGTTTTTGGTTACCGCAATAGTAGAAGACAATTTTCCTTCCGAGAGTGGACGAAATGTCGGCAATAGAACCAGAGACAAAGACGGGGCTTGATCCCACAAACCAAGAAGGTAACATGCATATTTCTGTTTATAAGACAATACATGTAATAAAGAATATATGTTCAACAAGAATAATTATTAAAAATAGCTCTCGCTTGTTCGCTCTAGCCCCGTATATGTTGATGGGCAATGTTGCTGTATACGTCATTTCGTCAGAGCGGTTTTCCAAATGTACGGTAGACGTCTTACATAATCTGTTCTGTTCAAATTTTCCGATTTCTGTTGTATTATCCACTTATTTAAATGTTCGAGCATTACTAACATTTTTGTGCCGTCAAAATCGATGTTATGTATCGTAGCTGCTTGACTATTGCACAACTATATTTTATTGTTTTTGAATCGATTGAAGTACTACAGTTTTGTGAAAGATAATTTAATCAGAGAACATTCTCATTGCCTGCTGAATCAAATACTATTTTCTGATTAAGCAATCTTCTGTCTCTTTGGTAAAGTGAGCAAGTATAATACTCGCCAGTGGTTGATCGTAAATCCTCATTGGATGAAAGAAGTCTATATGCAGCATCCTCAGAAAGTGAATCTGTGGTCTGAAATGGTTGGTACCAATATTATAACATTATTTTGATAAGAAGAAATCTAAATTTTAACAAAACTATAGACCTATAGAACAATGGAGCCCTACCACATTTTGTGTAGCTTTACGACATTAACTATATGTTTCCTGCATATTTTATTGGGCGCAGAGGAGGAATTAATTGATCATCCTGTGATCCAGACTTATCGTTACTGATTTCTTTTCTCGTGTTGAATGAAAATCCACCAATTACTCTTAAGCAATTGAGAGAAAATCAATCGGATTAAGCTAGAAGTGATACAGAATTCGTATGATAGATTACACCATTGTCAAGTACTAAATGCACCACAATGTAAACATGTATTGTAGCATAAACAAAATTTCAAATTTAATCTTCGAAGGGCTTGATGTATTTTTTTAATGTTTTGCCTTATTTGTTCCGAATAAAAAAGTTAATATTCTTCGTCCAGAAGTGGAAAAATATATTAAAATGCTACTAGAATTGGTGGCATTTTCTGTTAAACTGGAAGTGAAAAAAATATCATAGGTACTTTTTTTATTTTTAACTATATAACCATACTAAATTACATATAACAAAGTTATTCAAACGTTCCAAAACTTTATACTCATCCTGTACGAAAATATATAATTTTTAAACTAAATTAAGAAAATTGTGACATTTAGAACGGTTTTTATTATTTTTATGTTTTATATTCTTATATTGTTATTGTTTCTGATTGCAAAGATTTTATAAATATCCCAGGGATAAGTAGCAACAAATGATTATTATTATTATTAACAATAAAGGCATATTTAACAACCAAATAAGTTTTGAAAATATTTCTGTACGGAAATATTAACATTTCAGTATGAATATATGAGCAGGTCATTATTTTATATACGTCATATAAAGGTGAAATACGATGTGCTTTGCAATATGGTATGTATTAAACGACATACCTAAAATAACATTTTCAATGTTGTAACTGTTTCTCCTAGATTTTGCGTAATAATATAATGAAACAGTGGTATTATGGGTATGGTGTGTGGAAAATTAAAATGTTTTTAATTTTATGTGCGTACGTATTGTAAAGATTTGACAAGGGGAATGCAGGTGCTTAAATATTTAGATTTAAATGGGACAGAAAAGGGGTCAAAATTTAATCGAAACCAAACGAGAATAATTAACCGTATTTTGTATTCTGATGTCGCTCGTGGGATGTATTTGCTGAAACAAAGTTTAAAAGATAAAAGTTGAAAAGTTTCTCTTGTATATCTTTACAAAAATTAAATTATTAAATAGATATTCAAGGATATATATATATATATATATATTTATTTCTCTTTTTATTATTTCTTAGCCGTGTTAATTGTATTTACTGTTTTACTTTCTTATACGTAGTATATATATTCGTCAATTACTAAGTTTAAACAAATTTATAAAGAATTCAAATGTACTCAAAATTAAATTTTAGACAAATTATTTTAAAAAAGTTTTTCGAAATCCAACCGGAAGTAGGTCTTTTACTCTTATCGAAAATCAGTTTTTAGCGAATATCTCGCAAGTCATGCTTTCTAGGCAGGTACATTACGAGTATAAAAGTATTTAAATTATAATTTTAAATATCTTTTGTATAAAAAAAATTTCAAAATTCGAACCGGAACACTTTTACTCTTATCGAATAGCGATTTTTTGCAAATATGTCGTAAATTATGCATTCTATATATTTATTAAGAGTACAAAAGTATTTAGAGTTGGATTTGCAATATTTTTTGTATACATGAAATTTCAAAATTCGGACCGGAAGTAGCACTTTTACTCTTAGCGAGTTGCACTTTTTTTCGAATATCTTGCAAAGTATGCATTCTATAGCGATTTATTAAGAGAATGAAAGTAGTTAGAATAGGATTTTGAATAAGTTTTGTATAAAAAATTCTTAAAATTGTATAGTTTGAAACGCTCATTTTTTGTTGTTGTTGCTTATTCTTGTAAAGCACCTTCAATATTCGTAATTATAGTTGGTAAATGATTGTTAGTACATTAACGTTTCGACAAACTTTATTATCTTCATCAGAATACCAATTATATTATTATGCTAAACATCTGGAAGTAAATAACGACTGCTAGACAATATTTAAACTAACAGTAAGATCTTCTTTCATTACTGTTAGTTTAAATGTTTTACATTCAAATTTAAACTTATGTTTTGAATGATTTTATCAAATGTCCAATGAAAAGAACTAACTATTTATATACAGGTGCCAATTTTATATCTTACTATATACAGGGTTAGTTAAAAGTATGGAGACGGCGATTTATTGTCGTTAATATTCATTTTAGAGAATTATGTTCAATATAAAAGTTTGTTAGGACATTTTGATCTACATTTGAGAATATCTGATTTTTTGTTTTCTTCAATTGTTTTTCAGTTACGCCTGTCCGCGCAGTTTCTTTAAATGGGAACTAGTAAATTTTACTCTATCATTCGATAGAGAATTTTTTTCTCTTTACAATAATATTTTTGTTTCTTTAAAATTCATTTTAATAACTTTTTTATAAGAAAAGGCCGGTTCAAGTGTTTCACAGATGTTCGGTACATCGCAGATAGACAGAAGCGATGCGATAAACAAACTTGAGCGACATAATTTTATCAGTGGTTATTGTGTACGTCAAATTTTTGACAGAAATAATTTATTTGTGCAATTTGTTGCTGTTAATATTAACAATGGCGAGTTTAAGTGAACATGAACGAATTGAAATACTTATGATGTTGGGTTATGGAGATAGACGCAGAAGTTTACAAGACGTTTGTAATTTATTTAATGATACGCATCCAAATAGAAATCCAATTTCTAAATCCGTTGTTGGTAAAACTTTAAGACGCTTTGAACAAACTGGTAGCGTTAAAGATTTGCCAAGGAGTGGTAGACCTAGAACAGCAAAAAGCGATGATAACAAACTGGATATTTTATTGGCTGTATCTGAAGATCCTCATTTATCAACCAATCAATTAGCGGCCAATTTCAATATTTCGCAGTCATCGATCGTGTCATTTTTAAAAAGTGAAAAGTATAAACCTTATAAGGTACACCTTGTACACGAGTTAATGGAAGATGGTTTTGATAGGAGATTACAATTTTCTGAAGAAATGTTAAATATTTGCAATAATAATGAAAATTTTGTCAACAATATTCTTTTCTCTGACGAAGCTACTTTTTGCCTTACCGGTGAAGTAAACAGACATAACTGCAGATACTGGTCATCGGAAAATCCCTTTTGGTTTTTGGAGCACCATACGCAGTACCCCCTAAAAGGTTAATGTTTGGGTTGGCATTCTTGGCGGTCATATTATCGGTCCCTTTTTCATCAATGGCAATTTAACTTCGGGTCTGTACTTGCAGTTATTGCAAAATGAAATAATACCTGCTTGTGCTACGCTCTATCTACATCAAAACAATGAACACCTGCCCAATGACAGTATCTGGTTCCAGCAAGATGGCGCCCCACCACATTATGGTGTAAATGTTCGTCAATATCTGGACAACGTTTTTCCCCACACATGGATTGGAAGACGAGGAACCATTGAATGGCCAGCCCGTTCGCCAGATTTAAGTCCTTTAGATTTTTTTCTTTGGGGATACGTAAAAAACAAAGTTTACGAAGATAAGCCCGATAACGTCGAAGATTTACAAATCCGAATTACCAGAACGATACAAGAAATTCCCCGAGATTTTTTACAGAACTCTGTTCGGGGTTTTGTAAATCGATTGGGTCATTGTCAAATTACTAATGGACGACAATTTGAACACTTACTTTAATTTACTTTGTTATTAATTTGTTTAATTTTTCTTGTAAAAGTTATTAAAATGAATTTAAAAAAAACAGAAATATTATTGTAAAGAGAAAAAAATTCTCTATCGAATGGTAGAGTAAAATTCACTAGTTCCCATTTAAAAAAACTGCGCGGGCAGGCGTAACTGAAAAACAATTGAAGAAAAAAAAAATCAAATATTCTCAAATGTAGATCAAAATATCCTAACAAACTTTTATATTGAACATAATTCTCTAAAATGAATATTAACGACAATAAATGGCCGTCTCCATACTTTTAACTAACCCTGTATGTAACTTCCTTAGTATTGAATATACAGGATCGGTTAAACTACCAAAGTTGATCCTAAATTATTAAGATTAAGATATTTTTAGAAAACTGACAATTGCTATTTAATAGCCTCAGTTACAAATTCATGGTGCACTTAATTATCAATATATAACAAAAACTCTTTTTTTTTTTAAATCGCAATCATAGTTGGCCATGACTTCAGAAAAATGCTTATTCTTTCTGATTTCATAGATAATAAGGTTTGGTATGGTAGGTAGTATTAAAATTTTTATTATAGCGAGAGTCATTCAATTGCCTATATTTCTTGAGGAAATCATGAGCAACAAGCTTTAAAAAACTATTTTAATATACGAGTTGGCATTTAAATTGGCTTTTAAGGCTAACTTGGTCATTATTTCCTCAAAAATTAAAGTAATTGGATTACTCTCGATATAATAAAAAAATTTAAAAGATTACCATGCCAAACCTTATATACCATAAAACCGCGTGCGTCTGCATTATCGCGATACCTGTAGAGTAAGCGAAACAGATGGAGATGTCTGTGTATTAGAACTGTAAACAAGTGGACGCAGTGTTATACTGGATTACAACAGAGCTAGTATTTCGCATTTGCCTATGATGCACTCGCATTTGTCCAAAAAATTAACATTTATACGGTGTAGTCGGGCAGTCGCATTCGCCGTCGCTTCCACATATGGGCGTCAGTTCGAGTTTTATTATTGCTTAAGAATAACATTTTTTTAGCTAATTACAGGTTAATTGCAATGTTGAATTACAATTCTGTTTTAAGAAGTAAATATTTTATGTTTCAGTATTTTATTATAGTTGAGTTTTTAGATTATAATATTTGTTGAAAAATATTATTTTAGTTAAGCAGTTTTTTTTATTTTAAAGTCTAGGAGTTATTAATTATTTATTTTTGCTCTTTTATGTTGTTTATGAAGCTGTGATGAGTTACTTCACTGACATATTATCAGTGATTATCTGATGCTTCAAACAACTACAAATAATTACTTACAACGGGAACGCAATACCTATTACACTGCTTTTCACTTGATTTGCCTACGAATACATTTATACGTATAACTTATACGCCCGCTGTCGGTGTGGCAATTCAAGTTGGCACGCCCATTTATAGTCGACCAGTAGTTACTAATACATGCATCGTGCTATGAACGGCGGCCACACAGTATATATATATGAAATCAGAAAAAAATATGTAATTTTTTGAAGTCACGACCAACTATGATTAAAAAAACCTAAGATTATGTTATATCTTGATAATTAAGTGTGCCATGAATTTTTAACTAAGAATACTAAATTCTACGTAGAAATTATTACCATATACGATTTTTATATTAGTTCTATCTTCAATAGTCTGGAAGATATGTATAATTGAAAATCTCGGCAATTTTCAATTTTTTAAAAATATCTTTAGAGTTGACAATAAATGTTAAATCTGAAAGTGCCATGAAATACTCCTCAAATTGCTTAACTACTCTGCTAATTTAAATGAACCTGTATCTTCAATATTAAGAAGGTGATATAGGGAGATTGAAAATGTATATAAACCAGTTTAATTACTGTTTCGTAACTCCGAAAACAGAATGTATGGGTACATATACATAAATATCAATTTATGTGCATGATGAAACAAAAAGGAATTTATTATTAAAAATACTTTATAATAACATAAACCATATCTCAAAGACTGGAGAAAATCTGCTGATATATGTATATAATTTCATAAAAAATCCGAGAAAAAATCAACAACCAACAACCTATCTATTGTGTATATATCGTGAAATTATTCTTCATAAACTTGAATACTTTTGATTTCTCTAAATGCTACTTATGAGAGATGCTATCATGTTTTCATAGATAATTATTCACAGATACCTTAGCTTGTCTCTTTTACTATATAGTGCTTCAAAGGGATTTAGAAATAGTTCAAAGAAGCTTCGTGAAATTATTAGGGTTCTTAGATTAATGATCTGCCTTACACCGTTACATGAGGTAAGTGTTGCTGAAGTCACGAGATTGATAGTAACCTCAGTAATACTTATCAAATGTCACGGTTCTTTGTTCCTACCCTTTACTAGGATATAGGTTATGGATTCTAAGTGTTTTTCTCTTCGATCTCTGAAAATTTCAAACAAAATTATTATACATATTGGTTTGCTTTAATTTCTTTTTGATTTTGCTGGAAATAAATGTAAATCAAAATTATCTTGATCAATTTCTGAAAAAAATAATAATGAAATACTTTAGTTTAGTTCATATATGAAATAAACTGATTCAGAACATTATCTTCACCAAACCGGTAATAATAATAATAATCTGAAATCGTGTTAATATACACTGTGTTTATATATATACAGGCTGTCTCTAAAAGGTGCGGAAAAAACGCTACCACCCATTTCTGAGGGCGATCTAACCCAACTTACCTCAGTCCAAAAGTGGATGCACCACTGCATTGAATTGCCACAAGAATAACACCCAAATTACAGAAGCATATGTGTCCATATACGGAATGAATTTTTTATATCCAGATTACTCATAAACGGCTGCTCCAATCAACTCCTACCAGGTATACCTTTTCTAGGTAAAAAACATTGGAGAATAAGAATTTTTATTTAAAAGTTAAATACAGTGTGTCTCAAAAAAGTTATTACGTTTTAAATGGAAACAATATGCCGCAGGTGGCGCCCTCTACATTTTGCAATGAAAATGAGAGCAGATTTAAATTTTTTACCCCAGGAAAACCATTAATTTATTTATTACCCAACTCTGCGTTAAAATTTGAACATAGTTATATTTTTTTTATACTGAGTATGCATATAATAAGTAAATATTTATGTATAAGATAATATTAAAATGTATACATATTGAATGTTAATTTAAAATAACAAACGAAATGTTAAACAGGGAAATTGGTAGTTATAATGAAATATCGATTTAATTATGGTTAAAATGTGTTGATAGGGAGAGTACTTAATTCGCTCGTCTTTTTATCAAATCATCGGCTTATGCCGTACGGGTTCTAAAGTTCTGTGATAATTGTCAAAGCTCGTAAAGTGTTAAGTTCACGTTAATATATGTAATAGTCGCGCGATCAAGTTTCTACAGGCTATATTATGGAAAGGTAACGAGAATATTTTATGAATGAACTGAACTAATCGTCATTAGTAATGGTAGAATAATACAATTCTGACAGATCAGTTAATTTCCACATCACTATTATACTCTGTAAGTAATTACCTAAATTAGAAAGACGTTTAATAATATATATATAACCTTTACCTCTAAAATTTAGAATCAAGAGTTAAATTTATTTGTTAGTATATTGAATATAAACATAAGCAAAGCTGTAAATTAATTAATTTTTTGAGAAATGCATAGCAATATGATCCAAGGCTGGATTATAGTCGTAATAAACTCAAGTTGTTAACTTCAAAATAATGCTTAGTTATAGACTTTTAAATTTTGTGTTTGTTTTGGACTGGCAGAGACATCTAGTGGGTAACAAACGACGTTTTAAAACAAAAAAATGCAGAATTTCTTCTGTTAACTTAATTTGGTCTTTGTTTGTATCTAATGACCAAATTGACATTTTAAAAGACGTTTCTGTTGCTTCACGACTTCATCAACTTTTATATTTCTTATAAGCGCCATGTTAGATTCTATAACACCTTTAGAAAGAATTTTCTTATGTTTTCAAGCATAAATCAAATCTTGGTGCACTTATTTTAATATTAGGCGATTAACATGGTCATGGAATTTCAAATTTTCATATTTGCGTCATTAGTGATAAATAGTAAAACGTCGTACAAAGAGGAACGTAATATGTTAAATAAATATTATTCGCTAAGTCTACCCGAATAGTTGGATCCATAAATGTTTGCTGAGCTTGTAAAATAGAAGCACCATCTATATATATAATAAAACACAAGTGTATAGTTTCAAAATTATTATAATGTTTAACACACTACATATGTTTCGCCACACTGTGGCTTCATCAAAACAATAAAGATAAAACGGACAATAGATTAAACTCAGGGGTGTACAAGTTGACATGCGAAGACTGTAAAAAAGTGTATGTAGGACAGACAGGAAGGACATTCGATACTAGAATGAAAGAACACGAAAGATGTTATAAGGATAAGAAGACAGACTCAACTTTTGCTAATCATTGCTTAGAACATAATCATAAATTCAATACTAATTTTACAACTTTACTTGTTTTAGGAAAAAGTAAAAAACTTAATATGCTAGAAAGTTTAGAACTTAATAAATGTAATAAATTAGGTATAATATTAAATGATCAACTAGATTTAAATAACTCCCCCCTACTAAATCTAAAATTTAAACATATCCACCCCCTCTTAGAATGAGATTATGTTTGTAATTTGTATTGATATATATAGGAGCTAATTTGTATTTTGAAATTGTATTTTCATCCACCTGATGAAGCCACAGTGTGGCGAAACATATGTAGTATGTTAAACATTATAATAATTTTGAAACTATTCACTTGTGTTTTATTATATATATATATAATGGAGTTTCAACATGTATCTCCTTCGTCGATTATTAAAGAAACAGCATCATTTGGATCCAGTACCTGTCCCATAGTTCTAACGTTGTCCAAATGTATTATCATTTTTACCGCATTTCGGTTGTAAGTAGTAAAACATGCTTTTTATAATTCACTTTGACCATATGTTTTAATTAGTAGTGTATTTCCTTCTGACGAGGTAAGAAATTAATCGCGAATGCTTAAGGCGTAAATAAAAGAAGTCTTTTATTGGTTTTCTATAAAGATCGCAGTTCCAGAAATTATTATCTTCGTGTTCCATATATTATCATTGGTAGCTTATACTATCAAGATTTTATTTAAAAAAAAAACACTCTAAATGAATGTATAACCTTTACATTAATTAGGCAGACGCTGTAGTAATTTTACAATTACAGTGTTGTATTATACCTACTATTATCTACTAAGAATTTAAATCTACAGGGAATATATTGGAATAAATTACCAATGTATTCAATACTTTGCGAGTTGTTGTGTTTAAAGCCGACGTTATAATATATAAACACAATATAAAACGGATGTCAACGTGAGGCTTAAATTTTCAGGAATTTGCTGATAATTCCATTAAGATCCGGCGATAAAGCATGTATTTCAACCGTACATATCTCCTAATCATAAGGGGAACTCATGAGGTTATGCTTTTATATGAACCCAGAATATGAATGTGTACATTTCCCTGAAGCTCTATTTATAAATTAACATACATATTATTATTATTCTTCACCATAAAGTTATTAATATTTTGATAATATTAATAATAAAAAACAAAAATTTAACAGCAAGAAGGATTATGTGGGCCATTTTCTATTACTACAGTCTTATTTAAAATTATATTAGCGCCAACCAATTTTTTTTTTAGATATATTACGTTTTGATATGTCAATTTAAAGAAAAAACTGACCTAAAATTGTTATCTCCTTTTATTTTTAAATCTTTAAGTATCGGGAGCTCTAAATATCGTACTTTTGTATTCTAGACAAATCTATGTAGAATAATGCATAATTTGCGAGATATTTGAACTTTTTTCATAAAATCTTTCTGAAATTCACTTTTTAATTTAATATATTTGAATTCTTTAAAAATTTCAAAACTTAATAGTTGACGAGATATTAGCAGATTTTGATTTTTTTTACTGTAGTAAACTACTATTTCAGTTCTGTATATTATGGTGTACGTTAACTTGTATACTTCCATATTATTATGTGCTTTTGAGATTTTACGAGAACAGTTTTTAAACATAGTTAGAGTACTGTAATATTTCCAAAGCACGACGAATCTTTAAAGGACTATACAGTTTGTAGGCTGCTTTTGGTACTTAATTCATAAATATTTATAATTTGCTTTTTGCATTGAAGTTATATGAAATGGATTGGACGTCAGTTTTTATTACATAAATCGCTTTGAAATATGGTAGGTATGTATTCTTAAGGGAATAAATATGATATTAATAAATAATCTGGGAAATAAATAATGTAACTACCGCTACTTTTCTTGTACGCCTATGTATTATTGTATGATAGCAAATCAAGGACCTTAAGAATTGGAAATTTGCATAATTGATTTAGTAATTTAAACAACTTGATTGATTGGGTTGTAAATACGTCAACAGAAGGTGATTTTGGAAGTTTACGAATACGTACAACCCAATTACCATTATTTCTATTTTTGGTGGCATACCTTATATTAATCATACATAAATGGTATCGTTATCGCGAAAACTATATTCTAATAATGTGAATGTCCACATGCCAGATCAATAAGGCGTTGTTATTTCTAAAATTTTCACGCCAACTATCTCCTGAACTTAAACTACAAATTACTATAATTTTCTTGAATGATACGTACTTGTTCCTCAGCAAATATAGACGAAATAAACGAATTATTCTTTATGGAAAGTTAAAATTACATTTTAAATTGAATATTCGCTATATGCAGAATTTAGTTGGAAAGAAAAGTATAGTCTAAAATATAAACGACAAGTCATAATAGGTAAAGTTATGAAATATTTCAAATTGCTAAAGAAACGTTTTCAAGTTGTCCTATGTATATAAGAAATAGGAGCGAAGGTATATAAATTTACTTTTTTAATGAAGATAATCTATGTGTATATTTAATATAAAAAGTATTCTGTTTTTAATGCGGAAACAATTAGTTTTTCATTTTAAATCAAAACGTTTTTAAAAGAGATTATAATCGTTTTTGCAATGTTATTTCACATAAACCTTATTACAAAAAATAAAAACTTTATTAATAATTAAAAAAGTAAACTAACCCTAGTAGCACACAATATCGGGCCAACGTTGGCTGTCGGTTGTTTATTTATTGGCCTGACATCGGCGTCTGATATCAATACGATGTACAAGTGTTAACATTTTACAACGTTGGATAAATATCGCTGCATGATATTGGCCCAATATTTTGCACAGACATTTTTCCGATTTGAGCATTTACCTTATATTTCATAATACAAATAAAGTACAGAGAATTTACTTAACTTTAACTACAAAATGAACAAACAAAAATTTGTTTTGTATTTGATAGATGACAACCCACTTGTTAGCCAATTATGTTAATAAAATAAAAAGCTGTTTAAAAAAACAAAATTTCAATAATGCGCCCGTGAGCGATGAGTCATGGGCCTCTCGTGTCCGGTATCTAAAATTATTTATAAAAGTGTGCGTAGTACTTTTAATGTTAATTTAGTGAGAATCATTATTGCAAATGCTTAATTAACTTTGAGAATCTATATATTTCATTTCACACACCAACAATTATTCATGGTAGAGTGTGTAATATATTCTGTGATAAATTAAGATAGACTATATCAATATTGTCTTGCAAAGTTAATACGATGTTGGCGTTTAATCGCAGAAATAACAAATTGTGACGTCATCCCCTTTAATCTAAATTTATATCGAACACTGACCTACAACCAACATCACAGTGACTTTGTGAACTTGATATTATGTAAACATTTTTCTTTAATGTTAATAGTATGTAGATTTTTGTTGTCAATAAAATATCAGTATCAGATATTTAACCAATATATTACCAATGCAGACAACGTTGGTCTGATATCAACCCAACGACATAAATTGACATTTACCTGATATAGGAATTTTATATTCCTACGACATTGGGTGGGGGTCACTGATGTTCTACCGATCTTAGAATATTGGAGTGACATTGGCCCGCTTTGAGGCCAACGAACTTGGCTACTAGGGAATCGGCTATTTTTTGACAAAATTAATAATAAATTCTTAAACGATCTGTATCATATATAAAACTGACTCTATATGAGCAGTATACAGGTTGTTTGATAAAAAACGCCCCATCCCGTAACTTCTTTATTTATTATCCGATTTCAATAAATAAAAAAAGTATAAAAATGACAAACTCTATAAACTGGCTATAATACCAATTTGTTCAACGCTGTCTTGAATACATAACGATAGTCAACTTTTTATTTTAAATTGACACCGGTAGTTTTTTTCCTTTAGTCTGGTAGATATTTTTTTTCTGAATCTAGTGATGTTCATTTAGTTAACCTTTGGCTGATGTTTAATTTAAAAAAAAATATTTTTCTGCAACCTTTATTAGCTTACTATGAAATTTTCAAGTGTGCCTTGAAACAAAAATCTCAACACAAATGCAACAAATATGTCATTCAAACATCTGTCATTCGAAAATTATTGTGCCTTGCGATTTTAAAACATTGTTTCTTGTAGAATAACGATACCACCGCAATCAAAACCAATGATTATCTCAAAGATATGTTTGAAATTTACGTCGAATATAATAAAAATGGAAATCAAGCTTTATGGTGACCGTTTTCTGAACAGGGAAGTTCCGCAGACAATTTCGACTGCTTGAAGAAAATTTGAGGCAAAATGTTGAAATGAATGTTCTTCTCAGTGTGCAGCAGCATGTACTTATTTCAAGTCGAGAGATTGCCAGTAATTTGTGGTTTGTTAATTGTTTCTAATTTGTTGAGGCGTTATCACTTCAATTGGTCGACTCGACCGATCAGCATCTTCCAGGGATTCTTGTCCCAAACGGAAACATTTTGCCCACTTTTTTACTGATGAATACGAAGGAAATGAATCGTCTAAACGTTGTTTAATGTGATAAGGTGTATGCCCTACTTGGCTTCGAACCGTCATATTTATAGAGTACACCTCGCGTATGTGCATGCATGACGTGACGGAGTTTGAACCTGTATAAGTCTGTCAGGTCGAGAATTTATGGCGCCTACCTCGTATATACGCCTATTATTCGTCATTCATAAACTACAACGTAACGATAATTTGACACTAATGGATTGTTGAGAAATTTACTGACCGGCATGTGTAATTAACATAAACGACAATAATGACAATGCAACTGGGAAAACTTCACCATTAAACTAGAAAATTTATGGGCATTTCATCCGCAACATTTATCCCATGACTTGTGCGAAACTCTTCTATGTGTAGTGAACATAAAATTTTAAAATCACTTTACAGTAGCGCCGGAATAAAACGAAACTTCACGTGACTCGGAATCTGTATTGAATTATGTTTTCCCGTACATGAACCAGCAATACAATGTAGGACATATCATTTACCGAAGTATATAAAATAAAATTGAAAATATGTTCGATAGTCGGGCCAACCCAATTGTGAAACTTTCTACTGAATTATTGAAAATGTTAGAGTATTATCATCTATTTGTTGGACTGAAACACCTTACTTTTTTGCAGAAAATAGTTTATTAAACTAAATGTACATATCATTTTCAAAATCTAAAAACATAGTTATAAAGTAGCCTTATTCTGCATTGCGTAGTATGATATTAAATTCATAGAAAAAAAATGAGGTGTGGCCACCACACGACTTTCTTATACGTATGAAAGTGTGACTTCCGGTCCGAATTTTGAAATTTCATTTATATAAAAAATATTCCAAATCCAACTTTAAATACTTTTGTACCCTTCATAAATATATATAGAATGCATAATTTACGACATATTTGCAAAAAACCGATTTTCGATAATAGAAAAAAACCTACTTCCGGTAGGAATTTCGAAATTTTTTTTTAATAAAATTCTTCTCAAATTTAATTTTAAGTACATATAAATTCTTTATAAATTTGTCTAAACTTAGTAGTTGACGAAATATTGGCAAAATTCGAGTTTTTCACTGAAGTAAACTACTACTTCCGGTAGGCCGAATTTGCTGAAGATCTTATCATTTCTCAAGAGGGAGATTATACAAGCAAATTAAAAATTTGGAATTGATATCTCCAGCGGTTTGACCGCTATCGTGGTCACAGACAGACAGACACGCACACAGACATTTTTTAAAAACCACATTTTCGGTATCAGGGGACCTAAAAACGTGGACATCTGCAAACATCTCGAGGTCGAAAATTTTCATCATCACAATACTTTCTTATACTACGTATAAGAAAGTAAAAGGGCTTTGAGAAACATATTGCTGTGCAATGTCAGAAATAACGAAAAAAATTATGCTATGTACTAATGCAAAAACAAACCACATATAAATTGCTACACATTACGTGGATTTACTGCGGTTTACTCTATAATTTGCCTTTCTTACCTTTTAAACAACTAACCTAGCTATACTCCTTATCTCAGGTGCAGCTCAATTACTAAAAAGTTAATTTTTATTTATTAAATTATAAGGTAAGTATATAAAGCAAACTAAAATTTTTCTTAATTACAAAATTACAATTTTATTACTGACTAAAGATTATATAATACAATTTACATTTTCTTTGAAAATAGATAAGATCATTTTGTACAAGAAAAATAATTCATGATACTTAAAATTACCAACTAAATAGACAAACTTTAATCTTAACAAATAAATCTTATGGCTAACAAAAAATAATTGTACCTCTTGATACAGTATTTATATTTAGCTTCTCATTCCTAGGTGAAATATATAGGTGAATTGACCATCCACCCTCAGGAATCTCTTTTGAATTCTGCGAGCGCAGATCAATTCTTGCCTTAAATTACACACTGGTCAGACCAAAAGAAATGTTCAAACCCTGTGCAAAGGACAGGACATATGGCTCATGTAAAGGTAGAGAACGTTGAAAAATCACCAGTAGCTCTAGATCATTAGATATAGGTCAGAACTTTAAAAGAAGTAAAATCAGATAAAAAAATGAGGTGTGGCCACCACACGACTTTCTTATACGTATGAAAGTGTTACTTCCGGTCCGAATTTTGAAATTTCATTTATACAAAAAATATTCCAAATCCAACTCTAAATACTTTTGTACTCTTCATAAATATACATAGAATGCATAATTTACGACATATTTGCAAAAAATCGTTATTCGATAAGAGTAAAAGTGATACTTCCGGTCCGAATTTTGAAATTTCTTTTATACAAAAGATATTGGAAATTAAGTTCTAAATACTTTTATATTCGTAGCGTACCTGTCTAAGAAGCATGACTTGCAAAATATTTGCAAGAAACTGATTTTCGATAAGAGTAAAAGACCTACTTCCGGTAGGAATTTCGAAAAACCTTTTTAATAAAATTGTTCACAATTTCAATTTTAAGTAGGTACATATGAATTCTTAATAAATTTGTTTAAACTTAGTAATTCACGAAATATTTGCAAAATTCGATTTTTTCACTGAAGTAAACTACTACTTCCGGTCTACTGATTTTGCTCAAAATCTAATCAGTTCTCAAGAGGGAGATTATATTCGTAAATATAAAATTTGGAATTCATATCTGTAGCGGTTTGACCGCTATCGTGGTCACAGACACACAGACATTTTTTAAAAACCACTTTTTTGGTACCAGGGGACTTCAAAACGTGGACATCTGCAAAAATCTCAAGGTCGAAAATTTTCATCATCACAATACTTCCTTATACTACGTATAAGAAAGTAAAAAGCAGCACTAGAAATTTAGACATGTGGGAAGAGTATATGGAAAAATATAAAAATAACCTTCTAGATAATGATATTTCACCCTCAATAAAAAAACTTTTATCACGTATCCCGATATTAATAAATAATTAGGAAATTCTATGAGTAAGTGCATTGTTCTCATGAACTTGTAATTACTCTTGTAACCTTGTAATCTTTTTACCGTTACGATGTCGTTCTGTAAGTCAACCTTTGACTCGTTTCATATGTGATTGTTATTCTCTAATAGTTTTTTTTCTTAGAAATATGTAATAATCTTAAAGCAAATTGATCCATTTATACTGTTAGGTTTTCCATGTAAATCTTTCAGTTAATATTATATACAGGGTAAGTCAATGATCTGACAAAGTAAATTTATATAAGTTCAAATTTGAATTTTGCCTTAAAATAGAAATATTTTTTTATTAAGAGTAATTATTCGTTAAAGTTAATAGTTTTTGCCTTATTTATGATTAAAATTAAAACGTGACATTTACAGCTGTCTTTTTAATTACCAATAGTTCAAGAGTGCCATGACGGAACAAAAATAATTTGGTATGGCATACACACATGGTGTTCCAAGTGATACTTATATGCAAAACTTGTTTTAATTTACATTATATCCAATATTTTTTTAGAAAGTCATATTAAGCCCCTCAAGAGCGACTTTCCTGTTGTTAAATATGTCCTATACCTATCTTTGATATTTTGGAATATATTTAAATTTATTTTAAAATCTTTATGTAATTATTTTGTTTGTATTGGGAAGGTTAAGTTTAGTAGTTTTTATCGATATTCGCCTTCAGTTTGCAATTTTATCTTTAATTTAATCTTTGACAATAATAAATTTTATTCTTCTCGACTCCTAACAGAGAATGGGTAACGTCGTAATAATATATATATATACAGGCTGTCCAGAAACTCTCCTGACAAACGAAGGCCGGAGATTCCTCAGATAATTTTAAGACAATTTAACCCAATTCACCCTAGTCCGAAAATGCTTCCTAAGGGAGCTAGAGCTCTTTGAAGATGGCGCCTTGTAATTAGTTTTCTTTTAATATCTCCCGAACGCTTCTATTTAGAAAAACAAAAACTGGTATGCTTATTTATCCTCCAGAGATGAATCGACTCCATTAATTGCGAATTTCTAGTACCGGTCATAGGCGTCCGTTTTGGGTAGGTAAACGGTTATTTTAACGCATAACTTGTTTGTCTTTAACTTTAAAGCATTTGTGACACTAGATTATTAAATTTTCAGGTATTCTAGTACTAAAAGTTACTCTTACTTTAAGTCGGTAGGATACACCGTTTTCTAGAAAAATCGATTTGAAAATTTTTCGTTTTTTCGTCATTTCATCTTTCGTCATTTCAACTTCGCGAACGGACAACAATTTGACGATTAAAAACGTAGGTTTTATTTCTGTTGGCAGTTCAGAGCGAACTAGTGCAAAAAATAATAAATTGAATTTTAATGACGAAAAAACGAAAAATTTTCAAATCGATTTTTCTAGAAAACGGTGTATCCTACCGACTTAAAGTAAGAGTACCTTTTAGTACTAGAATACCTGAAAATTTAATAATCTAGCGTCACAAATGCTTAAAAGTTAAAGACAAAAAAGTTATGCGTTAAAATAACCGTTTACCTACCCAAAACGGACGCCTATGACCTTAGGAAGCATTTTCGGACTAAGGTGAATTGGGTTAAATTGTCTTAAAATTATCTGAGGAATCTCCGGTCTTCGTTTGTCAGGAGAGTTTCTGGACACCCTGTATAAGTTATTATTATAAGCACACATTAAAAGAAAAAAATAAAACACAATAACCATCATAACAATGTATCATTTAAAAATTTATTTACTTAGTAGTAACACTTTTGAATTAGCAATTTCTTAGTTGTAACTTTGAGTTTATCGTATGACATTGTTTTAAAATTATTTGCGATTTCTTAAATAATTTAATGGACAGATATCTGGAATTTTTTTTGCTAAAGCTTAGTCTATGCCATAATGTTATGCTCCCTGAACAAATTTCTACAAGTCGATCTTGCAAATACTTTCAGCATAAGACGCAGTGTTCTCTTTTGAATTCTAAACACCCGAACCATATCTGTTGATGACTCCCATGCTATTATGCCATATTCCATTACTGAGTGAAAACAAGCAAAATAGAACATCCCCAATATTGCAGAATCCACTTTATCTCTCAACCCAGTCAGAGCAAAACATATGGGATATGAGTTTATTGCATACAATTTTTATGTGCCTTTTCCAATTGCATGTTGAATCCACTGTTATACCTAAACACTTAGAACAAAAATTCCAACACATGTTCTTCCATCATCTATGTTTCAATACAATGCATCCAAAAAGTCTGCGATAGTTGAAACTGTGCCAAATTCATTATCGTTAAACAGATTATACTGTTGCGTTTTCGGGTTCGCAATAAAACAACTCGTGCAAATGTTTTAAAACTGTCTGTATATTTACACACTTAAAACTAATCACAATATAAAAATATAAAATAAATGTTATTTAAAACTACTACGAATAAATTAACACACGTATTTATTTCTACACTACTATTTATGTTTGTAATATTTATGTAATAAAACTGCACCGCTTATATTTATTTTAACTGTTCAGTAAATACCGCGCGCGACTACTATCGAATGAATGAATTCCTTTTTCCCGGGGAACCGGCTGCTTTTATATCGCATACAAAGACTCTGGAATTTACGAGAAATCTTCGGCTTCATTCTCGATAGCTCGAGACTGTCTGTCGCCTACGCAGTGGATGTATAGATCATTTATGATTTATTTACGGTGCGTCGTGTCAATGTTTACTTCTCTGTGGGCTTGTTTCGTTACAATACTTATGCATAAATTGTACTAGTCTATTAGCTACCACCCATTCAACGATTGTCGCAAAAAAACTTAACAGAGATATCGGACGGTAATTCTCAAGCAGTTCCTTTGATCCCTTTTTAAACAATGGCTTGATCTTTGGTATTTTCAATGGCGGTGGCAAAAAACCCTCCACAAACGACTCATTGAATAATGTCATTAACGGTAACATAACCTCATGAATGGAATGCGTAAGTAGCCCGGCATTTATATTATGGCAACTCGTGAAACGTTTAAGGTGCACTCACACTGAGGCGAGGCGAAGCGAAGCCAAGAGATCATTTATTACGCCTGATAAAAATGCACGTAATCAAATGGGTGCCCGCACACTGAGGCGTCGCGTGCCGAAGCGAAGCTTACGTACATTTCTATAGGCGTAATAAATGCGTTTCTCTTCGCTTCGCTTCGCCTCGCCTCGCCTCAGTGTGCGTGCACCTTTACTTTTTATACTTATGATTACTTTACGTAGTTCGTTTCGATCAAGAATGTACGTTAATTGAATTCTGTGTTATTTGTATGTGTCATATGGTGAACTATGCCATTCGTTACTGTACAAAAATACTTATTAAAATGTTCCGACATCGCTTTATTTCATTTTACTTTTTTGTAATATATTTTGAAATAAATTATTATTATTATAAATTCATGAAAACAAGAAATGTTTTTTATCTCTTGAATGGTGTTTTGTTTATAGTTTCTTTGTTAATATATATTTTTCTTCGTCGAACGCAACTTTTCGAAGTCAAAATTATTTAATTTCCATTTTATTGTTTATCTACTGTCTGAGCCCTAGAATATTAAGTATAAATTTCTCTTTATCTCACGAATATAATTATAAAAGTTTTTAATTGTAACAAAACAATTATTTAGATTTCAATAAACGTATGTAGACTGGTTATTTTGACCTTGTCAGTTTCGTATTTTGAAATTATTAGTCCGTGTAATGAAGTGGCTAAACATCGAATGATGGGCAAAATCAAAACTGGAAAATTATGAGGAAGTTAATTTTCATCTGTGATCGCCTCTACCTGCCTGCCAATAACAGCTAATCATAAACCTAAGCAATTGATGCGTGCAATACCACATTATGTTCTGGGATATATTCTTGTATGTATGCATGCAGCTACGTAGATATATGTATGTATGTATGTACTATACATACACGTGTATCATGATGAAGTTCACTCTTGATATATTATCAGCGCAGCTCGAACAATTTTCTGCTGCAACGTACCATGCTCCGACTTATCAGTGTATGTACACCGGCGGAATTAAATTTCCGTACAGTTCTAGGAGATATAAGTGGTATGGGCGTGTTTTCGTATTATACCGCAGCGTAAACACGTCTATACCACCCTATATCTACTCGACCTGTATGTAAAAATATATATTGTCAGTTCTATATCTAGCGAATAAATTTAATTTCCTATGTCATTAACGATTTTAATGTAATTTCCCGAAGTATGTACATCGCTTTTTAATTATAAAATGCCACTATTTTTGCAGTATAGTACCTCATAATTCAACTCCCTTTTATATAGCTAGGGATGGCAAAAAATATAAATATATCGATATAATCATCATATGATATATCGAAAGCTATATATCGATACATGCGATATATCAGAACAAATACATCAATATATGAAAAAATTGAATATATGTACGTGTGTAGGTATATATATTTTTTTTATTTCCAAAATTCAAGTTTTCTTAATAGCTACCGAGAAAATACTCAAGAATAATGTAATAAAAAAAGTAATTTTTATTAACTATAACTTACAAGTAGGTAAAATATCCAGTTCTACAAAATTGAATTTTTTTATGAAAAATAAAATGTATTTTTTTTTACAAATCATAACTGTCTCCATAGCCACAGGACAATAAGTAAGCTGTTTGCCTGCATTTGTGGGTACATCAGTTCCATAAATGCAAGCTATCAGGCAAGGAGCTCAGAAATAATAATTTGGAAAGTCTACTTCCCTTGAGACGGTTACGACTTTTTGTAGCGGTTGCTCCAGCTTTTGAAAATAACCTCTCACTGGGGACCGACGTTGCCACAACACCAAAATATTTTGCCGCTAATTTAAATAAGTTGGGATATACCACTTTCATTTCATTCCAGGTATCCAACAGATCATCATTTAGGTTTCTAACTGGCACGCTTAAATATTGATTAAGTTCACTATCCTTATTTGATCTGCCTTGTCCACTTTTTTTAGTGTTAGCTAATCTTTTATGATGGGCCCATAAATCAAATTCAGGACCTTCAGCAGACGAATCAGAAGATTCGGATGAAGAAGAGGTTTTTTGCAAACTCGTGATCTCACTTTTTATGTGTCTCATCACAGTACCTAGGGCTTGAGGATCTCTGAAGTGTATTTGTTTGAATCGAGGATCTAATATTGTGAAAACTGGTGGTATATAAGATTTTTCGATAGCGCCAAACCTCTTTTCAATTTCTTTTAATAAGGTTGTTTTCAATTCTTTACATATTTCATACCGGGTAATTTTCACCACTTATCTCTACTTTCATCCTTTCTAATGGCTTTAGATATTTGCATACTTCGCGTAAATGCTCAACTTCGGCTGCAGTAATCATATTTGGAGCATTAACATCGGAAAGTAAAATATTGCTGACCATTGGTGACATTTGTAAAAATCTCTCTAACATGTATAATATTTGGAGTTCCAACGAGTTTTGACATCCAAAATCAGTTTTTTTATGTTTCCTTCTAGCGTTTCTGCATCGATTTGTGCTTTTCTTAACTGATCACTAGCCTTAACACTTCTTTTGAACCATACTACTATGGATCGCACCTTGTCAATAATATTATTCAAACCCACGGTGTTTGTTAGCGAATTGTCACATACCAAATTGAGAGTATGTGCGAAGCATGGGATGTGTCGGTTTTTCCCAAATTTGTCATGTATAGCTTTGACCATATTGGCGGCATTGTCCGTCACTACAGCAACAACATTATTAGGATCAATTCCCCAAATTTCGAGAGCTTTGCCCAATTCTAAAGCAATATAGTCCGCTGTGTGAGACTCTGTTAATTCAATAATACCTATTGTCGCTGATGTTAACTTCATATCATGTACAAAGTGGATAGTGAGGCCCATAAAACTTTTGGTCTGCATATCGGCAGTCCATATGTCCGTTGTAAGTGTTAAATGCTTTGATTGTTTTAACATATTTTTAAACGCGGCTGAAACCACCTCGTACTTTCGATCAATATTATTTTTGATGGTGTTTCTGGTTGGTACTTTGTATAAAGGTGCCACTTCTTTCATCAAAGACAGAAAACCCTTACCTTCTACAATATTAAATGGCAAATTATCCTGAACAACAAATTGTACTAATGCTTCCGTTAGTTTCACATTCTTAGAGCCACCATCTAAAAATAGAAATAAACGGTGAAATTCATGCCGATTATTAAAAATGTCAGCTTTACCTTTGAAGGATGAAATTGTTTTGAAGGCAGACACAATTGTAGCTTGCTTGAATAACGAGCTTGTTATTTCTCTACTTGTGCTTGGTTCAGCCTCATATTCAGAAACTGTCATTGTTGAAGTTGATGAATGATCATCACTTTCTTGTGAAACAATAAGATTTTCCTATAAATATTTAATAATAATTTATTAAAAATTAGGGGTATATTGGTCTTACCTCATCTTGAGGCAGTGAACTACTAGTTCCAGCCGTTTCTACATCCATTCGGCTTTCGGGTTGGAATGGACCTTTTCTCTTTTTTGGTTCATCAGCCTTCTTTTCCTCCTCAGTTAAATGTTGTAGAACGGAGGTTTTTGTTTGAAATGTGTTTTTAAATTTGTTGTATTGCCCGAAGTTTTCAGTACCTTAGCACACAGACTGCATTTAGCAGTATTTGGAGCATTTTTTTAAAAATGCTTCCAAATGTTACTTCTCGGAGGAGCCATATTTTCAAGACTAATAATCGGTCACTTAGTATTTAATAAATAAAGTTGATTTCAATTTCCACTTCATTAAACTTTTGAACAATCGCACTATACTCTTTCACAGTGAACACTTTTGTAGCTCTTTGGAGACTGCGGAAAAAGTCGAGCCTTATTTATAAACTTTGTAATTTGTATGGTAATTCTCCGAGAAAAATGTTCGGGGAAGAACTTGATTTTGTTGCAATAGTTCAAAGGAATCCCGATTATAGCCGATAATTCTGATACCTATCGTATGAAATGTAGGTAACTAAGTTACTTTCGCTCCTCGACGCTAGAGGGTACTACTATTAAGTAACTTAACAAATGTTGGTTTTAAAACAAACTAAATTGAAGTTTCATTGAGTTTCACACTTTCTTAATTTTTCGATATATTTCAACAAAAACATCGATATATTTTGCGATATATCGAAACTATTATATCGATAGTTATTTATCGATATATTTGAAAAAACATCGATATATTAAATATATCGATATATCGTTGCCATCCCTATATATAGCTAATAACGTTTTTAAATGATATGTGTGGTTGTTACGATTTTTAATTATCTATTTAACAGCAAACAGTTTGTTGAATAATACACTTTTTATATACAGGTGTCCAGAAACTCTCCTGACAAACGAAGACAGGAGATTCCAAAAACGAAAAATTTTCAAATCGATTTTTCTAGAAAACGGTGTATCCTACCGACTTAAAGTAAGAGTACCTTTTAGTACTAGAATACCTGAAAATTTAATAATCTAGTGTCACAAATGCTTAAAAGTTAAAGACAAAAAAGTTATGCGTTAAAATAACCGTCTACCTACCCAAAACGGACGCCTATGACCTTAGAAAGCATTTTCGGACTAGGGTAAATTGGGTTAAATTGTTTTAAAATGATCTGAGGAATCTCCGGTCTTCGTTTGTCAGGAGAGTTTCTGGACACCCTGTATATAAAAAAAATTGTAAAGTTAACCACTTCATTTCTTAATAAATTGCGTCCCATTTTGTTTTAAACATTGTTCCGCGCAACCCCATATGTCACATTAACTAACATATCGGCAGCGATCATAAGAAAGCCTCAATAATTTTGTTACTCAATGCATCTTCATTTTCTGAGGATGTCGCATATACAATATATATCCCTAAAGAAAAGGATCCATGATTTCCGATCCAAGACATGACTTCTAATATGTGAACGTTGTTGTTGTTTATAATGGCAATAACAGGAGTAGCACCATCCAGTTGAAAAATTACTCTCTGAAATTCATAAAGTGACAAATATTTGCCATCAATAAATACAGAACCGACCAGTTTATTATGTTTAATTCGGCACCGTACATTAACAGAAAATCTCTACTGAAAATTGCGTTATCCTGTTAGGTATGGATTTTCCACGGCCCAATATCTGATTGTTCCCATTAAACATACCATTATTTGAAAAAGTTGGCTCATTAGACTATAAAATTCTTTGGTAAAAGTGAGTATCTTCTTGGACTTTTTCTAAATAAATATTGCAGAAATTTCTTCGGTGTTTACAATCATTGGCCTCTATTCCATGCAGTTTTTTGTGAAACATATGGTTTCAACTTGTGTTTCTTTAAAACTCGGAGGATTTGGATGCTTCTACTTTTCTGGCAATTTCTCTGGTTGAAATCCAATGGTTTTCCTCAACACTCAATGAGCAAGTTAAGTTCTACATTCTCTTCCTAGTTTGATGTTGAGCTCGTTTGGGCTTGTTCGGTTTGGCTGATTCCTATTTCGATATAGTTGCTAATACAGCCTTTCTGCTTGATAATTATTTTCACCACACTCAAAATAAACGCGAAGCATGTTAAAATATTCTTTTTCTACTCCCATACTTTAATTGTATTATTAGATATGCCGAACCTGTACTTTAGTGATGACCATTACGATACAGATTTTCATTATGATAGAAGTTTAGATCCAATAGGAATACAGATTTTTCATTACGGTACAGGTTTATATCCAATAGGAATGCGACATTCCAATATTCAATATGGCGACTGCATATCTGACAGATATACATATTAAATAAATGTGATAGTTCTCTGTAATTTACAAGTAAGTACTGAAAATTTGTGCTTTTTGCAAAATATAAACGGTAAAAATGAGGGATAATGACAGTGAAATGTAAAATTTGAGTCCACCAGAAATTATGGAACAAGCCTTAGTAACTACCAACAATTTATTACCAGCTAAATTCGCAAAGGTGCATGGAAAATTTTAACCTCAATTCAAAAAATAATATTTTATTATGGGGTCGTAGAAAAAGTAGTGTATGCAACTCGCATTTAATGGCTATTAAGACACTCGTATTTATTAAAATACTCGGCTTCGCCTCGTATTGTAATTTTCTTACTCGTGTCTTAATAGCTATCATTAAATGCTCATTGCATAATATAATATTATTATTCATTTTGCAAACTTCTGCACATAAATTATAATGTCAATTTGACAGATCATATGCGCATAATTTTTTGTTTCCCAGGAAAACTGGATGTCATTAATTGTTTCAGCACTAATGTGATTTCCTCAAAATCTTGCGCTTACGTTTGTAAGCATAGAGAGGTCTCATTGTGATAACAAGAGTTTGTGTTAATGGCTTATGCATTGGTGCCTAACACATCTAAATAATTCTATTTTTGTCGTAAATTTTGTGATGTAAGGGGTATACTTGTGACATTTTGTCGTGTAACGTCTTGGAAAAAAACTTTATGAAAATCACTTAAAAGACTATGTAGTCTATTTTGAAAAAAAAAATAGCTGTTGGGGCTTAAAACTCGATAGGGCTAGAAACCATATTATTAGCGCATTAACTTTTATTATTTTTGTGGGACAGTCTGTATATAGAGTGTTAGACTTTACGCATTTATTTAATTGATAGTAATATACTCTCATTTAAATGTTGTGGTAATAATTTACCACACTCAAAAGTGATGTACTTAGTTTGACGGGTTTAAGTGCAGAAACACTTTGAAAATGACACACGAGCTAAAGCACAATAGCCCCATAAATCCTTTCAATTTATTAACATTAAGTTTAACAGTGAATGTACATTAAAGTTCCATAGTATGTTGGTATCAAGAAAGATGTAACATGTTACAAACTCAGATCAATTTTAATCAAATTACCCGTGTAGAAACAAATGAAATTGCAATATATCATACTCTATCAATAATATATAGTAGTTTTGATATTAGAACCTCTTGGACTATTTATTTAAATTAATTAAAATGTGCTATTTAATGGGAAATGAAAGCCCATCAACGTGTCTATGTCATCAATTTAACCTTTATGTGATTATAATGAAATTTAGAATTACGACATTAAGAAATAAGACAAATGCCTGACAAAATATGTACTTGTGTTAAATAAGATAATCCATTAAAAAACCCATTAGTAGGGATAAAATAATATACTCAAATATATCCAGTTATGTAATGAGAGGTAACGTTAATTTTATATTGAGTACATTTGTCTTTTCTGATTGCTGGAAAATTACTAGATTAACCCTTTTATACAGAAGTTATAAAAATAAATAGATAAGCACAAAAATCTTGACATATCAAGAATACAAAAAGAAAATTGCTGATAAAACAAAGTTTTGCATAAATAGAGTTATTTCTTCCTTTTATGTTGTCTGTTGCCTTTTCTAATGAAAAAGCAGCAAAAATCTCCCATCATGAAGGGATCCCACCTACCTTGATATCGCTTCTCCATTTCTGCAATCTCTTGATAAAACCATTCCCCCTGTTCATCACTCGTTTTTCCTAAATTAGCAGGAAACTAATTCAAATGCGAATGCAAAAAATGAACTTTGAGCACCCTAAATTTTTATAGCTTTTTTAGCAAATTAACCACGATATCTTGGTAGTTTTCACTCTTTTGATTTCCCGGAAAATATTTGCAAACATTTTTAAAAGTCCATGCTGCCATCTCTAAATCATTCATTATACGTTCAAAACTTTCATCTTTGAACAGTTTTATTGTGGACCAAATAATATTCCTTCTCGAACTTTCGGATCAGACAGCTTTAGAAACTTATCTCTTAAGTATTTAAAACAGTTGCCTCCTTTTTCTAGTGATTTGACAAACTGTTTAGTCAATCCTAATTTAATGTGTAGAGGTGGTAGAATCACCAAAGTAGAATCCACTAACGACTCAAATTTTATATTAAATTCTCCAGGAACAATACTGGTCCGTGGCTGCCATTCTTTTATTTGATGCTGAACTGCAAGGCTATCCCACAGGCACAAAAAACAACAATATTTGGTAAACCTTCTTGCAGTTCAAGTAATAAGGAACTAACCTTAAGGTCACCACAGATTTGCCAAAGATGATGAATATTGAATGAGATTTTTTATAGTTGACATACTGTCATACGTTTCTTTTGTGTTTGTAGAATGAGCCATTGGAATTGATGGTTTCCAATTACCATTATAAAGTAAAACGGCTTTGAGACTTGTTTTTGTAGGCAAAATACTTTTCAACAGCCGCCACAAGTTCATCATCGTCCATAAATTTTGTTCCCCTTAGAGTTCTTTTGAGATTAGGAAACAAAAACCTGTGAACTGGTGCATTATCGTGAAACAACAGAACACTTTGCGTCAGTTTTCCGCGCTTTTTCGCTTTAATACAATCTCTTAGGGGATGTATTAATCTTGCGTAATACTCTCCTGTTATCGTACTACCCTTACGTAGATAATCAATCATTAGTATTCCATGACAATCCCAAAAAATCGTTGTTTCTTGCAGAAGGGGTGACTTTAAACTTCTTGGGAGGGCTACAACCCTTGACATGCTACTGATTCCTGTTTTGATTCAGGGTCAAAATAATGGACCCAGGTTTCATCTGCGGTGACAAGTCGATTGATAATTAAACCTTGTTCGTCTCCACAAACCGCCAAAAATTGTTGACGTCACTTTACGCACACGCATTTGGAATGGCGAAAGCATTAGTGGAACCCATCTGACACTAACTTTTGTCATTCCAAAGTAGTCGTGTAGAATTCTGAAAACCGTGCGCTCCCTGAAACTCCTAATGAAGCTGCTAATTCCACTTCTTTAATCTTGCATCCTCCAGTACCAAACACTTGGTTTTTTCAATAACAGTGATTCCAGTGATTCTCGGCCAATTTTGACCATTCGCAAATAGTGGACATTGAAGGACAATCATCCCCGTATATAGCCAATATTACTTCCCGAATAATTTTTGGAGATTTTCCTTGTTTTGTCAAGAATTTTAGAACTGCTCGATATTCAAGTTTGTGCATTTTTATACGTGACAATAAAAACTGACAGATATTAAAACTAATACTGCTGCAATTGTTTTGTAAACTGTTAAAGTCGTTACCAAGGAAGGCATGTATGATAATAAAACACTATAATGAAAAATTATAATAAAATTGAAAAATGTCTAGTCCGGAAAGACAAAAACGACAAATTTTGCATTTTGCATAGCGTCAAATTCTAAGGCAAACAAATCTTTTATCTCCCTTTCAAACATATACAGGTGTCCCAGAAATAAAAAGACGGAGTAGCAGGTATGTAAAGTCCGAACAAAACAGGCTCAAATATACCGCAATAACGAAGAAATTAAAAATTTATTTTTCTATGTTGTTTTTTAGATAAAAAATTACATTACGGACCTGCCACAGAAAGTATGTTTATAAATACACGTAAGAATGTTCATTTGTAAATAGAAACGAACACGCATTCATAGAAAAATACGCTTTTATTTATACAAAACGGGAAAGAAACGTTAAATCGTACTCATTCATATAAAACATATTTTTTGTCAGATGGGCGACCCGCTTTACTGCAGACAATAAAAGATTGTTTTTATTTTTAAAATAGGAAGGTTGTTGCTCTTTATTGTGTTTGTAGTCGGAAACAGCTGATTATTATTATTTTAGAATATTCAATAAATCGTAGTTTTTCTAGATTACAGTAAATATCAAGAATGTAATTATTTTTTTCTAGCAGGTGTAAAATTACAGTAATTAATGGTTTGATATTTATTATTATTATATTTTCCTCCTCCTTTTCTTTTTAACACAAGTAATATGGTAGTCCTGAAAAGGACCAATTGTGAAAGTGAAACAGGTGGATATTTAGTCCAGAGTCGGCGTAAGGCCAATTGAATTCTTTATTATTTTTTTTCTGCCGTCTGCGCACGAATAAAGACTTGATATTTTGAGGGTACGTTTTTACTCAATCTAGCTTCCGATTTCTACTACTCCGTCTTTTTATTTCTGGGACACCTGTATACACAATAGAACACATCATCTCATTATTCATTAAAGTCCAGTCCTGGAATGTAAACCTGACATCGGATTACTCATTTGAATATGTATCTTTCGTTTATTAAAATGTTTTCTTTATATACATATACATACATAGTAAGTATATTATTCATTGTAAATAAGGTTTGTAATGTATTTATTTGTACATATAGACATTGCTGATTTCCCTAGTTGCGTTGACTGGTGGTAATATAAGGTGCTCATTATTATTCGCGACACTCTCTTCTGGAATATCTCTTGAAACACGTCTTCTACTACACGTGGATTTATTGGAATTTTTGTATTTGATTTCGACTACATACTATAAAATTTATGAAAGGAGTCACCCTGTTATGCCATTATATTTGCCGTCACATTCATGTACATGTATATATATATACTATATAAACGCAGCAAATATAGGAATAGGTAAATGATAAAACGCAGTGTTACCACAGATGTTTGAGCAATAATATTTAATATATTTATTTATATACAGTATGCACAATGTATAGATTTACAAAGCGCCTCACGTGTATATAAAGTTTTGGACGATCAATTTTTTTATACTTTGGATAGCCATAGCCATATAATAATAATGATAATAATAATAATAATAATAAAGTGTATTTCATACTAACATTACAGGTTGGCTGGAAAACGTCATAACAGAAAAAAAATGAGGTGTGGCCACCACACGACTTTCTTATACGTATGAGCGTTTCAAACTCTACAATTTTAAGAATTTTTTTAATACAAAACTTATTCAAAATCCTATTCTAAGTACTTTCATTTTCTTAATAAATCGCTATAGAATGCATACTTCGCAAGATATCAAAAAAGTGCTCCTCGCTAAGAGTAAAAGTGCTACTTCCGGTCCGAATTTTGAAATTTCATATATGTACCTGCCTAGAAAGCATGACTTGCGAGATATTCGCAAAAAACTGATTTTCGTTAAGAGTAAAAGACCTACTTCCGGTAGGAATTTCGAAAAACTTTATTAATACAGTTTTTCTCAAATTTAATTTTGAGTACATTTGAATTCTTTATAAATTTGTTTAAACTTAGTAATTGACGAAATATTTGCAAAATTCGATTTTTCACTGAAGTAAACTACTACTTCCGGTCTGCCGATTTTGCTCAAAATCTAATCAGTTCTCAAGAGGGAGATTATATTCGTAAATACAAAATTTGGAATTGATATCTACAGCGGTTTGACCGCTATCGTGGTCACACACACAAAGACACACACACACACACACAGAGAGAGAGAGAGAGAGACACAGACTTTTTTTAAAAACCACTTTTTTGGTATCAGGGGACCTCAAAACGTGGACATCTGCAAAAATCTCGAGGTCGAAAATTTTCATCATCACAATACTTCCTTATACTACGTATAAGAAAGTAATACAAGATACTTATTCAAAGAACTACATCTAACACATAAGCTAAAGCAAAACTTAAAATTTATAATGACCAGAAATAACGCACCAAAGCTGATTTAATCCCTATGCTCCAAAAATTCATTTATAGAATAAGGCTCAATGCTGCATAGATAGGAAAACACTTTCTTTTAAACTCCTTGATATTGCCCCGAGTTTTCATATCATTTGGCATTAGTCCTGAATAAATTTCGGCAAGTGTCTAAGTAGCGCTTTCCAAACAGAATCCTTAGAATTCTTTTTTGAATTGTAAAAATCTTAGTCATATCCGATGAAAAACCCCACGAAATAATTCCAAACCGAATTCTTGAGTAAAAAGAGCTGAAATACTCCGGTAACAGGGTATTTTCATCCAGTATGTGAGCTAGTATGCGCATAGCGTAACATACCCTCATAAGTACCTCAGAAATTTTGTCAATGTGGATACTCCGTTATTAGTGTTCATCCACCAGATTCCCAAGAACTTTGTGCAAGGAGACAGCTCAATATTCAAACTATTCAAAACAATGTCTGGTGAGACTGGCATACCATTTGAACATCTACACATTATGCATGCAGTTTTCTCTTCATTCAAAATGAGCTTATTTGCTGCAAACCAATCTTCCAACCTATTGTAATATTTTAAACTCTTCTAGTGGACCTCATGCAAGTCCTTACCATTAATAATTAAGTTGGTGTCATCCGCATAAGTAATGATGCTGTTATTAGAATAAGATACAATAGATCTAATATCATTCATAAAAATTATAAAGAGTGGCCCAAGAAAACTACCCTGTGGGACACCCATAGTCACAGTAGTTTCATCCTATTGCTTAATAACTCCGTCAATTCAACACTTCACTATTTGCTTACGATTAGTTAAGTAAGTCTCTAGCCAGTTATTTGCTGCTCAGCGTATACCGTAAGAATTCAGCTTCTCCAGTAATATTGAATGATCAATGCAGTCAAACGCCCTTGACAAGTCCAAAAACAGACCATATGTTCATCCAAAATTAGAGTACGCGTGAATAATATGGCACCCCTGCTACGTGTACCAGCAACTAGCTTTGGAGAGAGTGCTGAGGAGATTTAGTTGCCAGAGCACGAACGAATATTATGGTTACAGCACCAGTAACTCATATGACCAATAATGCAAATATTTTGTATTCTGAGTCCTTCCACATTTAATTCTTTGCCTGCTGTCATGGCTTTGCCTTATTCCTTTCCTATAAAATTATTAGTAATTTTTCCACTCACTACTTATCTAAGTTGAGTCAGGGTGCTTGATGGTTACAATACTATGTAATATATTTTGATATATATGTTGCCTAAATATTCAGTTCTTACTCCTTTATGTACATAATACTATGTTTTGTTGTTTGATATACGCTGATATTTTTGTTTGCAATGCAATGTAAATCGATTATGTCTGTTGGAAAATAGAGTTTATTATTTTTGTTATGTATATGTATTTAAAAGGAAAATCCATAATTTATTTAAAAGCATATATAAAAGTAATGTACAAAGTAAAGGATACAGTAAAATTATAAGCCATTAATGATTTTTGAAGTGTAAACTTCTTTGGGCGCGTTGCGTTGATTGTGGGCACTGAACAAGACTGAGCCGTCACGCTCGGCTATGTAACGCTCGTTCTGGTAAAGTCGGCTCGAGTCGACAAAGGGAACGAGAGAAATATATCATATAGAGGTATTTAATTTCAATTAAATTGAAATTTAAATGAATAAATAAATTCATGTTCCTGAGCAGATTCGATCCCGAGCCGCACGGGTGAGAAGCCGACACGTTAGCATCAGACCAGCGCGGGACTCGTAACCGAGTATTCATATTGTCTATATATATATATATATATATATATATTATTTTTGTTTATTTCGTGGGTAATTTCGGCAGGTAAAATGAAAATGCTCCTGTAGACTAGGATGTAAATTCTTTTATTTTACGTTTCGACCTTTTATTTTCGGTCTTCCTCAGAAATTTTATTTAATTCTGTAAACAAGTCAATTTTTGGTAAAAGATAGTACAATTACATCGATTTTTCTAAAACTCAGCATATTATTTAGTGAAATGGTCAAATTATTTTTTTAAGTTGAATTCCATATCTAACATTGATCACAATTACATTAATTAAAATATTAAGAACATTATAAAAACACAAAAACTGTATATAATTACTACGTTAACACATTATGTTCAAAATAATAAAAGAATTTTAAAAATGTTAAACTAAATCATTTTTACCAAACTTTCCTTTTCAATAAAAGGGAGGGTCTATTGTTACAGTGACTTAATATAATTCTAATAAAATTTTAAAAAACATAGCAAGACACCTACCTCTTAAGTACATGGATTTTTTCTTTGTTGTCAGTTTCCATATTACACTTAAATAAAATTCTCATCACAAACACCACATCTGCCACATTTCTTATTTTTTTATTTAAATTTAAATTAATTAGAAATAAAAATAAAAATGAGTTACACAAACCTTTCACATTTTAAATTTAAATAAAAAAATAAGAAATGTGGCAGATGTGGTGTTTGTGATGAGAATTTTATTTAAGTGTAATATGGAAACTGACAACAAAGAAAAAATCCATGTACTTAAGAGGTAGGTGTCTTGCTATGTTTTTTAAAATTTTATTAGAATTATATTAAGTCACTGTAACAATAGACCCTCCCTTTTATTGAAAAGGAAAGTTTGGTAAAAATGATTTAGTTTAACATTTTTAAAATTCTTTTATTATTTTGAACATAATGTGTTAACGTAGTAATTATATACAGTTTTTGTGTTTTTATAATGTTCTTAATATTTTAATTAATGTAATTGTGATCAATGTTAGATATGGAATTCAACTTAAAAAAATAATTTGACCATTTCACTAAATAATATGCTGAGTTTTAGAAAAATCGATGTAATTGTACTATCTTTTACCAAAAATTGACTTGTTTACAGAATTAAATAAAATTTCTGAGGAAGACCGAAAATAAAAGGTCGAAACGTAAAATAAAAGAATTTACATCCTAGTCTACAGGAGCATTTTCATTTTACCTGCCGAAATTACCCACGAAATAAACAAAAATAATAAATAATCATCAGGCAACGAAAAAAATCCACAGAAAATATATATATATATATATATATATATATGCGTCCGAACCGACCCAGAATCGTATCGGAAAATCTCTCCGTCGAGGAACCCTTTAAAGTTGCCCATACACCCACGCGATTATATATCGCGGCCGTTGCTATGGCTATGTATTTCGCGGACTGTGTTGCGTTCGCTAATTGGTAACTTCGCGGACGGTTAACGAAAAAATGTGTTGTGTGTGTATGAGACATTATCTCTATAATAATATAATATAATATTTCGCGCTCAGGTAAGTTTTAGCATGTGTTTTAAAATGATATGGATGACTCGGAAACTGATCAGTATATTCCGGGTGTTAAATAACGTCCACACGCATTTACTATTATTTGTATACCAATGCAAAACAGAAACGTTAGGAATAGAGCATTGCTTTAATTGCTAATTATATACGAATTTATGAGCATTTAATTCTTTTCTGTTACACAGGATGGATGAAGAAAATCAAATCGATGACAAATTAAAACGAAAAAGGGAATTGTCTAATGCGCGCGTGAAGAAATATCGTCAAAAGAAGCACACTAAATCTCAGCAACTGAATTCGTCGATGCAGGATGACCCTAATGTAATATAGAACGAAAAAAAAAAAGTTGGATTTCGTATTATTAACCTCGCCTTGATAAAGTTTTCACTTCTGCCGTGTGGTTTTAAGCACACCCATTTTCTTGTTTTATTGATTTTCTTAATTTCACCAACTTTCTTCATGATTTTTTTAGTGTTTTGTTTTTCCTCTGACCTTTGCTCGAACTATTTCTTTACACTTGCTTGAACTTTGATTGTCACCCCTTGCAAATCTTCGTACAAAATCTAGTCCCTTTTGTATTCGATAATCATCCAGGTTTGAAAAGAAAAACTTCTTGCCATAATCTTGTCGGGCATAGTGACGCAGTTTGCTCGATTGTTTTATCTTCCACTTGATCTGGTTTACTGTCTAGAGTGATAAATCTTTTTCACGATCAGATTTATCAGATTAATCATATCGGATGCGTTTTTCCCACTTTGGAATTGTCCAATTCGCCCTTTTCTTTTATTGGACTGTCATGTACGATATTATCACAATGTTGATGAGTACTAAACATGCTTTATAAGTGAAGGGATTAATTTTTTTTCAGGGTGTGTTCAATGGCATAAAAAGTATCTTGAGTCTTCTAGTATAGTATAAACATTTTTCGTGTTGATTGTCTTTTTGTTTTGTGAATTTTATTTTATTACTTGATTCTGTTTGAATATAAATTTAGAATGTCCCGGCTTAGATGGATCATATTGCATCGTACTAGCTGATTTAAGGTTTTTTCATTGGTTGGTGGCGATGTTGGTTATTGTCCTCAAAACCGATGCTTACATCTCCAAGGTTATCCCACCTTATTCCTTGGTTATAATGTACTGATGACGACCAATAAGTCAGAAACACGTGTCCACTGTTGCTTCTACAGTGAAATTTACCCAGTATTTTTATATGCGGATTATAGAAAATACAGGTAAAAAATTTCATGGGTAATTCCGCAGAAAACACCATTAAAGACACGTATGCAGACTCATTGGTCGTCATAAGTTCAGTGTAGTCAAGGAACGAGGCGGAATAACTTTGCAGTCTCTGATTGTTGTTTTCAACTTCATCATTGATATATGCATATTTCTTTATTAGAATATAATTCATGACAGTCAACAAATCTCATAACCTACGTCGTATTTTGGCTATTGAGAGAATGGAGTAATTGAGATTTCTCACTTTCTATTTTACTTCTGTGAATTCGATCATATCTATAGTATAGTTAGTCAATATCAGCTGAACAATTCAACTGAAATTAACGTTTTTTTGGAGTAAATATATGCACATACGAAAGCATGTTATTTGCATAGTAACGATCGTTTTAAACGAATTTGTTCGAATTGCAATGGCAAACGTAATGGGACTGTATTATGCGTTGTTGAGTACAGGAATGTGATAGAAAGAATTCGTGGAAGATGAGCACCCGGGATATTTCCCAAACGGCGAAATGATTTCATAGATGTCTGAGTAAACGTAAGAAAAACTGAAGAAATTTCCGTTATTATTCAGGAGGAAATTGTATTAATAATATGAAAATAAGATATATCTCGATAACCTTGAATAAATATTATGATGGGTAGATGTTTATTATTAATATTACTTAATCAACGTATGTAGGAAATCTTTAATTTCATATAAGTCTAATATGCATTTACACTGGCGAGCAAAAAATTCCAGCCACTTCTTAAAATACCCGAAAAATGTGTTTTAGTTTCTTAATATTCAATTGTTTTCGCCGTTTATTGTTAGTCACTTGATTGCGCTTGCTAATAATCTTAAATTTTTATGTATTTTTTTACGAATGGTAATTGTATAAGCTTCGGGTTCGTCAACACGAAGAAGCTGGCTTCCCCCTTCTTGCCCTCAATTACTATGTTTACAAGCTAAAATATGTAATCGTCGTTGCATATATAGTGTGAATGACGTTGAACGGCTGGCTTTTCATCGAAAGTATTTTAGTTACATGTGTTCTATTGCGTAAATACGCGATATTCATATTAGTCGATAGATACTGTTGAAAGGTGGATAAAAGATTTGCATAGAATGAAACATATGTCGTTGGATACACATAAAGCACGTATTACTGGCTCTGCAAATGCTTATGTACGGTAAAAAGCATTTAATTCGGATCTACTGAAAGTCTGTTCCATGGAATATAGTGAGTCATCCCGTGTTTACTAATTTTTTTACAAAATTATGTTCAATATAATGACTTGCGTGCGCCCCCGAGAAATCCACCTTGAGAAAATATTATTTGTCTCCGATGTACGATGAAATTAAGATTTTAGTTCTCAATGACATAAACGACAAACATATTTGGGGATGACGAGATGGACTATTGATGCGGAATCAATATTACATAACGTATCTGAAATTGCTATGGGGTCAAAGTATTATAAAAATATAGAAAAAAGTGTTATAACTTGTTTTTGGCGTCATGTAACCCTGACTTCCGATCTCTAGTAATTATTTAAGAATTATTAGAAATAAACTATATAGGTAGTATTTTTCTTGTAATTGTATTGTGTATTCTGTTAATATAAATAATAATTAACAATAATAATAACAATACTAACGATATTGATAATTATAGAGCAATATTATTATTTCTATAGGTATTTGATGCTATAGCATCGTATTTTTTATGTTTTTTACTGACGTGTATATATATATAGCACAATACTCATTCTTTCGTATCTGTTTGTAATATATGGCTAGTGCTTTGTCGCTAAATCGCTAAATACGTCCAAAAAGAATTATCCTTTCACGCCGGCATTTCAAAGAAACAATTAATCAGGGAGCATGAAGGCCGTAAGCTTCGTGGACGATAAAAAATATATAAAAAATTCGACTCCCAAGCAAATTACCAGTGTAAAACTCGAGAGTATTACAGTTTTTTTTCATTATTTAGCTATGTTGTATAGTTAAGTTCCAAAATGATGTGTATATAGATTAATTTTACGAAAAGAAACATAAGAAAATTTTGTAGAATTTAAATATTATTGAATTTTTTTTAGATATATATTTGAAAAAAGCCGAAAATAATTGGTTAAGTTAAGAAAATGTATACGAAATCAATTTTTAGCATAAAAACAGAATTGAATATAACTTAAAAACTATTAAATAGATGAGAAGTAGATAACAATTACAATAATAGATATTTTAGGTTTGAATTGCTGCTAGAAGCTATATTTGATTACATGACTGGAAACTAAATATTTTAATCATTTGTTTAAAGGATATGAAAAGAGGAAGATTTTTCAAAAAGTTTTTTCGATAAAAAATTCTGTTAGCTACTATCAACTTCGGAGGAGAGTTAAACTCGTTTGTCGCGACTACTTCGGTAATCGGTCAGTTTATAAGCGCTTGCGCCGTCTGAAAATGACTAATTCATAACTTGAATATAAATGAAGTTGTCACAGTTTAAGTATAATAATTTGAGTGAGAAATAAATAAAACTAACTTATAACTGTCTTTGTTTAGCACCTTCTATCTGACACAATTTTTCAATTATGTATATGACTGCGACAGAAGATCAAATAAGTGGTGGAAAAAAGTTTTGTCAAACTCCTCATGATAGCTACAAGAAATGCTCATATTTTTTATGATGCACAAAAACCTCATTTCACCATTCCTAGTTACAATGGCAAAAGATTTGATTGCGGTGAGAAGAACTGTTGCAAATGTAAAAAGAAAATCAGCAGTATCTTTAGGGCGACCTAGAAAAAAACGAATAGTTCAAGATGTGGGCGATTATTTAACACTAACATACAACATTGAGTCATCCAGCAAGCATATATAATTTACTATTTTTGGTTTTAAGCATAATGTTTCACATATAAATTAAAAAGTAACGGTCCTAATATTGTTACGTGTGGTACACCATATTTTGTACTCTTCACATCCCATTATCCCATTAAACTTCACTCTTTGGTGTCTATAAATCATGTATGAGAGGCATCATTTCACAACGATACCATTGAAGCAAATGACTTCCAATTTCTTTAATAGTAATTCTCTGTCGATGATCTCAAAAGCTCTTCGGAGATCCAAAAAAACACAGCCAACATTACTTTAACATTGTATATATCCCTCAACCAATTGTCATAAATGTTGTGCAAGACTCTTTCATAGGAGTGTGATTTTTTAAAACGTGGTTGTGTCACAATAATTATCAATTTGTCTTTTTACGCACATATCAATCAATGATTAGCTAACCCAGTATTTTAATTAGCGATGGAAAAACCGACTCTAAATATGCTATTGGTTGTCATTAAGAAAAAATTGCTGGCATAACTTTTTTAAGATCACCAAAAAGACAAACGTATAGCATCTACAGAAAACGTCTTTAAAATCCCAGTTAACGTATTTTTGCATTTTCCCCAAATACTATCCGTTGATATGCGAATTTCTGACCTTTTTAGACGCACTGTATAAATGCTTCTTTTTGATGTTCTAAACGTACCACAGCTAACTCTCTATATATCTAGGATGAAACAAATTAAGTATAATTGCATTTCTAACTTTAACAATAAACTAACTGCTCGATTTAGTTTTATCTAATATAAATGGTAATGTTATTATTACATCTGATGAATTTCAGCTTCTGCCACTTGATAGGTGTTACCCTCGTTTATTTAGTTTACTTGTGATTTTATCTAGTGCTAATAATAGATGCTCGTTCTTTCCGTCAAATAATAATATTGGATACAACTTCCGCACAAGGAAAGTTCAGCCAATTAATTATTAACTCGCACTAATAATCTTAATGATGCAGTCGAGAATTTCTCTCCTTAAATACATACTCTGTCTGATTCGCCTTTAAGTCTTCTTATCTGGGAATTGTTTTCAAATAATAATTATTAATTTAAAATGTATGAGGATATCGTCGTAGTAACTTAATTTATTTAGAGAATTATCAATGATCACGTTTACTTGCTTGAGCATGCTAATAATTTCAGATGTCTTTGTGCAAAACTTTAGTGCCTTTCTCTCCGCCTAATAAATAATACATTGTTGAAGACTGTTTACTTTTGATCAATGGTTTAAACGTTGTCGTATATGCATTAATGATAAAACATATACGTGATGTCTATTTAGGGTCACATCTGCAGCGGATATTATTCGTGTGATTGTAATTGAAGATGCCAGTAAAAGTGAACAAACTTTTTGTCTGAACCAATATACATGATTCTACAGTAAAAGTCATATTCGTATTAATTTTTGAAGTCACAATTCTCTCCTTTACATTAAAAACGAACGATATCACTTGCAAGTTACTAAACCAATAAAGAAAAGAAGCTATCTAATATACTTGATACCCTTGTTTAAAACGATTTATTTGAACTTCTTTTTTAAATGATCGTTGAATCAAATCAGGGTTTACGAAACTAAAACTGGGCTTGGCAAAGTGACAAAAACTGCAAAATTTGCATAAAAAGATGACCGACTTGAGAAAATCGTCAATTTTTAGGGTAGAAGGTTGGAATTTTCCATAGTTATATTCCAATATGTCCTATAAATTACGGTTTTTCCGTTTTTAAGAATCTTCATTAGAGGCGATTTTACTCAAACTTTCCGAACGTCAGTAGTATGAAATCGCCTTTGATGCAATAACACATCGTCAGTTTTTTGAAATAGAAGGTGAAGTCATGATGCTAAACTATTCTACGACTCAAGCTTTATCAGGAAAGTTTGTCTGTTTTTAAAGATCTTGTCTAATCAGGTTATATTTAAAGTTTAAAGATCAGAAAGTTTTCAAAAATTAGAGTTTTTTCAAACCTCAAGTCGTTATGGTACGAGGTTTAAATCCGACTGGCGTAATTTATTTTGTTATGAGACTATAGCACAATTTAACAGTTAAATCGTTGATTGAAGGAATACATAAAGATGCGCCACTACATAGCACTGAGCGTCAGCTGAGCGTAGCCAAAACTGGATCCGAGATCTATAGCGATTGCATCAGTCGTTTGAGTCCGAGATTCGAAACAGCCCGAGACAGCGATGATGTTTCTCGGCAAGGGGTTTGGGGGACGACTTAGCGGAAAGACACGCAATTTTACTATAGCGTTGGGCATCTTTATATATTCCTTCAATCAACGGTTAAATCCACTTCTTAATGTGCTGATGAAAATAACACTTGTAGACACCTTTTCGTGTCTGTACACTTCTTTTTCATGCTTGTACACTTCTTTTTCAAGCTTGTACCCTTCTTTCTAATGCGTGTTCACTTCTTTTTTATGCTTGTCCTCTGTATTGTATAGTTGACTCATGCTCTTTTTTCTTGTTTGTTTACTCTTGCACTTCTCGATGTGTAATATATATGTACGTTTTGGCGTGTTGTAGGTATTTCATAATACGGACATCGCTTTTTTATACATTTCTTTTACATTATCATATATATTTCTCTTTATTTATATACACCTTTCGATATTGAGGAAATTTCAAAACCTAACATATACCTACTTTTGTAATATTCTTCTGTTTTTTGGAAGTAATAAATTATTATTACAGATGTTAGGTATAACGTTATATTGAAAATAGTTTCCTCAACACATATACATACATAGATTGTAAGCACCTACCTGTCTGATGCAAATTTATCTAAAAATGTATTGTGTTCTCCGAAGTTACATTTTCTAAATGTTATCGTAAAAATGATAGAAAGTTTTTTAATATTAAAAAATTTAGACGGTACATCCTTTAAAGTTATTTAATAAAAAATTTAACAACGTTTTAGATAGCATATATAAATTGCGAGCGAAATTTAATAAAAGCAAGGGCATTTAAGGAATTTCATTGTCGTTTTACTACTTCTTGCATAAAATATTATGATGAGTGTAGATTTTAAACAATGTTTAGGAAAATAGCGTTGTAAATAGCCTAGTATTAGGTTCTCAAGCAGAGAAGATGCATTAAGACATTTACGATTTCAACTTTAGAAGGAAACGATAGAAACTAAAGTTAAAGCACGAGGGTTAGCAAAAATATTAACATAGATGAGTGTATAAGCAGTGTAATTCTTTGGAATGAAATTTTATTTGAAATAAATTCAGTCTGAAACCATTGCAATCTGTAATTATAAATTTGTTAGTATGTAAAGATGTTATCAGAAACCATACAAAAAGTTAACAGTTATAGACAATCTGTATATGATCAGCTGAAAATTGCTGCTAATAAGAATCTTAAATGCAGAGAAGCATAAGAAGCTGTCGATGAATCCTTAACAGAGGAAATAACCTTGTTTGAATATATGCTTTAAATGTTGAAAATTATTTGCGCCAAAATAACTTATTATTGTAGTTCTTCCAATTTTATTAACACTCTCATGTCACTACAGCTAGTGGGGAAAGAATTGTTTTCAAATAAAAATTAATAAAGCCAATAAGCCAAAGAAAAGTTGGAATATTGTCATTAATTTCTACTGAATCTACATTGGCTGCCACTGTAGACTACATATTCGTAATGAACGAATATGCTAAAATTAAAATTAATATTAAATATAATAAAACCGTAACAGATTCTTCTAGTTGGTAGTTGATATCATTACCTTAAATTAAAAAGAACGTTAGTGTTCAAGAAGTCTACTAGAAATCAGATCTACTACAATATAGAATATTATTATTATGTTATTATAAAATGTTAGTGTCATGGGCGCAGATGATTATCACCGTCCCTTTCCTCTGTTCCATATCTTGTATATTGAAACAAGAATAAAAACTGTTTGCCTGCAAATATCTGCCGAAACTCTCAAACTGCCAAATATGTCACAACCACCAGAAGAAGAATCAGCATCTTATTGTGACATACATTTTTACGACGTTAAAGCTATAATACAGCTGCTGGATCTGAATGATGCTGTTTCTATTTTACAAGCTCAACAAGCATTTATGGACTCAACTCTTCATGTAGATTCAGCCAATAGGCACGGACTGTATTTTAGAATACCGATAGACCTACGCCATCTAGAACTTACTCCGATCAACCCACAATGTATTTACGGTGACAGACTATTATTAATAATAATAATAATATCAATTTATTCAGTTATGCTACAAAGCGTTGAACAAGTCAAGGAACTGTTAGGTACACATTAAATTCACAAAAAAAATCAGACCACAACACATTGCGTCAATAAATGAAGAAACATATAAATAAATATCAAATATATTCTAATTGCTGAAGCTAAAATATATAAAAGATTAATAATGAAGGATTAAATATTAAGTAAAAAATTCGTCAGATGCGTGAAGTTGGCACAACAACTTGCGGCGCAAATGTTCGTTTTAGTGTCAGAAATTTGCGCCTAATATGCGCCGTCAATATCTGAAGAAAAAACACCTGCGCATTAATTTGTTACAAAGTTATAAACAAAAACAGTTTTTTGGTGCCAACTTCACGCCAGCACCACAACTTGCGGCGCAAATGTTCTTTTTAGTACCAAAATGTTGCGCCCAATATGCGCCGTCGATTTCTGAAGAAAAAACACCGACGCATTAATTTGTTACAAAGCTATAAACAAAAACATTTTTTAGTGCCAACTTCACGCGTGAAGTTAGCACCACAACTTGAGGCGCAAATGTTCTTTTTAGAGCCAAAATGTTGCGCCTAATATGCGCCGCCGATATCTGAAGAAAAAACACCGGCGCAGCGCATTAATTTGTTACAAAGTTATAAAAAAAATAGTTATTTAGTGTCAACTTTTTACCAGATCACAATTTCCGGCGCAAACTTTCAATTTAGTGTGAATCGTTGGCGCACAACATGCGCCGTCGATATCTGAAGAAAAAACTCCGAAACACTTCATTGTTATAAAGTTATAAACAAATACAATTATGTAGGTGCGTGAAGTTGGCACCACAACATGCGGAGCAAATGTTCTTTTTAGTGCCAAAATGTTGCGCCTAATATGCGCCGTCGATATCTGAAGAAAAAACACCGCTTCACTTAATTGTTATAAAGTTATAAACAAATACAATTATGTAGGTGCTTGAAGTTAGCACCACAACTTGCGGCGCAAATGTTCTTTTTAGTGCCAAAATGTTGCGCCTAATATGCGCCGCGGATATCTGAAGAAAAAGCACCGGCGCATTAATTTGTTACAAAATTATAAACAAACATAGTTACTTAGTATCAACTTTAGAATAATTGCTGGGAATGTCCCCCGTTTTGTTCAATGCACAAGTTTACGCGCCTCCTCATGCTGTGAAAAGCGTTTTGCAGCATTTCTGGCGTTAGGGTTGCACATTGCTGAACAATTCTTTGTTGCAGTTCTTGCAAATTATGTATCGGATTTGCGAAAATCTTATTTTTTAAATAAGGAAAGATAAAATAGTCCATAATTGTCAAACAAGGTGATCTCGGAGGAAACTCAACATCCGTATGCAAACTTATCAGCCGGTCATCAAAAAACTCGCGGAGAAAAGCAAGATTTTCTCGTGTAGTATGTGCTGTTGCACCGTCTTGCTGGAAATAACCGTATTGAAGTTCATCATCGTCTAACTGTTGCAAAAATTCAGTCAAAAAAATATTTCCGTACCTTTCTGCGTTGACGGTGAAATTCAAAAAAATTGGCCCAATTATTCTTCTGCCATCCAAACACCAATTTTCTGAGCATGTAGTGGCGTTTCAATAAAAATATGCGGGTTATCAGTGCTGCACATTCGCATATTCTGAGAATTGATGTATTCCGAAAGGTGGAACTAAGCTTCGTCAGAAAAAAAAGTTAAGTCGAGCAGATCGTCATTCATTAAATTATTAACGAACCAATGGCAGTACGCAAGGCGTCTGGGGTGGTCTGCAGGCAGAAGAGCTTGATATGATTGCATCTTATATGGATGCATGTTCAGGTCCTTCTTTACAATCGTTTGGCATGTTCCATAAGAACATGCCAAACGATTGTAAAGGTTTTGCAGGCTCTTCTTCCATACGTTGACGAACGTCATTAATAACTTCTTCTGTACGAAGCACCTTTTTTATGCGTCACAGAACCAGTTTGCGAAACACTTCAACACAATTTGTAAGGCATGCATAAAAATTGTCCGGTAATACTGCTACGGCTGGGAAGTGCTCTCGAAAATTGTCCAAACACAAACATAGACTGTATGCCCAAGTTCCATTAACTAGCACACCCGTTCGAAAATAGGCTTCAATCATGTAAATTTTGTGCTCTGTGGTGAGAACCATGATTCAAAAACCGTGAAGGATTAGAAAACTTCAACACAATAACTTGACAGATTTTGATATTCAAAAAATTATGACCTACCTAAATGTACGATGCACGCTACGACAATAATTTTAAAATCCATGACCACCATTGACCAATTTAATTGTTGATATCCCGGTATTTCTTTTGGAGAAAATGTATTACTGTTACCTAGTAACTATTTCTTTCTCTATAAGTATTTTGAAACATAACAAATCGGGATGTATGATGTTCTGGATACGTACCTGGCACTGACGTAATGTACCCCTGACTTTCTATCCATAACTATTATTGCTAGGGGAAAAAAAAAGAAAAGATAATTTAAGTATGTTCCTGTTTTCTTTATATAAAAACAGAATTTCTTCAATTGTATTAACATATTTTTTCTTTAAATAATACATACACGTATTGGAAAACCGTATTTTATCTCACATAGTACCATATTTTATGCGGTGAAGTTTGTATATACACATTTTCTTACTTACATTTGACACATACAATTCAATTTATATGTCTGTTTAGTTCTGCCATTGAAATGTTACTGTTTCCTTTTTCAACAAGCACAAAAAACAATTTTATTTAGGAATATATTTGGGGATATATATCTTATTGACATATTACCTTTTACACATACTCCTGTAAAGTAGCTACATAATATTCATAAACATTTCTCTATTTCTTTTAATTTCAAATTGCATTATTTAAATTATACAGCAAATAAATAAAGGAATTAACTTCCAAGAATTAATGTTTTTTGTTCCTTTTTTCTGCAGGTAGCTATACGCTAAATTTAGTTAGCACACACCATAACACACACGTTCTATTTTAGATTAAACGTAGCGGAAAAAAAATATGTTTCCTCTAAAAAAAAGCCCCAGAAATGCTGCTGTTTTTTAACTTCAAACAAACTGTCCATTCGTTTTGCTAGTTTCTCCGTCGTGGCCAACTGAAATGTTTCAACTTTTTATATGTTTTGGATATATTTTGAATAAAGGAAAACTGGAAGTTTAATGCATTGTTTGCGAGGGACAATTTTTATTAACAGATGTTGGTAGGATTCCAATACTATTTTATATACATACTTATAATATAGGGTGAATTATCCATTACTCGGCCTTGTTTGATGAACGTCAACATCTAGCTTTAATAACATTAAGGCGTATAACGTTAAAGATTTATTATTGAGAGTTAAAGAAATATTCAATTATGGTAGGAAGAAGACAGTACACCTATTGTCGGCCTTGTCAATTTTCATCAGGTCTATATAAACTTTTTGTGCCCTCATATTAATCGGTCTGTTTTGTTTTGTTTTTGTCTATTGAATGAAAATGAGCAATTATATTTTCCGCTAAACGAATAAGTTTACGAAACAAAAACAAATTCTCTATAAATAAGGTAACAAAAATAAACACTAAATCTCTCACAGTTATGTAAATGAAAAAGAACATTATTCTGAAAAAATTCATCTCTCTGCCAATATAATAAGCTCTCCATGCTTTGGCAGATAAGGCGCTCGTGGATTGTTCCTACTTGGGTTTCTTAGATTCTTCTAGTACTTTAGAATACTCCGATTTTTCCTTATCTAATTTTTTTGACCACTCTTTTTTTACCCAGTTTTTTCGCCTACTTGTTCATTGTCAAAATTTTTTTCATTCAAATTTTTTTAGTTCATTTTTTTATCTTCAATCTTTCTTTTTTTAAGTTTTCCTCTAATTCATTTTCCAAACACAAATATGGATCTGGACCCATCTTTTGTGGCTTGTTGGGAGCTCATCCCTTGAGCGGGTCTTCTAGTGTTGCTCGAGGAATATCGAAATTGCTACAAGATTCTCGCATTTTTGCACCATTTTTTACTGCTTCCAACGCCTTTTATATCTTCTCCTCAGGATATGCAAAGAATATTCTTTTTTGGTGGTTTGCCATCTTCTGAAAATAAATAACTTATTTTTTTTTGTCCGAGAATAGCACTGAAAACAACTTATAATCTTATGGCCGATAAATGGCAAAATCAGCATATGACGTCTATGCTAGTGGTCGGCCGTTGCTTTCAAGGTTGCAAAACATTTTTATTATTAATTCTGGCCACGGACTATTACTAGTGTTGAGAATCAGCCTGTGAAACTGTGTCTGACTGCGAATGAGGCAAACATATGTCTGAATAGGCAAGTACAAAAAAGACGAAACTAAAATTTGACAAATGTGCTAGCGGTCTGCTTGGGGGAGGGGTATACCAGTTTCTGGTGTAAAACTTTGCAAGAGTGACCGGCCGTGTCTTTTTCAGCCTAAAAGTTAATGATTTAGGCCTTTTTGGCCGAAGACAAATTATTTCAAAATCTGTTCTTCCTCGAAAACCCACCGAAGCGGGTATAATAATAATAAATCAAATTTGAAATTTTCGGCAACCTAAGTTTACCACTTTTTAAACATCTCTGTACTTCACTCAGCGCACAACACTTATATTTTGCCCCGGAATTACATTATTCTTGAAGAAGGTCATCAGTGACCGATTAGTGGATCATTACATTATTACACAATTTAAATATAATAACATAATTTTACAACGATTATAGCAATATATCAGATGTATTTTGTACCTTAACTTAACTTTTATTTTAAATTCAATTAGCTAATTATAATGATAACAAATTTGAAAGAGTAATACAGATTTGCTTATAAAGAAGCATATATTTACTCATTGAGATTTAATGAAAGTCTATTAATCTTACACATCTACATTCGATATACTCACTTGCATTGAATATTTAAGTCGCCATGTAGTGAGAGCGAGATATGTTGGGGAGAGATGCAAATAGTAATGAACGCTTTAAAGCTACCCGAAGAAACATATCGGATGGGATTCCTCAGCCATTGATTATAGTTTCTAAATATATTCTGATTAACCTGATTATGGTTTCTAAATATATGCTGATTAACTTACCTTTGGTTGAGTTCTCTGAATTATAGTTAATAAGGGTTTATTTAAAAATATATATATTGATGATATCTCAATTTAAACTTACCGAATTATTTCATGTCCCGTTACTATTACAAGAGGAACTAATTATTATTTTTTTTGGTCTGTCTAATATTCAAAATATTTTATTTATTGTTTTAAATGGAAAATCATAGCACGCACGTGAGAAAAAAAATTAAAAAAATCATAAGCAATTTAACTGTCTTTCTAAATTAAAATTCGCGTGAAAAATGTAGGTATAAAGGCGGAATTAAAATTTGATTAGTAGAACTTTTCGGTGTTTACGAGACAGGCCTACGTTTGACTAAGTTAGTTAGTATTCCTTTAGAATGTATTCTCGACGGCGAAGATGAAATCTGCTATTTCTAAGGAGTTTATTGCCGTAAAATTCCTGTCTCTGACTTGATTAATCTAAAATTTTAACTAATTTTAAATATAGGCGTCTTACAATTAGAAACACTTTATCATCATAATTTTGGTTTACGGTACGAATCCAGCTACCATAAAATAAATACTTAAACAGTTAAATTTAAAACGTCTTGTTCTGTAATATGTTATACATCGTAAATTATTTATATAATAATAATAATAATGTCTTCATTGTGCAAATTACATCTTTCATATTTTTGTCGAATGATAAGTTAGATAACTGTAATATTATTAGATGATTTGTTTCATGAGCTAGCGATAATTTTGTATAGATTTAAATATTAAAATTTGAATTATTATCATGTTTCTTAATATCTTTTCCATATATATGTTTTTATAAAAAAAACCAACATGCTTCTTTAAGATACTTGGTGATTCTATATAAGTAGATCAGCTGGTATAATTAATTAAAATGTTGGTGTTATTTTATTTATATTATAAATTAGTTACCGAATAATTTGAAGTAATCATATTTTTGATTTAATATTGATATTGAACCCTCCTTGTTATGTATACATACCAGATAGTGCTCGAATTTTAATAATTTAATTGGAAATTTTGGTAAGCACTTTAACATTTCGCTTTGAATTTCAATTGTGATTTGATTAGTTTCCAGGGAATTGGTTTATTGTATTAATTTTAACATGTGCAGCGTGTAATTTGTAAATGAATAAAATTACATTACGCCGATGTTTTGTTAGATGAAACGACGATCATGTGACGTTTGTATACTGTATAATGTATACAATTAAATATTGACTGTTTTGTTAATTTTAATTCAGTAATTTCTCGGTTAGGTATTAAATTAAATTTGACAGTCATTTAAAAAATATATGAAAGCAGTTGCGAATGTTGTGTACAATAAATAAGAATTCACGAAATACTAAATTTGTGATTATATCCACATATTCAAAAATGCTCGTTTTAAGTAAAACATTAATGGTGTTGCAGAGAAATTCAATGTAGGACATATAAAAATATTCCAAATGTGGTTTTAAACTGTACCTAGAGGATTTATAGGTCGCTAACATTGATAAAAACTTTTTCTTTGCCGAGAAACACACAAAGTTTTCAAACTTCAGAGCTGAGTTAAGCTTTCGGTTCTGTAAATTATCACTAACACTCTACACAGCTCGTTGTTTTATTAACACACTGATAAAAATCTTTAACACGTTCTAAATCTCCATTTTCAAGCCAATATAAGAAATTGCTTCTATTCATTTCTCAAGGGTGATTGGGGTTAGTTATATTTGAAGAAGATACTAAAGAAGCACCGTCAACAAAACCATTACATGTACCTGCATGAACGACTATGAACATTAAAATAAATCAAAATTTGTATTTCTAGCAACGTGTTGCAGTTTTAATGCGGAACCATTACCGCTTGCCGTCAACTTTCGAACACTTTTATAATTATCAACTTGCCATTATCTCGTTACAGTGCCATTTTCAAATTTCAATTTTTTTAGAAAATTGGTTCGTGCAGGAGCAACATGTGTTTGTTGAATTAATATTCTCCGTAGACAGTTCTTTTTTTTAAATTGGAAATCAATATCTGCTAGTATTCTACCAACGGAGCTATCGAAAATATGACGCTCCCTTAATATTGATAATAACGAAGCTCTTGAAAAGGGTTGTTGATCTTTTTATTTGCATTCATTTGTGTATGTAACTTACTGTTTTTATACAGATTGTATATAGTATCGTGTTTAGTTGCTTTTACGGCCAAAGTAACATCACGTGGAAAAGTTTTACTACAATAAAATAACAAAAACACCACCCGAAAACTCAACAAACATCCGAAAGGTGTAGATTTACTGTCAATTGATTTACTAGATAAGTGTTAATGAAGTTTCATGTATGGCAACAGTTTCGATTAATATTTGTAGTAAAATTGCCTGAAATAATGCCAATATTATTATTTTTAAACAATATTAGTCATTAGAATAATCCTGTAATTATTATTAGTAGCTAGGTCAAATGTTTTTGCTAAGGCACCTCTTACGCATATGGCTAGGAACGCTAACGAACTATGCCCTGATCCTTTTCACTTTCCTTTTATTCAAAAGCCTCACTCTATCGATAGATGAATATGTCTTTCGATTTAACTCAATGCATATGTCTGTAACACTATTTATTTTAATTTAATCTGAACGCATTGGCTATGATGTACTAATTATTAAATATTTGCTTCTTAGTCTAATGTGCTAAGGTTTCTACTCATTGTTGTTATTGTTATTATTGTTATTAATACAATATGAACCACTGTATCAGATTTTAATATTAGTTTTTCAATTCAGGTTATGCGTGTGTTTTCATTTATATAAGCTTGAAGTGTTCCATAACTTGTCATCTATTGTAATGTTACTTGTGTTTTTTTTTTTTTTTAGTTTTAGTTTAGGAAATGCTATCAAGAATTGATTGTTGTCCTGTAATTGGCATGTGCTGTTGGACAAATAAAGAATATTATTATTATTATTATTAAAGAATATTATTATTAGTATATACATACATATAATATATTCCACATTAATTAAATTATATATATGTATTATATACAAAGCAATTATATTTGTTCTTATGAGATTGGCAATATTTTTTTTATGACAAATGTGGATTGTATTTAGGCTCACAGCTTTGGATTTTCAATTTTACAGATTTTTCATCTCTCTTTTTCTTGAAACTAGGTATCTTCTAGGTCAGTGATGGCGAAGCTTTTTGAGAAGTGGGACAAATTTGTTTCATTATTGTTTTTAGTACTAGGTCGTGGGTCACTAAGTCAGTGGCGTCACACAAAAAGGGGGAGGGAGGATGGTTAATAACTAGTTACTTTATTCCGTATTCCTTAGTTTTACGCATTTCGCAGTCAATTCATTTCCAAGTTTATTTCTGTTCGTAGATTTAACATAATTCATATATGAAAAGAATTTTTCATACGAATACCCAAATATCGTTAATAGAGCATTCGTAAGTTTTTTCATTTATAAAAAAAACGTTTCGTAAAGAATACCCTACGTTTAATATAATATTTTAATTTTTTAATGTAGGGTCATTATTATCTGCATTACTTTGAGATATTTCTTCTTCCACTTCGGAAATCAAGTTTTCAAATTTATTTTTTCACTACTGCTTTTCCAGTTGCTTTTATCAATCAACTAATTCCATTTCTAAATCATGGACACCCAGCTACATAAATTCGATTAACTTCATTGTTTGGAATTCCGTTTTGTATGGATATAAAATAAATTGAAATGTGTTTTTCAAACTTTCAAATTGATTAAATATCTCCCCATAAGCTTGTTTTATTTTCAAACGTATTTTCAAAAATTATCGTGTTTTGAAAATTGAGGAAAATATTTCATGATTTTCATTTCCAAATTCCTAGTAAAGATGTCAAGTTTTGTCTTAATGTTTTCATGTAACATCATTCAGCATTTTAATGAACTGAATAAACAACTTCAAAAAATAGACAAAATGTCTTAATGTTTGAATATATTAAAATATTTATGACAATCATTTAACCAATCTATATTTGAAAATTTGTCAAAACAATTTTTTTTTCATGCAAAAAGAGCTTAATATCTTCTAGTAAAATGACAAACCGATTAAGAACTTGACCGCACCTGAGCCATCGAACATTATTTCATATCAAAATCCCTAAATATTGGCACTCAATTTTCTCTAATAATTGTGCATATGGTCGTTTATAAAGTTGATGACTTTTATTACGACTGGCATTACAATAGAAAATATTTTTAAGCCATGTTTCGCACATAGAACTTGCTGGTGTATTATACAATGAAATTCAATCAGAAAATATGTAAAATTTTGCTCAAGATGCTGGATAAAACCTATGTTTTTCTCTACCATATTGGGTGCACCATCTGTAGTTACAGAAACCATCTCTCGGTAGGTCAATATCCATCTTTTTGGATGCAATATCAAATTCTTTAAAAATATATAAGACGGGTACACTTTTTTTTCAAGGTTATTAGTTTCAATAGCTTTTCTTCCAGTTTATTGACTGACCTATATTGAGCCAAAACTGCTAATTGTGTATAACCATTGACATGATTACTCTCATCTAAAGCAATTGAATATATTTCTGTATATTAAGTCGTTATGTATTTGCGAACAAATATTTCTTTGTAATTCTATTACTCCATCTTTAATTGTATTGCGACGTATTGGTCACTCATTTATTCACTTTACAATCAAGTCTTTTTCTTTAAAATCAGCACACAAAGTAGCACTAGATTCTAAAAACGCTTGTTTTACAAACTCTCCTTATGAAAAAGGTTTCCCGTGGCGAGCAATGCAATGGGTAACAACAAACTAGAAGCCGTAATGTTTTTCTTTTTTGGAATCGAAAAAGTTTTTAAAACGCTGGTTTGTGAATGATGACATGTGTAGTGATATAACAGAAAATCAGCTAGTCAATGTCCACTTGGAAATATTTTTTATAAATTTGACATTAGATATATACACTTCCTTCTTTTAATATTACTTATTGTCCGTTCTTTCTTTTATGATTTGATGGGGTCACTTAAGAAGCCTGCGTGGGTCAGTGTCTAATCCGCGGGTCATAGGTTCGCCATCACTGTTCTAGGTCATCCTTTTTGAGTGTCCAGGTTTCGCAGCCGAAATTAGCGGTTCTTGACAGGTGCTTGATTTCAGTTTTTATTAATAGGTAATGTATGTAATAATAATACTTTCTTATGTACCTCACGTATAATAAAGTCCCAAGGACCGTCTGTGACTTGCAATTACGTCATTTACAATATAATTTACTTCTTAAGTATTACTGAAGTAGAACATAAATTATTTTTTCGATTCTTTTTGTATGAAAAGAATAAAGTCATTAAATCATGGTAGAGAGAAGAGGTAGGAAACTTCAAGAAATACTAACGCCTGAAAAGGCCTCATCTTATCGACCTGGTTCATCCCATCAGCGGGTTTCTCTACTGTCAGTTCATGAAAAATATATGTTGTAACAGCCTTTCACAGTATCGAAGAGTTTTTATACGTTTTATGTACTAACGTTTACTTTTTGCACATTTCTAATACATATATCGTATTATTACCCGAATTGTTCGTTATGAGTAAGTTTTCTTAAAAGATGTATCAGAAGGAAATATATACTACTTATCTTGCGATAAATTGTAAAAAAGACCCTTGAAATTGACAAACCGCTGTTCATTTATACCGTGGATTACTTCGGAAATGTGAACGTCCCGATATATAATTTATCTCATCCAATGACTTGATATCAGCAGTAATGTGAAACTAAGCTTAGAAAATCATTAGTTAAGGTATTAGACTTTTGACGTAAGCGAAAAATCGAAAATACGTCAGACATAAATTCGTAATACTGACACAAATTAATTGTTAATAATTAATGTTTATGAGAGAAGCATAAACTAAATTAGGTAATGTCGTGGTTATAGAGATATGAATAAAAATGCAATAATAAATTAAGACAGGTAAATAAATTAATAGAAGCCGTTATTCAATTAGAACTAGTAACTGTAAATAATTTAAATTTGTAAGTTACAAGTCGATTCAAAAGTAAATGTTGTAAACAATGAAAATGAAACTTGGACAGTATTCACAAGTGTTGACGGGTATCGATAGATAGCCATAGTGTACTAGGAGGCACTAGGGAGATAATAAAATAGGGATTTAGGATTAATAGAACGACTAGAGAGCCCTCGTTAGGTTGCTGAGTGTTTTAATGAAATGTGAAATACAAGGGGTAGACTTTGAGGTTTCTGATCACTAAAAGAAATATCGATAACTCAAAATTATATACAACTATAAAAAATCAACATAATATACAGATCGTGGTATTAATTGGAATGATAATCTCAATCACCACATTAATATTTTATTATGCCGTTTATTGATATCGGATCACCTCTGATTATTCCGTGAATAGATTAGTACTAATCCATGAAGTTGCACTAATGATCTTATTTACATTGGATCACCTGTGATTATTCAGTTATTGGATTATAAGTGGATGTATGTGTCTGAATGTGTGTGTGTATGTTCTCTATAGACTCCGAAACCGCTGAAGCAAAAAGTAAGCAAATAAACATTATTATTGTGATGCTTAATTCTTAACAAAAATGGGCCTAGAAAAAGCATATGAAACTATAATTTTCTTTAAAAGAATTAAATTAAAAAAATTAAATAGTTCTAGTAATTATTTTCACAACTTTTTAAAGATGTGTGATTAGGTTTTGCCTGATTTATCAATTTCGGTAATCTAAAAAAATGTTTTCAATGCAATATGTCGGCTATGACAATCAATTTCAATGCCTCTTTATGCTTTACTTATAAATTTTAAACGAATTGTTTTAATAACTTAAAAATTACAGTCACTTATCTGATTCAATTGTCACCCTGTATATATTGAATATGGAATATCTTATCTATATGTGAAATCGTAATTATTATGTCGTACCAAAGTCTCATTTATTACAGTTGAATTAATTTAATTTCAGACCTTTCAGACCTAACAGTGAATTTGGGCATTTTGTATAATACAGTTGAATATATCATTTAGTCACAGCTGCTGCAGTGGGCTAGTTTTCAACTAATTCACAAAGCTGCGGTTTATTGTTAGTTTTAAAACTAGAAATGTGACATGTAGGAAATTGTAACAGTCATGTATCACGTGTTGACAAAGTCGAAAATGTGCTCTGTATTATATTTAATTAAATTAAATCATCTTTACCTCCAGTGTTATATATTAAAATACACAGGGAATGAATGTTATGTAGCGTTTGTTGACACATAGCTGTCGCCCCCTGTCTTTGTACCTTTCTACGTGACTAAATTTCATGAATAAACGTTATACGTTATTCGTTTTACCTCCTGTTTTATCTGAAAACATTAAGAATTTCTTTTACATCTTCTCGCTATGAATGGCATATAACGTTTATGTTATTACTTTTGAAGTACGTTTTAGTCACTTGAAAAGAAAATATTTTCGCTAAGATAAGCATAATTAAAGTCACGGAAGGATCTTTGGTGTCATTTGGCTGGAAATTTATTTTAAATCGACAGTTGTGTACACTGTGTAAGTATGACTACCACCGTTCTTATATTAATATGCAAATGTTAGAAGAATGTTATTATCTATTTTAATCTATTTGAATACACAGAGAATTTTAAATAATTTTTATGCACCTGAAACATTTGCAAAAGTTACTAAGGATGCGCAATATATCAGGAATATTATAAGCTCAAAAACATATACAAAACAACTTTGGAAAATTAAATTAAAAATAGTTAAAAGAATAAACAGAAAACGATTTGGTAAATACTCAATCAATTACTCCACAAAACTTCTAGAAGTCATATCTTACAGCATTATTAATCCGTTAACTGTTATTATAAACTGCTGCCTTGTTGACGGGACTTGCTCGAAAGAAGTGAAAATGCCAAAAGTTTTGCCAGTATGTAAAAATGTTAACAAACCTGAATATTATAGACCAATATCGTATATTACAAAGGTTTTCAATAATTTTAAATAATTGACAGTGGATCACAAACTTTTAATTAACTAACTGTTTTATTATGGTATACGTGGAAATAGTTTTGATTTGCTGAAATCATACCTATCTCAGAGGTGCCATCATATTGACATGGGGTCACATATATGCGAAATAGAAACTAAATCGTGGTGTTCCACAAGGGTCCATATTGGGGCACTTATTTTTCACAATATGTATAAATGACCTGTATGCAAACATACTAGCAGTGTTCTAAGAGTCGTGTATATGGTAGAAATTTGTGCTGAGGATTGCAAATTAGGATTAAATAAGGTTCTCAAATCCATTAATTTAGATTGTTTAGTAATTCTACCTTGATTAAGCACAATTCTCCCCTAGCGCATGTACCTACATTTACCCAAATTTTCTTTAATAGCACCTATCTTTCACGATATTCATATGATTCTGGTTAACATAATTCGAAAGAGACATAATGTTAATAAATCACCTGCGTACGCCATATAAGAATCAATAATTTAATGTCCAATCAGACATAGAAGAACGGCCCAGTGTGGTCTGTGCGGCATTTGATATTGTCATTTTATTATTAATCTCTAAAAAATATGTATATGCAAGTTTATTCTCATTTTACAAGATTGTTGAACTTATTCTTAAAGCAACGTTTGTGGTGTTATTTGGTAATTAACCATTGTCATTTTTGATAAGGGGTGACAACTGTCAGAAAACCGTTTTAAGTGTAAATTATTTCAAAACAACATTTGCCTGCGGATATTTTCTCTATTTTAAGTAGCTTAGAAAATATCACATACTAGATAAATACTCAGTAGACTTGCCATTTGTTTTACTATGGGTCTCTTCATATGCCTCTTTCATGTAAAAAACTGAAACAAAGCACCGTGTGTTAAGTGCAGTAATAAAAATCTTTTGGGGTTTTTCTCCTATACAGATCTTTGCAATGATATAGCAGGTTGAGCATTAGCAAATAAGTTAGCTTCATCAAACACTGCTGATGGTTATACTTACATTTAGAAATAACAATGGATTAGGTATTTTAAGTAGTGTGTAAATGGTTTGAAACAAAATGCTCAAAACTACTGGAATTTTTCTTCAGGCATTAGGAGGAGGAAAAAAGATCATCATCAATCCACTTTTAAAATCTAATCCAAATGAATCTGTACCAAGACATAGCAGACTATGAATTAGTAGTTAAGTTAGGTACAGCAAAATTGCTGATTATTAGATTCATATTTAGGAATAATAAAGGATATATTACTTGAGTAGTGAGTAAGTGGTCTCAAACATAACGCCAAAACTGCTAGAATTCTGCTTTACGCAATAGATAGGAAACAAAGATTTAACGAAAAGCTACTTTTAGAGTTACATAATAGTTTACGGACTAGTAGATACGTTACGTACAACAAACGTTGCCCATGATCATATTGTAACGAAACCAGTCTACATTAAAAAGAAAGGCAAATATTCGGCGCGACTGGTAAATAAGTCGTAAAGCAATAAATCATCCATTTTATATGTACTGCGAAGAGACAGAATGTCTGTCGAATGTTCTACAAACATCGAGAGGAAGATGGAGTTTTCGCGAATGCTTCCAGATGATTCGTATGTGTATATAAAGGCAGTTGAACCGATGGATGAGTAATTCCGGAATAAGAAAGTCCTTAAGTAATCGTCGCGCGGAACAGACCAAAGTAAAAATAAATATAAGAAATAAATAACAAGTTCCTTGAGTGGTAGCCGAAGAGTAAACATAAATATAAGTGATTCGTACGGTAGAAAAAAATATAGTGGTACCGTGTTATATAAATAGAAGTGATATAAATATACGGACATAAGTTTTAGTAATAGAAATAAATACCTGTGTTAATTTAAATCGTAGTAGTTTTAAGTGTGATACATTAGTCTTATATTTTTATATTGTAATTAATTTTACGTGTGTGAATATACAGACTGTTGTAAATAAATAAATTGCACGCGTTGTTTATTGCGAACCCGAAAACGTTACAATTGGTGTCAGAAGTGGGATAAACAAAATAAGTGCAAAAAAAAAATAAATAAATGGCTACCAAACGTTTGGAAGAATTAAAGGTCTCCGAGTTAAGGGCAGAATTAGAAGAAATAGACGCAGATACGTCTGAAAAAAAAAACAATTCTCCAGGATCGGCTTCGTGACCTTTTAATAAATGAAGGTAAGGATCCCGAGGAATATTTGTTTCAAGTACAGGCTGATTCAAGTTTAATTATGGAGACTCTAAAAAAAATTGCAAATAATTTTAAAGCTTTAAAAGATGAAATTGCAAAGAATTCAAAAGCTTTAAAAGATAAAATTGCAAATAATTCACAACAATTTGAGAATACTATGGAGACTCTAAAAGATGAAATGGCAAATAATTCAAAACAACTCGAGACTACTTTTAAGGAAGACATTCAAAAAAATTCATCGAATGGGAGACAGGAATTTTCTGGGGCCATCGAAGCCGTAGAACAGAAAGTTGAGAAGCGCGTGTTCGGAATGGGGGACGAGTTTGGGGTTCAGCTTCAGTTGCCAGTGATGAACGACTGCGGTCCCCATGACTCCTCAAACGGAAGCCTGGAGATCTCCCGAACAGCAAAGGCAAAGGTAAAACCTCCCACCTTCGATGGGAAGACGTCATGGATGACGTACCGGAAACAATTTGAAGCCGCTGCAGGAGCAAATGGGTGGAGGTCCCCGGAGAAAGCCACTGCTCTAATTGTGTCGTTAAGAGGAGAGGCCAGTGACATTCTGCAGACCTTACGTCCGGAAGAGTGTCAAGACTACCTTAAATTAATCAAGCGTCTTGAGATGAAGTATGGGCATGCACACCTGGGACAGGTAGTCCGACGATTAGTGAATCAGGTGCAACCTAAGAGAACAACGCTCCGATGCTGGAATTGGAAATGGAAATGGAAATGGGCCATGTGCATAGTAAACGCGGGAAGGAACCCAAGAAAACCATAGCGGAGCAGCGAAAACTGAAACGGGTCGATGAGAAGAGGCAATCATCGACCCAGTATCGTAGAGCCTCAAAATCAATAGCGCGAATTGCATCACTTAAACACCAAAACGCTGATGCTCGTTCAAGGAGACCATGTCCAGAGGACTACAGGCATTACAACCGGGTAGAAGAAAAATCGGCCAACACACGCAGAACTACCGTGGTTGACGATCAGTGGCAACCTGACAATTTGCGATGGATGAGTAATTCCGGAATAAGAAAGTCCTTAAGTAATCGTCGCGCGGAACAGACCACAGTAAAAATAAATATAAGAAATAAATAAATAGTTCCTTGAGTGGTAGCCGAAGAGTAAACATAAATATAAGTGATTCGTACAGTAGAAATAAATATAGTGGTGCCGTGTTATATAAATAGAAGTGATATAAATATACGGACATAAGTATTAGTAATAGAAATAAATACATGTGTTAATTTAAATCGTAGTAGTTTTAAGTGTGATACATTAGTCTTATATTTTTATATTGTAATTAATTTTACGTGTGTAAATATACAGACTGTTTTAAATAAATAAATTGCACGAGTTGTTTATTGCGAACCCGAAAACGCTACAATATTTATATTTAGCAGTGTTTAAGTGGTCTCAAACATAACATCAAATTCACAGGAGTTCTGGTTCAGCTGTTAGGAAAACGAGCAAAAATATGAGAAAAAGCTACTTTTAAAAGCAAATCCAAAGATATTTTGCCAAGATATAGCAGTTAGTAGTTAAGTTAGAAGCTAATCTAAAGAAAATCATTCAAGAAGTTTGTTTCGATTTGAGTTTATATCCTTAAAATCAACAAATTTCATACATTATCGGAACGGAATCAATTATAGCAATAATAATCATAAAAAAGCATTTGATATACATGTTTCCAAGAAGATGGTCGCGTGAATATCGAAACACCAAAATCATCTCTATGAAAATCCGAAGTAAAATTTTAATTTTTGACAAAATATGAAGTGGTCATTAATTTTCGTCCACGTTACGTTAAAATTAAAGTGCCTTTATGACATTTTTAGTGGTACTTTAAATAATCGTTATCGGTATTTCAGATAACGTTGGCGAGATATAGAACGATCATAGCAAATTGCGACACCGTAAGGGTAAATTGAGCTCCTTCAGTTCCCGATAGCTCTAATAATACGTCATATTTGCGAAAATCGCGTTATTGTACTGAACTCTGACCTTTACATGCAAGTGAACAATATTAAAATAGGAGCTACTACTGGTTTAAGCGTAATGTTAACATTGCGTTACATGCCTTGATGATTTAAGAGAAATGAAAGTCACGCGTTTCCACTTTAGTAATACTTATAAAACTGTACCTATTTTCTTCATTTCATACACTCTGATAAATGATATTGAATGTAATTTAATTATGTAAAATGTACACAGTTTGTCATTTTAAATAAAATTACAGTAAATTTGATCATATCATGGTTTACTTTCAAATATGCAGGCCATCTATTCCACAAAGAATAAAAAGATTCTATCAGTATCACTTTTAAGTCGTTTATCTAGTGTTAGTTTTAACTTAATAGCTTAGTTTTTACACGATTCACTTCGAGTACTCAATGAACTAATTTATTGTGTTTTGGCATTGGTTTATTTTAATATGGTATATTTTGAATATTTAAATAATATACATAAGCACTATCCCTATGACTATCTATTAACAACTTCCCTAAGCAAGAGAACTTAGATGGAACCACTCTAAAAAATACTAGTGTAATTTTTCCAATCAGAACAATCAAAGCAATTACAACACATGAGGCTATAAAAATCTATAGAAAAAACGCCCATTGAAGAAAATAATAGATAGCAGCATAGAACTCACCGACGATGTTGACATCACCAGGAGCAAAATACTGATGAAGACATTGTTTACAAATAAAATAAAGGATCTTGCAAAAGAAAAACGACAAACTTCTCTAAGGTACATGAGGGAGATTTTACCTGATCGGTGAATGCCACAAAATGGCCAATTTACATAGGAAAAAAAAGTTTTGTGTTGTAACAGGTAATAGTGTCTGTTTTTCTATAAAATGTAAAATTACTTATATTTTTTAATAAGAAGACGTTAGACAGCAAAATACGTGAAATATATGCTTTGATCAAAAAGGTAAAAGTTTAATGATGTACACCGGTATAAAGTTACAATGGTTACTATAAATATAGAATTAGTAGCTGAATAGATAACAAAAAACTAAAAATATTAGAAAAAGCGTATGCCAGACAAATTACCAAAACAACTCTTCAAAAAGCCTCTGCAAACCTCACCAATAAATTACTAATTTTTTTCTAAAAATCGTTGAACTTAGAGAGATGCCAGATGCATGGAAATTGAGTATTAATGTGTTCACATTTAAGAAAGAAAGGAAAAAACCCAGAAACTATCGAGACACAACAGACGCTATCTGTGATGTAAAAGATATACTCGAGAGTCAACTCAATATGACAAACCGGTATTCAAACAACTAAAAGATGTATAATTCTTAAGGAAACGAAAATCCTAGAAGACATAGAAAACTAGAACAACTTATCTCGAAACACAGAAATTACAATATTCGCAAACAGGATTCTAACGGATGAAGTGACTATAGCAAATGCTGTAAGATAATGGATTCAGAAAAAAAAAAAAACAAGGGAAAGATTAACATAATTTGCTACAATGTGGTCATGTTAGGATGATAATATCGAACAGCATATTTTGGTGCTTATTTTTTTTCTTGACAGTGAATAAATTCAATGCAAAACACAAGAGGCCTTGTCATTGTCAAAGAACCTATCCAATATAACAATGAAAGAAGTGATAATAATAAAAATAAAACATTGATTTTAAAGTTTCAAAATTTTAATTATAGTAAATCACTACAACGTTGTTTCGTCGCACAGCGTCTTCAACACGTGGATGAATAATGAAGAATTTACATTAGTGCGAGAAATTATATACTGGAAAACATATTACAAATTTAAAGATAAAAGTGCGGAGTGACTTTAATACAGAATTAGATAGAATATACACTATTGCAACAAATAATGGCTATACTAAAGATATGATCAATAATATCCTTCGGAACAAACAAATAACACATACCCGTTCTTTAATTTACCCTAAAATTAGTAAAAATTCAGTACATTATTCTACCCTTAGGTATATTTGTAAACCTTCAGACAAAATTAGCAAATTAATTAAAAAAGCCACTAATGGTAAAATAGCTTACAAAACTAATAATACTTTAGAATGTTTTTTAAAACAACAATAACGACAAAACAGACAAAAAAATCAAACTCGGTTAACCTGTGATTGTAACATGGCTTATATTGGCTTAACTGGAATATCCTTTTCCCAGCGAGTGTCCGAACATAATAGAAGTTACCGGGATAAAAAAGCTGATTCTACATTTGCGAACCATTGTTTAGAATATAAACATATTTTTAACTATAATTTTAAAATACTTTATATCCAATTCAATTAATTTTTTGAAAGAAGTGATGTCATTTAAATCTAAGTTAAGAAATAAAAAACTGCACACAACAGCAAAAGTACTGTAGTTCCTCCCTAAGAGATTTCATCTAAACAACAGACTGAGAGTATAGACTCAAAAGCCCAAAAATATAAATCTTGCGTACGCTCCATAATGATATACTCGGCAGAAACAAGAGCATTAGGAGAAAACTGTGAATATTGCGATTCAGGCAGTGGTTTCATTAAAAAGGAAAATATACTTTCGGTTTTACAGAATATGTACCATTTACTTTCTAATGCGCGTAAACGTGGAACAAGCTTTGTAACAAATTTATGCATCCAAAAGTATAGTACAATATCAGCGAATTATTGCAGAACAAAAGCATACGACCAACTAACTAGAACTATATCTATTTTAAATCCAATTAGAATATATTTAAACAAATAACTGAAAACCTTATCTGGATGTTAAACAATTATTAAAACGTATGGTTTACAACATTACATTTTGGAACAGCCTGTATATTTTCCGTATGCAATACTGATAATAGTGTTAATAAGTATATACTACTATGTGCAATGATATAGCAGTTGTATATATTAAGAAAATGCAATGTATGTAAATGTCACTACTATTTGAAGCGGTTTAACTGCACGCCATATATAAAATATGTATATCGAACTACTACTTAAAAGTCCAACATACGCATATCGACACCAGGAATTATAAGAACAACTAAATACTGACGTTACATTTATACGATTGATCTTAGAATAGGAGGTTTATGAAATATATTACAAGACTGCAGCAGCATACGGGTGTTCTTCTGTAGAAGTAGGTCAAATTAATTTCAAAACTTATACCAACCAATTTTATTGACGAATGTTTATGTTTTTTATAGATCATGAGCCGGAAAACGATAGTTAAAATAAATAGGAAAAGCAAGAGTCTCAGATTGTACTGTTAGAACATTATCTATACAGCAAGAGCGCGCGAGGTAATGAAATTAAATAATAATGTAGTTCTGTAAAAAGTTATAGCAGTATAACTGGGTTTTAGAATGAAATAAAAACAACCCGCCTGAAACATCTGCAGAATAAACTAAGATGTCTAGAGAAAAATAAATAAATAGAAATTTCATGGTAAAAAAAAACTATAAATAAGTATAACAGAAATACCATAAAATAACACAAAAACCTACGTGCATTCCTCTTTGCAGCCAGTTCGCAACTGATGTAAATATCTATATCTGGCGAACACAGCTGGCGGAGATCAATTTTCCGAATATACGTCCGAAGAATATCGACTGGCATCGGGTGATCATACTCCGCGCGCTCAAGCTGTATACATTGCGCTATTAAACGAGTTACAAATTCTTACTTATTTAGTCCCCACCCCGGTGCCATAGATCGTAAAATGCGATTTACCTCTTTTTGGGATTTCCCTAAAGATTTTCAAGTGGTTTCTGATGCTGTGTGCTTTATGCCAAAATAACATTTGTTTTCCGTTACCAGTCTAGCCCGTCTCTCCTCACATAACTGCTTTTTTCATTAATTATAGAGACAAAATATTTAAAACTTCTAATTTTTTCATAACTTTAAAAATACAGGTTAAATCGCAGTATTTTGAAATAATTAGATGCAGTGTTTGTTTAATGTATTTTTGCTTAGTCCTTGCAAAGTTCAAACGTCCTCAAACTAATTTACCTTCAACTGTTGTTTATCGTTTTTTGGAACACACTCCTCAGAAAAGCATCCATCCATTAACCATGTCTACGCAATACCCATGACGTCATAACTCTCAGAACAGTAAGCAATATAGAATCCCAAGAACCTCGCACACCTGCTTCTATTGTTTTGATAATAACATTTAAGAGTTGACAATCTGCTGGACGATGGAGTGTACATATTTTATTCTGATGTCCTTACCACCTCCATGCAGCAGTCTTCGTCATTCCATCTTAAGTGAGGAATAGAAATTTGTTTCGGTTTTCTGTTAAAAAGATATGAATTATTATGCCCTAAACTCTTGATGTCCCTGACCATCTTTATGACAAAAGTTCCACTTGCTTGCTTTACCTTTAGTCACCTTGGCTGCGGATTATATTTTTCCAACGTAATAGCATAATTATTTGGCTGATTTTAATTATTTAACTAATAGACTGTTTGTCTGAATTCAAGTGTGTTAAATATTAATTCCATTTTTATTTAAATAATCCAATATATTTTCTATAACAACTCCGTCAACTTTAATGTAAGTTATCTTTAGTTAAACAAACAGTTCTAAACTGCTTATTCTTTATTTTTTCTTTGATGATGAAGCGAGCAATGTGAATTAAAAAAAATCTATATTGTGTCTCAATTGCGTCGTTGACATAGAATAGTAGAGGGTTCTAGTTGCCTACAATTCATACTACATACATAATACATCTTTCTGATCAATCAAAAAAAAGTATAATTGTTGAGATTCATAAGTACACATTTCTCATAATGAAAAATTCTGCGGAGACACGAACTTTTTCACTGTACTCGCTTTGAAATATATTTCTTTGTTGTGTTGGGATCGCTTGGTGCGCAATTGCTCTGTGTCAAGTCTCTTTTATTACTCGCGAGTTCTAGGCTCATGAGAGCGAAGCTTAAAACACTGACAGTGTCAATAAAAGAACCAAAAAAAAAAAGAAACAAGAAGGAAAATACGAAAAAATACATTTAGCGTTCTGTCTTCTCTGTCTTGCTTTTCTATTGTCGTCCTTTCATATTGATAGCATTTCGAAATTAGATCGGCACTGATTTCTGGTATAATAATGCCGTCTAAATAATTATATTTGCCTTTCTTAATTAATTTGAAGCCGAGAATATTCGAGTTATATCCGAAAGATTAATGAATTATCACAACGATTTCGTGTTAGCGCGACCAACCAAAAATATGTATTTTGCGAGCTCGCAAATGTATATATATATATATATATATATATAATTGAAGGATTTATGAATTGAATTATAAATTAAGTGGATACTTCCTTCTCCTTAATTTTGTTTTGGGAAATAATTAATTACATTAACAATTTATCTCTTTTATTGTCATTGTTTTGTTCCTGAGAGGGCAAAATTCATGAAATCATTTTCTTGAAAATCGACAACTATATTTAACATTAATTAATTTCCTTAATATAAATTAATGGTTGTCGAAAGTAAACACTGGTGGTTAGGTTGAACCTCAATCAATACTAAATTGCTTTCAGATAAAAATTTCTATCAAATATGTTGAATGAGTTGTAGTAGATATTAAAGTATAATATATACTAAATGGGTAGGCCTTAGCATAGGAGCAGGAGGAAGGAGGAAAGAAACTACCAAACATTGTTTATTCAAGGCAATTAGTAATCCTTTAACATAAAATTAATATGCTAAATAACCCATTGTTATAATTCACAATGGGTTATTTATGTAGAAAATTAGAGCAGAAGTTAAATATATATATATATATATATAATAAATAATTCTAAATTTTTCTTGACCTTATTCACATATTCATGTGCATATATATATAATTAAATTTCTTGGACGATTTAGAGGTCATACTAATTTCAAATTAATTTAAAATTAGTTTAATTGTTAACTAGGTAATTTTTAATATCTTTATATATATATATATTTAATTAAATTTCTTGGACGATTTAGAGGTCATACTAATTTAAAATTAATTTAATTGTTAATTAGGTAATTTCTAATATTTTTAAAAATTACCCATCGGTCCAGGAATCGAACCCGCAATCTCCCGATTACCAGTCAGGTGCGTTATCCACTACGCTACCGTGGGTCCGGTCTCGACTCCTTTAAATTGTACTGATATACATATACATATAACAAGTAACAGATGGAAAGTATTGCTGGTATACCAGCATATATAAGCACCGAGACGTCCATGTGCTGTATATGATAAATAATTCTAAATTTTCTTGACCTTAATTCACATATTCATGTGCATATATATAAGTAAATTTCTTGGACGATTTAGAGGTCATACTAATTTCAAATTAATTTAAAATTAGTTTAATTGTTAATTAGGTAATTTCTAATATTTTTAAAAATTACCCATCGGTCCAGGAGTCGAACCCGGAATCTCCCGATTACCAGTCAGGTGCGTTACCCACTACGCTACCGCGGGTCCGGTCTTGACTCCTTTAAATTGTACTGATATACATATACATATACATATAACAAGTAACAGATGGAAAGTATTGCTGGTATACCAGCGTATATAAGCACCGAGACGTCCATGTGCTATATATGATAAGTAATTCTAAATTTTCTTGACCTTAATTCACATATTCATGTGCATATATATAATTAAATTTCTTGGACGATTTAGAGGTCATACTAATTTCAAATTAATTTAAAATTAGTTTAATTGTTAATTAGGTAATTTCTAATATTTTTAAAAATTATCCAACGGTCCAGGAATCGACCCGGAATCTCCCGATTACCAGTCAGGTGCGTTATCCACTACGCCAAGAAATTTAATTATATATATGAACATGAATATGTGAATTAAGATCAAGAAAATTTAGAATTATTTATATACAGGGTGTCCAGAAACTCTCCTGACAAACGAAGACCGGAGATTCCTCAGATAATTTTAAGACAATTTAACCGAATTCACCCTAGTCCGAAAATGCTTCCTAAGGGAGCTAGAGCTCTTTGAAGATGGCGCCTTGTAATTAGTTTTTTTTAATATCTCCCGAACGCTTCTATTTAGAAAAACAAAAACTAGTATGCTTATTTATCCTCCAGAGATGAATGGATTCCATCAATTGCGAATTTCTGGTACCGGTCATAGGCGTCCGTTTTAGGTAGGTAAACGGTTATTTTAAAGCATAACTTTTTTGTCTTCAACTTTTAAGCATTTGTGACACTAGATTATTAAATTTTCAGGTATTCTAGTACTAAAAGGTACTCTTAGTTTAAGTCGGTAGGATACACCGTTTTCTAGAAAAATCGATTTGAAAATTTTTCGTTTTTTCGTCATTTCATCTTTCGTCATTTCAACTTCGCGAACTGACAACAATTTGACAATTAAAAACGTAGGTTTTATTTCTGTTGGCAGTTCAGAGCGAACTAGCGCAAAAAATAATAAATTGAATTTTAATGACGAAAAAACGAAAAATTTTCAAATCGATTTTTCTAGAAAATGGTGTATCCTACCGACTTAAAGTAAGAGTACCTTTTAGTACTAGAATACCTGAAAATTTAATAATCTAGTGTCACAAATGCTTAAAAGTTAAAGACAAAAAAGTTATGCGTTAAAATAACCGTTTACCTACCCAAAACGGACGCCTATGACCTTAGGAAGCATTTTCGGACTAGGGTGAATTGGGTTAAATTGTCTTAAAATTATCTGAGGAATCTCCGGTCTTCGTTTGTCAGGAGAGTTTAAGGACACCCTGTATATATATATAAATATGAAGAGAATTTTCTTGAATTAGCGGCATTTTAAATTATGATGACAATTACTTGCATTATATTAATAATTAATGATTTTAAGGAAAAGAAACACACCACCCCGAGGACTAACACATATGCATCAGTTTCGTTAACCACTACAACGTGAACGAAACTGATGCGCAATTGGTTCAGCTTGTCTATGCCATCGCATAGGTCTAGCTGCTACGATAGGGCGCCTTATTATCAAGCTATCGCAGCTTTTAATGCACTACCTGAAGGGCCTTCTATAACTTTAAACAAGTTATTAAATAATAAGTTGTAAATGCCGGACGTAGATATTGTATAATTGTGTAACTATATGTCTGTTTTCCTAGTGTAGGTATATGTATTGTTTGTGTTTATGATTCTGCTGTTGCAGTAATTTCTTTTTACCTTTCGTTTGCTATTCGTTAACAATGCCACAGCAATGTTGTTGTAATGAAATTTACGGCAATAAATCATTATTATTATTATTATTATTATTATTATTATTATTATTATTATTATTATTATTATTATTATTATTATTATTATTATTATTATTATTATTATTATTATTATTATTATTATTATTATTATTATTATTATTATTATTATTATTATTATTATTATTATTATTATTATTATTATTATTATTATTATTATTATTATTATTATTATTAAATAAAACATATTTAAAAAATACCCTTACTTTTATGCTTTTCTAGTTGTGGTTACGTAAAACTCTCACCTAAAAATCAGCCTGTATTCAAATATAAATCATTTTGGATTCAAAATATATTTAAATTATCACTTGCCAACTGTGTAATCAACGTGTGATTACATAGAGATAGCGTTATGGGTGTTCTATTTCGAAAATTGTGTTTTGAAAACATTTCGTTTCGCTTGTTGTTAAAAAATAATCCTATAACATTTTATGCTAAATAAAATGAAGCTATTTGTTTTTATTTCTGCTCATAATTCCCGAACTGTTTTCAATTCAATTTTAATCTCAAAACAGACCATAAAAGGGCCTTTTGGTGCTTTATATGTGAACATAAAGGGAGTATATTTTCCATTTCTTCTTGACAAGGATGTAATTTGAAAGTCTTTTTGTTGTTTTATTTCTATTTGAATATGACATCGAAAACTAAATTATAAAATTATTGGAGGAAATTAGTGTTGTCATCAGTAACTCTAAAGATGGCTTTCTTATATATAGTTTTTCGGTTAAAATTGTGATATTTAAATTTAGAGTTCTTTAAAATTAATTTTATAATTTTTACTTTGAATGCATTATTTCAAAGATATCGGGGAAAAGATGAAATTATTGAGACTTGGAAACACGTTAATACTTTCTAGGATTTTATTTTAAGTGTGCTCCAAGTAATTTCTTTCAGCAATGATGCACCTGATCATTCTTTTTAACCACTGTTTAAAAGTTCTCAACCAATCTTCTTTCGGAATACCTTCAAAATAATTATATTATTATATTTTTTTCAGCCAAAAATTGGAGAGTTAAAACTGCCGTATGGAAGATGCATTATCATGGAACATAATTCCCTTGTCTGAAACTTTGTTGAACACTTCAAGCAAACATTTTTTAGTGTACCACTTAGCTGTAATTGTCTTTTGTCCATCTACCTAATTGCATTTACTAAGCCCGTACTTCTGAAGAATACCGCATACATAACTCACTGCTTCATAGTTATTGTAGGAGTTTCCTCATCTTCGTGAATCCACACACGACTCTTTTGGCGGGTAGTAAGGTAAGAAAAGGGAATATAAGTTTCGTCACCTGTCACTGCTATGAAAAAAAAATGGTGCCTGCCATTATTTAAGAAATTTATAGTTTTATGGCAAATTCTCACACGCCCTGGTCTTTGGAAGTCAAAAACGTGATGAGCATAAAACAAATTACCACTTTTTTTAAATGCAGGTGATCGTGTTTGATTATTTTAACAGCTGAGGATTCAATCTTGAGTTGATGCTCTATTACCGCATAAGTGGCTTTACTGTTCTCGTCAATTATTTTTTTAACAGTAGCCATGTTTTTGGCGGTAACAGCCTTTCGCGTTAAAATTCCTTATACGTATATACAGGCTGTCCAGAAACTCTCCTGACAAACGAAGACCGGAGATTCCTCAGATAATTTTAAGACAATTTAATCCAATTCACCCTAGTCCGAAAATGCTTCCTAAGGGAGCTAGAGCTCTTTGAAGATGGCGCCTTGTAATTATTTTTTTTTTAATATCTCCCGAACGCTTCTATTTAGAAAAACAAAAACTGGTATGCTTATTTATCCTCCAGAGATGAATCGATTCCATCAATTGCGAATTTCTAGTACCGGTCATAGGCGTCCGTTTTGGGTAGGTAAACGGTTATTTTAACGCATAACTTTTTTGTCTTTAACTTTTAAGCATTTGTGACACTAGATTATTAAATTTTCAGGTATTCTAGTACTAAAAGGTACTCTTACTTTCTAAGTCGGTAGGATACACCGTTTTCTAGAAAAATCGATTTGAAAATTTTTCGTTTTTTCGTCATTAAAATTCAATTTATTATTTTTTGCACTAGTTCGCTCTGAACTGCCGACAGAAATAATACCTACGTTTTTAATTGTCAAATTGTTGTCAGTTCGCGAAGTTGAAATGACGAAAGATTAAATGACGAAAAAACGAAAAATTTTCAAATCGATTTTTCTAGAAAACGGTGTATCCTACCGACTTAAAGTAAGAGTACCTTTTAGTACTAGAATACCTGAAAATTTAATAATCTAGTATCACAAATGCTTAAAAGTTAAAGACAAAAAAGTTATGCGTTAAAATAACCTTTTACCTACCCAAAACGGACGCCTATGACCGGTACTAGAAATTCGCAATTGATGGAATCGATTCATCTCTGGAGGATAAATAAGCATACCAGTTTTTGTTTTTCTAAATAGAAGCGCACGGGAGATATTAAAAAAAAACTAATTACAAGGCGCCATCTACAAAGAGCTCTAGCTCCCTTAGGAAGCATTTTCGGACTAAGGTGAATTGGGTTAAATTGTCTTAAAATTATCTGAGGAATCTCCGGTCTTCGTTTGTCAGGAGAGTTTCTGGACACCCTGTATATAAGTTGTAGCTAAGGATGGTTCTTGTTCACTAAAAACCGAATGTAAACTTGCTTTCCACTCATAAGCGCTTAAACATCTTTTAAAATATAGTAAATCACGATTCGAGAGTGCTCCCTGGTTAACTCCATTTCCTTTTACTTTTAAAAAATAAGCAGCTGCGTTATAACGAACGTAACTTCAACAAATAAACATCAAATAACAGATAAAGAGTTGCTTTAAATAAACACAGTATGATTGTTTTTCAGAATCTACTAGATTTTCTTCTTCTCAATAAATTCAGCTTATTCATCGTTTTCGGCAGAAAAGTTTTTATTGAGATTTTTGCCATACGTTAATTTCTTTCTTAATGGCTATGATTCTTTTACATTTATTCCTAAATTATACAGTTTGATTTCTTCCATTTCTGTTATAAGAACGGCTAATACCAGTGTGTTGTATCAGTTACTTAACACAAGACGAAGAACAGAAACAATTTTCATTCGTCTTCCCTGATGTAAAGATAACTTAAAATTGCGAATGTCTCTTAGAGACAAAAGTCAAGAGAAATTTCGCAGAAAAAAAATCCACATCATTGGTTATAAGTCCTTAAGAAATTTGACAACTAAAACTTGTTGATTAGAACAAACAGCATATTTTGACTACATATCGGTCTTGGGGGAGCCGGGCGGTTTGGAAAAATCTACGAAGTTTGGACATTGTCTTCCCAACAGAATAAACGATTACATACTTTATTGGGATTGCGGGCGGTGATTTTGGTGATGATCATGCGGATTGGCGTGAATAGTGTGGATCTGACATTGTCTTCCCACAGGGTTTAACTTTGCTCCGATAGGGGAACGTGATATCAATATAACCATGGTAAATATTAAGTCTACAGCCAAGAGATGTGATGGTTTGTCAATGGCCATGACTGGGATGTGCTGTTCTGTGATTACTCCATACGTGACGCATAGTTTAAACACATGGGTGTGTTCTCTGAGTCCTGGAAGTGCGCTGTGGTCCACTTTTTGCCTAAGGTCGGGGAGCTGGAGGAGTTTCATGACCTTATACCCATTAGTATCCTCCCAATGTTGTCGAAGATTCTGGAGCGCGTTGTGGTTAAGCTAGTGACAGAATAAATTTCTCTCAACGACATACTTCCACCTCTGCAAGCGGGTTTTCTTTCCGGCTATAGTTGTGAGACTGCACTATTAAATATTACAAACGATATTATTGAGGCAACATATAAGGGCTAATTGATCTGTTTGGTACTGTTGGATTACAGCAAGGCCTTTGACACTGTTGATCACTCCAGATTGCTGAGTGTCCTACAGCATGTATTTCTGGTCGTTAGGCATTGTCACTGTCCGAGAATTATATGCATCATCGAACACAATATGTGGATATCAACGGCTGTTTGTCTGACCTTCTAAGTGTCAATCGAGGTGTGCCTCAGGACTCTGTCGTTGGACCTTTTTATATCCTATTTATGCTTCTCCGATGTATAATGATTTGACTTCTTGTAGTTTCCATGCATATGCCGACGAGACGCATATTTATTATTCGTTTCACTCAACAAACCCAAGAAATCGAAGGCGATTTTATTTGCGCTAAGGAGGTTTGTAGCAACATTTCACAGACCTTTAACCTGAAAATTCCTTTGCCGTTGGTTGCAAATGCGAAAAATCTGGGTCTAACTTTGGATAATACACATAGATGTCGTAAGCATATTTCTGTTCATATTCTAAATGTGTATATGAAATTTTAAAAAAAAATTGTATCCTTATAGACATATTTTCAATACTACTATGAAGAAAAATCTTTGCGAAGTGTTTGTATTGTTCCATTTCTCTTACTGTCCGGTATATCATCCTGCATTGAATAGTGTCACGGGGAATCGTATACAGAAGGTACAGAACTCCTGCTTGCGATATATTTATTGGATTCGAAAATTTGATCCCATCTCTCATAAGCTGGCCAATGTAGGTTGGTAGGATATGGAGGGCAAGCGGGAGCTAAGATGTTTAGTTATGTATCACAAAATACTTTCTTTGAGATCGCCGCCGTACTTATATAATAAGATACGGTTTAGGATCGACATTCATAACCTCACCACCAGATTTCGAGGTAAAATATCCCCGCCACAACACAGAACTGTGCTCTACCAAAGGTCATTTACGTTTAACATCTACAGCAAATATAATAGTTTACCTTATGAGATTGCTTAGGTTAAGAGACATTTAATATCACGGGCGACATAGGTGTGAGCCAGTAGCGAAGAGGTTATATTCATGTTTCGTTGGCATTTTGTTCTTGTAGAGCCGTTTTAAACTGCACAGTGGAGCTCTTTTTATTGATATTATAAGAAGTACCACGCGATCATTTAAATTCTAAATTATAGCAGGCGGGATTTTTTTTATTAGGTTGTCCAGAATGACTATTATTGATTAATTGAAATTTGCGGTTATGTTATACTTTGTGACATTTGTGAATCTTATGTGTAATCGATTTAAATTTAATGGAAATGAAAGCATTACAAGATAAATTAGTTTTATTGTGAATTACAAAAGGTGTTCAATGTGTTCTCCCCCTGTTGTAATGCAACTGTTAACCCTCCGTTTCATATTTTCAAAAGCATTTGCCAACATCTGAACGGTTATAGCGTTACATGCATTAGAAATTGCCTCTTGTAGTTCTTCAAGATTTTGTGGGTTATTTTTGTAAACTGTGTTTTTCAGATACGGATAAATGAAATAATCAAGAATCGTTAAGTCCGGACTGCGAGGCGGAAATTCAATGACTCGATCATCATAAAACTCGCGAATTCGAGCCATACTTTCCCATGTTTTGTGAGCTGTTGCATTGTCCTGTTGGAAATACCCATGTAAAAGTTCGTCATCATGAAGATTTTGTAAAAACGGTTCAAGTATATTATTTTGATATCTCTTAGCATTTATCGTTCCTTCAAAAAACACAGGTCCAAATATACGCCTTCTAGAAACCGCTAGCCAAACACCAATTTTCTGCGGATGGAGAGGCGATTGAATAAACTCATGAGGATTCTCCGAAGACCAAATACGCATATTTTGTTTGTTTATATAGCCGGATAGGTGAAACCATGCTTCGTCAGAAAAAAATGTTAAATCCAAAGTGTTGTTGTTATTTAAATTATTCAAAAACTACTGACAGTATTCTATTCGTACAGGAAAATCTCGAGGGAATAGCTCTTGAACGACGTTAACCTTATAGGGATAAAGATTTAAACTTTCTTTTAAAATTTTTTGACAAGTTCCATATGAAAGGTTTATTTCTTGGGCTAATCTGCGAAGAGATTTTTTGGGAGACTGTTCCATTCTTTCTGCAACATCTGCCACAATCTCAGGAGTCCTTTTTTTGGGCGCGCCACTACCAGCTTTCCAACCTACAGTTCCAACATTACGAAATTTCGCCACACATGTGTAAATTTCTTGGACTAATTTTTGATAATCCGCAGGAAAATTAGGGAAGGCATTTTGAAAATCATTGATGCAGTGCGGTACTGAATATGTCCATTCACCATTCTCTTGTCGTTCGGGGTTTTTAAAATAACTTTCAGTAAGAAAAATCTTATGTTCTAAATCAAACATTTTGAAACGTCACTTTGACAATTCAAATTGTAAATTAGTACTTATATACCAACTTAATTTAAATTTCACAAACTGCTCTAATTTAGAATTTAAATGATCGCGCGGTACTATTGTAGGGTATTATAATTGAGTCAGTATCTCATAGTATTGTATAACTCAGATCAATGTTAAGTTGTAAAACAGCTGCTTACTCCAGAAATTTACCTTAAGGTTGATACTTAACATATGCATGTATTTATATCCTCTGTTTCTCTGTACTTATTTCTTGTATTTGCTAATTGTTAATGTATCAATAAAGGCATTTATTATTATTATTATTATTATTATTATTATTATTATTATTATTATTATTATTATTATTATTATTATTATTATTACTATTATTATTAAGAGTTGTTATTGACAATCACAACTTTTATCTCGAAGCTAAAATATCAAGGGTCATAATGAATCTTTATAATAAAAATTATGGAAAAACCCTCTTCTAATAAACTGTGAATTATATCGAAATTTGACAAATAATAAAATTTTATAGAATGGCACAGTTTCAGATGCGGAACCGAAAGAAATCTAAGAATTAAAAGAGTATACTTTGCTAATATCACTTCCGAGATTATTTCTTCAATTATTGCCTTATTTATCATTATTTGATATAAGTTTAGATAAGATGTTAAATTGTTTGTTTGAAATATAATCTAAATAATTATGTGTTTAGGAATTTAAAACTTTCATTCCTTTAATTTCTGACGTACATCAAAAAATATCTGGAGCTTTGGTAATTAATTATTTAATTAAATTTCTTTAAAACCAGGCATTACTGAAGGCCGGCACTTTAAACGCAACCTTAAGACTATGTAAATTGACCGTCCCTATTTTCATTCGCAAGAGCGTTTTATAATAAACAGGATTATAATTTGTCATAAAACGATGAACAAAATAAATTACACATTGAGCAATTTAATTCATCCCCAGGACACGTTGATCAATAAAACTTGTTAATTCGAACCTAGACTGTTTGTGACATTTTAGTTGAATTGTGTGGATATATAGCGTATTGAATTGGCTGTTTTCAATTCATACATGGAGAAAGGAGAACGAACAGCATACGGTTACTTTCCTTTTGTATAATAGGCTAGACGGTTTCCGGAACCCCATAAATATAAAACCCTTTTCACTAGTGTGTAATTAAGGATATTCTTTTCTAAAATTGAAATAATTTTATTTCAGTTATTGGATTAGCTTGCCAAGTTTATTTAGCGTGTTCGATGTAACAGTAACCCAACGGGAAAGTTGGACAGTTTCGCTACTAACTTCTTTCATGTGAAAATACATAGGAAATTGCTTTAGAACTTTCAAAATTTGTGTCGCACCCTTATAGCCCTTGTACTAAAAAATATACCACCGCAAAATAAAGGCACATTATTCCCTAACAATCCTTTTTGTTACTGCTTCAAGTATTGGTATTTATAATTTATAGATTATTATTATTTCAATTTGTATTACATGTTTTTTAAATTAAATTATTTTAAATATTCCCTTTTATTAAATCGATTTTAATTCAGTTCAACAAAGATAAATTTTGGGTTTATAACAAAATTTTCAAGCTGATGCATTTGCCTAAAAATATTGGCAGTGCATTAAAACTTTCTCTGGCTTACTACATTCTTTCAGTCTCTACTATGTAATATTTCATACAAATATTTGTTTTTTAGATTTCCTTTTTAAATCTTTAAATACAAGATATATACATACATATATACGTGTGTACGTATTTTTTGCTTTATATCTATTAATTAACGAATTTAAGGATAAGAATGCACCATCACCGAAAGAGAGAATGGAGAAATCGCTTTGGTTTGCATAAATACACAAATTTGAAAGTACAAGGGAAAGGCGCCAGGTGCCGGACTGATGAGCGTTGCGAAACTAATTATTAGTCCTCGGTGATGGTGCGTTATTTTCCTTAAGTTCATTAATTAATAGGTACAGGGTTATTCATTATAAATTACCCACCCTTTATCATCGTTATTATTGTATATACAAATAAAAGTTGTGTGGCTGAGACTGAATTTTATTTGCGTGCTATCAAAAACACAGTGGCGTGCAGAAACAACGGTATACATGGAATACCCTGTATATTATTAAATTTTTATAATGGTCTTTTTACTCTGATTTCAAAAATATACCATATGATACCGGTATCCTAAACCGTTTTTGAGTTATTAAATGTCGAATATCTTAGTTACTGTACTATGGAAAAGTTAACATTATTAAAGTGAGCTATGAAAATGAGAATTATTGTGTTTGATAAATGACATTTCCATTTTGACTATTTTATTAAGGAAATGTCATTTATCAAACACAATAATTGTCATTTTCATAGCTCACTTTAAAAATGTTAACTTAATAAGCATATTGTTATTACTTTTGCTCATTATATTGCCACTGCTACCAAGAAGATATTCATTTTTTCAACACATGAATACATTTGTATATTTGGCAAAGAATTTTAATATATTATATACATATATACAGGGTGTCCAGAAACTCTCCTGACAAACGAAGACTGGAGATTCCTCAGATAATTTTAAGACAATTTAACTCAATTCACCCTAGTCCGAAAATGCTTCCTAAGGGAGCTAGAGCTCTTTGAAGATAGCGCCTTGTAATTAGTTTTTTTTAATATCTCCCGAACGCTTCTATTTAGAAAAACAAAAACTGGTATGCTTATTTATCCTCCAGAGATGAATTGATTCCATCAATAGCGAATTTCTAGTACCGGTCATAGGCGTCCGTTTTGGGTAGGTAAACGGTTATTTTAACGCATAACTTTTTTGTCTTTAACTTTTAAGCATTTGTGACACTAGATTATTAAATTCTCAGGTATTCTAGTAATAAAAGGTACTCTTACTTTAAGTCGGTAGGATACACCGTTTTCTAGAAAAATCGATTTGAAAATTTTTCGTTTTTTCGTCATTAAAATTCAATCTATTATTTTTTGCACTAGTTCGCTCTGAACTGCCAACAGAAATAAAACCTACGTTTTTAATTGTCAAATTGTTGTCAGTTCGCGAAGTTGAAATGACGAAAGATGAAATGACGAAAAAACGAAAAATTTTCAAATCGATTTTTTTTAAAAAACGGTGTATCCTACCGACTTAAAGTAAGAGTACCTTTTAGTACTAGAATACCTGAAAATTTAATAATCTAGTGTCACAAATGCTTAAAAGTTAAAGACAAAAAAGTTATGCGTTAAAATAACCGTTTACCTACCCAAAACGGACGCCTATGACCTTAGGAAGCATTTTCGGACTAGGGTGAATTGGGTTAAATTGTCTTAAAATTATCTGAGGAATCTCCGGTCGTCGTTTGTCAGGAGAGTTTCTGGACAGCCTGTATATATATTTGTGGTGATGAATATTATTAAAATAAACAGAAATAATTAGAATTATGTCCTTTGTTACGCTAGATCAGAATTATAATATTTACATGCAAAAAAAATATATATTGCATTCGGATTTCATCATTTGATAATTATAACATTATTTCTTACGTTATTTTATAAGAGACAGAAATATCCTTCTTAATGTATTGATTAGTCTAAGCTGAAGGTTTGATTCAGAATAAAGAAGTTATTTAACTCGACGTAATACAAATTACCCTTATTTATCAAGGCAGTTTTCAACATTATACTACCCCTGAACAAACACAGAATCGTTGTCCATTTAAAGATAAGAACTGTAATTACTGCCTTTTGAATGAATATATTCTAGGCTAAGTATGAAGCAAATTTTATCTGGTTTTGTTGAACATTTACAATAAAAAGAGTTTAATACATTGCCCTCTATTATGTTAAAGATACAACGAAGAAAATCTGTTAGAAAAAAACATATAGACTGCATTTACTATTTATAGCGAATTTACAATTCAAAATTTCGCACCCTGAATAATAATTTTGAAACAATAAAAAAGAAAAAACCGAATATAAAAGATGTATTCCATAATTTTTTGTTATATTCTTTTCTCCTAGCTATAAATGCCATCTTTGCTGTGTTGCATATCATATCTAAAGATGAACACGAATAGATTTTCTTTGCTCAGAAGATTAAAGGCAGTACAATCAGCAATAAAATAGACGTCCTTTTGTTTAAACTTTAAAGACTAGTGTTGATGTTGACTAGAGTATGATGTCCTGAGAATGACGACATCAATCTTTGGAAATGTTTATCGTATGAAGTGTATATAGTATCACAGATTTGTACTATGAATGTTTGTTATTAATAAATCTCTAAAATGTCTGCGGTGTAGCTATAAAGTCGAGTCTGGTATGTATTATAAGCCATCTGTGCCCCATTTTTCACTAGATATTTGAATGTTTTAAATTAATTTAAAGAAATATGAAGAGCTCCAAATCCCTGGATTCAAATCCACTTCCAAGATTACAGTAGGAGCAGGAAGCTGAATGTTTTCTAGCACAAATTGAAAAAAATTCCTAGGTACAATTTTGCGGTTCTTTAAGTTACTGAAAACTATGTTGCGCAAAATTAATATAAATAATGAGTTGTGGCCACCACACGACTTTCATATACGTATGAGCGTTTAAAATTGTACAAAAGTAAATAAAAATTACTGTTATCTTCTTAGAAAAGTAAACCTGTGAGTAAGTGTGCTACTTCAAGTCCAAATTTAAAGAATTTTTTACATGAAAATTGTCCAAAATCCTATTATATGTACTTCTAATAAATCTTTATAGAATGCATATTTTGCGAGATATTCGAAGAAAAAAGCCAATCGCTAAGAGTAAAAGTGTTACATCTGGTTCGAATTTTGAAATTTTATTTATACAACTGATTTTCGATAAGAGTAAGACTTCGAATTTCGAAAAAAATTGTAATACAGTTCTTCCTAAATTTAAATTGGAGTACATTTGAATTCCCTTTAAATTTGTTTAAACTTAGTAGTTGGCAAAAAGCAAAATTTCATTTTTTCGCTGTAGTAAACTACTACTTCCGGTCTACCGATTTTACTGAAAATCTAATTAGTTCTCAAGAGGGTGATTATAATCGTAAATATAAAATTTGGAATTGATAGCTATAGCCGTTTGACCACTATCGTGGTCACACACACACACAGAGAGAGAGAAAGAAATTGTTTAAAAACCACTTTTTTGGTATCATGGGTCTTCAAAGCGTAGACATCTGCAAAAATCTTGAGGTCGAAAATATTCGTCATCACAATACTTCCGTATACTACGTATAAGAAAGTAAAATGCGTCACATGAAACGGCTGGTTTGATTTTATACGTAGTGTTTCCTATGAAATCGAAATCAAATAGAACAATTTAAGTTATTTCTAAACCCTTAATTTTACCTTTGTTACATTTATTTTACATTTACAGTTATATTGTAATTCGTATGGTATAGGTATGTTTTAGTATATAAAATAAATCGAAAAAGAAAAAGTTTTTACTTTTGTACCTAACGCTCTTAATTCATCTTTTGTCATTTCATCCCTTTCCTACCAGAATTACAAATTTCTCTAAATAGTTCTACTTTAACAATCAACGACTGTATCATAGAAGTAGTGAATAATACAGATCATGCGCTCTTTGTATCAATTTTAACCATATTATTAAGTTTAATAATGCATTGTCGAATGAATAGCTATTGTGTGTTTGAAATTTCTGGCAAAATGGTTGAGTCAAGCCATTTTGGCAGAAATTTCAACACAACCTAGTAATTGCGACAACACATCCAAATAAACTTTCTCATTTAATGTTCTGTCGCAAACTCTATGATTAACTGGCACACCCCTCTAATAAGGAATGAAACCGTTAAAACGTCTAAGTCTTAATACTTACTGAAATCCGCATATTGTAATGTTTAGGTATTTTAGAGATGTTAACAATGACCCTATATGCTAAATTTGCTTTATTTTTACTGTAAACTTTCTGTCTGTTAGAAAATTTTCTAACTATAACAGCAAATCACCGTCATCTCCAATTTATGGTGTCAAATTTAAGTAATTAACTACTACAATAATAGTATTAATTATGTAACAAGCTGGATTAAATAATATTTTGTAATATTAATAATAATTAATAATCCAGCAATATCATCAGCATATACATTTCTTTTTAAATTATATTTGATGGAACATTAAAACAAAAAAGAAAGAGCTCTGTGGCACGCCAAATGATAAAACTTTCTTTCTGACATCGGGATCCAAAAACTTACTTGTCATAATGCATTGACATTTTTTAGTCAGATAAAGAACGACCATTTCTATTACAAATCCTAGAAAACCAATTTGATTTAAAAGATATTTATTATGGAAAGTTCCAGTAAAATTGCACGACAATAGATTTATACTTGACTTAGCTATTTTGAGTCTCTTCTACAATATTATATTCCTTTATAAAGCTTGTCATTCTGTCTAACTTTAGATATACTAGAGGTAGTCATAATTCCATTGTAATTTTGAATAAGGGTTCTACTTTGGGTCTGAATATAAGTTTTATAATAGTCAAAATTTGAGAAGAAAATTTTAATAATTTTATTGGCAGTTCATTGTCATCTGTGACAATTTTATTACATAATCTGTGTCTTACATTTTTAAAAATCATTGGAGTCAGTGAACGATTTGGTGGAAACATATCTTTCTATTTTTTTTTGATAGTTTTAGTTATAATTTTTAATGTTTTAACTGATGCTATTTTGGTGGAGGTGCCTGAGCACATCATGCTTATGCCCATTTAATTATCATATGCTTATTTTATAATTGTGTATTATTAATAACACTATTTTATATGAACTGTTCAGATATTTGCAGTTACAAGAAAACTTAATGACTTTTACTCTTAGTATTATTAACTTTACCAATACATATTTCAAACTGCACTGATGAACAGAATGCTTAGTTTTTAGGAGAATAGTATTGTTGCAGTCAAGCAAAGAATTATATATATTTTATGGTAATATATAAAAGATTATACTTTGGATGTGAATAATAATGTTTGTTTATTTTTGTTTGAGTAACCGTTAGGTGTAGGGTGTATACTTTATGTTAAAAAACGAGTTCCCAAGGTTGGGAACATCCTGTAGTTACAATATATAAGCATGTAACTAACAATAAAATGCAAATATATGTAAAGTATTTCAATGTTCTCCTCTAACTCGTTGCGACCTTGGCACATATTCGCTTATTATAAAGTAAAGCTCTCCGTGTAATTTTTTTCTTAATCGCCTTATAAAATTATCGAAGGGTAATCTTGGTTGATATGAAGTATTGATTTTAAGGAAATTAGCTTTGCACAGCTTGCTGGATCCAAGAAATGTTTTATTATCGTTTTTCGTGTGGAGCCGGAATATTATACACTTTAATGTTTGCGAGAATTTCTCGACTCCCAAAGTACAACTAAGTTACTTCTAAAGATGCCATAATTAATAAAACAATGAAGTGATAATCGCGCTGGGCACATTTTGCCGTTCAATTTTAGTTTCAGCAGATTGAAGTATTCAACAAATAAATTGTACATCAGCACAGCACGTTTATGAGCGTTTTATTAATAATATATAATACACGCAGTAAACACTGTAAATTCCTGAACTAATGCGTTTGTGCATACTAGAACAGGGTTATATCATTACACTTCATTGCACGAGATGTATTATTAGTATACGAATAACCCTGGAGCTGTATGGCAAATTGAAATGATAATATTTAAGTAACGAATGCCATATCAAATTAAACAACGCTTGAATGCCATTTAAAAAAAAATAATAGTACAAAAGAAGCTAAAGTATTAATTTTAAAGTAACAAATAACTATATAGGAAAGAGAATATCTTGAAAAAAGAATTTATTGTGTAATTGAAGTAGTAAATCAGCTAAGAAAAAAAAAACAAAAGTTTATTATTTTTTCAGTTTAGATGTGAAATAAAATTGTGAATAATTTAAGAAGACGTAACAAATAGTTTTATTAAATAATTGATTTATACCGTGTGTTTTACTTTACATAAATATACCTAAATAAATTGTTTTTTAATAACGCAATTAATATACAACTTACTAGTGAATAACATTCTTGGCAAACTATAATTAAAATAAAAACTAGTGCTTCAAGTAAAGTCATAGTAGCGACGAAGATAGAGCAAAAAAGTATAGAATATCTGTATAAACCGAAACTGTATTGATTTCCTCAAGCTCAAGCATTGTATGTATCTTCTTTCTGTATAAAGAGCTACACTTTCTGCAAAAGTTTTTCAATTTTCTCTTCGTCCATTCTTAAATGGTTTTAATACGTGTCCAAGTCATCTTTAGCCAATTCCGCTAGCAGCTTCTTGTTTTCGTCTCGAGATCCATGGTCTGACCCACCAATATCGACGCTTTCTTTGTTTCCTGTTTCTGATTTCGTTTTGCAAACATTTACGGAAAATGTGAATTCCAGCAGGCATAGTTTTCTTATTCGCAACGATTTTTAAACCTAACACTTTCTAGATTGAATATTTAATGCTTTTGAGTCATGTGATTCCCTACAACTTGACTTCAATTCAAAAAGAAGAACGTGTGAGATGGTGCAGATCTACAATAGATCGCTTTAATCGTGAATCGTTTCATCATCACAAGTGATGAAACATGGGTGTACTGCTGTGATCCCGAAAAAAAAGCAACAATTGACAGTCTGGGTTTTTGAAAATGAGTCGGTCCCAACAAAAGTTTTTGTGAAAAAAGTCGCAACAAGAACATGGAATTACTGGTCATGTTTCCAGTGTAGCGTTGGAGGATAGACGTGCTGTTAGTTCAGAATGCTACACTACAGTTTGTTTGCCTCAGATTCTCCAAAATGTTTACGAAAAACGTCCAAGAGGATCATCTTGCATCAAGATAACCGCTGGTCCACATTGCCGCTCGAACAACTGAGTATCTGAATGCTCAAAACACAGAAATAATGAGTCATTCACCGTATAGTCTTAACCTAGCACCTAATGACTTCTTATTTCCTCGGGTAAAGGATACATTACGGGGTTTACGTTTTACATCGGTCGAAGAAACGGTTGATGGTTCTAAAAATGAAATAAAAATACTGTCAGAAGATTGGAGAAAATGTTTTCAAGATTGGTTTTCACGGATTCAAAAATGTATTGACTGTGGAGTAGAATACTTTGAAAAATCATAAATAAATATTTTTTTCTTTGTAAGTAGATTGTGTTTTATTTTACCAGGCTCAGCAAAAATAGAACAGGTGAACAAAACATAACGAGAAATAAAAACACACGTAATTAACATTTATTACGTACACATTATTCAACTTTGAATTACAAGAAGGAGCCAATTCGTCCACCTAAAATTTCAAACTGAATTTGCGGGGAAAAATAAGAATATGACAGCAGATTTGACATACGATTAAAGTTAAAACGATATATCAAATAATAAGGGAAATAAATGGAAACCTCATAAAAATTGAAAGATTTTTAAAAGAGAAAGTATAATAAAATGTTAGGTAAATTTATGTAGGAAGTTGTATTTTAAATTGTTAATTTGGACGATGTTAAATAGCAAAGATATGATCGGTCAATGAGAAAGAACGCCGAGAAAAAGACAAATGTGTGTTAAAGAATATAGAAACTGTACTTTTATGGCATGGTTTTTTGATAGGTTGGATGGTGAATTTATTTATAGAGCTTCACTATACATATATAACAAGACTTTAAGAGTATATAATTTTAAATTTAATTATTTACACTTAATAAACTTTAATCGAGTTCATAAAGAAAGCAAACGAAGTGTAAAACCAGGATTTTGTGAATATTTGACGGGATTGTAAACGACTTTCAAACACTGAAAGCGTGTTATTTAAAAACTTCCCTTTCATGGTATGAAATGTGAAAAATTACATTAAATTTCAGTGAGCTTACTGTTCTTCTTTATATATTCACATATTAAGCGACATGGAAAATAGAACACTGAGTTTGTCGTTGCATTTTAATTACCGTGGTAGGGTTCGAATCGTTCTCCTAGGTCTTATTAGTTTCGAATCTCAAGCGGGCAATAAAAATTTGTTTGATCTGAAATTCGTGCCTTCCTCGCTATGTTGGGGATATTAACGGCATATAGGTAAAGTAATAACGCCTTCAAACACTTTACACATTAGATTGCTATAATTTTCTTGACAAAGTAATACAAGCGGGAACTCACCACTAAAAAATAAAGTAAATATCATATAACTCTTATTTACTCTGAAATAAATATTCTGGAAAACTCTTATATTCACATACATGTTGTCATAGATCTTTTTGATCAACCACGTAGCAGTAGTATCCTTAATTATGACTCGAAAAAAGCTTTGGTGTTATTATTTAAAAATTGCTTGTCAGATATTTTTATCATGGGTCCTATGACCAGCATATTTCTTGATGTTTTTATTTTGATATCTCTGTAGAAATGGCATTATCTGTCGTGTTGTCTCTTATTTTTCTCAACTTATTCCTGTACTTTCTCCTCTCGCCTCCAATTCAAGTCACTATCATTATCCGATTAAATTATCTAATATTTGGTCTACATCTGGATCTACTCTTCATAGGTAAAGTTTATTTTTCTCGTTCACATCTACATGTCACGTTACATGTGCATCTGTGTTACATTTCTACCTAATTCATTATTTATACACTTTCATACGTTTTTGGTTAATGCACAAGCGGTTTTATTTTGTTTTGATAGAATATATATGTATATACAGGGTGTAACAAAATAAGTGTAAAAATTTCATATAAAAAAACTTCAATGGAGCATCCCTTGTTAAGATACAGCCCCATAAAGGGGGTACATAAAATTTGTTTTACAATTTTTCTCACAAACACTAAAAATGTAATTTATTTCCAATGTAACTTTTTGTCTGATTATTTGTTTACCATTTAACAAAATAAGTGTAAAACATTTCAGGGGGTGATTCCTTAGCGAAAAAGAGATAGGGTCTTTCATATAAAAAAACCCCCATAAAGGGGGTACATAAAATTTGTTTTACAATTTTTCTCACAAACACTAAAAATGTAATTTATTTCCAATGTAACTTTTTGTCTGATTATTTGTTTACCATTTAAAAATTTATTCCCAATAGCTTGTTTCATTCGAAACAAAAAATGTCTCTTGAATTTTTTGCCCAAAAGTAATCAGTTCGCAGCAAAAAATTATTTTAGGAACAACTACAGAGATACATCGTCATAAAACGAAAATGTAAAACTAATTTATTTAGTAGGCCGCTAGTAGTGGTATCACGCTGTCAGTTTGTAAATTTTTGAAATTGAATTAATAGTTAATTGTGTGTCGTTGTTTTGTTCGTAATTTGTTAGTTTAATAATTCACTTGTTATTAAAATGGCATACATAAATGAGGAAATGGCTGATATGCATTACGTTTACGGTCTGTCGCAGGGGAATGGGTTAGAAGTTTCTAGAAGATATGCTGAAATGTATCCTCAACGGCAGCTTCCTTCGCATAGAATATTTGCCCGACTTCATCAACGATTACGAGAATATGGTTCATTCGACAAAAGAACGCAGGATTGTGGTCGCACACACATCTTGAAGAAGCAGTACTTAATTTGGTTGAAGAACAACCTACTAGGAGTACTAGAAAGATTGCTTTCGAGTTAAATGTTGATCATATGACGGTATTTCGAATTTTAAAGGAACAACTCTTATACCCTTACCATCTGCAACGAGTACAGGCACTGTTACAGCGAGATTTTCCGAACCGTCTTGAATTTTCCAATTGGATGCTGGAAATGATTAGAAGAAATCCTGACTTTCTGAAGACGATCGAATTCACAGACGAATGTACTTTTTCTCGGGACAAGATAATTAATTTTCATAATAACCACATATGGGCCGATGAAAACCCTCACGCTATTGTACATGCTAACCATCAAGAACACTTTTCTCTTAACGTGTGGCTCGGAGTTATCGGGGATTATTTAATTGGCCCTCATTTTCTACCTCCTCGATTAAATGGTGAGGCATACACTCAATTTTTAAGAGAAGTGCATCCAGTACTGCTGGAGGAAGTTTCTTTGGGCGTCAGAAGAGATATGTTTTTTATGCATGATGGGGCTCCCGCCCATTTTAGTCAAGCAGCACGTCAGCATTTAACCCAAACATATCCAAATCATTGGATAGGTCGAGGAGGACCACAGAATTGGCCCGCTCGATCCCCGGATCTTAATCCTCTCGATTTCTCTACTTGGGGCCATTTACAGACTTTGGTTTATCCTACTCCTGTTCGCGATGTAGAGGACTTAAGAAACCGCATCATCGATGCGTGCAGGGTAATTAGAGAGAATCCAGGAATATTTGAGCGAATACGTGGCTCAATGCGCCGACGTCTAGACGCATGTGTAATGACTGAAGGTGGACATATTGAACATTTACTATGATTTCCACATGTTTTATGTTTTGTTATTAATAAATAAGTTTTGTTTATTCATCTTTAATCATTTGTATTTTGATGCAGGTAGTAACTACAAAATAACAATACTAATCCAGTTCGCATTTATGACGATGTATCTCTGTAGTTGTTCGTAAAATAATTTTTTGCTGCGAACTGATTACTTTTGGGCAAAAAATGCAAGAGACATTTTTTGTTTCGAATGAAACAAGGTATTGGAAATGGGTTTTTAAATGGTAAACAAATAATCAGACAAAAAGTTGGAAACAAATTACATTTTTAGTGTTTGTGAGAAAAATTGTAAAACAAATTTTATGTACCCCCATTATGGGGCTGTATCTTAACAAGGGATGCTCCATTGAAGTTTTTTTATATGAAAGACCCTATCTCTTTTTCGCTAAGGAATCACCCCCTGAAATGGTTTACACTTATTTTGTTTCACCCTGTATAATAGGATGTTGGGTTTTGTATTCCGCACACTAGATCTTTTACTAGTCTGTCAATACTCAAGATCTTATACTTAACTATGGTACATTCTAAAATAGAATATGCTGGACTTCTTTGGAGTCCATATCAGCAAACCCATAAGATCTTCCTAGAGAATGTTCAATGACAATTTTTAAGGTACTTATTGTTTAAAGAGCAAAACATTTCTCCATATGGAGGATAAGCAGGGTGAATTTAGAAAAATTCTTCTAGTTACGTAGCTACTTGATTTATTATTTTATATTACTTTCATGGAGATCTTGCATTTTATTTCATTATTAATTGAGCATTTATGTTATTTTTTCTTATTATAGTATTTTATTGCAATGTCCTCTTATTTAAGTATTATTGCCTAATATTATAAAATTAAGTTTAACTTTTGTGCAATAAATACTTATTTATTTATTTATTTATTTATATACAATAGGAAGTAAACATTAGAATGCAAATTTTGTCATTGTTCTACGCTTGTAAAACAGAAGTTAAAATCATTTCAATCAACTGACATTCGCAATCTTTTTCGCTCAGGGTGTCATCTCTCCCCACCTTCCATAATGTCACAGACGATAAGGTAAATAGAAAAAGATATCAAAGTTTCTCTGGATACACACCACCCGAAAGTAATAGTAAACTTTAAGAGGGGAAAATCCTATAACAAAAACAAATCTTGCGACTGCTATTTCGTCAAACTGATTCCAAATGTTTTCATATTCCCTGAATTTCTATTACGTTGGAATTTCTTTACTTTAAAAGATTATTTTTAGGCTAAATTATGTGATTTCTTTAACAGATAACCGACGCAATAGTCACGTATAATGTACGCATGAAAAATCCGGTCAAATAGAAAGAGACGTTTAACACTAGAATTTCAAAATTTGTTTGAAACTCTCCTCCCTTGCTATCCCGCCTTGGAAATTATATATTTATGATATTTACTCAGTCTCTCTTGCAAATATTCCTTACATTAGGCAAGCTCATGCTGGAATATATGTGAATTATGCTGTTATCTTTTTAAATGAAAATTATTCAACTATATGTTTAATTGTATATGTATATATGTAATTAACATAATTTAATTAGTCATATTTGGTTTTAATTTTTATCTTAGATACATTCGTCGCAATAAGGCAGTCGAAAAAAATTATATTTATAATTTATATATTAATGATTAAAAAAAAAAATCCTGCACCCAGGCCAGTACGTGTCCCCCAGTACTATAATCGAAGTCAGTCAGTTCCATTGTTCTAAAATACTTTATAACATGACATTTATTGACATTCGCCGTTCACGAAATCGTGGATGGTATTCCAAGTGTCTCTGTCTCTTGTCATGAGGTTGACCATAGTTTGCGCCGACAGCGTCTGCCCCAGGTGAATATTCGTCCGGACACGTGCATGATTCCATCTTATGCACTCGGAAAGCGTATGCTCTGGCGTGTCAACGCCGTTGCAATATATGCAGATGTCGTCATTGGACTTTCCTATCCTTTTAGTATAGGTTTTAAAAGATCCATGCCCCGTTAGCGCTTGCGTTAGATGGTAGTCTATCCTTCTATGGTTACAACTCAGCCACATATCAATCTGTGGGATCAGTAATTTTGTCCACTGTGCATTACTGTCATTGGCATTCCAACATTCTTGCCATTTTTTAACCGTTTTTTCACGTTCTTCGGTCCTAGTGCCCTTGACATTTCGCCCCTCGTTACTGTGAATAATACCCTGCTCTTCTACCAGTAATTCAATAGGAGGAATCCCGGTAATAACTTGTACTGCCTGTGCAGAGACAGTACGATATGCGCTGGCTACCCTTATGAGGAACTTCTTCTGAGTCTTCGTTAGACCGCGTGCGTTTCTTTTAGTTGCTAAGCACCTGTACCATATCAGAGCTCCGTACAGCAAAGTTGACTGGACCACATTATACAGCATTAGTTTCTTTTTAAAGCCTGGACCCCTAACGTTTGCCGTTATTCTCATAAGTTGGGCGGCCCTTTCCTCAGCCCTTTGGATTGACTTTCGTATGTGCGTGCCAAAAAGACCCCCTAGCTCCATAGTAATTCCCAGGTAGACAATTGATATCTTCTGTTGTATTTCAATTCCCATACATGAAAAACGGATTTCATCCCTGTCTTTTCTACCCCTCAGTATGACACATTCAGACTTCTGCGGGGCTAGTTCCAGCTTATTTCTGCGCATCCAGCGCTCTATCTGTTCAAGGGCTTAATTTCCCTTCCAAACCAAGTTTTGCGGGTTTCTAGCAGTTACCACCAAGGCTAGATCGTCAGCATAAGCCACCGCAGTTACTCCCTCGGGCAAGGTCCTCGTAAGGACGCCGTCGTAGAAAATATTCAAAAGCGTAGGTCTCAGGATTGAGCCCTGCGGCACCCCCGCAGAGACTTCCAGACATGAGTCCGCTCTGTCTTCCAGATAACTGTCGATCATGTTGACTAGGTACTGCGATACGCCTTTCTTCACCAAAGCTGTGAGAATTAAATCCCAGGCTGCCGTGTTGAAAGCGTTTTTGACATCCAGCATGATGAGCGCTACACACTTATCGTTTGCTCCTCCCTCAACCAGCTCCATGGCCCTCCTCACTGCCTGAGTCGTCGACCTGCCCTTGCGAAAACCAAACTGACTTTCGGATATACCTCCAAGATCCTCCATTTCCTTTTCCAACCTATGCTTCACTATCTAAGTCACACTGAAAACATGTAGAGCATCGAAAGTGGTATCAATAGTATGAAAAGCAGAGGTGCCAAGTTGGACCTCTATGGAACGCCTGACATGGAAGAAATGACCAGTCTTTATATGTGAACTCTGCGAATAATTTCGGGTTTTTGAAATTATTTTTTTACTTTATATATAAATTTTTCGTCGAAATTAATTACCGTCTGTTCTACCCCAATGTATGGGGCAAACCGGTAAGTAATAAAAAAAGGAAAATTCAAAAATTTATAAAAGGGCATTTGTTTTAATTTTTGCAATTTTTTGTATTACTTGTGATTCTAGACATAATAAACTTTTTACTGATACCGAAAATGAGTCTTCACTAAGTAATGTTTTATTTTTTTAAAGATCGCATTCCGTTATACTCCGAGTTCCCCCATTTGAAATTTATTATTTTAACTTCTAAAAAATAGAATAAATAAAAAGGGATGGGAAATTTAAACATGCCGAAATAATTAAATTAATTAATTTAAATTTAGTCAGGATGATTTTTTAAAATTTAATTTGGCTTATTTGTTTTTATTTACCTAACATATTTTAGTTATTTTATAACAAAACGCAATTATCTGTCTGTGAGTATGCTACAACTTAAACGTATGTACATATGAATATAGCTGTTTGGATTTTTTACCGGCAATGAGAACAGGCTCTAAAAAAACAAAACAAAAAATAAACAGCTGCACAACTTTTACCATAATTATTTTTGCAAATTCACACTAGTCAAAGCAGAAACACAACAAGTAGATACACGGGTCATTGATTTGTTCGTTTTATTGTTTTAGTAAATAACGTATGGAAGCAGATAGTTCTTTTTGCATATTTGCATTTTTGTAATGCAAGCTAATATAAACAATGAATAATTCTTTTTTTCCGCAGGCACCCGTTTGTGTATTTTACCAGAACACCATTTTGAAAACAAGCAGGGGTTATTCTGGGAGTGTGACTCCATTTACTCTGTTTTCTGTACATTTTTTCCAGCAATACAGTTGAAATTAATATTTCATGGTTTTGCCTCTTGAAAAGGGTACACATTATATTTTGAGTTGAGAGTTACAGCAAAGAAATTAATAACGACACGCAGGCACATAAAATATAAAGTAGGTAATTTATTTAAGGGAATTAGGTTTAATACATGCTAAAAACAAAAAAAATAATTCCAAGCAACTAACATTCCAAAAGGAGATAAAAAATGTTATTTTTGAGGCTGACGTGAGATAAGACTGATTTAAAAATCATATTTTCTCATTTTATAATATTTAAATTATGTAGACAAACACCTCCTTAACAAGCATCAGAAGATTAACAGTGATCTCGTAAATTTAATAAAGAATGGCAAATTTGTAATAAATGGAAAAGTGGTTATTCAGGATCAGCTAAGTAGGAAATTCTTATTAAGTAAAATTTTCTTCCCGGAAACTGAGATAGGTAAACTTAATTTTGTTACAATTGCTACTTACGAAGGCGGTTTAATTAATCTTAAAAATTAAGTGAAAAAAAAATGAAGTCGTGCTTATTTCTTTTATATGTTTTGTTAAAAAATACAGTTTAGAAAGAGAATGATTTATATAGTCGAGGAATAAGGTGGGATATCTGTGGGGGTAAACACAAAAAGTTAGACCATCGTGTCTGCGGTTGCAATAGCGCGGAATAACCGGATATTCTTCTATTTTTATTATGTATCTGAGCTAATAAATTAAATTCAAGAACTAGGACTCACAAGTCATGTTCTATTTTTTCTTATATAAAATAATTTTCACCAAATTCGTAAGACAACTTACATTAACAATATATATATGAACATTACGGCGAAAGATATATATATATATATATATGTACGTGACAACTAAGTTTAACTATTATTATATAGGGTAACTGCAAAATATTAATTACTGTTTGACGGGTGGAAGCACGGCCAATAGCAATTAGGTAATTGCAGGATATGAATTACTGTTTGACAGGTGAGAACAGGGCCAGCAGGAATCAAGTAATTTCGGGATATCAATTACTGTTTGGCTGTTTGAATTAGGTAAATGCGAATTAAAAGTTAAAGCTAGTCAAAAGGACAGATTTAAAGCTTTGCATGAATATGTGTACAAGTTGAAAACAGTTCATCATGATAAATTTACGGTCTAAATGTAGCGGACTTTATAGCAAAGAATCGACACTCTTTTTTACATTTTACATGTTCTGAAAATTATTTTTATACAAACCCGAACAAAAGTGTTTTTTTTCTCACCAAGAGAGTGTGGTCTCTCTGGCTTTAATATTGTTAATAAAATAACGGGAAAAAATTATTATTTAATTAAACTTTTTAATAAATAAATGACTGTAAATAAGCAGTTATTGAGTTTTATAGGTTCGATTTCTTCTAATAGAAAATTATCAGTCTGTATTGTTACTATACGCGATAAACACCGGGAGAATTGTCTGCGACCAAGCTTGTCACATGCGTTAGGTTTAAGGGTGCGTTTCAATCATGCCAAATCTATTTCGGTTCGGAACTAAGATTTTCCTGTATCTTAAGTACTACTAGCAATACTAGGATGTCGCCACGGTATGCAATCTAAAATTAAATAGCAATTACCTCCAAACATTTCAAGGTCATTTTACCTGTTAAATTTCTACCTCTACAATTCTACATACGATTTGTAAATTTGGTCTGTGCGACTTTCTTTGCAATTTTATTTTATGCGTATGAATCAAATCGACACTTGTCAACTTTCATGCAGAATTAGGGAGAAAGACGCGCGAACTTTAAGCATTCATTTGAATTTATTTGTAAATTGAAAAACTTAATACATATATATAATATAGTTTGCCATATCCTCAATAAAATGTTGATTGCATTATTAAATACATAATTTAAATTAAATTACTTTTTATACATTTACAGTCAGTTACATTTATTTTATTTATAGATTTAGTTAATTTTTAACAAATTCTTAAACGCTGAAGGTACGTGATACTCATCCATTCGACTTTCTTATTTCATACAAAATTATACAATAAATAAATATACAACATTTTCTTTTACTTGATACATTTGTAATTATTACAGGCTACTGCATCTGTGCGGTATCATATCTTTGTTGATCATATAGAATAATAATATGCAAAACAGAAATATAGTCATATTGTCTTCACGTACTATCATTAGTTCAACATTCTATTAAATATGTCTTACCCGATAAAAATACGGGTAAAGTTAGTATTTGCAAATCCTAAATGTCAATTTGCCCGTTCGTTTGATTTATATAGTCTGAATTTTCAGTCTTTTTATTTAGTTCATATTTTAACTTTTCGATTCAAATATCGCGCCGAAACGCTACTATTTTTAACAGATTGTATTGGTTCCTGGGTAAGCAAATTTAACAAGGAGATATAAGTATATGGGATATCTGTTATATTTTATAACATAACCAAGCCGTAACCTGTGAACATTCTCTTGCATTTTTGTTTTGATTTATTATATTTTAGTGTATCTGTAAGTGTAAGTACCTACGTCACGAACATTATAAGGCGCTTCCAACCACACCGTGAAATTCACCAACCAAACAGCGTCAAGTATTAGCACAATAAAAACGATAAAAACAGGTTTAAATATGTACAAAATTTTAACTCAAAAACAAGAACCAAAATTGAATAGCCTAGCAGCATTTTTCGAATTTCACCAGTGTTTTATGTTTGCACTGGGCGCAATTGAATAACATATAGAGGGGTACTCGTTATATTTCACTACAAAATTAGTTAATAAAAATATAATTTTGTCATTAAATGTTTCTACATCTATTTTTTGACCAATCTTTTGTTTGAGTACACGGTGTGTCTAGTAATTTCGCAATAAAAAGTGAATTAGCCTACCTGTATTCTACTCGATTGTCTTCCTAGCCAACTTAAAACAACCGCGAAATTCGAAAAATGCTGCTAGGGGCATTGTGCTAGGGGAACAGCAATTGTTGTAAAATCTTCAAAACAATAAGTAAGGTAAAGGTATTACTTTAATATTAATATATTATAAATAATGAGGCTATTATAATATTATTGTTATTATTAAAAACTAAAAACCCGGCGAACTGACCTCCGGCATTTCAAAGTTTTGAAAATTGCTATCAAATAAAATGTACCTATATTTACATTTTAAGTAATTAGCAACAACTTTAAAAAAATTTGGAAAAAAAATATAGAAGGTTCTTGTCAACAATTTCTTCTCCACTTCGTAAATATAAAACGGCTACTAGGCTTTTATCGGCGTAAAAAAATCCGTAGGCATCTTTCAATTAAAGATAACAGAAAACTCCATATTTTAAAATGATACAATTTGATTAAATTGACAAATTAAATTATGTAGTTACTTTTTATGATTTGTGGTGCCAACCTGGGATGCCAACTGCTCATTGTGTATTACGTACTTTCAAATAACTCGTAACATACTAAATTTTATAATTAGTAACCGCAAAAATTGCTGTTAATTATAATTTTAGATTATAATAAATAATTAAAGTATCGTATAACACACAACTAACCTCTAAATAATTGCAAGATAATATCGCCATCTATACTATATGTGCTACACTATGAGGCGGCGTAAATGTAACAGATATCTGTAATGTATGTAAAGACCCTCCAAAAATGTAAACAAATTTTATTTCATGGATCACTTAAAAAATTACACATATATTTAGCTACTGTTACCAATTTTACCTTCCAAATATAAATACCGAGTGTACTTGCTATATTACATATAAATTTACTGTGTAATTTTTAAATGTAGGCACTTTTTGTAGTACTTGCAAAACCACTGTCTTCCCATTTTATTTACGGCTTATATATTAACTTAATTTGAAAAAGAATACGACCGTTCACTTCTTTTAACCTTTATCTTCATGCTTAATGCATAAAATTTACATGCTTTGATTTTTTACGCCTGAAAAAATGGAAATAAAAATGGTATTTTTTGGGTACATTTCTCTCCCGCCAAAACCTTATCAAACGCAGCCTTAAAGAAAACATTTTTCTTGATCTTACCGATATCCCTGTATCGATTACCTTTATATGTTTATTTTGAAATAAATATTTTTCTACCGTCGCTTCGATTTCGATAAAAATTAAAAAACACAACGATTTTAAATTTGGGTCACATAACTGTTTTTATTATAGATATGCAGATTTAGATTATAAATTTTTAAATTATTATTATTATTTAATAAATCTACAGTGATAATTCTCAATCTAAATGAAACAAAATAATTTCAATTAAAATGTAAAATACATAATAATATATACCAGCAGATATTGTCAAAATATAATAATAAAATATTATCAGAATAAATTAAAAATAATGTTAAACATGCAACGAAATACTTAACCTCAAAATGTGAAAAATGTGTTTAATAACATTAGCTAAATTGGAAACTATATACTATTGAATTGCTCATTTGCGATTAGGAGAGTCAAGTAAATAATTGATTTAAATTCTAATATAAATGGTAATTCGATTTGTACAATGGTCATTTTGCATGTTTGGGATCCGAATGAAATCTGATTGTGGCTCTGATCAATACGCGACCATGCAATTCAAATGTCATCAGAAAATTATTTGAATAATGTATTTTCGAAAAGTCTTGGTATAGAGTCCTGTTTGATTGCTGTGATATATTTTTCAATTTCAATGGCGTAAGTGGTGTGTTACATATTTCTTTTAAAGTAAATTGAAAAGAACAGGTAAACGTATGTAAATATTAAATACATTCTATAGACTAATTTAATTACCAATAAAAAATAAAATTAATTTAATATGCATAACATATATAGGTACTCTCAAATTTTATTCAAGTAATCGTAGTATGGTTGTTGAAACAAAAACAAACAACAAATGGATTACACTTTACAAGAAAGAGTAACACATGGAATATTATAATACGTTAGTTAATATCAGCTATCAGTAGAAAAAGCTAAAATTACTTTTTTCATCAGGCACAACATTAGTAACTGAAATTTGATCACATTAACATACCGAAAACTACCCTTTTCCAATCAGATTAAATACTTAGGCATGATTTTAGATAAACAACGCACTTGGAAGCACCATGTTGAATATATTGTAACGAAATGTGTTTACATTAAATAAAACGAATTGAGTTCTCTCGGCGCGATAAAAACGAAATTGTCACACGCACAAAAAAGACCATAAATCTCGCTCGGCTGGTAAATATCGTAAATGCAGTTATGAGTCATCCACGCCGTACGACGTGCATAGAGAACTAGAACTTTCTCATACATGTGGAGAAAAAGCCGGACTGTTCTCGAAATCGTCACATACGTATATAAGGCGGCTGGATTCACCGAGGGGGACAGTCATTACGGGATTGATTGCGGAGTAATTGCGGGATCGAGTGCGAAGAAACGAATAGTGGTAGCCAAGTAAACAAATATAGTGGTGCCGTTTTATATAAATAGTGTGATATAAATAAATACGGACATATTAGTAGTTATGTAAATAAATATATGTGATAATTAAATTGTAGTAGTTTAAGTGTGTTAAGTTAGTTTTTATATTTTTATATTGTTATATAATTTTAAGTACATAAATATACAGACTGTTTTAAATAAATAATTGCACGAGTTGTTTATTGGAACCCGAAAACGTTACAATATGATCAATAGATGAAACAAAAGATTGAATTTTTTACGAATGGTAGCTAGAACATGGTGGGGCGTAGAACCCACTTCTTTACAAGGCATACTTAAGGTCACTCATAGGGTTTGGGACTATCCTTTAGGGAACAGCGAGTAGATCCTTGCTAAAAACTAGATGTGATTCAAAATAAAACACTGAGGATATGCCTAGGAGCAATGTGTTCTACACCAACTGAGGCACTAGATGCTGACGCGATGGAGCTTAACTTATTTCTGAGGCGAAAATTCCTCGCTGAGGAATTTGTATTAAAGACTAGATAAAAATCAGCAAATTAAGTCTAGCATTTCAAAACTCAATGGTTACGATCTAACTCATAAATATTGGAGCAAAAAAGTCTCCTCATTTTGTTCTCCCTTTAGGAAATATTTTTTCATTGCATGATGGGATTTGGCAAATAAGACAAACCTCACTGTTACTTGGTCTTTTCAACAAAATGATATCTATCCTAGCGATTGTTCTTGAATCCTTTCAAACCCCATATATACTGTGACGCATCCAAAACACAGCACGCGCAATTTCTTTAGTTCTTCTGGTAACTTGTTATACAGTCTACCTCCTCAATAATTTAAAGATTTCTGTGAGCATGTTAGTCTGTGGTACGGTGCTCTGATTTCATTTCGTTTGCGTGTGGAATGTTTAGCTGTTTATTGGGTCGCTATATGTTTAAGTCTTCTTATAACGAACAGGGCAGAAGATAACTTCATTGCTAGGTCATCGATGTGTTTGTCCCACGTCATACACGGATCCAAGGTTACGTGTGTCATCTTCAAAGTTATTTTCTTTATGAGTTCGGGCCTGGCGACATGGACAATGTCCGCAATGCCAAAACAAAAAAAAAAAGAAAATAATCGTATTCTGTGTTTATACAGGATGTTCGGAAACTCTCCTGACAAACGAAGACCGGAGATTCCTCAGATAATTTTAAGACAATTTAACCCAATTCACTCTAGTCCGAAAATGCTTCCTAAAAATTAGTTTTTTTTTAATATCTCCCGAACGCTTCTATTTAGAAAAACAAAAACTGGTATACTTATTTATCCTCCAGAGATGAATCGATTCCATCAATTGCGAATTTCTAGTACCGGTCATAGGCGTCCGTTTTGGGTAGGTAAACGGTTATTTTAACGCATAACTTTTTTGTATTTAACTTTTAAGCATTTGGACACTAGATTATAAATTTTCAGGTATTCTAGTACTAAAAGGTACTCTTACTTTAAGTCGGTAGGATACACCGTTTTCCAGAAATATCGATTTGAACATTTTTCGTTTTTTCGTCATTTCATCTTTCGTCATTTCAACTTCCCGAACTGACAACAATTTGACAATTAAAAACGTAGGTTTTATTTCTGTTGGCAGTTCAAAGCGAACTAGTGCAAAAAATAATAAATTGAATTTTAATGACGAAAAAACGAAAAATTTTCAAATCGATTTTTCTAGAAAACGGTGTATCCTACCGACTTAAAGTAAGAGTGCCTTTTAGTACTAGAATACCTGAAAATTTAATAATCTAGTGTCACAAATGCTTAAAAGTTAAAGACAAAAAAGTTATGCGTTAAAATAACCGTTTACCTACCCAAAACGGACGCCTATGACCTTAGGAAGCATTTTCGGACTAGGGTGAATTGGGTTAAATTGTCTTAAAATTATCTGAGGAATCTCCGGTTTTCGTTTGTCAGGAGAGTTTCTGGACGCCCTGTATATTACTTATTTGTTTTATTCTAATAGTATTGCTGGGATTTGGCGATCTTCTTATAACATTCCAAAATCCACATATCTACATGTTAAATAACAGTTTTATTACGACTTGTTTATTCACTTTGTTTATATGAACTATCTATTATTTAAAGTATTTTGTTATTTAAAACTTCATTATCATTAGTAATCCGTACTAATCAATTTTGGAATTTTATAACTACTACTAATCTATTGAGAACGGCATGTATCGCGAAGTATGATTAAATTAATGAAACAATTTTATCTACGTACGTGTCTTTTATTAAAGTGCCATACCAACTACCAACCACAGTAAATGTTACGGAATTCGTAATTAAATTAGAATCCATTTTTAAGGGATTCCCCACACTGCCAGTCGTCGAGAAAATTCATTTTACATTTGCAAATTGGAAGTCTTCATTTCATGTCGGTGCAGGGAACATTACATATACAGTGTGAATCAAATTATTCGCCAATATGAGATGTTTTTTATATGTCAAAAATAGAAAAAAGTTTACGTGGTCATTTTGTCTTTTAATTAAATAGAACCTTTTTTCTACTTTTTGCTATATTAAAAAAAAAACACTAGAATTATTTGTAGATATACTAATCAAATTTTTTTTACTGGAAAATATTTTATGCCTTTTCGTCTCAACAATTTGGTATTCTACACTTAATTAAACGGATGTTGAAACTGTACGTATTTAATATTTAATGTTAAATTTTTTGCAACTCTATCAATGGTATAATTTGATAAATATTAATGTAAAGTTGAGTAAAGTATTTCGTTTATGGTTAATGTCAACACATTAATCACAGAATTATTTTTTATTAAGATAAAAGTATTTAAAACTTAATTTAGAAAACTTTTTATAATTTGAAACGTACATACATATAAGAAAATCGTGTAGTGCCCACACCTTATTTTTAATCATATAATTAATTATTGCATAACTGGAAATATATGGTATTTACTTTTCCTGTAATATGTAGAAGACTTATTTTTATTTAATTTGACACTATAGACCGTTGTATAATCACATCTAGGGTCAAGGTGAAGACGATTTCCAATATCCCAGGTTTCAATACAAAAATATATTTTTCATAGCCTGTGTAGGAAGGCACTGAACAATAATAAGTCATTAGTATATCAAATGAACTCCATGTGCTGCAATAAGTTCATACGACCTCCAGTCATTGTTAAAACTATAATTAGAACTAGTTAATTGAATAAGTGGAGATAATGATGTTTGGTTCAACTTTCACCGCCCCTGTAATGTTGCTGATTTTCGCAATAAAAATCTTCTATCTGTCTCTGTACTTTCAAAATAATATTGTGAAATATTCATGAAACATTGTAAATACAAAGTTATTACATAAATCGATGAAAATGAATCTGGCAATATTAGACTAGGACATCTAATCTGTTTTACTTTTTGTTAACATAATTAGGATAACAATAGTCAGTAACAGAAATAGCACGGCGAGAAAAAAATTGATCAATGTAAATTCTTTATTTCTTACATATTTTTTACTTTCTTATACGTAGTGTAAGGAAGTATTGTGATGATGAAAATTTTCGACCTCGAGATTTTTGCAGATGTCCACGTTTTGAGGTCCCCTGATACCAAAAAAGTGGTTTTTAAAAAATGTCTCTCTCTCTCTGTGTCTGTCTGTCTGTCTGTCTGTGTGTGACCACGATAGCGGTCAAACCGCTATAGGTATCAATTTCAAATTTTATATTTATGAATATAATATCGCTCTTGAGAACTGATTAGATTTTGAGCAAAATCGGCATACCGGAAGTAGTAGTTTACTTCAGTGAAAAAATCGAATTTTGCAAATATTTCGTCAATTACCAAGTTTAAACAAATTTATAAAGAATTCAAATATACTTAAAATTAAATTTGAGAAAAATTGTATTAATAAGGTTTTACGAAATTCGGACCGGAAGTCGGTCTTTTACTCTTATCGAAAATCAGTTTTTTGCGAATATCTCGCAAGTCATTCTTTCTAGGCAGGTAAATTACCAGTATAAAAGTATTTAGAACGTACTTTTAAATATCTCTTGTATAAAAAAAATTTCAAAATTCGGACCGGAAGTAACACTTTCACTCCTACCCAATAACGATTTTTTGCAAATATGTCGTAAATTATGCATTCTATATATATTTATGAAGAGTACAAAAGTATTTAGAGTTGGATTTGGAATATTTTTTGTATAAATGAAATTTCAAAATTCGGACCGGAAGTAACACTTTCATACGTATAAGAAAGTCGTGTGGTGGCCACACCTCATTTTTTACTTTCTTATACGTAGTATAAGGAAGTATTGTGATGATGAAAATTTTCGACATCGAGATTTTTGCAGATGGCCACGTTTTGAATTCCCGTGTTACCAAAAAAGTGGTTTATAAAAAAATTTTTGTGTGTGTGCGTGTCTCTCTCTGTGTGTGTGACCACGATAGCGGTCAAACCGCTGTATATATCAATTCCAAATTTTGTATTTACGTGTATAATCTCCCTCTTGAGATCTGATTAGTTTTTCAGTAAAATCGGTAGACCGGAAGTAGCAGTTTACTTCAGCGAAAAAATCGAATTTTGACAATATTTCGTCAACTATTAAGTTTAAACAAATTTATAAAGAATTCATATATACTTAAAATTGAAATTGAAAATAATTTTATTTAAAAAGGTTTTTGCAATTCCTACCGGAAGTAGGTCTTTTACTCCTATCGAAAATCAGTTTTTTGCGAATATTTCGCAAGTCATGCTTTTTAGACAAGTACGTTACGGGTATAAAAGTATTTAAAACATAATTTTCAATATCTTTTGTATAAAAGAAATTTCAAAATTCAGACCGGAAGTACCACTTTTACTCTTATCGGATAACGATTTTTTGCAAATATGTCGTAAGTTATGCATTCTATATATATTTATCAAGAGTACAAAAGCGTTTAGAACTGAATTTGCAATATTTTTTGTATATATGAAACTTCAAAATTCGGACCGGAAGTAGCATTTTTACTCTTAGCGAGTAGCACTTTTTTGATAATGTCTTGCAAAGTATGCATTCTGTAGAGATTTATTAAGAGAATAGAAGTACTTAGAAAAAGATTTTGAATAATTTTTGTATAAAAAAATTCTTAAAATTCTATTATTTGAAACGCTCATACGTATAAGAAAGTCGTGTGGTGGCCACACCTCATTTTTTTATATATAGATTTGTGATTATTTATAGGTATACATAGGCTCTTTGATATGTGATAAGACAATATTTTCTTTTTTAATCGCATTCCTGAGAATTTACAAAATAAATTTAAGATCAATTTCATACTGTTTCTTGAGTCGCTTTGCTCACTGATTTATTTTTGTATAATAATAAATGCGTTTTAATACATTTAGGTTTGTAAATCATGTGTTGATTTTCTTCCATTTTACTTTAGGAAGTTATGGCTTCCATCAGAGATCCTTGAACTATCAGGGACGACATATAACTACTACTTAATACATTGCAAATAATATCGATTTATGTGCTAAATGTAACGCAGAAATGTGTAAATCAACAGTAAAAATGTAGACTATTAGGTGCTAAGCAGTTGCAGACACATATCTTTTAAACTTATTTGTTTTCTTCAGTACGACACAGGCAAGAAAGTGTGTATTGAATAAATAATCCATTTTCTTTTTTTTTTGTCTCTAAATTGTTGAGTCTTACTTCTACTTGGTAGTGGTCTCACACCTTTTACGCTCACATCTTTTTTTTCATTTTCTCATCTTCGTCTGGATTAGTTATTGTTTCATATTCTTCTATGAATAATACCGATTTTTGCTGCTCCGCATTCGTTTTCATCTACACCACTGTACAACAAAATATGTCTCCCATCCAGTTCTACAGTAGTCCCTCCTTTTTCTTAGTTTTAGTCATAACTAATATTTCCGTATTTATCTTCTCGAATTCTTTCGTCAACGCCTTTTCTTTTCCATTCAGACTTTTGAGGTGCCAAGTTCCATGTTTCTTATATTTCTAATTTTTTTACTTTCATCTTAACTGTAGACACATATTTCAGGCTCGTTGGTCATCGTCAGTATAGTATAGCCAAGCAATAAGGTGGGATACACTTGGAGATAGAAACAACAAAAGACCATCATGATTGTAGATCGTCATTCGCAGCTTCTATTAGAGGATTCAAAAATTTTCTACTCCTTGGCTATACCGTACCGACTATGACCAACGAGTCTGAAACACGTGTCTACAGTTGCTTTTCTATGCTAGTCATTAAACACAAACATTGCCTTGTAATTTTATTGGATGTCGTTTTTGATAGATCAGAGGTTTTCCAATAAATCTATTTAATTAATTTGCTTTTCTAATAGTTATTTTTTGGTGTTGTTTGTTATTTTTAATTAATGTTTACTGTAATGAAACTGTTTAGATGACAGCTTGATCTCCTATTGTAATTTCTGTTATTGATTACTATTAAATACTGTATGCCGCTACGTCAAGATGACTTATTAATTTAAATACATTTCTGCAAAGAATTTAATATATTTATATATATAAGCATCACAGGCATTTGATGCAGAAATACTAGATACCAGCAATATGAGTTCGAAAAACTAAGCTCTGAAACCACGGAATTACCTACATCCTTCACATTGTTTGTGAAATAAGAAGAACAATTGGATATATTTATTTAATTTTATTTTGTAGACCGTTATATAATCACATCTAGGGTTATGTTGTAGGCGGTTTGCCACATCCCAGCTTCCAATATAAAATATATTTTTAGATAGCTTACGTAGGCAAGTACTCGACAATATGAAGGTGTTAACAAGTCATTAGTACTTTTAATGATCTCCAGGTAATGCAATGAGCTCATATGATCTCTAGTCGTTAGTAAAATTATAGTTAGTTTCACCACCCCTGTAATGCCAAGGAGATGTAGCATTTTCTGTTAGTTAATTCTCGTCAGTCATTGCTGGTGTCTGTAATAGAAATGTGCCTCCTGTCTCTCTATGTACAAAGCAACATAGAGAAATATTAATGGGATATTATGTAAGTAAAGCTAACTTTTTAAACATATCCATAAAAAAGAAGCATTAGGTGAGGATATAAACCAAGAGATAAGATTCAACTTTATAATACTTGTAAAAATTCTTAGTGTAAAATTTAATTCATTTATTTATTTATTTATTATTCCAAATCTAGCTCTAAATAGTTTTGTATTGACAAATCTGTATAGGATGCACAATTGACGAGATATTTACAAAATTCTGCTGTTCGATAAGAGTAAAAGTTTTAGTGTTAAAAGAATTTTGATTGTGTCGATAACCAACTTCTTCTTAAAATGTTTGCAAGATATGAAGATGGGGGGTAAAGCCTTAACCTGTCTGAAGTATTATTCAAGTAACAGATATCAATTTGTCGTATTAGGCGATTAAAATCCAGCGTACACTATACAGTTGTAGGGATTTATACTAGATCCCGCACTCTCTACTACTTCCATTAATGATTTTTCACTAACACTTAACGATGTAAATATCAAGTCTCTAGATTCTCTAAGGTTATTGGGCCTATGGGTTGATAGTGGGTTAAAAAGAGGAATATATACTTATGTTGATTCCATGTCGTCTAACGGGAGAAAATGTGTTATGTATTAAAGAATTTATAGTATCACTCTAGCAATGGATGTATTTACCCTTATTACTCCACATTTAAATAGTTGACCAGTTCCTATGCCACCCCAAAATTATAAGCTTGAAGAAGGAAATGATTACAGTGTGGAAGAAGACGAACCGCCTTCAACATCCCACCACTCAGATTTTGATGTAAAAGATAATAAACTCCACAGGCCGACTCATGCGGAATTGCGACCTTATTTTGTCAAAGGAGAAAACAGAATTTCTTGGACCAAGACTACAGCAATGGAATGTTCTCCAACGTGATGTCAGAGTCTCAGCACATACATCATCATATTAATCTGATTCCTTTTTTAAGGAGAAAAACATTCTTGTTGGTAGCTGCGACTTTAATGGCTTCATGAAATATTCGAATTTGAACCATGATTCAACTGAATGAAGCAAGCTATACGTAGTATCGAACGACGTTACACATATTTCTTACATTTATTTTATCTATGGAAATTTCCGTGGCATTATTCAAGCAAACTGGGGCGCAAGAAATTCTACCCATAGCAAGAAAAATGACCTTGGCGAGCCTCTCGCGGGCCCAACAGATGTTCTTCTTCCACTCCTTCATATAAAGCTAAGTTTGATGAAAAATTTTGTCAAAAATATGAACGGAGAAGGACAGGCCTTTAAGAAGTTAAATTTCCCACATTAAATGATGGAAAAGCTAAAGAAGGTATTTTGGTTGGGCCATCAATTGACTGAATATTGAACAGGTGTTGAAAGAAGCTTGGGAAGCCTTAAACGGAGACATTTATGGATTTTTAGACAACAAAAGAGATGGAAGCTACAGTCCAATTGGTGATAGTACCTCTATAAAAATACCATCAACTCTAATGCAACATGTCCATTTTCTCCACCCACAACTCGACTTTTTCCTCCTAGTTGTTGAGTTTCAGTGATGGACATGGAGAAAAATTCCATCAGAATATTTCTGTAATGAAAAAAAGATATCAGGGACGATAGAATAAAGCAATGCTCGCGTACTAACGCTAATGTCTTTGTATGGATAATTCGGAAATCACTTACGAGAGGCATGCCAAAAGAAAACGATTTCATAAAGTTACCACGTGATTCTCTTGAGACCCACCTAATTACCAGGTATCAATTTAGAACTCTTAGAATGTCATTGTCATTTAAAAATAAATCCGATGTACTTCCATTATTTTATATGTTATGAAAATGTATCGTTTTATCTTCATACGTTAAAATAAAATACTTCCACCTATTGTATATCACGAAAACAAGAGTAAATATATTTTTTGTCCATTTCGCTTTTCTAAACAAAAATTCAAACAAAAAAAAGTCAGATTTGTCTCATAAAGTGAAGGAAACATTAAAAAGAATATTTTTATTATTTTGACTTGAAGCGACAATTAAGGAAACTTTCAGAAACCAACAGATGGAAGCTATGATAATAACATCATTCGATTTTCAGAGAATATCATTAACTACGAGTTAATTGAGAAACTACCATTGGCCAATTTTTTAATTAGAATGAATAAGAAGAAGACAATTTGCATGAACCCAACCAAGCACCAGTATTTCCAATTTCTCTGGAAGTATATTTCCGATATTTCGAGAACTACCGAAACAGTTTCGAGTATAATAAATACATAGCGTAGTCCTAGAAAGTCACGGATATTACGTCGATGCAGAATTTATACAGTTTCTGGGCTTTTAATGAATTAGCTTTCCACTGTACCTGGAACGTTGAAGAAAACGGGAAAAACATTTTATTTTAAAGTCTCTCAGAAACACGTTACAAAAAGATAACTAGCTGATACAAAACATTTATATACTGCAATATAAAATGCGCGGGATAAAAAACTTGAAATTGAGTGCATATTCTAGAAATAAAAATTAATACTTTTATACTTCTTTATACTACATACACTGGGCATATTTATTATGATTCTTAGGTTACTGTTGTTATTTTTTGGTAGTTTTGGTGCAAGGACAGAATTACACCGGAAAAAAGTGCACTGGATAAAATTCCACAAAGAAAATTTAATAAAATACTTAATTATAACTGCAAAAACGTTTACTTAAAAGTTATGAAAACAATACGAGGGTGTTTGAAATAAGTAAAATAAATTGTGAATAAACCAATGAACTATATTCAGGAAAAATCATATTCTTTAATGCTCTTGCAAAGTCGCTTTATATAAAATAAGTACGACAGTTTTTATTTCCATATGTAAATATTTATATAACATGTTGTTCCTCCGTATCAATGCTTGCTATACATGTCTGATATGGTACATGCTTTTAAAAATATGGGGTTTATTAATTTGTTTTCTTTTCAGAAAAGACAAATAAATTCGAGTTGATTCGTCATTGAAAATTTATTATGTACTACAAATTAATTAAATCAAGTAGAATTTTATTTTTTTTTAAATTTGAATAGGTATAATTTATGGATAAGGCTAACATTTAAAACTTTATAATCTCTCACCAGTCAACATAGTATTTTCTAATATTAAGACAACCATGCTTAAAACAAAGATTAATATAAACTGAAGAGAGTAAAAATCATTATTATTATTATTACTGATTAACTAGAAAATACAGCAGTGTGTTACAACTTGATATTTAATTGTTTTATTTTCAACTATACGGATGTTGATTCAAAGCACTTTTCTTCGAAATCTAATTTTAGTTAACTTGTAAATTGTTTATCCTACCATTGTGTGTATAGAAATATAATTATTTGTAAAATTATCTCATGTTAAAATCTTAGAAGTACGCGGTTGAAGTCAAAGAAAGAGAGATATGATATAAAACACATTTATACAACAGTTTCCAATGATAAAATTAATTTTTGGCCCTTGAAGAAGTGACTAGCTACAAATTATATAACTGAATTTGTAATGTTTTCATGTCATTTTTGGACATAATTTTATCCAGTAGTGCATGTAGTTGTTGTTCTTCAGGTATATTTTTTTTTTATCTAGATTGGACAGTTACTTTTTTAGACGAACTTTGCCGTTTTCAAGAACAGAGTAGCTTTCAAGAAATCATAAAAAACATATCGGTATTCCGCCTGTTTACATAATGCAGTCCAAATAATTTTCTTACACGTCTTTTTTCTGAACGTTATATTAGCAATTCTGAATGTATTCAGATGAGTTTCACTCTCCATTAATGCAACGGGAAGGTATAGACAACTCTTAAGCAAGATGGAATAGAGAGAGAGAAAGCATGCAGTACTCGTTTACTCTTTACTGCTCTTGACTGTACCTAACATGTCCGGGGTTTCGTTGAGAAGTTAAATACTGCAAACAGTTTTCATGTGTTATAAGGATAATTCTTTGACGATGTTGTCTAAGAATTTCCATATATTTGGATGGTAACACGAAAAAAGTGGTTGCAGATTGGCTATGGTTCCAAATAGAAATATTAAAAAGTGATTGTTTGTAAGTACTGTTTTTGAGTTACCAGATGTACTTTCGTAGTAAGTGAGATGTTGCTCTATTTGTTCAGTATATTAGTTTACATCAGATCAGATCAGCAACATTAAGAATATTTCCATAACCTCATTCTCTGGTAAGAAAGCAAGTGATAATAACATTTTAATATGTATTACAACCTATTGATTAGTCATTACATATTGTGGCTTTAAGAAGATTATATTCGTAAATATGAAGTTTGTATTGATAAGTTTAGCCGTTTGACCACTATAGTGGTCACACACATAGCGAGAGATGGAGAGAGAAAGAGAGAGTGTGAAATACTTTTCGTTATCAGGGGACTTCAAAAAGTGGATGTCTGCAAAAATCTGGAGGTCGAAAATTTCCACATCACAACACTTCCTTAAGAACGTAAGAAAGTAAAACAGGAATTTCGAAAACTATAGATCTCAAGCACAGAATTGACATGAAATTGGATTAATATCAGCTCAAACTATTCGGAATGGGAGAATGTGATGTCTTGGGTATTGTGAGATGGTACAGAGTCGTCATTTTGAACACTAATGTAAATGTAATTTAAAAAATGAGGTGTGGCCACCACACGACTTTGTTATACACATGTGCGTTTTCTATCATACAATTTTAAAAATTATTTTATATAAAAATTATTCAAAATCCTATTCTAAGTACTTCCAGTCTCTTAATAAATCTACAGGATAAAAGTATAACTTCCGGTACGAATTTTGAATTTTCATTTATACAAAAAATATTCCAAATCCAACTCTAAATACTTTTATACTCTTGACAAATATATATAGAATGCATAATTTACGAAATATTTGCAAAAATCGCTATTCGATAAGAGTAAAAGTGTTACTTCCGGTCCTATTTTGAAATTTCACTTATACAAAAAATATTTAAAATCCAACTCTAAATACTTTTGTACTCTTGACAAACATGTATGAAATACATAATTTACGAAATATTTGCAAAAATCGCTGAAAATGTTACTTCCGGTCCGAATTTTGAAATTTTTTTTATACAAAAGGTATTGAAAATTAAGTTCTAAATACTTTTATACTCGTAACGTACCTGTCTAAAAAGCATGACTTGCAAAATATTCGCAAAAAACTGATTTTGGATAAGAGTAAAAGACCTACTTCCGGTAAGAATTTCGAAAAACTTTTTAATAAAATTCTTCTCAAATTTAATTTTGAGTATATGTATATGAATCCTTTAGAAATTTGTTTAAATTTAGTTGTTGACGAATAATTGGCAAAATTCGATTTTTTCACTGAAGGAAACTACTACTTCCGGTCTGCCGATTTTACTAAAAATCTAATCAGATCTCAAGAGGGAGATTATATTCGTAAATATAAAATTTGGAATTGATACCTATAGCGGTTTGACCGCTATCGTGGTCTCACACACACAGAGAGACAAACACATACAGACATTTTTTTAAAACCACTTTTTCGGTATAAGGGGACTTCAAAACGTGGACATCTGCAAAAATCTCGAGGTCGAAAATTTTCATCATCACAATACTTCCTTATACATACTACGTATAAGAAAGTAAAAGTGTTATCTGTGCTCATTTTTGTGTTTGATGCTATTGTTAGTTTTAATGTAATTATTAACTTTGAATACAATAAATTTATAGTTCGGTTTTTCAACATCTTCAAGATTTGTTTCATGAATTTTTAATATTTCAACTCTTTTTCTCAATTTTTGTTTAAATGTACCTAATATGTTAAATGTTTTATACCGGCGGATAGGGAATTGAAAGTACTATCGAAATCCATTAAAAAATTATAGGTTGTCTTTTAAAAAAAAGTCGACAAACAAGTGATGTAAAAAACCGAAAATGACATAAAAATATTCGACTTGGTTAAAATTGCTATACCTCTTTTTTCAAAAAATTAATATTGACGAAGTTAATGCCTTCATCTATTAGTTTATTTCCACACTGTATATAATGTTTCTTCAAGCACCTACTGCAGAAACAATTAGTAATATATGTATATACATAGATTGCGGTGTATTTAGAAAATATCTAAAAGGCAGAAACAATTAGTAATATATGTATATACATAGATTGCGGTGTATTTAGAAAATATCTAAAAGTTCAACTACCCGGTTTTATTATCGTTCATGAATTTGGAGCAAACTTTTTATCATAAATTCGGAGACGATTTAACTCCGAATTTATGATAAAAAGTTCAAAAATGTAATACGCCTGGAATGTGATTAACAGTACCAGTTAGTGTTTTATTTAGCTAAATTTAAGTTTCGATACTTAACTCCAAAGGTTGTTGAGTTGTTCTTAAATTTTAAATATCTTTAATTCTTTGGCAATAAAATGATCTTTGTATCCCTATTTAATTTGCTCTCCAATATTACACGAACGTCGTATATATTGAAAATTTATTCGAGACATTTTAACGTATATATTTCCTTCTTTTTGCGATCGGAAAATCAATTTTAGTTATTATCCTTTATATCTTCGCTCAAATCCTTTCAATTATTCCTATGTTTTATTTATTCGTCATGATATCAATTCATGAGGGGAAACCAATAATCCGGTCTACCACATAAGTGTAGTTATTTTACAGGGTTTCGTTTCTGTTGCCCGCATTCATGTTTAAATTTAGTTTGTATTATTCTTCCTTGATGTTACAATATTTAAATCTAATTCCTTGGGAATACTGAACAACCAAATTTGTAATTTAGGAATAAATATAACCCCGTTATGTTTCTGACTGATTGGTAGTATTTTGTAAAGAAGCTATTTAGTATTATAAAGCCAAAGATGAATTTATATGGATTAGTTAATAAATTGCAATTGTAAAAAATTCAATTGGAGAAAAGTATTTCGTTTTTAATTCAAAAACACAAAAAGTATTGGAATTTGTATAGGTACAAAATTTAAAAAAATAAAAAAATTATATATATGTACAGTGTGTAGAGTGATGTGGTTTGGAAAAAAACTTATTCTTTATAAAATCGTAACCCCTTTTGGAAAATAAATTATCATTTAAGATAAAAACTTCAAATTATGTCGAGTTGTTGATTTTAAATATACATTATTAATGTTAGTCATTTCTATAAAACTTTTATTGTTTTTGTGAAACCACTGATTTCCCATTTTATTAACGGCTTATATATTAACTTAATTTGAAAAAATGTACTACCGTTCACTTTGTTTAACCTTTATCTTCATCCTTAATGTATAAAATTTACATGTTTTGATTTTAACGCCCGTAAAACTGGAAGTAAAAACGTTATTTTTTGAGTACATTTATCTCCTGCCAAAACCTTATCAAACGCAGGCTTAAAGCCAGATCGGCAGGTTAAAAATTTGCTAACTGACCGTCGTGTGTTCTTCCAAATAATGAAATTGGAAGAACATAAAACATATAGTTATTAGATACAACTAGTGTAATAACTGGTATAAATAAGTTTGTACACACAATAAATGAATCAAACCCTTTTTTTTTTAATAATTTATGTGTATTAGTTATGCATGTAGTTTCTTGCTTTCATGTATTATGTCTATTGGTAAAATACGTACATATTTTACATCTTATGAAATCAACATTATTTATTACTCTCGACAGGTGACTAGGTAACTGACAAGACTGTATAGAAAAAAAGATTATGAAAACCAGCCAATTATTTTTATCAAATGTATTTCTTAAATTTGTTAGATTTCTAAAAATAATGAGGTGTGGCCACAACATGACCTTCTTATACGTATGAGTGTTTCAAATCATACAATTTCCAGAATTTTTGTATACAAAAATTATTCAAAATCTAATTCTAAGTACTTCTATTCTCTTAATAAATCTCTATGGAAAGCAGGCTTTGCAAAATATTCGAGAAAAGTGCTACTCGCTAAGAGTACAAGCGTTATTTCCGGTCCAAATTTTGACATTTCATGTATACAATAAATATTGCAAATCCAGCTCTAAAGACTTTTGTACTCTTGATAAATATATATATATATATAAAATCCATAATTTACGACATATTTGCAAAAAGAAAAACGCTATTCGATAAGAATAAAAGTGTTACTTCATAATCACTGTATTTCATGTGTAATAACAATAACTAATTAGAAGAATTATTTACTTTATAAATATAGTATACCCAGACATATTACATTTTACATTCGATGTTTTATAAATTATTAGGATACCATTGCTAATATGTAATAATTATTTAATAATTGCGCCATCTGTGTGATTTGAGCTGAACTAGATACAAAACGCGCACTGAAATGTAGCAAAAGATAGGATACATTGAGTTGGTAGTAAAAAAGAGATGGGAATATGTTTTGGCTTTATTTTATTTAATAATAATAATTGATCACTTTTTACAATATTGCGTACATAGCTGTGAAACGTCAACTTTTTATGAAGGGCGTATACTATTTTCAGTGGCAATAGTTTGCTAAATTATGAAATATTTGTATTACAAAAACAATGCTAATTTGGCGGCAATTTAAGAAAAAAAAATTGTACAACAATGTAGAACAGTTTCACAGGTTGGTCAATCAAGTGGACTAGGATCTGAATAGAAATAGATATCGCTTAGCAATATCGTAATGAAATTTCGGAGTTATGTCTCATGTTGTATAATGTGGACACTAATCCCAAGGTAGTATCCCAGGGCCACTTTATATTTAATATATACAGCTGACCCAGATAGGGCCTCAGTACATTTACAACGACATATTGCAATTCAGGAATGGTTGGAAGACTGGAGAAAAAAAATTTTAATGAAAGTAAAAGGATCTATAAAACAACCACAATAAAAAAGAGACTGTACTGCAGTAGCATTAAATGGCCAACAGTTAAAACATGCTGGCTTTATCAAATACCTTGGCATGCATGTAGACACAAAGATAAACTTGCGCAAATATATATTTACAAAAAAGAAAACAACAGGGAATACAACTCAGTAAGTATCAATTAGCAACATACTGCTAGTATACAAAGCCATTCTAAATCCTATAATACATGGACATATACAACTTTGGGGAACAGCAAGTAATTCTAATATCGAAATACTCTAACGCTGTCAAACAAAGTGATACGCTTAATAGCTAGTGCACCGTGGTATGTCCTACACTTACTTATTAAACGAGATCTACAAGCACGATCATTGGAGAGCGAAATTTCAAAGCATAGTCAAAAATAAAGTGAGAGGAACCAAGACTTATAAAACGCTTCAAACCCACTATCTAAATTTAGTTATAGTTAATTTTTCGATTTAGATCATTGTCATATAGGATCATTTTTCGACTACATAGTGAAAAATGATTGGAATTGCTTCCCTCAATTTCTAGTGAATTCCACAAAAATAATTAATGTCTGATTTGAATATTTTCGATGGATTGTTTGGAAAAAAGGGGATAATAAAAGAATATGGTTGTAAGTGGTGAAATAGGATATATTTTCAAAGCAAGGAATTTTCGAAACGTTTTTATATATTTTCAATAAGCTGAATATGATTATTATAAAGAGGACAATTTAGATAATCACTATTTTTTTCCTATAGAATATTTCTCTTTTCTCAGATTTCTTTTTCACCTCCTTGAACGAAGCCAAAATTATTCAATATTCGATCGGTCAATCTAGTTGTTTCAGTTTTGGATAAAATCTGCTTTGCTTTTGGTGAGACAATCTGCTGCATATAGTGCTTTTAATTGATTCACTATACAGCAGTGTCTGATCTTAGCATTGACGGATATTCACTTCTTTTATATATTGTAGTTTGTTTGGTATGTCACTCTCAATTTATTAATCTGCATCATACAAACTTCCCTTTCTTAGATGTTTCAGTCTATCTACTAACCCTAAATTTAATATTATCTTTGTTTGATTCTAGCTGATTGAATGCGTTTTGGAGGTTTTTATATTATAGTCTAACAATGATTGCTTTTAAAAGTGATTCCAATGGTGGACGTTGTGTGATGTAAATTATTGTTCTGAAATACATTTGAAAATCTGGTAATAGTAGTGTTGTGCCATCGTCACTTTCATTTGATAATTTTCAGAATTTTCTTTCATTGTTGGAAAGAGTTGATCAGACTTATTTGAACAAAATCCAAAATTATAAGATTAATATTACATCAAACAGAAGGTATCAACCAGTAGATTACAAATTAGTACATTTCAAAGATATCGCAACTGTATATTTTGAGATTTCGAGCATTTGTGAGCAATTGGTTATGTTCTCTTCAAACTTGACAAGCCCTAAAAATAAACGTTTATTTGATATGCAGATTTAAATATGAGATTAGTTTTCAGTGCCAATCAGAACGTTAGTACATACTTTTCCACGGGAATTGGCGACTGGGTTGAAATTGGCATTTTTGCTAAGTATAAATATTCACAATTTGGTCAAAATTTGAAATTCTGCAAAATTGGGTTAATATTATATTAAACGAAAGCAATCAACCCACAGATTACGAATTAGTACCTACCTACGTTTCAAAAACACCGTAATAATACATTTTGGGATTTTAAGCGAATTGAGAATATGGTAATTGTTTCTTCGATGTTGACAAATTTTTAAAATAAGTGCGTGTTTGATATAGCAATTTAAATGTGAGATTTGTTTTCAGTATTCTTTAGAACATTATTACCTACTTTTCCACAACTCATTCGCGACTTAACAGAAATTGTCATTTTCGCCCTTTTGAAAAAAAGTACAATTTGACGGAAATCGAAAATTTTGCAAAATAACGTTAAGAGTGTATAAAACATAAGCTATCAACCAGTATATTATGAGTGTATATAGATTTCAAAGATATAGGAATTGTATATTGTCATATTTTGAGCGTTTTTGTGCATTTGTTGATGTTTTCTTCAAAATTGATAAACTAGAGAAATAAATGCATGACAGGTATACCACTTTCAATGTCTGATTCATTTTCAGCGCTATTTAGAATGTTAGAACACACTTTTACACGATAATTGGTGACCTGTCCGATTTTTCCATTTTTGCTGAAGGTATACCACTTTAGAAAAATTCACAACTGGAACAAATACGAAGTAGTAGCATTATAATTTTAGAAATTTATCTGTTTATTAAGTTCTCTGCTTTTAGTATTGTCAAGTTTTATAAGAATTATATGGTAGTCTGTCGATCAAATAAAATGATTATTATATTATTATTATCATTGTGTACTTGCTAATAGAGAAATAACTAAATAACCCCTCCATAGCAAGGTTTATGTAAAAATCCTTCTCCATGTTTTTATACAAAAAATGATTAACTTGTGTATATGTATGTGGAATGAAATTTGATTCATAATCCTGTAGTTTTTTTTTTATTACAACAGCGTGTTCTTCAAAGAATAACAATAATCACGTGGGCCATATCCCACGTGATTATGGGCATTCGATTCTCCCCCAGTCTATTGTACGGTAAATAATTAGGAGCACACGTGACTCTTATAAGGGCATACTATAATCATACGAAATTTTATCTATTTATGATGTTTTTCTTTTAGAAGTAATTTGTTGTCAGTCCACGTGTTAGCTAGCAGTCACTGATCTCTGTCCTCGGGTACCGTCAATAAATTAAAAGCTCATATTATTCCTGTATGTACATTTTGAACTAAATCTCTCTCACAAAAGATAATACTATATAACAAAAACACACAAAAATTTGCTGAAAAACAATAAAAAATATTTGTTTTGTTTTTTGTTGAACTCGAAGTAATAAAATAATTATTCCTTTCTTTGTTTTGGAACAGTTTATTTTGGTTCATCGGTTGTAACAGTCTATATAGATATCTATTAGTGTATGAAATGCCAAGAAAGTAATGTATACCTTGAACTATTTAGAGCGCGATTCATACCACAACTGCGCCACTACTATACTCTCGTCGGATGACCTCATGGTTTTAAATGCCCCGAAAGCATATGCATTAAGAGGGTGAATTTCTAAGATCGCGGAACAGAGGTGTTGGATGGTTGTGGGAGAGCTCTTTCGTATCGTAACGTGTTCCGGTGACTCATTATTAGTATACGTATAAGGTTTTAACACAATCGCAAACAGTAGTTTTCAAAATGTCGTAGGCCAAGCAACTTAATTAGGAAGGAAGTGTGAAATATTGATAAAACCGAGCGCGCCTTTGTCAAGTTCCTTACAAAACAAGGAAAGTCTGTTCATTCGATACTGGAAGAGATGTCGGGAAAAGCTATGTTTTTCAAGTAGCAGAGCCGCTTTAAGCAAGTTTGGAATCATTCGAAGATAACCCAGGGCAAGAGAGGCCTATCGAAATGATCATTACAGAACTTGCTGAAAAAATCGTGTGATCATAGTCCACGTAAATAAATATGCAAAGTAACATAAAAAATCAAAACATTTGTGTCTGACAAGATAATAATATTATTTGAGTACTAAATGTTTAGTATCTACACGTTTTAACAGATTTATACTAAAACAAGGTATACTTATAAGAAGATTTATTGTTATTTATATTTATTGTTATTGACATAGTGCCATTTTGTTGAATCTGCACAGAAAACTTGTAAAAAAAACTCATATTGTAACATAATCAATAAATATAAACCTTAATAAACATAAAAAACAGGTAGTGCTATGAAAAGAAGTTAAAATAAGAAAAACAGCAGCCGTTTATCTCGTCGTATTTCTTAAGCAGCACAGTGTATACATATTCTTCTTGTGCATTTCATACATATAGGAATTTGACATATAATGCAGATGTCCTTTCTTTTTTTTAATCGCAGGGCATCTTCTACATGTTTTTCGGATTTTCTTTTTATCTTTCATCTTCGCCAACAGTATAGTCGTCTTTTATTTGCAGAACTCTCCAAATACATATCCTGACTTCACGTTTCAGATTTAACCAATTGCATTGCTAATTGTTTAACAAAATTATATCTGGTCAGGTTCGGATTATCTCTGTATGACTTATGAAGTAAATAAGAATCTACAGAAGAGATATCCACCAGTCTGAAAAAGATAGCCATAGGCCATCGCTTTGTCCTTCGAGCTGATGAATAAATACTACATTTTTCATCAAGACTATCAACACCTCCTTTTGTATTATTATAACAGGAGAATATTTCTGGTTTACCATCGACAGTCCCTCTTGGTGATGAACAGAGAAAACTAGTATGACAGATTTATTTTTCTTCGTAATTTATTCTAGCCATTTTATCAATGTTTCTTCGTAATCCTTATCTCCATATTTTACCATCTTTGAGGACTTGGACTCTTCGTCCTTAGTCTTTGTTTCAACCTGGATGAAACACAAATCAGTTTGATGCTAAAACGAGAATTATTACTTATGTACAGACCTGTCGTCTTTTTGACCCTTATAAATTTTTAACACGCAGTAGAAGAATGGCTAATCACATAAAGAACACACTGCTTTGGCGGACGACTTTTTACTGAGAACTAGGAAGGTACTAAATGTAGACGCATATATATAAGAGGAGTGGGCAGATATCATAAACTGACCCCATGGACGAAGTTAATTTGACTCCTCTTTTTTTACGGGTTAATAATGGAAGATGCTACGCTAAAGAAGACACAACTCACAGGAATGACTCATACAACCATTTTTGGAAACTATTCATCTTGGCATGACTAAGGTCAACGCTAGATGCCTGTTTGGACCTCTTGGATTTAAGTCAGAGGTGATGTATTGATTAAATTTTGAGTGAAGATGAAACTTGGGTTCAACATTATGAACCTGTGTCCAAGCAAGACTTATGCAGTGTCATGGAAAAGGCACACGGCCACCCAAGTAATTTAAGTTGTCACAGTCAACCAGAAAACTCATGACTACAGTTTTTTAGAACCCAGAGTAAGCCCGTTAATTAATTGCAGGATAAAGTTGTTTCGATAACTGGAGAATACTACTCTTTAATTCTGCAGCGGTTAAAAGGAGTCATTAAAGAAATAAGAAGGGGAAAAGTGGAAAGAAGGTGTCTTGCTCCTCAACGGCAATGCTCCCGCCCACAAGAGCAGTGTTGCACTGGCTGCCTTACACACAGTGGGCTTCCATATTTCAAAGCATCCATCCTATAATCCAGACTGGTTACTAGCGATTTTTACCTCTTCCCTAAAATAAAAAAAGAGCTGCATGGGAAGAAATTTACGTGCGATGGGAAAGTACACGTGGCAGTTTCGACGTATTTTTCAGATAAAAGGATCTCTTTGCGTAACGTTGTTTTACAATATGCAAATTGTTAAGAGTAATTCGATACTAACTAATTATATATATTTAATGAATGTCTACTCATATCAACTTTTTTTGTCAAATAATTTCATGAATTTCTTGTTCTTTGAACTGTTTTAATCCTCTTGGCATAATCTCGATGCAGGTCAAACATTATTTCACTAATTATATTTAAATTGTTAATATTCATTAATTTTCGTACTTCTACTTGGGGTGAGGTGTTTAAAAGTTGTTAATATTCAGTTTGTTTGAGTATATATCTGATATATTCACATGTATTCAGACCCATAATTCAGTGATCTGATTTAGATATAAGGGGCAAAGGCAAAGGCTTACTCCTTTAAATTGATCTGTTCCGTCAAAGCCACGACCGTCTCCATTGAGCTAAGCGGCGATAGAACACCTTGTTTTCAAGACCAGGTGCAGAGGAAAGTTACCAGGTAAAGCACTCAGTGTTTTGTCAGTAGTAAGTATATCAACGAATACATTTAGGAGTAACTTAAAGAGAACTTAAAAAGAAGTAAGATGAACTTTTAACTTATGAGCTGTGCCATTCTTGCTCACCCTGTAACTGGCTTAAACGGGTGAGACATGTGATTTAATCTTAAGTATTATATTTTAGCTTATCGCTCAATTAAGTATTTCACTCCTCTATATCTTTCAACTTTACCCATACGTAGACTTCTTTCCACAAATCTTTTATATGAATGAGAAATAACTACGTAGACATAAATTTAAACAATATCTAGAGACTGTGCTCGTATATATTGCATATACGCTGTATCTCCTAAAATAATTTTGACTCGTCTTGCACGACATTGGTGGGTATTAAACGAATTAAGTTTGGAAATGCCGTTAAAATTTCAGGCACGTATTATCCTTCTTTATACTATAAGAAATGCTCCATTTCGTACAAGAAATAACAAAGGGTGATGTGTAGAGACTATGTAATTAATTCAATGAGTTTTTGCAAGTAGAACTAATAAAAGCGTCCAGGTAAACATGGAATATCAATTGTATTTTCTACTCACTTAACGTAAGCATTTCTGTACGAACAGAGATTGAGTTACTTCCTAAAGAAATACGAGTCATATTTGTATAAGAGAACAACTGCACGTTTTTCTCGAATGCATACGATTGGTCAAGGTTATATAGTCTATTCCACACTGAAATCAATGTGATTGCTCTTATGGAGATCGCACGCGACGTTAGATAAACATCATATGGCAGGCTTAGGGCCGGTTTTTCCAACACCGATTAAAGTACCCGGTTAACTAATCATTGATTAAGCCTAATCGTTGATTACCTCTAACCGGCGTTTTTCAATGCGAAGAAATACGCCGGTTATCTAAACAGTGTTTAAGCATTTATTGTACAAAGTTGGCAACGTATTTGCCAGTGCATATGATCTAATTTAGCATATTTGTTCTAATAATATTGGCGCCATTTCATCCGTTTGAATTTCTTATATATATATATATATATATATATATATATATATATATATATATATAAACATTAAAAATCTTGGCATTAGCGGCCTGTTTCTTATCACTTGTCAAATATTAAAATTTAACAAATAAAAACACATAATTAAAACGTTTCGACAATTTTATTCTTGTCTTCCTCAGTTAAAACACTTTTTTTTTTATATATAACATATTTTACTAAAACTGTCTAGCGGTAAAACCAGAACAACTGTAAAATGTATAATTTCTCATTAAAAATTTACAGAACGCATTTTATACCAACGTTTTTTAACTCACCGTAATTTGTAATCATTGTTTTTTATGTATGGATGCACGTTGTTATTTTTGTGTCACCCCCTGAACAATTGCATGATTTATGCGATCTTTAAAGTAGTTTTATATTTTTAGAATAAAAAGAAAACTAATTCTTGTAACTGACAACGAATACAATTAATTTTCATGTTGAAACAGTTTTATTTTAATGTATATTTATCTGTCGGAATACGCATATAATAAACAAGTTCTATGTATCGTGATGTTTTATCTTGTATTATTTATTTTGTATTGTTTTTTTCTGATGGTTACTTTTTGTTGTTTTTTAAATCTGTTCAATACTCGATGACCTCATATACTGCGTGCAATTATGTTATAAAATGGGAAAGTAGATCTTAGACACTGTTGCCAACCCACTTCAGACGATTCCCCCTGAATGCTCTGAATAATGCTTGAAAACCCCCTAAATTACATCACTAACCCCCTAAAAACCAGTAAATGAATTGTTATAAAAAAAAATAACTCAGTGACAGTTATTTGTATAGGCAAACGCATGTTTCCAGGAAATAAAAAAAAAGGTTATAAGTTTTTATCATATATTTAATCAATTTTTATTTAAACTGTCCAAAATAGTTCTCGTATATATATTAAAGTATAAGTGGATAATGAAGTCATTAAAACACGTGCAATTTTTCAAGCACGACGGAGTGCTTGAAATAGAGCAAGTGTTTTAATGCCTACCTAGTTATCCACGAATACTTTACATTATTTTTTTTATTGTCTGAGCATCATGTATGTTTATATATAAAATTACTGAATTAACATTTTATAATAACTTGATTTGTTTAAATGTTATTAAAGGTTGCTTGGCACTACTAACATTTCTTAATTGAATATTTTTTTCCACAATATTTTTTTAAATAATTGATTGAAGACGGAGATACGTGTTGAAACTCCATAATTTACAAGTAAAAATTGAAATTGAAGCCCTAGTAGGGTGAAACAATTGTAGTAAATTGAATAAAACTGTTTTGAACTCAATTTGAATTTATTTGATAGGCACACCGATGCACCCAATTAATAATTGTATTCATTATATCTATAAATGTGATATTAAAGTAAACTAGGATCGCAGAACAGACTATTACAAATAGGTGCAAATAAGTTATGGTGATTATTTTCCACAAAACATCAACAAAGTTTAGATTGTGACTAACAACGCCTTAGTCCTAAGAGTTAAAAATTTCGAACTTTCAAGGTCGTGTCCTTACGCGGTCCTACGAAGCCTACGACTAAAAGACCAGCTGACTAAACGCTAACATGTATACTCAATGATCAAACTCTCTTAAGACTAATACTAATACTAAGTTAGGACCAATTCTCGCTAAAACCACCATAAGTTTAATCTCCCTTATCTTGTGCTATGAGGGATATTTGTAATGTTTTCAGCCTTACCGATATAAAGTAATTGTAAAAAAAAAAATTCTTTCGCCATCCGATAGATGCTCTCGACATATGTAAATTGTTAAAATTGCGTGTCATACAGATCTTTAATCATGGTACGCTTCTAAAGTTGTCAGTTCACTTGAGTATCGCACAGTTATAAAATTCCTTCATTTGAAATGTAAAAAGACACAGGCAATAAAGGATTTATATGATGAAGTTCAAAAACTGTTACAACTGACGAAATGGTCGATTTATTGCATCAAACTGTGATGGAAGATCGTCGATTGATTGCTACAGATATAGTTAAGGCTTGTGGGATATCATCTGAGTGCGTGCACAAGATTTTACATCAATTAAGAAATTACCCGTGCGATGGGTGCCGCGTTTACTGATGATCGAACAAAAGCGCGTCTTAGCCTGTATCAAAAAGATTCCGCGGAATTTTTGCGGCTATGATAACCATCGATGAAACCTGGGGATACACAGTATGCCCGAGACCAAACATTGCGGTGGGAGAACCAACTCCGAAGAAAGCAAAGGTCGTTCTCACTGCAGGGAAAGTGATGACGACAGTTTTTTGGGATAACAAAGACGATAATTCATGTCAACTACTTTGAAAAGGGTTCGAAAATAAAAGGACACTGCGTTGCTAGATAAATTGACGGCCACAATTGTAAAAATACGTCCACATTGGGTAAAAAAGGAAACCCCCTTTTTTTCTGATCCCAAAATTAAAAAATATCTCGGAGAAAAAAAATGCTGAGGCTGTAAATCAATGTTTTTCAAGTTTGGATAATCAATTTTTTTCTGATGGTTTCAGGGGATGGGAAAAATGTTGGACCAAATGTATCGAGCTGCAAAATAAATTCTGTTTTGCTTCGAAATATGTGTAACATCTAATTCAGGTTAAACTGTAATTCAAACATTTTGTAGGTAAAAATCCTCTCATATACATTTAATTTATATATTTATTTATTGAATATACAGGATATTCTCCATTTCTTTGCAGCTCGTTTAGGTAAAATTTAATTTAAAAACACCCAATTAATTGCGTGGTTTATTGTACAACACTGAAGCATAAACGTTATGCGACAGGAATGTGCATTTAATTATTATGGGTTAGTGATTTTTAGCATGAATTATACGCATAGTGCTTTAATATAAATTTAATAGGAACGTGACTATGCATTGACTAGAATCCTTTTCTATTGAATTATAGAATATGTGAGCTTTATTGTTTATTAGTTATGAAATGCGATTTCAATCATTTACATGTATGTGTAACGAATAAATTATGTTGAAGCATATACTACCGTTCATATTAATTGGGACAGCGGTTGTATTTTAATAAATTATTTTTAAAAACAAATTTTTTAGGAGACGAAAATAATATTTAGGGGATTATATATTTTGCATTCTAAAGAAGTATTTTCACAATTGCTGGTGGCTTAGTTCTAAAAGGGTTAGAGTTAAAAGTATTGGTTTTGAGCAATTTCTCTTTTATGTTTTAACTCTTGCTTTTCGTTTACTTTGATTTCCTTTAAAATATAACTGTATTACTTAATTCTGAGTTAGCTAAGAAAAATAATGTTAGGCTAACGTAGTTTGATATGTCTTTGTTCTTTTTACATTAGATAAATATGGGACTCGAAAGAATAATTAAATATACCAAAGTTGAACAGAAACAATATTTATTTCGAAAATGTTATTTTTAAAATATAAAATACACTAATAACAGATACATCAAATCTTCATCATCATCATCATCTTGAAGGTCTTCATCTGGGTAATGCTCATCTCTATCTTGAGACGACGACAAAGTGTTCAAATAAGTTTGACAGTAAGGAGTCTTTGCATCTATGTAGGGTATTAATTCCTTAAAATTCTGAATTTTAGAGCAGGTAGTTAAAAGGGGTTTGTGAAATGGACACTAATTGTGGCCTTTGAACATTTCTTAATCACGTTCTCGTCCAGTAAAGTATATTAAATTTCTCGCCGAGACACACAGATTTTTGTACAACACTTTACCTAAATTATTAGTACGGTACTGCATCTATCGAAGTGCTATTTCCACAGTGTTGGGTTTTCTATCACTCAGCAGTGGTTTCGAATTTAAAAAAAAAATTAATTTCCAAGACTAACTTCTAACGATATTATCTAATTTAAAACGAAATTTCAATATTTGCTGTTAAACCAATAGTTTACTATTTAGTGTTGCTTAATTACTTACCATAGCATTACTTCATCCAATTTCGAAATACACGGCTTAATATAATTAAAATGTTGCATAAAAGTTCTTACATAAAACATTTTTATCGTAGGCATTCTCAACTGTACAAAATATTTTAATCTTCCATGCGAGTACGTTTGAAATTTTCAAAATAACAAACAATTTGTTCGTCCGTCATTGAATCTAATGTTGAATGACTTAAAATCTTATTAAACAATGTAACTACATGTTTCACAACTTAAACAACATTCGTTATATATATACCAACATATTATGACTATATAAACTAATTTAAATACAGTATTTATACTATTGTCATAGAAAACTGATGTTATACACTTGTTTGTTACCAGCATTGTTCTTCCTGAAAGCATACAGACAACTTAGCCATCCTGTAAGTACAAATATAAAATAACAACATGTAATATGAGTTATTCCTTTGATTAGTGATGGACAAAATGACAAGGTTTCTGTTGATGTCCCTTTGTGATGGATCCTGTCTAGAATAAACAATAAGTGACGTACTATATTGTACAAGAAATTAATAATATATATTTCTAATATGACGACACAATAAATTTAAAAGTTATCCTTATTTTAACATAACTTATTCTTATATATAAACTTAATTAATTCTACATTCATTTCATTGTGATCTCAACTAACACAACCTATACATTATTTACACATGAGATCACAGTAATATGTACAGTACCGGAATTGTACTTGCATGTATTGCAAGATCACTTGTGTATGTTATTTCGTGGAAAATTATTATATACCCCCAGCAGCGTGTACAAAATTGCTTAGCATTACGACCATTCTGTGCAGAGAAAGCAAATATTTTTTCGCCTATGCGTTTTGTGTAATTGACTTTCATTTATGAATACATATTAAAATATTTTCCTTTCAGTTTGGAAATTGCATATTTTCCTTTGCACAAACCCATGCATTCATATGTAAATTTCTAATAGCTTCGCTCAGTAACGTGCAGAAATCGTGATTTATATACAAATACCCTAGTTTAGGCTCATATATTGAATTAAACATTAGCGCTAGGAACTCTTCTACTTATTCTCTACTGCTTTCAGGCTGTTTGATGCCGTGATATTGGATTATGTATGTGTTTTTAGAAAGGGAAATGATTTTAACAAGTTTCTTTGTACAAAAGTTGTTCCAATTTAAGTTTTAAATACGTTTATATTCATAATAAATCTTTGTGGAATGCGTAATTTAATAATAGTAATGATATATCTTTATTGCCCAACAGACATACATCTAATTGCAGGACAAAAATAAATAGAAAACTCAACAATACAATAATAGTGCGTAATATATAACTAGCAATATATATATATATATATATTTTCAATATAATAATGTCTTCTATAAACAAATTTTTGGTTGTGCTATGGGATCTCCAATTTCAAGTTCCATTGCACAGTTAGTATTAGAAGATTTAGAAAAAGATATTCTTTCCAAAATTGATTTCATACCAGTTTTTTATAAGCGTTATGTAGGTGACTGTATTTTATGTTTACCAGCAAACAAAGCTGAATATATTTTAGAACAATTTAACACATAGTGTAGAAAAATGAATATCTAGATCATCGCAGCAAATGACATTGCAACAACTACAGCCCCTATACAGTGGGGATCCTAGTAAAATATTAGTTCTGGCCGTTGTAAAATAAAGCACATTCTTTGTGCGACATGGGTACACATGTACAACAAACATGATCTTTGCTAAAAAAGATGGAATATCTATATTATTGTGCAATATATCGAAAATAAACTTGATGTCTCTTTTATGCCTTCGCGTCTCCAAAGAGTGAGAGATTTCTTCAAGAAGGACGTTATAGCATGTGCCTGAGCGAGGTACGAACTATACCATTTGTAATACTGATATTTCAAAAAATGCCTCTGAACTCCCTCGAGCGCTTCTGAATAAGTTTTATATCTTGGTGACCAAACGAATGAAGCATACTCGAGGAGATAGCGAACAAAGTAAAAATATACGTTAGTGATGTGGCATCTATTGATGCAAACTGCCTAGTAATTCTAAAAAACAAATCCTAAAGTTTTCAGTGTCCTTGAACTAGTGCTATTGATGTGCTCAGTAAATGTTAATTTAGAATAAAGAAATGGAAGAAAAGTACGCTCACGTCCTTTACCACTGTACAACAACAAATAGGGATCCCATCAAAGACGTAATTGAAACAGAGAGGTTCTTGCTTCCGCAATACATTGCATTTAGAGATATTCAGAGACAAATTATTCACAGTACGCCACGCTCCCAAGACATCCACCTGCCTCTGCAGAAACAAGCAATCCGTAATGGTACGTCTTTTCAGGAACAGATTGACATCATCTGCAAATAAAACTCTATGGCAGCCCAATTCAGAACATATGTCATTTATAAATACTGCAAATAATAGGGGACCCAGATTGCTACCCTGTGGAACACCTGTAAGGTAAGGTGATTGGGAACAGCACAACTAACATACTGAACCTCGAAAAACCAATAGCATTTATTTTACTTAGCAATATGGCGTGGTCGATACGATCAAAAGCCTTAGAGAAGTCGGTATAGATAATGTCAATTTGCTCATTATCATCCAGGCACTCCGAGACAAATTGAGTTAACACTGCAAGATTGGATGCCGGAGATCGCATACCCATAAAATCTTGCTGGTCCTTTGAAAGTCTGCATCGAATTTGTGAGTAAAAATTCGTGTATAGGCACATTTCGAACATTTGTAGTATAAGCATTCTTTAACGTTTCTAAATTGCTAGCAACTTCTCGGATAGTGAAGGTACATTAATCATAGGGAAGCATAGTGTTTGCAAAAAAAAAAAACAAAAACAAACGCTTTGGGGTAATTGTGTCTACTTACAAACAAACACATACACACACAGAGAGAATATTTGAAAATAGTTTAATTAATATCAAATTCATAAGATATAACTTTTAAGCAAAAGGCTAAATTAGAAAACTAGAAATTCTATACAATTTTTTTGACCTTACATTAACTTTTAATATGGTAATGATTTGAAAATTGGTGTTTTCAAGCCTAAAATTTATTTATTGCTGTTTGTTATCCACATATAAAAGTGAACCCACCACAACTGGAGTACCTTGCTATGATATTGAAATACAAAATTTTCACTTCAAGAAATTAAATTATATTACTCGTTTCCTTTAAAATATTCATTTCCTTGAAATTTATTCGTTTATCTCTTGTATTTTCTTGTACGACCTGACCTACTCTGTCGCTTTGACAAACCATTTCTGGGTCATAATATACCACGAAATATAATAAAAAAAATACTCTCTACAGAAACCAGTTCTCGTGACACTTGTCACTTTTAAAAATTTAAATATACGTAGGTACATATTTTTAATAATAATGAAAAGTATAATTTAATTCAGATTAAAGATAAATGATAAATTTAAAAGTAATTTACGATTTTTTTTTGTTTTATACAATTTCATGTTGGTCTTATCAAGTCACCATGATTTTTAAAATTAATTTTAATTCTTTATTTAACACATGTTTTGCATAATTGATGTCCAAATTATGTTCAATATTAATATATCTGTTACAGTAAAACACCCGTTTTTGGTTTAAACAGGTTTTTACTAGAAAAATTTAGTTTATACTGAAGAACTTTGTTACAATTAGTGTTTCCTAGGAAAAACTAGAATTTACTGATGAAACAAATTTGAATGTTAGATAAAACTAGTTTTTACTAGGGAAAACTGCGTTTGGGTGAATTTTAAATTTTAAAAGCAATCCAAAGTGTTGATTGGGGATTAAAAATATTTCTATTATGTAGTATTTATTGAGGATACGAAAATAATCATACCTATAGTAAAGGCACCTTCTAAAATTATTTGAACAAGTCAGACAGCCAAATGTCATTAATATTAATTAAATGTAGTCAACAAAATTAGTTTAGACAAATATCAAAAAATACTAAGTAGTATTTTTAATGTAATCTCCCCTAATTTCTATACATTTATTACAACGATTAATTAATAATTCGATACCCTTGTAAAAATAATCTGAAATTTTTTCCTCAAAATATTCTATAACAGCTGCTTGCACCTCACTGTCCTTAAAACTACGCCCCCTAATGTCTTTTTTTAAGTTAGAAAATAAAAAAAATCACAAGGAGCCATATCCGGACTATACGGTGGATGTTCCAATTCTTGAAAGCCGCACTCGCGGCTGGCAGCTTGTGAAATGGCGGCAGTATGGACGGGATCATTGTCCTGCAATAATCGCACACCTTTTGTCAATTTTCCACGACGTTTTGCACGAATACTGTCCCTTAATTTATGCAATAAAGACGCATAATATGTGCCGTTTACACTTGTATTGCGCTCTTTAAAGTCAATTAGCAAAATGCCCTCTCAATCCCAGAATATTGTGGCCATCACCTTTTTTGCTGATTGAACGACTTTCGCCTTTCTGGGACGTGGTTCATCAGGTCGCCGCCATTCCATGGACTTCCTTTTCGATAGTGTTTCATCCCCTGTGACACATGTTTAAAAACGACTGCGCACATTCGACTCGACGTTCACGTTGGAGACCAGAAAGCACTAATTTTATTCATACCCAAAATGGTCATGGAGAATTCGGCGAACCCTGGTTTGGGAAATGTTTGTTTTCACTGCTAATTCCTTCATTTTCAAACGGCGATCTTCTAGCACTAAATGTAAATTTTGTTACAATTATTACAAGGAACTCTATAATAATTGTAACAAAATTTACATTGGACAATCAATGCAATATTTAGAAGAAAGAATTAAAGGTCATAAATATTGCAAAAATTCAACTGCTTTAAAAAAACATTGTCAACATTTTAAACCTAATTTTAATGTTAATAACACTAAAATTCTAAATATTGAAATTAACATTAAATCTCGATCAATATTAGAACTCATCCAAATTAAGAAAAATGAATCAGTTTGTGTGAATGACCGAAGTGAAATTAATGCACTTTCAAAAATTTATTGTTCATTACTTACATAAACAAATATTTTCTCATCTATATTTTCAAAAATCAGTTCGTTTAATGTTTATTTGATACGTGCATTGTAAATTTTTGCAATGACATTATTATTTGAATATGTTAACAATTTTAAATTGTTAATCTAGAAATCATATGCTGACATTTATAAATTATATTTTGATATAGTCAAGTCTTTTGACAACATTTTAAAAGAAGTATTTTATTTATACAATTTTAGTTGTTCTACCTATTTTTAACGTAAGTAATCTTATATTGTATTAATTTTGAAGCATCATTTGTAATTTATACTTATAATTTCAGTATTCTGATGAATACATTTGTATTAAATATGTGGAAACGTTAAATTAGCATTTCATTGTATTTCTTTCCATAACGGCCTAAATACCAAGATTTTTACATATACAAATATATATAATTTCTATTCCTGTTTTAATTATGGACATTAAAGTTCTTTGACGTGAAAAGCAAACCATCAATAAATATTTTAGGGGAACATTCCCAAATATTTCCAACGGCCTAATAAAAAAAAAATGGTTAAAATAACAAGCATCAGAATAAGCGAAACACCCGTTGAGTTGAATGATAAAAAAACAACAAGTTTAAACATATTTCAGGTGTATCCTCGATTTGCCAATATTCGTTCCTCTATGGGCTTTCGTGTATATGATACGAATATGTTACGTCCACCTCTAAAAACGATTTTTTTTTGGGAAGAAAGCGAATACCGGTTTAAAATGATATGGGACGACACAAAATGAAAAGAGTGGGACTGACAGGTGTGAATGTTTACGTTACTAAATTTCTAGAATTTTTTTTCATTCGTCGTTTTCCCAAGATATTTAGAGTTACCCGTTGCTATACAACTGATGTTTCCGACATCACAGTCCTACATTATGTTCTGACAAGATTTAAAAATTTATTACAAATGAAACAGACGTCCAGGTATCTTAGGATAATTTATTACTGGTATCGTTGAAAATAAGTTAGTCCAGTAAAAATATAGCTCAGAGGAGGAAAATCTACAAAAGATAGCGTAATTTTTTGGATAGTGTAATTAAAGGGCATATTCTGAGCATAATATTATAGATTTGAGGGATTCTCCGGGTGTCAGTGGCGCCGCTATCCCCAGTAACGCGTTTAATTCTATATCTCGGAGAAGGGTTTGGTTTACACAAAAAACTTTATAAACCTTTTCTCTTATAAATTGAGTTATTCAACTTTTTTATTCGAAATATTTTTTTTTAGCATAGTTATTGCGGTAGAAATGCCCAAGCTTCCCTACCTTCGTCTTTTTTCGCCTCTATCTTCCTAATCGTTCACTTTTTTGGAATCTTACTTGTTATCAAACTTATAAATCATTTGATTATTTACGTCTTTTGTCTGAATCTTTTCCTCCTACTGACAATACTTTGGTAGTTATTGCTTAGTTTATCGATCGATATTCTCTTGCTTACTAGTATTGCTTATTAGGTAAAAAACTTACTTATAAATAAAAGGCAAGTGGCTTATTATAATTTGCAAGTACTAGTTATTCAGTACCTACTAAGATGAAGTTATTTTTGAAACACGTTGTATATATTAGAAAGGCAAAGAAATTATGTTAATTAATTTATAGAATTAAAGAAAATTTGCTCATGCAGTAAATCCTCAATATGAATGAATATGTATATATCGACATACCGGATTCATGGTTTGGATTCTCCTGTTTCTCTTGTATCTCTGTATGTGAATATTATTACACTATATTGCATATATTCAGACTTTTTACTTAGTTGCCGTATTACTAATTACGTAAATTATGTTTTGTCAAATATTAAAGTTTGCTTTTGTAATTAGTATTTTTTAATTAACTTACTCCAGAGAGAGATAACTTTAGAAAACAAACAATTTTACATTCTCCCCTAGAAGTTACTTGTTGGAAATACTCAATCCGACAGGAAAAAAAAACTTTGTTCAGCTGCTTTTAAACTCCACATGTAATTTCATACTAGAATGAATTCTACCTTGCAAAAAGGTAGGAAATCAAGTTACAATTCTAAATGAATACTCAAACAGATTGAAAAATGTAATGTATTGTTCCTCTTCGTGTGTTGAATTTAGAATAGGATCCGTGTCACAACAATTAAGTCAATAAATAACAACATCTGATATTGAACTATTTGTACAAGGGACAAAGTGTAATAGTAACCGAAAGAAAATGCTTTTACGTGTTCGGTCAAATAAATAGCACAATATACTTATGTATTTAAGGATATTTTTTTGGCACGATGTATTTTTTTACTTGAAAACGTTCAGCTGTGATGATATTGATTAACATAATTCAAAAAAAAACATTTAATTCATGGAAGACATTGTCATGCCTCATTTTTAAATTTCTAAGTTATGATTGAAATGATTTAACCTTAAATATTGATACAACTGGATTATTTTCATTCATTTATTTTCATATTAAATAAAAACATTAATTTGTGGAGTTATAGTGTACAGAAGATTAATTCTCACCTCGCAATGAGTTACTGGTTCTAAGCTGGTTCAAATCTTATTTGAGTAACAGATGTCAACTTGTCTTATTAAGTGACCCAAAATCAAGTGTACAGTATATAAGTGCTGGAGTTCTTCAAGGATCTACACGAATATTATTGTTCCAGGTTCCTCTTTGGCACAACTTGTGGAGGGAACCGAGTGCATAATAAATAAGATCAGTTACTTAGCTGACGTTGATAATCTGTGCATAAATTTGGATAAGCTTAATTGCGCTGTTTTTGGCCTTGGCATGGCTGGTTTTTCTCCGAATTTTAAAGATGCAAACATTCCGCTTTTGGATTCTACAAGATCATTGGGCCTATGGGTTGATAGTGGGTTGAAGTGGAATATTCATATTGACACGATATCCTCTAAACTAGCAAAAATGTGTTATGATTTGAAGAATTTACAATACCACTGCAGCAGGGGTATATTAATAGACTTTTACTTCGGATGCTTTTACCCTGTGCTGAACTATGGGGTTATTCAGTGGGGGATGTCCTGTGACGCCACACGGATATTTCTGTTGCAAAAGCGTGCCATTAGAATAATGGAAAATTTGAATTAACGCGATTTTTGCAAAATATATTTTATTAAATTAAATATCTTTACTCTGCCCTCCATATTTATCTATAAAATCCAGTGTTTTGTGTATAAAAATATGAGCTTGTTCCAACTTCATAAAAAGAGTCATCAGCTTGACACCAGAAAAAAAAGTTACCTCTCACCACATGCCTACAGCTCTGCTCTTTTTCAGAAACATCTGGAGTATTTGGGATGTAGATTTTTTAATCATTTTACTTCCGACATCCAAAATATAAATACTTTATTTGACTTTGGAAAATCGTGCTTCTACAGCATATTTGCAAACATTTTTAAAAGAAGTTCATGCTGCCAGCTCTAAATCATTCATGGTACGTTCAAAATTTTCATCTTTGAACAGCTTCATAACTTGTGGACCAATAAATATTCCTTCGCGAAGTTTCACATCAGACGGCTTTGAAAACTTATTCCTTAAGTATCTAAAAATAGATGCCTTCTCTTTCTAGTGCTTTGATAAACTGTTTAATCAGTTCTAATTTAATGTGTATAGGCGATAGAATCACCAAGTTAGAATCCACTAACCACTCAAATTTTATATTAAATTCTCCAGGAACAATGCTGGTCTATGGCTGCCATTCTTTTCTTTGGTAATCATGCTGAACTGCTCAGCTATCCCACAGACATAAAAACCAACAATATTTGGTAAAACCTCTTTGCAGTCCAAGTAATAAGGAGCTAAGGGCATCACAAATTTGCCAAAGATGATTTAAATACTGAATGAGATTAAATATAGGTGGCAAACTGTCATACGTTTCTTTTGTGTTTGTAGAATGAGCCACTGGAATTGATTGTTTCGAGTTACCATTGTAAAGTGAAACGACTTTGAGACTTGTTTTTGACGAGTCGATAAACAATTGCCATACTGCAGGGTCATATTCAATACTCATTTCATGCAAGAGTTGATTTACATCAGTACAGTAACAGACATCTCTTCAACTTTGTAAAATGAACTGAATTTTTCGTGACGATTCTTCAATACAGAAATTCTTGTAGTAGAATGTAAGAGATTCCATTCTTTTAATCGAGATCCCAAAATTTCCCAAATCTGATTGAGTAATGAGATGTGGTTCGTCAGAAGGAACATACGTCAGATCACTTGAAAATGACACATTCAAAACATCGTTTATATCTTCCTCGACCATGGAATTTGAATGCATTAGAGATAAAAGCGCACAATCAATTCTTTTCAACGGTGTTTATTTCTTTTTGAAAACTCTTTACAGGCCGTGACGTCATCTGCTGGTTCATACCAAATCATTAACCTTTCTGATTCTTGTTTTTGTTCCACTGAGTTAATATGACATAGCACGAAATACAGCATATTTGTTGTACCCATGTTTTTTCTAGTTTTTTAATTTTGAAGCCAAAATATTAGAATACAGTTTTTATGTTTAAAAAGTAGTTCCAGAAATTTTCCATAGAATTTATTATTAATAAACTCAAACTCAAACACTATATGTTACTATTCGTTCAATATTTTTAAGACTATGAACGCATATTATTCGTCTGTCTCAGACTTGACATAATTTGGAAACAAAAGGTCAGAATTAGAGATAGGTTCTGACAACGCAAAGAAATGCTTTTTTAATTTTAACATTCAATGAACCAACGAAAAAAGCAATTATATTCATACATATAGAAACAAAATTGTAATTTCACTTTCGGCAAATCTTATGTAAGACGTTTATTACTTACTAACAAGAAATTCTTTCATGTTGAATGAAACGATATTTTTTTGTCATTTTTATATCTGTAAATGTAAGGAAACCACGAACAGTACAACCAACGCTTGAAATGTATTTTATCCTCTTTGTGTGAGTATGATGGCAGGGGCTTATCAAAATGCCCGGGTGTGTTCAAAATTAGGTTACTATGGCCTTTTCTTCTGGAGATACAAATAAATATATACTTTTATGAGCGACTATTTCGTAAGATTCTGCGATTCTTTCGTCTGCTACTTTTTTATTTGTGAATAGATTGACTCAAATCAACCGGTATAATTTATTTATGTCATATTTATGAATGTAAAAGGTAAAGTCAAAAAATAAAGTAAATATTGCAGCGTAACATCAAATTTAAAGTATTTCCCATTTTCGATGCAGTCAGTCGATTGGAAACTACTGTAACGATAGGATATGTTTCTAATTGCCTTCTTAATAATGAATAGTGAATGACATACTAAAAAAAATATTTGTACCGCTTGGCTCAGTTTTGACCATGTGAATAAGCATAGCACTATGTTGGAGCGAAGTTTTCCTTGTCTACACGCAATATAGTAATATTATATATATCGACATAGCTTGAATTAATTTAACAAATAATAATTTACAAATTAATTTTTCTATTATAAACCTTACTAAAGTGTTATTATACAACTTTGTCTGATCGAGGATTATCGGTTTGCATTGTCACTAGATGATACAAATATCAGGACTCTCTTCAACTAAGATTACCTGATGACTTTTCGTGCTCTCATGCATTCCGATTACAGATATAAATTTCCTTTTCTCTATGGCGTTCATAAACACAATGTATTCCTTTTTTCTTTGTTTTTGTGTTCCAATTGAAATTTTCAGCGTTTGTCTGACAAATGTTTTTCATCTTGTTCATATATTACTATTTTTAATCTATATTGTTACGTCCCTTCTAGTTAAGACGGTGTAAAAAATGGCGCAAAAAACTTAAGACCGTCTGCTTGCCAACAAATTTGGAAGAATTCAGTTATCCAAATTCAGGGTAACATTATTTTTTACAAAACCCCTTGCATATCACGCTATAACTCTGACTCTTTAAAATATATTTATTGTCCTACCTACCTGCATCTTTCTTCTGCTTTTTTAGTCGATAATACGGGGAGCAATCTATTACCGTTTGCTCAGAGAATATGGGCGTATGGCTAGCGAAACCCGTTAGTCAATGGACTAATAAGGCGTCACCTCTCTTAGATGAAAAGGCAGGCCCGTGACAGTACATCCGATCGGAAGGTACTCAGAAGATAATAAGTAGGAGAAATTCGCAGAAAGATCAAACATCCACTAGACAAGTTTACACATGTAGGATGCTGAAAGGTAAACTGGTGCCGTCTAGAAACGCAGCGTTCTAGACGGCGCAACAGCCGTACGTTTCGAAATGGCGGCAATAGCATCTCGAGGTATTCAAGAAATTACTATCAATGGCAACGGATTTCAAACATCAATTGGAACGTACTCGAAGGCATATTTTTAACCGTTAAGACACTAACACGAGGAGAGAAAAACAAATTAACGAGCGTAAACCAATGTTATCCACAAACAAAGTACTAAAAAAGCTTACCGAGAATATTGTATTCAAGTCAAACACATGAATCTATGCCCATCAATTCGGACGAAAACCAAAATGCAAATCCGTAATTACACCGTACAAAATATTAAGCAGTGCAATTTCATCCTTGAATTTCAAGCAAAACTCCAAAACTTAATTTAATTTCAGTATAACTTACACTTGGGAAATAAGATTTCTCGCATGCTATAACACAGTTACTAGACAAAAAAGAAGGAAGTAGATCTACCTCATGCTAACGACGATGATATCACCACCACAAAGCAAGACATTGCCAAATAAACATAATATATTGAATTACAGATGGGTCGAAAGGTCACAAAAATAAAATAAATAAATAATATTCGAATCTTAAATCAAGAAAAAAATATCACTAAACAAGACTATCGAAAAATAAATAATGTCTATAACAGCCGAAAAATAACAAATAAACAATGAACTCCTTGCTGGAAAGCAGGCAATTAAATTAAAAATACATATTTGCGGCAAGATGAATTTTAAAACGTAATAATATATAACATTAAGTGTTAAAACTATTTGCATTTTTTTTAACAAAACTTATTTATACATGCAAGTTGATATTACTTAACCTATTATATAGTAGCCTGTCATATATCACACGTAAAAGTTAATCGATGTGGTTAGGTGGGGTAGTATGTTGTATACCAGTAAATATCAGCAGGGAGTTTCACGTTGACGTTGGTAATGCTGTATGCCACATCCAAATTTGTTAGGTTATGTGAATATACGCAAGATGAGTTGTTCTAAAGGGTAAGTAAATTTATCTTCAATTGTTTTTAAAAATAAATATTATTACAAGTAATTTTTAATAGAGTGTAAGTAATAGATTGTTCCTACATACTAATTCATTGATATTAGAAATTAATTTTTATCTAAATAAGGTGTTTTTGTTCACATTCCATATATGGCACTCTAGTCTCTTACAATACTTGCATTATAAATTTTTCATAGAATATAGCTGTTGGTTATTTTTAGATTAACTGTGCAAGAAATTGCTGATTTATTGGAATCTGAAGATTTTTGGGGAAATTTTGAAAATGGCACTATACAATTAGATATGCTTTGATCATAAATTGTCCTGATCCGAAAATATCGCCGGAAGAAACGAAGTGCTTCCTAGCTATCCTAATTGTCTCTGGTTATGATAACAAGCCATCCAAGAAAAGCTACTGGGATTTGGGGGAGGATATGAGAAATACTGCGGTGACATATTACATATCCGACCAGGAAATTGCGTATGATGAGAGCATGATTGAGTATTATGGGCGTCATGGATGCAAACATTACATCCGTGGCAAAACAATTCGATTTGGAAATAAGGTATGGTGCCCTAATTCTAAAAGTAGATACCTTATAAATTTGAAGTTTATCAGGGCTCTTTATCAAATTCTAACGCAGAGCAGTAAAAGGAATTTGGAAAAGCCATTGCACCACTAATTAAACTCTATCAGGATATGTCCAACGAAGTAAGATCTTTGCCCTTTAGATTTTATTTTGACAATTTATTCACTTCCATGAATATTCTGAAGTTTTTGGAGAATGAAGGATATAATGCAACATGAACTGTTAGGCAAAATCGCTTGCCAAGGACGCACAGTGAATGAAATGAAAAAAAGAAATCGTGTGACTTATGACTATGCTGTGACAGATGACAAAACTGTCGTTGTCGCACGCTGGATGTTCAATTCTGTAGTTACTGTTGCTTCTGCAATACATGGAGTTTTTCCTGTATCAACCGCAAATATATTCTGCCTCAGAAAAGAAGAGAATTGGCATACCAAAACTAAATTGTATTGCTAAATATAATCATTTCATGGACGGTACAGACCAAATGGACCCTAATATAAACGTTTACCGTATAAGTATAAGAGGAAAAAAGTGGTGGTGGCCAATTTTCACATGGATCATTGATGCATCAATACAGAATGCTTGGATTTTAAAGAAATATCAGAACCACGATACACCGCAGATAAATTTCAGAAGAGAAATAGCACAAACTTATTTGAAAAGGTATCAAACCTGACCAAAATCAGCTGGTCGACCTTCAACATATTCACAAGAAAGTAGAGTTTCTCTGGACATAATGTATGATAAGATTGATGATTTTGTTCAATATGTTCCGAATAATAAGAGAAGACTCTGCACAGGAAACCACACTACTGCAAGTGCTGTAAGAACACAATGTACAAAATGTAATGTGGGTTTACTTGTTTAATTGAATATCATTCCAAAAACTAATTTTAAATAAAGTACTATCCAAATATAATTCTTCTCATTTTCATAACCTAAGATACTAGTGTGCCATATACAGGGTCCGCCATCCGTCTGGGATTGTCATATTACGGCTTTAATATTGCAAAATTCGAAAAGTTATGTAATGTAGGTGGTAGCCGACTAGTAGGAGCACAAAATAAAATTATTGGTAATTATACAAAGTGTTCAGGAAAGGAGTGTGATGTCAAAGTTGTATTTTTTTAAATGGAACACCCGGTATATTATGTGATTTTTGAATTGCGCAATTAAAAATATTGGGATTTCATATGGGATTGTATTGACCTAAAGCTTACGTTTTGGGAGTTATGGACGCATCAATTGGAAAAAATGCTATAATCTAGTAGGATGTGGATTGGTTAGTATAGTATTTAGAAATATCGTGCTTATCATGAAGTTTTCCACGTTAGTATACTTTTATTCCGAGGTATTAATTTTAAGCTACATCAATCTGTTATACAGGGTGTTCATCATACGCGAATACTAATTTTTCTCAATTTTTTCAAATGGAACACCCTGTATATTATTACCAATTGTTAATAAGGGCACTTCTAGCTTTCATTTGATATAAGGGTATGGCTGTCTAACTCCAATAATTTTCAAGAAACATCGAATTAACATTTGAAATTTAACATTTTTAATAGCATTTTGTAGAAATTATTTACATCTACTCGTACATTGATATTGCACTACGAAAATAAGCACAAAGTTTTTAGTGGCCTTAACGTAATGATCTTTCTTTATTATCCAACTGCCCAGAAGGAAGCCTGTGGCCACAGTTGCTCTCTGTCTTTAACAACAAAAATACACATACGAATAAATACGTATTGTATAAAAACTCATGTAGGCATGGCTAGTTTAAATAAAATTGAACAAAAGAGTTTGACTTTTTCCTTGTGCGCAGCTAGTCTGTCATTGCTGTCATAATTTTGTGGTTAAAGATGAATTTTTCCGTTCCGGAAATGATAAATATGGTATACATTTTGGGAGAATGTTCTGGTAACTGTTTATTAGCAAATAGGCTGTACGCGCAACGTTATCGGAATTTACGTAAACCTAAGCCAACGGCATTTGAAAAACTAAAAGAAAGGTTCGATGCTAGAGGTAGCGTTGCGTATCCTAAAAAGGTATTCACACATCCTCTAATTTCTAATGAAGATAATAAATTATCTGTGCTGTTATCCGTAGAAGAAAATCCCCATGCGAGTGTGAGTAATATCAGTTTAGATACGGGAATTAGTGAAACATCAGTTAGAAGAATACTGAAAAAATACAATTTTCATCCTTATCATATGGAACTTCATCAGCAGTTAAATGAAGATGACTTAGAGCATAGACTAGGATTTTGCCAAGAAATGAGACAAAGGCTCCAAATCCGCCCAGAAATGTTAGACTGTATTCTGTTTAGTGATGAGGCGTCATTTCGACACAATGGTTCACTTAACAGGCACAATATGCATTATTATGCCACCGAAAATCCCCACTGGGTTAGATACATTGATCATCAACATCAGTGGTCATTAAATGTTTGGGGAGGCATACTAGGATCACATGTTATAGGACCGTATTTTTTCAATGGTAAATTGACTGGCGAAAGATACTTAGAATTTTTAAGAAATGAACTTCCGCTGCTTTTGAACGATGTTGATTTAGCAACTAGGCAACAGATGTACCTACAGCAGGACGGTGCGCCAGCACATTATCATCAAGCAGTCAGGAATTATTTGCAAGAGTGGCTTCCTGAAAGATGGATAAAACAACAGGTTTACTCAGTAGCACCAACAACAGCCGAAAATATGCAAATTAGAATTTCTCAAGCATTTAGAAATATTTCTCCTGAAATTTTGGAACATGTTAGGATATCGTTTATTCGAAGACTTGACATTTGCATAGCAAATGATGGCCGAGTTTTTGAACATTTGTTGTAAATTTCCATTTTTGATATTACTTTGTGCTCATTTTCGTAGTGCAATATCAATGTATGAGTAGATGTAAAATAATTTCTACAAAATGTTATTAAAGATGTTAAATTTCAAACGTTAATTCGATGTTTCTTGAAAATTATTGGAGTTAGACAGCCATACCCTTATATCAAATGAAAGCTAGAAGTGCCCTTATTAACAATTGGTAATAATATACAGGTTGTTCCATTTGAAAAAAATGAGAAAAATTAGTATTCGCGTATGATGAACACCCTGTATAACAGATTGATGTAGCTTAAAATTAATACCTCGGAATAAAAGTATACTAACGTGGAAAACTTCATGATAAGCACGATATTTCAAAATACTATACTAACCAATCCACATCCTGCTAGATTATAGCATTTTTTCCAATTGATGCGTCCATAACTCCCAAAACGTAAGCTTTAGGTCAATACAATCCCATATGAAATCCCAATATTTTTAATTGCGCAATTCAAAAATCGCATAATATACCGGGTATTCCATTTAAAAAAATACAACTTTGACATCACACTCCTTTCCTGAACACTTTGTATAATTACCAATAATTTTATTTTGTGCTCCTACTAGTCGGCTACCACCTACATTACATAACTTTTCGAATTTTGCAATATTAAAGCCTTAATATGACAATCCCAGACGGATGGCGGACCCTGTATACACAGCCTTTTTTTTTCTGTGAATCATGGAAAATAATACTTTACAAAATAACTGGCCTTATATTGCGCAGATAAATAATAAAATATTATTAATTTTCAAAAAATTTATAATTCAGTCCCTAATGGGTTAATTTAAATTAAACGAAGAATAGTTCAAACTAAAATGTAAAATACACGACAATATGTAAAACAGAAAATTTGTTTTATTGCTCAATCACTTTTCCATCATGTCTAGGCTGTATTCCCTGCTAAATGTTTGTGGATATATTTACACCGTGGGCCACAAATAAAATTGTATTCTCTCGGACTATAAATCACACTTGTAATTAAGTTTCTTGTGGCTGTTTCCTTTTTCTATTTTAGTTTAATTTAATGTATGTGTCTGTTATTGTACTCACTGCTACTTCAGCTTTTGTTGAAGGATACGTGAATATCGGTTTTCGACATCGTTAATGCCATTTCGTTATTTGAATGTTAATGAATACCATAGAGGCGTAGGAATGCTCCAGGCGAACATGCGACAAGTGGATGCTGAAAGAAAATCAGCAGAGGGAAAGAAGGTAGACCGCATAAAGAAAGAATTGCAAGAGCGAGAGAGAGAGAGAGAGAGAAAGAGAGAGATAAAGTAATAGCAAAATATAAAAACAAACCCTAAGTTAGAAAAAGTAATAATATGAAGTCTTATATTTTTTATAATATCGTTTCATATTGCGTTCAAAAAAAGACCTAATTAATTAAAAAATATAAAGTGGATTTATAAAATTAATTATTGTAGAGAAAGTCCATAGAAAATTCAATAATTATTTCAATATAGGTATCCCAAGAACGAAGTATAAATATTTTGGATATAGGACAATTTCTCGGCAATAATGTTTGTAGTGCTAATAATGTTGCAAAGCTTTGCGAATGAGTTACTACTACAGTGCGGCGAATGATGAGAATTATAGCTTCGGCTCTATCCTTATAAAATAAATAGTATATTATGCAATGAGCATTTAAAATGATAGCTATTAAGACACGAGTAAGAAAATTACAATACGAGCCGAAGGCGAGTATTGTAATGAATACGAGTGTCTTAATAGCCATTAAATGCGAGTTGCATACACTATTTTTTCTACGGCCCCATAATAAAACATTATTTTTGGAACATTTCATTTCATAAATTGAGCGTAAAATTTTCCGTTCATCTTTGCGAATTCAGCTGTTAATAAATTGTTCGTGGCTACTAAGGCTTGTTCCATAATTTCTGGTGGAGTCAAATTTTACATTTTACTGTCATTATCCCTCATTTTTACCGTTTATATTTTCAAAAAAGCACAATTTTAACTACTTTCTAGTAAATTGCAGATAACTGTCACATTTAATTAATTTTTATATCTGTCAGATATGCAGTCGCCATATTGAATATTGATTGAATATTGGAATGTCGTATTCCTATTGGATATAAACTTGTATCTTAATGAAAAATCTGTATTCCTATTGCACATAAACTTGTATCTTAATGAAAATCTGTATCTTAATGGACATAATTAAAGTACAGGTTTGGCATGTCTAATAATACAATTAAAGTATGGTAGTAGAAAAACAATGTTTCATTTCATTTGTTGCTTAATATAATTTAAAATATTAATAAGATTGGGAGTTGAAAAATTGTTATATGAACTCAAAGAACGAGATAAACTGATTCTTATAAGTTTGCTCTGCAAATGTTAGCAGAAATTTAAAATAACGGTGAATGGTTGGACAAAATCATTGTTCAATAAACAGTTACATGGTGTCAAGGTTACTGTCTGGTGTAGTTTTACGTCAAATTTTATAATAGGACCATATTTCTATGAAGAAATGGAAAATGGACAAATGGAAACACTAACGGAAAACGATCAGCGATATTTTCGAATGTTGAAAGATTTCGTAATACCAACATTACAGAGTCATGATATTGAAAACATTATTTACATTCAAGGCTCAGCTCATTTGGTTAGCGAATAGTTAGTAGGCATTTTCCAAACAGTTGGCCTGCTACGTCACCAGACATACATCCGGCTGGCTACTGGATGTGGGGTTACCTGAAAGAGAGGCCATTTCTTAAAAGACCAACTACTGGTGAGAAACTAGACAATCGACATCAGATGTTATTGAAAACATACCTAGGAATAAACTTTCTAACGCCATTTATACCATAGAAGAACAACTAATACTTATTGAACATCACTGTGGTGGTCATACTTCTTTTTCCTATGTGTTCTTGTTATAATAAAATCCGGTTTATTGATGAAGAATTTAATGCTGTTATTTTTGGACATATGAAAAAATTGCCAACCTTATGGCAATTTAAAACTGGGAACTAACTTTAGAATAACCCTATAGATTGATCTTAGTGTTGACAAATTTCGTGTTATTATGAAAATAAGTCGTAAGACTCAGAATTTTCACAAGCAAATGCTTCTTTCGGTGTGGTGTATGATTGGGTCATGAATTATAAATGATCTTCATCTCCAGTCTTATATCAAATCGCAGGTAGCTTTGTAGTCAGGTATGAAGAACTTCAGGCAGAAATCCCAAATCATGCAGTAAATTTCATGTAACACAAAAGTCATGCAGACGTGAGAGACCGACAAAACGGTTAGCGGGATATTTTGCAAGGAATTAATAACTCAATCCCTTAAGAAGTCTTTTTGGAAGGTTTCGGTTTCAAAGAATTGTAGGACATATAAATTATTAAAATGGAATCTACCACTTCTACACTTAAATATTATTTGAAGGAGTTATTCTTTTTTGTTTTAAAGGGAGCAAAAAATTTAATACGTATCATTATCGGTATAAATGTGTTGTTGGTGTGAATCAAGACTTATCTGATAATATCAGATAAGTCTTGATTCACAATTATTATGGAGATGATCGATGAAATATTGAATGCTGTAGACGAAACGCAATTGCTAGTGATCATAAATTAAATATAGAAAAGAAGGAGAACATTATTATTTCAGTGAAAGCAAAATTATAAAGAAGTCAGTACAAATTTGAGGATTTTGATAATTAACTGAACCAGTCTGTATGAAACAAATCAAACAATTTACTACTCACCAATAATGGTGACTAGATTTGTTCCAAATGATTCTACTACATCAAAATGACCTCAAAGAAATACGTAACTTTAATATTAACCGTCTACTACTAACACGTTAATATATGAGGATTATAGAATAATACAGGTAAAAAATTTCATGGATGATTCGGCTGAAAATGCTATTGTAGACAGGTGTTCGACGTTTTTCTATATTTTGCATTTGATTGGTCAGTAAAAACACATAGGACAACAACATAAAAAGATTAAAAATCTGAAATTATGTAATTAAAGGGGAATGTGTAGGGCAGCCGCTACCTTTCATGTAGTTTCATCAAAAGATCCTCCATCTATCAAGGACGATATCCAATTTCACCACATGGCAACAATACCAACTTATGTGTTAAATAAGTGGTATAAAAAAAATGACAACGTGAAATTGTGTACATCAAACGTAAAAATGTAAACTATTACGGGTTAGGTAGCCATAAACAGGTGTTGCTGAGTTATTAGTTTTCTTCAGTATAACATAACCAAGAGAATTTATGTTTATTAAATAATATATGTAGCACAAAGTTCTACCACTGTATTTCAAAAACCCATTTAAGTGTTCAGTGGTCAGCAATATTGATCATTTATATGTGTTGTTTTGTAAAATGCCATATATATTTGGCTGACATTATACAGCGTTAGTAAAAAGTCCCGGAACGGTCGAATAACTTTGTTATTTGAAAATTATGATTTCTGAAATTTGGTATGGGGGTATAGTTAATATAAATGCATTTTATGCAATACAGTTAATATTTTTTTCACTTCCGGTTTAATCGGCAATACGTCCAACTTTTTTTTTTTAAATGACACGCCCAGATTTTTTTAACACTTTTGAATGCAAAATAAAAAACTACGTTCAGGAAGTATTAAGATGTTTATTTTTATTCACAAGAAAACAGTTAAAAAATTAAAAAAGTGTCCTAATACAGAAAAATCAAGGTACCTTTGAAAAAAGTTGTTGTTTAGTGTTTGCATTCTTTTTGCCGTCACATTTGACAATTTTAAAAGCGTTTTAACTTTTGCATCGCTATAAATTTACTTATTTTAGACATCGACACATTTGAAAATGGCAGTAAAACTTACTGAATCAGAACGAATTGAGATATTAATGATGCGTGGGTACGGTGATCGTCAACGTTCTTTTGAAGAGGTTCGTATTTTGTTTAATACTGTTTATCAGGATCGTCACATTAGTAAAAGTACGGTATGCCGAACAATTCAAAAGTTTGAAGTCTTTCGTCAGGTGAAAGATTTACCTAGAAGGGGACGTCCATTAACAGCACCAGATGAAGAAACTAGTTTGAATGTGTTACTTACAGTGGAAGAAAATCATCACGTGTCCACAACAGAATTAGGTCAAATTCATGGGATCTCTCAAAAATCTGCTCATAATATTCTTAAATCAGCAAGAATGAAAGCCTATAAAATGTATCCCGTCCATGAGTTAACTGAAGATGATCCAGATCGTAGACTACAATTTTGCGAAACAATGACGGATTTGATCGAGCAGCAGCCTAATGTTTTAGATCACATCATATTTTCAGATGAGGCAACGTTTTGTCTCAACGGCACTGTGAACAGACATAATTGTCGCTACTGGTCAATTGAAAATCCGCATTGGATTGAAGAAGTCCATACACAGCGTCCTCAAAAGGTGAAGGTCTCGGGTGGTCTTGTTGGAAACAACATCATAGGACCATTTTTTATAAGAGGAAATTTAACTGGCAACGTCTACTTAAATTTATTGCGAAATGAGGTTGTTCCAGCACTTGCGACCCTCTTTCCAAATGCAAACATAGGTGATCACCCTAATGCACATTTTTGGTTTCAACTAGATGGAGCTCCCCCCCATTTTGCCCATAATGTCCGCGAATATTTGAATGAAAATTTTCCGGGACGTTGGATCGGACGTAGAGGAGCAATCGAATGGCCAGCACGTTCGCCAGATCTCTCGCCATTAGATTTTTTCTTTTGGGGTCACTTGAAATGTCAAGTGTACAAAAATCGTCCCCATAATCTTGAACAATTGGAAGAGAGAATAGTTCAAGAAGCCAATCGCATCACTCCAGAACAAATACAAAATTCAATAAGAAATTTTACTGACCGTTTACATTTTTGTCAAATTGTAAATGGAGAGCATTTTGAACAATTATTGTAATCACAACCTGAATAGACAGGTATCTTGATTTTTCTGTATTAGGACACTTTTTTAATTTTTGCATTTATATTAACTATACCCCCATACCAAATTTCAGAAATCATAATTTTCAAATAACAAAGTTATTCGACCGTTCCGGGACTTTTTACTAACCCTGTATATATATATATGTATGAGAAATGTAACTAAACTAATTTGTCATCATGACGTAAAAGCTATATTGATTAAAAAACTAAATTAATAACAAAAATGACAACAAGAAAACCAAGTAATTTAAGCAGAATTATTGGAAAATCTTTGATTTATCAAAAACCACATTCATCTGTATTATTATAGGTAACTAAGCTGACTGTATTTAATGACAAACGAGTGACAAAACATAAAAGGATACAATCGCAAGATTAAAAATGTAAACATTTATACATAGAACTGCCAATAAATTCATGACAAATCAGGATTTTCTGATAAATCTACATGAATAGTACACGAGTGCTCTACACCATTATACATATTTGTACATTTACACTTTTAATTACACACTTTGCGTCGATATTATTTGTGTGGTGGAATTAAATGTCGTCCATGATAAATCAGGATCTTTTGATGAAATTACATGGATAATAGCGGCTGTTATATGCTTAATTGTTTACATTTTTACTATTAATTACACATTTCATGTTTGCAATTTCTATACTTTGTTGTTCGTTTGTCGTTAAATATATACGTCGGCAGTGTTGCTTTGTAATGAAGATAGATGTCGTTTTTCATAAATCAATGATTCTACTTAAACGACTTTCTTAATTGTCGAGTTTGTTATTAATTTACTATTTTAATCAATATAGTTTAAGTACATTTCTAGTATGTTTGGCTGAGTATTTTAATATAAATATTCCTGATTTATACAGAAATGTGTTTCGCAAATGCCCACTTGTGTATAACTATGTGTAGAAAGTGAAAATTCCATTAATAAACAGCAATATTTGCCTTCAAAATCCGATTAAAACAAGTACAACAAACGGTTGGTTGACTAACAAAAGTATTTAAAACGCAGGCGTCTGTAACATCCTCACACAAAACGATTTTAGAATTTGTATCAACTTCATACTAACTCTCGCGTACCCTCTTTATATAGAACATATTTTCTATAATTTAAACGATCATCTAATCCTAGCTTACATTTTAATAATACAAACACTGTTAACGTTAGCTCTGGAAGAATGGGAACAGATAGATGCAAACAATTCGTTTAGAATCGTACATTTTATTTACATTTCATCATAAATTAAAATGTTAAAATTTGTTTTACAAATTATCAACAGAATAATCTCTAATTCTTTAAATAACGAATTTCAGTATTATAAGCCAGCTTTACGATTGATTGAATCTAATTGGAAGGAATCAGATTGGTCAATTTATAAACGTAATTTTTCGTACTTGAGAAAGTCCTTAAATTATTATTTTATTCATTTATTTTTCACATAATTGACATTTTATTCAAACATTTGTCATACCGTTCAATAAGATTTTGAATTGCGATGTCAAAGAAATCTGCCGCCAGTGTAGAAACCCAATCCATGACTACAGTTTTTACTTGTTAGTCGTTCTCGAACTGTTGACCACCAAGGAAATCCTTTAAGGATCGAAATAAGTAAAAATCACTGGTTACAAAGTCTGGACTACAAAGTTGATATTCCAATTGTTCCCATCCAATAGAAATGATTAGATATTGTATTGTTTTAATGATATTTCGAAAGTTTATATATACTAATTTAAATATTCTTGGCAGTCATGGGTTAATAAGAGGATTTTGTAATTCTTTTAATAGTAACTCAAAAAGCAAGCATTACCTAATGTAGAAAGCGCATGAGGTTTCATTATCGACGGCTCTATTTCGAAGTGATACGAGGATTTTTTTATAAAAAATTGTTTATAAACTTTTTTATAAAATTCCATTAGATGCAATGCATTTGTCAAGTCTTTTTCCCATAGTTTGAAGCATCTCTGGAACTCCAACTTTGATACCGTACAAGTGCCCTTTGCGAAGCTGTTTTTACCGCTTCCACATCACCAAAACCCCTCTATTTTATATTTTTTTTCATTCTCGGAACGAGAAGAAAATCGCACAGGGCTAGGTCTGGCGAATACGCGCGGTGGGGAACGACAGGCCATCCCTGACAGGCCAACTAGTGATTTAGATTTTTTCAACGTTTTCATCGCTTCGAGATGCTGAAGGACGCACAGAATGAGCATGGTCTTCAACATTCATCTCACCAGGTTTAAAGCGCCCAAACCATTCGAAAACTTGTCTGCGGCTCATAGCTTCCTCCTTAAAAGCCTCTTGAAGCATTTGGTAAGCATCCGTTGCCGGCTGTTCAAACAAGAAACAAAATTTCACACACAGTCTTTGTTCTTTTATATTTGCCATAACGACTTTGCAGGCGGAACAAAATAACAGTAAGAGAAACACAACACCACGATTAAACTTTAACCGACAAACTGACGCTGTCTGCACAGTCGTTTTGCCAAGGTCTCTACTAATCCCATCTAGCGGGAGAACGCTCTACTACGTCTACGAATGGCAGCGCCCTCTCTGTTCAGTTTTATTGGATCCGCCCTCGTATGATTCGTGTATGGAAGATTATCATTCTAAGGTTACACGTTTTTCATCATATTGTAATAACTCTGAAGTCATACATGATCAATTTCGAACAGAATTCATTCAAATCATGTAGTTATATATGAGAGATTGATAGTTTGCTGCAAATGATTTAAATATCTATAACTCGGAAGTTTGATTGTGGTAGGTTAACACTTTCGACAGATGAAGTTATCGCAGATGTTGAGGAATGAATACCTTAGTCTCCTGAAACGTATTTTCTAAAGCTTTCATAGGAAGCATAAGTTTCAATATTGGACAAGTTCTTAAACAAAATCATACAGGGCTCTCTTCCGCTATTCATCGATTGCCAATTAATTATTGTCAATGCTTTCTATACATGTTAAAGTGGTTAACAAATTTAACTTCACTTGTCACTACCCTAGTTGATGTATCTTAATATATCAATAGACAAACAGTGTGGTATGAAAACAAATACTAAGTCAAGTTTGTGTAAAACTATTGGCTATTATATATTTTTAAATAATATTACGTAGTTATTGATTAGAATTATCCTTAAACGTTATACATTGTATTAAATTAAAATAACTTATACCAAACTTTTAAATATTGTTGAGAAACTAAAATCTCTCGAATTTCAAAGGAACCTCCATAATTACGATGGCAGAGACAACTAGACCATAGGGACCGTTCAAGTATTACCTAAGCAGAATTTTAGTAATTTTTAATTCCCCCATTACCCTTGTCAGCGAAAGTAAGCAAAGCCTTTGCCCCCTCCTATATGCTTACGTAAGCAATGGTATAATTTTTACAAAATCTGTTCAAGTTTCTTTATTGTTATTCATGAGCATCTATCTATCGTAGTTACTAAGTCTATGACAATGAAATAAGCAATTTAAGGCACATTTAATATTTATTTATTCAAGCAAATCTTTAACATCATATTTAAATATTATATTAATAACATATAAACGATATTTATTTTGTTCTATTTAAATATTTAGTAAACTCAAATTGTATATATAAATAAGAAAAGTAAATAAATAAATATTGCTGACGTAATCACCATTCAGACCCCACGCCCTTCTTCGGTGCTTACGTACTATTTGAACGGCCTCATAACTACGAGTTATTACATACATACAAGTATGGTACCTTGTTTTTCTATTACTGTGGCTTCAATTGAATTCTCACTATGATGTTAGTATAAAATTGGCGACATTTTAATAAGCTATTATATTTTGTAATCAAAATTTTGACAGAAGTCATTTTGAAGTCATATAATTACATTTTGAATGTTTAATTAAGATTTTTCTATCGTGTTAGAATTACAATCCTTTTATTGTCGAAATTTATTATCGATCTGAAATTTAGAAAATAAGCAGTTTATGCAATTAATCATTGTCGATAGGATTTTCTGGAACAATTGTGTAATCCTGCAATCGCGTATGAAAATCTGGCAGATTAACGCGTATTTTGAAAAATTTCATGATACGAAGGCAGTAGGTCGTAAATTTGGGAGTTTTCATTATCCATAGCTGGTTACGAAATTGTGTATGATTGGTCATTTAGTTACGTATTATAATTTGCGGCAAATGATACAACAATCCGCCAGATTATGCTAGAGAAACTAAAACGACAACTCAAGGTATCACATATGTTGAGGAACGAGTAACTGAGCCTCCTTGGAAATAAACACATTTTTTTTTAATGAAAAGTACAACTTTTAATACAAGATATTTCTATCCTTTAAAAAGATATTACTAAAGCTCTTAACTAATAATCACCAAATGTGACTTAATAATAATAATAATAATAATAACAGCAATAAATTTATTGATTCTAACAAACATCACACTAGAATACTAATTATATTAATTAGACCAGAAAACTAAAATCAAAAGCTGAAGGCGTTATTTCAGTTCAGATCAAATGAACTCAAAACATAAACGCGAATAACTAAAAATACAAGATCTTTTATTAAACGTTTCTTTAAACATTTCTTGAAGCCACGGAGGGACAATTCTTTGATGTCAGGTGGTAAATCGTTCATAACCAACGCATAATTGTATGGAAAGCAACGCGTGAGGCGGTGACAAGCTATATCGATCAAATCTTTTCTCCGAACATTAATGCTGTGAAAATCAGTGCTATATCTAATTATGTTTAGTAAATACGGTGGCGTGTGGGTCATACTGTGACAATTATAAAGAAACTTTCTCTTTCCTATAAATATAGAAAATAAACCGCAACAAGCATGAATTTTGAATTATCTGCTTCCTCTCCAGATCTCTTCCATGTCTTATTAACTCATTGAGATATTATCCCTTCCCTCTGCTTTCTTCATTTTAATTTGTGCTATTACTTCTTACTTCGCTGAGTTCTTCTTCTATTAGTTCTATTTAGTTTTGAGTGTTGCGGTGCTTCTGTATACTTAAATAAGAACCAATATACCGTAGTCGACAAATTTAAATTTCTGCTTACAGCTCTATACTAGCTATCTATCCCATGCAAAAAATGACATTATAATATGCAGCGATGCCTGCTTTCCAACAGTGGTGGGAAAAGCAACGCAGTCGGGGAATTTTCACATTTGATAGCTAACGTTTGCCGGGTGTACTTGGCAGCCTCGCTATTTGTTTCTCTTTACTTTATTTCCCCGAGCTCTTTTCCTTTTCTACTTTCGTACCAGAAATTAAAATTTGTTGACTAGGGTATACTATTATGTGTATATTGCTCTCCCACAAGTAATTTCAAAGAATTTTATCTTAAACTAGAATTACTTTTAGATATATGAAACAAAAACTGATCAATGAGCATCAACATGGTTTTCTCAATAATAAAAGCATTATTTTATAACCTAATAAAACTAAACTTAAAAATAACTATAAATATGAGCGTTAGGATTATAAAGAGAGAAAATATAATATAGGCAACCAACTAATCATGTGTGTTATGCATGATATTGAGATATAGAAATATACGCTTATCAGTAAATTCCAATTGGTCATTTAATAAATTATGATTAAATTTATGTTTTTCAATTTCTAAAATTTCCAGTAGATTTAATTTTTGGCTTTTATGACATTTATATAGTAATTTTATAAAATTTGTTACTGAAAGTACAATAATTTTGGTTGACGACATGAGAAATTAAAATTAGAAGATTTTGAATTTTGGTAATGTTAGAAAAAGAATTATTGAACAAAGTGGTAGTTATTTGAATGTCGGAATAAAGATTGACTATATCAAATGAAATGAGTTTAAAGTTATTAGTGTGTGTGAGATCTGATTAGTTTTTCAGTAAAATCGGTAGACCGGAAAACAGTTTACTTCAGTGAAAAAATCGAATTTTGCCAATATTTCGTCAACTACTAAGTTTAAACAAATTTATATAGAATTGATATGTACTTAAAATTAAAATTGAGAATAATTTTATTTATAAAGTTTTTCGAAATTCCAACCGGAAGTAGGTCTTTTATTCTTATCGAAAATCAGTTTTTTGCCAATATCTCGCAAGTCATGCTATTTGGACAAGTACGTTACCAGTATAAAAGTATTTAAAACATAATTTTCAATATCTTTTGTATAAAAAAAAATCAAAATTCAGACCGGAAGTACCACTTTTACTCTTATCGAAGAGCGATTTTTTGCAAATATGTATATATGCATTCTATATATATTTATCAGGAGTACAAAAGTATTTAGAACTGGATTTGCAACGTTTTTTGTATATATGAAATTTGAAAATTCGGACCGGAAGTAGCACTTTTACTCTTAGCGAGTAGCACTTTTTTGATAATATCTTGCAAAGTATGCATTCTATAGAGATTTATTAAGAAAATAGAAGTATAGGATTTTGAATAATTTTTGTATAAAAAAATTCTTAAAATTGTATAGTTTGAAACGCTCATACGTATAAGAAAGTGGTGTGTTGGCCACACCTCATCTTTTTTTCTAGGCTCTCTCTTTCTCTTTCTGGCACCATATTGATGTCTGTTAGTAGTTTATCAAAATGAATCCATTTCATACCACTTACGTGTGCATTATTTCTTTTCTTATTTTGTATTTTGATGTAGCTATATAGTCTTGTGTGTGTGTGTGTTATTTTATTATCGTTCTCAATTGTGTTCATTACTTCCATAAGCCATTTTGTATTTCTTGTTTTTATTCTACACAAATAGTAGCGGCTGCGCTTCCCATAAAAGTTTAGAGTTTTATTTTTAATTTACACATTGTTGCATTATTATCTTTTTATGTTTTACTAGTCATTGATCATTTAATCCATATGGTCAGTTGTTGTCCTCAATAAATTGAGGTTCCTCTAACAAAAGCAGCAAATGCCAAGTTGTTTTTTTAATTTACTGTCATTATTTTACTCTAGTCACAACGTCAAGATGTCATTCTCAGATTAGTTTTACTTGAAAAGCTATGAATAATGGGTGTATATAATTAATTATTCTACTCAAGGATTTTTGTCAACAATTTAATCACAAAGCACATTAGCAAATGCGTGGACAAGTTTCGTATTACGAGGGCAGTGTGTTGAAAATCTAAGAGATTTTATTGTCAAAATCTGCTTTCGGAGTAGTGTATAATTGAATCATGGAATATAAATGTTCTCCATATCCAGTTGTACACTACTTCGTAAGTAGGTTTGCAACCATATACAGAAAAATTTCGGGTTAATTTTCTAAATCGTGCAGTATGGTAATTTGTGGCATTCAGAAATTCTCCGCATCAGGGTATGTAACTCTAATGCCAGACAAATTATAATAGAACGAATAATATTCAATTTTTCGTTAAACCACAGGTAATGTATTAAATAAGATGTCTTAAGATTTATTTCAGGTTGTTATGTTAGGGCCGCAGTATATGATAAATTGTGTTTTTTTTTAATCAAAAGCGACTTTCGAAGTGGTGTTTGATTGGATTATGGAATTGTAAACTTTCTCCTTATCCACTTTTACATCATATCGTAAGTAGCTTTGCTGCTTTGTAAAGAAGACTGTAGAGGAGACAAATAACGTAATAATGTGTAATAGTTTGCTGGCAATTCTCGTAAATTATAGTATACAACATAAAATCCGGATGTGACAGTTAATAAAACAGACAGCTATAGGTAACGCAGATGTTAGAGAACGAATAACTCACAACCACAGAACAAATGATGCAAATATGCTCCATTATTTTTTATAATTTGGTTTAATTGTTAAGTATTGTATTAGATATCACAACTTGCTGATAATTTCAGATTATCTTTGGAAAAATATAAATTTCAGACGAAGCTTTATAAATTGTGCTGATGACAGCAAACAGAGAAGGCAAATTGGTTAAATAAATGTGGAAATGTGGTATTTATTTCCTCAAGTGTAATATGAAGTATTGTACCTTTAACTAAAGCAGGGGTGCATTGAAACTAGACGATGCCTTTAAATTTGTTAGAGAGAACAGCAGAAGAAATATGAGGAAGTTTTGTCTTGAACTTGTCGATGTTACTTTGAGCTAATTTTTATGCATCAATATTGCTTTTTTGTCAGAAAAATTAAGGATTTTTACTCTTAATTTTTTATTTATAACTCCAAGAATAGTAAACATTATGAATTATAATTTAGAATACCCCACCAAATACATACAAGTCAAAAAAACAGTCCAAATTGTCCTAGGATAAACCTCTAGATCAAACTTGGCAAGTTTTCAGAAATTTTAATAATATTCATATTTTTATTGACTGCTGTGTTTTACCACAAATACTTTCCATACATATGCGAAGAAATGAAAAGAAAAGATGTATGGAGAAAAATCTGATCTGAATCAGTATAAAGACGCATAGAGAGATCTAATAAAGGGTATTCCTTTCAGACAAGCAAGAAATACAAAGGATTAATTATAAAAGTATTCATTTAAAGTCTTTAATTCAGTTTTGCTTCAGGTGTAACAATTTTAATGTTTCTTTTAAAATACTACCATGTGTTTATTGGTTTATGTAATGCTGATATTTATTTATGCTTGAATAACTTGGATGTACTTTAAATGCATTAACAAATATATTAAACAAAAAGTTGAATTGATTTTAGTTCATCATATGTTTCAATCGGCCTCAGTCTACTAAATATTGAAATGTATTAACGATAGTCATATTGAAATTTTGACAAACATCATTTTTAAGTTAATGTATTACAATGATTATTTTCAAATAGAATATTTGTGCCAATATATATTTTATTGTTGAAAGCTAATGGAGTATTCAAAAAATTGTCAATGGATTTATGAAATCAATTATTGTATGCAGAACTTACAACAATTCCTTAGCCTGGCAATCAAGTATGAAGAGATAATTAACCACATCAATACTTGTGTTTATGATTTTTTTTGTTAAGAGGAGATTGTGTCGTAAATGTAAGAGTTGTCATTGTCTAAAGCTGCTCCCAATGTTGTGTATGGTTGTATCATGGAATATAGACGTTTTCCATATGCACTTTTACACGATATCGTAAGCATCTTTGCAGCAATGTTTACAAGAATTTTCAGCAGGAATCATACAGAAATGTATGACAGGCGGCAAATGGTTCAACAATGTATTGAGAAAGTTTTCCAATCAATATCACTAATTCGAAAGCAACACATTCTGTATAACTATTTTTAGGATATATATTAAATGTTTTCTTAAACATCTATTTTGTAACCTTTAATTTAGCAGACACATGCACTTGATAAGCATGCAGGGTACTGGAATCATTCAAGTATTGTGTGCAAATATATGTGTAATAAAATGTTTGTAATGTTAGTTGTAGTGTAGTGGTGATGTTTATCCTAAACCTACTTTTTATTTCTTATATCTAAATATTAATGATCTATTATAAGTAAAATTTTGACAGATGTTAATTCATACTTTATTTAAAATTTAAACAAGAGGAGAAGAAAAAACCACCGATTAGAGAGAGATAGAAAGCTACATATCCTCCAAAACACAAATGTAGAATATGGAATAGACGACAGATGGGGTAGCATAAAACTGAAACTAGCTCAGCAGTAGAAATATGTGGGCCACAAAATGTGAGGCTAAACCAAAAACAAACGGTAGTCAACAGAATTGAAAGGAAAAATTAAGCCAAAGAAAGAGATATTGAAACACCAAAAGTACGGGTAGGATGCGTAAAAAAGAAGTGGAACTAGAAGTGAAAATTGAAGATTTAATTGCTAGATTAATTACCGAGCATAACGACCTTCCAAAAAAAATCCCAAGTGTTTAACCAAGAAACTTGTGACAAGATCAACACTAGTATTGAACCTCCAAACGAATTTGGCGTTAATTTCAATAAAATACTCCTCGGAGATATAATGAACAGGAAAAAAGAAAGACTGAGAACACATTTGATGTCGAACTGTAGGGTTAGGAGGTTTATAAGAATTAGTAAAGATGGGCCCAAAAGCAACCACAATATCCTTAGCTTTATTCTTCCAGTATCATTTTAAAACATTGATCCAGTATGCGTGTGGTAAACTGCTTGTTATGGACGAACGATCATATTTAGTTTGGATGAACCTTAACTCCGATAATTATTTTATTGCCAGCTGCCGTAATTGTTATCCACAGTTTCTCAATCAGATGAGACTGCTCCAGCACTGATCATATGATAGTAATTTTACCGTATTCATTTTTGAACACTTGTTCACAATTTGTTTTAGCAACGCTCTCATCCATAACATGTCTGACTCACCAGTTCTGAGATTATTGATGCAAAAGTCTTATGCCCACAATTGCCTCAAATAAAAAACTTTTGATATTGTTATGAGTGGAGTTGCCAAAGCTTGCTGGAGGTCCAAGCAAACTACACAAGTATTTCTAGAATTTTTATGGTGGTTTATGTAATCTTTCTTAGAATCCAGTGCTTTTTGAGCTTTTCTGTGATGGCAGACTGTTTCACCGTGGTTTCTCTAACGTTGTCTTCGTTATGGGAATGTTTGATAATATTTGCTAAATTATGCAATGCATGTATCCGTGTTTGGTTGGTGAAAACGTAAATTAAATTCGGTATTAAAAGTAAATCTGTAGTAAGACTCCTTGACGGGGAGGAATTCTTTTCTTTGAAGAATTCGGAGTAAAGTTGAAACATCTTCTTTATGTTTAGCTCTGGTGATAAGTATCGGGTATTTAAATTTGATTTTTTGGAGTAATGGCTCCTGTATCTCGGGAAAATCTTAATGTGCTCAATAACGAGATTTCGTCTTGCTGATTTCATTTTTCTACTAGGACCTTTACCCTTTTGGACTTTCTCGCAAATACCAATAGCACAGGGTTTTATCCCTTTGGACTGGTTTCTTCTTTATACGTGAAGAAAGAAAAGAATTTTGCAGATTGTATGATGGCAAATTGCCTCAGATATATTTTTGCTGCAGTCATATCTGTTTCTTTTTGTGGGTACGCCTTTCTAGAATTTCTAAGCAGCTTCTTTTTGTTTACTTGCCATTCTTTCTGATTTTGCCGACGTTTTTTGTTTTTGCTGGTATTTGAGGGCCCTCTATTACATTTTCTTTCAATTCCGCATCCGTTTCATTATTTGATTCATCATCGGCTTCAGGGATACAGTCACTTTCCGTGTCAGTTTCATATCGATCAGTGGCATCAATACCATCTTAAAAAATTACACAAAATTACGTAAGAGTTACTATGAAAAACGTGCAAAATTTGTAAACTACAGCCTACCAGCTTGATCTTGACTTTCCATTTCGAAAATAAGACACTCAAAATGTCACAAATAACACTGTACAAATAACTGGATTCAGTTTAGGAAAAAAACTATCAAAAGGTGGGATACCACGTGCAGCGGGGTTTTACACTTTCACGAAACAGTAGAATAAATTGGAATAAAATAGGTACAAGTGGCACAAGACTTACAGTTGGTTACATAGTAATTTTACTGGACAGCATATGGCAGTAAAAGCCAGAAAATCACTTGCACCGATTTTACAACAAACAAATATCAACTTGATGTGTTCAGATCTGTACGTAGTTTAAAAATGAAAAAGAGTGCACTTATATATCTCTTTTATTCCAGGGCCCTCAATTATTTATACTAGAACAATGCTATATATATAAATTATTTATTATTATGTAAAATATACAATTATATTACCGTTGAGAGAAATTGAGCGTACATAAATAACTTTCGTTAGAAAGAAAAATAACATTTAATAAAATAAATCGTACTAGTATAGATTTAAAGAGAGTCTATTTCTCTTGTTATTGTATTATTGATTTTGTATCTGCTTACGTATTCCTCAGACAAAATGTTAATAATACTAAATCTTCCGAAAGGAATAAAAGTAGGACTTGATTTTAAAGTAAATGAAATGCATCAGTTTCACAAGACACGTCTCGTAATCCAAAATAATAACGCTTATACATCGAGAAAACTGAGAATACAGCAGATTTACATTTCTTTTTTATATATATATGTATATAATAGCTTGATATATATAGTAAAGTTTATCAACTTTTTAAGGAATTTTCTCCGGGAGTTTTATTGAACTTTCAACTTATAATTCTGTAGGTTGACTTAGAGAGATATAAGTTCGACAAAAAATAAGGTGAACCAAAAAAGTATTTTATATATTTTTTATAAAACATATCATATTAATATTGACACGTAATCTATGATAGAGCGCATGCACGCTGAAACTTTGCACGCTGAAAATTTATCGCTAATGTTCCAATTGGGGAGATGTTGAGGCAACTATAAATCATAATCTGGATACTGCTCGGAGGGATTTGCTAAATAGCTGTTCTTTTGTTCCTGCTGGTGCAACTAATGTTCACAGGACTATATGCGATATCAAGAGCAAAGCTGTAGGGTATGATAAATTGAGTATTCAAATGTTGAGATTGTTACTACCACATGCTCTTCCATATATAACTCACATAATCGACTGTGCGTAGAAGTCGGTGTTTTTCCTGGACCTTGGAAAGGATATATCATCTTACCCATACCTAAGAAAAGCAACATTACTGATGTTACTGATTTACGACTATTAGATTATTGCCGGTGTTGAGTAAGGTTTTTGAGAAGATTTTGCATATGCGTGCTAGTTTGGCTTTAGGCGTGGCCATGGTTGTACTAGTGCTTTGCTGAGAGCTGATGATGTCATCAAAGTGAGGAACGGTGAAGACCTTACTCTGTTGGTGCTCCTAGATTATAGCAAAGCTTTTGACACGATTGATATTGGGGTCCTCCTGGTGGTATTACAGCATCTGGGCTTCTGTGACGGTGTTTCATTGCCACTTCGGTCATACCTCACGGATAGATCTTAGTACATCAGTTCACAAATATATATTACTTATTCAACTATACAGCTATACGTTGACGACACGCAGATTGATATTAGTTTCAGCCCACGGTGAATTCTGCTTTGGGCAAATTATATGGTGACCTGGATAATGTTAGTAATTTTGGACTAAAAATCAACTAATCACTAATAAGTGCAAAGCGATATTGTTCGGGAAACCGAAGAACGTGGAACGGCATGGTTGCGACTTTAAAATTAAAATCGAAAATGTTGATGTACCACTGTCAAAATCTGCGAAAAATGTAGGCGTAATAGTTGACAATACATTTAGATAGATGGACTATGTCTCCAGATTCATCGGTCTGGCTGATGCTACTCTCGAAGCGCTCTATGCACATAGATTTTTTTTTTGATACTTGAACCAACTTTACTTACTTGTAGATCAGATTAATTTTTATTTATAAATTAAAAGAAGATATTTTATATTAAGTGTAGGTTTTTACTTTCTCAATAAAAAAGAACGAAATATAAAATATGTAAAGTTTAAAAGTTCCTCTTTTGTATTATTAAAATATATTTAATAGAATAATTAAATTCTTTGAATTCTACATAAAATATTTCATATTCTTTGGTATTATTATGGAATATTCCACATATGTGTAGTTATATATAGTAAGTATTTTGTTCCTTACTTAGAAAGCCAATTTAAATAGAATTATTTATTTGTATTTTCTGCGAATGTAACAGTTACATTTCCTAAAATAATTAAACTCTGTTGAAACTACATACAAACTTTTTAATCCACACTAAGATTGGTTTTCTTCGTTAAATTTCAGTATGTTTGTGAACAATTTTAACACCGTCATTTAATGAAATGTAATTTACGAGGTACAAATTTAAGCTACAACGAATTAAATCTATTTTTTTTATATAAATTGAATATTAATAAACTACACTTTTAATAAAATGTGTACATAATATATATTATATATTATACTCATATATGTATTATAATTCATTTATTTTAAAAGAACAATAAAAAAAGCAAAATAGGATTTCAGCTTTTTACTCGTCTACTGATTGAAATGTTGCACTATGATTGACTCCCGTTTTTTGTTGTCTGTCATCCTGATGGTCTTCCGTTATTGCTTCTGGCACAAAAGATATCCCACCTTAATCCTAGGCTGTACCATACTGACGCTGACCAACGAGCCTGAAACACATGCCTATGGTTGTTCTACAGCGGAATTTACCCAATATTACCCACTGTCTTGTTTGTTTCGTATCCACAATAATTCCTTTTATGATTTATTCTTCCTGGATTCGGTAGGGCACGCAGGTTGACAATGTCTTCTTCGAGGCAAGATTTTCGACTTCCATTACGCACTTTGACGCTTGGTTGTCGGGTCGCCCTGAAAGCACAATGTTTCGTTGCCCGTAACAATTGATTTCAGGATGTTTGGATCATTTCTGGCTGCTGCAACGACTTCTAGGGATAATTGACACGGTGTCAAAGTGTATGGAACAAATTTTATACAGACATGTGTTTTGCCAAAATCCTCGTGAAAAACGGTTCGGATCGTCGCTGATGTTTAAGGCCTCTTCCATTATCTTCTGCGAAGCATTGCGATCATTTGCAATAAAATCACGTAATTTTTTGATCATTTCTGGTGTTCGAGCTGAAATTGGCCTTTCTTCACGAATATCATTTTCTAACTTCTTTCTGCCTTCCAAAAAACGTTTATGCAACAGAAAAACGTTTACCCTATTCAAGCAATCATCGCCGTACACTTACTGCATAAATGTTTCTGACGCATTTTTGACACGCTTTGCTTGAAATTTAACAACTGCTCTTTTTCCATGTTAGGTAAGTTGTTTTGATAGAACTGTCATAACTTTGCTATGTATCAACCTATTGAGCAAATCGGAATCAAATCAGGAATATCACAGTTTTCAAACGCTTGTCTGAACATATAGATGGCGCTTCTAGTTGCTGATATTGGTCTAATCTCGAAACTTATTTGTGGCACTGTGTATTGTAGGCAGTTAAAATGTTCCTCAAGGTCCTGTAATATCCAATCCCCTTGTGTTTTTGGTTTAATTGTATTTCTTATTTTTGAAAACATATCTGGAGCTAAGTATATTATTATTACTATTATCAGTTCTGTTTGATAGTTCTGAATTATGCTTACAGCTTCAGTTTATTTCTTTTCCTGGCTTCATATTCTTTGTGACGCTCTGTGTAAATAGTATTCTTATTTTTATTCTTCTTATTATTTTGCACATTGTTTCTTTATATTTCTCTTTTATAATATTGTCTATATATGTAGTAACGATCTTTCTGTCTTCTTGGTGAATAAACTAAAATTATTATTATTATTATTATTTAATTTACATCATGTATATACTTACCAGGACTGGTATTAATTTTGCCTTGACTATTTTCACCTCTTCGCGAATGCAAAGAAACAAGAAATAAAAGAGCATAATATGCGTATAATATTAAATCATGGTTGATAAAGCGCTCAGTAAATTGTTAATATTGTACGATAATTATTATTATTACTAATTACTCTAATACTATTTAATAGGTAAACATTCAATGCCACCGGCAATATAATAGACTGTCTGTTTAAGTAAAACGTAATAATTATAGGTACAAAACATGTTTATTGAATCATAAACGGAATTAAATTGAATAAATTGCTTTTGCTCTAATTACCATTGATTTACTTTATATAAAAGTGATCGAGATTTTATAGTTATTTATAACATTATCTTTAGGGATATTTTACCGCAACTAAATCAAGCCTTTTGATGTTGTATTCTGAAAATGACACAATGATCGACATGTCTTTTGTGCAACTATATGTATGTACATACATATTTCAAAGAATAATCTTCGATCATATGTTATTGTAAACTGTCAGATAATAAAAACATATTCCCATAAGAGACATCTAGCTTTAAAAAGCTTCAGAGTATTATTATGTTGCTATGTAAGCTTATTTTAAGTTTATAAATAGCCATGTTCATCTAGATATTATGTATTACATATGTATATACGTTGAAGGTATAGTAGCTATTTATACCGTTCTTTCATTTTTCTTGTCCTTTATATTTAATAGCAACGTAACCGTGACTTTCAACTGATTTGTATCAGAAATATTAGATATTTCGAAGCACTTTTATAATATTCTATATATTCAGTAAAAAGAATAACTGGACGATTTGAATGTGGATGGATTGTATTCATTTCATGTTCACAACTACTATCGATTTATAAAATTTCATTCTGTTATGTCATAAAACAACGCTACATAATTAAAGACAATTTAATGATAATTATTTATTTATACAGGATGACATTGTAAAAACTACAATGCATAGTACCACACGTTGAAGGACCATAAAATACTAAAAAAAGTTCTTATACACTAATGTCTTCGAGTTAATCTTAAAGTCATTGTTTATTAGTTTCGAGTATTATTAGAATATTATCATTGTTGGCGATGTAATTATGGTATCTGTCAAATTAATATTGCATTAATTGATTCAAGTGTGTCGAATTTCTGATAACGTTTGTGTTTGGTTTTGCTGTTTGTTGGTTCTCTTTACTTTTGAAGAATACTGGATCATGATTATGAGTTATAGCGAAGCTCGATCAAATTCTTTCAAATCTCAACGTATCTATTGAGAGAGATATCCATTAAGAGATGTTCCTAATGTTAGAACATTTATTGACGTGCACAGACGTTTGGGAGAAAATGACTGTTTCAGAAAATCAAAAGTTAATAGTGGGGTTACTAGAATCCATGTACTGTTGGAAACGATGAAGCTGTGTTGCAAATAATACAAAATACTTCGAGAATAAACACCAGAGAAATACATTTATCTGTACGGAATCTTAATCGTGAATCAGTTAGGCAAGTCTTCAAAGAACAGCTTCTTTACCCGTTCTATTTTCAAAAAGTTCATCACCTATTGGAACAGGATTATTTACCCAGTGTACAATATTGCGGATGGTTGCTAAATCAAGGACAAAATATTCTATCATTAATTTTATTCATCGATGAAGCAGGTTTTAGTTGCGAGGGTGTTTTGAACCTATATACCATGCGCTATTGGAGTGAAGAAATTCCTCATCAAACCGTAATATGAAGTTACCAGTGTGGGTTTTCTTTTAAGGTGTGATCAGGTATAATCGACAATTATCTAATTGGCCCATTTCGATTGCTCAATCAATTGACAGGCGAGCTTTATCCATTTTTTTTGAAAAATAAACTAATTTTAAATAATTTATTAGAAAATGTTCCATTGAACATTATTCAAAGAATGTACTACATATATGATGGAGCACCAGCTTTTTTCTCGAATAGCAAGAGAATGTTTGCAAAGAAGATTTGGAAATAGGGGATTGGTCGTAAAGGACATATACCATGGCCAGCTCTTAATACCTACCTTAATCTCATTGATTTTTCTTTTTAAGGGTTTATGAAAGATGTCGTCAATCATTAACACAAAGAAAAGTGTATCCAAGAAGAACGCCATCAATTTGAACATGTTTAGAGATAGAAACTTAAAAAAAATTACTTGAGGGTTTTTTTGTTATGTTATGTTATTGAAGTGTAAATTTCTTTAGGCGCGTTGCGCTGGTTGTAGGCAGTGAACAAGACTGACCTACAACGCTCGGATATGTAACGCTCTTCGGGTAAAATCGGCTAAGGGAACAAGATAAATAAATATATCATATAGAGGTATTTAATTTCAATTAAATTGAAATTTAAATGAATAAATAAATTTATGTCCCAGAGCAGATGTGAACCGGAGCCGCCTGGGTGAGAGGCCAGCACTTAACCATTAGACCAAAGGCGGGAGTCGAAGGCCAGTATTCATATCGTCTATTTATATATATATACATGCGTCCGAAAATCTCCTTAATAATGCTTGCGGCCGAGGCAAGACAATCTCGAGTACGTTAAAGTTTTTCGCGGACAAGATATACACACATTTTTTTGGGCAACCGTTAAATTTTTCAATTGATTTAATTTAAATTGAGACACAATTTAATTTAATTTAGTTCTAAAGGTGCTAAATTAAAGTGGTTCACTTGCTTTACATGCGTTACCATGGAAATGAGACGAATATAATAAACTACAAATACTTGATAGTTGTCAAAATAAGTCGTAGAATGTGTGATTAAACATGTGTCAAAATGTGTAATTACTTTAACGGCCGCTGCCATAGCAACGGCCGCGAAATTGTATTTCGCGAATTATGTTGCGTTCGCGAATTGGTAACTTCACGGACGATTATTTAAATGTAATATAAAACGAAAAAAAAAGTTGTATTTCGTATTATTAACCTCGCCTTGATGAAGTTTACACTTCTGCTGTGTGGTTTTAAGCACACCCATTTTCTTGTTATTTTTAAAGCTCATGTCGACCAAGTAGCGATTTTGTTCTGAGCTATTGAATGGAAATAAATGTTATAATGAAGTATGTAAATTTTTTTTTTTTAATCAGCTATATGACAATTTTGATAATTTATTGGAATAATTAGGTTAACAGCTTTGTCATGGGAAGAATTAAAACAAAATACTGACAAACTTTAAGATCCCGTACCTTGAAAATAAAAGGCGATCGGACATTAGTGTATAAGAATTTTTTTTGTATTTTATGGTCCTCTATCGCGTGGTATTATGCACTGTAGTTTTTTCAATGTCACCCTGTATATATTTCATATAAAAAACAAAACAAAATATTATTAAAGAATATGCAGTGTTGCAGCATATTTGTGGAAAAAAACATTACCGCTTTAAAAAAAGCATATCAGAAATAAATTTAAATATGAAAACACCAAAATTTTATGCAGCGAAGAAAATAACAAAACTAGGAATTTTCTGGAACTCATACAAATAAAGAAACATGGTAGTGCAGCAAATGACCAAACCAAAATTCAAGATTTGGCAATAGCATACTATTCGATAATTTAAAAAGTTGTTATTTAAAAATTGTATATACTGGGTGAGATATGTAGATGATATTTTGGTGTGTTTTAAAGGAACAGACAGTTAAATTCACTTCATAATCATATTAACACTTAGCATCATAATATTAAATTCACCATAGAATTAGAAGAAAATAAAACCATTAATTTTCTAGACCTTCAAATATCACATATTACTGATACACACGAATTCGCTATTTACCATAAACCCACCCACACAGATATTACGATATATTCTAACTCTTTCCACCCGATTAGTCATAAACTTGCTGCTTTTCACTCAATGTTATATAAATTAATCCATGTTTCTATGAATAAGATTAATTTTGATAAAGAATTAGATAGAATTTACACCATAGCTCAGAATAATGGTTATTCAAAAGAATTAATAAATAATCTCCTTCATAAAAAACAAAAAACAAAAATCATATCCAAAATTTATCCAATAGTTCCCCAAACTTACTTATCAAAATTTGCCTCTGTGACTTATATAGGCACACCTTCCATAAAAATAAAAACATATTTACAAAAAACAACAAACACATTAATTTCATTTCGTACAAACAACAAACTACAGAATCACATTCAAAATAATAAAGATAAAACTGACAAAAATTTAAAATCTTAAATTGCAAGTGTGGAAAAGCTTATATCGGACAAACTGGTAGATCCTTTTCCACACGCATAAAAGAACATGAAAGAAGTTATAAATTACAAAAAACAGATTCCACATATGCAAACCACTGTATTGAACAAAAACATAAATTCAATAATAAGTTTGACATACTACATATACAAGACAAGAGTAAAAAATTAAATTTATTAGAAAACCTAGAAATAAATAAATTAAACAAATTAAACCTTATTTTAAATGACGAACTAGCAGTGAATAATTCACCGTTGTTAAATTTAAATATTTAAAATCAACTTAATAATTCTTATAGTTATATATATATTTATAAATTGTTTAATTTTATAATAACAGTAAACAATCAGTTTTCAAAAAATTTTTAATATACTTAATCATATTGTTATGTATATATATATTTATATAAAACGGAAAGGAGTCTCTGCTGTCAAAGTCAAGAAAAATGTATTCTTAGGGGGGATCCAGCATCATTTGATGCTGGATCCCCCCTAAGAATACATTTTTCTATATTTATATATATATATATATATATATATATATATATATATATATATTAAATATTACATTAAATATATAAGTTACTCCCGCTCTTAACGTAATGTCACAAACTCCCCCCTCTTCATTTAGGAAAAGACATAAATAAGAACGACTACAAATATTTTGTATTATAATATTCATCACCTGATGAAGCCCAAGTAGGGTGAAACAATTGTAGTGAATTGAATAAAACTGTTTTGAACTCAATTTGAATTTATTTCAATTTTTACTTTTAAAAAGATGTATTGGGACTTGCCGCATCTATATAATTCCTACGTTTTCTAGGATACACCAATGTTATGTTTTCTGTCCAATAGATTTGCCGTCACTGTGTTTGTCAAAAGTTTTTTTTCAAATGTATGCTATAGTTTTATTAATAGTTGTTAATGTTTGAATGTTTTAATTACTTGATTAATTTCCAAAAATAATTATTTATCAATGAAATACAAGAAAAATTCTTTTTCTTCTATATTTCGTTTCATGAATCTTTTTAATTTTGAGTTTCCGACGGCAAGCAGGTTTGACAATGCCTGCCGTCGGAAGCCCAAGATGCGACGGATGTCGGGTGCTGTGCTCAGACCTTAGATTCTTTTGAGTGGAATTGTAAGTGGTGGTCTGTCGTCCTGATGTTCTTCCGTATATTGCTTTTATATATGTACCTACTGCCAAAGACCAACGAGTCCGAAACACGTGTCTGGTGTTGCGCAACAGCGGTATTTCACCGTAAGTCTCATCGTGACGTAGAGGCTTTATTGATAAATGTAGTAAAGTAATAACAAAATGACAATTAGGAAACGAGACTACCATTTGTGTATTTTCCATCAGAAGATGTTCGTTTTATCAGGGCGACATCCAACTTCATCATATAGCAATCAATAACGACATATGCATTAAATGATAGACTAGTGGCAAAACAAAGAAAAGTGATAACGTAGAATTGGGTAAATTAAAAGTGTTAGTTTTCTTCAGTGCGGCATACCCAAGAAATAATATGTATAATGCCCTATCTATAAAAATCTCAATTTCAAAATCCCATGTGAACAGGCTTCAGTAACAGAAGTCAATAATGTATTCCGTACTGTGTAGATGCCAAATTTTCAACAGACACGTAGAAAGAACATTAAGTTATTCGTAGGCAATTTATTCAAGAAATGTATAAATTATATTAAGCTGTCATCGTGACGTAATGGCTTCATTGATAAATATAGTAAACTCATAACAAAATGGTACTTAGGAAAGCAGGTGACTCGTTGTGTAGCATCCATCAGAAGACCAACAATTTATCAGGGACGACAACCAACTACACCCATGTCTGCCATGTGCAGCCAATACAGATGGTAGGTGGTAGGATAATCGAAACATCGATGAGGAAGTAGGAGAATTAATTGAAAAAGGAAGATTGTTAATACCTCGTTAACATTCGACAAAAATTTCTGGAGATAATCAGAAGCATTATTACGTAGAAAGATGGTGTTTAAGTAATTTTATAAAGAAGAAAGTATTTTTTAGTGAAACTTATCAGATTTCTGCATCCTGTAAGGTATTGCTATGTAGTATTGATACTATACATTTTGTCAGAATCTCTCAATATAAACTAAAAAGTTATAATTGTATGTATTCTGCAGACTTAAACTTTTTAATTTTGTCTTTATCAGATCTCAATTGCATCATTAATCAACATGCACTTGACGAGTTAATGAAACATCTGTGACTTTAGTGACACCCTAATTAGAACATTATTAATTCAGGTATCTTAAGCTCTAGCATTATGTTTGAACTTAGATAGTCTCCCGTCAAGCTCCATAGAAGAACTTAATAATATCTCTTGTTACTTTTTATTACAGTTTCGTTCATATTTCATATAATTATATGCAACGCTTGGTGTTAAACTTACAGGCAAACTGCTTTATTCAAAAGTTTAAATCACCTATACCAACAACAACTCAATTAGTTTTGAAACTGTTTCTACCAAATTAACAACTATTAAATACAAGTTACAATTCATAGTTCGTTTGTCCGATTAAGTAATTTACTGAAATTTCCCAATGAAAGTGCTTTGAAATATAGGGTGTTTGGTTCACCACATTTAATGGACTACGTTGAAAGTGTTCGCTTTTCTATTTTAATCCCGGAATTTATAAAAGCCAGTAGTACCAGAGAGGGAACAAAATGGGTAAAAAATACAAAAGCATCAATCAACATGAACAACTTAAATTATTCGCATATAATCTATTTCTTTTTTAAGTATTAATTATGTGCTGGTAAAACAAGTTACATAGTCTGGAAGTAAATTTAAATTACAGTATTACTTTAATAATTAGTAACAATATAAAAACAATATGTATAAAATATTTTCTTGGTGAAAGTTTTCTAATTGGCTCAATGAACTAAATATTTTTTTCTGATACGGATTCATTTATATTTTTCTATACAGCAAGTCCCAAAAACATACCGAAAAACTTGAAGGGATGGTAGGAGTCATCAACACAAACATTTTTTGTTTAATAAACATATTGCAGTGACCTTGAGTTTGGTGGTAAATTATAAATAGGCATAATCAAGATCACTTCAAGATTTAATTTATTTAATTATTATTTTATTTATTTCATCATGATGTGTGTATAGGTATTTATTAAGTTAATATTTTGGCAAATTTAATTTTTATTTACGTAAAATAATATAATAATGTCATTATAATTTTTATAAAAAGTATAATATTAGAATAAGCATAAAATATTACGTGAATGATGGCAAGAAAGTGTTTCCCGCACGAAGAATACCGTGACTGGGAGAAATCGACAGATTGGCTCGGCGAAAACAATATTTTTCGCTAGATGCATTGGATGAGTCATGAATGTGTAAACAAGTTTATATTTACATATTTGTTTACCTTTTTGAAAGATTAGTAATGCACTGCTTTCCCGAGTGGTGCAGCACTGCAGCTATGTATTTCTGGAGGTGGAATCGTATCGTACCGAAGACAACCGTACGTTTTTGTAAAGAAAAATATGCATATAAGGGTAGACGGATAATAAAGCAGTCACTTCCCAGCTGATGAAAACCGCTAACCGGAAGAGTCTGAAGTAGGTGGAAACCTCTTCTTCCTCTTAAATGTTATATTAACTTAGAAGTTTATTCATGAATTTGAACTTAGAATAATTTTCAAAGAGATTTTACGACACTTATACATTTTTCAACAAAAATTAGAACTTGTAATATTTTTCCGTAATAATTTTACTGTACTTATAGAATTTTCCAATCGAAGTGGAACTTAGAATAATTTTTATGAATTAGATATCGTTTTTAATACGGAGTTTGGTTTACATTGAGACTTGTAATTATTCTTGGAAATAATTATTTATGTTCGGAACAGTTTTATTTAATTAGAACTTTGAATTTTTTTTATTTTTCTAGAATGTTTTGTTTTATATGCAGGGTTATTACACCATGCATTAATGTGTATTACTTTTAGACCCAAACTACATTTTCAAAAATAGTTATTTTATGAAGTTACCTTATACAGGGTCAAAAACAAATAAACTTTGCATCACATGTGATAAAATTTTAATAGCCCTATTTGGATTTTGTAGAAAAACACACATTGAATATGGCGCTGCCTTAAAGAAAATGTGTCTGGAATAAAGCATTGTTAAAACTAAGAAGTTTTATGTAGGTTGCGTTGTCTTATTTCGCAACAGTGGTGCAATTTACAAAAAAATTGGCAAAAAATCTAAATTATCTTATGCAGCTGAAATTTTGCATATTGGCTAAAAATTGTTTCTAGAAAAACTTTTTCTAATAACTTTTTTCGATATTTTGAGAAATAACCCCACTTTTGAATTTTTTTTGGAAAAAAATTTAAATTTGACAGATAATGCGAATCACGTGACTATTATTTTTTTGGTTAATTTTCATCTTGATCGAAGCAGAAATTGATGCCAAACTCAAATTTAGAATAAATCTATTAATAAAGAAAAATCCCATATGATGCGGACTTCACTGGTCACACTGTATATAACCAAGACATCTAACACTACAACTACAATGGTAGTTGATGATATTATGAAATTAATTGTAATGAACTTCGAGTTTAATCAAATTAGAAGTCATACAAATCACACAAGATAGTATTAAAAATCGCAAAAATATCGTCAACGTACCTAATCCATACTTTAGGGAAATACTTAGAGTTTCTTTTAAATTCTGTTTCAAAGTGACTCATGAACAAATTCGCTATAAATGGAGACAAGCTGTTCCCATTGTTGTACCCTGTCGCTGTTCGTAGATGTTACCTTCAAACTGAAAGCAGTTCTGGAACATCCAATGTTTTTGCAATCGGTACTGAGGGAAACAATATTATTTAATTTTTTACAATAATCCAAATTATTGTCCATGTTTGCATTTTGTAAGACATCAAATTTTACAGGAGAAACAAACAAACAAAAACTTTTTTAAATATATGAGTTAAAATGATCATAATGAAAATGTAAATTTCACGTAGGTTGTTTAGAATATGTTAAAAAATGAGGTGTGGCCACCACACGACTTTCTTATACGTATGAGCGTTTCAAACTATACAATTTTAAGAATTTTTTTATATAAAACTTATTCAAAATTCTATTCTAAGTACTTTCATTCTCTTAATAAATCGCTATAGAATGCATACTTTGCAAGATATTCGAAAAAAAGTGCTACTCGCTAAGAGTAAAAGTGCCACTTCCGGTCCGAATTTTGAAATTTCATGTATACAAAAAATATTGCAAATTCAACTCTAAATACTTTTGTACTCTTAATAAATATATATAGAATGCATAATTTACGCACAGAGAGACAGACACACAGACATTTTTTAAAAACCACTTTTTTGGTATCAGGGGACTTCAAAACGTGGACATCTGCAAAAATCTCGAGGTCGAAAATTTTCGTCATCAAAATACTTCCTTATACTACGTATAAGAAAGTAAAAAGAAAAAAATTGAGTGTTGGATTCTGCTACTGTAAATACAATGGGAAGTCCTCAAGTATTTTGCGTATTTCGTATTATACTTATGATTTCATTATCTTTTAATGTATACAGTTATAAATTTTCAAGTTTTAATTTATGACACTTTTACATGTTCCAATTTCACTATACAACATTGTAAGAAGCAGATGCAATTTATGTGTGTAAAGTTAACATCATTCATTAACATGAAAAACCGCAGTTTGCTTTTGTGTTTTCACCATTAAACGAATTAACTTTATAACTTGTTCCAACAGTAAATCATTTCGTATTTGTCGATTCTCACAGAATAGGCATTGCACGACTTTTATGTCTGCTGATATAAACGAGCCGAGAAAGTGGGATCATACACAGAAGGAGCATATAAACGCAATTTGCACGTAACATATTTTCCAGTAACACTGGAAACTATAATAATAAAATACGTGTAATGTAAGAGCAAATAAACAGTTGCAGTTGTACCTCTTGCATTCGCCGTATATATGCGGTAATTTATAGTGCACTGCAGTGATTCATGTACTCATACTCAAACGTATAGGGTACTTACGGTTAATAATAATTTGTGAATTATCACGTTTTTTCGGTCATGTTTTATTAGCTGTATAATACGTTATTTTTATGGATAAACTTTTGTGAAATAAAATTTTACGTGTTATTAGATTTTATTTATGTTACGACAAAAGTATGTTGATGCATATCGAACGTGCAATGCATTTAAAATAAATAATAACAATAACAATAATTTTTATTTAGCAATTTCAATTAAAATATACAAACATATTACTTATAAACTAAAACTTTAAAACTATAATATATTTACGGACTAATTGTTCAAATATTCTAATGTTCTAAATACTTAAAAAATTACAATTTAATCATTACTAAGTGAATCAACCCTACTTACTATCTAATTGCTACATATATTTAAATTTATAATTTGTTCTTACACAATTTATACGCTTATACAATTTACAATTAAGCTATCACATTTGTTTGTCAAATGACTACCAGCACAATTACCACATGTTATCGCATTTCTAAAATTCTTTAGTAAAATGATTATACCCTGCACATTTGTAACATATAACTATTTGTAGGTGTTCATACACCTTAAATTTTTTCTATCCTACATTTATTTGTACCCTGTCTATGATGCTGGAATACATCTCCGGTTGAACAGACAATATAATATTTCAATAGTTTCTCTTTTTCTTGTCTAAGTATTTTTTTTCTATTTTTATTTTATCTGAGACGTCCTTGTCTACCTATGTCAAGTCATTTTGCCTAATAATCGCGTCTAAGACTTTTTCATTGTTTGTTATTTATTACCTGAACACGGTACTTGGTCGATTTAAAAGTAATTATTACAGGTGAAAGTACTTACTTTAAGGATTCAAATGGCATCATTACTTTCTAGGAAGGTGTTTTTATTTCCAGGTAATATTGGCTGCCTCTAATCCTATAAGAGCTATCTTTAATTGTATTTTTAATGAGGGTTACGTTTATTGCTAAAACTTGCTAGTCCGTGAATTTTTCATAAAATGAAAGATTATAGTGTAGGTAATTAGAAAAGTTATTATTGTACCTGCTAAATGGTGTGGAACAGGATATGTGTGCGATAAGTGCCGTGTACGTATCTAGTCTTTTATTAGAAGTTATGAAGTGCAGTCCTAAGTATAGTTTATTATTTTCTTGGTGTCTTCAGAAAACTTTTTAATTTCGCATAATTGTTTCTTCAATTAGTCTGTAATCACTTTTAATTAGTGTTTACTTAGTAATTTTGGTGTTTAGTTACTGTTTTTGGTGCATTTTCGGCGTTTTGCCGCTATGGAAATTACACATCTGGATCTACATCAGAAAATGATGGAAGTATTTAGTAAATGTTTTTCTTTGTTTCGGTATTAGAACAACGTTTTTCTAGCACCCATTTTCGTGTTAGAATAGACTCCATTCTTAAACGATTTTTGGTAACTTTTTATTTTAGTAGAAATAGGTTGGTGGGATAAATTTTTCATATTCTTTTTCATAATTGCTTTTCGATTTACCTGGGAGTAAATTATTTATAGCGTTGGTTTTTTGTTTTCTAATTTAAGCAAACTTTTCAATTCAAATAATTCTTACAAAAGTCAACTGTCAAATATAAATCAGTGCTACCAAGCGACTACGTCACGTTATCAAAATTTCGCTTAATGTATATTTTTAACAATGTTTCTATAAATAAATAATGTAAATACAATCAGAAACAGAGAAGATAGTGTAAAACACTCTTAACAGCATTCCTTCCTTCTGCCACTCGCGCTTCGAGCTCGTGTCCGAATTTGGAAATTATGCTGGAACGAAAGGCCTTCTGTTATTTGTATTTTAATATACTATTCTGTGAATAACTTCGTGTTTTGGACTATCTAAGAGAACATTTTCAAACAGATGAGGATGAAATTACAATAATTGCGATCGAGAATTTTACGAGATAATCGTGGTGTAATTTTGCATGTTTTAAATACTAGATATTCTATTAATATTGACAAGTTTGACGAATATTGTAAGGCCACTGCAGAATTATATGTATCTTTGTACAATTGGTATTTTATGCTACCTACAGTACCTAAAATTCTTATTCATGGTGCTGCAATTATTAAGAAATTGCCTATCGGTGAATTATCAGAAGAAGCCCAAGGGCCAAAAATATTAGGACGTAAGGAAGTACCGAGACAGACAAACGCAAAAAATCAACTCCTTTAAAGTCAGTGGAGACTTATTTTATAGGCTCCTATTGAGCTTAAATCCTTTTCTGATTTCACATATCTTAAGAACTAAAATTTTTTTTTTTATATTATATTATTGTTTCTTGCTTTGTATATGAATGTTTTTCTTTATTTTTATGTGTAATGTATATTTTATTTTTTAACTTTTAATTATATTGTCACTTAATGTATTTTTTACTTAAAAATATTGTGAGCATACCCACCCATGATGCGGAGCGATATTCGGCCATATACAGTCTCAGCGGCCCGAGTACACGACCGTACACCGAAGGCGATGCAAGATCTCCTATGTATGCGTACCGTATGCAATGTCTGGCATCTGCACATACATAGGAGTCCATAGCTCCTCGAACGATTCACATGTATATATGCTGTATATCTTATGTTCGATGCCGAGCGACCCCGAAATATCGGCGCACACCGAAAATAAATAAATGTGTATTTGAACTGAAATTGAGTTTTATTTATGGTACTTTCGAAATATGAAGTTTCCTTAACAACATCATTCCAGAGTATGATTATGTTGCTTACCTTAAACGAAGACAAAACTTGAACTTAGGGAGTACGAGTATGACGACGAAAGCAAATTGGAAGATGCAGGTGACGACTCGGATGATTAGTCTTATATTTGTTTTGTCTCTGTCTTGTCTTGGTTATGTGTATGTCAGAAATAGTGTCTATAATATGTACTTGCAATAAAACAACTGACAACTGGTTAAACTACGTTAACCACCCCCTACTCCTTACTACAGCACCTCTAGCTCTTTGAAACAAAATATTAGTAGTTATTTATTAATAAACAATTACTTATGTGCTAAATATCACAAGAAGTAATGATCGTTGAGATCGTATCATCTTTAAGTACATTTTTTCATCCTATAAGGGGTTGAAAGAGGTTGAAATCCAATAAGTCGTTAAACATTGTTTATACATATTTGTACGGCATAAAATAATTCAACAAGATTCAATTTTTAACCTACTTTTACAGCGTGATTTAATAATAATCAAAATATTGTACAATCAGCTACAAATTTTCTTTATTTATCATTCGGATGATTTGAAAATATTTGCACTGGAGAACTTCACTTTCATAGAACAGACAGAAAATACTTAAGCTAAATTACAGACTCTGACATTCCGTAAAAAGAAATTGTTTTTAGAATATTATTCTTGATTTTACCGTTATGAAATTTGAAACTCCCACAACGTTATACGTATAATAGAATATAGTAAACGACTTCCACTTAGAAAGACGAAATATTTTAATAAATTCTGAGAAAGCTTCCGTATGGCAGAGTTGGGAATTAGCGTAAAAATTGCAGAAAATTCCTTACAGACTATGAGAAGAATAAATTTTCTTTTATTATGTAATTCTTTTCAGCGAAGAGAGGTATTGTTGCATAAAAATAGTCCGATCAATGCTGTATTCTCTTTTAATATGCACTTTAAATGTACTTATAAACAATATTTGTTTCAAGCTAATCGTGCATATTTGTCCTTTTTATCGTAATAAAAGCAGTTTCAAGAGTACGTTTATTTGCCGTATGCTCGAAAGTATTCAATTTAGAATAAATCGACGGGTTTTTTGCGGGTGTTCTGGATTGTCTGCACACAGAAAAGAAAGCATAAATATAACGTCTCTCGGATTTAATTGCAGGCAGTTATATGGGATTAAGCAAATAAACCGGAAGGATGGTTAGTTAGCTGAGTAAATGGGGCCTTTTTCCTTTACATTAAATATTGATGGTATTCCGGGCAAGAATCCCCGTATACATTATAGATTAAGTATGAATACTCTTTCATTATAATGTCTGAATAACTGTTATTTACTTAATTTGTAAAACGTTTTCAGTGCATGAACTTTATATTCAGTTGGATATTGTCAACGTTGTTTGGTTATAATTTAACGCATTGAAAAAGCTGTTTTGTATATTGGAATTGTGTTTTTTTTTTTATTGAAGGAACAGTTATTGTGGATAATTGTTTGTTATTGTTCATTTTGCGTAAAAATAATCTTGATTTATTTGTTAGCTTCTGCATTAGATAATATAATAAATAAATAAAATTATTAACCCAACAGAATTGTGAGAAAAGTAAGTAAAAAAAACACAAAAAATATCTCAAATAATGACCTAAAATATATTGAAACTAATAAAGAAAATAAGAAATCCATTTAAGAATCGACACACAGACCAATAAGATTAATAATCATAAGCAAAAATATCAAATAATTGAATATTGTTTTATTGGAGCAATCGTAAATTCTACTCTGCGAGGATGAAAGAATCGAAGTGGATATCTGCTCTAGAGGAAATTTGATTATAGTTAGATGACATTGCGTAAATGAGGATTTAATCATAACATTAGTTCCGGAAATGGAAGATAAAAGGCAGAAGAAGAACGCGTGAAGCATTGTGGAATTAGGAAGTTACGGAAAGATAATAAATAGTTCTGGCGAATAGACCTTTTTATGGAGCGGTTTATGAACAGAATTGATCTCAAAACGAAGAGAAGTAATGAGTAGTCAAAGCATCCATGATGACAAGCACAATCCATGTTGTACCATAGTAATTTGACAAATCTTCGTTGAATAAGCTCCACTGTGCGCTTTTGCGCTATATAATATGAATACGAGATAAGACTGATATGCTCCAATGTCGACCTAACAAACAAAGTATATAAGGTGGTTATTGCTCCTGTGTTTGTATAAGCTCTACTGTTACGAATGACAAATCCCAATGTTTGTCTAGCTTGTTTAGATATGCTATAAACATGTGTATTGAAAGAGAGCTTCACATCAGCTCAGCAGTAATCCACAAGCTTTTTACCATCTCAACTCATTCCAACTCAACGTGTCCCAGCAAAGAGCCGCAGCGAATAGGTTTCTGCCTTCTCGAGAAGTAATAACTTTATATTTAGTGCGATTCAGTAGTAAGTTGTTTATTGAACACAAATTATGTATTTTTCTGTCAGTCTGTTACTGATGGTCATCACTAATGTTGGTAATACACTAAAATAACTTTAAATTGTCAGAGAATAGAAGTTTATTAGACTAAGTCTCTTTAACAATATTATTAATGAAAATATTAAAGATTAAAGGACCTAAATTGGAGTCCTGCAGATCTTCAGAAAGAAAAAATAGCAAAATAGCGTGGTGTACTATGTCGTATGCCTTGGTAAAATCGGTGTAGATGTTGTCCAGTTGCTTGGAAAAAACAAACAAAATGTGAAATATATAAAACAAAAACGTCTAAAAAACAAGACACACTTACAAGAAGTTACAAATGGAGGAAGAAAGAAAATACAATGTATTTGCTAATATCAATAGAAATGTAAATGATAGTAACTTTCAGAAACACGAAATTTTGCATACAATGATCAGGCACAAAATAAAATTGCAATGAACAAGAAATTATATGACAATATCTGCCTCGTGGCGGTGTTAGTTGTTGCCACGCGGTTCTCAGGATCTTCTGACATTTAGGATGCAATTAATGGTTTTCCCAATGGTCTTCCTATTGTTTCTATCTTCCACGTTATTCCTTGGCTACACCATACTGATTATGACCAACAAGCCTGAAACACGTGTCTGTGGTTGCACTGCAAGAGAATAAACCGATATTCTGTATTCATATACTGTATTCTGTATTCATATACTGTTCACATGTCAAAGAAGTGATCAGTATATCAAATGGATGTCGTTTTGGGGAATTCGGTAAACACAATGTCAGTCATCTTGGCGTAGTGTCAACGTAATTCAAGAGTGATTAATAACAACATTACAGAATGACAATTGAAAATCAAGGTGTCATCCAAAGTTTTATTGACTAACAAAGATAGAATGCAAAGCAGAAATGTATAAAAAGGGAACTTTTAATTGTTTACATTTCCCTTTTTATATAATTCGGTATAGAACACCCGCTACTACCTATGCAGTTTTATTAAAAGATGTATATTTTCATAGACTTGCATTTAATTTCACTACTCAAATAATATCGACCCTAATTCTGTAATTAAAAGGGTAGATTGCAAAATTTAAAAGTTAGTGCACAACATTCATGTGGGTTAATCAGAAGGCCTAGATTTATCCTAGACGTGTGTGTGCTGTAGAACATTTCCATCAAGATACATTTCAGTGACTCTTCAAGGTTCAGTTCCATGTAACAGGGTGCTTTTTATTAATGCTTCGTATGTACTAAATGTCCCCTCTTTTAATGTTTTTATTTTATAGGATTCCATTGAGATGGAATATTGACTTGCTCGAAGCAGTTACTTTCTTTTCTATTATTTTGTTATCCGTTCCAGGTTTGATAAATGTGACTTTCAAATAATTATAGAATGCAGTGTATTTCCGTAGTATCTTCATTTAGCAAATGTCCACGGAGTCTTCCAACTCTACAAATATATTTTCTTTGAATACCTACTTTTAACCTATTCCGTGCTTTTCTATCAACCTAATTAATTTTCTGTATCAATAGGTAAACAAGAAACTTTAGAAATACATATATCGGCATATAGTTTGCAAAATTATACAACTGTAATTCAATAGCAGTCAATTCAATTTGATAGCAGTTAACAGGTGAGAAATGCATATGCATATCGGTATTTATATGGATTCTATCGATTAAGTTGAAATGCCCAGTAGAGGTAATGTCAAGCGCTACAATCCTCTCGGCGACAGATACAGAATAATCATTAATGAAATTACGGGGTCGATTATCTTGTAATTTCTCGATAATTACGGTTTAAACTATTTTTTTTTTGGACTTAAATATCACCGACAACAGTTAATTAACAGCAGTTACAATGGGCAGATTTTTGTTTAATAAACTTACTTGTCACTGGATGATTAAGAGCCCATATACAGGGTTGCGATTGTGTATGGATACAGCTAAATATTTTGACAACGGTTTATTGAAACAGGCTGAAATTTGGCACACTATTAGAAGGATTTAGACCACATTATTTGAGATGTTTTCATCGTCGTTTGTTTCCAAGGTACAAGGCTAACATGATGTTTTTTAAATAGCATGTGGGGTCAATGTAACATTTTTGGAAAGAGTGTTCTTTTCTCTATTCAGCGATGTAATACATGCGTCCCTTAATTTTCATAAAAACCGTTTTATTTTTATTTTTACGAATTCGAATTTGAAGAAAAGTAAAAGTAAGTTAGCTTTTGAAATGAGGTTTTTAATCTGTGGTCAACTGTTAACAACCGCACTTTATATAAGTTTATAATAAATAGTTTATATTATAAAATATGCTCAAAATGCTTTCCTCTAACTTCTTGACACTAATGAATTCGACGGACAAAATTCTGCAAGGTGTCAATCGAAGTATGAGGAGAAATCATGGCAATCTCACTTCCTATTCGTTTTTGCAAATCTGCGATATTTAATGGTCTGTTGAAATAAACTCGATTTTTTCAATGACCCCACAAGGAAAAATCAAGTGTGGTCAAATCAGGTGACCTAGCTGGCCATTCAATTGTTCCCCTCCGTCCTATCCATTTATCAGGAAGCGTTTAGTTTAAATACTGACGTATTACACGACTTCGTCTTGTTGAAACCATATGGTGCCTGCTGGTATATTTCGATTGTAGTTTGGGAAGATTTCTCTGAGCCGGGGAACAATGTTTTGTTATAAAAGTTGTAAGTATCTTTGAGAAGTTAAAGTACCATTAATTAAAAAAGGACCAATAATATTCCGACCAATAATTCCACACAAAACATTAAGTTTTTGGGGATACTGTGTATGAAATTGCTCCATCCAGTACGGATTTCTGTCAGACCAATACCTACAGTTATGACGGCATTCCCATTTAAACAAAAAGTTGATTTATCAGAGAAGAGAATGTGATTTATTTGAGTTCATCATTGTTTCGAAAAATTCGATTCTGCGGTGAAAATCATATTCACTCAGTTTTTCTAACAGGTGGACTTTGTAGGTATGATATTTTTCGCGTTTCATTATATTGTCTACAGATCTTCTACTCATATCATGATTTAGAGCCAACTGGGTAAAGAAGTTTTTGGATTTTTTTTCCACATCTAATATAACATTCAAAGAATCTTCTTCGCTTGTAACAGCTTTCGGTGGTACGGGTTTTACACGATTTTTTGTGCTTCCAGTTTCATTGAATCTTTTTAAAGTTTTTGAAACCGTTGTTCTGGAGATCCACTGTCGAATGGGATGTATTTCATTAAAAAGAGTTATGACCTCAGCACAACTTCGTCTTCTATCGCCATATCCAACCATCATCAGGATTTCTATACGATCCCTTTCACTTTAATGCACCATTTTTAAACTAATTATATGACATAAGCATATTTTTTGAATATAATGCAAATGACAGAAGGCTAATGGTAGCATTTGCCTTGATGCCTAATAGTTAAGCCAAAATAGTGAAAATATATGTTCAGACATGTCCAATCTTTCTTATATAGCAGTAATTTTGTAAAATTTAATGCGGTTTTTGAAATAAAATATCTCAAAATCCTGATGTGATGGAGTAAATTTTAAATCAAATACAAAATGAGCATGACAGAAGATATAAATCACACGTATCGATGTATAAGAAAACCAAACTGTATTGACCAGCGTAATCTACACATTGCATTTAGATATATTTAGAGGCAAATTATTCACAGTACTCCACGCTCCCAAGACATCTATTTGCCACTGCAGAAACAAACAATCCGTAATGGTTGTGTTCAGAATGAAAATATCCATGTTACTAATGTGTACGGTTCAAAAAAGTACTTTATTATCAGTTAAAAAACGAAAAAAATTCTATGTACTCTATTTTATCTATTTTTTAATATAATTACCAGCGCGCGGACACGAGCGAGTCATGACTGATCGCCCATGGGCGCACTATTGAGATGTTGTATTTTTAAAGAGGTTTTAATATTATTTATATAATTGGCTAACAAGTGGCTGGTGATCTATAAAATACCAAATACCTTATTATTTATTCATTTTCTCTTCTGTAAGACTTGTTCTCTTTGAATTAAGTACATCCTTGTAGATAGAAAACGTCCTTTCTACATCGCAACTGGTCATATGTGCGTACTGGAAATATTCTCTTATTTCAGCGTATTTAGCATACACAATTGCCGCAATGTTATTAAATCTGAATTTCTATTAAAAACTGAGTCTAACTTTTGCCCAATGACACATCCGAAGTCACTTGGAATACTTTTGAAATTATTAATAGCCACATCTAATGTGGTTATTCCATTTTTTCGATTTTCAAAATATGTGATTAGTTTAGGCAAATTTCCAAAGTGTTCCTTCGAATAACAACTAATTTTTTAAATTTGGTATTTGTGTTAGTTCCTTGTACTCAGAAATACTTCGAGCATCGTCATTTAAACATGTAACGAAATTTTTGTAAACTATCGACATTCTCTGCATAAAAACTATTTATGTGTATGTTTTAGCTAATCTAAGTGACGAACGTGCGATATTTTGGCATTCTGTAACGATACTTTACAGACTTTGTAATAAATTTCGGAATCACTGACAATTCATTTTCATATTAGAAAGAGTAACATAAACAACGTTCTAGATCTAAATAAATGATAACTAAAAATGTACGCGTATGTTATTGAAACTAAATAACAGTAAGTATATACATATTTACATTATTTCTCTTGCGAAATATAGGTATATATAATAAATTTTAAAAACCCCTCAGGCTATCTACGCCGATGTAGAAAGAATTTTACTCAAAAATTCCTTATTTTATGGCCATTTTTTCCTCTCATTCTCGGGCTCTTCTCGAGCGTAAACAGATGTTGCAGTTTACCATATGATTTAGTGTTATTCAGTAAATGTATGTTGTTTACATTATTTCTTTGCTCCGTTGTAACTCTGTCGTAGTTTAATTCGGTCATGTCGGCGCGCTAATAATTAGCAATTTGAAGTTGCTAGATGAAATAATGATTATTTCGCTCATGTATAGTGAAAACTTTTTTAAATTCTTCAATTTTTGTGGTTTTTGCGTGGAAATTGATCGTTCTGTAGCATACGCTGACCAAGTAACCCCCTCCCCCTTAAAGAGAGTCAAAATATACATAAAAAAGAAATTAAGAACGTGTCAATGGAGGTTTGTTATATCTCTTTCCGGGAATTTTCTAAGACCCACATAATTGATATACTGACCGCCCTTACTCATATTTGTGTAAAGAATAATCATATGCAGATGATGTAATTTCTAACGTGAAAATATGAAATATGAAAATGCTAAATACCACAACACAAAATAAAAAGATTTTAAGCCGTACGCTGAATAATTCGTTATTTAAATTACTTAACTTCTCTTCGCGTGCTGTTGTTTACAGAAAGTAGAAAATTATATTTCATATTTACTCGTGTATAATCTAATGTAAGAATAACAGCCGGCTTAGAATAATGAAACAGCATTAATTGTAGCTAAAAATGACGTTTGAAATATAATTATTAATAAATCTATGTAAATTTTAAGGAAAAAAACTTGTAATAATTATTATATTATTTGAGTTATAAATTAATAATCAATCTTACAACATACACAAATTTTAAATATATACATCGCCATCAATTTAGTCAATAATATACCGGGGCCTGCATGAATAGCAAGAACCAATGTACAATGCAATAGTTATGCAATAAATTACAAAATATGCTGGTAGCAATTATGATAACTTTTAAAAGTTCTCTAGTAATGTAGCATTACTTATCTGGCGGTAATTTATTTGTGAAAAGAGTGCACTGCTTGAGAAACAGTGAGGCTGCTCTCATTTTGTTATTAAAAACTATTCATATAGCTGTGAAACACTTTTGCGCTGCTAATGTGGTGTCTGTTTTCAACTTTGAATTTGGATTTTTTATACTTATGTATACATATATTTATATTTTTTTTCTTTAATTACCTATTCTTATTTCTTTTGTTTCTGTTAGGCTATAGGTAGAACGCCAACGTTGTCACTGTATAACTAGGCGATTTAGTCTAATTGGCGAAGTATTTACTTAAGTATTGTAAGTGTCTGTAAGTTATATGTTTTATATTATATCTTCTGCCAATAAATTCTATTATTATTGTTATTATTATTATTATTATTATTATTATTATTATTATTATTATTATTATTATTATTATTATTATTAAAAACTAATATAAACTGATCCAAAATGCAGAAGAGAGGAAGAATTGTTTCACTAAAGTTCGGCAAAGACAACACAAAGATTTATTGTTTTCCCATTTATTATACTACTCACAGTAAACCTCTGTATTAAATTTGTATGTTAAGGGCATAGCGGTAAAGTAGGCAATGCTAGCAATTAAAATATCTCACTGCAATAAGTCAATATATACAATGCCCACACTAAGTCGGACAAAGAAGGTAATTTTGTTTACCATGCCAGAAATAACTTCACTTTTGAAAGAAGTCGGACTAATGTTTTGTGTTTAAAAATGAAACCAGCCAACAAGTTGAATGATAAAATGAATTAATTTCTTTACATGTTCATTAAATTTCAGTTCCTCATCCATTCAAAGGTCATGATTTTTGATGGGGTCATAAATGGTAGTAGAATATCATTGATTTGAAGATGCAATATGTTTTTCAGTATTTCAGTTTTCTGTTTGTTACCAAACAAAATTACTGCAGATTTGGCGGAATAGATCGCAAGCACATTAATTAGCGCCTCGGCATCTGAATAATATAATGGGTGAGTCGAATAATACAACTGCCTGTCATCAACATATGCATGAAATTTGCAAAATTCGAAGTACTTGAGAATATTCGAGGAATAAATAATATATAATAAGGGCCCACATACTCTTACCTGTCGCACACTAGATGCCAGAAACAGAGGTAGTTAAATATTACCCTAAAATTTAACCACTTGTATTCTTTTCGTTAAATAATGCGCATAAAAACATAACGTACCAGCACTCATCTCACTATGATATAGGATTGAAAGCAACAACCCATTATAAATCATATGAAAGGCCTTAGAGTAATCTAGTAGCACCAACAGACTGCACAAACCCTTGTTAGTGTTTCCAATCACATTATTTACTACATCAAGTAGTGCAGTGGTACAGCTGTGATTTACTCTAAAGTCCGATTGAGTTACTGGTAAACATTACAGAGATTGAAATACTCTTGCACCAATTTATTCGCAATTTTGTCAAGCGCCCTTGAGAGGGCATGCAGAATATTTATTGGTCTCAAATCCTTAAATTCTAGAGGATGTGATGTTTTTTGCACCGAAGTCACTAATGACTCTCCCCAGCAACCAGGAAATACCTTTCCAGTGAGTGATTTCACAAAATTTCAATTGTATTGTTTTCTTGAAGTTCTTGTTATTGGTTGTAACGTGTTGATTTTTTTGCTTTGTTCGTCCTCCAAGTTTTTCCATATTTGTACATTTTATTTGCTATTTCTTTCCTATCGGTTGTGATTCCTGTTTTAATTTTTCAATTTCCTCTATTCGTTGTTTTTTCCCTTTTTGTGATCAGTCGATTGTGATTAAGTTCCATGATTTTTGTAGTAGTTTTTTTTTGGCTTTCTGATTAAATATATTGTACATACGACAATACTAAATCGTTGGTAGTTCAGTAGCTCCTTTATATAGATAGGATCCATGGACATTCATCCTTTCTGTTAATTTTTTTTCTGGTATGATTTTCTTCGACTATTTGTTGTGTTTGACAGCTTCTCTAAGATGTCATCTATTTTCACTTTTTTCCAAGTGACCTTCCTTCAAAAATTGAAATATCATTGCTCGTAAATATTACATATTCTTGACGAAAACACAAGAAATTAACGAGATGTCAACAATCTAAAAAGAAGTGGCGTAATTTAAAATGTTGAGTTATTTTCTGAACAGACATCGTATATACAAATTCGTATAACTTCAGACGTTGTCACGTGCTTTGTTTTGTAGAGTTATGTTGGTAACTATGCGAAACATTCGATATTTAATTGAGGATTTTAATGTGAATACGTTTAAATAGCAAAACGGTTGACTCTGTCTCGTCAATTTAACAACAGAATAGAAATCGATTGCGTAGGATGTAAATGTAAAGTAATAATAGAACTTTGGAAGAGGACATAAATTCTCGTAAAGAGAACCCAAAACACAGAAATATTTTAATTAAGATAATGTTCGCCGGCAAGTGGGATTTTTAATAAGCCACACTTCCCTACTGTTACAATTTTAATAAATTACTGTGATAAATGTTCGCAGAATAAGTGACAGTCTTGGCAATTCTAAGTTTGCGTACCGCCTACTCCAAATTTTATGTTATTCGTGCAGCAAATAAAAAGATATCCTCATATTTTGCACTAAAATAAATGTTTATATAAAAGAAATGCATACGTATACAAATATAAAAATAAAATCACGTAGTCGTCTCTTTTTTCTGTCGAAGTTTCGTCCTCTATTCTCCGGGACATCTTCACGAAAGTCGATTCTTGTTTACCATTACCTGAAACATAATTAAAGAGTATGTGATACTGATGATATATTGCTTAATCTCTGAGCAGACGACGTAACAATCCTGGAGATGATCATTAGGGTAGTAGAAATATCGGCGAACTGATCCATATCAAGGTAGTAGAAATGTCAGCAGCAAAAGAAGAAACACTAATTCGTGTCAGTGCTTCCTTTTTGACTGCCGACATTTCTACTACCCTATCAATCATCTCCAGGCTTGCTTCTTCTGCCTCGAAACTAAAATATTACTGCTAATAAATCATTAATAGCAGAAATATTTATTGGCCATCAAAGAAGACCTAGATGAAACACTAAAAACAAATTTTAAAAAATACAGATATACTAAATATATTCGTATATATACAGGGTGAGTCATTAGTAGCCGCTTCCTCGATTGCTCCTTTGTGTTTTAAATAAGAGAAAAAGCAATAGGCGGAAGAGTTATGGTTGCTTGGGGCGCATATTCTAAAAATACTTGCGGCTCTGACCTTTCACCGGATATGCATTAGGATTATTTTTTTTAAATGAATCACCCTATATATTTTTGGAGTTTCTAGTACTGCTTTAAATTGTCTATTTAACTGTTTTTCTTTTTCAAAATTGAACCAACAGTTTTTGAGTTATTAATTTATTTTGGAAATTTTTGTCCAAAACACGTGTTCAGAAAAAAAATCATATTTGCATGGTTTTTAAGTGTAAAAGCATTAATTTTAGTGGTGCGTGTAGCCAAGAAAATTCTGCATCATTTGGTATAAGTTGCATTCGACAATACCTCAAGAAACATTGTTAGGTCAATGCAATGTCATGCATCAAAATAATAATACATGAAATAAACGATTACATAATTACAACAAACATTGTTGAATGTTCTTTTAATTTTATCATTTGTCGTAATTCATACTATTTAAGAATAAAAATATTTGTCTTAATAAGTATTCTTTGTAGTGGCCCGTCCTTAGCTTATAATTTTCCCGAGTGACCCCTGTTCCCTATAAGTCTGTGCATCCCTGACTTAATGCTTCACTCAAAAGTCAGAAAATTACAAAAAATTATCTGACGTTTGATTTGCGACAACAGCAGTGCATTCCAGGTTATGTACCGTCAAAACGATCAATCAGTTTCAAGTCGTGATGAGACTTGCCGAACACGACAGAATTGATGGACAGAATGATATCAATCGTGCAGTACAACGTCTTATGTCCATTCATAAATGCTCTAAGCTGACAGCATTAAATACTTAAAATACGAAAGACGGATAACAATTAAAAGATGAGCTGTGCAATACAAAAAACTAACAAGAAATAATATTTTGAATAGTCAACTTCCATCAACAATTGTGAAGTCTAAAGTTGAGAATGCCTCCAAATTTAGATCAATTTATGGATAAAAGTGCATTTATTTGACTGATCACAAGAAAATAATAGCCATGATTAGACACAGTGTGGATATATAATGCTAAAGAAATTAAAAAGTGTTATTACTTTCTTATACGTAGTATAAGGAAGTATTGTGATGATGAAAATTTTCGACCTCGAGATTTTTGCAGATGTCCATGTTTTGAGGTCCCCTGATACCAAAAAAGTGATTTTTAAAAAATGTCTCTCTCTCTCTCTCTCTCTCTCTCTCTCTCTCTCTCTCTCTCTCTCTCTCTCTCTCTCTGTGTGTGTGTGTGTGTGTGACCACGATAGCGGTCAAACCGCTGTAGATATCAATTCCAAATTTTGTATTTACGAATATAATCTCCCTCTTGAGAACTGATTAGATTTTGAGCAAAATCGGCAGACCGGAAGTAGTAGTTTACTTCAGTGAAAAAATCGAATTTTGCAAATATTTCGTCAATTACTAAGTTTAAACAAATTTATAAAGAATTCAAATGTACTCAAAATTAAATTTGAGAAAAATTGTTTTAATAAAGTTTTTCGAAATTCCTACCGGAAGTAGGTCTTTTACTCTTATCGAAAATCAGTTTTTGCGAATATCTCGCAAGTCATGCTTTCTAGGCAGGTACATTACGAGTATAAAAGTATTTAGAACATACTTTTAAATATCTTTTGTATAAAAAAAATTTCAAAATTCAGACCGGAAGTACCACTTTGACCCTCATCGAATTGCGATTTTTTGCAAATATGTCGTAAATTATGCTTTCTATATATATTTATGAAGAGTACAAAAGTATTTAGAGTTGGATTTGGCATATTTTTTGTATAAATGAAATTTCAAAATTCGGACCGGAAGTAACACTTTCATACGTATAAGAAAGTCGTGTGGTGGCCACACCTCATTTTTTTGATTGAAATGTGATGTCTATTAAATATGTATTATTGTTATTATTATTTATTACTATTTTATCGGTCTTTTCTATATGTATATGTGCTGACGTTATTTTTTTAGGCTAAATACATAGGAATTATACAAAAACCGAATGTCAACGAAATGTTCGAAGTAACTCGGAGTTCAATAAATTATATCGATCTGTTTAACATTCTATGAGCAAATTCTTAATTAATAAATTTGTTTGTAACTAATTATTAATCTTACAATAATGTATGCAATAATCTTTGCTGATATCGTGTTTTCCTATAATTATAGATGATAATCTAAAATGGGTATATATAATTCTCTTACGGTTTCATTCGGCATGTTTTGCGCCTACTCTTAAAAAATAATCTTTAAAAAAAGCATTTAAAAGAGGAAGAAACTTAATATCATATTAAAAATAAGTTAATGGAGTTGATATGCAAAAAATAAATTGAGTAAGTTATTTGTGAAAGTGGAACACTTATAATTCATAATTTAAAAAGACATTATTTTTTTTCTACGCATTGCATATTATTCACAACTTTGCAGCGCTATCTTTATTGTACCCTTGGAATAGCGGTCTTGAGAGGATAGGTATCTTAATTTTTCCACGGAGGAAACCCTGAATTAGTGATATAAATTGGGTAATAACAACGTTCCAAAAATTCACACTAAATAATAAATTATTGAAATTACTGCAGGTTATGGTAAATTTAGTTTTATAGCCTCAGTTGAAAAGTCGTTATTCATGATATGTATGTATGTGTTTAGGTAAAACTTCTGTTTGCATTTCGTGCATGTGTATGCATGATATCAAGTACAATTAGTGCATTTAGATTTAAGACAAGGATAACATACCTATAAATTAGTAGTTAAAATGCGATATACAGGGGACACTGGAAAAGTATGTCTTAATCTACATGTTTTTCTTTTTTTCTTTTTTATTTCTTTTATAGTAAGTATGCGATGGTTTCTGACCGATTTATCAACATTTTTGAATGGTGTGTTAATATCAAAAATTTCAAACAGATACAAGAAGTTATCATTGTGTCATACAAAGGAAGTCATTTATCACGATATATCGCCTATAATTTTTATAGGCGATATATCGTGAATAACAATGAACAAGAAGCGACAAAGACGTTAAAGGCGTATTCCTTTTTTTTCAGCGTGCGGAGCACTGTTTGCTATCATTGCCACACGGTCTTCTAGCTAGACCTACTTAAATATGATTATATATATAAATCGCTTATTTATAAAACATATTAAGGGTGTTGTATAGCAAACTAAAAATTTCGACGTCTTCGGCGCGGGTATCGGGGGGTAGTGCTCATGGGTGGGACTTGCCAATACCCCACTACCATGTACTGTTTTGCTAAATGCTATAGTAAAAATCTAAATTGTACAGTTCCCAGTTTATAAGTACCGCCCTTATGGAGCGATGCATTCGAAATGACATACGTCTGATGCGTTAAGTGTCTCTGTTCAGGCTACACATACTCTACGTAACGTAGGTGCTAGTAATATTTTGTATGATTTATTTAGTCTGGTGTCTTGGCGCTACAGGAATGTAGATCGTAAATTTTTTTAGTCTGACATGTGTTCAATAAGTTAATATGTAAGAGGGAATTCTGATTAAAAGAAATATTACTTAGTGCCTATGAATACTATATAATAATAATAATATTTTGTTGAAAGGCACTAATATCATCGTCTTGATTATCTTTTCCATTGGCCGTATTGAAAATCACAGGATTATTATTATATATCTATAGGTACTTTTATTATACAAGGTGGTCGGCAAGGTATCCGAGAAACCTCGTACATGAATTCAATGACTAATTTTAAGCAAAAATGTTCTTATTCACTTTTTCCGATTTCCTAACGGTTCTTGAAATATCGGTGTTCGAAGCTGTAATTAATTACTAGAGGGTTTAGAAGAAAATGTGATTTATTTTATGGAAAGCCTACGGAGCATTATTAAAGCAGCTCAATGTGGCCACCGCATTGTACAATGCATAACTAAATCTTCCGTCAGAGTCCTCGTTCCCAGTTGTAGTTCTCCATATTGTTTTTCGCCTCATAAAATGTCATGAATCTTATGGATGAGCCGGTATTTTTAGGCTTTCCCCTTGAATATGTAAGTGTCTAGATCTTTTCATGTCCCATATGAGAAAATCTAGTGGGTAGAGATCCGGGAATCGCGGTGGCTAAGCTATGGAACCACCACGACCTATCCATCGATTTGGAGACTGTTCATTGAGAAAATTAGTGACACCTCTTCCACAATGGGCCGGAGGACCATTATAAATAATGAAGTGTAGCCACCACACGACTTTCTTGTACATATGAGCGTTTCAAATTATACAAAATTGGAATTTGAATAATTTTTGTATAAAAAGATTCATAAAATTTATAGTTTGAAGCGCTCATACGTATAAGAAAGTTGTGTGGTGGCCACACTTTATTATTTTCGAATATCTTGCAAAGTGTGCATTCTATAGTGAATCATTAAGGAAACTTTTTAATTGCATCCCTTATATATTACAGAACATAAGAATACATACAAAAATTAAAGAGTGACGTATTAAAAAATTTAAATTCATTGTGTGAAAAACGAAGAATAACTATTCATGATATGTAGTGCAAAATGTGGTTCATCAACGTCGTCATTGTATTTATCACCAGAGCTATCAAAAGCTGTAGAGGGGCCTGGTAAGGGAGATGGAGGCGAAGAAATAGAAGTATTTACAAGGGCAGGCGTTCTGGTTATAGCTTTTGAAAAGAATGTCGTTAATGTAGTATGCTTTGTAACTTGTAAAACTTCACTTATTGGCCGTTCAACTTTCGTGAACCGTTCAATATTTGAATCCATATCTTCTAGTTTTAGTAGTTTCATTCACTTTCCTCTACTGGTTCCTCTTCCGGGAGCCGTTGTACTTCCAACTCTATTAAATCTTCGTTTGTTAATTCTCCCTCAATATACTCAACTAATGCTTCAATATCCTCCACTTCAGCTTCTAAATTAAGTATGTTAGTAAGTTCCACTACTTTATGTATGGCATTAGTGTACTCGTCTTTGTCAAAATCTAAATTATTCGTGAACACTTTCTGAAATTTTTCATTTTTTCATCCATAATTTTATCAAATTGCTCAATAAATTATTCCACTGCTTCGACGTCAACGCTTGCTGCTTCACCGCTAATACTTCTATTAAACTTCAGAGATCATTCGCGCCTTTGCCTGAATAATTAGTAGGCTCATCGGCATTCTATTTTGTATCTGGTCATCAACCAAATCGCGAGGAGCTTTTCCATCTCAAGAATCAGACCTTTCCGCTGCCTAGTTATTACGGCTCTAAAACCTGTCGATGATTTTAATGCATCTTTTACTTTAGTCCTGTCCTTCAAGATTGTTGAAATTGTTGAATGCGCCGGATCCAAGTCACGTGGTATCTCTTTAACTTTACTGCCATCTTCATTATCGCAGCCAGTACATTAGATAATTTGTAGATAATATTTTTTTTTTGTTAAAAAAATTTGTTGTTCGACCAACCATTTACTCGAAAACTCCATTGAAAAACTTTTTGAGATTACCAAAAACCCACAAGGAGGGAAGGGGGGGTTCCAACTGTTTGGTTTTAGAGTCGTCGCATACCCCACTAACGATTAATCAAATAAAATAGTCTGGCATATTTTTTTCTAAAAAAATACAGAATGACTACTATAATATCATGTATTGAATGGAATTTCATTATTTTATTATTATATATAAATTATTTAAAGTTTAGTTTATTCATTATTATTATGTAACTACATCTGTAAAATAATAAGTCCTGTTTCTGTCTGTTCTTTATTTGCCATAACAGGAAAAGTAATCCAGCTAAATTTTTAAAATAAAAGATATCCTTTCCAAGCAATTTCTGGTTTACTTCAAATCTTTTTATAACTGTCCGAATACTGAATCGTTTGAGAGTAATTTTTTGCTAGGTCGTAAATTAATCTTTTGAACGTCTACCAGTCTGGTACAATATCTGTACAGAGGAAGTAGGCACCATCTATATCCATCTCATTTTCTATATTAGTTTTACATTATTTTTAACTCACTTATAAATGTCAGTAGTATTTTATCTTGATAAATGTAAAATAGTGGAAGAACTAAAAAAGCTAGTATTATTTATGAATCATATGTAATGTTTTTGTTTAAGTTTGTATTTATGTAAAAGTTATCAAAGCCTGCCAGCCAATGTGTACAATTTTATGAAATGTAATACAAAATAATATAAGTAAATTTTACAAAAAGAAAATATATATTAATTTTATAAAGTTAAATCAAGGTTACGCGATAATGTTTTCAATTTTATGATATGTAAAATAATATAAAAAATGTTTAATCAAATACCTACTCAAAACCGTAACAACGATTTCTGTATTCCGAATATCGCTCGTAAAGTGAATCCCCACCTAAACAAAGTAACTCCGCCCTGTCTTGGATTGCAAGGATATATCAAATATTTGACTGCAGGTGGCGTACTAAAGCAGTGCCAAAAATGCATTTCTTTCTTATCAAATTACACATTTATCTTAATAAATACGAAAAAATTTTGCTAGAAATTAATGTTCACAATAATATGTTATACGTCGGTACGCATTTTATTTTTCGATGGTCTATTTATATTTAATTTTTTATAACAATTAATAAAAAAGTGAAAAAACAAAATGCGTAGGGACGTGTAGATTAACATTATAAGAATATTTCATCTAAATCATTTTTGCATAAAGTTTAAAGGTAGCCTTTAATCTGTAAATATTTGAAAATGTACATATACAACACCCTTAATTAGCATTTTGTAAATTTTAAAACAGATCACTTATTTTTGCCAGTATTGCAAATTTATATAATAGATGACATTGTTGGTATTAAATAGAGTGTAATTAAAGCTATTACGAATAAGAAATAAAAAAAAGAAAAACATTGTTAAATTTAAAGAGTTAAGAAATTACACATTAATAATGACAAAGAATGGTGAAATTTGAAAATACCAAAATATTTAATGATTAGAAAAAAATAATTGAGAAATTCAAAAAATTCAAAATTATTTAAAAAAGATAAATAAGAGAGAGAGAGAGAGAGAAATTGTTAAATTTAAAGAGTTAAAAAATTACACATTAATAATGACAAAGGATGGTGAAATTTGAAAATAATCCTTTAACTTGAAAAAATACAGGAATTTTGCAAATTGTCAAAATTACTCAATTTGGTGACCTAAGCAATATAATAGATTTGCGATCTTGTCGGGCAGTTGGAAGATGGCGCCCAAAAATATGGCTTTTTGACAATATCGCCCTTCCGGAACGTCTTAGAGAAAAATATCTGTTTGTGGAGTAAATGGTTTTTGAAATAATCTCGTTTAAAGTGCCATGACACCAAAATAATATTCACTATCGGTTCCGTTATCATCCACTTCATTTATACTCGTTTCGACGCCACCAAGAGGTAAAGTATACGGCCAGTTATTTTTATTGTGGTGTTCCCAAGAGACATAATCCACATATTTGCTCTGAGTTGATTGCTGTTTATACCTTATTTCGTTTCGACACTATGGATGGAGCAAGCAGTGACAGACTCAGCGATTGTGACACATATTTGCAATTTTCAGCCAAGGAAAGAGGAAGTTTCTGAATATACTTAAAAATTCCGCGGACTTAAATCAGAATGTGCAAGTGATCAAGAAAGTTTAAATTCCGACATAGAGTGCAATTAAGAATTGTTTTACTGCTGCACCAAAGCAATTTTTAATTGCACTTTCACGCACCTTCTCACAAAAAAAAACATATCTTAGGACTCTTTCATGTACCAACATTTTACAAAATCGACGACAAAAAGTAAGTTGAATCTTGCATCACTCCCACTCACAGCTGCGGCTGCACGCCAGAATTAACTGCGAACCTACCATCGAGTTTAGACTTCGTATGGTGTTTTCAAAAATCCGAAAGAATGGGGATGGAAGAAAAGTAATACTCAACTTGCCCCAATCAAAACAACTAAACTTCCTGCTCCTAAAGTACGCCTCAAATTCCTGTACTGTAAATGCAACAAAGATGCGGCTCAGAATATGACTGCAGGAAAACAGCTCGGTGCTCCATCATTTGCATTTATTTTAACGGAGGTTCCTGCAAAAACGCTGAAATTTTGAACAACTCTGAAGACGAAGCAGAATTTGAAGAAATCTAATCGATCATCAATAAACTATCAGCATACGAAGACAATAAGGAAAGGATTCTGAAGAAGAGCCATACACTGCAGACGTAGACGAGGTCCTTCCAGAGGGTCAAAACTAAAGAAGGTATATACAGCAATTAAATTATAGTAAATATGTGGATTAGGCCTCCTCACAATAAGAAAAACACTCCGTCTATTCCATCTCATTTTTTCCAAGGTAATACTACCTATTGCTTGGACTGTAAAAGGTACATATAGAAAATCGTTTTAAGTGTAGAATTACAATACATTTTATAATCAGTAATTAAAATTTAAAATTATGGTATTTTAACATTTTCCCACGTATTATAGAAGAAACATTAACAGCGGTTCTGTCAGTATGAATATAAATATGTTTTCTCACTGTACTGCTGGTTGTTTATCACTCGAATACGGCGCGGAAAAAGTGGGACACGAAACGACTATATTGTCGCTTCTTTTGATTGTTATTCTCTGTTCTTTATGTTAAAATGTCAACCACAAAGGCGTAAAATGTGTCTTCTTACTAGCAAAATAGTCAATGTGTGAACCATATTGATAAAACTTTGCAAAGACGTAATTATTTTTTCTGCAGAGTTAAATATTCGATACAAACTTATCCAATATGGATAGTTTCTTTATTTTTCATTTCTATCACATAAGAAATTACATTAATTTTACATTTTTAATATAACTTCTCCCACATAGAAATAGATATCTTCCGAAAAGACATCAACGTCAACAAGTTTATAACAGTGGATTCAAACATGATTTTCAGCAAGAGTTGGCTCCTTTTAATTTTCTTATTCATCGGTTTTTAAGTTGTCCGCTTACAAAAGATAGATATGAAAAAGAATTCAGTTTAATTAAAAAGATCGCAAAGTACAATGGTTTCGATTCAAAAATACTCACTAAGCTTATTAGGAGTCCTACACTTAAGAAACAAATTCAGGATACTATAGGTTTGCTACCTCCAAAAACTCGTGGTAATAAGCCTGTTTGTTTGCACACGAAATTTGAATATAATTTTTAAAGAACAGGATCTTCAAATCGCGTTTAAATCGGGCAGTTCATTAAAATCATTTTTAGGTAACGCTAAAGATAAAATTGTGGTATATCAAAAATTTGAGATTTATAAAATTACATGTGAGGATTGTAAACAAAAATATGTTGGGTAAACTAGGCGTTCAATTTCAACTCGTTACAAAGAACACATTGGCACATTTCAGATACAACAGACAGAAAAATCAAGCGATGCTCGACATATTTTCGACACAGACCACGGCATGCCTACAGATAGTCTTAGATTAATTAAAACTGTAAATAATTTTAGAGAATTAGACAGTTACCAAAGTATTTACATACATAGAAATAGATGTAAGTTCATAAATTTTGACAATGGACCAATACCCGAGTCAGTTTGTACGAATTATTGTAAGTTTAGGTGTTAGTCTTCACGGTTCCGTTATTGTCCCGCTGGATTTAATAGTAGGTATATAAAGTGATGTTTGTTAAGAAATCAGTGTTACCCCACTGGTGATTTAGTGAAGAGCATATCTTCTAAGGTCACACCTTAGCCAAGAACACTACGTTTAAGAGGGATCTCTACTGGACGGGCCAGTCCATTCGACAATGTACAAAAATCGTAAACATTATCACTGCAGGGGTTTCGATTTCCACTTAAAATTAAGATCAAATTTCAACCAATGCTATAAATAATTACATCAGTTTGTAGAGAAAACTCAAATTGACGTACGCTTAGTAGTAAAATTATGAATTTCTTTTTACTTATTTCAAAATAAAGTCGATAAGATGTCTAATATTGACCTACTTCTGCTACTAATTATGACAATTTCTAAAATATTTTTAGAAAGAATATTACTAGGCGTACATAGATATTCGAATTCTCTTTCATTTGGTATAAAAAAATTGATTAATATTTACGGTTAATTTTATGGGGAAATCAAACTGTCTACAGTGACCTCAGCGGCTGGGAGTAGAGATCCCTCTTAACCGTTGATTGAAGGAATATATAAAGATGCGCAACGCTATAGTAAAATTGCGTGTCTTTACGTTAAGTCGTCCCGCATATTCCTTGCCGAGAAACATCATCGCTGTCTCGGACTGTTTCGAATCTCGGACCCAAACGACTGATGCAGTCGCTATAGATCTCGTGTCCAGTTTTGGCTACGTCCAGTGCTATGTAGTGGCGCATCTTTATGTATTCCTTCAGTCAACGGCTTAACACTCTTTTCTGTTTTTCTTAACAGATTAACTTAACTTAATTGCGAAATACGTATATAGATTTTATATATCTCTTTAACTTTTGTGGTAAGGGATTTTTCATTTTGCATTTTTTTTCACATTCTCCCACATTATTTTAAGTTCGGAAAAAAGATTTAGTAAAAATATATTAAGAACATATGAATATCTGTTTACACCAATAATAATAATAATTTATTTCGTAATTATGTGTACGCAGATATAAATATGGATGAAAATATTAATTGTTAAATACAACAAATATTCAGGGTAGGTCACACAAATGTTGTACTTAACAAATTAATATTAATACGAACTACATTAAAAGCCATTTTTATTACACTAGTTCGTGTAAACTCTATAAACATTTGACGTGTGTCAAACAATTACTAAACCTAAATCTAATAAATATTGCCTCGTTCATAGCCTCTAACACGCATGGCTGAAGAAGAATATAGATAATAGAAAGCTCGTATTGCTTGGATATCTACATATATGATCTCTTAGAAGGATTTACTGAAAAGAGGTTATTATTTCAACAAATAAAAATTTATATAAACCGTGATTTATCATCCCTTAAAAGATTTTTATATTCAAAGAAGCTTTAGAAATAAGACAAAACAGAATATTATGAGGGTCGTTATCATGATGTGTATACTTAATGATTTGGTTTTCTTCGGAGTAGAGGATAAAATAGAAAATCATATTCTAATATTCCATTTCTTTCTCTATTTATATTCAAAATGTATGGCTAAAATTATGAATTCTAAATACAAAGGGGTTGAATGCAATATGTTCAGCACGAAAGAACAGCAATAAATTTATTTTATATATCCTTACCATGCTCTTTTTTATTATTATTATTATTATTTTTTTTATGATGCATAATGATATAATAACATGAAGTGAAACGTTTTCTGATTTAATTTCAAATATTTAACGTTAACATGATCAACCTTTCCATTCACTATACAGTGATGAAGATGTTAATATGGATATTAAATATTAAAGCTTGTTAAAAAAATGAGGTGTGGCCACCAGGCGACTTTCTTATACGTATGTGCGTTTCAAATTATAGAGTTTTAAAATTTTTGTATATAAAAGTCCTATTATAAGTACTTCTATTCTCTTAATAAATCTCTTTAGAATGCATACTTTGCGAGATACTCGAAGGAAAGTGCTACTCGCTAAGAGTAAAAGTGTTACTTCCGGTCCGAATTTTGAAATTTCATTTATACAAAAAATATTTCAAAACTAACTCTAAATACTTTTGTACTCTTGACAAATATTTATAGAATGCATAATTTACGACATATTGGCAATAAATCGGTATTCGATAAGAGTAAAAGTGATACTTTCGGTCCGAATTTGAAATTCTTTTATACAAAAGATATTTAAAATTAAGTTCTAAATACTTTTATATTCGTAGCGTACTGTCTAAAAAGCATGACTTGCAAAATATTAACAAAAAACTGATTTTCGATAAGAGTAAAAGACCTATTTCCGGTAGGAATTTCGAAAAAATTTTTAATAAAATTGTACACAATTTCAATTTTAAGTACGTATGAATTCTTTATAAATTTGTCTAAACTTAGTAGTTGACGAAATATTGGCAAAATTCGATTTTTCACTGAAGTAAACTACTACTTCCGGTGTGCCGATTTTACTGAAAAACTAATCAGATCTCAAGAGGGAGATTATACTACTAAATGCAAAATTTGGAATAGGTAGCTATAGCGGTTTGACCGCTATCGTGGTCACACACAGACACACAGACAGACAGACACAGACATTTTTTAAAAAACACTTTTTTGGTATCAGGGGACTTCAAAACGTGGACATCTGCAAAAATCTCGATGTCGAAAATTTTCGTCATCACAATACCTCCTTATACTACGTATAAGAAAATAAAAGTGACTATCGAATGTGTATCGAATAATACTATGCATTGCTCAGAAGAATTCACGGATATTTAATCTAATTAATCAAGCGTATTATGCAAATTTTCGGTTTTGCAACTAATATGTGCAAATACAAGTGAAATATAAAAAAGATAGAATACGTTTTGTTAGTTAATTAATGTTTGTCAAAGGAAAGTAAGGCACGTTTGTTAATTATTAATATACTTAGAATGAATTCCTTAGAGACAATTCGGGTGACTTGTCCTCAAAATGCTCAAGATAGGAAATATAACAATTCTCATACGATCAGCAATAGTGTAGAGTTGCAAATATGAATTTCTTCTTCAGTCAGAACCGTAGTGCTTCTCCAAAAGAGCTGTTATTGAGGACTTGTTTTCTTTTAAGCAATTTCCAGTAACAATTTTTGTCATTAAGGCTGTAATGAACAAAGATTCTTCCCTTTTTTGATTACGGTGTTTTCAGAACAAAAGTATACCACTTCGCGCATTGTAATACTACTCTTTGTTCTTGGATTATTTGTTCTTTGTTTAGCAGAAATAAATCTTCCAGATTAATTATTATGTTCTATTTCTTTAACACTCGTACAATTCAACCAAACACTTCATCAGGAGATAGAAAGAAGTGCCCATTAGTTGAAAAAGTTATTTCCAAAGTTTTAATATGGCTAGGTGCATCGTATCCTAGTTAGGTGGCTGCATTTTTGCAGCAGTTGATATCTTTTCACAAAGTTTATCAATTGTTTTAGGTGGTTTCTCTTAAAAACAGGCATTATCTTTGCAAAATTTTCAATTATGTACATTGAGGGATTCCCTCATGCCCTGGAGCCACATTATGTCAACCACTGGGTACCGAGTGAAATGTATTTGGTACATGAAATTTGTTAGAAGGGTTTTGTAATATCGAAGCGAAATACATAAACTCTTACCAGATAGCCTAAATAATTTAAATGTTGAATTGTCCAATCCCTATTTTTTAGGAGACATCTTCTACTTTCTTGAAGGTTTTTCGAGACATTTACAGATGTTCCTTGGAGACTTCTTTTTGGAATTGCAAAGTTTGAAGGAAGAGTATTTCTTGTTTCGCATTACTTTAACTGCAGTTTCTAGATTTTCGTGGACTTTTTTCGAAGCGTACCGTATAAGACGTATCAATAAAAATAGCTATTTATCATATATATTAAATAAATGAAGAATAATAGTTATTTATGTACCAAGTCAGTAAAGTGACTCTTTATCGAACGAGTCTGCGATTATAAGCCAAGCGAGCAAAGCGAGCGAGGCGAGTTCGATAAAGGCACTTTACTGACGTGGTGCATACAAAATTTTATCGCCAATCGCAAAAATTTGTAATTTAAAAAATAAAGATATAATGATTTATCACATTTTATAACAGTGATAAACGATTTATGTTTAAAGTCATCAGTTCTGGCTACGTTGACAGATATTAGCGACAGATAAAGTATTTTATTTTACAGTACGATAAAGTGTTTGTTTACCTCCGTAAAAGGCTATGGTAGTGGATCGCTTTTTTGACGGTTGGCGATATAGATTATACTAGCACAGACAATTGTATCATTATCGAATTCAAGACATATCTTTGAATATTTAACAATTATTCCTGGCGTGATTTGTTGCACGTAATTTAATTCATTATTGGTTAGCTTGTTTTTCCTAACCTAAGGATCTTTCTTGTTAAGGATAAATTTCCTGATTGCCTTGGTATATACTTTTATCTCCAAGTTTATCATAAAATAATCCATACAGCTGCAATTCTTTCTAACAGGATAGTTTTCCAAAAATTTTAAAATTTATTCTCTCTTCAGTCCATATATTAGATGGATGCTTTTCTACATTATTTCTTTTGGCAGCTGACTTTTCCAAATTCCTCAAGTCTTTTTTATCTACAAACAGTTTTGTTCTCAGTCTTTTTCAGTTTCTTCTTTTACTCTTGCATCCTTTCAGCACTTTTTTGAAACTTGTTGCTTCGATAGTTTTGATGTGTAGTTAAGCCAAGACATTGGATTTGCTTTGACTTTTGCTGTTATAGATAAGTCTCTGTGTAAGTCTGTTGCGTTTTATTTGTATCGCCAAACATTACTGGCTTGCGTCAAAAACTGACGTTTAACTTGAATTCGCTGGGCTTCAATTGTGACGTTTCTCGTTACTTACGTTAAAGTAAATCTTTACGTTTAAGTGCATCTCTTATTGTCAACTAAGCTGACAGACCTCCATAATGATATTTCGCCTAGATTCTAGTGAAATTTAGAGGGTCTACTCGTGTTCTTAGGGAAAATATTGATGCAGCCTGATATGCCCCACGTCGGCAGATCTTCAAAAATATTTTTTGGGGTTTTGCCCTGATTTCATAAAGATAAAGAATAGCCTAGTGGACGTCGGAATACCATCCCCATAGCTTGCATTTTTGATTCGACCATAAATACTCAATTTCAAAGATCATTTGCTCCCCAGTTTGCCCCTTTCGACCTGTTTCGTCTAGTGTTATCGGCAGGGGTGCGTAAAAGAGATATGCTCGCTTTTATTATACATAAGATGATGCTGAAAATTCTTGGAGCATTACAGTCCAAATTATTATGTCATCCCACGTATACTCAATACCTACTACTATGAGACTTTTTAATTTTCTCTGTATATAGGAGATCAATTGAAAATTCGTAATTTTGTTAAATATGTTGATCTAATAACTGCGTATCTTGAAGTTTGCGTTACTATCTTGCAGGAAAAGTGGAAACAGAGTTTTATTGATTTGGTCGTACGAGAAAATGTTTCGAAAATGACGGAAAGTATGTCTGAAAAATTGCAAAAGCTTTTAGCATACAACCAGACTTTTCTAACTTTCCTTTCTCTCGAGAAAGCGGCCTGCATCTTGTAAGCTTGGGATTACGATGTTCCGCGAATGATAATTGAGGAGACAAAATTTTAATCAATTTCGTATGGGATGCTACGGAATTAGCCTTCATCTGTTAGGTTATTATTATTCGTTGTTTCATTTAAATATTTTTCACGTGATTTGGGTTAAATCATCGTCATTTATTTCAAAAGAATACGTCTCTTACATTAGTTTTATTAATTTGTACAGCTAATGTTCATCAACATCAGTACATCAACACTAAATTTACTGAATGACAGCCCCTATTAGCATGTTTCATAGTATGTGTGGATTTCACAATGTACTTTTCCTCTACACCAGAGCAGAAAGAATTAAGGTTTTCATACAGATTGTGTATTAGGAAAGTTAATATCCTAATTCGCAATCTGTATAAACATTTTAAATCTGTAGTGTATGTGTTTTAATGAAATATCAAAATAAATTGGCATAAATATTAATTTTCTTAATTACAGACCATAATAATGTCTATTTTAATTTTATATAACCTTTGTAATATACAATTTAAAATAAATCAACATCAAATCTTGGAATTATTCTCATTCTTGCTATACATATAGAAAATAAATGAAATACATTTTCATGTATACGTATAATACACTATATTTTACTTTTATGAAATATAAACTTTCAATAAAAAGTTCTTATTTATTCTTAAAGTATCAGATGCTTGCTATAAAACTTGAGCGATGGTTAAAAGAACTAGAACGCTTATAATGAATGTTAGAAAGTGTAAATAACAATTTACATTTTATTCTCTGAAGAGTTCTTAGATTAAAATTTCATTCCACGCCAGGGAAATATTGTTAATATATCTCCTGGGGCCAGTACTGTTAATAACGTTCATCTAAAGTGATCAATACCACCTGATTACAGTTGTACTTTTAAATAATGTGGTAATTGCTTCAGGCTAAACATTTCTTAGCGTAAAAAGTAGTTACAAGAAGAATTCATATTCATCATTCTCGCAAATAAAATATGTTAACTATTCCATAGGAATTTATAAATGTTTTTGTTTATTAAATGTACTTTATTAAGTAAATGATTTTTTTCAAACAATATTATATAAGAACTACAAAATGTTACTTATAACAAATGTTTTTTGTATTTCTTTAAGAGAAATTCTACCAACTCTTTCACAAAATGGAACTAAGTAAAAGTGTTTAAACATGTGAATGAAGAAATATTATAACAAAAGTAATAGGTCAGCCAACAGCCTATCTACCTATCTCCAAAGACATTATTTAAAAAGTGGATAACATTACGAGTGCGGGCACGGGGCAACCATATTTCTTTAATATTAAATCGTTCCCGTGGAACTGGCATAATATTATTTTGCAGCAACTCTAAGTACCTATTTCCGTTTAAATTACCGTTGATAAAAATATCCGATTATTTCATTCTATATCCTAACGTATTTTCAACCGACCAATACCGACATATTGCGCGATTATAATGGCTATGCACATGAAATGATTTTTCGTCTCTAAACAGGATACTATTAAAAAATAACTGGTCACTGTGATATTTATTAATTATTACTTCGCAAAATTCCATACGCCTGTAATAAGCAGCGGGAAGAACTTCTTGAGACGTTGATATTTTGTAGAATCGGTACTTATTTTTACGTAATAGTTTTTGGACCGTTGTGGCACCAATGTTAAATTCACGAGCAATTAGTCGGGATGACATACTAGGATTTAATTTAACCAAGGCGCATATTTGCACCTCCTAATCACCGGTATTACTATCAGGAACGTTTTTGTTTTTGTTATTTACTAAATAAAGTCGTTTCAAAACGTCGAACCGTGTTACGAATTGTATTTGCGCTAGGAAGGGATCTTTCCGGAGTTCCCACCGTAAAATAGTTTTTCTTTTGGCATATTGTGATTCATCTTTAAATAAAAACGGTTACCCACCTACCCGAAACGCGATTAACAAATGTGCTAGTCGACTGGCCGGCAGTTTCGAGCAAACAAAGTTCAATTGAAATGCGCATGTGCAACTTTTATCCTTGTTGCACTGATTAACTTGCTTTCATTCCTACACACATTGACCTGCAGATAGCTTGTTTGTTGTGTTAGAAAAGAACGTTATCTCTTGTTGCATATAAACTTGACTAAAAGAACAGTTTGTATATTGCTTTCTCATACTAACTCATAGAAACTCTATGTGTCGTTGTTTTATAACAATACTCAACTGTTAGGGAAGCAATCTATAGGATGTGTATATACTATAATGAGTTGGCGGATTTATCGATAGATATTAACTTCATTTCATTATCCGCACTAATGAGCGTGTCTACAAGCATCATTTGGTATTAGTAGGGGAGGGCGATGGATAATAGTTCATTCTCATTTTCATTTGATGTTTTTTCTATCTTTTTATATTTTATTAATGTATACACGTTTTCTTATTTTTTTTTTTGAATGACCTCAAATCTGAATAAACATAAATAAATAGTTAAACTTTTTATATACATTATAGCATTTAGAAGTGAATCTTTGCGTAGTTATCAAAGCATTTACTCCTGACAAAACTGAATATGTATATTTCAATAATTCTCGAATAATATAATTTTTGTTATGAGGGCATGATACTGAAATATTAACTATTTAATAGGTTCTAACAAGATTTTACTACAATTTAATAATTATCAAGGTAGTAATTTAATATTGCCTCAAGACTGTGTAATATCAACAATAAAGTACGTTATATTCATGAGGGACCTTTGGAACGTTAGATTACATTTACTTCATGTTCGGATAGTATCCTATAAAAGCTATCTTAGCCAATGTAAAACAAGTGGTTGAACAAGTTCCTTGGGTCTCCCAAATATAACTTTGCATATAGCTACATTGATATATCACTGTAATCAATTACTTATTTATATTTTAATTATAATGATTATCATATTAATAATCAATCATATTTTGCTTTTACTATAATTTAGATATTTTCTTATATTTGTTTGTGTTGATTTATTTGATTGGGGTATAATAGTAGATTAATAATAGACAAAATATTAGAAAAACATCATAGCTTTAGGAATTATCAAATCTATATAATTAATAAAGGTGAAAGTCAACAATAATTCTAACGTCTTTAACTAAATATTGCCAGTGTAATAATTCTGTGTAATTATTGAATTTTTTCTAAAACAGGAAATTAAGTTTAGAATGAATTAGAAGATAGTCAGCATGCGACTGATGCTTACAGAAGTTAAAACTGCAGTAAAGATAGGTAATGTTTATAAAAAAGGGGAATCAGGTAACCTTGAGGAATTACAGCAGCAACTACTATGTTTTTGAATTAGTAGTTGTTGGTTTTAAGAATTTAAGAACTACTTCGCAAATAACACCTGAAATCTTGATTGTTCACTATTGATATTAGAAGTTGTGTATAGAAATGAAAATGTAAATAAAATACGAATGTGAAAAAGAAAAAAATGGAAGAAATACCTGCCTAATACAATAGAAGAAAAGGTCGTGAACAAAGTAAAATAGTTACATACATGATAAAGAAAGCTAAAGAAAGATATACGATAAAATTTGAAATTACCATTGCGAAAATTGTAGGACGAGCTGACGAAATTCAATGAAGTCGAAATACGTTTATGTCTCGCTAATTAGCAATGGCAATTAATTTTTCTAAAGAAAGGTCTTTGAACGAATTCGTAGAAAATGTTGAAAGTGACACTGAAGGGAACCAGCAAATAGTCTAGTCCTTAAAAGTAAGAGAAACCGTAAAGAAAATGATAAAACGGCAATTCAAAATACTGTCGGTACATTAATAACAGAAGGAATACATGTGATGAATAAGTGGAGAAGTACTTTGAAAGTATATTAAACGCAGAAAAAATAATAAAATAACAAATTGAGGAAAAGGTAACAATCATAAACCCTATACTAGAGAGACATGACAAAGATGTGGCAAAAGAAGAATTGATAGACGCAATAAGGAATTTAATAAATGGAAAAACTCCGATGATGATGAAGAATATGGGAAATCTCGGAGTAGAGCTGCCTTTGGAGATCTACAGGGTGATTCATAATATATGCGACAAACTTTAGGAGCTGATTCCTGGGGTTATTTTGATCATAAAAGTTCATAAGAACATATGTCCAAAACCGCTTAGTTCAGAAGTTATACAATGTTTAATAGAAAGTTAAAATAATAAATGGTTTTATTATAAATTAACAAAATAATTAGTAAAACAAAATTAACTTAAAGTAACTGTTGAAATTGACCGCCCCCAACTGTACTACAAGCTGCTATCCTCCGTCGTATTGACTGGCGAGTCCTTTCGAAAATACCAGGGGTATTTCGAATTGTTTCAAAAGCTGCTATAATACGATTTCTTAGTTCATCGACATTTTCCATGGGAGTCGTGTAAACTAATGATTTAAGGTGGCCCCAGAGAAAAAAGTCCAATGAATTTAAGTCTGGAGACCGAGGAGGCCACGGTTGTGGACCTCCCCGTCCTATCCACCGATTTGAATACGTGCTGTCCAGAAACTCGCGAGCAAGTAAACTAAAATGCGCTGGAGCACCGTCATGCATAAAATACATTTGTAATCTTAACTGCAACGGAACTTCTTCCAGCAGTAGTGGTAACTCCTCTTCAAGAAAATTGCGGTATACCTCACCATTTAACCGCATCGGTAAAAAATGTGGTCCTAACAAGTGATCTGCAACAATTCCGGCCCACACATTGACAGAGAATTGATGCTGATGACGGGCATTCATTATTTCTTGCGGATTTTTTTCGGCCCATATGTGATTATTATGAAAATTAATAATCGCGTTTCTAGAGAAAGTAGCCTCGTCGGTGAAGAATATTTGAGCCAAATGGTTAGGATTTTGTACGACTTCGTGTTGCATCCATTGACAAAAGCTAATCTTTGTGGAAAATCTGCTGGCAATAGAGCCTGCACCCGTTGAATGTGATATGGATACAACAGTTGATCTTTCAATATTCTCCAAACTGTGGCCTGACTAATGTTTAAATCAAACGCAATTTTTCTGGTGCTTGTTGTAGGATGTTCCTCAATTTAATTTAATACCATTTCTTCAACTTGTGGAGTTCTCACTGTAGATGGGGGCCCGCTATTAGTTGTCCGTTTTTTAAAACTTCCCGTTTCACTAAGACGTTGATGAAGACGGGCAAACATGGAATGATGCGGTATGATACGGTTCGGGTATCGTTCTGCATAAAGACGTCTAGCAGCACGGGCATTTCCATTGGCAAGACCGTAAACGAAATGCATATCACACATCTCAGCATTCGTATAATTCATTTTAGAAAACAGAAACTGGCAATAAACTGAATGAATACTCTGACACTATTGACAAATATTGAAATGACAAATAAACAATTCTAAAATACCGTACATAATCACAACACGTGCTTCTTGAGCAACTGGTAAACACCAACTGATTAGCATCGACAACGCGACCACTACGCATATTAGAGAAACAGGCACAGACTTGTTTACGAGCTTGTATTACAGTTGGGAGCGGTCATTTTCAACAGTTACTATAAGTTAATTTTGTTTTACTAATTATTTTGTTAATTTATAATAAAATCATTTATTATTTTAACTTTCTATTAAACATTGTATAACTTCTGAACTTGATTTTGTTTTATTGATTATTTTGTTAATTTATAATAAAACCATTTATTATTTTAACTTTCTATTAAACATTGTATAACTTTTATGATCAAAATAATCCCAGGAATCAGCTCCTAAAGTTTGTCGCATATATTAAGAATCACCCTGTATAATGAGGTATGGAAGGAAGAAAGAGTGCCTAGACATTGGGCGATTAGCATTATAATACCAATTTATAAGCACGGATACAAAAAATATTTCAACAAAGTACCTAAAGAAAGTATATGAAAAAGCTTGGAGGACAAAAACGTTAACAATAAGTCAGTAGAAGCAATCATCTGTCTACATAAGGAAACGACTAATTATATAAATAAGAATAATCTTGAGTCGGATTTATTCAGAAGAAAGAAGGGAGGTGTGCTCAGTCCATTACTGTCCATGATATACAGGCTGTTTGATAAAAAAACGCCCCATTCCGTAACTTCTTTATTTAATATCCGATTTCAATAAATAAAAAAAGTATAAAAATGGTTTGACAAATTCTATAAACTAGACATAATCCCAATTTTTTCAACGCTGTCTTGTATACATAACGATAGTCAACTTTTTTTTTAAATGGACACCTGTAGTTTTTTTCCTGGTACATAATTTTGCATCTAGTGATGCTCATCCTTTGGTTGATATTTAATTTAAAAAGAAAATTATTTATCTGAAACCTTTATTCGCTTACTATGAAATTTTCAAGTTTGCCGTGAAACAAAAATCGCAACACAAATGCAACAAATATGTCATTCAAAAATTGATGTGCGTTGTGATTTTAAAACAGTATTTCTTGTGGAATAACGATACCAACGCAATCATGAATAATAGTTATCTCACCGATATGTTTGAAATTTATTTTTATTTGGACTATTATTGTTAATTTAATTTTATTTTTGTTTTTAACTCTCAGTGACTTTTATTTTTGACTCGTGATTTCGAATGACTTATGAGTAATGAATGACTGCTGTGGCAGTGTTGTATAACAAATAGAAAAACGTAAATAACACATGCAGACTTCCCAGCTAATTTTCGAATGACAGACGTTTAAATGACATATTTGTCACACTTGTGTTGCGATTTTCTTTTCACGGCATACTTGAAAATTTCATAGTAAGCGGATAGATGTTGAAGATAATCCATTTTTGTTAAATATCAACCTAATGATACACAAATGAACGTTACTACGTTCAGATAAAAAAAATACAGGTGTCCATTAAAAAAAAAAAAGTTACGTATTTAAGACAGAGTTGATAAAATTGGCATTATGGGCAGTTTATAGAGTTTGTCAAACCATTTTTATACTTTATTTATTAAAATCGGATAATAAATAAAGAAGTTACGAAAAGGAGCGAAAGAGAATCTAGAAGTAGGGAATGATGCATTGGAGAAAAGAGGAATGAATTTAATAATTTGTAACAAAATATGCTGAATTTTGCCAAGGTGTAGATTAGAATTGATGGCATTTTAATGAAACTTGATGACTTTTTTTAACTCTTGAATTGCACCATTCTTGCACAACCTGTAACTAGCTAAAAATGCGTTAATAAGCAAAAAGTTGCGGTCATCACTTGTTGTCATTAATGGCTTATTTTTGAATATTTCGAGTAATAAGTTCAAATTTGATATTTTATACTTTTCTATTGATATATTGTATTATTTCGTAAATTATTCAATAAATTCATCTAAAATTCAATATACCTTAAAATATATACGTCTATATACTCAATTTTGTCACTGAATGTAGATGATACCAGCAACTGTGACATTTCATTTGTACTTAATGTCTTTTCATACATGAAAATGTCGATCTATTCACAGTTGACTATCTCTTATGCTTATAATGTTACACTTCAGCTGTAAAATTCCCCGTAGCTATCTTAAAATAAAAAGGAAGGAAGAATATCCTTCGGAGGATATATTCATACATACATATATACATACCAGTTTATTTTTATTTCTTTTCACCTAGAAGCAAGCCTTAAATATGATAGAACGCTTTAAAATAAAATCGTAAACTTGCCTATTTCGCTTTAGTGTCTCGAGTTAGAATAGATGCCGTGGATATTTCATTTCTTTCATGTTTTATTGAAAAAAAATATATATATATATATATATACACGTAGGAAATCTCCCAGAAATTTATAGTTTTAAAAGAATACGTGTATTATATTTCTTTGTAGCGCAATGCTATTATATACATTTGGCTTTGAATACAATTAGTATGTATGTAATGAAGAACATTAATGTAGCGAAAAAAATATAGTAAGAAATAGCAGCGTAGTTTCATTAATGAAAGAAATATAATAAGAATTAGTAGCGTAATTTCATTACTTTTCACGTCTTTAAAAGGTGTCAGATAGTAACAAAGCGGACGTTTTTATTTCGAACAATCAAAGATGATCGTAGTGGTGGCAGGTATCGAATCATATAAACTATGAGAATCAATGAGAGTGTATGCAAATCAACATTCAATAAAAGGAATACAATCATGAATGAATAGGAGGAAGCAGTTGGCAGATAAACTGCAATCAGTACAAAATACATGATTCTTTAATCTTCATATTACGGCTATACGTCCGCCTTCGAAATCGTTTTTCCCATTCCCTAATCATATTTTTTATGAAAACCTTACCAAATTTACACGGAAGTGTCAGAAAGAAATACATTTCAATGAATAAACAGTTATTTTTTTCGAAATTGTAATAATAAAAATAAAAATGTAAAAAATTGCAAAAGACAAGCCTTTATTAAAAATTTCGTAACACTCAACAACAATACATATCTTTTTTTAATGTTTAGAAATAAGGTAACGAAATGGAAAACAAAATTTTATATACCGACAAAATTCACTGAAATTAATTATAGTATGTGGTACTATACATATTTTTTCTTGGTGCATGACGGCCAAGTGTGAAAGTCGGTATTTCTTGTATAATATTTATATACAGGGTGAGTCATCTCCGCGGATAAGGCCGATTATGTCTCTACGAGTAAAGATATTTCGAAGCGATTTTTTCTTGTGGTGATACTCATTAGGAGCTAATTTTAAAAATATTTTGTATTATACACAGTGTTCGATAACCTGGTGGCTGAACATAGTTATTTTTTCTTGAATGGAACATCCTATATATTATTATATTTTTGTATTTCCCGTAGAATTTTTAGGCAAAAGGTAATAAGATAGTGTAGGCCTAAACTCTAAAGTTTTACAAAAAAATGACGTATTACATGGACACAATTTTTTGTAGTATTGTTTGTAATAAGAGGTCTTAATAGAAGCATATTTTATTTCTTTTCAGTAGCTAATTGCATGTGCAGAAAACTGGATTAAAATTACATGACACGTTTTTATTTAAAAGTAATTTTTACCATACCCTGTATAACAGTTTATTTTTGAATTGCTTATTTAATTTCACATCAGAAAAATGTAAGACGTTAATAGAAACTACAAAATAACAATAAATATTTATATTAAAATAAGCAAAAATTATTTGAACAAGTATTCACATGAATTTCCATTTACTTCAAAACAATTTTCCTGGAAAATGGATAGGTCGTGGAGGCCATATTTACTGGCCTGCTTGGCCTCCGGATATCACAAAATTAGATTCTTCTTATTGGGACACGTAACATACCAACAAAACAAGCAATGCGGAAACATATTCGAGAATTATTTAGAAATATAAGTCCGCAAGTTCTTTATAATGTCGATATATCATATCAGAAGCGTATTAAAAAATGTTTCAGAAAGCACCTAGAAATTTTAAAAAACAATTTTGGAATGCTGGCTTTATTTCGTTTCACATATATAGGGTAAATTCGGAAAAATAAGATTAGTTGTTCGATACCTGAAAAATACCTTATACAAGTTCACAAGTCTATTAAATATTGTTTTTACTTTCTTATACGTAGTATAAGGAAGTATTGTGATGATGAAAATTTTCGACCTCGAGATTTTTGCAGATGTCCACGTTTTGAAGTCCCCTGATACCGAAAAAGTGGTTTTTAAAAAATGTCTGTGTGTCTGTGTCTGTGTGTCTGTGTGTCTGTGTGTGTGTGTGTGACCACGATAGCGGTCAAACCGCTGTAGGTATCAATTCCAAATTTTGTATTTACGTGTATAATCTCCCTCTTGAGATCTGATTAGTTTTTCAGTAAAATCGGTAGACCGGAAGTAGCAGTTTACTTCAGCGAAAAAATCGAATTTTGCCAATATTTCGTCAACTACTAAATTTAAACAAATTTATAAAGAATTCATATATACTTAAAATTAAAATTGAGAATAATTTTATTTAAAAAGTTTTTCGAAATTCCTACCGGAAGTAGGTCTTTTACTCTTATCGAAAAGCAGTTTTTTGCGAATATTTCGCAAGTCATGCTCTTTAGACAAGTACGTTACGGGTATAAAAGTATTTACAACATAATTTTCAATATCTTTTGTATAAAAAAAATTTCAAAATTCAGACCGGAAGTACCACTTTTACTCTTATCGAATAGCGATTTTTTGCAAATATGTCGTAAGTTATGCATTCTATATATATTTATCAAGAATACAAAAGTATTTAAAACTGGATTTGCAATATTTTTTGTATATATGAAATTTTAAAATTCGGACCGGAAGTAGCACTTTTACTCTTAGCGAGGAGCACTTTTTTGATAATATCTTGCAAAGTATGCATTCTATAGCGATTTATTAAGAGAATAGAAGTACTTAGAATAGGATTTTAAATAATTTTTGTGTAAAAAATTCTTAAAATTGTATAGTTTGGAACGATCATACGTATAAGAAAGTCGTGTGGTGGCCACACCTCATTTTTTACTTTCTTATACGTAGTATAAGGAAGTATTGTGATGATGAAAATTTTCGACCTCGAGATTTTTGCAGATGTCTACGTTTTGAGGTCCCCTGATACCGAAAAAGTGGTTTTTAAAAAATGTCTGTGTGTCTGTGTGTCTGTATGTGTGCGTGTGACCACGATAGTGGTCAAACCGCTGTAGATATCAATTTCAATTTTTTTATTTACGTGTATAATCTCCCTCTTGAGATCTGATTAGTTTTTCAATAAAATCGGTAGACCGGAAGTAGCAGTTTACTTCAGCGCAAAAATCGAATTTTGCCAATATTTCGTCAATTACTAAGTTTAAACAAATTTATAAAGAATTCATATATACTTAAAATTAAAATTGAGAATAATTTTATTTAAAAAGTTTTTCAAAATTCCTACCGGAAGTAGGTCTTTTACTCTTATCGAAAATCAGTTTTTTGCGAATATTTTGCAAGTCATGCTTTTTAGACAAGTACGTTACGGGTATAAAGGTATTTAAAACATAATTTTCAATATCTTTTGTATAAACAAAATTTTTGAATTCAGACCGGAAGTACCACTTTTACTCTTATCGAATAGCGATTTTTTGCAAATATGTCGTAAATTATGCATTCTATAAATATTTGTCAAGAGTACAAAAATATTTAGAACTGGATTTGCAATATTTTTTGTATATATGAAATTTCAAAATTCGGACCGGAAGTAGCACTTTTATTCTTAGCGAGTAACACTTTTTTGATAATATCTGGCAAAGTATGCATTCTATAGTGATTTATTAAGAGAATATAAGTACTTAGAATAGGATTTTGAATAGTTTTTGTATAAAAAAATTCTTAAAATTCTATAATTTGAAACGCTCATATGTATAAGAAAGTCGTGTGGTGGCCACACCTCATTTTTTCATATAATTTACACTCCATAAAGAAAAGCCGAAAATACTAGGATTATCCAGATACCCTAGAGTAGAACATTTGAAAAAAAAGAAATCCCCAACTCTCTTCATTGGTGAGATATCACGAAAAAGGTATTAAAAATTGAAGTATGTGAACTTTTGAAGTGTACACGAAGAACCGATTTTTCAAGTAATTCGAACCTGGCAGATGATTTTGCATAACAATCAGCTTCATTTTTTTATATTTTTAAGTTAGGTTATCGAAATTTCAGGGGCTTGTTTCCCGAGTACTAAACATGTGGACCAACTACGGAGGCCACAACATAACCATAAATTACAGACAGATTAGCTCACCAGTTCTTCTCTCTCTATTTCTTTTGTCTTTTATTATATTTCCACCAAGAGGGAGTCGTACGTTTACTTCAAATGGAACTGTAGTTGAAGTGAGCGTCCAGCCTTAAGAAAATATCCGAACAAACAATTATAGTTGCTGCAAAAAATTTGTCCCAATTTTGTGGCCAACTACGGAGGCCACCACGGAGCCACATATTTCAGGCAGATTAGGTTAGCGGACCAATTCTTTTCTTTATCTTTTTCCTTACCATAAGATAGAGCACTCGGACTCTTAAAAATTTGCCTTTTATTACATTTAACCATGATTTTTGAAGTTCAACAAATCACCACCATGATTTGCCAAATGTGTTGCACTAGATATCTGCGATAGATGTGAAAAATTTACTTATATTCATTGCCAAATATATTTTATTATCTGCTTCTTGTATAAATTTAATAATATCTATTTCTTCTAAAATTTTAGATTTTTTTGGAGGCAACCTTGAGATAAACTATTCAGGAAACCCTGTAATTTCTGCGGTATATATACATTATTATAAATAAATTGTCCATAAAGTAGATGGTTTGTATTTGGTATGGTGTAATTGAAAATAGGCAATTAAAACGTTTTCTGATATAACATGAAGTTCATTTTCTTTACACCAGTGTTTAAATTCCATGCTTGTCATAATTTGCTACGAGATTTGGTGGGAAGTAAATTTTAATTATTCATGGCATTTGCAGTAATTTCTCTAATTTCAGATGGTGTACATGGAATATTTTTACTCATTTTATATTATCGTCTTAGTAGTAGTAGTAAAAACTCATTTTTGGAAACTTTGGCGCCCTCTGCTTTTTGCGCTTTCGACCTCAGCATAGCGAGTAGTTGAGATATTTGTTAAAAAAAAAAATTTCCGACCAACCATTTAAGAGGAAAATCGATTCAAACAACTTTTTAGGATTACCAAAAACCCTCGGGGGAGGGGGGCGGGCAGCTTTTTGGTTTTAGATTCATCGCATACCTCACTATTTATCAAATAAAATAACCTCGCGTATTTTTTTCCAAAAAAAATTGCAGATTGACATTGACTGTACTAAATATTCTAGAAACAACGAAAAGAATATTAATAATAATCTTTGCACCGACTTTTACAATGTAAACATGTAACTCTAGTCGTGGTAGTCTCAGGAAAGCAGCCTGATTCTTAAAGTCGAAAAGAAACTGTTTCATATTATAAATCCTCAATATTTAGGCTCTCACACAAAAAAAAGGAACTTATACGGAATAATAAACTTTATTTCTCAATTATTAAAGTCGTAAACGATCTAATATTACATTTATATTGGCTCTAACAATGTGGATGGGAATATATTCGTCCTCGCGGCATAGCATTTAAACTACCCTAAATAGATTTTTTTTTATTTTCCCTTGTCTGCATAAGTAAATTTGAATAAATTCTGAACTCTTCTCGAGCTCACTAAACAGATAACGGGAGCTATTTACATTGTCACACCCCAACGAAGACTGGCTAACTACTTACACTGCAATTTCCCTTTCCTATTCGGTTTCCGTAACATTTCTTTAGTAATAAAAACCTTCCTGGTCCCACGAAAATCTCTTGATCGCCAGATTTTGTTTTAAATCTACATTATTAATCTTATCAGTATTTCCACAATATCTTTGCTCCTAGATGAACTTTTCCGATTCTAAGACAATGTATGTAGAGTATTGCAATAATAGAGAATTTTCTGAAACTCTTTAAGGGGATATTAAAGCGGTCGAGAAAGCAAGATATCGAATTTATCAGTTTTTTTTTACTATTGTTCAAGATAGAAATTTGAAATTTTCTGTATAACTCCAATATATATATATGAGTACACGGAAAGGTTGTCAGATTATGTAATTTTTTGTCACAACCATCTATTTCTTTTATTCCAAATTAGAGTAAAATGTACGTGTGTTTCTCGGTCAAAATCTAAAATAATTAAATGAAATTGATCAAAAGGGATGTAATTCCCGTGTAGACTAATGTTTTCTTGTGAGATATAGCTTTTTGAATTACAGAAAAAAGTTTAATTTGAGTAAATAAATTAAGAAATTCCGGAATGGTGCGGTACTGAATTATTTGTATTTTAGCAGCGCTTTCAGCTGTATTTTTTCTCTGTATTAGGTGACGGAAAACAACACATTCATTTCAAATATATGCGAATGAGATGGCTTGCATTTGGCTCCTCCTACGGGCCAACACGTCCAAAAGCAATTATAGTCAATTCCTAAATACAAATCGACTTTAATATCCCCTTAATTATATTACATATTATAACTTAGGTTCTGTTGATCATGTGCATATATTGTGATATTAGCATTATTTTAATGCCCTATGTGCACGTAATTTTATTTTATGTCAATGTAGAGTTAATTTAAATAATGCTTTATTCAAAAAAGACGACGCTTTTCTCAGAGTCTATTATTTTCTTTATGTCAACTGATTGGAATATTTTTTAAATACTAACATAAGATTTGTGGTATCGCTGGGTGCATTCTGACCCTCCCTAATTTCTTCCTTTACTTATTGTTCAAAATTTAAAAATTATATCTTCGTATACATATTAGCTATGCGCTGGAAAGGTTAAGACAATTAAATTAAAAACAAAAATTAATTCAATTTATCGATTTATTTGAAACTTTTTTAAAAAAGCACATGCTGACATAAAAATAATGTAAAAAGAAGTTAACATTAGCCCAGGATCTTCAGTATTGGATTCCTATTTATTATGAAGCTAGTAATTATTCCCCGCACATATATAACACAAGAAAAAATTATTGGTGACATTATACGTCACCCGAAGGCACAGTTTTCGCACATTGTTTTCGTGTTCCTGTGATTCTTGCAAACGGATCTCTTGCACTCTTTTGCTTCATCGATTCCAGTAAGCCTAACATATAAGACTGTAACGTTTTTGGGTTCGCTATAAACAACTCGTGCAATTTATTTATTTAAAACAGTCTGTATATTCATACACTTAAAATTAATTACATATATAAAAATGTAAAACTAATGTATCACCCTTAAACTACTACGATTTAAATTAACACAGGTATTTATTTCTATTACTAGTATTTATGTCCGTATATTTATTTAACACTACCGTGTTTATATCACTTCTATTTATATATCGTACACCGCACCACTATATTTATTTTGTACTACTTATATTTTTGTTTACTCTTCGACTACCACTCGAGGAACTATTTATTTATTTCTTACATTTATTTTTACTTTGGTCTGTTCCGCGCGACGACTATTGAACCTCTTATTCTGGAATTAATCCATCCATCGGCTCAACTGCCTTTTTATATACGCGTATAGAAGATCCAGAGAATATGGGAATTCTTCTTCATAAATCGAGAGACGTTCTAGTCTTTTCGCTATGCACGCCGTACGGCGTGGAGATGATTTATGGCTATTTACATTTCGTTTTTATACGTCGCGTTTTTGCTGTCTTTTTCTGAACTTGTTTCGTTACAATACGTTTTAGCCTTTTGGAGAGTTGTTTATTGTAAACGATGAACAATATGCTTGTTGCTTGCCCAATGGCGCCCTACCCTAAATAAAGGCATGACTGATCCTAAGTAAAAAATAAAAATATATAAAACTCGTGTATCATTATTGTTTAACATTTTTTAACTGTATTATTATTGTATTAAACTAATAACTAAAGTGATGGATGCCCTTGCAAGTAACTGCACATTTTCTCAAATCGTATAATTAAATTGAGCACCGCCACTCTCACTTCTTCTTCCACGTTGATTTTTGCTCTATGCTTGCTTCCTATCACGCTACCACCAAAAACCTAGCTTCGCACAAAAACGACGTCGACGATGGCATTAAAATCCGCAGAGCCTTATCACCTAGAAGGGGATATTCATTTTAGTGAAATCCGAAATTCTGTAAATTCCATGCTGCTCTGGAAAATAAAAATTTCTTGCCGCAATTCAAAGGCACGCGAAAAAACATTGCCACTAGAGAGCCATCATGCACTATAGAACAACAAAGACGAGTGTTCGGCTCCCATATCCTCACACACTTTTTTGAAAAACATTGCTTTCAATGGACGAGGTTTTATAAAATTTACCACATTCACCACACATTCTAACACCTGATTCAGTGCATGCCACACATGTTTTGCCGCAAGCGCTTCTCTACGAATAATGCAATGGGTCTACAGTGCATTTGATGATTTGTTTTGAATACGTGCCTGTAATCCATTATAGCAGCGAGCTCCATCAGTACAGACACCAACGCCAATAAAAATTATTTTCCGATATGAATGTATCAAGAATCTCGAACAGGTCCTAAGCCTTCGCCCTTGCAATGATATTTTTACAAAACAGAAGGTCTTCTTTAGTCTTACTACTATCTATAAACCTTACATAGCATATCAAATGATCATCATTATTATTATCCTTAGCTTCATCTAGCTGTAATCCAAATTCCCCTCCTTTAATTTTTTCAATTAATTGATCGTTGAAATCTTCTGCCATATGTTGTATTCTACGACCAATTGTGTTATTGGACAAAGGCACTTTTGGACACCGCATTAATTAGAGATAATGAAGGTAGTATTATGACAGACTGGTATATGAAAGATATAAGCTCAGGTAGGATTCTAAACTATAATTCACAGCACAGTTTTCACTATAAACGTAATACTAATTGAGAATTAAAAAATAGGGTAATTAGGTTGAGTCATGAAAGCTACCACAGGAAGAATTACGATTTGATAACTGACATTCTTTTTAAAACTGGTTATCCCAGTATTTTCATTAATAATGTATTATACTACAACAATGATAAGGTATCAAAAGATTTTGTTGTAGGTGGGAGATAAAATGCAAAAGGAAAATCCCTTACCACAAAAAATATATATCAAAAAATCTAAATACGTATTTCGGCAACTAAGTTGCCATCTTCAGTAGATATCTGTATAAAACAAAAAAGAGTGTTAAACGTGGTATTTTTGGCTAAGGTGTAACCTTAGAAAATATGCTCTTCACCAAATCACCAGTGGGATAACACTGATTTCTTAAGAAACGACATCCCTATATATACTACTCTAAAATCTAACAGACTATAACAGTACTCTAAACCGTGACAGACTAATCCCCTAAATTACAATAATCCGTACAAGCTGGACTCGGGTAACGGTCCATTGTCAGAATTCATTAACTTACCTCTATTTCTATGTATGTAAATACTTTCGTAACTGTCTAATTCTCTAAAATTATTTACACTTTTAATTAATCTAAGACTATCTGTAGGCATGCCATGGCCTGTATCGAAAATATGTCGAGCAACACTAGATTTTTCCGGTCTGTTGTATCTGAAATGTGCAATGTGTTCTTTGTAACGAGTTGAAATTGAACGCCTAGTTTGACCTACATATTTTTGATTACAGTCTTTACAGGTTATTTCATAAATACCAGATTTTTGATCTACCTCAATTTTATCTTTAGTGTTCCCTAAAAGTGATTTTAATGAATTGCCCGATTTAAACGCGATTTGAAGTTCCTGTTCTTTAAAAATGCTGTTCAAATTTCGTGTGACTGAATGATACGGTAAAGAAACAAACTTATTACAAAGAGTTTTTTGAGGTAGCAAACACGTAGTATCCCGAATTTGTTTCTTAAATTGATGTTTCCTAATAAGCTTAGTTACTATTTCTGAATCGAAACCATTGTAGTTCGCGATCTTTTTAATTAAACTAAGTTCTTTTTCATATCTATCTTTTGTAAGTGGAAAACTTAACAACCGATGGATAAGAAAATTAAAAGAAGCCATCTTTTGCTGAAAACTATGATTTGAATCCGCTGTTATAAACTTGTTGACGTTGGTTTCTTTTCGGAAGATATCTATTTCTAAGTTATTATTATTTTTTATAACCAAAACATCTAAAAATGGTAGTTGATCATTGTTTTCCCTTTCTAGTGTGAAATTAATTGTAGTGAATTTCGAGTTTAATTCAAATAAGAAATCATCCAAATCACAAAAGTTAGTATTAAAAATCGCGAAAATATCGTCAACGTACCTAATCCATACTTTAGGGAAATACTTAGAGTTTCTTTCAAATTCAGTTTCAAAGTGACTCATGAATAAATTCGCTATAAATGGAGACAAGCTGTTGCCCATTGCTGTACCCTGTCGCTGTTCGTAGAAGTTACCTTCAAACTGAAAGCAGTTCTGGGACATGCAAAGAGTTGTCAACTTCAAGTATTCATCTATTTTTACGCGTTCAATTTTATTCTTAATCAACAAATCCTCTAAATATTTCAATGTTTCTGGAATCGGTACTGAGGGAAACAATGAACTTACATCAAATGAAACTAAAATTTCACCCTGTTCCAGCTTTGACTTTTGCAATAAATTCTAATGAATTTTCAACTGAGAAACTATCTGGTTTTTCGGGCAAATTTGTAAATTCATTCACTAACCATTTCGAAATCAGGTATGTCGGTGAGTTGATACCTGAAACAATAGGTCTCATCGAATTGCCTGGCTTATGAATTTTAGGTAAACAATACAGTCTAGGTACAAATGGATTGCTTACATTTAAGCGAAATTTAAGGGAAGAAGTTATTAAATGTGGACAACTTTTTAACGCGTCTTTGGTTTGTTTAATCATCTTCGGAAGGGGGTTTTTATTTAATTGAACGTAAGGTCCATTCGATATTAAATGATTAACCCGGTTAAAATAATCGGTTTTGTCCATAATTACTAACTTGTTGCCTTTATCAGCTTTTACGTAAAAACAGTCTTTGGTTCTGAGATTTTTAATCGTATTCCATTCATCGCTGACTGCAATTTGTTTGTGCTGCTGTAAGTTTTCCCGGATTTGAACCTTACAGGCCCCTCTTATAAAAGATTTCACAGGATCTGCAAAACCTTTGATAGAGGTCTCAATGCCTGCAATAATCTCCTCCATAGGAACCCTACTGCTTGGCAAACAATATTTTAGACCTTTGTCTAATAAACTTAATTCTTTAACGTTAAAGTTCTCAGATGACTGATTGATGACTAGTGTTTCTTTCATAGAAAAATCAATACTAGGTTTTTGAGTACGCGGAACTAGTTTGTGAAATTTCTTATTCAAGGTGCGAATTTTAATGTTAAGCTTGTGATCGGTGATTTCCACGACGTTTCTATGAAATTGACACCAGTCCTCGTGTTCGTAATTATTTAAGTTTTTCGTTAAACACAAGTGTAAATTATACAATTCTAGTTCTAACCTACTTCGTTTACTATACTGATATTTAATTTCTGAATTCAGCCATTTGGTTTTCGCGTGAAAAATTACTTGGTTACTGACTTTACAATTAGACGAAACATCAACTTTTATAAATTTAGGAAAAACTTTACTACGTTTGCACCGTTTTAAGAAATTAATATCAGCTTTCAACAATACTATCTTACTCCTTAAACTGTGGAACCTGTGGGTAGGAGAGATAATGTTGATAACAGTCTCCAGGACTTAAAAAATGTAAACAAGAGGTATTTCCGTTTGCCTTACATAGGCGGATTAACAGCTAAGTAACTTATAACTACAAAATTATAGCAAATTTATTCACGAAAATGAAAGATCTAGTTCCCTTAGGGTACAGATTTAATGTTGTATACAATGTGGGGATGCCTATGTTGGTCAAACGAAACAATATTTGTCAAGAAGATTACAGAATCATAAACAAGACTGCTTTGAGAGAAATAAAGGCAAAGGTCTAGACATTACTTTAATTTTAACCATGACTTTGACTTTGAGAAACCACAGATTTTTCAAATGGAAGATAATCTGACGAAGAAATTATTTTGAGAAAAGATATATATTTATAGGACTGGGGACTCCATCAACATTAAAGATGATTCACCACTGCAGATATTAAACATATATTCTGGTCTAATAGGATAGTAGTTGTATTCCTCCAATCACCTGAGTCTGTTAATTTCACAGAACAGGAAAGAAAGGTTAATGAGTAATATTTGTTCTCTTTTGATTGCGTTGTTTAGATAGTATGTTTGCTTTATTGATATTTAAGTCGTGTTGACTTGATATTTTGCATCAATTGGATGTCTTTGTATGTTCGACAGTGTGTTCTTAAAGCGACTTACTTGTAGTTTTAAAATAGTTATGACAAAAATAAGAAACTTTATTTGTATGTACATTAATCTGACTTAGAATCTGACAATGACACGCACATGCTAAACATTACTATTGAACAGAGTTGTATAGAATAATAACATCCATGTATTTAATAATAGAATTGTTACAGAGGTAAGAAACATATACAATTTTTTTTTTAATTGCTGGTTGAATGTGTTCCATGTATTTTTTTAAAAAATCTTTTAGCTATGAAGAAGTTTATTGCTAAATAAACAAGACGTCGAGAATGTAACAACTGTTTTAGATGAATAATATTGCAATATTATAAAATTTAAAATAATATAAATAATAATATAAAGAAAAACTGCAGTAAAGCTTCATAAAGAATTGTTAGAAACATCAAAAAGCTTTTACTTTGAAGATAACCTGGCCAGCTGTTATTCTCTGCCTATAGCAAATGTTCATCATCCTTTAATGTTACATATTGTGTATGTAAAAATTTCAAAATCTTTCGCAAAAAGGAAATCTTTTCAATCATTTTTCTTTTGATGTTAGCCAGTCTAGCCTTTTCAATATCTAACATGAGTTGAATTTTCATATAAACAGAGACCTGCATTATACGCAACCCTATCACAAATATATCTTTGTTACTTTAAAAATTTAGGGTGTCGAGAGATTGAAAACACAATCTCAATATCACCCTTTTCAAAAATTTCATTGTTAAATAATAACATAACAACGCTAATAGATAGACACAATACCGTACAATTCAACTGAAATTTAATATATAAATAATCCCTAAATATGAATACAGGAATTATACAGCGACATCTGCATTAAAATAGATATTAATGCAGATAGACGCCTGTTTGAGTTTGAATATGTACATATTACACTAATATTTATCTTCCTGTAGATATCGCTGTATAATTCATACAAATATATTTTAGGATTCTTTGTATATTAAATTGCTTTCATTCCTGTTGCTGTAATGTGCGATCACAATCTAACGAAATAACTTTTGTTTTTAAAATTAGTCGTAATTAGTTGGGATAAGCTTAGCAGTGATTTTTCAATACCTGTGATCACAGTAACAGTGATTTTTAAATGTCAGAATTAAAGGTGATTGTGATCACAACTTACATCCATATCTAGATATAGGCAATATGCATGCATGTTAAAAATATAGTAATAGTACCCACTTGGCAAAATCACAATTTTAGAGAAGGATGAAAATACGTATTTGCTAATGTAGAACAAGTGAGCATATAGTGATTTTGCCAAGTGGGAATAATAATAATGCCTATATGCATATGAAATTAAAAACCACCCTTCAACCCTAAGGCACAGAATAGGTAATAGGTATTGTTTCTTATTCTGTGACTCTCTTGTAAATTTTAAGATAAAATGTGCTACTAAAGAAATTACTTAGTGGATTTAGAATGTAATGAAAAAACACCTTTTTCACAAAAAATAGTTTATTAAAACTATATGTACATTTCGGGTGCACTGCAAACATCATCAGTAGTAACTGCTTAAACGTTTAAACAGTTACTACTGATGATGTGTGCAGTGCACCTGAAACGGGTAATGTTGAATTCTTCAACGAATTAGCTGTGATATGATCGAGTGGATACCTTTTCGAATCGACGTTTTTATATTTTTACTATTTATTTCGCGTTAAAAGTGCTTAATTCGCGTTATTACATATCACCAAGCACAAACACTTTTAAAATAAATGCGTGCAGAATTTAACGAAATTATACGAACCAAGTTATACGAACACGACATTTTGACCAATGGCAGCCCGAGGTCGGATCACCTTAAGAACTATAATCGCTTGGCAGTGTACCAATTCCCCTTTCCCCACCTGCAGTTGTCTTCTTGTAAATAACTATTATGCTTGAAGAGTGGGGTTACATGTAATAATTTTTATGCAAAACCAGATTACATAATTTACAACGAATTGTTCTTTTTTATAATGTTTATCAGTTTACGTCGATTTAGATAATTATATAAGCTTTTTGTTTGGGGTATAAAAAAGTAATATTTAATTGTGCTCTATATTCTATGTAGTTTGATCAGTATTTGGAATTTCTATATTTACTTTTAACTATTTCAAGTTTATGGAACGTAATCACTAAATACAATCTATTTAATTTTTAAATTACTTTTATGTTATGTTGTTTTAAATAAGGACATAACGGACTTAAGTTGACAGCTGTTTCTCTGTTCATACTTTACTCTGGATTTTTTTGAATATCCTTTATTTTAAAATTTCCTAAGCCCCACCGTACAAATTATATAGTTCACTTTATTCACGTACATAGGCGCAAACATTTTTAATATGTAGTTGTTAGCCTACCAACTACCAATGATAGGTTGGTAGTGCTTATTTGTTATCCCTGTTACGACAAAAAGAAAACTTATATTATTTGTAAATAACAAAGCGTTTTCTTAAAGTATCTTTGACTTAATTAATTCATCATGAGGAAATATCTATAAAAAGACGATATATGCTGTCAGATATTACTTGTTTTTATTAAATGAATAATTAAAACACAAAAATAGAAGTTCGAGTAGCACTAATTCATTTACTAAGCTAATGGAATCTTAAAAATGCAGCAAATTGTATATCGTCAATCCATAAAATCAGAAAACTGAGAGCGCACGAAGATAATTGTGAAAACATTAACCCTCTGTTGCACAGATACCATAGAATTAACGTTGCTTATTTCAAAAGCCTCTTGGATTTTCGTTATTTTTTAGAAAGGGTAGATTAACTTTGTTATTTATCGTATGGCCGCTGAAAATACAAACCGTAAAAACAACGTGGCCACGGAAAATATTTTCATTTATGGTTAAAAATAAATCATATCATATTAATATCAATTTAAAAGATGATATTTAGTCAACACATAACAGAATATTATTAAATATCAACAATAATAAAATCAGACGATGTAAAATACACAATTAAAGCTGTATTATGATATAAAAATATATAATCGATATTTTTTAAAATAAGTATTTTATCTGCACTGTCTAAACAAGCCGTTTAAATTATATCTCATTAGTTGGAAACACTAATATAAATTATAAAATATGCTTACAATTAGTGGTATAGAAACAGTAGCAGCTCTTACACCTGAAGAATAATAAATAAAAAATTTGGAACTACACCAAAGAACGATTATCTAATTGGACAATAATTGTTAATTTGTATAGTTAAACTATTATCAATAGTTAAGTTTGGGGTTTAATTTTTACATTGTAAAGTATTCTGATGACGAAAATTTTCGACCTTGAGATTTTTGCAAATGTCCACGTTTTGAAGTCCCCTAATACCAAAAAACTCATTTCCTTTTGGGCTAGATATGTAGATGACATATTATGTATTTGGTCAGGCACAGACAGACAATTAGATCAATTTTTCAGTCATTTAAATTCATTCAACAATAATATTCAATTTACAATAGAAAAAGAGGTGGAAAAAACTCTTAGATATAAAAATCACTAGAATTGAACAAAGATTAGAATTTGATATATTTAGGAAAACAACTACCACAGATACTATCATTCCCGCTAATTCAAACCAATCTTAGAATATAAAAATGGCAGCCTTCCACAGCTTAATCCATAGATTACTCAATTTTCCTTTAAACACTGACAACTACAAAAAAGAAAAAGATATTTTAAAAACTATAGCATTAAATAATGGTTATAGCACACAACTCATTGACAGAATGATTGAAAAGAAACAAAAAAAGATCCTTATAAAAAATTTTTACATTGAACAAACTCAACATACAAACAACAAGCGGTTTCATTCTCTTAACTATATTCCAGGTCTTAGCAGCAGAGTTTCTAACGAATTAAAATAGTTAGGTTTAAATATTATCCAAGTGAACAAAGTAAATTTAGGAAAAATCTTAGTCCACAACAAAGAAAAAGCAAAATTGTGTGACAAATCAGGTGTTTATGAGGTAGGTTGCAGTGATTGTGACGCAATCTACATTGGCCAAACAGGCAGACCCGTACAAGATCGCATTAATGAACATAAAAAATCAATTTTAAACAATAATAAAAATACCGGCTTTGCTGAACATTGCATAGACCTTGTACATGTATTTGATACCAATAATTATAAATTATTACATAATAGTTATAAAGGAAGGAAATTAGATTTATTAGAAATTCTAGAAATTAAAAAAGCTACAACAGCAAATAAACACACAACTGGACCTCATAAACACCCCCATTATTGACACTGTACTTAAGACACTAGCCCATACATATAAATAGGTATTGCTAACTTTTTTAGTTTAGTTTAAGTCTGTAAACTCTTCGTTAATGACCGAGAGGTCGAAACACGTGTCAGAGAACAATAAATCTGTCCTTAAGTGAAACAATATAACCAAGTGTTTTATTCGTTTAATATCCAAAAAAGTGGTTTTTAAAAAATGTCTGTGTGTCTGTCTGTCTGTGACCACGATAGTCGTTAAACCGCTGTAGATATCTATTCCAAATTTTGTATTTACGTATATAATCTCCCTCTTGAGATGTGATTAGTTTTTCAGTAAAATCGGTAGATCAGAAGTAGTAGTTTACTTCGGTGAAAAAATCGAATTTTGCAAATATTTCGTCAATTACTAAGTTTAAACAAATTTATAAAGAATTAGAATGTGCTCAAAATTAAATTTGAGACAAATTGTCTTAAAAAAGTTTTTTGAAATTCCTACCGGCAGTAGGTCTTTTACTCTTATCGAAAATCAGTTTTTTGCGGATATCTCGCAAGTCATGCTTTCTAGGTAGGTACATTACGAGTAAGAAAGTATTTAAATGATAATTTTAAATATCTTTTGTATAAAAAAAAATCAAAATTCAGACCGGAAGTACCACTTTTACTCTTAACGAATAGCGATTTTTTGCAAATATGTCGTAAGTTATACATTCTATATATATTTATCAAGAGTACAAAAGTATTCGGAACTGGATTTGCAATATTTTTTGTATATATGAAATTTCAAAATTCGGACCGGAAGTAGCACTTTTGCTCTTAGCGAGTAGCACTTTTTTTCGAATACCTTGCAAAGTATGCATTCTATAGCGATTTATTAAGAGAATGAAAGTACTTAGAATAGGATTTCGAATAATTTTTGTATAAAAAAATTCTTAAAATTGTTTAGTTTGAAACGCTCATACGTATAAGAAAGTCGTGTGGTGGCCACACCTTATTTTTTTGTTTTCTTGGTTAGCTATAAGCATCTGTAATTTTTTTTGCTATATTGTAAATTGGCCGAAATAAAGGAGCTAAATTATTATTCTATAGATAGGTTATAAATCTTCCGACAAATTTATCCAATAAACAAATTCACCAATTATCGTCCCTAGCATAGATGGCTTTGACTGACATATCAAAAACTGCCATTCGAAGTGTCATTTATTGGTGTTAGTGAGTGTAAAATATTGTTTATTGTCTGTTGACATATATACGAAATATTAGTTTATTTCTCTTGACGTGTTTGTAATTTAATGAAAATGAATCAAATTGAAGCAAGAGTTGATTAAATATCTCTAAGTAAGGTTGTCGCTACATGAAATTTATACGAATATGACAGAGCTATTGGGTGAGTCTATACCTTCATATCGAGTAAATAAAAATTGGTCACGTGATTATAAACTGTGAAGGGAGGGCTGTAAATATCCACCAGCTACTGGTCCCCCCAAAATTGGAGTTACCGAATTTATATATCGTCGCTCCACTGTCAAAACCAAGAATGTGCAAAATGATAGTATGCTACAAGTGGTTAATACCAAACGGTAGATGAATTACCGCTAGGTTTGTAATGGAAACACGTGGCTTTCATTTGGAAAAACATTGCACGATGAAATGGGTTTCAAGAAAGTGTCCACAGGGTGGGTATTAAAAATCTTAATGGCAGATTAAAAGCGCAACCATCAGATGAGAAGAATTTGGCGATAATTAACAGAGATCTAAATGATTTTCTGCAAAAATTTGATACAGTAAATGAAACTTGGGTTCATCACTTTGACCCAAAGTCAAAACGGCAAAGTAAGGTATGGCGGTCTAAGGGCTGCCCCCCCCTCCCCGAAAATTTCGTGCAAGTCCAACTGCTAGAAAAATCATAGCTAAAGTTTTTTCTGATTTTGGGGGTGTTCGTTTTGTAAATTTTTTATCACGTGGGCGTACTGTAAGAAGTGACTATTACGCGAACTTAATTCCAAACTTTCCGGAGGTCGTCAAAGAGAAACACAGAGAAAAATTAAGAAGAGGAGTGCTGTTTCACAAAGACATCGCTCCGTCCCACAAAAGCTGTGTTTCAGGGACTGTTATTCCCAATGCTGGGTTTAAAATTTTTGAACAACCCCACTATTCTCCTTATCTGGCTGCGAGTGACTACCATCTGTTTCCAAAATTAAAAAGACATTTTCGGGGAAACCATTTTTCAGGCGATGAAGAAGTGATGACGGCGGTAAGTGAGTGGATAATGGATTTTTATCTAACGGAATCTTGGCACTTAAAAATCGAAAAAAAAAAATTGCTGCAGGAATTAATTATTAAAATTGTTGATGGGAAGGTTTTGTTGGGCTATTGAATGGCGTGGAATTTTCTTCATTCTGTTTTGGCACACTTCCAGACTGAGATATTGAGATTCTGGTAATCTTCAGTTTTTAAGATATATTTACCAAACCGCTGAAGATATGGTATGGAACGGCACTATTAATGATATTATGTATCTTCAGGTGTTCGTCAGAATTATTTTATTGCCAAGTCTTATTTTGAAGAAATTGATAAGCCCGTATCTTCTTCTTTATTCCTATATGCTGAAAGACCTTGTTTTCTATTTTTTTATTCAAACAATTAATGCGATAATATTAATTTAATAGATTTGCGTCATGACTCCAATAGAAGCGAGAAATCTTGATTTATGCTACTCAAAATATATTTATAATTGAAGAAAACAGCAATCCACTAAACAAATCGTTATGCAGTGTTTCTAACAGCAACTGAGAAATGACTACATGATTATTTATTTTTAACATTTAGAATTTAAGTTTGCTACTTTCCAGTATTTAATATTTATATAAAGATAAATCAATATTCCTATAACGTTATATTAAAAAAATTCTTAAATATGTAGATTAACGAAGGAAAATTTCGGGTAAAATAAGTCTTTAAAAAAGAACACTGACAGCTTATTAAGTGCAGCGATTTGGAAACTTTGATAGTCAAAAATTGAGCTACCTACTTTAATATGGCCTCGGAACACAAAGAAATATGTTTATATACCTTTTTTCGGCATATACATATTTTTTTAAAAAGTAAATTATATCAAATCGCATGGCATACTGCAATATACAGAGTTTTAAGAAATTGTGATACTGAAGATTAGAGCATCTAAAATATCGCTTAGTACAACTCATTCAAAAACCAGTAAAGTAAAAAGAAGGATATTTAATAAAAACTAATAATCCAAACTAACAAGAATGCTAAAATGCTGATGAAATTCGGTCAGCTATCCAGAAAAAGCGACCAAAATAAAAAAAGGCATTTTGGTCTCCAAATCCTATAAATCAAGTTTGTTTCAATATATTGGTAGCCTCTGTATTAACTTGGAAGTGGACTAACAATATTCATTTTGCCTTTAACTTTCAAATGTTGCTTGCTATTCCCACATATTTTTTCTGAAAGATTTTATTTTGTACAAAACACAAAGGTTTTATTTATCAGTTTTGCTATTGCTTTACTAATTTTTCGATTCGCATTTAAATGTATTATAAAAACTAACTTGAATGTATAAGTATATAAATATACGTCATATTTAAAGTAATTTTTTTCTTTGCCCTAGATATTAATAAAATAATAATATTAATATCTAAAAACCTATTAATGTGGGAAATAATTATTTGTCAGGGTTAATAAGAGAAATATAGTATTGCATTTGATGAATGTCAACTTAGTGGTTTTCTCTTATTCAATAACGTTAACTGGCACCGCCTACGTATTACATCTCTTTTCTATATTTCTGGTTTATACAATATCGAATTGAACCAAACATAGGTCGTTGTCTGTCAAGAACATAATTTCAAGCTAACATACGTATAGGAAAAAATCTGCATATATGAGAGGCACTATTATTTCAAAGGTAATATTCTAAATCTCGAGAGTATAGGACGCAGCCAAACAGAAAATGACTTAATCAAAGATAAAAAAATTCAATATATTAACTAATGAGATTAAAATTATGCTATACAACTCGGTGTCTATAGACTAACTACGCAACAACAGCTTTCCCAAATTTAAACATATACACCAGACTGAAATATCCTATGGCATCTGAACTAAATAAAAACATTGCAGTTGTCCAAATTTCTAACATATTGAGTTTTTTTTATTTTTATCTAATACATATGTATTAGATATAATACTTTTCAATATGAGGAAACCATAAACTTATAGTATAAGTATATTTTAAACACGAAATAAAAGAATTGGTTTAAAGTTATGTTATTCCTTGGCTACACCATATTGATGGCGAACAATGAGTCAGAAACACCAGTCTACGGTTGCGCTGCAGCGGAATTTACCCGATATTCTTTAATTTCTTGTTTTATTTATCCGCGATAATTCTTTTCTTAATTATATATTTTAATTTAATTATAATTAACTCAAACTTTTTTTTATTGTTGTGCTGTTTTCATGTTTTATTTACACAATTCTGCATTATAATTTTTCTTTGCCTTGCTTTATGTATCATTTAAGTCTATATTATATGTGTGAACAAATTAGATGTCGTCAATGTTAAATCAGGATCTTCTAATAGATGTACGTGGATAGTATGCATAGTTTACATTTTTACCTTTAATTATATACAATTCCCGTTTGCATATTTCTAAGTTATGTCACTTCTGTGCCATTTTTAATCAATATAGCCTTATACATATATAAGAAATGCAATTAAACTAATCTCTCATCATGACGTTGAGGCTATATATATATATATATATATATATATATATATATATATATATATATATATATATATGTATTGAATAATTGAAAATCTTCTTGGTAGTAGTGGCAAAAAATGAATTAAAAGTAATAACAATATGACAACTGGTTGTCAATTAGAAAACAATGACAAATATAAAATGTAAATCAAAATGTATAAATGAAAATGTAATCAATAAGCATAGGACAGTCGAGATTATTTCTATAATCACATTAAAAGGCTTGGGGTCTACCACAAACTGTTCAGTCAATCCAAATATACAAATAACAACGACGCAACTATGTAAAGAAAAATTAAGAGTAGAACTGTTGATAATATAACAATATAGAATGTAAAATAGTCAAGTATAAATGTAAATGAAAGCAAATAAGCATAGGACAATCGATAATTACTCATGTAATCCTATCAAAATGGCCTAGGTTCACCTAAACATGTACAATTTTGATTGAAATACACAAGCAATTAACGATGCAACTATGTATGTGTTAAGATGTATTTGTAGCTACAGACATATATGTTTCTACCTAGTTTGGTTTCGTCAGTGCAGCATAACAAAGAAAGTGTATGTTAAAGCATTAATATGTGAATAAAAAATATAGTATTACCTTAAAATGTCAATCCAAAATGTCCAAGTGTAAAACAACTGTGAAAATACCTAATACTGTGTAATGCCTTATTTCAACCAGGCAGTTAATAAAATATATTACAATTCTTTGCCAATTATACAAATGTATTGAAAAATTGAAAATCTTCTTGGTAGTAGTGGCATAAAATGAATTTAATTTTATTAACTGCCTGGTTGAAATAAGGCATTACACAGTATTAGGTATTTTCACAGTTGTTTTACACTTGGACATTTTGGATTGACATTTTAAGGTAATACTATATTTTTTATTCACATATTAATGCTTTAACATACACTTTCTTTGTTATGCTGCACTGACGAAACCAAACTAGGTAGAAACATATATATGTCTGTAGCTACAAATACATCTTAACACATACATAGTTGCATCGTTAATTGTTTGTGTATTTCAATCAAAATTGTACATGTTTAGGTGAACCTAGGCCATTTTGATAGGATTACATGAGTAATTATCGATTGTCCTATGCTTATTTGCTTTCATTTACATTTATACTTGACTATTTTACATTCTATATTGTTATATTATCAACAGTTCTACTCTTAATTTTTCTTTACATAGTTGCGTCGTTGTTATTTGTATATTTGGATTGACTGAACAGTTTGTGGTAGACCCCAAGCCTTTTAATGTGATTATAGAAATAATCTCGACTGTCCTATGCTTATTGATTACATTTTCATTTATACATTTTGATTTACATTTTATATTTGTCATTGTTTTCTAATTGACAACCAGTTGTCATATTGTTATTACTTTTAATTCATTTTATGCCACTACTACCAAGAAGATTTTCAATTTTTCAATACATTTGTATAATTGGCAAAGAATTGTAATATATTTTATATATATATATATATATATATATATATATATATATATATGAAACAATGGTTTCTCGGGTTCTTGGCCGCGTGTGCGATGTGTCCTGAGAAGGACAACAGTCCTTCTCAGGACGCATCTCACACGCGGCCAAGAACCCGAGAAACCATTGTTTCATCATACGACCGCGAAAACATCAGGAATATATATATATATATATATATATATATATATTGTGGCAGTCTTAATTAAAAAGTACCTATGCTCTGCTACAGAATATATTTATTACTATAAATTTCTCAAAATTATAAGTCAAAATCAAAGTATTTTGTTTAAATTGTTTGGGGCGAATATGAAACAGACAATTAAAAATAATACGCGGTAACTGTATTTTAAAAATTTCAAGCAAGCGACGCAACAACAAAAAATCTGAATATTCCCTTTCAACGACCGTATAAAACACCTAGGGCAGGAAGTAAACACAGATACAGAACACTGTGTTACGGTAGTTTAGCGTTTTTCATTTTATTTTTCTTTTTGTTGGCAGCAGGTACAGCTTGCCTTTGTTAAATTTTTAATTATCAAATTTACATATAGTAGAAAGGCAGTCCGCGCAAGTTTTTCGATTAGCAAACAAGTAATTTGTGAATATAACAAGAGCAAAAGAGCATTTCTGAACCATTTCTAACATAGTACTTCTCCGAGAATGAAGTTATAAAAAGTAGATATTACACTTTACGTAAAATCTTGTTTTAATACAGCTCTACGAGGATTGTTCGATTTATTTTGTAAACTTTTACGAGACGACACCTTATGTTTCTAAAGTTCATTACTAAGAAATATCATTTTAACAAATGTCAAAAAGCATAACAGCTTAATATTTACTACCAATTTATATAACGAAGATTCAGCGTTTTAGTAAATCGAATACCGATCGAATAATTTAAATTTGCAGATGTTGAAATAATATTAATATCATTGGAATGCAAAGTCACATATTGCATTTTAAATAGTTAAGTCCGTAGGTTTCCACAAAAATTCACTTCGATTAAATTCGTACCCATCTCTAGTTTTCAGGAATAATACCACCACACATATTGAATAATGTGGAAATTGTGTTTTATGTGTATAGCTTCATATCAATTTCTACTGTTGAAATTGATATACACATGTATAAGAGAATTTATATTTCCTTTTCTTGATTTACTGTTTTGCTGATATTTTTGGATACATAGGGCATTTTATATTTTTGGCAATTATTAGGAAATGCGATAATGTATTTACACAAAACATAAAAAATAGTATAACAAAACAAAATATGAAATGTATAAATTAATTACTACTAGTGCGTCCACCCTCCGCTATTTTCTTACTTCTGCTAAAGGAGAGTGCATGCTGTCGACAAGTTTCTGGCAATAATCCACGGCGACATTTTCCCAGGTAATTTCAATTTGATAATTGGTTTGAATTGTTATATATATTATCATAAATCCCCAGAGAGTTTCTAGAGGATTTAAATCTGGACGTTTTGAAGACCAGGGTAGAGTTTCAATATTCGCAATTTCGTTTAGTTATCATGTTGAAACAGGAAGTTACCACGCAGTACAGTAACACTAGGCAACATGAAATTAGCTAGTATTTCCCTATACCGCGTAGCGTTTAAATGACCATTTATTTTCCATACAACTCCTGGCCCATCAAAAGACATCGATCTCCAGACGCCTACAGATAACCAGCCACTAATCAAACGTTCATAAATATACATTGAATCATATCTTCGTCTTGTCTCACAATTAACAGTCTTCTTTCTGTAGGTAGACGTTTGAAAAGTTGATTCATCGAAGAAAATTACTGACGGCCAAAAATTTCTGTCCATGCGGTGGTAGGTTTGCGCAAATATTAACCGATCATGCCGATGTCTTTCTGTTAGTGATAGAGGTTAGATAGAGGTCAGCCTTCTTCGTGCAGTACTCGTACTAGCAGGAGAACCACTTTGCTTGACCGCCGAACGGAAGTTGGTAAATCGATACTCCCGGACATATTGTTCTGTCCTCTTCATATGTGATAGCTCTTCGTCTACCTCATCCTGGTTGCCTTCAAATTGTATTCTTAACGGTCCATTTACGCAGCAATTTATTTATAGATATACGGCTAAACTTAAATGTTGAGCACCAGCTCTTGTGGACAATCCATTGTCGAACAAACTAAGCGCGCGCACTTTTTCCGGAGTATGTTTACTTTACTTTACTAGTTAGGATATACGAATATAACCAGGCGATATTAAATATAACAGTAACAAAACAATGAAGACACTAACACTGATTGATTAAAACACTCTTAAACGTACTAGAAATATTTATTTGAATGTATTTATATTTATGACCGAATTTATATTTATTACTTTATATCTGATGTTCACATTACAAGCAGAAATAATAATAATCGCCTCCTGTGTCTGGGAACTCCCTCTTATACACATCTCGTGGCTTTTAGAATGACGGTGACCAATTCCCCATTCATTCATTTTGTGATTTTAATTTAGTGGAGTTTTTTTTTGCAACTAGGTGTACATCAGAAAAAAAAACATTATAAAAATGAATAATTAACCAAGTCAACAACCGTTTTTGAAAAAAAGTCGTTGAACCATTACATATAACTCTTTTGTCAAAAATAGATTGGTTGGGTAAAATATATTTCCGATTAACGTCAGTTGTCTTATGCCTTTGATATAAGTTAATACAGTGGCGGCTCTTTAATGAGAGCAAGTGAGCAATTGCACCCCCTGGAATTTTGAAACAAAACAAACCAAGCGGCGACTAACTGTGAAAGTATTTATTTATTACGTATTCATAGTTATTGAACAGGAACGTGGCGTGTGCGGCTCGCGTAACAACCTACAAGCACCGATCGTCGTCACAGATATAATGACGACTAACAGCGCACGGATGTAACATACCCATGAGCAAAGCCCAACCGTTGCTCCGTTAAGCCATTAATATTACATTGAAGGTGGGGAGAACTGTATTTTGTTCTACTTCCATATCGTATAATACATAGCCTGTGAGCAAGATCCCCCGTCTGCTCGCCGCTGTTGTAAGATGAATTTCGTCTCTGCGTTACAGAATAACACGTTTTCGCGGTTAACGTATGATGAAAAAATCGCAATAAAAAATCTTAAACGGCCGATGCCTCAATTATGTTTAGAAAATAAACAATCTGTTAAAGGTAAAGACGTTATAAGAAAATTCAAAATGAATATTTATAAGAAAAATGACTGGATTTGTGGGTGTGAAATTAAAAATACTTTGTTTTGTTTTCCGTGTGGTGAACCAGCTTGGTCAAAGAACGGAATAAAAGACTTAATTCATCTTAGTGCTAAAATTACGAAACATGAAAATTCCGAAGGGCATTTGAAAAATATATTTAGTCTAAGAATGTTAGGAAAAAATAACATTCAGAATGTTTTAGATTCATCATATAGAAAAGCAGTTCAACAACACAATGAACAGGTAACAAAAAAATAGGCATGTGTTAAATTTAATAATAAATTGCATTAGATTTTGTGGTGCGTTTGAACTGGCACTTCGGGGTCATGATGAACGGCAAACGTCGAATACCAAGCGCATTTTTCGAGAATTGTTAAATTTTACGGCAGAATTGGATAAATCGCTCAGAGATCACATCGAAGCAGCACCGGTTTTTAAGGGATTATCAAAAACGATACAGAATGAGCTGCTTGATGCAATGTTGAACGTGTATCATGAACAAGTTTCCAGTGAAATTAAAGCAACCGACTTCATATATGTGATAGCTGATGAAACCACAGATGTGTCCAATCAGTTTCAGTTGGTGGTTGTTTTAAGATATATTGTGAACGCGAGACCGGTCGAAAGATTTTGGAAATTTCTTCTGCCTAGTGGACATGATGCTAATTCTTTATCTGCCTCCATCCTTAACGAAATTAGTTTGCTTGTTGATGACCCAGAAAAACTGATTGCACAGAGCTATGATGGGGCAGCAGTCATGAGTGGTGCTAATAACGGTGTTCAAAGACATGTCCAAGGGCCAATTTTGTACATTGTTACGCACATCAGACAAATCTTATTATGTTACATGCTACATCGAGCAGTAGTATTTGTAGAATTTTTTTTGCCAATCTGACGGGATTATGTACTTTTTTCTCCACTTCACCACAACGAGCTGCAAGATTGGAAGAATTCCTTCAGAGAAAAAGCTTACCTCGTTCTTCAAAAATAGGATGGAACTTCAATTCTAGGACAGTGAATACAATATATGAGCACCGAGAAGAAATAATTGAAGCTCTAGAACAAATCGAGGGAGAAGCTAGTTTACAAACTACCATTCATCAAGGTGGTGCCAATTTGCGAATTTTAGAGGAGAAAAATTTTATTTATTGGTTAACTTTCTTTCATAAAATTATGCCACATGTGGACATATTGTTTAATAAATTACAAAATGTCAATACAGATGCATTAAAAATCAAGAATAATTTAGATAATTTTGAACGCGCTATTGGAAAAATTCGAACCGAAATCGCTGACAAAGATAATCAGTTGGTTAAACAAAATGACTCAGAACTGACTCCTCGACCATCAACGCGACGAAGAGTAACTGATGGTAGCCAAAGACTGAGGGAAACTATTGAAGTGTGCGATATTATTTTGCTTGAAATAAAAACTAGATTTCGGTATACAGGGCAGTTAATATTAGCAAACTTAATTTCTTTTAAACAGTTCTCCTCTTTTCAAAAAAAAATTCCGGAAGATTGCCTTAAAGAAGCAGTAAAATTTTATCCATGCCTCAATGAAAGCAGACTACGAACTGAATTAAGTGTTCTATATTCTAGAGAAGAATTTAGGCAAAATATAGAAGTCAGTGCTGTGGGTCTGCTAGGTCTTCTGCTGGATGGATTAAGCGACACCTCTAATGAAGTTGTTAAGCTTTTAAAAATTGTCATTACAATCCCAATGACAACGTCTGAAGCGGAACGCCAGTTTTCACGGCTGAAGAGAATAAAAACTTTCCTGAGAAATACAATGAAAGAAGACAGATTAAATGCCCTTACTATGTTATCTTGTGAAAAAGAATTTATAAATGATTTCCCAAATTTTAAAGAAAAAGTGATAGAACTGTTCTGCAAGTCAAAGACACGCAAAATGGACTTCGTTTATCGTCAGATGTAATCAAGCTGTAGTGCTATATTCACTATTCCCCCAAAACAACCTGTACAATGAACAGTACCTGTCTGGGACAGTATGTCGGTGAAACTTATAAAGATTGGGTAAGCGTTCTTGTATTAATACTTTTTAATTTTGAAATTATGCACTCCCTATGTGAACCACCCCGAGCCGCCACTGTGTTAATAATTTTATAATTATTACATTAAGTGAATATAAAGCAATCTGCAGACTTAAAATTGTAATTAAAGGTAAATTTTATTGTGCAGAATGTACTACTTTGAAAGGATTTTCTGTAAAGTAGGCAATATAATGTTTTTATTAACCCACCGTCCATGTAGGTATATTCATCAGATATTTACACGAGATTAATTACAAATAATACATTTATTTTAATGAAGAAATAGACAGGGAAGATTTTGATAAATGTTTACACTACACAAATATAAATGTTTGATTTTCTAACCCGTCACCCCAACAAAGTTGGCTAATTGATATTTTAAGTTTCTCCCATGTCGTAGTGACCAGAGTGCGATAGAGATACGGAAGGTCTAATTATTGATCTTGACATCGTTATGTGCAACTTTAATTATATGGTACATTTCAAACAGTAATTCTGACCAAAATAATGTTTTTGGAGATGAATATAATAATTTACTCTAATAAATGTCATTTAAAATTTCTTCACCATGTGAATTTTGTATTTGACTATATTATATTGGGCATTATAATTAATGACCGCTAATAAATTGATTTCAACTCAATAGGAAATGATTGTAACACTTTGGTATTCTGCAATTCCCTTTAATGAATTTTCGGTGTACGAGCATATATCACCCTTGTATGTGGGTAGATATATTATTTTATGGCGTTTTCTGTAACTAACCAATCGGCAAACCAAACATAAAATAACGCAACAAAAAAAAATATATAGTTAATAAAGTCAGTGTGTTAAATCAACTAATATGGAATAGAGAAAGTACATAAAAATAAATGATTGATTATTTATTCTAGGTTAATACTGAAACTGAGTGTTTGGATTTTAGTAAACTTAATAATCAACGAAAGAGATACATGTTGAAATTCTATTATGTCTAATAAAAACACAATTGTTTATACTGTGAACACAACAATTGATATGAACTTAATGATGTTATTTAATTTTATTTCTAAGGTTTATCTTAGTTTCTATTATTTAGTACGTGTATGATGGTGAATACTCGCGCTTGATTTTTAAACACCCAGTATATACTTACTTATCCGTGTCCTCCTTTGCCATTAATAATAATAATAATAATAATAATGTCTTTATTGTAACTAGAAATACAAAAGGCAATGTAAGATACAAAACACAAAAATTACATTTAATTTACTCAAGTTCAACCAGAGCTGCGTTTCAATTTAAGCTTGAAATATAACATATATTTATTAAAAAAAAAGTAATTTTGAGAAAGAAAAGATATATATATGGTAATGCCTAATAATTTTTTCTTTAATTTTCTTTAATGTACAATCACAAGGAAAATCCAGCAATAGCTGTTCTATCTTCCTTGAGTCTCGATCATGGTAAACTCAACAAAAAAAACTAGTCCTAACCTAAACTTAACTAAAAATTTAACTAGAAATGGAACTAAATCAAGACAGAAATTCGGCACCGTGCAGACGAAAAACAGGGGTTGAATTGCAATATACAACCGAAAGTTACGAATGATTATGTGTACATGATCAAAATTAGAAAACGAAAGGAGCAAGTGTCAAGTGAAGCTATCGCGACATCAACATAAACTTAAGCTCGCGTTTAAATCTCTCCAGCGGCAACAACTTGAGATGTAAAGGCAAGGCATTGTACTTAGTGTAAACCTGAAACGAGAATGATCTCTGAAACAGGGATGATCTGTGCAAGGGTGGAGAAATTAATCCACGAAATCTTGTGTTAATGCTGTGCACGTCAGACCGATATCTGATTTTATAATACAAGTATGGAGGAGACCTGTACAGCATTATCCGATGGAAGAGAGACAGAGCCAAGCACTCCCAGCGGTCATGCATGCTAAGCCACCCCGTCTCGCGAAGCTTATGGCTAACGCGATCATACTTTCTGAGGCCATGTATATACCGAAGACACGCATTCTGTATTTTCTGGATACGACCCTGTGTTAGCTGATCCAGGGCCCCATGATAAATTGCGGAGCAATATGTAAACCGTGACAGAACGAAAGTGTCGCAAAGACATTTTTTTATTGACTTATTTAAAATATCCCTGTAAGGAAAGAGTTTTTTCAAGTTGATATAAGCTATTTTTATATATTTGGAAATTTGAGCTCGAAATCTAAACGTATTATCCAAATGGAGCCCAAGACTCTTAACCTCATTCACCACAGGCAATTGAACGTCATTTATTGAAATGTTAATGATTCTGCTAATATTTCTGCAGGCTTTTGCAGGTCCAAACAAAATAACTTGAGACTTTGAGGGATTTAAATGAAGACAATGGTTAATTGAAGATTTATATAAAGAATCAAGATCTCAAGTGATGTTAGTAGCAGCAGTACGCCAATCAGATGGGATGAAAGAGCAGTACAGCTGCGTATCATCGGCATACGTGTGTGTGTTGCAATGTTTAATGCAAGACAATAGTTTTGAGGTGTAAATGGTAAATAAAATAGGCCCAAGAACTGACCCCTGTGGAACTCCCCGCGATACAGCAAGGTATTCTGATACACCGCCATCCAATTTGACAGCTTGTCTGCGATTAGACAGATAGTTTTGTAATAGAGTGACTGCTGCATCGCCCAAACCTATATATTGTAAAATAGATCCAAGAATACCATGGTCAATCGTACCGAACGCCTTAGTATAGTCCAGTAATACAAGGCACGAAAGGTATCCCTTATCTGCAGATGCAATCAAGTCATCAGTAACAGACAGCAGAGCTGTCTCGCAAGTATACCCAGGCCTAAAGCCTGACCGTGTCGATGGTAGGACGTTATTTCTTGATATAAAATCCGTTAGTTGTACGCCAATAATTCGCTCGAAAACTTTTGACATGGTGGGTAACAGACTTATAGGCCTGAGATCTTTAAATTGGGTTGGTTCACTTATTTTAGGAAGGGGACAGACCAGGGCGTACTTCCAGCAATCCGGGAACACAGAATCTAGTAAGCAGGTATTAATTATGTGCGTTATATAAGGAAGTATATAAGGACAACACACTCTAAGCATGTCTATGTTAATATTGTCACATCCAAAGGAAGTTGACGTAATACCCCTGATGACTTTATGAACCGCCGTAGTATCTACCAATTGGAAACGGAAATCCAGTGTACTGGAAACATTATCGTACAGTGATTTGGTAGAGAAAGCATTACTGCTAGAAGCAGGGATGCTATTGATAAAATAGTCATTGATCTCACCAGCCTTTGCCAAGTGATTAGGAAATACAACCTTACGCCTTCTACCCAAACCAATTTCTCCCAAATTATTCCAAAGAGCACGACTGTCTTTAGAACGTGATAAATATTCGTAGAAGGCCTTTTTCTCTTGCCTAAGTGTACTAGTGCAGAGATTACGTAATGATTTATAGTAATCCCAATCCTGCCGCGCACCAGACTTGCGATATCTTGACTTAGCCCTATCCCTCAAAGACATCAATAACCTCATATTGTCGGTCATCCAAGGAGTATATGGTCTGGTAAAACACCGTGTGACAAGTGGAGCAGGTTTATCGAATAGATTTAAAAAGTGATAATTGAAAAAGTCAATTTTATCATTAATATTGGGAATATGAAAGATATGGTGAAATGGAATAGTTAACAAGTCATTCTCAAACATACACCAATCAATCCTGCGTAAGTTCCGGTACGTTTTTCTTACAGACTCAGGTGCAGGCCCACAGCGCTTAAGTGTGAAATATACAGCATCATGATCTGTAAAATTGCAATTCAGGACACCACTACGCGCAATGATAGTTTCATCACTTACTACGACCAAATCTAGTAGAGTGGCAGTAGTCGCAGTGAGCCTTGTTGGTTCATTGCTAATCTGTTTAAAACCGATGGTGTCCAGAAAATTCATTAGATAAGCGGTAGAAGCAGTATCAACCTTAAGACAATCCATATTAAAGTCGCCACACACATAATTGTTCAGTGTCACCGTCTGTATTGATTACTGAGTAATTAAATTTTTCATGGAAATACATACAAACCCCACCCCCACGTCCAGAACGATCAGCCCTGACTAATGTGTAGCCACGAATATATAAGTCAGCATCAGCAACAGAATCACCCAGCCACGTCTCAACCACCACCAGAACATCAATATAGTGGAGGCAATCCTTAAACCGTTGCACGTCATTACTCGTTAATGACGTCATATACTGCAGCGTAGTCAAGTCTGTTTGAAAAATCATATGATTTGCACGCCATTTTAATGTAAACAAATTTGACATATAAATATCTGAAAAATATAATTGTGTATTGTAAATTTTATAATTTTTTGGGTGGTACGGTTTTTAAAAAATGAATGACGTGCAACGGTTTAAGGATTGCCTCCACTATACCATTACCGCGAATGAGACCAATTATATGATTAATTTTAGGAAGTAAAGAGCGTATATTGACACATGCTACCTTTATACAATTGCCAGTCATATCAACTAAATCAGAAAATATTCAGTAAAATATACATAATTAAATATAACTGAAAATGAAAATAAAAATCAAATGATATTAGTCAAATTTAACAATGAATTAAATTGCAAAATATTGTATAAGTAAATTCAAATGTGAAAACATACCTACGTAAAAATAAATATACATCACAAAAACTATATATACGTATTTTCAAGCACACCTGCTTTCGTGACTGCAAGAAAAGAAACAAACACAAAAATTCTATAATCTATTTGTTGCTGTTTCTTTAAATAGCAAGAACTGTAAATAGCAAAAACTGACAGCCAACACAAAAAGAACATTAGATATTGAAAGAAAGCAAGTCGGAGGTCTTTTTTAATTTAATTAGTTTATCATTTAATTTAAACATAATTTTACCGTCCTGAGTCCAAACATTTTTGATATTATATTTCTTTTGTACTTCCTTGAGTAGTTGAAAACGCCTCGTGGTCAGGTCCTCCCTTATGGATATGCCAGTGTTCTTAAGTTTCTTTTTATTGTTGTATACCATACTTTTAACATGCCTATCCGTAAATTTAACAATAATAGGCCTGCATGTGTTTAGGGTTCTGCCGAGTCGATGGCAGATATCGACCTTGTTCTCTTGTACGTCGATCACCAGTTTTTCTCGGCACATGGAGAGAATTTTTTCAGTTACATTTTCATTCGGTGATTCAGGTAAACCGTACACTCTAATGCTATTTCTTCGGGAATATTGCTCCAGCTCATCAAGGGCATCATGGGCAACGGAGAGTTTTGTCTCAAGATCAGTTACCTTCGCAGTGAGGCTCTTGAAAGTGTCGTCTAGATGAGTTTTTATTAGAGAGCTCAAGGAATCCATAAATGTCTTGGATGTTAACACTTTTTCGACGACTTTTTGTATCATCGTTTCATCACTACGTGTCACACGATCCACAGACATGTTAGTTTAATTTATAATAATATACCTAAAATGTATAGAGGTATTTACAATAAACGCCGACTTGCAGATACCGGTAGGTTTTCTGGTAACGCAACGATTGTATAGCGCATGTATCAGTCCCCACAACTGAACGACTACGTATATGTACTCCCCTCCGTTAACCAGAGCGGTGGTAGTAGTATACTACAGCCGTTCGCGTCGGGGAATACGATAACTGTAGCGAGTGATAGTGGGGACTTGGACACTCCTCTGTCGTTGCTTCACCCGAAAACTTACCGGTATAATAAATAACTTTGCGCTCGCTGTACAGTCGGACACGTCTACTCAGTACGAATGCACATTGCCGATGTGCATTAGGCGTCGAGCCCTTCTGTTTTGCAGAATTTTCTTCATATTGTCCTATCCTTGAATATTTTTCAAGCATCACTCCAGGTACTTCCCCGGTCCGCAAGCAGCTGCACTATCTCCTGATTCCATACTTTTCTTGGTCAACCTCTGTTTGTCCTCTTGTTCCAGCTGGCCTCCCATATTTCTTTTACAGGGTTCTTGTTGCGCATGATATCACACCTAGCTTTTACTCGTATCTTTTCATTTCTAATTCTATCCAATCTGGTAACACTATCTATTCTCATTAAAATCTACATTTCAGCTGCTGTTATTCTTTATTTCAGCCTCTTAGTCAATACCTACGACCCGCTGCTGTAGCATAGTGCCGAAAGAAATATTGTCTTGTATAATTTTGTCTTCGTTTCCCTGCTGACCCCCCCCCCTCTTACTTAAAAATACGTATTTCAGTACATGATATAAACGGTTCACAATTTTTATTCTATTGTTCATATCTGCCTCCATATCTCCTTTGTGGTTGATTATGATTCGAAGATATTTTAAGTTTTTTTGTCACTTTTATTCGATAAACATCTATTGTTATATTTATTTCTTCTTCTTCTTTGGAGACTGTCAATACTTTCGGGTTTTCTATTACTATTCATTCCAAAGTTCTTTAAAGTTTCATGCCATATTTCTATATTTCATTGCAGGACATTTTTATTAGGAGCTGCAACTATCAAGTCGTTGGAATACAAGAATAGGTGGGAGATTTCTGAACCCTACATAAATACCATTTGTTAAATTATTGGCATTTCTTGCAATATTATCTATAATAGTTATGAAAAGAATCAGAATTCCGTCCTGCATGCCTTACTCCTATAAGTATGATAAAGCTTCTTGTATATCCGCTTTCAGTTCTTATTATGTTGCTCGTGTTGGTGTATATACTTTTGACTGTCTTTAGTAGTTCTTTTCTAATCCCTCTCTTGACCATATCCTATGTCTCGGCAGTGTATCAAATGCTATTTCTAGGTCAATTGCACATGGGTACATATTTCTGCTTTAAACAGAATATGCAGTCCTGCGTGCTCCTGCCCTGCCTGAAACCTGCTTGATTTTCTTGGAAGATTGAGGTTAAATTTTCTTTTAATTGCTTCTCTATTATCCTTTCGTATACCTTTCCAGTCACTGATAACAATGAGACGCCTTCGTAATTGGAACATGTCGTTTTGTCACCTTTTTTTATGGAAGGGTATGATAATTGCTATTTTCCAGTCTTCAGGGATTGTTTTCATTTCCCATGCTACGTTTACACCCAGTATATACATTTTTATTCTTGTTTAGTTCACAGCAATATGTTTCATAAGGTTTTATCAATCAATGATATATGTTAAACATGTTTATGTCTATAAGCATAAAGTGTTGCATGTATGACCTAATTTGAAGTTATTACTTAAAGCTACAAATATTATCTTGATTTTATAATTATAGATTATTTTATTCTATATTATTAAGGTAGTGATGAATTAACATACCTGTGCATTGCTGTCTACCAACTTCTTGAAAAGTTTTAACCCTTTCATAAGCAGTGGAAAATCGTTAAAATCCCCACAATTCCGTCTGATGAATCGCAATTTACGATATGAGTCATTAGCGATACACCGAATGTGATGTGTAAATCGAAAAGTCGTATCAAAGCAAAGACCTAGACCTTTAATCAAACATTTTCATTCCAAAGGGACAGCCTGTAGTTCATAATTGTGTACGGACGGTTTTTCCTTTCTAGAAATTGTATGACCACACATTTATTTACATTAAGGTGCAATTTGTTATCGAAACACCATATAGATACATAATCTAGATCGCCTGCGAGTCTATCTCTCTATAAAATTTACTGTCGCCGGCGTACATCGAGGAGCCGGAACCACCTATTGCGGTAGGTAAATCACTATAATAATAAAAATAGTAGTGGTCTCAAGCAGCTACCTCGAGGCACACCCGACGACACATATACGAATCTGGGAAGGTCCTGTCATACGATAATATCTGTCTCCTATTACACAAGCACGACGAAAATAACTGCGATAAAAAACCGAAAAAATGCAACTTGAACAACAAGTACATAATAATCGACACGGTGAAATGCTTTTGAAGAATCTGTGTAAATGACATCAATTTGCAATCCACTCTTAATTGCCCTAGAAATGTTTTCGAAGAAAATAAATTTGATTCTATCAACCGACCTTTCAGAAATCCGGCGCTATCCTTCTCTTAACCTCCAAATATTTTTGTAATGGCTGATATAACAGAAACCGATTTGCAATTTGTCATGAAGCTTTTGTTTCCTGATTTAAAAATAGGTTATAACCTTTGATAATTTCCCTTCATCAAGAAAAACACTACTAGACAAGATCAGGCTAAAAATATGCCTCAATGGTTCCACCAAGTACTCCTATTTTGCTTTATGTTTGTAGGCCATGGCGTCATACAGACCAACAGATTTTCTAGACTTGAACTCCTTAATTGAAAAGCAAATATCCTCACTAGTTATTTAATTGACAATAATGTGCTCAGAAACTTTATTATTAAATCAACACTGTATACTGGCTCTCTCTCATAAATATGTAGTGTGAAAGTACAGCTCAACACATATAAGTTGAGCGGTCATCGACGCAGAACAAGAAGAGAGAGAATGCACGATGGAGATGGATACATCTGTAACAAATGCATGCGTGTACACCCCGCTACTACCACTCTCCCCCTTGTCCTTTGCGCATATGACCTTCACCGCTCAAGTTATATGAGCTGTATATACGTAGCAAAGCCCTTAACTATATTTACGTTATCTGAATATTGTACGTCATCGTAGGTGAAGGTTTGGGAATGCACCAAAGGACCAAAAAATGTTAGGTTTTCTATTTCGTATTGAACTTTCAATATTTTTACAATAATTGCCATATACAATGTCGATGTTCTTCTTGAGTTCGGCCTTGTGATATTTAAACCTTTCATCATTAAATGTGTTGGTTTTTCTTCGTCGATGGCATTCTTTTAACTGAGAGATTTGATTTCGGAAGTAACCCATACAGGGTATTCGTTAAGGAAGGACCGATAATTGAAGACAGGAATGCATTTCCGCAACATTACAAATTTAGTATTATAAAAAAAAAATTACAGTATAATTTACCTCAGAAGACGCAGATCATGTGTATTACCGGTATAATGAGTGCTAAGTGATAAGTTACTGTGTAAGTTAGGCTGGAAGAGAATATCGTACTACTTATAGCGATTGCAACATCGTTTTAAATAAAATAAATAGGACAGTTTTTGTTCCATATGTAAATATTTACATAACATGCAATAAATGGATGGATATATTTATTTAACGCTTTTACTTGTTACTGCTCATGACTATACGTCATGGTTCCACAGAATATCCTGCAGGATATCATAACCATAAAATATTCTAGATGGTTGTCCAATAAAATATAACACTGACTATAAACTTAATGTATTCAAATGTGATCCATTATCTCCTTAAATTTCTAACACAATTAAAAATTATTTAAATATCAAAGTTTTTAACAACTTTATTACCTATATTAATACATTCACACGAGGCGAACTATAACAATATGTGTGAACCTACACATAACTGATCCTAAATTAGTCAATATTGATCGCGAATGTTTCACATAACTGTATTATACTTGTTAAGCGTAGTTGAACAATAATTGGTCACGGACTGTTATGGAACGCCTAAATAAATTTATTAAGATCTCTAAATGAAACAATTGAATGACTTGATAACGTTATTATAGAACTTGCAATAATATAATTTGCTTTAATGCCGAAAGTTCCCTAAAGCCAATATACATATATTTATTTAACTCAAGCGCATCCATTTAATGAATGTCATGTTACATTATTAATTACATGTTAGACTTGTACACAGAGAGAGAGGGAGATTGGAGATTAATAGAGGAGATGGAGGAATAGTAATAATTGAAAATCACTAACTATTAATGAGATTTGCTTTGCTCGTTATTAATAGTAGGTAATTTCCGATTCACAAGTCTTTCTTTAGTTAATAGGCGATGTTGTATGATAATGAAAAATGTTTCACCACCCGCGAACCAAATCAGGAACGCGTTTCGTGATATTGACTCTCTTCAGCTTGATGTACGGTTTCGCAGTGGCACTTTATATAATTATCAAATATAGCTGGACCTTGTTTCATCAAACTTAACAATTAATTTCTTCGATGCTGTTTTTCTTACATTTGCACATAACATTTCACGAAGTAGATTCGCTGCTTTAACTGCCAGAGAATGACTAATACATAGGTACTGATGTAACATTCGGACCTAGTCCATACTTAAAATCAACAATTCGACATGATTTTAAGTTTACGTATTGCTATGGTATATAGCATAGCCTGTAACTAGCTCAGTGTTCAAAAACAAAATTTCTTTACCTCAGGTTCCCTCAGAGATTTGAACTTATCGTCTGGAATCGCGTTCATATATCCCATAAAAAATAATTCAATAAAGTCAATTAATTTTCAAATAACACAGTCACTAATTTTCAAAATTTTCAGTTTATTAATATTATCAAAAAAAAAACAAAAAAATTTTCAAAAGTACATACATGATAAATCTTTCCCTTAATGAAAGAGAATGATGAAAAAACATGTAATGACCTCCGCGACAAAAAAAAAACTATTAGAAAAATTGTAAATTAATTGAAAGAATATTCACTAAATAAAGAAACAAAGAAAACCCCCTTAATAGTTATAAAAACCACCCTCATTAAAATTCCAATTTTTAATGACACAAAAAAATATTCTTTCGATCAATTAAGCACTGATTACAAATTTTAAAAATATAATCAATAGAAATCTCTTAACAAATAAATTCTTTCTATGATATTCATAAAAATTATTTCGACAGACTCTATAATAATAATAATCTTTATAGAAATTTTTAACATAAAAAAAATTTTCACTTTCAATAAATATGCGTCCTTGAAAATTTTTTATACTATTACCTTTTAAAATAATTATATAGGTACTTATCTTAAACAATCCTTAGAACTACACACAATTAACTTAACTTTTGATTAAAACTTGTACCGTTTACTAAAGATAAAAATAAAATTTTCTCAAAATTATCAAACTTAATATTTTTATAACACATATAAAATTTACCAGGAAGTATTGCTTAGCACGGCACAAAACTTAATAATCTTTCTTTCGTTCGCTAGCACTTCTTTACTTCGATCTATCAAAATAAAAAAACAGTTTTAAATTATTGACGTAGACATTAATTTTAAATAAATCGATACAACTTCTAAATATTATATGTTCAAAATTAATTAATATAATTTTTATTAAACACATCTTATGCATTTTTTCCCGAAAAAACCTAACATTTTCTCAATTCACAAACATATCAATTTTATACAGGGTTAAGCAAAATTAATACTAGAGATATCTGTATTAATTTAAATTCATACTTTCAATTAATTTTTATTAGATAATAAATTTTCTTAATATTATATATATATTATATAAAATATATTACAATTCTTTGCCAAATATATAAATGTATTGAAAAATTGAAAATCTTCTTGGTAGTAGTGGCATATTGTATGCCACTACTACCAAGAAGATTTTCAATTTTTCAATACATATATATATATATATATATATAAAAACCATAGCAGTATGTATGTATTTCCTTGCGGGTGCTTGAAATATAATAAATTATTATTAATATTATTGCATTGGTATGCATGTATTCAGTTGGTATATTAATTCATATTTAATTAATAAAGTAGATTAAGTTGCGAACAGAGAAAATACAACATTTTCGAAAATAATAAAATAAAAATTTAACCTGTCTTCTTCGTCCTGCAATCGATTTCATACGGTCTTTTTAATATCATCAATGTCTGTTTTAATTTACAAAATTTGCATAAACGTTTACCAACATCTCCATTACAGATGCGATTGTGGGGAATTATATGATCAAGTTGAAATCCACCGATGATACTGAGTATTCGCTATCTAAACACGTTCTTTCACTTTTGCTTCTCTTTTATGTTTCTTGTTTAAAACGTGTTAACAACTCAAAATCAATATACGCACATATTTATAAAGATACTGCATTCTAATGTAAACATATACGTATGCCTATGGTTTTTTTTATATATTATGGACAATTAAAATTAGATAAACTAATTTATTTCAAATTTATATTTCTGTGGGGCAAATGTTTTGGTACACACTGTATTTTGGTTTCTGTTTAAGAATTTGGGAGGTATAGTAATATTTTGGTAATCTGTGTATGTTAATATTTATTTTGTTGTTATTTGAATTTAAAAGAGAAGATGCCAGAAAGATTATTTACGCTCCTTAACTTGATATTTTAATATTGTATAGATGTGAGAATTTTATTTCAATGTGGAAGGGATGCGTGACTTTCACTGGCCGAGTGTTTAATATTGAAGGACATTAAATCTTGGTCTTCCGTTAAGTTCAGTTGTTGAATTAGAGATATTTTATGTTTAAATATTAATGTAAAAAAAAATTGTTATAATTTTCATTTGATTTTAAGGAGCCGAGATTTAATCAAGTTTGTGAATTAGTTTTATTGCTGTTATACAAGTTAAGTATTTACTTTTAAGAAAGAGAATGCATTCTTTATTATAATAAGAGAAAATTTTAATATTGTAAAAGTAGACTCGTATCCTTCATTTTGTTTTTCCAGCACGTGTTTGAAAATATTTTATATTTATTGAGAAGCTATTAAATTAGATAAGTTTCTTTACTGTATTAGTTTGCTATATAATTTGATGTATTTTAATTATAGGTATTTAATTTATTCAATTTAAGTAATTATTATTTTGTATGGATTTTGTGAATAATTTTCAGTATTTAATTAGGTAAATTTTGTCGTGTTTGTCAGTACAAGTTTTTTTTATCCTATCTGGTCAATTAGTGGGTAGGGTTTTTTCTTGAGAATTTGTTAATTAAAGTTTTTTTTTTTGTTTTTTTTGTAATAAATAATTATATCTGATCTGTTTTTTCAATTTTATTAAAAATTTTAGAAAAGTTAATTAAATAATTATTTCAATTTTTTTTTTGTCTTCAAGTAATTTGTTGTTTTTTAATACTGTTTCCTAAGATCACGATTCCTGACGTGAAAATTGTACAGTTTCGTCGAGGGAACCTGAGAGAGAGAGAATTGTGTTTTCTGAGCTATATCGCGGCAACCCTAGAACAATTGTACTAATATCATAGCAGTATGTATGAATATATTTATCAATATACGTATGAGTACTATGTTTGTATAAACCCTCTATTTTAAAATGAATGGCCAACATCGAATAAGAACGTCATGTATACTTGGGGACAATTTTTGTCGGGTATTAAGATCAGCGATATCGAAGGTATGTCTTGTCAACTGTAGTAAATTTTAACACCATCAACAGATTATATTATAAAGAGTGGACTCAGAATGAAATTTTATTTTAAAAGTAAAATAGTTCATTGGTTGACACAATGCTACTTCAATAATATCAGCGAGGTTCCGAGGCGGAGCCGTATGGCCGCTAGCTTGTAAGAGTAGCCCACATTATAAAACTTAACAATTTATTCGTGTACTAATTACATTAGTTTATATAACACACGTTACGACCATTATAATCATTCTACTAATTCTAATGTACTAACTCTAATCTTTACTTCTTCATTTTACAATTTATACCTACTTGTCTTATTTACAAACATGTTATACTTTACTAATCTACTTAATTATTATTTTACAAACACCGATAAGTAAGTGCACCAGGTATGAGGCCATATGTGGCAATTTCCTTGAAGTATAACACATCGTAAAATATTGGCATCAATACATATTACAGCTTTATTAATGACACTTATTGATTGCGGTAATTTGTTCCCGTATTCGGTATTTAATTGGATTTACATTCGCTGGAGGATTTTTATACACCTTACTTTTAGGGTAGCCCCACAAGAATAAATCTTGTTGTGTCAAATCACAGCTTCTTGCTGGCCACTCCCACGCGTAATTAATTTTTCATGGAAAAACATTCTTAATGCTTCTAAGGCTTCATCGCATTATGATTTGTAAGCATTCAAATGTTTGTAATGCTGGTCCTATAAAATTGTGAATATATATGCATATAGTTACTTCTGGAGTGTGCAAAGCAACTGCATGTTCTTCTCTTGGGTTTGTTGCAAACCAGTACCTACAATTTTGTTTGTTCACGTACCCGTCTAAATGGAAATGTGTATCGCCACAAAAAAAAATTTTTATGAAAATCATTGAACTCCTACATCAAAGTAGTAAAATTAAGACGGCTACGGTGATCATCATTCTTCAAAACTTAAACCAACTGGATCTTTTAAGGATAGTAATATAAATCCTTTTTCAAAATTCGTTGAAGACAACACCTGTTTATAAGGTGCGTGAAATTGGCACCACAACTTGCGGCGCAAATGTTCTTTTTAGTGCCAAAAGTTTGCGCCTAATATGCGCCGTCGATATCTGACGAAAAAACACCGGCGCATTAATTTGTTACAAAGTTATAAACAAAAACATTTTTTGGTGCCAACTTCACACCAGAAGTTAGCACCACAACTGGCGGCGCAAATGTTCTTTTTAGTGTCAAAAGTTTGCGCTCAATATGCGCCGTCGATATCTGAAGAAAAAACACCGGCGCATTAATTTGTTACAAAGTTATAAACAAAAACAGTTATTTAGTATCAACTTCTTACCAGACCAAAATTTCCGGTGCAAACACTTATTTGTTACAAAGTTATAAACAAATACAATTATATAGGTGCGAGAAGTTAGCACCACAACTTGCGGCGCAAACATTCTTTTTAGTGCCAAAAGTTTGCGCTTAATATGCGCCGTGGATATAAATAATCTAAGTGTTTGTAAATATTGCGTATTGCTAATAAAGATATATTATTATTATTATTATTATTATTATTATTATTGAACTTGATATTCGTTAAAATACAACAGAATTTCAGTAGTCACAATTTAACAAACAAATACGCCGCTGTTTTTTTCAGATATTGTCCACGTATTTGGTCATACGCGACTCCCTTTAAAACCAAATTATGCGCGGCAAAAGTTTTTGCTGGCGGGCTTTTAGCGTCCCGGTTCTTATTTGTTTAGAAATTCTTAGAAATAAATGTAGTGTTTCATCTTCATATACAGGGCAATCCAAATTAAGTGTTCACCATTGGTAACTTTGTAATTATTAAAGATACAAGATTGTTTAAATTAGCAAACTTGTAGTACTTTTAACGCTCTTTAAGATGGAAGAATAAAAAAAAACAAATGAGCAACGCGTTTTCGAGTTTAGCCGAAAAATATTTTTATTTCAAACGGAAACCCCTGTATATTATATCATTTTCTGTTAGAATTTTAATTTTTAAACAAAAAATCTTATAAGAAATCTTTTACTGGGATTAAAAATACTTGAGTTATAATGAATAAACGAAAACAGCTAAATTAGTTTTATAAACTTTATTTTATACATAAACTTATCATTAAAAGAAAATAAAAATCACTGATTTTTTCATAGAAGATGTTCAAAAATACCACCTTGTAGTTCAATACATTTTTGTACACGCTTCCGAACTTCTCGAACTGCCTTCAGTATGGTCCTACCATCTATTTGGTTTATCTTTTCACTAACTGCAATCTTTAGGGCGTTTACGTTTTCGTACCTTTGCTTATAAATCTGGGTCTTTAAATAACCCCATAAAAAAATCAAGCGGCGTTAAATCTGGCGATTGGGGAGGCCACTGAATAGGACCATTTGTTCCTATCCATGAAGTGTTAAAAATAGTATTTAGAAGTTGATGAGTACCTCTGTAGTTGTGCGCAGGTGCGCCATCCTGCTGAAAATGCAGATTCTGTCTACTTATGAGATCCAGATCGTCTAAGAAATTATTCAAAATTTCAGTCAAAAATTCTGTGTACCTTTCACCAGTTAGAGTGCCCTCATAAAAGAAAGGACCAACAATCCATGAACAAATTAAACCGCACCAAACATTAAAACTGAAACGGACTTGTGGGCGTCTTGGATTTACTAAAAGAAGATTTTCCTTTGACCAGTAATGATGATTTTTTTTATTGTACATTCCAGAATTTGAGAAATTCGACTCATCGGTCCATAAAATATGTATAACGAAAGTTGTTTACATTTTGGCGACAAAAGTTAAGATACCAGTGGCAAAAAAACATTCTTCTCTCTGGATCCCCTGGCAAAAAAAACCTGAACTGGTTTGTACTTATAAGGAATGAATTTGTGTTTCTTCAGAATCCTATGCACAGTACCGTGACTCAAATCAGATTCATTGACAATATCTAGTATGGAATTCTCACGGTTGGCCTCAAAATATGCGATAACTGCAATTTCCGGGGCCTCGCTTTTTATAAAAGTCCTTTTTGTCCTTGTTTTGGCAAAAACACTCTCATTGCCTCTAAATTTTCGGTAGAGTCTCAGAAAATATTGCTCATGTGGTTGTGTTCGGAGTGGATATAATTCAGCGTAGTGTTCTTTTGCCCTCCTAGAGGATTTTCTGCACACTTAATAAGATTCTAACATATCACACTTTTCTGAATGGGTAAAAATCATTTTTTTGTCAAATTAATAACTAGCACAATGAAACTTATGAGTGAAAAACTAATAAAACTGTACTAATATTTGACGTTTAGTAGAAAGACTTATTGTCGTTTTCATAGATACATAGAAATGCACTTGAATTAGCTGTTTTTGTGTATTCATTATAACCCAAGTATTTTTAATCCCAGTAAAAAATTTCTTATAAGATTTTTTGTTTAAAAATTAAAGTTCTAGCAGAAAATGATATAATATACAGGGGTTTCCATTTGAAAAAAAAATATTTTTCGGCAAAACTCGAAAACGCGTTGCTCATTTGTTTTTTATTATTCTTCCATCTTAAAGAGTGTTAAAAGTACTACAAGTTTGCTAATTTAAACAATCTTGTATCTTTAATAATAACAAAGTTACCAATGGTGAACACTTAATTTGGATTGCCCTGTATAGAATACAAGACACAAGCGTTTTACACTAATAAAAAAGTTCGGCCAACGCTTTTGTTCAGTGGTGAATATAATAGACTATATAGGTTTTTGTTTAACATTTTGTAAACAATAAATGCACTGGTGTTTTAGTTTCTTATACGGAACTATTGTGATGAAAATTTTCAACCTTGAGATTTTTGAAGATATCCACGTTTTGTTTGAAGTTCCCTGATACCAAAAAAGTGGTTTTTAAAAAATGTCTCTCCCTGTATGTCAGTGTGTGTGTGACCACGCTACAGCTATCAATTCAAAATTTTGTATTTAGGAGTATACTCTCCCTCTTGACATCTGATTAGATTTTCAGTAAAATCAGTAGTAGTTTACTTCAATGAAAAAATCATGCTTTTTAGACAGGTGCGTTACGAATATAAAGGTATTTAAAACTTAATCCCCGATACCTTTCGTATAAAAAAATTTCAAAATTCAGACCGGAAGTAACACTTTTACTCGAATGGAATAGCGATTTTTTGCAAATATATTGTAAATTATGCATTCTATATACATTTATCAAGAATACAAAAGTATTTAGTGTTGGATTGGAATTTTTTTTGTATTAATGAAATTTCAAAATTCGGAACGGAAGTAACGGTTTTACTCTTAGCGAGTAGCACTTTCTTTCGAATACCCCGCAAAGGATGCATTCTATAGAGATTTTATAAGAGAATAGAAGTACTTATATAAGATTTTGAATAATTATTATATAAAAAGATTCTTAAAGTTTGGCTTATTTGTCTAAGAAGATAAAACTATTTAAAACAATTTAGAACAATTTTATTTTAAACGCTCATATGTATAAGAAAGTCGTGTGGTGACCACACCTCGTTTTTTTCAAAAATATCGACGGCGCATATTGTCCTACAACGATTTGCATTGCACTAAATTGAAAGTTTGTGCCGGAAATTTTGGCCTGGTAAGAAGTAAATAACTATTTTTGTTTATAACTTTGTAACAAATTAATGCGCCGGTGTTTTTTCTTCAGATATCGACGGCGCATATTAAGCGCAAACTTTTGGCACTAAAAAGAACATTTGCGCCGCAAGTTGTGGTGCTAACTTCACGCGCGAAGTTGGCACCAAAAAATGTTTTTGTTTATAACTTTGTAACAAATTAAGGCGTCGGTGTTTCTTCTTCAGATATCGACGGCGCATATTGGGCGCAACATTTTGGCACTAAAAAGAACATTTGCGCCGCAAGTTGTGGTGCCAACTTCACGCACCTCTGTTTATATGTAAAGCAAACGCATGTTTTCTTATCGAATGTTATGGATTTTGGCGTACAGCAGCACTTACAGCTTCGAGGTTGATTTAATTTCGCTGCGATCACGGGGTTTAGAAGAAACTGCAGAACCACTTGCTTGAAATTTGCGTATCCATTGCTTAATTAAATTAACAGATGGACCTTGATAATCATACCGCAAATAGTAGTGATTTCGGAACGCTCTCTGGACTTGCACGAAAGAATGAGTATTTTCATAGAAAGCAGTAAGCACACTGTTCACCACTAAGTATTTTATTAGGAAAAATCCACAAGATAATTCGTGGCAGTAAAATAATCTGACACTGACAGTTTCTCCTAAATACAAAACACAAAATCGAATTTCATTCTGAGTCACCTATTGTTAGTGCAATATCATATATCCATGTCCCTAATTAAAATAATATCAGTATTTATATATTTAGTGTGAGAACGACAAACCATGCACTGTACGAAACTGAATGTAAGTTCAATCTCAGGAGAATATACATACAGCATAAATGAAAACCTATTAGTTCAGAGAATGTATTATAACTGACTTCATATCCAACGTATATAATTTGCGAAGCTATTGAACAGCAGCTATTATAATTATTATCGTAGTCTTGCTAGAGAGCGCTTTGCCCAAACAATACATCGGACTTGTCTTACTTTACTATTGTTGGTATTGCACAATTTTAGGAAACCAAACTCGCCTGCGGATTATATGTATGACTTCCCATATTGATGTATGTATATATATATGTATATGTATATATATATATTCATGTTATTGAACAACTGTCGGATAATAAATAAATAATTATTATTATTAAATCATATATGCTGAAGATATTGGATTTTTCAGAGAATTGTTACCGGTTATATAAATCTGATTTTCGAAATAAAAAAAAAATACACCGCGTGTAGGTCAAATTAATGTTTCCGTACTCTAAGTTGGTTTCTTTTTTAGTGCGGTTAAGCTCCAATTTTCCAGAATTTCAATTACTCCCCATAACGCGACTTGTATTAGTTAAATTGCAAGAAAGCACGCTTATACTATAGTAAATCAATATACTACAAACCAACTGAGTTTTGCATTGTACACTTGTTCATCAGAATGCATGTTCGATAAGTTTTTAACTAACTGCGCTCTAGTATTTTTATTATAGCGTGAAATATATGATGGGAGTATAGAGTATGTTATATGAGGTACATTGTTAACTTGTACATCTTGGCCGTCTTTATTATGTCGAGAAATATTCTATCTTTATATTTACAATCAGTCACCACCAACGTCGATGTAACATAAAATCTCCAGCTAGTACATAGAGCGTGTCCCATGATTGATGTTACAAGAGGTGTGCGGAACTAAAAATCTTTGTATCTCAATTTGATCTTTCGTAAGTAAGCCCTGCTTGGTTATTGAAACTATTTTTAGTATAGTTTCGAGTTTGTGAAATCACGTAGGCCTTGACAGTTGAGCAAGATCTATTTCAATTTCAGGTAAAGTACCTTTCTCGTTCACACTATGCTAAAATATTAGTTGTTCAGAATGACAAACTGTGGCCCTATGCAAATTTTGAGGAAGATTTACATACTTTGATTAAATCGTTATTTTTAAGATTCAACAAAATAATATTATATTTATTCACAAATTAAGTGTACAAAATGTAATAATAGTATTGCTCTACAATCAATCATTTATTCAACATAACTGCCACCTTAATATGCTATATAAAAAGTGGTGTTTGCTCTAAATTTTAAATCCTATTTCAAAATTTATCGGTCACGCGCTGATTTTTCATCTGATATAGATTTGTAGCAACACTAATCGATAATATTAATTTAAAAAAAAAATTAAGAGAATAATCTACATTCAAATATGTAAGTTATATATAGGTATCAATTTTACCCTAAAATATGATTGATTAATAAAAGACTTCAAAAACCCGTCAATACACTTCCACATTGGTGTATCACTGATTTGAGTACCAAGACATAAGGATGTTAATCTGGCAATCTGATTAGCCAAGAGCTTCTGATCTGAACCTATGAACTTTCCATAGGTTCAGATCGCTAACTATTACAGGCAAATTTTTTTTTAGACATGGAATAATAACTAAAGACAAATATGGAGGCGTTAGTTAAATCCTGAGGCAAAAGTCAATCTAATAATGCAATCTAGGAAAAGGTCTTCCACGTAAAAGTAATGCTTAGTGTATTCTAGTATTACGAGAGAATTATTTTCATAGATTATCTACTGAAAGATACAGTCGGCAACATATTAAATGGACCAAAAGAATTTTAAATCATCAACAAAAACACACTCGTCACAATAAATCTCCGTGATGAGATCGTTAATGAATATTAGAAACAGTAGGATCTATATTTGACCCTTGCGGAACTCTAGATGTCACACTGGATAAATATGATTATTATCCACTGTATGGAATATATTGAATTCTGTTTTGTAGATATGAAGAAAGAAAAATTATCATTGGATTACTGAAACCGAAGAAGTTTAGTTTTGGTAGTAATAATTTGTGATCAATGCGATGAAATGCTTTAGACAAATCAGTTGGGGCTCATTCTACTCTCTATATATCATGTAGTACAAATATGATTTCACAAATCACACATGTATGTAACATTTCATTGTCGAGAGATCATCAATATGTGTTTTATTTTAATGAACTTGGTAATAACATTCCATTTTAGGTTTGTAACTAATCAATCATATATATATTTATATATATCCTTACAAAATGGTACACAAAACCGACATTTTCAGGAAGGTATCTAAATTTCAACTCTAGTCAACCAATTACACAGAAAAAAAGTGTTGTTATAGCACTTGCTGACAGAGTCATAAAACTTACAAGTGCGAAATTTCGACCAGCTATTATTAAGAAAGTCAAAGGAATACTAAATAATAACAACTACCCCTCAGAGTTTATCAACAAAATATTTAAACAAAGATTAAACAAAATATATAATAGTGAAAATGTCCAAAAAATTTTAAATAAAAAAAAAGACGTTAACAACCAACAAAAGAACCCCATATATATTCCTATGCCATATATTGCAAATTTATCAGAAAAAATCAATAATATTGTGAGACCATATAATTTTAAGTTGGCATATCAAAACACCAACAATCTCAAGTACCTACACAACAGATTAAAAGACCCAATACCATTAATGGAACAATCATATATTGTATACAGTGTGCCGTGTGAAGGTTGTAATGGAGTATATATTGGCCAAACCAAACAACTTCTCGAGGAAAGACTAAAAGGACATAAGTATTGTAAAAATTCAACAGCTCTTAAAAAACACCAAACAAAATATAATCACAAATTTGACTTTAAAAATACAAAAGTTCTAGCTAAACAAAATAATACCAAAGCGCGAGAAATATTGGAAATAATAAACATAGTAAAAACTAAGAACACAATAAATGACAGAAATGAAATTGACGGATTATCAAAAATTTATCATCCAATAATTCAATAATTTGCATTTAATAAATATAATTAAAGAAAAAGACGAAAATGAAACGACAACAGCAAGTTAAAATTACATTAAAAATAAAATACTAAAAAAGGGGGAAAAAAAACTAAAAAAAAGGAATGTATAAAAATAAAGACACACATTCAATATAGACAAAATGTGCTCACATACGAGTATATATTTATACTACACAATACAATTTTAAGAAACGTATTTTAATATAATTATATTATAGAGATGTATAATAAATTTAGTATACGTGATAAGTTTTTATAAGAAGACTGAATATACATAATGTACAAAGACAAAAAGTATACATATGTTAAATGTGTTTGGTGAGTTTCAAGAATGTTTTCAAGTATTTTAAATCTAAGTTTTAAAATATGTGTTTTTCTCTTACAGTCCTGTTTGTATGATTTTATGTAATAAAAATTTTGATAAAGACATGTGATATGTCGAAACGTTAAGTATTGTTTTAATTATTCGTTCTTAAAAAAGAAAGAACCCACTAAGAAAATAGGCCGCTACCCCAAGAAAACAAATATTTAAATTTATAAATTTATATATATGTATATTATATATATATTATATATGTATATTATATATATATTATATATATATATACACACATGAACTACACACACATATATCTATATACATGCGAGCAGATTTCTTGAAATTGAAATTGAGAAAATTACTTGCATTCTTTTAAGTTAATTAATGAACTTATGGAAAAGGGTAATTTCATTATCGAAGACTAACATGTTAGTTTCGCCCAAACTCATCAGTCCGATAATGAAACCAGACCTTCCATCTAATTTTCGATTTGTGTATTTATACAAACCGAAGTGATTTTTGCAAGCATGAGAGAATTAATTTCTTAATTCACTCTATGATACAGAAGAAAACATATTTATATGTTTTGCCTCCTACCGACTTGAAACACATATTGTGTACTTAACGTCGGTATTAATGAAAAATCCTTATTTCATTCAGGATAATTGTATTAATTTAATATGCATATTGAGTACATATTAAATTAATACAATTATCGTGAATGAAATAAGGATTTTTCATTAATACCGACGTTAAGTACACAATATGTGTTTCAAGTCGGTAGGAGGCAAAACATGTAAATATGTTTCCTTCTGTATCATAGAGTGAATTAAGAAATTAATTCTCTCATGCTTGCAAAGATCACTTCGGTTTGTATAAATACACAAATCGAAAATTAGATGGAAGGTCTGGTTTCATTATCGGACTGAAGAGCTTGGGCGAAACTAACATGTTAGTCTTCGATAATGAAATTACTTTTTTCCATAAGTTCATTAATTAACTGAAAAGAATGCAAGTAATTTTCTCAATTTCATATAAGCCGCTAATTTCAAGAAATCTGCTCGCATGTATATAGATATACGTGTGTGAATTTCATGTATATATATATATATATATATATATATATATATATATATAAAATATGTGTTTTTTCTTGGGTTTAAAAAGAAGGGGTAAAGAAAAAAAACCACAAATTGTAACTGTACTATATATATATGATTGATTAGTTACAAACCTGAAATGGAATGTTATTACCAATGACTAATTGATCCATCGGCGAACCTGTATATTTACTTGGGATTCTTCCCTTTGTCCCTGCATGTTGACCAAAGCAACGAATTTAGTGATTTGTGTCTACTATGTAAACGATATTTATTGCAGTAGTTTGCGTATTTATGCATTATGATTGTAATAGCTGTTGATATTCGACAATCCAATTGCAAATATAGGTCATTCAATTATTCACGTCATTTAGATTTTATAATCCACTTAATAAATAGGATACCATGATATATTTATCTAAAAGTTTGTTCTTCTCTGAAAACAGTTGAAATATCCTGATATAGCATGCTTATTTATTCAAACTATTATATTCATTAGATCAGGTCTTAATATTAATATCACAAAGATGTAATATTCAAAATTTCTATAGCCAATTAAAGATGCTAAGTATTTTAATTAATAGTATACTCTTAAATAATAATAGTGCAAATATACAGGGTGAGTCATCTCCGAGAAGACGGCAATCTGTGACTTTATGAGAAAAGATATTTCGAATCGGCTTTTCTTCTTCTAATTTCAAGAAATCTGCTCGCATGCATATAGATATATACGTGTGTGTGGTTCATGTGTATTAACAGATACGGCTAAGAATTTGATATACCGGTTGTGTCAAATATCACTAGCCATAGGGAATCTCATGCATACGTATATACGATGTATACGTATGTATATGTATGCCATCCCGGTACATACTGTCCGTCCCAATGCCGGCAACGTATACATCGTATATACGTATACATTGATTTCCTATGGCTAATGATATTTGACACAACCGGTATGTGTTTAATGCATATTAAATACATATTAAATTAATACAATTATCCTGAATGAAATAAGGATTTTTCATTAATACCGACGTTACGTACACAATATGTGTTTCAAGTCGATAGGAAGCAAAACATATAAATATGTTTCCTTCTGTATCAGAGAGTGAATTAAGCAATTAATCTCTCATGCTTGCAAAGATCACTTCGATTTGTATAAATACACAAATCGAAAATTAGAGGAAAGGTCTGATTTCATTATCGGGCTGACGAGCGGTGGCGAAACTAACATGTTAGTTTTCGATGGTGAAATTACTCTTTTCCCTAAGTTCATTAATTAACTTAAAAGAAAACAAGTAATTTTTCAATTTCACATAAGCCACTAATTTCAAGAAATCTGCTCGCATGTATATAGAAATATACGTGTGTGTGGTTCATGTGTATTAACAGATACGGCTAAAAATTTGATATATGTGTTTAATGCATATTAAGTACATATTAAATTAATATATATATATATATATATATATATATATCTTTTCTTTTTCTGGTCAGTAGTGATTCTGGTTGGATTTGTACTAAATAGAAGTTTGTTAATTAGGTGCACAGGGTAACTATTCTCTATGAGGATGTTTTTTAGTAGGTTAATATTTTTATTATATAGGGATGAATGTGATATTTCTGTTATTCTGCGTTTGAGTTCTAAAATAAAATTTATTTTAATTTGGAAGGGATGATATGAAAGAAAGTTAATGTATCGACTGGAACTAGATGACTTTCTGTACCAATCCAATATCAAAATGTTGTTTTGACGTATAACTAAGGTGTCCAAAAGAGAGGGCTGACCCCGTTGACATTCAAATGCCGGTGCACTTGTCTTTTGTTTTTAAATTTTTTTTAAATTATTATATTACCGTTTCTTGTTTTTAAAGATTAATGATATCAGTGTAAACAGTGTTCTATTTCTGTTACCATGAGATCCAAGTTTTCGTACTCACTGAATTTTGTAAGTGTTGTTTTGTTTTTAGAAAAAAAATTGTCATTTTGTCAATTTGAAATCTTCTGTGGCTCATTGTGAATTATTTTGTTGTTAACAGCCCTGAGGATGACGATAAAGATTGTCGAAAACTAGGAATCAATTCAAAAGAGTGGACTTTTGTTTTATTGTCCCCGACTGCTATCCCAACTAATGCTGAATGTACTACAATGTATAACAGTCACTATAGTTATTTTATACTATATATATGAATATATTATTTAAGCATCATTGGGAATTTTCGAAAATTCCCAATGATGCTTGTCAAGAGTTTAAATAATATATAAATACGGCAACAAAAAATAGAAAATATATGAATATATATATACATATATATATATATATATATATATATATATATATATATATATATATATATATATTGAACAGAAAAACTCTAGGTTTTATTGAAATATTGTTACAAATTTTAATAAAACAAGATTTTTTATCTTTCACTACATTTTCAAACCACTGTATGTTTTCTTATTTATACAATTTTTCGTGTATTTCTTTAACATATTGAAATGATAGTGAAATCAATCAAAGTATATTTTTTTAAATGTTATTATTTGATCTCTAGTAACTTGATTTAACAGAAAAGAGTCAGGTTTGTTACCACACTTCAAACGTAACAATATTATACAAAATAATTTAACGCAAATTTTAAATAAATATTTTTTTAAAAAAAATACCTTTCTCAGATGTAATAAACGGCCGTAGGTTGCGGGAAATTTCAATTTCAAACATAAAAATACCATTACAGGCGTCAAGCGGCTATTATTAATTAATTTTCGTGATATAATGGGTTAATTATCACGTGATTATCAGACCATTCTGGCTCTGACACATGTGACATGAGTATTATTAATATTTGGGAGAGCCTATAACGTAAAATGTTAGATAACTTGTGTTATTCGTGTGACTTGAACAGAAACATTGCGGTTATTAAATTAGTCCTGCAAAAAAAGGAGTCTGTAATGATACTGTTGGGAACGAATATTTATAGCAGCTCACCCTAGGTTTGGGAAAAGAATACAAAATTTTCTTTGTGAAGAATTATATTCTTACTTACGCAAATATACATACTTATATTATTTGTTTATAAGTACTAACATTAAAAAGCGAGAAACTTCATGCGTTCAATAATTCTATGAACTCTTTAATAAATATTTATCCCATATCGATTCGAGAGATCAAATAATAAAGATAAATATGTAAAAGCTGGTTCAATATACATACTGTATATTAAATATGTTGTAATATTTACATAGGATTGAGGTGAAAATAACCATAAAAATAATGTTTGTTAGTGCTTTCTTTGTGTTTTAAATTCTAAACATCATCAATTGGTCCTTCGAACAAATTAGTGTTGTAGCAATCTTACATTCTAACAGCAAAATCACCGTTTGATCCACTTCGAGCTGAATATCAGCGCTATAGGAAAAGGAATATAACAGAAAATCAGTAAGGAAACAACTTGACAACAATTCAAGTGATAGGGTGAGTTTCCAATTTCGTTATTTTCCTCCATTTCGAAATCCATTCTTATCAACATGATGTTTATGATTTTTAAAATTTTTAAAACACAATGAGCATTTAATCTATTTTATTGAAAAACTATTATTACATTATATTTTTTATAAATTTATATAAATGTTGTTAATGTGTTTATAGCCGCTTGCGATCCGGCTCGAAGGACCAAATGTTGAGTTGATTGGGTTGAGTAAGTGTAATCGTGGACTATCAGGCTGTGTATATAAGGCTGCTTCAACATTAGAAAATTATTAAAGTTTTTAGAAACGGATGAATGGTTAAATTATTTTATTAAAAGGCCATCCTTAAATATTCACTATCTTAAATATTTATTTGTTATGAATTGTTTTAAAATCATGGAAGAAACGAACATTCTATTTCCTACACAAAGACATTTATATAATTTTTGTTAATGTGTTTTAATGAATTACTTTTATGGCTATTTCCACTTTAATCCTTTGAAGATATTACAATACACCAACATATGAGTTGAGTGTGTTGAGAATGTGTGAACATGGTTTGTAAGGCGACTTCAACACTACTTTTGTCAAAGGACCAATAGATGATCTTTAAAGTTTTTAAAATAACAAGAATACTTAAATTGATGAGATCATTTTTTTGTGTCAAGTCAAGATTTTTGTTTGTGTCGTTTGCAAGTCATAAAAAGGTATTAAAAAGTACATTTTTCTAAGAATATGAAGAAGAAAATGTTGCCACCATATACCGCTTTAAAATTTATTTAACGCCTAAACATTGTAAATTTAGCAAATATGTCTTTTTTTGTATGAAGATTTATAATTTGACATTTAATTTTAGTAAACTAAATAAAAAACATAAATTTATTTACGATTAGAGAAAAATAAAGAAAAACATATTAAAAAAAGAGACTTTTTCAAGTTTCTTCTCGGCTGTATTCTTCCAATTCATTCAGTTTAATACTCTAGCAGCATTTAGCAAGCCATGAAATTAAAATTTTCCGTTTGTACCTTGTTTTCACGTTGTACATTTCCTGGTGAAAGTTCTCACCGTGTTCGTCAGAAATTTCACCAAAATTGTCAGCAAAAAAGTCGATACGATCATGAAGCATATGAATTTTTAGTGACATCAGAAAAGCAGTTATCATGTCTTTTACAATTTCTTTCTAATTTTCTGCTTTATGAACACGTAAACAGTTTTGAATGACAGATATGATGAACATCCATGCTTTTTGTTCTTTTCCATGCATTTTTCTTCGATGCACAGATGTTTGGTCCAACTAATATATTTATATTATACTATAATATAAAAACATTTTGTGTTAGTTTAATAAAAGGGCTAGGTTAATTTGACGAAAAATAACATATGAGTAATTTGATAGTCTGTTATAATAAAATTTAAAGTTCAATTTTTAACTTTTATAATAAAATGTCAAATTGTTATTTCTACATTTAATTTTGCTTTGCTTATCCAGTGAAATACTGTTTTTAAATGCTGAAGAGCTTGTCCATTTTTATCCATGATTTTGACAAATTTTTAACGACGCCTAGTTTTATATGAAGTGGTGGTAGTATTTTCTTTTTCTTTTGGTACCAAAGCTTTTGTAATAACATTTTTTCCCAAAATCTTCCTGTCGTTGTGTCCACATAAAATTACAATCTAAATATGATTGCTTTATTTGTGAATGGGCTACCACATTCACAAATAAAGCAATCATTTTTCGTGAAGTTGTTTTCCAGGCAAGAGACAAATCATTCAAAAATCACTTGACACGAAGCAATTGTTTTCAGAATAATGTAACTTTTCCAAAATGGTTTTTATTTATTTACATACGAGTATAATGGTCTAAAAATGTTTAACAGCTTGCCATATGACATAAAACATTGTAATACTATAAATAGGTTTAACAGACAACTGTCATTGTATATTTTAGAGAAATGGATATAAATAATCTAAGTGTATGTTAACAGCATATTGCTAATAAAGATATATCACTATATTATTATTATAACAAGTTACTTCACCGGTTTATTTATAACAATGTAGACAAAAACTATGACCCGACGCAAATAAAAGATATCTTCGTAATTAGGAAGTTAAAACACACCAGATACACTTTTCAAATCTCTTGGAGTTTTCTGACTGTTGTACGCTGTTAATTTACTGAAAAACAAACATTCAGTATACACTATTTTAAATTTACATTTGTTAGGAATTAAAATGTTGGAAGTAACCAACATCTTATTTGCTGCACAAAAGTGTTTATATAATTTTTGTTGATGTGTTTTTCTGAATTATATTTATGGTTATTTTTACCTCAATCCTTTCCAAATAATTACGAAACAAAAATAAAAACAAATGTCAAAAGAGGAATAAATCAAAAGATAAAATGACAGAAATTAATATCCAGCTAGTAGGCCAGTTAAAACAGCACTGGAATTAAGAAAACAACCACATAAATATAAACGAAAATATGCTAAAGGATTAAGGGGATATTAAAGCGGTCGAGAAAGCAAGATATCGAATTTATCAGTTTTTTGTTACTATTGTTCAAGATAGAAATGTGAAATTTTCTGTACAACTCCACTATAGATACAAGTACACGGAAAGGTTGTCAGATTATGTAATTTTTTGTCACAACCATCTATTTTTTTTATTCAAAATTAGAGTAAAATGTACGTGTGTTTCTCGGTCAAAATCTGAAATAATTAAAGAAATTGATCAAAACAGATGTAATTCCCGTGTAGACCAATGTTTTCTTGTGAGATATAGCTTTTTGAATTGCGGAAAAAAGTTTAATTTGAGTATTTAAATTAAGAAATTCCGGAATGGTGCTGTACTGAATTATTTGTATTTTAGCAGCGCTTTCAGCTGTATTTTTTCTCTGTATTCAGGTGACGGAAAACAACACATTCATTTCAAATATATGAGAATGAGCATTTGGCTCCTCCTACACCAAATCGACTTTAATATCCCCTTAAGAATATAAAATGGATTGAAATACTACATTGTATTGTACCGGATCACCCAAGTTCTACCGCCACCACCAAATTGGATCTTATTTATGAAAAAAAAAAGGATCAAATTTATTTAAAGTTAGATTGAATGTACCCTACATACTTAATAAAAAAAAATCTGCTAAATGTTTAAAATGTGTCAGTGGCAGGTCATAAAAAACAAAACATTAACAAAAATTCTTATTTCTGGAATCGACTTTTTTATTCATTATTATGCAGATATTTTTTGAAACATATTCATCTAAATTAAAATCAAAAATTCATCTTAGTTTTCTTTAAATTTGTAGTCGAAAGCATCTAATTCAGGGTTTCTCAACCTTTTAGTATTTGCGATCCAATTTTCAATCACAGTCTGATCCGCCCCCCCCCCCCCTCATACAATAATTTTCTCTAAAATCGTGCTATAATTTTAATATTAGTTTCCATTTAATTTAATTGTATTTTAACGTTATAGCTACAATACGACTTTGATAACAAAACTTAAAAATTGCTTACAAAATAGTTTTTTACCGAAATCTATTGCAATAAACAGCATACAAAGTTTTCTCAGTTTTTCGTCGATTATCATATCAATCTACCTATCAATATTCAAAAAAAAAAAATATATATATATATATATGCCGGTTTGGAACGTTTTTCTCCGTTGTCAGACACCTAATTTCCATCCTCTTCTATCTTCACATTCCTCCGGTGTGAGGTTTCTTTCACTCATGGATCTTTGTATGCTTTTTTGCCATTCCAGTTTCGGTCTTCCCTGTTTCCGTCTCCCTCTTAGGTGCTAGTGCATTATTGTTTTGGGCCACCTGTTATTTTGCGTTCGTTCTACGTGTCCGTACCAAATAAGTTGTCTCGTTTCGATGTCCTGCACTATCGTGCCTTCTATTCCCATTTGTTGTTTTATATAGTCGTTCCTTATTCTATCTCTTCGTGAAATCCGCATAGACCTTCTAATGGCAACCATTTCAACCGCCTCAACCTTCTTCCTTTGTCTATCTGCAATCCTCCAGGCTGCTCTTTATCATTGTCTCGTATATATATATCAAATTTTCTCTTCTTTGTTATTTCCTTGCTCCATAAAATTCCATTCAGGCATCCGATCACTTTTTTTGCTTTGACTATACGTTTTTCGATCTCTTGTCGAAAGTTATGCCCAGATATTCATATTCCTGACATTGCATTATTTCTTGACCATTGTCCACACCCAGATTTCCGGCCTGGTTGCCAATACATAGATATTTTGTTTTGTTTATATTGACTGTCTAGCAACATTCTCGGTATTCTTCCATCAGTTTTCTCACCATATATTGCATGTCCTCCTTGTCATTGGCCACTATGACCTGGTCGTCAACGAACTGAAGGGTAAACAAGCACTTGTCATTTATCTCTATACCCATTCTCTGAATCTTCCTCTTCCAATTCCTTAGTGCCACCGCTACATATATTTTAAAGAGTGTTGGAGATATACAGCATCCTTGGCGTAGTCCTTGATTTACCGTAAATGCATCTGTGAGCTCTTTACCCATCTTAATTCTGGATTTGGAGTCTTTATACAATTCTTTAAGGGCCGTTATATAGTTGTAATTGATGTTAGATTGTTCTAATACCTTCCATAATCTTGACACTGGGACTGTGTCATATGCTTTTTGTAGATCAACGAACGTGAGGTGGGTTTCCAGCTGTCTAGCAGATCTCTTTCTATAACTTGTTTTAGGCAGAATACGTTGTCCGTAAATGATCTTCCTGCTCTGAAACCGCATTGCTCTTCTTCTTCTTTGTCTTGGTAATCTTCTTCAATCAGATCACGGAGGATTCTACCGTATAGTCTACTTAGTGTGCTTGTGACTGATATGCCCCTATAGTTATTGCAGTTCAGCTTACTTCCTTTTTTATGAATGGATGATATAAAAGCCGTTTTCCAGTCTTGCGGAACAGGATGTCCATTTAGGCATTCATTGATAATTACTGTGTTCAATAAATATTACAACATGTAATAAATCTGGGAGAGGAATTTGAATGCATAACCAATTTTCGCCTAAATTTATGAACTTCAACTAGAAACTTTGTCAATCGCCTTAAACGTCAATGTTTAAAAAATTAAATGTAAATAACTTGTTAATAAAATTTTTTTTGATATTTATAATCCCAGGAAACGATTTAAAATATTATTAGGTATTTAATGGTCTTAAATTTGTATTCTGAATGTGTGTCTTTGTTCCTGGAGGTGATATAATTTCAATTAGATTGAGTTAAGTGCCAATATCTGAAGTCTACCTATCGATACAGTCAGTAAAGAAAAATATTTTTTTTTTATAAATAAGAGTTATTTTGCCGGTGGCGGTAAAACTTGGCTTCCGGTCGAACGTCGGCCTCGCTCCTAGGGTGTGGCTCGCTGGAGTAGTAGTAGGGATGTCGGTATCTCCCCCAAAAATCTTAACCATTTCATTGAGAATATTTGTTAGTAAATGGCCATAAATAACCAAACTTTACTCTGTCGATTAGTGCAGACAGGTTGTAAATTATAAATGGAATTTATATGCTTTCCACTAAATTTCAAACTTAAGGAAAACTAAGTTAATTTGTACTTTAATTTAGACTAATATGTTTCAAAAAAATCTGCATCATAATAATGAAAAGTCGATTCCAAAAATAAACATTTTTGTTAATGTTTTGTTTTCTTGACTGCCACTGACGTATTTTATACATTTTGCAGAGTCTTTTTATGAACATTTCAATCTAACTTCACACAAAATTTCATTTATTTTTTCTTTATAAATAAGATCGATTTTGGCGGTGGTGGTAAAGCTTGGGTCACACGGTACAATTGTATTTTACAACTTTTTGCTTAGTTTGTGCATTCCTTCTCATTTTAAAAACCTTGTCCTGCATAAAGTACTGTATTTACTAGTTGACGTTTTTCTACATCACACTACTTACTCAGCAATAGGCACCAGTCAAGAGGATTTATTGCTGCGTCATAACATGTTTTCTCTGATAGATTGCCAGTTTCTGCTGCCGAGGATTAGCTTTTATGTGCTTAGAATCACTTTGCGACATGAATGCACTTCCCGTTTACCTACGATGATCACCAGTGTATTGCAGAGGTCTCCGATAAATGTAATGTACCGTAATGCGGATAGACTCATACCGGACGTTTATGTTGTATCTATCTTAATTTTGTACATTTATTTTTGTCACAGTCATTCAACTTCAGCCTGCCTCCAAGTGTTAGCATACATATTATATTGATGAATTTATCTTTTTCTTTCTAAATATACTCAGTAATGGCGTTATGACTTTGTCAAATAATATGTTGCCATTAAAATCAATTTAAAATTCCCGAAGAGAATTGCAAATATTCGACCTGTTGCACCTTCATAGTTCAATGGAATACTGTGACCACATAAAATTATTTTAAATATTCTAGGTATTTAATCCATTAAACGATGCTGCTTTATACAGGGTGTCCGGGAAAATGTGGGAAATCTCTTGGATGCAGATAGAACATGAACAATAAGATGACAAGTTCCTATAAAAAAAGTTCCTACATGCCCCTCCTACGGAGATATGCGTCCCTGGAGGACGCCGCTGGAAATCGGTTCTTATTGAATTTCTTTTAAAATAATTAATATAATTTAATAAAAATTTAATGTGATGGACAATAGTAAGGACCTTTTAAAATGGGGTAATAATAATCTTTACAACTTCAAAAAAAAAACTATTGCTGTTGTAAACGTTACTATGGTACGAATTAAATAAAATATCCGGCATTTTAGAACTTGTCATCACATCGTTGACACAAACTGAATTTATTCGAAGTATGGAATACACGTTTATTGAGCATACAGATATGCATTTAGGGTTGCCAGATGGACGGGAAATCCGGGATTGTCCAGGAATTTTGCGTCTTGTCCCGTGTCCAGTAATTAGACCTTATTGTCCCGGATTCCGAAAACCTATTAGTTTTATTTTTATTTCTCCTTCGTTAGTTTCTAAATTCGCGCGCTAGCTTTAGCTCGAGTGCATGGCACCGAGCCATAGAGCACTATGGGCCGAACGCAATGGAGTGTGTATGTTTGGTCCCCGATCTGACATCTCTTCTCAAAGCATGAATAATTTTTTAATTATACAAAAACACACATCAGAAGAAAGATCTATAATAATTTCCGAATTAGCATTTGTTTATTATAATGTGAAACATGGATTAAGTTACAATAGCTTGGACTGCTTGGCAAAAAATATCAGCAAGTTAATTCCAGATAGTCAAATAACAGCAAAAATGACATGTGGACGTACAAAAGCATCGGCAATCACTCGAAATGTTTTAGGACCCTATTCTCAAGAAAAAGTGATATCTGATTTAAAATCTTGTTTTTATTTTTCAATAGCCTCAGATGCATCAAATGTTGGCAATTTGAAAACATTTCCATATGCTGTTCAATATTTTAATTGTAATAAAGGTATATGCAGGAAATTATTAGACTTTTACGAGGAAGCTGAAGAAACATCGCTAGATATATATAAATGCCTTAAAAAAATTACTATAGATGCCAATCTCAGCATGGATCAAATAAGTGCATATAGTGCAGACAATGCTTCTGTCAATTATGGTGTCCATAATTCTGTATATCAGAAATTAAAAGAAGAAAATAAACATATATTTAAAGCCAATTGTTATTGCCATGTAATAAATAATTGTGTGAAATATGCATTAAAAGGCATCGATGTTGATATAGAAAGCATAGTCATAAAAATTTATAATGAGTTCAGTTCATCAACATTAAAAACACTAAAATTGAAAGAATGTTGTGAGTTTGCTCAAATACAGTATAAGGAGCTGCTAAGACATGTACCTACAAGATGTTTGTCACTTTGGCAGCTATAGATCGCCTTATTCAGAGTTGGCCTGCTGTGAAACATTATTTCTTAAAAAAAGGTTCAGACAACTGCCACAAGGTGTTATGGGACTTTATTTCAGAAGGTTGCTATATCTGTGACATAAATAATGAGGAAGAATGTAAAAATGAAGGCAAGAATTACTGTTACTTCTTCTTCTTAAGTAATGTGTTGCCTGAATTTACAAAAGTGATTTTGCTACTAGAAAGTGAGAGCTTCACTATTTTGGAAATGGATCATGCCGTGCGAAGTCTTCACGATCAATTAAAAAGTAGGATGGCTGATAATTTTTTTGGGAGTAAAGTCAGGACCATCTTTAGAAAAATTGATGGAGAAGAAAGAAATCAATTCACATCACAGACACAGATTTTTCTTCAAAGAGCCATTAAATATTTAGAAGAGAGATATGATTCGGTCCCAATGGAATCTATAAAAAGTTTGAGCTTTTATCGCTCAAATCGGAGGAATTAGAGTTGACTTGGGAAGTGCTTTCCGAATATCCCCAGATATTGAATATAGAGGACTCTGTTAATATTGACTCCCATTATACAGAGTTTGTATGTATGAAAACTATGTATAAGGCGCTTCCGAAAGACTTGCCAAGCGACGAAATATGGGCCTATTTCTTCAGAAATAACACATCCACAAACTTTACAAATTTAAAGAAAGTAGTTTGTTTTGTTCTTTCAATTCCAACAAGCAATGCCTTTTGCGAAAGAGTATTTAGCCAACTGAATAGTTTATGGACTAAAGAGCGAAATCGAATGTCCATGGATTTAATCAAATCCGAACTGCAGACTCGTATCAATTTTGACGAGTCGTGTTCAGAAATTTTATCACTTTTGCAAAGCTCTGACGGAGAAAAACTATCTGGCAACCCTATATGCATCTGATGTATGATCTTGCGTCTTGCAATGTATTTGAGCTTTCGTCAAATTTTTATTATATGTTTTCATATTTTTAGTTAGTATATAAGAATGTTACTTTCATTAATTATGATACTTTTAATGTATATTACACATCAAATGATGAAATAAATTGGAGAAATAATTACATGATGACAATGATATATACCTATTTTAGGTAATTTTTGTTCATTTATATTCTTTCTTATTGTGTTTTTGAATTCTCTTCTAAAATAGTTTACATTTCACTTTAAATTTCACACTTGAAAGAAGTATCAACAATTTGCAACAAGCGCAAAATAGGTTATGTCAAATAGGGCATTCTAATTTTTTATCGCGTCTAATTTTGAGTAGATTTTGCACATTAATCTAGAAAGTCACATTTCCACAATAATTTTATCAACATTAAGTCTTTATACTTCTTAAAATAAATAACAAAATTTAAACTTGTTTTTGGCGGGGTATTTAAATCACTTCTTCACACTTTTGAGTAAATTATATCTTCTTGTCTAATTTTTACATATCGTGTGTTGATGATATCCTGTGGAATATGAGTTTCATAGAAATGATAAAAACCTACTAAAATATTGTCAATTTAATTATGAAGCATTGAAAGTTTTTTAATTTACATTTATGACTAAGATTTCCCTAAGTTTACCTACCTGAGAGAAAAATAGAATTAGTGAACATTTGCTATCAACAATATACTCTTGAATCCTCAATATATAAGAGTATAATTTTTATGTTTTTATTAATTATAAATACTTCAGCCTCGGCAATACTTGATCAAACATTACTTCAATAACCTAGGGCCTATGTTTTAGGCCATAGAAAATTTCATAAACACGGATTTTAAGTTTGTGATTTATTTGAGAAAAAAATTCAATAAAAATCCCGAGAATTAATGCGTAAAGGTACAAACGACTGTCGTAAAAAATAACAAATTCGGTGTTGATTTATTCAAGTAGTAGGTGGCATTTTATACCCCCACCCCGATTACGCAAGATCGAAATTGATAAATGGCCCATATTTAATTTACGTAACTCTTAAATCCACCAATTTTTCCTCTTCCCGATTTCTCCCTCGTCATTTGTAATCTGCTCCATTGCAAGCAAAAGTGAAAATTCAAAACTGATGGATGTAACGACTCGAAGAAATTCTTATTGATCTGCGGATGCCCTTCTTCCTTGTTTTTTCTCCGGGAAAGTTACATGACGTCATAAGGTACATATATTACTAATATCGCCTGTGTCTGTCTATCAATAATTTATTTTTTGAAAACTCGGAAACTTCAGAAAGGTGTACAGTCAAGTGTCAAATTTGTCGTCTACCTATTACTTTTACCTACTTCATTTTCACCATATTTTTATAAATAGTATTCAAATTCGAAAACCAAATTTGTTTATTTATCCTTACACTTGTAAAAACGTACATGGTGGTACGTCAATTTACATATATATATATATATATATATATATATATATATATATATATATATAGTATATAGTAATCAGGAGATTTCGGGTTCGATTCCTGGACCGCTGGGTAATTTTTAAAAAGATTAAAAATTACCTAATTAACAATTAAACTAATTTTAAATTAATTTGAAATTAGTATTGACCTCTAAATCGTCCAAGAAATTTAATTATATATATGCACATGAATATGTGAATAAGGTCAAGAAAAATTTAGAATTATTTATCATATACAGCACATGGACGTTTCGGTGCTTATATACGCTGGTATACCAGCAATACTTTCCATCTGTTACTTGCTATATGTATATGTATATGTATATCAGTACAATTAAAGGAGTCAAGACCGAAAGCCCGTGGTAGTGTAGTGGATAACACACCTGACTAGTAATCAGGAGATTTCGGGTTCGATTCCTGGACCGCTGGGTAATTTTTAAAAAGATTAAAAATTACCTAATTAACAATTAAACTAATTTTAAATTAATTTGAAATTAGTATTGACCTCTAAATCGTCCAAGAAATTTAATTATATATATGCACATGAATATGTGAATAAGGTCAAGAAAAATTTAGAATTATTTATATATATATATATATACTGGGGTGTCTCTAAAGGGTGCGGAAAAAACGCTACCACACATTTCTGAGGGCAAAATATGACGATCTAACCCAACTTACCTCAGTCCAAAAGTGGATGCTTTCGGAGATACAGAGTGTCAAAAGTTCAATTTGGTTTTAGTTTCTTATAAATAATTTCTGTAATAATTGGTATATTGTCACAATATTTGGGTAGGGGGGGTTTCGTGGGGTAAAAAATTTAAATCTGCTCTCATTTTCATTGCAAAATGTAGAGGGCGCCACCTGCGGCATATTGTATCCATTTAAAACGTAATAACATTTTTGAGACACACTGTATTTAACTTTTAAATAAAAATTCTTATTCTCCAATGTTTTTTACCTAGAAAAGGTATACCTGGTAGGAGTTGATTGGAGCAGCCGTTTATGAGTAATCTGGATATAAAAAATTCATTCCGTATATGGACACATATGCTTCTGTAATTTGGGTGTTATTCTTGTGGCAATTCAATGCAATGGTGCATCCACTTTTGGACTGAGGTAAGTTGGGTTAGATCGCCCTCAGAAATGTGTGGTAGCGTTTTTCCGCACCTTCTAGAGACAGCCTGTATATACAGGGTGAGTCAACTACGCGGGTAAGGCCGATTATGCCTTTACGAGTAAAGGTATTTCGAAGCGGTTTTTTTCTTGTGGTAGCTGTTCATTAGGGGCACATTTTAAAAATAATTTGTATTATACAGAGAGTTCCATAACTTCGGTGGCTAACCATAGTTATAGTTTTTTAAATGAAACACCCCATTATTGCATTTTTGAATTCCCCGTATAATTTTTAGTCAAAAAGTTATAAGATAGTATACGCCTAAAGTGTAAAGTTTTTGACTTATTCCCATTTTTCTGAAAAATTCAATGTTTGTATAAAATTATATTTCTCGAAAACGACGTATTAGATGGACAAAATTTTTTGCAATATTGTTTACAATAAGAGGTCCTAATAGAACCATGTTTTATTTTTTTACAGTTACTAACTGCATGTGCAGGAAACTGGATTAAAATTAGATGACACGTTTTTGTATAAAAGTGATTTTTAATTTGATTAGTTATTTCTAAAGCAAAATATCTCTCTATCTAATATAAGATATAATCTTAATTTTTAGTCTTAATTTCACCTTACTTATCTAATTTGTATTTATTTATTTTCCTTTTGGAACATGTCGCGCCATCTATAATTGACATTCTTTAGTTATTCTTGTTGACGTAACGTATATTCCTTTATTTGGTTGACTTATTGTTCGGTTTTTGTCTTAGAATTGTTTTACTCTTTTTTAATTATATGTTTTTCACTTTCGATTCTTCTGCTTTTTTTTTGTTTTATTTGCCTGCATTCTTGTCTTTTTGATCATGCGCTAAGCATAAGTTCGTTACATATCAGAGACCGCTTTATTTGTACTTGCTGTAGAGACCTCTATTAAGTGACGTTGTGGTTTAGCAAGACACCAATTTCATGCACTACGTATCCTTGGTTTATGTGTAATTATTTATGGGCTGCTGCGGATACATCATTATATGGGATAAGTATCTGAAGCCATTGTTTAAATTGAATGATAATTTTATTTGGAAGAAAGTCACAGAATTGCATCATTCCAAATCATTAATTTATAAAATACGATTGGCGTATTTTTGTTTGTTTTCTTTATACTCCTTTGCGCGAATACTCTGATGAGACGGGATAATTCAGGATAAATTGGCGAGTATTGTGACCTCGTGGCTGGATTCGTAGAACCGCCATTTTGTTTTTGTTCACCACTGCGGTAAGAAATCACGTGGATTTATCACGAATTTCCTCGAACTGGGTATTACAATAGAATAAGGTCACGTAGAATATTGTTTTAGAATTGTTGTTTTATGTATGTTCGCCTATTCACGTAACCACAACCGTCAAATTACTTGCTTAATTAAATTTAAGGTTCAGTTAAGTAAACGTGGATCACTGACCTAAATGTAGCATTATACAGGTGTCCCGCTGAATTTGCGTACTTTTGTTTTGAACAATTTAATTTTGCATGAACTTTCAACCACCTAACTTTAGACATAAAATTTCAGATTCTCATGTTGTTTTCTTAAATTGTTCCTTAATTTCATTTATACCATATAATATATATTAGCACAGGACTTTGTTCATAGAAGCTTGCAAGCTTTAATTAATTTAAGACGACTAGCTGAAGGTTCGTTTGAAGTAAAGCAAAACTTGTACTTAATTCTATTCACGAAAGCTTTCGTACTTTTGGGGGTGCCATTAATTATTGAGCACTGCTTGTATTAACTGCGTTTTGATTAAATTTATTATTATTAATTATGCTTAAATACTCAATTTGAATTTTTGCGATGAAATTGTAAGTAACAGATAAATAAAAATGACTATAAAAATAAATTTTTCTCAAAAAAATATAGTTTTACAATGTATATGTATTAAATCTGATGTAAGTTGTATTCATTCTCTAAATTCAGCTCACATTTAGTTTTGAGTAATGCAGTGAAACAATCACCAAAAAGGCAGACCTTATATGACAAATCAAAATGGATTGCGCATCAATAAGCATCATTCCATTTGTAACACATTCTAACAATTGTGGTAGCAAATTAAAACTAGAATCGGCCACTAGAAATCACACACTGTACAAAAAAGATTAATTTTCTCATTAGTATTAGTGGAACGACCGAAAGAGAAAATACTAGAATTGCCTGGACGCTGGGATAAACTGCGCACTTCATTCTTATTAATCTTTTTACAGAATGCAGAGGTCTAGCAATTATACATTCAGCAGAGTATAGTAACATTATAACTTTTATTTTAGACTAAACTCGTCTCTTCTACTGTTGCATTAAATAATGATCATAAACAATTTAACTGAAGCAGAGATACTATCATTTTTAATTGAAATAATTTGCAATGATAAAATAAATAAAAAAAACTTTAGTATACAAAGATTAATTCATTGCTATTAGTTTTTCTATGCTGGACTACTCTTATTTCTTTTTTAGAACTTTATTTGCATACAACATAATAAACTTGAACTAATTGAATTTGTTGTGTTCATTATTTTAATATATAAGATGTATAATTTTCTATCTACTCATGCAGAACAGGCAATATATACGGCGTTGCATTAAAAAAATGACTTTGCCCGACATCGATCTCGTAAAAACGAAAACCAAAAAATAGGCCTATTCGTGAAAAAAAATTCGGTTGTTCTGTGCCTGAAGGCGTTTTTGACTATTCAAGGAATATTTAGATTTCGAATAAAGAAAAAATTTAAAGCAAGACCAGTAAAATTTTCAACAAAATATTCAATATTTCATTTAGCTGCCCTAGTAGTAGTAGTAGTATAAGTTACGTTTGCAAATTTATTCTCTACATAACAAAATGGAATCGAATAAACAAAACGCAAAGACTGTTTAAAATTGAAATAAAACATCTAAGACGAGCAGAAGTATTTAAATATTCCTTGTCAAAGAGTTAGAAAAACCTATTAGATGCAACAAAACTGTTAATTTCACCAAAAGATACACATTACGATTTTTTCAACTGATTATATAGAGCATCATAAAGAACCGTAACAAGAAAACTTGTGTTATTTTACAACCCTTTTAGCCAAAATAAAAATTCGCTTCGTTTTCCAGAGCCACGTACGTAAGAAGAATAAATTTAATCACTAAATGTATACATCATCATGTCATTTCATAATGCCTATAGATAAGGACTTTGTCGCATTAGGAAGAGCTCGGCAAAAATTACTGACATGAATAGAACTCATAAAGTCTTGCAGGAAATAGAACCTCTTGAAAGTGGTATTCGTCCAACACAGATAAGAGATAGGACAATCAAAGTAAAATATTCCAAGACTGGATGATAAAGTGATACACAAGAACTACTACGTGATGTATTGCAAAATAGTATATTATTCAACGAGCATATACTTTTGGCTATTATTCACAAGGGTGAAGTTTGCGTAACGAGCCAATGGATCATTATTTTTATTATTTATAACATGAAAAATAATAATACATATTAACATTAACTTATAACTAATTATAATTCAACATTATAATTAGTTATAAGTTATGCTTTAGTAAGAAAATAATTAATGTTTTCTCCAGAGAAAGTACTAGCTTTTTTTAGGTTGAAAAGCTTCAATTTTTCGCTTTAATAATACTCGTAGTTTCGTATAATTTTCTAAATTTATTTTTTGATGTGTATTAATAGCATTGAATAATGGATCCATAGTGTCGAGGATTTATATTTCGTCGATAATTCTGTAAAATACAACAACAAAACAGATTCTGAAAACGATTTTATGTTTCTTTTCTTTGTACAATTTAAAGAAGAATCATATGCGCCAATACCTTCATACAATTTTCTTGATTTTTTGGCAATAAATTCAGTAATGCAATTTCAGCAGTTTCTTTCACTTAATTCTTAATTTATGAATCAATTTTTTTTTTTAGTTTTTAGTAAAATATTTCTAAATTATTTTGTATTCGACTTTATAATGATAGCTGTAGCTTACTAACAAAATGGGTAAAAAAATGCAATCATTATATCAATGCTTAACATATTGGAAGAGTAGTGATTGATAATCACTACCATTGTGGATAATGTACATCTTTATAAAGGAGGAATCAAACGAATAATGTAGGGTAAATGTGGGTAAAACGGGATACTTGATAATACGGGATACCGTTGTTTTTGTGTAAAATACGTATCGCTATCCAGCGCCTGCGTGTTTGAAATAATTAAAAAGTCACGTATACTAATGGGGCAGAAGGTGTGATTCGTGCGAATGATAGCTAAAAAATAATATTAATAATAATAATAATATATCTTTATTAGCAATACGCTATTTACATACACTTACATTATTTATATAAATTTCTCTAAAATATACAATGACAGTTGTCTCTTAAACCTATTTAAATTATTACAGTGTTTTATGTCATACGGGAGGCTGTTAAACATTTTAAGCCCATTACCAAAAACATTATTAGGCGTTGATGACCTATTTACTCTTTCAATAAAGAAATCATTGATGATTCGTGTATTATATTTATGTGTGTCATGTATATAAATCAACTTCTGACTAATATACGATGGCGTAACAACACTTTGTTTACTCTTGTAAATGAATAACAGTGTTTTGTACGTTATTCTTTGTCGCACATTCATTAATTTCAATGTACTCAGCATTAATGCAACTGGTGTATATTTGTTACACTTTCAAATTGTTCTCATAGCCCTATTTTGTATTTTTTGCATTTGCTGAGTTTCGTAATTATTTAACTTAAAGAGGATACTTGAGCAATATTCCATGTGTTTCGAAATTAGCGATTTATATATAGACAGTTATTTTCTTTAAAATTTAAATGCTGATCTATAATTATCCCTAAATATTTTATACTATTTACTCTTTCTAAATAATTATTATCTATTTTTATATTAATATTGTCATAATTAATTGTGTTTAATTTATATGCACTACCAATGATTATAAATTTAGATTTACTTATATTAATACTTAAACTATTGGCACATAACCATTTATATAATAAAGACAAGTCTTCATTTATTTTGTCCTTCATGTCATTTAAATCATTTTCACTGACATACAATATTGAGTCATCAGCAAACAAATGTAATTTACTGTTTTTGGTCCTTAGCATAATGTCACTAACATATAAATTAAAAAGTAACGGTCCTAATATTATTCCTTGTGGTACACCATATTTAGTAGAGCGCACACCTGATGTTGTCCCTTTAAACTTTACACTTTGGTATCTGTGAGTCATGCATGAACGACACCATTCCAGAGCTGTGCCTTTGAAGCCGATGACTTCCAATTTCTTCTGGAGTAATTGTCGGTCGATGGTCTCAAAAGTTCTTCGGAAATCCAAAAACACAGCCAGCACCATTTTGCCACTGTCCATTTCCCTCGACCAATTATCACAAATATTGACCAAAACTGTTTCACAAGAATGTGATTTCTTGAAACCTGACTGGTTCAATGATATTATATTGTTTGTATCACAATAACTATCAATTTGTTTTTTAACGCACATTTCCAACACTTTTTCGTATGATGGCACTGTATTTATAGGTCTGTATTCTTCACACAGTTTCGTCTCATTGACTTTTGGGACAGGTACTATATATGATATTTTCCAGTATTTAGGAAATACCCCTGACTGCATTGACGTATTTATTATGTCTAGTATTCTATTTGCTGACACCAAACAAATGTCCTTTAAAACTCTGCTTGTTATACCATCACCAGCAATGTCTCCTGTACCTTTCAGAGATTTAATTACATCTTTAATTTCTTTCATAGTTACATTTTCAAATTTACAAAATTCCGGATGCTGCGGTATGTCACGCAAAACTTCATTTTCACTGTCAATATTTTGTCTTTGTACCCCATCGACTAGTGTATCTATGCTTGTTACAAAGTACTCATTAAATTTTTCAACAATTTCCCTATCTTCATTATCAAAAATGTAGGTAAGTTTTTCAGTTTTTCACACTTCTGTTATAAAAACAGCCTTTTAAAAACATAAAGATTGTATTCACAAATCCTAGCAGACTGGGGTTTATAATTTTTTACGATTAATAGATTTCTAAACAAACATTTTCATTATGATCACTTTGCGATTGCATGTGAGGTTAGAATTTTTTCCTTCGGTCAAATTGGCCTGTATGCATCAGGTTAAAATGAGATAGTGGTATCCCGTTTTACCCTAATGAAGAAATCAGATCGTTTTACTTCGTACCTTCCAAATTCAACTGCTCATTTCAAAAAAAATGCCCGGAAAATATTCTCGAACGACCAACAGCCAGTCATGGACATTAAGAAGCTATGTCTAAAGCAATTGAGTCAGTTTCTACTGCTCAATGTGGTTACTTAAAAACAGCGAAAATGTATTCGGTGCCCAAAAGCACTCTAGAGCGGCGAGTTAAAGGACAAAATAAATGCAAAACCGGAACAGAAAAAGGCTTGGGAAGCAGGAATTTAACATTTCCTCTAGAATTAGAACTACAATTGGTGGATTATATTAAAAATATGGAGTGCATGCTCTTCGGGTTGACAACTAGGGCAGCTCGTCGCCTTGCTTATCAAGTAGCCGAAAGGAATAACCTGAAGCATTACTTTAGCACGAATAAAGAAATGGCTAGTTGGACATGGCTGCACTCATTTTTAGGACGAAACAAGCTCTCCATCAGGGTTCCAGAAGCTACTTCGGCATCTCATGCAAGAAGCTTCAATCAAGTAAATGTGAAAAACTTCTTTAATATATTGGAGCCTATTGAAGAGCAATGCAGCCATGCTTATATTCCCATGAGTGCGCATGAAGGCGGTATTTCTTAATGCGGTTCCACCTGAAACAATAGCGGCTTGTCATTCAACAGGATGGATGCAAATGAACCTTCTCGAAAAGTGGTTCGATCACTTTTTAACATTTACTAGAGCTACAAAAGAAAATCCAGTTTTATAGGTAATGGATGACCACAAAACCCATATACAAAACATCGCAGTGGTAGATAAAGCCAGGAGCCATGCAGTAATTCTGATATGTTTGCTTCCTCATTGCAGTCATCGGATGCAACCTCTCGATATCTCATTTATGGCCTCTTTATCAAGGCTTTATAGTCAAGAAGTGGACACATTTCTGAGGAATAATTTTGTACAAGTAGTGTCAATTTACCAGGTTGCTAATTTATTCGGCAAAGCATACTTAAGAGCGGCAACTCTATTGAATGCAATACACGGTGGTTTTGCAAAAACTAGCCTTTATCCCTTGAATCGTCATGTATTCACAGAGGACATGTTCGCTGCCGCTACTCCTACTGGTATGCCAGAAATTGAACTCCACCACATCAGCCTGTGGAAAATGAAGAGCAGTCAATTCAGCAATTTCTTTCACTCTCGTGCATGCCAGTAGAAGATCAAGATATGTCGGCCCCCTCATCAAAAGCTTCATCGACCAAAGGTATTTCTCCTAAACCCGGGCCGTCTCGATTAATTTTACCGCAGACTCTAAGCCCGTATCCAAAAGCTTCCTCAAGAAGTAAGAAAACAGCAAGAAAAAATGGAGGCAAAGTAGCTGTATTATCAAGTACACCTTAAGTATGAGTTAAATGCTTCTTTAAACGCGAAACAGGATAAAGAAAATAAGGGGTGTAAAAAAAAGGAAAGCAAGAGGTGTCAACAGAAGAATAAAAGAAAAGCCCCCTTTAGCAAGGAACTAGAAGCCAAGCGTAAAATATTATGTTCGTTTAAAAACGAGAATAGTAGCAGCTCTGACGAAGACGACCCTGCATGTTTTTACTGTGAAAGTCTTAATAATAATAATAATAATAATAATAATGTCTTTATTTAGCAATTTGCTATTATGTATACATGATAAATATATGTTCAAATATAACATCTTAATTTGATATATGTGTTACAAACCAACTTCTAAAGTCAATAATTCAAGTGTATATGCTTATAAGCCAACGTCTTAAATAAACTTAGTCTATTACATTCTTTTATACTATTGGGTAATGTATTATAAAGTTTCAAACCATCAACGTATACACTTGTTGTTGTTTGACTTCGTTGATATCTACTTATATAAAAGTCTTTAACATTACGTGTGCTATAACTATGCGTATCTTCTACTTGTACTAGCTTATCCGTTAAATATGAAGGTGCCTGACCTAACTTAATTCTATGTATAAAAACGAGTACTCTATATGCTAGTCTCTGTCTAATGTTCATTAATTGTAGTGCACCCAACATTATCTGTATGGGTGTATATTTACTACATTTCAGTATTACTCTCATACATTTATTCTGAAGTTTTTGTAATTGTTGTATCTCATTTTGCTTTGCATTGAACAGAATTGTTGAACAATATTCAAAGTGTGGTGCTATAAGCGATTTATATAACATAAGTTTAACATAGTTTGACAAGTTTTTACCTATTCTATTTAAAAACCCTACTTTTTTAGATATCTTACTTATTACATAGCTTAAATGTTTTTTGAAATTTAAATTTTCATCAATTATTATGCCAAGGTATTTTATTTGTGTTACTGACTCTAATTCAACATTATTAATTAGTATTTTAATCTTATCTTTATCATTGTGTTGTAATTTATTTCTACTTCCAATACACATAAACTTGGACTTATCAATATTTATACTTAAATTATTTCTACATAGCCATATATATATAACGCTTCCAGTTCTTCATTCATCACTTTAACCATATCTTCCATATCATCGCCCGATACGCAGAGCATTGTATCATCCGCGAACATACACACGTCACAGCGGCCGACACACGACGACATATCATTCACGTAAATATTGAATAGAACGGGGCCTAAAACAGTTCCCTGGGACACTCCATACCTAGTTTCTATCGCACTTGATACACTATTATTATATTTTACTATTTGTGTCCTATTATTTAAATAGCTAGAAAACCAATTTCGAACTGTACCACCTACACCTATTGATTCCAGTTTTTTAATTAAAGTGTCTCTATTTATTGTTTCAAAGGCTCTACGAAAATCCAAAAAGACTGCTAAGATAATGTTACCTTTATCCAGTTCTTTTAACCACTTATCAATTAAATTCACTAATAATGTTTCACATGAATGATCTTCTTTAAAGCCCGACTGGTCTTTACTTATTATATTATTGTTATTACAATACGAACTAAGTCTATTTTTTACTGCACGTTCTAAGACTTTCTCATACACCGGCACTGTATTTATTGGGTGAAACTCCACGCATTTTCGTGACCCATTCACCTTTGGCACTGGTATAATGTATGATGTCTTCCATCCTTCAGGAAATACTCCACTCTTTAGTGATTGATTTAATACATCTAACAATCTATTCGCAGTTACTAGACATGCACCTTTCAACAAGGATGTGTTAATGCCATTTCCAGCTGCAACTTCTGTATTGTTGAGTTCCTTTAATATATTCTTTAATCAAAAAGTAAAAGCGGAGTGGGATGGATTCGCTGTTCATTATGCCAGAAGTGGATCCACGATGCCTGTACTGGGGTCGAGAGCGATGAACAAGACTTCACATGCGACAAATGTAGATATCTTTGAAAATTTGTTATTCCTATATTATACATACATTACCTATGCCCTATCCCATTTTACCAACATATATGGGTAAAATAGGAAATTAACAGATACCCTAAAAAATATTTATATAATGCAAAATGTATATTAAACTTTAATTTTTTATATTCCTCTCAACAAAGAAATGTACGGGCAACTCATAAAAAAATTGTTTCTGCTGTCGTGGATGTGGATACTTCTATAAAAATTTTCAAACGTTAAGTATCCCATTTCACCCACATTTCCCCTATATATTATTCTCGTACAATCGTGGGCAAAGAATACTGGTAGAGACTATACGTAGTTTAAAGGATTAAAGAAATATCATTTTATTTAAAATAATAGTGATTAACTGCAACACTAAATTCAATAATTAAAGGCAATCCATTAGTAATAAATAAATTGGAAAAAGCAATGCCAAATTATGAAAATATTATCGAAAGGAATAAATTAATTTTTAATAGTTACTAAATCGAATAGACAGCCAATCGAATATTTATTTATTTACAAATTTATAAATTTTTCACTGCATTAATATGTGAGATTCAAGTGAAAATATATGTAAATAACTTACTCGGGTATAAATTTAATATCCTTTTGGGTTATCGCAGGTGTTTCAGCCAATATTTCACATCGAATCCGTTGATATTATTTTTCTTTTCACGTTGCTTTTCCTGCTCGGTTATGCCTTCCTTTTGTAGTGTGAATTTATTTTATTTATATGTATATGAGATATATTCCTCAACATTCGAGTTTTTCTTATATCTACGGTATTTTATATTATTTCTATGTCTCAATACAATAAATGCATATCCTGAGGTGTCTCATCTGCTGATTTATTGTTGTTTTAAAAAATGTAGATTTAGATGACATAACATTCTTGAGTTATCGTTTGCGAGAGTTATATATAGTTTGTTTTGGAATTCTGCAAGTCACCTCTAGAGCATGCCTTAAAAAGCTTAATTATATACGGAGTGACTTTATGAGAAGAGATATTTCGAAGCGGTCTTTTTTTTTACTAAGATAGCCTCTCATTAGGAGCACCTTCTAAATTTATTTTGTATTATACAGAGTATTCCATAAATGACCATAGGGAGTTATAAAATTGTAATCATACTTCGCTAGTAGATAAACAATAATATTCTATTTAGACCATTTGTTTCTCTATTTCTGCAATCTCTTCATGGAACCTTTCCCCCTGTTCATCACTCGTCTTTCCTAAAACAGCAGGAAAGACATCCAAATGTGAATGCAAAAAATTAACTTTGAGCGACATTCGCCACCTTAAATTGTTCTAGTTTTCTAGTTTATATTATTTATTGCATGCCTCACTCGTGCTTCCAGTTCTTCGTGAGTAGCAGATTGTACAGTGTATACTTTTTCTTTCAAATATGGCCAGATATGGAAATCTAAGGGTGTTAAATCCGGTGATCTAGGAGGCCACCTGAATGGCCCATTGGTACCAATCCAGAGGTCACCAAAAGTTTGATTTAAGTAATCCCTAACGAGTCGTGAATTATGAGGTGGTGCGCCGTCCTGCTGAAAAAATACAGCATATCTTTGCTCCCTTGGTAGGTAATTCAAAAGGTCATTAATTTCATTATTTAAAAAATCCAAATATCTTTCGGAAGTTAGATGTCCGTCAAAAATTATAGGAGGCAGAAGAACGTCTCCAATCATTCCCAGCCAAACATTTAAACCGAACCTCACTTGATGGTTACCTTGTCTGTACAATCGCTGATTTTCCTGCGACCAGTATCTCGTGTTTTGTCGGTTAAATAATACAAGATTTGTGAATCTTGATTCATCGGAAAAAATAATGTTACCAGCAAAATTACCGTCTCCTCGGATATTACCTACAGCCCAGTTGCTCTAATCTTCTCACAAAATCGGTTTCGAACAGGTGTTGGTTGATCTGATTCTTGAAAGATTTGTAGTTATGTTTCTTTAGAATTTTTCGCGCAGATTCATAACTAATAGTTAACTCGCAACCGATTTGTCGCAGGGAAACCGTTTTATCAACTTCAACTACGGCGAGTACATTAATTTCTGTTGTTTCGTTAACAATAAGCTTTACATTATTATTTTGTGGATCGTCTTCTTCACTCCTGAATTGAGATTCTACTCTTATAAAATAATTTGGGGGTGGGTGCTGTCGGTCTGGAAAGCGCTGTGCATAGAGCGCTGCAGCGGCTCTTGAATTTTTACGGCATTCTCCATAAATTAAAAGAATTTAATTTTTTTTATTTCGAGTATAATTAACTAATATGTATTGTTTACTGTACAACTATAAAATAACTTTAAAATAATACACAAAAATAACGTGAACTATCAATCAACTTGTATTGACAGTTCACAGCCTGTTAGTTGTTTACAGGTGACGTTTATTTCCTATGATAACTGTTTTTTTCATTTGACGTGTAATTGCTCTGTTGCTTTGGAATTAGACTACTTTTAAAACATTTTATATTTTGTACTACCTGTCTACCACTAAACCACAGCATATTTTATATCACTTGAAAGCTAAAAATTATGCCAATATGGCACTGTAACAAAAAATAGGTGTTACTATTTAAAAAAAAACAAGTACCTGTCATTTGAAAATGAAAAAAAAAATCTTATTTTCTTTAGTAATTTCAACTTGAAATACATGTTTCCTTCGCCAATGCGTGTAAATGTGAAAAATACGTTTCTTAATGTTTTCAAAGCTAAATTTGATGGTTGTTACATTTCGACAATTGTTGCGAAGCCGTTTCACTTTAATGGAGAAATTTAACAGATACTGCCACCTTTGACAGAAATGTCAAAAGTTTACCTGCACTAGATGGCAAATTTTTAGAAGAAACAGAATATGAACAGAAATAATAAATGTTGTATTTAAAAATTCATAATTAACGTCACTTCCAGTTTGACCGGAAGTGCTATAGAAAAACTGAATGTACCTGAAGAAGCCCACCAATCACTCATATATACGGTCCGAATTTCAAAGCTTTATTTTAAATAATAAATAAATGGCGTGCTGATACATGATCTCGTTGACACCCGGTATATCAATCTAAATTTCATTTTATAATTTTTCTATAAATTATTAAAGTCAAAATCATTGTTATAATTTAAAAAGAAATGTTTTCAACTTCGTAAAATGTACTGAATTTTTCCGTGACGATTCTTCAGTACAGAGATTCTTGTAGTGCAATGTAAAAGAGTCCATTCTTTTATTCGAGATTCCAAAATTTGAGATTTTTCTTTGGTTAAAACTAAATCCCGTATCAAATCATTCAGATCTGATTGAGTAATGATATGTGGTTCGTCAGAAGGAACATACGTCAGTTCACTTGAAAATGACACATTCAAAACATCGTTTATATCTTTCTGGTCCGTGGAATGTATTGAATTTGGAAGTGCACAATCAATTGTTTTCAACGATTTAATTACAGGTGGAATGTCTGTATACATTACTTTGTGTTTATTTCTTATTGAAAACTCTTCAATTTTTACAAGACAGAAGTGACGTGATCTGCTAGTTCTCGCCAAATCAGTGGCCTTTCTAACAGGACTTCAGAAAAATTCTTGTCTTTATTCCACTTGAATTAATTCACTTAATGGTTTTTTTTTGCGATTTTGTAACACAATACACAAACCACAAACATAACAAAAACTGTCTGGAGAATTTTTACAGCTTCTTGCACGGTTTTCCATTATTGAAAATCACACGCAACACAACTTGTGGAACACTGCTTCAAATTTCTTAACTAAGTGACAATTCAGTAATATTTCGTTTGTTTCTTGAGAGATCGCGTCGACAACTAAACAATAAACCACTACGCCGTCTACAACCTTCATATATGTACATATCGATTCGAGAAGTTTCCATTGTGGTATATTCCGCGATGACTAATATATTAGAATTCTCTACTTTTCTCCGGAATGCGTGACGTGTTATTCTTTGTAGTTACCGCTACCCTTCACGGTATAGCATTGAACATGCACGAGCTTCTTACAATACTTTTTTTTAATTTTAAATTTTACGTTAATCTTAGTGAAGACAGATAAAAATGTTATATTGAAAATATGACGTGATATTCTATGTTTGAATACAATTTTTATGTTTAAAACAATGCCAAATACTAAAATTGTATACTGTTAAGTCAGTTATTAATGTTTTTAATAATTAATAAATATAATATCCAGAAAATCAAAACTTTATAATTCTATATTGTTTAAGTTCATTCCTCGGTTCATTCACAGCTCTACCATGAAATTTCTATAGCACCTTCCATCTTGAATAATTTATTATAAATTGAGCTTGGATTCTAATCGATTCACATACCGAATCATGCTCTCACCCGATCTAACACCTATATTTCTTCGTGTGAGGTTAGTACATAAAAGATACAGTTTACATTACTTCCCTTTACCGATTTGGAAGAGCTTAAGAACAAAGTACGGCAAGCGTGTAAAGGCATTACCCAAAACAAAGATATATGAAGATTTAGAGCTTGTGTCAGTTTTATAGAACAGTTCAAACATTTATTATTATAATTTATTGTTATCGTTAGGTGTAACGAAATGCAACGTTATATACCTTAATTTTCAAAACATTGATGTTTCGAATAATAAACGTCGTTTGTTATTTGCTTGTGTTATGAAACTGATATAACACAATGTGTGAATGCAAAACTTTACAATGTTAGTACATAAAAATGAGATATGTTATTATAAAGTTTCAGCAGCGATTTAATAAATATGTTTCTTATCTCCGCCTATCCGTTCATATACTAAAGTTATGATTTATAAACGAGAAAAATGTAGCAGATATAAGTTCTTCCGACACTTCTTCAAACACTTTTTTCCAAAACGATTAGATACGTTATGAAAAAAAAACAATTAAAAGCTTAAATTCACTATTTCTCTTGGAATATCCATAAGGAATGTTAATTAATTATAAACGTATATCAGGGTGTGTTTTACCATAAATTTTAACTTTAAGGGGATATTAAAGCGGTCGAGAAAGCAAGATATCGAATTTATCAGTTTTTTTTACTATTGTTCAAGATAGAAATGTGAAATTTTCTGTACAACTCCAATATAGATATGAGTACACGGAAAGGTTGTCAGATTATGTAATTTTTTGTCACAACCACCTATTTTTTTTATTCCAAATTAGAGTAAAATGTACGTGTGTTTCTCCGTCAAAATCTGAAAGAATTAAATGAAATTGATCAAAACGGATGTAATTCCCGTGTAGACCAATGTTTTCTTGTGAGATATAGCTTTTTGAATTGCGGAAAAAAGTTTGATTTGAGTAATTAAATTAAGAAATTCCGGAATGCTGCGATACTGAATTATTTGTATTTTAGCAGCGCCTTCAGCTGCTACGGATATGCACCCAACTTCTTGGCCCCGCCTAATAGGACTGTCCGAACTTTTTGCGGTTGTCTGGAGTATTTTATTTCACTTTTTCTCACTCCAATTTTACGCATTCATAAATATTATTACCAGTTTCGAAGCTATATGATTTTACCATGCAAGTATACATATACGAAAAAAATTTTTCGTATATGGATAAATGTATGAATGCATTGTATTGTATATGATTTTAATGACAATACAGAAGTAGGTATAGATACAATTTATTTTTATTTTGGTGATTGACTTATTGCGATTTTGGTTAGTTCTTTAATTTGTATGCAGAAATAGCGTTGCAGTAGCATTGGAACATGTTGCTGCATGTATTATGCTTGTATTGCCTATTTAGCATCCGCTATAGTAAATTAATGAACTTAGAAAATTTTTTGAATTTTCTTTATAATTTCGTGGCGCGTAAAAGGACTCAATTAAATTGACTTTTGGTGATTGACTTATTGCGATTTTGTTTAGTTCTCTAGTTTGCATGCAGAAATAGCGTTGCAGTTGCTTTGGAACATGTTGCTGCCTATTATATTTTTCGCATCTGTTAAAATAATTTATGGACTTTGAAAATTTTTAAAATATTTGTTTGAGTTGTGTAATAGACATTTTATATATGTGATTTAATGATAAAATAATTGTCATATACATATATTTATTTTTCAATGTGTGATATCGCCTGGCTTTTCTACGAACTGGATATTTATGCCGCAGAAATTTCCCAGTTGACAATATTAGTGCCCGATGAATGAAGCTCCGCATCAGTATTCGTCTTTTTTTTAATTTGGGGCGCGTATTCCAAATTTTGTATTTAGTAGTATAATCTCCCTCTTGAGAAATGATTAGATTTTAAGCAAAATTGGCAGACCGGAAGTAGTAGTTTACTTCAGTGAAAAAATCGAATTTTGCCAGTATTTCGTCAACTACTAAGTTTAAACAAATTTATAAAGAATTCATATGTACTTAAAATTAAAATTGAGAATAATTTTATTTAAAGTTTTTCGAAATTCCTACCGGAAGTAGGTCTTTTACTCTTATCGAAAATCAGTCATGCTTTTTAGACAAGTACGTGACGAGTATAAAAGTATTTAAAACATAATTTTCAATATCTTTTGTATAAAAAAAATTTCGAAATTCAGACCGGAAGTACCACTTTTACCCTTATCGAATAGCGATTTTTTGCAAATATGTCGTAAGTTATGCATTCTATATGTATTTATCAAGAATACAAAAGTATTTATAATTGGATTTGCAATATTTTTTGTATATATGAAATTTCAAAATTCGGACCGGAAGTCGCACTTTTATTCTTAGCGAGTAGCACTTTTTTATAATATTTTGCAAAGTATGCATTCTATCGAGATTTATTAAGAGAATAGAAGTACTTAGAATAGGATTGTGAATAATTTTTGTATAAAAAATTCTTAAAATCCTATAATTTGAAACGCTCATACTTATAAGAAAGTCGTGTGGTGGCCACACCTAAGTTTTTCATTAAAATTTGGGAAATCATTTATAAATTCTTTTTCACAAGATAACATAGTAAGGGCATTTAATCCGTCTTCTTTCATTGTATTTCTCAGGAAAGTTTTTATTCTCTTCAGTCGTGAAAACTGGCGTTCCGCTTCAGACGTTGTCATTGGGATTGTAATGACAATTTTTAAAAGCTTAACAACTTCATTAAAGGTGTCGCTTAATCCATCCAGCAGAAGGCCTAGCAGACCTACAGCACTGACTTCTATATTTTGCCTAAATTCTTCTCTAGAATATTGAACACTTAATTCAGTTCGTAGTCTGCTTGCATTGAGACATGGATAAAATTTTACTGCTTCTTTAAGGCAATCTTCCGGAAATTTTTTTTGAAAAGAGGAGAACTGTTTAAAAGAAATTAAGTTTGCTAATATTAAGTGCCCTGTATACCGAAATCTAGTTTTTATTTCAAGCAAAATAATATCGCACACTTCAATAGTCTCCCTCCGTCTTTGGCTACCATCAGTTACTCTTCGTCGCGTTGATGGTCGAGGAGTCAGTTCTGAGTCATTTTGTTTAACCAACTGATTATCTGTGTCAACGATTTCGGTTCGAATTTTTCCAATAGCGCGTTCAAAATTATCTAAATTATTCTTGATTTTTAATGCATCTGTACTGACATTTTGTAATTGATTAAACAATATGTCCACATGTGGCATAATTTTATGAAAGGAAGTTAACCAATAGATAAAATTTTCCTCCTCTAAAATTCGCTAATTGGCACCAGCTTGATGAATGGTAGTTTGTAAACTAGCTTCTCCCTCGATTTGTTCTAGAGCTCGGTGCTCATATATTGTATTCACTGTCCTAGAATTGAAGTTCAATCTTATTTTTGAAGAACGAGGTAAGCTTTTTCTCTGAAGGAATTCTTCCAATCTTGCAGCTCGTTGTGGTGAAGTGGAGAAAAAAAGTACATAATCCCGTCAGATTGGCAAAAAAATCTGCATTTACTACTGCTCGATGTAGCATGTGACATAATAAGATTTGTCTGATGTGCGTAACAATGTACAAAATTGGCCCTTGGATACTGGTCTTGGACATGTCTTTGCACGCCGTTAATAGCACCACTCATGACTGCTGCCCCATCATAGCTCTGTGCAATCAGTTCTTCTGGGTCATCAACAAGCAAACTAATTTCGTTAAGGATGGAAGCAGATAAAGAATTAGCATCATGTCCACTAGGCAGAAGAAATTTCCAAAATCTTTCGACCGGTCTCGCGTTCACAATATATCTTAAAACAACCACCAACTGAAACTGATTGGACACATCTGTGGTTTCATCAGCTATCACAGATGTGAAATCGGTTGCTTTAATTTCACTGGAAACTTGTCCATGATACACGTTCAACATTGCATCAAGCAGCTCATTCTGTATCGTTTTTGATAATCCCTTAAAAACCGGTGCTGCTTCGATGTGATCTCTGAGCAATTTATCCAATTCTGCCGTAAAATTTATCAATTCCCGAAAAATGCCCTTGGTATTCCACGTTTGCCGTTCATCATGACCCCGAAGTGCCAGTTCAAACGCGCCACAAAATCTAATGCAATTTATTATTAAATTTAACACATGCCTATTTTTTGTTACCTGTTTATTGTGTTATTGAACTGCTTTTCTATATGATGAATCTAAAACGTTCTGAATCTTATTTTTTCCCAACATTCTTAGACTAAATATATTTTTCAAATGCCCTTCGGAATTTTCATGTTTCGTAATTTTAGCACTACGATGAATTAAGTCTTTTATTCCGTTCTTTGACCAAGACGGTTCACCACCAAACAAAAGACACGGAAAATAAAACAAAGTATTTTTAATTTCACACCCACAAATCCAGTCATTTTTCTGATAAATATTCATTTTGAATTTTCTTATAACGTCTTTACCTTTAACAGATTGTTTATTTTCTAAACATAATTGAGGCATCGGGCGTTTAAGATTTTTTATTACGATTTTTTCATCATACGTTAACCGCGAAAACGTGTTATTCTGTAACGCAGAGACGAAATTTATCTTACAACAGCGGTGAGCAGACTGGAGATCTTGCTCACACGCTATGTATTATACGATATGGAAGTAGAACAAAATACAGTTCTCCCCACCTTCAATGTAATGTTAATGGCTTAACGGAGCAACGGTTGGGCTTTGCTCATGGGTATGTTTCTCTCGGTGGAAGGGGTAAACATTCGAATAGTTGCTCGTGCGCTGTTAGTCGTCATTATATCTGTGACGACGATCGGTGCATGTAGGTTGTTACGCGTGCCGCACACGCCACGTTCCTGTTCAATAACTATGAATACGTAATAAATAAATACTTTCACAGTTAGTCGCCGCTTGGTTTGTTTTGTTTCAAAATTCCAGGGGGTGCAATTGCTCACTTGCTTTCATTAAAGAGCCGCCACTGACCGGAAGTATCACTTTTACCTTTATCGAGTAGCACTTTTTTGCAAATATCTCGTAAAGTATGCATTCTATAGTAATTTATTAAGAGAATAGAAGTACTTAGAATAGGATTCTGAATAATTTTCCTATAACAAAATTTTTTTGTGACACACTTACAGGTTTAATTTTTTAAGAAGATAAAACTATTTAAAACTTAATTTAGACCAACTATTGTATAATTTGAAACGCACATATTGCTGTGACCTTAATAATTTGAATAATATTTAGAAAATGATTTTAACTCTTGGAAATAAACAATCACAGTTATATTGCTAAAAAAACGGTGGGTTAGCAACTTAACAGTGGTTTATGCTCTTATTTGCTCCTCTTATCTTTAACAAAATCTCTTCCCGGCATTTACTCTATATCTCAGGGTGTAGGTAGCTTTAACACTTCAAAGTGGTATGGCAATTTATAAAGCAAAACACAAATTTTTCAAAGAACAAATATAATAACTTTATTTAACATATAGTTTTATAATATAAATTAAAACCTTTATTTCAACTTTTATTAAACATTTACAAAATATTAACAAATAAATAATATTACCAAAAATGTATGATGTATAATATTTCAAAATAGAAAATATTGAAAAACAGATATTCCTAAGACAATTAAATAACACTCAAAAATGATGAATCTATCCACATGGCCTTTTAGCATGTATAATTATAACCAAAATATATAATAAAAATTTTCAAAAAACAAACTAATTCCAGTCTAAGTTTTATTATACTTAATTATGATGTTCGCATAATCACAATTAAATACCTCATTCCTAGGTCGAACATATAAATCAATCCGACACACATCCTCGGAAATTTCTCATGATTTTCGCAAGAATGGATCGCATTCACGTTACTTTTCGCTGAAATTATTGACTAAACTCCGTAACTACTTTCACAATCGAAAATTAATTTTTTTGGATTGTGTTATGAAATAACAAAAGAGAAACACGCAAAATGTGTACTAAAAATGGAACAAATGAAATAAGAATATTAAACACACACAAAACGATGATATAGATTATTTTTTTAATTTTTCTACACTTTTTCGGATTCTACAAATTTGTTCTTCTGCCTCAAATCTCGGAAGGGTAGAATTTGTGGATGTTGTGGATCTATGAGTTCTGGTAGAACGCAATTTTCATAGAAATCTCGTAGTTGTAACTCCATATGATTCGTCCAGAAGATGTCATCTCTGTAAATCTAAACAGGTCGAATAAGCAGTTAACATATTTTTATTCCTAATAGTGTGTTTTCAAACATGCTCTACTTCCATTACCAGTGGACTCCACAAGACAAAATAGCACACATTCCTTTGAGAAATGTGTAGTTGTCCTTGGACCTGGTAGTAAAAATGGGCTGTTTTCTTCAAATGAAAGATTCCATCATCATCAATTATTGCAAATTTGATTTTCTTCTGGTCGACGGCATCACGAGGTGACAAATTACAAATGGACTTTGGACACTTAATTTCTATGATCGCATCGGTACCGATTAGTCCGTGTGGCGAGGCACCAAGAAAACCAAGCACGGAATCTACGAAAAGTCCACATGAGGACACTTCAAGTCCAAAATGTTTTTCAAATTCCTTTCTAGCAATTGGCTCGTGGCTAATACCCCACTCGGTAGCCTCGTTTCCTGTGAAAGTACTATACACCAATTCTTTAACAGTTGCATTACAAGACGTGGTTGACCTCATTCTGCATATTCTGCCAAAACTGGAAGCAGTCAGTCTATTGTGACGTTCGGTTCTCCAGTCGTCATTGCTACTTTGCCCATCAGTTTTTTTCTCTAAGTCACGAATTTGAGAAGGCGTTTTTTGTAGATTTTCCAAGCATTTTTTTTCAGGATTTCATAATTCTCGGGCAGTTCAGCAGAAAGAAGAGCCGCGACAGGCCCGTAATCTTTGTCTGCGGGTGCCTTAGCTTTCAACTTCTTGCGATATTTTTCAGGGAATAAGGTCTTTGAGGATTTATGGTAGAGGTGTTGCTTTTCTCTTCTGCGCATTAATTTTTTGGTAAATTGTCCAGGGCTTTTCTGCGATATTGCCTTATATATTATGCCAGGATAATTATGTGATCCTGCTGAAAAACTCACACTTGCTGCTTCGCATCGAGTTTGGTATGAACCTCTGCTGGATAAATTCAATCTTTTCCCACTCACAAATTTTGCGACAACTGAATTGTAGCACTCTGCAGCATTATTGTCCATGTTTAGGAGAAGACTATCAGCATTATGCACTAAGCGGTACAACAGAATTTCGACATCTTGCAAAAGACCACTTTCCGTCATTTCATTCACCCACTTGCGTTCATCCTTACCTACATAATATATATATTAAATGATACACTATGAAAAATCCACTTCCAGAATACTTACCTTGACAAAAATATTGTTTACAATTCGAATGCTCTCCAAATATATGTTTGGATGAATTGAGAATATCAGAACGCAGTTTCCTCACTTTTTGCTCATGTGAAATATCTTCTTTAATCCAGTGTTTAACAGCACATTGCCTCAGCTAATTTTCTTGTTACGCTGCTATCCCCGTCTCCTATAAGATATTTATATTTCAGCCCGTGCATTTCAATGCTGCTTTTGAAACCCTCTACAATTATTTCTGCTTCCATTGCATGTTTGCACCAATTTTTGAAACAGGTATGAGGTTTGACATCTTCTTGTTTTTTTTTTTCTGCACGGGAACACATACAACAATATTTGTTCTTGATACCAAGATATAATATTTTTTTGGATTTTTGCCCAATAATAACTCCCTAACAATGAAATATTATGTTCTCAATGTCTTCATGGAAATACATGTCAAACAAAATTGAGGAAAGTATTAACAACACCTGATGACGCACTGTAATTCGTCCGATATGAACGCTTACACCAGGCTCCATCTGCTATTACAGCGATATGTGTAATGCCGTCTTGATCCACGTCTCCTACTTCCTTTGAGAGTTGAGCCTCTTCCTTTCCTGCTGCCTCCATTAAATCAAATGCACTTCCACTAATGAGAGGAGAAATTTCATCCTGAGTTGCAGCAAACTTTGGAAAACTCATACAAGGAATGTTACAAAATGCAAGAATTTTCTCCAGCTGCGAAAAACCACCTCCTGAGGATATCATTCCCAAGACTGCTGCTTTGTTTATATCAAGCGAATTTTTTGATGCACTATCTGTGCTTACGGATGATGTTTCCTTGCACATTGCACATTGTAAATAAAAAATACTATTGAGACCAAGTTTCTTTTCATTTATTATTTTCAAATTCTCAGTATTGCAGGAAAACAATGGATTATGTTTGAACTCCACAATTGATTTAAAGAATTGCTCAACATCAATTATTCTTCTACCAGAAACAGAGTATTCAGAATGTGCACTCTCTTCTATTATTTCAATTCTAAAATAAACTCAAAACGCAATTAATTTATAACGAACAGCTCTGTATGTGCTTATGTTTACAGGATGTTTCCAAAGACAAGCCTAAGAGCTTTTGTTTACATGAAAGACCCCCTTTAATTTTTGACAAGGAATCACCCTCTAAAAACTTTCCAAACTTATTTGGAAACATCCTGTATATAACTTGCTTTATAATACAAATAATAATTTAAATAGTTGCTGGAACTGCCTACTTTGAAATATTTTCATTTGATAAGTCAACTTCAGGTTCACGTTCAATCGCATGTAATACATCCATGTAATCTTTATCAACATCCTCGTGACTAACCGAACTTGAAAGAAAAAAAAATAAATATAATATAAATGATTGAGAAAGGTATTGAATTTACGTTTGGCAAACTTGAACGGTTGATGATGGATCACTCTCATTGCTCTTATAGAGTCTTTTTAACACTTGCCTGCTTCTATTTTTCCGCTTTGAGGATAATATTGGATATTTCTTTAAGTTTCTGTTGCCTCTTGCCATTGTGAATACCTTTACATCACACTCTACTTCGGCACTCAACACCAAAAAGTGTCAAAAAATTAATTCTCCAAATAATAAGAACAGCGAACAGCCCTAACTAGTATTTACTGTATGTGCGAAAAGCCAGCAAGGATCGCGATATTATTTATCACGAAAAGAAAAACTTTTATTGAGTTGATTGCGTAATTGTGGAAAGTGTCTCGTTCACATATGCACATACAAATATTTTATTGCAGCAAAAAAAAATTGTCAGTTTCATATACATTCTTCGTACATTTCGTAGAGATGTCTTTGAATACATTTATTGCACTTGTTTGAATGGAATACTTTAATTTTTGTTTATATATAGTATTTGCCAAATATTTGCTTTTCTAAAAGAAATAACTATAGCGAAATAACCTTCCTTCATGCAAAAAACGCTAAAATCAAATAAACTGAGGAAAAATACAAATCTGCTTGTAGACTCTTTTTTGCTAGTATAATCGACCATCGTATTTGTCACGATATTCTGCTGCCGTTGATTTGAATAGTTCAGTTGTTTCTCTGTATTCGGGTGACGGAAAACAACACATTCATTTCAAATATGTGAGAATGAGATGGCTTGCATTTGGCTCCTCCTACGGGCCAACACCTCCAAAAGCAATTATAGTGAATTCCCAAATACAAATCGACTTTAATATCCCCTTAACAGAAACAATTTTATTGGGCGATTTTTAGGTCGCTATACTAGTTTTTAAATAATTTTAAAACTCGCTAATTTGCAGTGTTTGAAAATTACAATTTTCTAATTTTACCACTGACTATTAATTAATTAAGTAATTTTTTTTTTAAAATTACCGACACGGATGAGATTCGAACTCAGGACATACCGATTACTAGTCGGTCGCTGTGCCACCTGAGCTACCGTCGGCGTCTGACTTCGAATTTCTAAATCGTACTGATATATGTATATCAAGTAAAGGTCAATAAAAATTTAACATCTTATATATATATATATATATATATACAAATTGTGTGAAGGATTTTTTTACTTTTCCTTCTTTTCTTAGCCGGTTTTTTTAAATATTATGTATCGTCGAAATTCTTGGTATTTTCGGCTTTTTTTTTTAAAAATTTATATGAAGGGTTGGTTAATAATAAAAACGGTTTTTTGACGTTTCGAAATTATGTATAATTTCCTCATCAGAAAATCATGAGTTAAATTTTAAAACTACTATTGTTTACATCACAACACTGCAAACATGACAAACAAAAAATTTTCAGTAAAACAAACGACATAAATTTTAATAAATAGTACTTACAATAATATTGGCCGTCTGTGTATATATGGCTTTGATTGTTGTTAACATTAATTGCTCTGCACATTCTTTCGATTAAATTATATTCTTTTAAATATAGTAATTCTTTCTGTGTGAATTCACTGAATGTCTGTTGAAAAGTAATAGCACGATGTCTAAATGTGTATTTTTGTTTTATTTACTTTTTTAGTTGAAAGGTTTTGTCTATTCGTATAAATAGTACAGCGGCGCATCTCGACAAATTTCATATTATTGAAAAATATATCTGGGATATATTTTGTGTGTCTGCTCTATCGTTTACTGCGTTCTTATGTTTTTTAATTTTTAGACTTTCAAGTATAGTTCTTGATTTGCTGTTATGTTCGGTAGCTAATATTGTTGTTTGTTTATAATTGAAAGAGTGGTTAGTTCTACTTTCGTGTTTCTTTAGGGCTGTACTATTGGTGGCGTATTTGTGCCCATTTAACCGGTCTTGTAGGTGTTGGGATGTCTGTCCGATGTATACGCTATCACAGTTGTTGCAAGGTATTTTGTACACGATGTGGGTCTTTTTTAAGATGGGAATGTTATCTTTAAGGTTTGTATATAGCTTATCCAGGTTATTGAAATTTTTGTTAGCTGTAGTTATGTTGTACGGCAATAGTATTTTATTAATTCTCTCGCTTAAATTAGGGATGTATGGAATGGGTACATATTTTTTTTGGTTAGTTTTATTCGGTTGTGAATCTGTTATTGTGTTATGGTTGTAGTATATATTAAGTTGGTTTTTAATGATTTTGTTTATGTATTGTGGGGGGTAGTTGTTTTTCTGTAATGATGTTTTTACCTTTTTAGTATTTCTGGTCTATGAATTGGACTTGTTAAAATTATAGCTCTGTTTATTAGGTTTTTGGCAACATTTTTCTTGAGTGAGTTTGTTTGGTTTGATTTGTAGTTTAGGAGTCTGTCTGATGCAGTGGGTTTTTGGTATAGTTTTGTTGAGAAACTATTTTTTGTATGTATTATTGTGAGATCTAGAAAATTTATAGATTTATTTTGTTCTTTTTCTTGTTCGTTTGTTTTACTGAAAATTTTTTGTTTGTCATGTTTGCAGTGTTGTGATGTAAACAATAGTAGTTTTAAAATTTAACTCATGATTTTCTGATGAGGAAATTATACATAATTTCGAAACGTCAAAAAACCGTTTTTATTATTAACCAACCCTTCATATAAATTTTTTTAAAAAAAAGCCGAAAATACCAAGAATTTCGACGATACATAATATATATATATAAAACATTTATCATATACAGCACATGGACGTTTCGGTGCTTATATACGCTGGTATACCAGCAATACTTTCCACTTGTTACTTGCTATATGTATATGTATATGTATATCAGTACAATTTAAAGGAGTCGAGACCGAAGCCCGTGGTAGTGTAGTGGTTAACACACCTGACTAGTAATCGGGAGATTTCGGGTTCGATTCCTGGACCGCTGGGTAATTTTTAAAGATATTAAAAATTACCTAATTAACAATTAAACTAATTTTAAATTAATTTGAAATTAGTATGACCTCTAAATCGTCCAAGAAATTTAATTATATATATATATATATATATATATATACAGGCTGTTCCTAAATATCATGTCCATAAGGAAGGGGGTAACTATTTGGTTTATTTTGTGCCTAAAATTTCATATAAACATCGGTCTGCAAACGCTTCGTTACCAATATGCAGGGTGTTGAAATTTCAAGAATTTTTCACTTTTTACTGTATAGCTCCTGCAGTTTTTGAGATATTTTGTTCAAATTTGGAAGGTAGGTTACGCTATAAGGCCTGCATCATTAGCCATGCCAAATGATTATGTAAATCTACAGGGTAATAATTTTTTCGGGGTCATGCCCTCTTTTCTCACCCTGAACTTTTTTGCGATGCGCCACTGCTAGATTCTAAAATACGCAATAAATTTTCTGTCTTGTTTAGAAACTTTTTGATCTCTTATATTTTTTTCTTATCTCTGACCGTTATCGAGAAAAAAAATAGAAAACAATTTTCTGTAATTCGCCAGAGAAAATTAAATTTTTTAAAATGGTCTAGCAGGCTCTGGCTTTATTCAGATAATCACTTGAGTTTATTAATTTGACAATTGACATTAGAAATCGTAAAAAAACTGCAGGAGCTATACAGTAAAAAGTGAAAAATTCTTGAAATTTCAACACCCTGCATATTGGTAACGAAGCGTTTGCAGACCTATGTTTATATGAAATTTTAGGCACAAAATAAACCAAATAGTTACCCCCTTCCTTATGTACATGATATTTTGGAACACCCTGTATATATATCTTCTGTTGTAACGTAGATTATCCAAATCGGCTGACACTGTTGGGTTATATCTTAATTAGCACATTAATTTACTTTTTTGGTAGTGATCTTGATTTAATTTAACAGACATAACCTAAAACGAAATATGTATATTAGGAATAACCCTACTTGAATGTTAGATAAACGCCTTATGTTTTGAACGTAGAGAGCTGTAATACCGGCCAAAAACTCACACATATAAGTAAATAGTATTCTCGTGGCCTATGAGTGGATATTGATTCTAGATATCTATAGAATAACGGAGAAATTAACAGCTATTGAAAATAAACTACATACGAGTGCGGTAGCAATTAGCGAGTTGAAACAAGAAAACCAACAATTAAAAATGACAAGCAGGGAACATGAAGAAAGAATGGAAAAGGTTGAAAGGGAGATAAGGAGAAAAATGTAATAGTGCAAAGGATGTCAGACATAGATGAGGAAGACTATGAGGAGGTAAAGAAGAAGATGGTAGGATTATTTAGAAAAATTGGAGTAGAAATTAATTCAAAGGTAAACATCAACGAAATCACGAAACTGGGATCCTTCAAGCCAAACAGTATGAGACCAATCCTTGTGAAGTTACAAACGTGGAATAAGAAAATGGAAATATATGAACAGACCAAAAAAACTAAAGGGAACAAATGTCTGGATTAATGAAGACTATCTGAAAAAGGTTCAAGAGGATAGGAAACGCTTGATACCACACTTGAAACAGGCAAAACAACAAGGACATAGAGTCTCACTGAGATACAACAAGTTGATTGTAAATGAAGAAGTATACGGACTAGGGGAGGCTGGAAATAAAGCAACGTAAAACCACAGTGACAAGAAACGTACGGCGAGTGAACGATCCCCAGAAAGTCAGGAAATCAACCAACAACTGAGGAAAATCACGAAAATTGGACCAAAAAGCTAGTAAACGAAGAAAAAGAGACAGCCGAAGAGGATAATGACAAGGCATGGAAAGGAAAACGAGAAAAATCATGAAAGGAAAAAGACAATAATAAGAATTGGAACTTGGAATATAAGAACAATGCTAGTTGCCGGCAGAATGGAGGAAGTTGCTAGAGAAATGATACAATATAAATTAGAAATACTGGCACTGCAAGAAATAAGATGGAAGGGAGAAAGTGGGATTGATAAAGAAGAATACATATTATTGTTTGGAGACGAGGACAAACAAGGACAGAATAGAACAGGATTTATGTTGGGTAAACAAGCGAGAGGGAACTTTAAATTTAAGATTATAAGACTAAAAAATGATATAGCCAATATCACACTCATAAATGCATATGCGCCTACTGAGAAAGCATCGGAACATGAAAAGGACGAATTTTACGAAAGAATAGAAAAGGTATGCGAAGAGAGCCCAAAACATGACAAGCTCATTCTTCTAGGGGATTTAAATGCAAAGATGGGAAAAGAACGACACTGTAGGGCAGTGTCGGGAAAAGAAACAGTACATGACAAAACAAATAACAATGGAATAAGACTGGAAAACCTAGCAACAGAAATGGATATGTTCATAGTCAGCACGAAATATCAACACAAAATACAACAAAAAATAACTTGGTTAGTTCCCGGCAGAAGAACAGGAAATCAGATAGACCACGTCTTAATAAATAAAAAGAGACAAAAAATGATCGAGGATGTAAGGTCGTTCCGAGGAGCAGACGTGGGTACGGATCACATGCTGGTGATAAAATTAAGAATGGTAAGAAAAAATGAAAAACACATAGAGAGGAAGAGATGGAAAATTGAGAGAATGATAGAGAACAAGGAACTATACAAAGTTGAAGTCACGAAACAATTGGCAAAACGACGGAGGAGGAAAATATGGATGAAGAATGGAGCAATATAAAAAGAGGTATTGAAGAAGCCGCAGACAAAGTTTTAGACAAAAAAACAAAACAATAGGTGAAGGAATGGTTTGATGAAGACTGTAAGGATACATTACAGAAAAAGAAGGCCGCCAGAATAGAGTTTATTATAAATACAAAGAAATACTGAAAAGTAAAGTGATAAGTAATAATAAAAAAAAACATTCATTTTAAAGTTTTAAAATTTACTAATTTTGTAAAGTGATAAGCTTAAACACAAAAATGAGGGTATTCAGAGCGGCAATTCGACTAGTAGTGATTTATGGGACAGAGACCATGAACTTGACGATCATGGAACAGGATAAACTGAGACGATTTGATAGGAAAATTGTAAGAAAAATATATGGTCCGAAGAAAGTGGCAAAGGGAGAATACAGAAGGGAGAAGATATTTTAAGGCTCATAAAAGTAGAAAGATTACGCTGGTTTGGACACATAAGAAGGATGAAAAATAACAGATTAGTGAAGAAAATTACGACATGGAGACCAAACACAAGTAGAGGAAGAGGGAGACCGAAAAACAGATGGGAGCATTATGTGATGGAGGACATTAAGAAATTGAAGATACGGGATTGGAGAAGCAGGGTCCAGGACCGAGAGGCGTGGAAGAGGATAATTGAAGAGGCAAAGTTGAACAACAGCTTAGAATAAGAACAGCAGAACGTAGAGTAACTCTCCACAAGAAATGACTTGCTAGAGCTCAAACAAAATATGAGCGGTCAAAATTCTTAAGGGAATGTACGACACTATATATATATATATATATATATATATATAATGAGAAAGTTATTTAATAAAAAGTACTGTAAATAACTGATAGACGTAGCTTGTTAGTTAAGTGAAGGTGGAGACACCTGGACGCTAGTGGCAGCCCTATCATACCTGACATGAACAAAATGATCATAAAGTAATATAAGAAACCTAAAAGTACTCAAAATTATCAACAATAATAAAATGAGAATTTGGCAACAAGTTGTCATCTAAATTGTTTCAATGACTAGCAAGATATACTATAAACTAGAATGTGTGAAAATGAAATTGTTAACAATTGAGCATTGCACCATCACTATTATACTCGCAGTTTTATCAAATGGCCGTGATTTATCTAAGACATCCATTCAATTCCATCACAAAAAGTAATATTGACGCACGTACACAATTAAAAGGCTAGGTAATGTAAAAATTGGGAGTAGACTTGTCGTATACATTCATATGGGTTAATTAGAAGGCTCAGATTTATCGTAAGCGAACATCCAATATTAACACACAAATAATACTGACTATGTGTCAAAGATATAAATATTGAATTATATAACATAAAAGTGTTAAATCTGTTAGTAGTACACAATTCTATATTTATATCTTTGACACATAGTTACTATTATTTGTTTGCTAATAGTACCTATAATGGAATATTATGTTTTATTTTTTGTATTTTATTTTCACCTCTAGGTGTAATATCATTTTATATTTATTATATTTTTATCATGTTGTGTAATATTCAGACGTACACTATATATTTTTTTTCTAAATATAATTTCCATAATCCAGGTTGCTGCCATCACATATTATCGTTCTGTTTGTGGGCAGATCTTACTTGGTTTTAGTTCAGTCATTTCGTCCTCGGATGTATGTCGTACTTATTTATGTGTGTATATATTTTCCTAAGAGATTTTGAAACATGAAATGCAGATGTTTCTCGTGAAATATATCTGGTTTATATTTTTCTTTCTGTGAATAGTTAATGTAACTGGAAGTGTTTTATATTTATTAGCATTAGCTTTACAATTACGGCTTCCTAGTAGGCTTAAATTCTTTAAAAAGTTTAAAAATACTTTTTTTTTAATTTTTGATACATTTTGTGCTTTATAATGCTTTTTACAGCCGGTCTAAAACAAAGAAAATAAATGAAAAGCATTCAGTCAAAACTCAGTATCTCTATTTTTCAATTTAAACAGCATTATAATTTACGTATAGATAATTTATATTCCACCACATTTGCCAATCGCACAATATAAGAGATTTATAGATTTATTTGAAGTTTTTAACCAGTCACATGTCGACAACATTTCACTTCAATATCCTTATGAATATCTACGTATATTGTAATGGGACTGATTCGTACCCCGTTTAAGGGACATGCTATGATGTCTTTCTTGAGGAATTAATTTTGACTTTTTGAAGAAACAAAGGCACATTTTATTACATAATAAAATAGATATTCCTACTTCATTATTAGCAAAGTTTATGTTTGTTGTGCTTCAGAATCCATATCGCTTAAAGAAAGTGTTTTACTATTCAAAGACGGGAATAATGTTTTACTAAGGACCCCGCTGTACAGAAGATGTAGTTATAGCAATCCCATGTGCGGATATGATTTAAATATTATTTTTCTGCACAATCGCTGCTAATTAGTAATTGCCTTTGTTGATGGCTATCGTGTGGTTACTGTATAATGATGTATTGTATAAAATTGTATTGCTTTTAATTTTGTAGATTCCATTTCACCAGTCAAAATTCCGACCATCACAGTAGCTGCTGGTAAAGTTTATTTTTTAGCAATTTTATGTGACTTATTGGTTTTAACAATCTGATGCAACTCAATAATTCGCTAGAAATGCTTTTTTATTTGTAATTTTTGATGACGTGAAGTGACTTACTTGTCTTTTGTAAAATTTTAGGTTACTTAGTATTGTCGTGTGCTTTCTTGGCCATGATGAAAGTTCCAGAAAATAAAGAATAAAGAACATGCTGTATCATAGATAACTCAAGTGACAAATGTACTTTTTTTTTGTTGGACACCTCATATTGATGGTCTCGCGAAGACATTGAGTGGCTATTGCTACAGTTTGAGGGTTGTGGCTCGGAGTGTTGATGCTGAAACCTCCTTAAGTGTATACTATGTATGCGTACAGTCAAGACTACGGTATGGTGTTATCTTTTGGGGAAATTCACTGGATGTGGAAAGAATCTTTAAACTACAAAAGGCCTGTGTGAGAGCTGTTTTCCAATTAAGATCTAGAGACTCTTGTAAATTAGTGTTCAAGGACTATAATATACTTACTCTCCCTTCGCTGTATATATTGGAGTCTGTTACTTTTGTTAAAAATCATTACGAAGAACTCTTTAAGAAATACGAACTTGAACATGGTCACAGTACTCGGGGTAAGGCCTCTTTGCATTTGCTTCCTCCACACACTCGCTTGGCGGGGATACAGAAACAAACCATCTGGCAATGCATTAAATTATACAACTACTTACCACAAACTCTGAAAGTCTTACCGTCACAAAAATTTAAAGCGACATTAAAGAAATTTTTGACGAGTAAGGCCTTTTACTCAACTAATGATTTTTTTAACTCTAATTATGTATCATGATTTTATTTATTTATTGTTTGTTTGTTTGACTCTAAATGTTTTTTAAACTTTGTGCATCTACTATGTTTATATAGTAATTGACGTGTTCTATGTTCAGCAATATGGAATAAACTATATATTATTATTATTATTATTATTATTATTATTATTAATTTTTATTTTAAATTTCATTGTATGGTGTTGCTGTTTTACTTTCTACAACTAAAATTGGGTATGGTAAAAGAGCAAAATTATTACGAAAAGAGAGTAGCGCTCTAAATAAAGCTTGGGAAATACGGAACTAGATGTTTTCAAAGTGCAAAATATTAATTTTCATTGTAAACCATTTAAAATTATACAAACGAGTTAGTTTCAAATAGTTATTTTGTGACAGATCTTCTCAAAAGCAAAAATTAGTATGCAAACTCGTGTCTAATATGTAAATAATTTAATGGAAACCATTTTATGTGATATTTATTCTAGATAAATCATAACTTCGTCGACATTATGTTAAGCAGGTCGGAGTTCACTAAATACACGTGGAAAGTTATTAATAATGAATTATGAGGTTTGGGAATTCTAATTAGACTCCATGACAGTGTCACCCTGAACCACAACAATATTTGCACAAAGTCTTTAGGCGTACAGTTGACAACCTAGGCGTTATCGTCGGCACTGCAGTTGCTGCCTTGCATATTATAAATGTAAAATTTCAACGTTCATCATGCAAGGTTTAATATTTTACCAAGATAAATTGGATTCAGTTAGAGATCAAGGGGTGACATTGAGAGTTATAAATGATATCTTTATTGCATCCCACTGGTAAAAGTTCATATTAAATGTATGATATGAAATTATGCGAAATAAGTAGTCAAGAGATTGCTTAGTCATACCGGGTGTTTAGGCATAAAACATTAGAACTAATGTGTTATATGTTAACAGTTTTATTTCATTAATTTATTACTGACTATACCGAATGTTTTTTATGCTACATATATATATATATAAAATGGCCACAGAGCGAGATTGACAAAACCTCGAGACAACAGAAGGCCACATACGGAATCTACGACAACGCGGATCAATTCCCGATACAGAAACGACACACATATATACAGGGTGATTTTTTTAAAGCGGTCGTTAGACGTTTCTCGGAATCTACTAAAGTGAGACGAACGAAATTTGGTATGCGTCTATAACTCTGCACAATCTATCTTGCTAAAATATTTTCATCAAGATTCTACTTCCGGTTATACCGGAAGTTGCCATCAACTTTCTTATTTTAAATAGAACCATACATTTTTTTTATCATCATCGAATCGACCATTCAATTTGCTTAATTGCCAATCCAGGTTGTGCCAATCTAATAGCCATGGTTTTCAAGATATTCAATTATTTTGGTAAAAATAGCTGCTTGCAGAGTGTTTTTCAAGAAATCGTAGTTTCCGAACCGCTCTTTATAATAAAGAGGAAAAAATTGTGTTCTATAGAAAAAAGTACATTTTATCAGCTCAGTAAACCTCTGAGTTCAAATCGATGATTAGGAAGACCGTTAAAAATTTTTGAACTTTTAAAATTAGAAAAGCAAAAAAAATAATTTGTTCAAATGGAAGCACTATTTTTTTTTTACAGGAATCAACAGATATTCTAATTTGGAAGATTTTTTCTTTAATGGTCGATATGGCTTCGGCCAACCGTTTTCTAGTAATAGGCACTTTTCTGAAAAAAATGTTTCAAATTTGTTTTGAAAGAGCGTAGTAGCCTTTGGACTATGCGATTTTCGGTGTTGCTATGGTTACCATCATAATATTCGCGTCAAAACTTGTCAGTTTTGTATTAGTTTTGTCTTTATTACGCAAATAACTCCTATAATGCAGAACGAAATTGTTAATCGTCGTTTTCGTTACACAAACGAGCAAATTTTCGATTTGTTTTTATGTTTTGGTGAATGTAACCGAATTGTAGCTAGAACATGTCGACTCTTCAATGAAAAATATCCCCATTTGCCGGCTATGACCCCGAATAAATTTCGAAGATTAAAAAACAATTTTATAAATTTTGGAAAAACAACATTTAACAGAAGAAACACGCGGTGGGTCCAGACAGAAGAGGCTGAAATAAATATTTTGGCTTATTTTGATGCCCATCCTCGGGCTTCTATTCGATCAGCATCTCTGGATTCTCGGCTGCATTATTCCACAATTCAGAGAATATTGCGAAAGCATAAGAAGCATCCGTTTTCGTTTATTCGACTGCTAAAGCTACGGAGAACAGATTATCCTAGAAGAGTCCAAGTTTGTGAAGAAATGTTGCTTCGAATTCAAGAGGACCAAAACTTTTTGAGGAATATTATTTGGACGGACGAAGCAAAATTCGACCAAAACGGAATTACAAACAGACGAAATAGACACTTCTGGGCGTATGAAAATCCCCGAATTGTAGAAACTGTTGACAACCAACAAAGATTTAAAGTTAATGTCTATTGTTTAATCCTGTATGACCAAATTAGATTTGTATTATACAACGACAACCTAAACGGAGCACGTTACGTGGAAATTTTACAGGACAGCGTGGTGCCATTTATTGATAATTTACCTTTACAACAGATGAGAAGCTGTTGGTATCAAATGGATGGCGCCCCTCCGCATAACACAAGAGCTGTGGATCGGCAATTGACAACCATGTTTGAGGACAGATGGTTAGGAAATAAAGGACCCTGGCGGTGGCCACCGAGATCACCAGATTTATCGCCTCTGGACTTCTACTTATGGGGTGTCATAAAAAGCAAAGTTTATGACAGAGTTGTCGATTCTATTGAGGACCTAATCAACCGTATCAACGTTGCGTTCGAAGAGATTGACCCGGCAGAGCTGTCTATAGCGACTACGCACGGAGTCCATTCACGAATGGAAATGTGTTTGCGGGAAAACGGCGAACACATAGAGCATTTATTGTAATATTGTTAAAATTAAAATATTAAATTGTCATTTAATATTAAATTGTTATTAAATTATTATTTGTTATTAAATCATTATTTTTTTATGATGGTAACCATAGCAACACCGAAAATCGCATAGTCCAAAGGCTACTACGCTCTTTCAAAACAAATTTGAAACATTTTTTTCAGAAAAGTGCCTATTACTAGAAAACGGTTGGCCGAAGCCATATCGACCATTAAAGAAAAAATCTTCCAAATTAGAATATCTGTTGATTCCTGTAAAAAAAAAATAGTGCTTCCATTTGAACAAATTATTTTTTTTGCTTTTCTAATTTTAAAAGTTCAAAAATTTTTAACGGTCTTCCTAATCATCGATTTGAACTCAGAGGTTTACTGAGCTGATAAAATGTACTTTTTTCTATAGAACACAATTTTTTCCTCTTTATTATAAAGAGCGGTTCGGAAACTACGATTTTTTGAAAAACACTCTGCAAGCAGCTATTTTTACCAAAATAATTGAATATCTTGAAAACCATGGCTATTAGATTGGCACAACCTAGATTGGCAATTAAGCAAATTGAATGGTCGATTCGATGATGATAAAAAAAATGTATGGTTCTATTTAAAATAAGAAAGTTGATGGCAACTTCCGGTATAACCGGAAGTAGAATCTTGATGAAAATATTTTAGCAAGATAGATTGTGCAGAGTTATAGACGCATACCAAATTTCGTTCGTCTCACTTTAGTAGATTCCGAGAAACGTCTAACGACCGCTTTAAAAAAATCACCCTGTATATATAAGGATCGGTAACGTTTCGGTAAAGTCATATTTATTATCTTCAGGCATTATGTTTCTCTCTTCGTCTGACTGCATTATAAGAAACAATATAATACTTCTTTAAGTGCATCTAAGCATGACTATTTTGAACATCAGTTGTTAAACTCTACTAACATAAATAGGGACATGTGACGTAGTATTGGTGCCTATTATGGTAAGTGTGTAGAAGGGAAGCTACCCTCAGAATACCTATCGGCATTTTTCCATTGGTAATGCGAAAAAGCAGATACATAATTGCTTTACAGGTATTGCATACAAAACGTTGGTGTTATTCTCGATGTATCAAAAGCTTTTGATAGTATTGAACATCAGTGCTTACTTCAAAAGCTGAAACATTACGGAATTGGAGATATTGCTCTTGCTTGGTTCAGTAGTTATTTATCAGACAGGCAGCAAAGTGTTGCTTTCACTAGGGATGATAAAACAGTGCAGTCTAAGACTGAAACTACAAACCAGCATCCTAGGAGCTTTGCTGTTCCTAATTTATCTGGATTGATATGAAGAGGATCTGAGCTCAACAGGAGCATATAGAATAAGTCCTCATTGATTTTAGCGGGGTTGATTTTTTGCGTATATCTGTCTCGGTACTTCCTTGCATCTTTGTCTTTTGACTCTTGGGCTTCTTCTGATAATTTACCGATAGGCAATGATTGCAGGACCTTGAATAAGAATTTTATGTACCGTAGGTAGCATGAAGTACCAATTGTACAGACATATAATTCTGCAATGGCTTTACAATATTCGTCAAACTTGTCAATGTTAATAGAATATCCACATTTTAAAACACGTAAAATGACACAACTTTGTAAGGCGCACTAGTTGTAATTTCATCCCCATCTGTTTGAAAACACGAATTTCACAGAATAACCTTGACCATATACACTGAAAGAAATACTCCGACCTGTGTAACAAAAAATCATTTGCTAGTTATTTTTTGTTTCAAATAATAAGATATTTGCCACTGTTGTACATTATTGTTTTGTTAGATTACTTATAGCAAAATTTCGTGTGCTGGACGAGCAAATAATATTGTCTGCTTTATTTACGCTACTGTAACATATTTCTTTGCTAAACGTGCAATGATTCAATCACATGACATTTAACCTTCAACGCTATTGGTTATAAAATCCCAAGAAAGGGAAAATAAAAGTATGTTGCAGTTGCAACTGACGCTTCCTCCTCGATATTAGTTGTGAAATAGGTTATTTTTAGATTAGCTTTTCTTAAAATTTAAATTAATAAAGTATGTCGGCTTCAGTTGAAGACTTATTAGAATTATGGGGTTTTTCTGAGTATATCTCAGTATTTAAAGGTAAGTAGGATTACTGTAGATATTTCGAACTGCTTTTATTATTATTTAATGCTTTATTCTCTTTTTAAAAACATGGAATCCTAATGTGATACATGTAAGATGTACACAAACTTTATACTGCATGCTTCAAAAATTTATGAATCATTTCGCTATCATCTCTATTGGTGCCTTTGGTGTGTTGATTTCGAGTCGATTCTTTGTAAACATATAACATACCAGAGTATTATTTATATCTGCAGTTAATATACCATAATATAATAACATAGGTATTTCAATTATAATTAAAGCTAAACAAACGGTTCCTTTCTCAGACTTTCGAACAGTAAGAGTCATCCTACATGTAAAAACATATGGGAACGAATGTATTTACAAAAACATAGAATAACAAGTTCTATGTTTGAATAAATACTTTTATTTAACACTTCAAAAATCATTTATGTATCTACATAATTTACTATTAATTAATATATGTTTTAAAAATATATAATTAAGGCTGGCAGTGCAATATAATAACTCTAAGAAGTTAAACAAGTACTTAGTTTTAGTACCTATTATGTTACCACTTATTTTACAATACATAAGTAATGATATGTGTAATGTAATATCATTCGGACCCTATCGGGTTATTATTATTTATTTCAATGAATTGATTAAATTTGGTTACACAATAATCAAACATTTGCTGTGTTTTATATTTTCATAGTGTAATACAAGAAAAGATGACAATGTACATCAATAGAAACCTAAAATCTTTAATTTATGCCCTTAACATTATTTATGTATTGTCAAATAAGTGGTACTAAAACTAGTTTCTAACTTTTTACAGGTATTACATTCGGCTCTGTGCGAGCCCTGATTATATATTTTCGAAACATATATCGATTAATAGTAAATGTAGGTAGATATATAAATGATTTTTGAAGTGTTGTATTCAAAAAAGAATACACGTATTTCTTCAAACAAAGAACTTGCTACTCCATGTTTTTGCAAATACATTCATGCCCATATGTATTTATATGTACGATGACTCGTACTGTTCGAGGCTTTTTTTTGCTTTCACAGAGAAAGCAACCGTTTGTCCAGCTTTAATTATAATACCGTATTCCAAATAAATCAACTTGAGTACGTTAAAAGGCTCCAATTTAATGTCCAACCGGCTGACTAATTAGTGATATAATATTTTTGAACTAGTTTTTTGTTTTTTTTGAATATTACATTTGATGTTTTCTAATACATGTACACTAAAAAAAAAGTAATCGCGTCAGTATCTCGGTTTCTGAATATTTCTCAACAAAAGTTTAAATACAAGTTTTAGGTTTTGACATAAGCTAACTATTTGAAATACTTCTGAATATGTAGTGTTCCAATTTTACAGACTAAACTGACGTTCCTTTTTTTAAGGGTACACCTTATGTACTCTTGAGTTTACTCCATGAAAATAGAATACACTGTATATTTACTTTAAATTGGTAGCTTAAGTCGAAACCTAAAAGCTTTTGTTGAAATATCACCAAAAAACGAATATTGACGCGTTACGTCACTTTTTCAACACAGTGTATATAATGTAATGGGAAAAAATAAAATAGCTATCATGTCGTCATATATATGTAACAAATATTCCTTCAAGGGAAGGGGCGAAGTAATATATGAATCACCTTGTGATACCCCTAGTACCGTATGTTAAACTACTCTGTTAATTTATGAATAATTTATAAAAGCAGTTTGGAATATTGTTACTTTCTACATCTTTGTAAAGTCATATCTTACAATATATGACGGTGAATAACATTATTGTTTACTATTATATCACTCATTTACCCAAGTTTCATGAATTTTACTTTATTTTGAAATTAAACATTGCCCATGTTTTCAGGTTCCTGATGAATTGAAAGAAACCATAAATTTGAAAAAAGAAAAGCTGAGAAGATTTGGCTTTATTGAAATATCAGATTTGGTATCCGATGTTCCAGTACATTATACCAAATGCGCTGACGGAAATACATATATTACACTGAACCACCCATAATTTTTAAGGATTTGTTGAATGTTCCCTTTGCTGTATATTATAATAATGTAACCGTCTTAAAAATATATGTGTCTTTTGTTAAATACTGTTTTTATTTTTCCCAACAAACAACATCCAGTAGAAGTTACTAAGATATTGAAATTCTCCTTAGTTGTAATTTTAATAAATATTGCTGGTATTTGAATACTGCTATTAATAATAAAAGAATATCTATATATATTTTTGGCAATTTGTAGTTACTATTATTATTAATGATGTTTTTTGTATATATAAAGTATGTATTTGTTATTACAGCAACTTGGATATGGACAATAAATAATAATTATTAAGATATATTCTTGTCATTTTGTATTATATGGTACTAAGTAAAATAACTCTAAAATTAACATAAAGTTTAAATACTTGTCTTTGTAAAAGAATTGATTTTTAATTATGCATACACTGGGTTCCCATAATGTCACAATATTGTGTCTAAACTTTATGTTAATTTTGAAGTTATTTACTTTTCATATAATACAGAATGCCAAGAATGTTTCTTAATTACTATTATTTATAGTCGCATGGCCAATTTGCTGTAATAACAAATACGTACTTTGTATATACAAAAAATATCAATAATAAAAATAGCAACTACAAATTGCTCGGAAAGCCAAATATATATATATTCTTTTATTTCCAATAGCAGTGTTTTTTGTTCATCCAGCAAATAAAAATTGTTCATGTAGCTGTTACCATTTGCATTTGATGCTAAAGATTTTTGCTAATAATGTATATTATCACTTCTTCTAGCATAATCAATTTTGCTGTTATATCACAAATTGTTGCTACTTACCAAAAGAAAAAACGCTTTCCGAGCAAATGTTATTTGCTCTTACACCACACTTTTTTGCTATTTAAGAAAGTAAAAAAGTTTTGTGAACAAACGTTATTTGCTAGTGCAGTACAACTTGTTGCTACTTAACAAAAGAAAAAATGCTTTGTGAGCAAACGTTATTTGCTAACTTAAGAAAAAGTAGGTAGAGAAAAATAATTGCTAATGTAAATAAGTTTTTTGCTGTCGCCATTTTAACTCATAATTTTTGCTGCAGTTGATAAATTTTTGCACTCACAGGCAATGTATTTCTTTCAGTGTACTTATCATTTTCTGATGCAGATCCATAGCGGCAAAACACCGAAAATGCTTCTAACTTTTTTAATTACTTACACTATAATCTTTCATTTCATGAAAAATTCGTGGACTAGCAAGTATTAGCAATAACCGTTACCCCTCATTAAAAATTAAATTCATACTAATTCAATACATAGCTGTTATAGGATTACAAGCGGCCGATGTTACCTGAAAATAAAAATAGCTTCCTGGAAAGTAATGATGCCATTTGAATCCTTAGAGTAAGTACTTTCACCTGTAATAATTACTTTTAATTCGATCAAGATACCTGGCTCAGATAATAACAAAGACATCTTAAGTTTGGGGTACTAAAATATACCCTATAGAAATATTGAAAATTTTGCAGTTTTTAGTAATTAATATCTCTTGTTCTGACAAAGATAAAACAACAATTCTTGGTGAAAAGTTATAAGATGACGCGTACAAACAAATATATAAGTTACAGCATTATCAATAATTTTAAACTTTTTTTAATTACGATCACGTTATTGTCGATTTTGAAGACTATGCGCCGTACTTAGTGTCCCCACTACTTATGTTAATACATAACCTCCAAGTTTCATTGAATATATCCTTTACACATACGAAGAATTTTCTTTTTAGTAGTAGATGTATTTCGCAAAGAATTGAGTGAATTAAATTCAACGTGTGATTGCTATTATTTATGTATATATGATAAAAATATTTTAAACTAACCCATAGTATATAAATAAAACTTTCCTCTAACAGAGAATATTCTTTTTGTATTTAGGATCATAAGCCAGAGATTTCTAGGTTAACACAAAGTCTTGACGATCCATATTTTATCTTGGATTGTGCAGTCTGAAAGCCAGTTTCGTTGTTTTCTTGAATGCAAATTTAAAAAGATGTTATTTTTATCGACTATGCATGCCGCATGATGCATAAATATTCAAGCGATTCTGTAAAGGAAGACCCTATTTGATTTTCATTTGAATATATCATTACTCTTCCGGTATAGTGGTAGTAAATCTGGGCGTAATTTTGTTAAATTAAGTTTCAAAAAAAAAAAAAAGGAAAAAAGCGAAAAGAAAGGAAAAACGTATTTACCGCTTAGCAATATTATGCTGGGGATTTTCCTTGTTTTTTCCGCTATATCCTAGTCCTATTGAATAGTTATTTATTACTTATTGGTAATGAATTTGTAGCACGCGTTGTGAATCAAATTGAAGGTCTTTAGTTTTCAATTTTATTCGCTACTTCCGAATGAAAAATAAAGAATAAGGAAACAACAGATCGACCCGTTTTGCCAGCTTTGTTTTGCCTGAATTGTCTCCGAATTTTTAAAAGGGAGTCAATATATTTCCACTAATGTTCCCATAATTTAGACTTGATAAACTATAAGTCTTTTTGAAATTATTACTCTTCCGCAGTGTACATAGTTGCTATGTACCAGTGTATATCACAGGTAATGTTAAATTAAAAATTGTCTTCACATAATTTAAAATTGCTTTTTTTTTTAATAGAGTTTATTTATATTTACTATGCCGATAGGATAACTGCTTTGTGTTTTTAAACTTCTAATTAAAATGTTAATTAAATTTCTAACGAATTATGGCTGTAATTTAAACCAGTAGGAGAAAAAAATTATATAGGTGACCAAGGAATAAGAATAAAAAATGGATTAATAATAAAATATATAAAATAACATGGCATTAGCAATATATATTCATGTTTCTGAAAAGCAGATAATATATTTGTCTCAAAAATACAATCTTCCAATTTCTATAAGAGAACATAAGAATAAACGAATTCTCAATTGATGATGGAAAAATAATAATTTTTTTTGTTTATTTCTAAATTTGTTTCTATCCCTGATACTTCCGAATTATTTTTTTTACAATATTAAGATGTTTTGTTTATTGAATCTTTAATTATGATGCAATAAACATTTTTTATAAAAAATTTTTTGTATTATTTATTGTCTTTTTCGGACCGGCCTTTATGAAGGACAGTGGATAAAATATTTTTTATAGCGTTTTCAGATTTGGTGAGTATTGATGATTATTTGAAAATTAAAGAATATTAACATTTAAGTATTTAAAGTAAAGATTACAAAAAAAACAACATAAAAGGTCAATTTTGACTATAGTAGTAAACAAAGCATGTTTTCTGGTCTAATCTCACCTTACATTTATTGTAAATTGCACTTTCTTGTTGCATTGCTGACATCTAATTTGTTTTGCCTGGAACAAACCTAAATGATCTCTGCAATCATATCGAGAAATACTATTTTTATGGTAACGAAACAAGTGCACAAAGAAAGGCAGACTTCCGAGCGACAACAAAAAGAGGTTGTAAATCATCTCGACGCGACATAATGTCTGGAGTTTCTCCCAGTGTATTTCTAGGCCTATCGAGAAGACCGCTGGACGATTGCTCGAAAGTTTCTAGGATTTTGTGTGCGTATATAATACAGCCGGCGCGTCGGGATAAGAAATTCCTTAAGTAGCCGACGCGCGGAACAGACCAAAGTAAAGATAAAAATTCCGGAATAAGGAAGTCCTTAAGTACTCGTCGCGCGGAACAGACTAAAGAAATAAATAAATAGTTCCTTGAGTGGTAGTCGAAGAATAAACATAAATAAGTTAGCGTAGTTGTTACTTAAATATTACGGAATATAAATAGAAGTGATATAAATACGGTAGTGTTACATAAATATACGGACATTAATATTAGTAATAGAAATAAATACATGTGTTAATTTAACTCCTAATAGTTTTAAGTGCATTACATTAGTTTTATATTTTTATATTGTAATTAATTTTACGTTTGTGAATATACAGACTGTTTTAAATAAATAAATTGCACGAGTTGTTTATTGCGAACCCGAAAACGTTACATTATTAATAGTGATGTTAATATAAATATGTTAGATTATGACGATAATGACGTTACTTAGTTGAATTACGCTTTTCAATCAGCTAATATGTCTGAGTTGATTAGGGAACCTACACGTAAAACATCACTGCTACCGATTCAGGAACAATATGCTTCGATATCTCTGATCATGATATGGTTTACTGTAAAATATTGGTAACTTATCCTGACAAAAACCCTACATTCTACACTTTTCGAGATTTCCCATCGTTTGATTTTAATGATTTTGATAAAGATTTATTTAGCATATTCTTTAGCTTTAATATGAATATTGAACATAAATTACATTTTCTTTTCCCCCATATGTGATTTTTGTTGGTATCCACTGTTTTTCTTCGTCCAGCTCTACATTTTCCTTGGTGTAACACACTTCCAGTTCTTCTAAATTTGGTTATAATGTTCAGTACAATAGCATTACTCAGTGTCTGTTTATTGAAATGTTTCGAAAATTGATCGCGGACGAATTGAATGCTTAGACCATTTTATTTATTAGTACCTAAACCGTATCAGCGAAAATAGTGCTCAACTAAAAAGACTTTTTCAACATATCAGTACATCTAACCAAAACCAAACGTCAATGTTTATGTCAACTAACAGTGTTAATTGTTAGAGGTTTAACAACTAGAAGGCTTACCGTTTCAGTACTGTAAATTAATAGCCATATTGTATAAAGGTCTTTGCCAATTAAGTATTCAAAAATAAATAATATGTGTTTCCAAGTTGCCGATGTAATAAAAATGTTTAAATTGCAAAAAAATCAAATACTAACATCCGTTACTTACTGTGTCTAGTATCTATATTTTGGTTGCAGCAAAATTTTTCATTGAAGTAAAAAAGATGGAAAATTAGAACAGTTAAAGTGGATTATCACAGGGTATCGTTCATAAGCTCAATTTTTTAATGTAGGTGTATTTTTCGGCAAACAATTGTCTTCTTCAGTATTAAAACAAAAAAAAATCGACAGCAGGACAGCATGATGCTATCTTATTGACGATTTGATGAAAAGCATACTTGACATTTAACAAAGCATGTAAATTATCATGCAATTTACACGTTGTTTGAAGGACGAAATTAATTGCTTTATAATATATCTGAAATTAGTTGCTCTAATTTACGAAACTACAGAATACAATAATGGCCCACTAGTAATCTTCTTTAATAATAAGTTTTCAGCATCGAATTTACAGAAACAGGTTGAAACTTTAGCTTGTGTAACAACTCGACCATATTTTAATTAATCTTCGCTGCACTAATCTCAAATTGAAATGCTCTTAAAATTTAATATAGTTCTTCTTAAAACTAGGGCATATTTCATTGTATAGTAGATCTCTTTCATATTAAGTAAATATTAAACTCTTTGGCGTCTTAAGTTTCGAACAGCTTTTTCCTTTCTGATGAATATTCAGGAGATAGATATACAGTATGCAAGTCGTTATATTGATCAATTAAATCTTAGAAGATATGTGTAAGACAATTAAACATCTATGCAAATGCATTAATTTGATTTATTAATCAAACATTTTAATATTTTAATTCATAACAATACCTACCAATAATAATTTAATCGTTGTAACTACTATTACAAGAAAGTCAATAAATTAATTAAAAATGCACACTTAGCTGTATATGACAATACCACAAATAACAACAACAAAACAATAATATGGATATAATATTTCCAATCATTTAAATAAAGTGTTCAATGAATGTTTTAAGTCATATTTTAGGAAATCATCTATGGAATATAAACTCTGATGACTCAAAATATCTACATAGCGTTGTGTTGTTTGCAAGCGGTGATATAGAATCTGAAACTCTTCTCTGAGACGCGTTTCATAATTGTGATGCCCTTCTTTCGATATATAATGTATAGTCTGTTTCAAATTATAAGAACATAACTTTCATCGGCTCTAATGCTTTTATTGCACCACCTTCTGTGACGATAATTATTATACCTGGCCTCCTTATTGAACTGGTACGGACGGTTTTCCTATTTGCAACGTATGAATGAGTTATTACCGCAGGTGGTGCAATAACAGCATTAGGGTCGTTGAAAGTTATTGTCTTATAATTTGAAACAGACTATACTTGGTTTGTCCTAACATATTTTATACAAGTACATAAGTACAAATAGGCTATGCAAAATCAGTATTCTCTCTTTCTTAAAATGTTTCTTACAACAAATTACATAGAGCTCTAATCGTTTTTTTTTTGTAAGTGGAAGATTCTTGCTGCTGCGGATGATGTGTCGCAAAACAAAATTCTATATCTGATTGTACCATGGAAGTTCGCGAAATAGGCAGATTTTGAAGCGGCGCGGGTAGCAATGGTCTTCAGTCTCCCTATGGTATATACAGCACGTGTCAATTTTCATTAGCCATAGGCGATTAATTCATGCAATACGTGACAACATCGCACCCCACCTTTCCTCTTCAATGCGAGCGCGAGACCGATACAAGCAGTGTTGCCAACTTGGGGGTTTTCCCCCTAGATTTAGGGGTTTTTTTGAGCCATGGGGGAAATCTGGGGGGTTTTATTTTTTAGGGGTATTTTTAGGGGTATTTGTAGAGGACATTGAAAACTGTTATACTTGAGTATTGCATTATTGCAAACAAAATTAAGGATAGGTGTATAAATTGTAATTTATTCGATTTTCCTACAAAAATAATAGATTTCGTCAGTTTTAAGTTCAACAGAAGAATTGTGAACTCATCCATGCCTTTTTCCGCAATCGTATCACGGTATCATAAAAGCCGTCTACCTTCTTTTTCTAATTTTACAAATATGGAAATATCATACTATGAAAACATGGAACACAACTTAGAAACACTGAAGAAAAAAGGAAATTAATTACACCTAAACATTATCAAATTTCTCTTGACTTGCTTATAATAGAACAAAACTTAAAAACATACCTGAGTGCATAGGAACCTACCTTTAAGTGTTTGTAAACGGCTGCACTGCATGCGCACATCGCAACTGTGGACCCAACGGTATCTAATTAACTCCGACTAACTTTTTTAGGAGCTTAATGTTTTATATTCTTGGTAACCAAGAAAAAAATTAATAGTATCCAAAATCACCAGATATAGTAATTTAAAAAATAATCACGAGGTAATTTAAAATTAAGAAAAACAACCAGAACTGGTGATAAATCACCAGCATTATTGGCAACACTGACTTGTCAAACAGACCTGTCAAATTAACGCCCGCGTCGTATGTGTAACACGCTAACACGTCATACAAGGATGATACATTGTGCAAAAAAAATACTTCATGTAGAAAACAAGCGGATTGTGCTTTTTACAGCCAAAAACAAATGGAGGTGCCAATCATCGAGGCCTGCCAACAATACCCCCCGCTACCCTATGTAGGTATATTATTTTTATAAGAGAACTATTTTGGAAAGTTTAAATAAAGATTGATTAAATATATGTTAAAAACTTATAACATTTTTTTAATTTCCTGGAAACATGCGTTTGTCTATACAAATAACTGTCACAATAATATAAAGGAGTTATTTTTTTTATAACAATTTATTTACTCGTTTTTAGGGGGTTTTTGATGAAATTTAGGGGGTTTTCAAGCATTATTCAGAGCATTCAGGGGGAATCGTCTGTAGTGGGTTGGCAACACTGGATACAAGCTCAAGTTAGCAGTAGCTGTTGGACTATTGACTAGGGTGTTTGTACTGCGCTCAGAAATAATATTTACGCATTGCAAGGATTTTTCTGTAAATGCAGAGAATTATTAAGCTGCGTTCACGCTGCATGTCACAAACAAAAGCGTAATTCTAATAAAATTAAAAATAAGGTAAATAAAAAAGGATTCTGAAAATAATAATAAACTACTAGATCGCGGCGGCCATTTGATGATGACGGCTTTTATTGCAGACTAGATCGCAACGTCTTCACAGCAAAACATTTAATGTAGAAGTGGGAAGATCGGCGAAAGTCGTTGTGATGTCGATTGTTGTCGGGATTGGTGACGGATAGTAGGGGTGATACACGTTGCCACATATTATTTGTATACGTATAAATCGCATGTAAACATTGAATCCATATACCTAATGAAAATTGACACATACGGTATATAGCTGTCGTTAACGGGTTTGCTAATTCTGATATATGAATGTCCAAGGTAAGTTTATTGTCAATCGTGAGCCTCAGATATCGAATGGCTTGGGATGAATGTTCATTTTTGCTGGAAAACAGAGACGCTGAATTTTCTCTTCATTCAATTTTAGTTAATTGTTTTGGAAACATTTTCGTAGATCTTCTTTAATTATAACTCCATTTTATTTTATCAATATACTACGTTCATCAGCATATATAAAAATCCGAGCTCGGTAGTGATGCTTAAATTATTTTTTCTGAAGAAGCGATGCTATTGTGCATTAAAGTACATTGCGATCTTAAAGTAACTGATAATTCTTAAATTACCATATATGATAAATTTCTGTATCGCATTGTCTTTATGTGTAGTAATAGTTCCATTACTGAAATAGTTATTACATTTCTTTTTAAATCGTTATTAAATGTGATGTATGATGTATTTATAGAATGCAAAGTGTTCAATTAACATAGATTTCCAGGACAATGGGCAATAAAAATAAATTTATATGACGTTCGTTCAAAATAGTCAATACCATCATTATATAAGAATAGGTAACAAAAACACGTGTTATTGGGTTTGTCAATTTTGAAGTTTTCCGGCAGATGTAATTGTGAATTGAAATTGATTGACCGTTTCGAGGGATTTTTAACTGTCATTGCGTCAGAAGTTAATTGACGTGAATTCGTTCCTATAAACTTCAAAAATCTGTTGGGAGACCTAATTAAATGACATAACTAAATTTGGCAATTGGGTTTAATATTTTTTTGCATTAAGAACCTATTCTATACCGGGTGTCCCAGCTAAGATTTTCGGGTCATATATCTCCATTTTTATTGAACGATTTTTTATAAAATTTGGAATATAGACAATTTATTTAATGAAGAACCGTTGCGCTATACTGAAACAACCATAGTCTTTAAAACGTGAATTCAACTAGCTTTTATTTCGTGTTATTCTGGGGAGTTAAAAGCAGCATACTTTATTAAATGCAAGATACTGGTTTTAGACTTTTCAGTTTTCAGTGAATCTTATTGTTAACGCCTTTACAGTGTGCAAACAATTAAACTCATAGAACACCCATAGATACTCCACTAAACTGCCAATAAAGGTTAAGTAGGTTTTTCGGGGCAACAAGAGCGTTAAAACTTTGAATTTCAGGTTTGAAAGTAGTCAATTTAATAACAAAAGTTGATAACAAAGAACCACCAAAAAACGAGAACACTAAAACAAAAATCAGGTATGTGTTCGAATGTACCACCATCCGCTTCAATACATCTCCCTAAACGAATTCTAAAATCATCAATTACGTTTCGCATCATGTTAGCATTTATTGATGCAAATGGTGCTCGGATTCTGTTCTGCAAATCTTCAGGAGTTGTAGGCCTTGTTGAATGAACTTTTGTTTTAACGTATCCCTTCAGGAAGTAGTCAGAGGGGGTGAGGTCTGGTGATCGGGCCGGCCAAGGTATTGGAGCCTCCTTTTTCTACTCATCGAGGTCCAAAAGTTTGCGGATTTTCAGTTGCCCAGTAACGCACATTGTGGCGATTTACAACACTATTGCTTTTAAACGTTGATTCTTCAGAGAAAGGCATCCTCCCGATAAAATCAGGATCATCTTCAATGGTTTGCAGCATGAAGTAACAAAAATTTAATCTATTAATCATGTCATCTTCAGACAACTCTTGGTGCAAATAAATTTTAAAAGGAAACCTGCACGTCCAAAACTTGAGAAATATTTCGTACACTTCTTGTTGGATTCTGTTCAAATACCTCCACTACAGCACCCACTATTTCTTGATTTCCAGTGACTGGCTTTTCCCTTACAGGCTTTAATTCGCGGACACTTCCTGCGTCTTCAAATAAATTTATTATTCGTTTGACTTTAAATTTTGAAAGGCCTTCGTTCGGGTGGCGTTCGACAAGAACTCTTACGGTTTCGTTTAAGTCCTTGTGACATTCACCATAAGCGAAAATGATCTCTTTTTTGAGATACATAGATAATTCAACCACTTTTATTCGAAAGGGAAAACAAAAAATCGAAATTAACACTTTTTACTGAACTGTCAACAATGACATTTGACTTTTTCAAAAATTATGAGGGATGTACAAATTAAATCCTGGCAACTTTATTCAATTGTTCTCAAAGTTCTCTATGCAGTAATTGTCTTAATAATTAAATTACATTTCTAGCAACATAATTTGATTTTTCTCTGAAACCAAAATTCTGTTTTACTTCATTTTTTCTGTAGAGGCTTGATTTTTGGTGCTTACCAATCTAAAGATATTTTCGTTGAATTTAATTACATTTTTTAACTTTCACTAATTTCAAAAGTAACAAAACAATCCTCATTCAATAAAGTATCTACATTTTAAATTTCAAAAAAATTCGTTCAATAATAATGGAGATATATGACCCGAAAGTCTTAGCTGGGACAGCCTCTATAATAAAAATTATATCGAAACCTCGTAATTATTATTATTTTACGTACATATAATACATTTTAATTTTATTGACAATTAATAATATACAGAGAAGGATGTCTTTAATATAGGACAAATACATATAGAACAGAACGATACAACAGTAATAATTGGTAATAACAATAATACATTTCTAATAGGTGTAACATGTCATCGGTCAAAAACCACACTGCAAAACTCTGCATTTTTTCATTTCATTACCATTACATATTCACATCGTGTCTGCTCATTAGCGCCCATGTAACTCTTTGACAAAAGTTATTAAACTTCGTAAATTTAGAAACTTTATTTATCAAAGAAAAAAAAAACGGAAATATCGTTCCCGTTTTATCGCTTCGCTCACGTTCTCAGGTTATCAGCCAAATAAAAGCGCTTTTTTTTTGAGTTATTCTTAATATTATCTATTGCGTTTATAACTTTTATATTAGAAGAGAATCGTATTTAATATACAACTGCGATAGTTGCATTGTAACAGGATATTCTTCAACCAATTTTGGTCTTTCTCTAGGTATTCTGGATGTGATATTTTCATTATTCAATTTTTTAAACATTTTACAAGGTTTATTTTATATTTGGTTGGACAGTTCGGCAAATAGTTCATAAACCTATTAGATTGGAAGGTTTCCAGTTCCACTTTGATGGTGTAGTTATCTCAAATCACTAAATACATTCAGGAAGGGTAGATTGCCCCTATCTTCAATGGCACAAGCGATCTGTAATCGCTTGTTTAAATAGTTGAAGAGTTTTAAGACAATTTCAATTTCATTTATTTGGTACTACAAAAAATTTCACGTTTTCTTTTTCTTACTATAACCACAGTATATAGCTATGTAATAGAAATAGTATATTACATACCAAGGTTGAGAAGATGACTATTATTGCCCGAGTGGCGAGATTAAATTCCGAGGCGCGCAGCGCCGAGGAATTTAAGCCACAAGGGCAATAATAGTCTTCTCAACCGTAGTATGTATACTATTTTTTGTACCAGTTGTCTAATTGGACCTTAAAACCTTAATAATTATGAATAAATTTACTCATGTATGTAAGAATGCCCTTGTAATAAAACTTCATGTAAACAAATAAGTAGGCTATATTTTGATGTTGACAAAATTGACAAATAAGTTTTGACATAAATGCTGAAACTGAAAGTCAAGTATTTATTAGATTATTTTTCATTCGATCCATTTATAATGTCTGAAGAGTTTAGATGTACACCACCTTAAATGCGCGAGATTGCAGAACAGGTAGCTGAACTTGCTTCCGCATGAATCTAATCATATATACATGAAAACATATACAGAATTTAAAAAATGGTATAATTCCAAATATACAGTAGTAACTTCTGAAAACGTACTTCTGGCTTATTTTCAAGAGTATTCATAAAATAAAAAAGCCTCGACTTTATGGGCGCAATATTCAATGTTGAAAGCTACACTTGGCCTAAAATAGGATATTAACATATCAAAATATTTTAAATTAGTTGCCTTTTTAAAAAGAAAAAATGAAAATTATAAGCCCAAAAATTCATTAGTATTTACGCGAGGAAATTATAAAATTCCTTACTGAGGCACCCGACACATGTGTTGCTGGTGCATGCCGAAGTGATGAGCTGTGTAATTTATTAATTTCTGATGTCATCATGAGAGATAATTTAATTATTATTCACATCCACAATAGCAAAAATGGTACGTCTCAAAAGTTTGTAATAATGGAGCCACTTTGTAGCTAAAGGTTATATCGAAGATTCCCTAGTAAATAAAAAAAAATATAGCATGTATGTTACAAGATCTACCTACATTTACTTACGCAACCACACCTGCAATAAATACAGGAATTTTTAATATGAATTAAATAATTCTTTACATCTGTAATAGTTACGTGATATATTGACTCCATATTATACTATCATACATATTTAATGTATTAATAGACAAATGCTGACATTGTGTAATATATGTAATGTAAGTATATTAGTCCATAAGTCTGCTTACTGGTATTTTCTTTATTTGGTTAAATTTTTTCATGTAAACAACAAAGTATTGTTAGAAAATATAAAATTAATAGCAATTGCTAAATAAAAACGTATATTATATTCTGGTATTGTTAACCTAAAATTGTGCCTAAAATACAGTTATTTATTTTGACGGTTGACAACTTGACATACTTCTACTACTACAAGCACGAGTGCATGGTTGGGCATTCGTTTTATTTGTTTTCATTATTTCCCTAGGTCAATAATAGCCTCATTATTTACCTGTTATTAGTTCCAGCTCGAGAAATGACATTTCGTGGCGCTTTGTTATGTGTAAAAATGCTATGATTTTCTACTACTGGTACAAAAAAGTAGTTTCAGTAGAGGGAAATAATTGTCCTCCGTAAAACCGACGCGTGCGTGACTGCCACTGAGTACGCAGTAGTCAGCTATCAGCTGTTGAATCGTGGCGGGATTATTTTGTGTTGTACGTATAATGTATTACATTACAAATGCGTGTGTAATATGTACTTAATAAAAAGTAAGTGTCATCCTCTTTTTTTGTATTATTGATATAGCTTTTTTATCATTTCAAAATAGATTAACCTAATTTTCTCATAAACGATTTGGTTCTGACGCCACTGGTTTATTCCTGAATAGAAGAATTAACTACGCCTCTGGTTGCGCGTGCATGAATGCGCAGTACCATTTTGGGACACAAACATCAAAGGTGCCGACGGCGATTGAAACTAACTGAAATATTCTGAAGTACATAAATAGGTTCACTAACGTATACAGATATGCCACGAGTCACGTACAACATACTATAAAATGCGAAACGTGGAAATAAAGTCTGACCATAAAGGATAATCTTTCGTATTTAATATTTTAAAGGAACCTATAAGTTATAAGATATAAATAAATCTGATTGTATTGTATTATGCACTTGTTCAATTGAATTTTGAAAGTGTATATCTCTGTCATTTGCTACTTGTGAGTGAAAGACCTTTCAATAACACCTATCGATTGGTAGCCTACACAGAGATAAATAATATTCTTTTTAAATAAGAAAATATCTTGTTGTCAGCAAATATATATGAAAACTATAAGTTCTTTACTTTGAATCCGAAATGTATTTTGAATGTAGGAAAACAAGTTTTTTTGAATAAGGTTGATATATATATATACATATATTTAGGATACGTATTTTTTCTTTGGTATTTATTTTTTTCCCAGACAATACAAAAAGCAGTCAATTTTATTTCAACACGTGTGTGTGTATATATTCAAGGCCCTTTTTTTTAACAAAGACACTTCTATTATATGTGAAATATATTGGCATTGGATTTCCCGTTTAAGCTTTTATATTTTAAGTGAATTATTTGAAGTTTGAAATACATAGATAGATAGGAGGGTGGAAAAATAACGTTAGATGCAATATAAATATGACAAAGGGATGAAAGGAGACAGACTTTAGGAGTAGATAATTTTCTTATGTGAAAAAATTATTCTCTATGTAGTATGTTCCTTATTTTCAATTCTGTTACTAATATAAAAGCAAAAAGCATTCAAAAGTCATTACGTATCTCAAAGAAATAAATATGTAACACTGTTGCTTTCATTATAATACAACAGATGCTTATAATAAAATACGTTTTGGACATTGTTTTAGTTTTGATATGAGATTTTTGTCAATTCGAAAAATCCTTAATCACAGACATGCCGTGGATGTGGATGTAAGGAATTTTCGAATTTACGAAAATCTCATACACACAAACATATCACCACTGCATATATATACGATAAGATATTAAATAGTCATTGCGAGAAGCGTATGGCGGTTGATGAGATTCAAGTGGATCGAAACGCGTCTACGTCCCGCTAATTAGCAATGGCAATTCATTCTCCAAATTAATTTAACGGCAGTAGTCGTGAGTCGAAAAAATCACTTTATCTGCAGATAAATTAGTACTTTGTGATTTGTACATGTCTGTTTAAGAGAAGTGAAAATCGATTGCTACGTCTGTAATTTGATAATTGTTTTATGTCCCGATCCCAAAGGATGTGTAAACTAAGCCCCTCCAATTCTGGAAAACGACGTTGTGCTAGGTTTCTTCGAAATTGTGTCAAAAGTATTTCAAAAAAAAAAATGTAAGTGGCCGAGCCAATTAAAAAACATAACTTTCTTTAGATAACCTCCCTTTTTTTAAAAAATTGAGATTTTGAAAGTTGTTCCAGATTATTCTTCTTATTCTAAATATTGTAGCAGTAAGTAATAATAAGTGTTCCGTGCTTTTAGTGAAAACACTAGGCAGTATACATATTATTTTAATATGTTTACGGTATGGCAGTTAGAAAAAATAAGCATACTCGGTAAGAACTTGGAAACGTGTCTGTATTAACGGAAGGGAAAATCATGGAAAGACTAAAAGCGGCTATCCTTATTTATAGAATAAAATACCTAAGCGTGACTTCTAGCTTTCGCATTTTGTTTGATTTTAATTATTTTGACCGATTATGAATTTTCCTTTGAAATACTTTGGACCCATCAGAATTTCTTTTTCCAAGAAAGTGCGATTGAAAGACTTTGAAACAATTTAGAACAAACCTAGAAAAACCTGAAACGTATCAGAATTTCGATTTTCGAAAAGAGGGGCTAGCTTCACACTTTCAGATTTTCTTCTTTATATATCTTTTGACATATAAAAGATACGGTTTAGATAATTTAGAGTAATGTCTAGAATACTAGAATGTCCTGGAAGATCCGTCAGACTGGGGACTGTGAAAAATTGTTTTTTCCTATTATCTCGGAAGACTTAATTTTTTTTTTGAAATACTTTGAAACAATTTAGAATTTGTAGTATTTTTAGTTTTTATTCAGATATATAATATTATTTTATTTTACTATTTATTTCTGCATCTGTATATGTCCTTTTAGCATGTTATAATTTTTATATTTTTACGTTCTTATTAAATAAATTTTGACATGTCATGTAAAAAATTTGATGGCCAATAAAGACATTACACTACACTACACGAACAAACCTAGAACGCGCAAAATTTTGTTTTTTGAAAAAAGTTGGGCGGCGAAAAATCTTTTTACGGCATTTTCTCGGTCAATTATGAATTTCTCTTTGAAATGCTTTGAAACAATTTAGACCAAACGTGGGAGAAACTAGAACAGCCGCCGGAAATAATATTTTCAAAAGAAAAGTGACTATCTTTACTTATTTGTGTTTCTTTCTTTTGCAATAGCTTTTGATCTATAATTTACTAAAAACTTGCAAATCTTAAGATTGTCATTCCTAAATTTTGTACGATTAAAATTTACCGTTAGTGACATTGTGTTCCATTCGTTTTCAGCTTTATTAAAGTGCATTTTGTTGTGAATTTACTATTTTAGATCAAATTTACTGCAAATAGTATTATTTATGGCAAAACTAAAGCGTGTTTGTCAAATCTGACGTTTGTAAAAATTTTTGACGTGCTTTGTTTTGCTTTTCCTATGCAAATTGTACTGATAAAGATCTCTTTACTACGTCCTCCCATAGTACCTTTTCAAAGTACGAGTTTTTTGAAAGCAGTGCTCTTTAAATGGCGAAAATATGGGTTTTTAGTTGGGTTCTAGAGAAGTGCGTTCTATATATAAATAACACATTGTAACGAAATTATTATTATATTCCGGTAGGCGTAATAAATTAAGATAAAAGTAATTATTGTTAATAAAGAGTTTCTAGAATTCACTAATAAATTGCTTATTAAGAAAAGTATATTAAAAATACGCAGAAAATACAAAAGATCGCAATAAGAAAATCAATTCTTGAAAACAAATGAGAGAAAATTTAAATTTCCTTGATTAAGGATTTGAAAGTTACACACAGAATTTTTATTAAATGAAAATGACAAATGGATTCTCTTTTTTTTTATTATAAAAGTGTTCTTTCAAAACGAATTTTTAATGTTCGTTTCTTCACTTTCACTTTTATGTGTACCGTAAAATGTTAAAATGTTACTTACATCTGGAGATAAATTGATTCATTATATAAAAATTATTACCGTCTCTCAAACGCAAAAATTTAATCTATTCACTTGTATCTACCGACCATATATACCAAATTTTTAATAAGTAGCCAAAATTTATTTCAAATGCTGTTAACGTCATTAGAAGCATATTATATTAAACCTATGAAGTAATTATGTAGATATAGTAATGCAATATTATTACTGAATTCGATATTTAACATTTTGATTTGCGGTAAAATCCATTAGCTTTGTTCCATCGATAACCATAGACTATACAGAAATATATTGCCCAACTTAAATGAATAATAAACAGAATAAAGTTTTGCAAATTCCAATAAAGTACAATTGTAAAAAATTATATAAACACTCACAATGCACCAATCCGCCTTTGTTTGATATATACATGAACATAATATGATGTTTCGACAATGTTATTCTTGTCTTCTTCAGTATATAGCATAAAATTAAAAATATATACTACTAAATTTCGCTTAGCGGTAAAACCAAAATCAGTATAATCTGGCCTTTTGTTTTCCTTACAATTATGTAAGTATGGTTCGTTATATAGTAACCAACTGCATGTTTCTTTTTTTGTTATTGTTTTTGGTTGGGTTATTTTAAGCTGTTGTTCACTAATTTAAAACAAAGAATTTGAATCAAATTCTTTGTTTTAAATTAGTGGACACACTTGTGTGAACTTTATGTTGTATATTGAAGAAGACAAGAATAAAATTGTATAAATATATTTTTTAATTGTTAGTTCATTTTAATCATTGACAATTAATGTAATTAACAAGGCCGCTAATGTCGAGATCTATTTATGCTTTTATTATTATAAACGGCCAAGAGACAGATTTTAATTATATATATATATATAGTAAAGTAAGGATGATCTCGACTGATCAGTTAAGACAGAAAACATTTTACTTTCAACATGTGCTCGTGCACACGTATAAAATCAGCTATTTTGCATCAATCAGCTGTTCTGCGTCAATCATCCGACTTAAAGTAATTTTAAAATGTTTATTTTTGTTGTCTGTAACTAACGAATATTTTAACGTAGTGTGATTTTTAATGACTTTTTTAATAAATTTTAAAGTGTTGTGTTTTGTCCATTTTGGTTGTATCTAAATGAAATACAGTGTGATGTTGACTTCTTTATAACTTAATTAGATTGGTCCAGAAGAAGATTAAATAAATCAATCAAAAGCTCGACCAAAACTGTAAAGAGTTGTCTTATTTGGCCCTCCGACTAAATTATACTTCGTATGTTCTCGAAAATCATTTAAAATAGGTTCTTAGTCCAATAATAATTAAAGTAATATCGTGAGTGCATTATTTTTTCAATCCTTTTATTCTTTTTAATATAGTAACATTTATTCTAACTCTATTAAAGGAAACATAAAAAAAACATGCGTAGAATATGTATATTACGCCACTGAACACATAATCAAACATACCAGAAATATGACAAGTTATTCAAAATACTCATTTTATAAATTATTATTGGTCAATATTGCCATAACTGACCTGCCTTAAAGTGGTAACTTCCGTCTAAATAATACCTATTCCCCCACCAGTTTATTATCTCTCCTGTTCTATTCTTTCCTCGTAGGATGAGACTGACAAAGGAATTTAGGGGGATACGTGAATCTAAAATACAATCAATTTTTATTGAAAGAATAATGTTAAGTAATACTAAGAAAGCATATACCTAAAGCAGATAAGTAGGTATGTATGTATATTCTGGCAAAGTTGGTACATAAATCTAAATACGGAATTGGCACTAATGCTTTCGGGCGTCAGTTAGATAAAATTTGCGCTCTTTACAGATTTTACGGATAGGAAAGGTCAGAAACCCTTAAAAATAAATTTCTTGCCGAATTTTGAAACTTCTTCCGGCATAGAAATAAGTATAATAAATTGCAACAGACTTCTAACGTCAGTCGCCCGTAGTGTTGAAAATTAGAAATATTTTACAATCTTGTAACAAATCTTTCTTGCACATTATTTTCATAATGTAAGTTAATATTAAAAAAAAAAAAAAGACGAAAATATCTGAATTCCCCATATTTTATTTTATTTATATTACAACAATAATTATTTAAAAGTAAATTTTATAAGTTGTGTATAACAACATACTAAAAACTTGTGCAATTTCCAAATAAATAATAATAATAATAACCTTTATTTAGCAATTGCTGTTAAAATATATTACTTAGAACCTAATATTTTTTTCTTTGAATACTCAAACATTCTTCTTAATTTCGATTCGAAAACTATATACTAATTTATATTTTCCTTTCCGTTACTTTTTTGTTCAAATTTTCTTTAGAATTACGATCACTACAGTTAATTGCGATACCAATCTTTCCATAAGTTTTTCTTGCTTAAGCTCCACCTGCTAATTTACTTGGATCAACTTTATTTTTAATATTATTTTCCGTTCAATGTGATTTTTGATCATCTGTTTTAAGTTTCACAATTAATACATAATTTTTCTTTTTCAATAAATTGCTATATAATGTCCTTTTACTTTCTTATACGTAGTATAAGGAAGTATTGTGATGATGAAAATTTTCGACCTCGAGATTTTTGCAGATGTCCACGTTTCGAAGTCCCCTGATACCAAAAAAGTGGTTTTTAAAAAATGTCTGTGTGTCTGTGTGTGTGTGTGTGTGTGTGTCTGTCTGTGTGTGTGTGACCACGATAGCGGTCAAACCGCTGTAGATATCAATTCCAAATTTTGTATTTACGTGTATAATCTGCCTCTTGAGAACTGATTAGATTTTGAGCAAAATCGGCAGACCGGAAGTAGTAGTTTACTTCAGTGAAAAAATCGAAATTTGCAAATATTTCGTCAATTACTAAGTTTAAACAAATTTATAACGAATTCATATGTACTTAGAATTACGTTTGAAACAAATTGTCTTAAAAAAGTTTTTCGAAATTCCAACCGGAAGTAGGTCTTTTACTCTTATCGAAAATCAGTTTTTTGCGAATATCTCGCAAGTCATGCTTTTTAGACAAGTACGTTACGAGTATAAAAGTATTTAAAACATAATTTTCAATATCTTTTATAAAAAAAAAATTTCAAAATTCAGACCGGAAGTACCTCTTTTACTCGTACCGACTAACGATTTTTTGCAAATATGTCGTAAATTATGCATTCTATATATATTTATGAAGAGTACAAAGGTATTTAGAGTTGGATTTGCAATATTTTTTGTATAAATGAAATTTCAAAATTCGGACCGGAAGTAACACTTTCATACGTATAAGAAAGTCGTGTGGTGGCCACACCTCATTTTTTCTGTTTTATTTTCGGTGTTCGAAATAGACTCTAAAATTTAGCGCATTTACCATGTCTGTCTTCTTCACATATGAAACACTTTATCGTTCTTTCAGTCCTTCTAAATTCAACTCGACAAACATAACACTGACATATTTTTTGTTGTTTTGTATATGTTGACCTATTTGGCAAATGATTAATCATCAATTTTATTCATTTCACTAATAGTTTTCATCATCACAAGGTCCTGTATATCCCAATAATAAATAAATAACACTATTTTATTTATTAACACTGCACCTTTTGCGGAGCTGATAGAAATACGCCCTTACCCTACAAACAATATTTCTTGTTAAATTTTATGTTAAGGTAGAGAAACCATGAATTTTCAATAATTTCTTTCTGCTGATCATTGAATATTAGGACCGCGTCTAGGTCCAACTTAAGTCTTTTTACATAATATTCAATGAATGCAATTTAAATCCAGAATATGTCATATTGTTTTACGTTTGACTTATTATATAAAATAAAAACACTTAAGAATAAAACGATTTAAAATAGCTTTTCTGAAAACAACCGTATATTAATATTTTAAACTGATCTTTACAAGTCGATGAACTTTTTATTCATCAATACTGATTTAATTAGTTTGTCACAATCATTCTTTCCAGCTTGTGGGAATAACAAAAGGAACCTAATATCAAATTCTTAATTAAGATTATATCTAATAAGACAGAATGATTAGAATCCTCTTTGTCAAGCAAACTAGGTAGTATTGGGGTAAATTCAACGATTCTCAGAAATATTTCAAATCACCAGAATGCATTCCGTCAATGACAAATAACTTTACTGCGGAGATGCATATGTTACTACATCGAATAAGCAATTCTGTTTAACAATATAATATTGTAAATAAAATGAAATTGAATTTTTTTTTAATACAGTCTTCCTATGTGAAAGGAAAGCATACATATTCATTCGACAGCTAAGTGGAATATACATTTACATATAAGTAGCAGATACCATATTAATGATATTCTGACATATTAGATGAGTTTGATAGAATAATATCTCTCGATAAATTACTTAATCAAATGAAAGTTCAATTCATTTTATCATATTACATCATATATTAATGAAGCATTTACCTGTGCCTTAACATACATTTTTGTTAAATATCTTTGCGACTGCAATAGAAAAATAATTCAATTCAAACGAAAGAACCACAAACATATAGCTCTACGTATCTATACAAACCGGGAAACAAATAACAAAAAAGTAATTTTGCATATTTCTCCAGTTGGAAACAAATGATTTTATCTTTTTCCGACAGTCTTCTTAAAAGTGCATCGTTTGCCAAATAAAATTCACCAGTAGAAGGGATCATTTGCTGTCTTTTAAGACCCAGTAACTCAATATTAGTCCCACGAGTTTTATTTTCGACTTTTTAATTGTTATTTTGCAAATTCCCAAAATTCAGAATTTAAACTTAAATTTAAAAAATTATACAGCCTCCATTTAAGTTTAGTTTTAATGTGTACTGTTGTGTGATTCAACAAAATTCAAAATTACTTGCAAAAAGCATGTACTTTCATTTTAATAACTCACAAAGTTTTTTGAAGAGCTACAAATTAGTCATTAATGATCTCAGAGAAACAAATATGTAACACTGTTGCTTTCATTATAATACAACAGAGGCTTATGATAAAATACGTTTTGAACATTGTTTTAGTTTTGATAATGTATATATTAATTGCCATTGCTAATTAGTGAGACGTAGACGCGTTTCGATTTACTTGAACCTCATCAACACACCATATGCTTCTCACAATGGCTATTTAATACCTTATCGTGTATACGAAATTGTGATAGATTTGTGTGTATGAGATTTTTGTAAATTCGAAAAATCCTTAATTACACACATGCCGTGGATGTAAATGTAAGGATTTTTCGAATTTACGAATATCTGTTACACACAAACATACCACCATAGTAATTAATGCTAACGGAGATAAAAACAGAGTCTTTACTAATTTGAAGTAATAAAATACATTTTTATTTTGGCAGTATTCTTATTTGTTTATTATTGTACAAGAAAATTGTTAAATTAGAGTATATTTATTGTTAAAATCTTGTTAACTAATATTGAAAATAATAATAAAATAAAATATTCCAAAGTAGATAATTATGTATCTTTTTTAATTAAAAAATGTTGCAATATTAAATTTGTGTTCGGATAATTTTATTGAGTAGTGTATTTCAATTTTCTTAAAAGTAAACAATAAATAAAATATGTACAAAAAAATTTGGACGCTTAATTTATCATGTACGATATAAATAGACATTTCATGTGCAATATAACATGAGCTTTTCAAAACTCCACTGTTATTGCTGAATTTTTCAATTCAAGTCTACGTAAAAGTGTGGTCTTTTTGTATTCTGAATGTATTTAGTCATAAACCAACGGAAACATGTGGATACTTTATTTGAATCGTAAAGCGCTGATGTCCAAATGATATTTGACGTTGTGCCCTCTTTATAAATTGCAAAACAGGAACAAGGATATCATTTTTATTAAAATATGTTTTGCATGTATATGTTATAAGTTATCTTCGCAGATTTAATATGATACATACATTCGGATTTCCATTTTCTAGACAGTAATTGAATTACTGCAATATTATTAATTAAGCCAGAACGATACAAAAATTAGTTTTTATTTCATTTATTTATTGTTTTATTTAGTTCCTTGCTTATCCCAGAAAAATCCTAGTGTTAATTAAAAATTTCTTTAAATAGCAAAGACATGCATTTAATTGCATGTTTGAATTTATGCCAACACAACCAACTCGATGGACAACAAACAATAATCTTTCGAGCATGAAGGGGCAGTCAATGTCGCCTCTGATGAGTTTATGCAAGAATTTCTGGCAAAGAACATCTCTTCTTGCCTGTAGAGATGCTAAATTGTGGCGTAATAGTCAATCCGCCTGGGGTGTGCCCCTCTCCGGATAAATACCATCGATTTTGAATGACAGGAATTTTAGAGACTTTCGTTGAATGTGATCCAGTGCCAGCGAGTTGTATGCATAAATGGGATTCCAGATAGGTGCTGCATATTCAATTTTACTCAAGACGTAGGCCGAGTACAAGGATTTGAGCAATGCAATATTCGTAAAATATTTGGATACACGCATTACAAAGCCAAGTGATCTAAAGGCTCCAGAACAGATTGCTCCAACATGTGTTTCAAAAGTAAAGTAAGAGTCGAAAATAACACCAAGGTCCGTGATTTCAAATATTCGTTCAAGGGCGGTATCATTTACCTGGTAACAGTAGTAGGAAGGTGTAAAGGAACGTGTATACGTAACCACACAAAACTCTCTCGCACCACATGGCCAATATGTCCAAACTTGCCTGAAGATTCTGCACATCTCTGGCTGATGTAATCAGTGAAAATATTTTAATGTCATCCGCGTACGCAAGAACACGACTGTTAATTTGGAGGAATAAGTCATTAATAAATAGGACAAATAATAACGGTCCCAAGTTGGATCCCTGAGGGATGCCAGACGTAAGAATAAAGTTGCTAGAAGAGTATCCGTTATAGGTGACATAGCATTTTCTTTCAAAAAGGTAAGATCTAAACAGATTAATCTAATTGGACACTATACCAAATGAACCAATCTTATGTAATAATATTTCATGATTAATCGAGTCGAATTCTTTCGACAAATCGGTGTATTAAAGCTTAGTATAATTATTGCTGTGTTTCAATAGGGAGTCAATTTGTCAAGTAATTTCGCTAAATTATTTGAGTCTGTTACTTACCAGCAGATTATTGGTGAATCTGTAACCTATATTTCCCCACATCAGCATGGATTTACACCAGGTCGACCCACCATTACAAACTCGGTTGAAATAGCACAATATGTATGTGAAGCTTTGGACAATTGCTCTCAAATGGATGTGATATACACTAACTTTTCAAGAGCATTTAACAGTATTGACTATTCCTTATTGATAAATAAATTGGATAGTTTCGGTGTCTCTATTTCTACTTAAACTGGTCTCGTCATACTTAAGAAATTGATCTAGTTATGGATTCTACAATGGATATCAGTCTGGACATGTCACCCTATCATCTGGCGTGCCACAGGGATCCAACTTACGCCCGTTGCTTTTTAATATATTTTTAAACGATGTATTGAATTTGCTAATCTGAGGTGTGTTTTGGCCTATGCTGTTGATCTTAAAATATTCTTGCGTATTAACAGTTCGAATGATAGTTGTATACTTTGGAAAAACTTGCAGATAGTCAATCAGTGCCCTTCTGTTGATAATAAATAACATAAACAGTAACGGACCGAGGATAGAGCCTTGCGGAACAACTAAATTCCGAAACCTGATCTCTGACTCTAATACACTGACGCCGACCACCCCAAATAATCTCTAAAGAATTTTAAGGTTATATCCTCTAAGCCTACGTACTTGAAAGCCTACAACAGCACCTCATGATCTATAGTGTCAAATGCTCTCCTGTAGTCTACCAAAATCAAAATCACACAATTCCCTTGACCAACGGCGATATAATATCATCGGTTACCATAGTCGCTTTGACTATGTGGTGCAATTATGATTAGGTCCATTATTAGTTTGTAGGGAGCAACTGCTTATGTATACTACATAAACCGATATATTTTAATTTACCCTGTAAGTGAAGTTTTAAACTTTGTTGGGAAATAAATGTATAACTATTATTATTAAGACAGTATTATTTTAAACAGTAAGCATATTTCAGTGACATAAAAGTTATAGAGTCTGTTTAACTTTATTCATTTTTCTATGTATTTTAAATAATCATAAGAAAACTTACATTAAATTATTGCATTGTAGTATTATTGCATTAACGGATAAACGCTCACAATGAATATGTAATATTACTTCCGTACGTCTATTTTTAAGTTCAATTTGTTATATGTAAATAAGAATGTGTAAATTGAAAGCAATTGCTACTAAAGAAACAGGATAATAATTCTCGACACGAAAATGTCAAACTTCGCAAAGATAAATTGTTCTTAATTTATTAAATAATTTCATTACAACGTATAGTTGTGTAATATTTTACACAAGGTAAGTAGTTTTATAAGTTATGAAAAATAAAACATCAATTTTTCTGTGGACTTTAAAAACCACCATCATTACTTACATTAAAACTTTTCTGAACTGGAAAGATTTTCCTGACGCTAGGAATACGCAAATATAATAAATTACCTCAAACATTTGAAGTTATACATTTAACGTAAATAATAAAATATATTTACCTGCATACTTTCTAGAGACACTCGCGATAGTTTGCAAACTACTTATAAGATATCTATGTAAGAAAGTTTATGATTAAACTAGCATAGGTAAATCCTTGGCAATTTTGAAATATGCGGAGAGTAATTTTCTGAACAAAAATAATATATACTAAGGAGGATTTATGAAAGATATTTGAACGTCTCAGTAATACATACGGACATTTTATAAAAATTAATTTTTTACACTAACTTGTTTGGACAAGTTTCAATATGCTTCTGTTAAGAAAATATGAAATGGTGCGTTTTTATGTAGCAAATTTTCCAGAAGTTTCACGGCATTCATTCTTATAAAGCAGTGGTTCCCAAACTTATTTTGCCTACTGCCCACTTTGAGAATAAATTATTTTTTAGCGCCCCCATTTTTTCACCTACTCAAAAACCACTATAACTTCAAATTAAATTAATTATTGTGAGCTATATTAGCGGAGATTAAACATTCATTCTAAACGAGACTTTTACTATGGGTTATAGTAAAAGTCTCGTTTAGAATGAATGAGTTAACTTGAGACCTGAGCGTAGTAGGTAGTACACAACGGCGCTCAGGTCTCAAGTTAACTTTTACGGGCTACACCTGCCAATGAGAATGATTATTGAAACGCAACTTTATAGTATTCAGACAAAGTATCTTTTATTCAAAATTCAAAATAAAACAAACATAATCGATTCTAATATAAAAACTAATGTGAAGGATGAATCTGATGCTGTTTAATAAGTTTGTTGATATCAGGTTCCAATTTACTCAAGAACAGCCGCAAGTCACCACGTTCGGTAACATGCAAACGATTTCTCTTTTTAGTAAGCAGCGTTGCTACAGCACTAAATCCACGTTCACACAAATATGACGATGGGAATGCTATCAAGAATCGTTGAATGATTGACCACAATCCAGGGTACAATTGCGGGATCGGTTTTTGTAGCCAAAATTCTTGGTAGCCATTTTTGAACTTGATTTTTATTTCCTCGTTCGTTGTCAATTCTATAAGTTCTTCTTCCAGATGTGGTGATATTGCTGTGTTGACATTTGAAAACGGATCCAACACCCAGTCTGGTATTTCCAAGTTCAAAATATCCTGGTATCGTTCGGTGAAGTCAATGTGGAGCTTTTCCAAATGTTGGCAGTAGGCAAACAAGTCGTCGTTACTGCAGGATACTGATAAATTCGGAAAATTATGAAACTCACGTCTGCCCATATTCTTTTTGTGTAGAAGCAGTTTGGCTGCGAAAGCAGCAACGACATTTTTTGTTTTAATTAAATTTAGTTCATCGCCTTGCAGTTGGAGATTCATGTTGTTGAACAATTTATACAGGTCTGTCATGTAAGCTATATCATTTTTTGATGTAATGAGCTTGTTGCGCAATTCTGTATCTTTAGTTTCCAAAAACTCTATCACAGAGTCAAACAGGTTGTAAAATCGAGTCAGACAATTGCCTCTTGATAGCCAACGAACTTCGGTATGAAACAACAAACGGTTGAAATCTTCGTCATTAGTAACACAAAGCTGATGAAATAATCTATCATTCAAAGAGCAGTTACGGATTTTATTGACTGCTTTGATGACATATTGCAGTGATTGAAATAGTCGTTCACTTAAATTTCTAGCAACCAAATGTTGTCTATGAATAACGCAATGTACAGCAAGGACATCTGGAATTTTATTTTTTACGTACGCTATGAAGCCTTTATGGCACCCTGTCATAGCCGGAGCGCCATCCGTAGCAACTGATATAATATTTTTCAAGGGAATCTCCTTCTCATCACAAAACTTTTCCAATGTATTGAATATGGTTTCGCCTTTTGTATCGGTCTCTAAATTTCTAGCAAACAATAGTTCTTCACATATTTTCTCATCTTTAATAAACCTCACGTAAGACAGCAACAATGCTTCATTAGTTGGTAAAGTGGACTCATCGAGCTGAATTGAGAATTGACTAGTCCTCAGATGATTGCACAATGATTCTTCTATGTTTCCGGCCATTTCATCAATTCGTCTTTGCACAGAATTATTACTCAAAGGAATTTTTCCGATAATATCTGCGGCCGGTTTATGAAGCACAGTAGTTATTACTTCCTTTATTGCTGGCAAAATTAACACTTCTCCGATGTTGTGTGGTTTGCCTTTTTGAGCAATTAACAAAGAGATGTTGTACGAAGCTCGAAGTCCGTCGTCATCTTGCTTAGCAGCCGCCGAAAAGAGTTTTGCTACACTTGGCCGAGTATTATGCTTCTTCTCTAGGTCTTGAAAATATGCTACATTCTTGTCTTTCTTATCTGGATGCATTTTATTCAAATGATCTTGAAGTCTTGAAGGCTTCATTGCTTCATTCGAAAATGTTTTTAGGCATAGAAGGCACAAAGGCGACGATGGGTTTGTAGGATTTTCAATGAATCCGAATTTAATATATTCCGCACAGTATTGCCGTCTCTTCTTTTTTACTTCCGACATTGTTTTGTTTTGAGAAATACGTAAGTATAAGTGTTGAACTTAAGTACTGCTTATCTATTACGCGCGAAACCGCAAATGAAAATAAAATAAATATTACGTTGTTTATATAGGATTGCATAAGCAGCACGCACCGACAGGAATAAGACAAACATGCATAAACTCGTTTATCTCATTCGACGCTCAATCGTACTCAACAAGTAAGAACAAGTATTCTATGAACCAGCCGATTGATACAGTTGCCTTTTTATTTGTTTGTTTGTGTCTCTTTTCGTTTCGAAACGGAGCGACCGATTGATATGTTTTTTATTTTATTTATTCAATAAAACAGGACAGATATATGAACTACTCGGAGAGAAATATCGAACCGAGTTGGTTTGAGCAATCTCTTAATTAATATTAGTTGATGTTCACAAGCTGTAGTCGAGAGTAGGGATGGGACATCGGTGGGTAAACATCGATATCAAACATCGATGTTAACATCGTTGATCAACATCGATGGTTGCAAAATATCGACTACCAAACATCGATGTTTTTAAACATCGATAATTATATTTATAGATTTATTTTTTGGCAGTTTAACAAAAACTTTATTATAACTTAATTAATTTACGTCCTTAACAAAATGATATAAAAGATATCACTATTCAAAAAAAATAATAAAAGAAATATATACATTTATAATATGTAGTTAACTTTAGAAACTACTCAAAAAAAACTATATAAAAAAACAATATTATGCAATTACGCATGAAACAACCACATGACTTAAATCGTCTGATACTTAAAAAATATATACATTTACGTGTATCAAAGCTTTTTAAGAGAACGATTTTTATTTGGGATTTTATAGTCTTGCATTTTTTTTTGACTACGCTGGCAAATACCGAGATACATATGGATATGGTTTTATATTTCTGATGTGTCATCTTGCATTTAATACGTGTATCGTCGTGTATGATTGTACGCACTAGGGAATTTCCCGAAGAAGTATACATCGGTAATGTCTATCTCCCTTCTTTTTCTATGAAAATACGTTTACCTCCTTCACTTATTCTGCATGCATACATAATTTAACTTTTATTCTGCACATTAAAAGTACTATAAATTTATGTATTTAATTATATATTATTTAAATATTTATACTGAGTAATATTTAAAAGAGCCTAAAATGAAATATTCGAATTTATATGATATAGCACTGTGTAATTTAAATACTTCTTTTATTCGTAGACAATTTTACATCCTCGTAGCCTGTATGTGAGCTGTTAATTTGGAAACATTTTTGTATTTGTCAACAGAGGACGCTGTTTTATTTTGTGATTAGTGCAAATACATTTTGTCAAGCTTAAAAGTTCGATGTTCACTATATTTCTTCTAACATCGATAGTTTATCGATAAATCTAAATTGCAAACATCGATGCAAAAACATCGAACATCGATCCTAAAATATCGATGTTCAATGAACATCGATGTTTATCGCCCATCCCTAGTCGAGAGTCGAGAGCTCAGTCGGTGTCTAAGAGTCCTCCTAGATTCTAGATGAAATTACAAATCGCCCCCTAAGCCTTTACACAACGCCCCCATTTTTTTTCTGGGTCTCTTACCGCCCCCCTTTATACCTGCAGCGCCCACAAGGGGGCGTTATCGCCCACTTTGGGAACCTATGTTATAAAGTAACAGACTTTACTTGTGTGTAAATTCCTAGGAACAAATAAAAAAAAATCTTTTTGAATCAGATTAATATGTTGAACATTTTTTGGATAATCTCATTCCATATTTATCTGACAGCAACATTTCCTGGTGCGTTCGTGGCATATTTCATGCAGCAACACGTCATTCCTCAACAGCACAAACTTGTGCTATAGATTACCATTTTTAATAAAACCTCTCCTTATACCAAATAGTCAAGTGGTTTTACATGTAATTATATGGTAACTTTTCTCTTGTTCTTCTCTTTCCTAGTTCCTCTTCTTCTTTTTCCTGCGTTTATGTTGTCAATTCATGTTGCTATATCTGGTGTTTTTAGGTCAATTGCTATGCTCTCTACTCCCATCTTTCTATTTTGTTCCTCCTTGCCTGTTCTTTTCTTTCTTTCACTCTTAGCTGTTTCATTCTTTCTTCCAGTCATTGATTTTCTTTGAGCTTTGAGCAGTTTTTTTGAGGATTTTTGTTTTCTTGTCCAACCATACTGGCACCTCGTAAAGCATTATGGAGTTTATTGTGTGGAATAAAAATTATAGAACGTTGATGCCTGGGTATTACTCTGATTACAGACTTATACTCTCATTTAATATTCCCATTTCGATTTTTTTATGTAGTGTCAATTTCGGTTTTTTTTTTATCCATGCATTTATATCTGATGGCTTCTTCAAAAATTTTTGCTCGCCAAAATTTGCATATTTGTTCTGGCAAAAATAGTTTGAACACGATGTTATACTACATATTCCATAACGTGGGTTCTAGTACAGAATCCTATGGCACTCCATATGCTGTTTTGGTTTCTGTTCGGATTTTATTTGTACTTTTCTCTAATGTAATGTAAATCAAATGCCTTGGAGAATTATAGCCCTATTTCAATACTACCAGCATTCAGTTAAATATACGAAAGTTTATTAAATAACCGATTGCGCTGTATTATGACATTCTCAGTCCACATTAATATGGTTTCATAGAAAACTTGGCTACAAATAACGCATTTGAGGCCATTGATCATAATATATTATTAAAGACAATAGATAGCTACGGAGTACGTTGAATTGCATTGGAAATATTTAAACCATATCTGTCTAATAGAATGTTACTTCCATAGTAAATTGAACCACAATCAAAGGACGCATCTCTCTCAGTTATAAGCCATAGTGAATGGAGCTCCACAGGGCTCGGTTCTTGAGCCGAGGTTGCTTCTGTGTTGTTTTTTAAAGGACATAGATATGTATTGCCACTGCAAACTGATAGTTATAAGTTGTAGTTAATAATTTGTTGCGCACTTTTGATTATTGCAGCATACCTGAAAAAGTCAATGAACACTAGCAAAATATAGAGATTAAATGAAGTTCGTATCCTTCCTCCTTTGGTTTTTCTACTAGCAGAAGAGTCGTTATCTTCCATTGTACGGCAAATTGTTCGTCTTTGAATAGCTTATTTGTTGCCTTGTTCAATAATTACATTGCATTCTGTTAAATGGCTTCCATTCAGTCTTTACCAACATCATCAGTATGGTTGTTCATCATCTTTGCATCATGAGCATTATCGTTCATAAAATTAATTTTTCTCACAGCACTGCTGCAAAAGGGTAACATTTCTTTGATTTTTCTAATGGCACAAGTTTGATTGTCTTCCGGTAAATTGTTCCTCTTTGTGTAGCTGCCTTCTTCAATATTTGTATTGCTTTCTTGGAAATTATACTCTATACCAACATCATCAATCCAGTTGTTCACAATATTTGCTCGATTGAGACTAGCACTATTATTCATAAAAAGGATTTAGGAGTTCTATTTCATCGACATTTATCCTTCATCAGATATATTACTAATGTGTGCGCGGTCTGCCTCTGTTACATTGGGTTTTATTCTTATTTAGAAGGCCTTTTGCTAATGCGGCTACTATTAAACTTCATTACTTTTGATGTCGATATTTTCGTAACTGATGACAAAATAAAATAAATTATTATTATGTTATTTTATTTTCTTACATTCGAATCGATTCAAGTCCTTGAAGCTCACAGTTTAAATCTGTCATATTCTTCTTATTAATTATATGAATTATCTGGAAATAATTTTGGCTATTGTATTTTGATATAATATATTTAGAAAAATAAATAGTAATTATTACATATTATTATCACGAAATCATTAACTATGATAAACAACCGAAAATATAGGTAACGCCAAGAATAGTATATTATGCAATGAGCTTTTAATGATAGCTATTAAGACACGAGTAAGGAAATTACAATACGATGCGAAGCCGAGTATTGTAATGAATACGAGTGTCCTAATAGCCATTAGATGCGAGTTGCATACACTATTTTTTCTACGACCCCATAATAAAACATTATTTTTTGAACATTCCATTTCATAAATTGAGGTTAAAATTTTCCATGCACCCTTGCGAATTTAGCTGGTAATAAATTGTTCGTGGTTACTAAGACTTGTTCCATAATTTCTGGTGGACTCAAATTTTACATTTCACTGTCATTATCCCTCATTTTTACCGTTTATATTTTCAAAAAAAAGCACAAATTTTAAGTACTTACTTGTAAATTGCAGAGAACTGTCACATTTATTTAATTTGTATATCTGTCAGATATGCAGTCGCCATATTGAATATTGTTTGAATATTGGAATGTTGCATTCCTATTGGATATAAACTTGTATCGTAATGAAAAATTTGTATTCCTATTGGATATAAACATGTATCATAAAGAAAATCTGTATCGTAATGGACATCATTAAAGTACAAGTTCGGCATATCTAATAATACAATTAAAGTATGGGAGTAGACAAAATATATTATAATAAGACAGCTGGAATATATAGTTTCTCTGCTATTTAAATATTGAATACATTTTGCTAATATTTATAGGGTCATATGTCCTGATATTTAAATACATAGAGTGTCTTTTGTTGCAGGTTACAATACGTATACTTATAATGAAAGCACACATACGGAAAGAATTCCGGATGAGATATTATCTGTACGATATGAGGATGGTAAATGGTCGAAACCTTATTACGATTGTGGCGGTGGAAATATCTGGATGCTTACCTATACAGTTCCGTTTTTTGGTTATCAGAATAACACATATTTCTTCAAGTAAGTATTACTATTATTATTTTATTATTTATATATTTTATATATAGGGTGGTCTAAATACAAGTTTCTTTTTAAAAATAGAATAAAGTGAACCAAAATGACCTTTTTTCAGTATATTATAATTTTATTAGAAAGAGCATTACCATTATAAATAGAACGCGATTTCATTCATGTAGCTGCTTCGACTAGCTTTGCAGTACCGCATCGCGTCAAACAAATTTTCCAAAACTTGTTGAATCGTGTCTGGATTGTCCACATAACAACAATCTTTCAGCACACGCCACAGAAAAAAAAAGTGGGTCAAATCGCAGCTTCGAGGCGTCCTCAAAACGGCTAGTAATACGATTAGCAACTAAGCGCGCAAAAGATCGATTGTTTTATAGGTTGTATACTGAACAAATTATTTATCAGCCCAAAGAGTTTGCCAGCAGCGTTACCCTGATAAAAAACATCCCAGAATAGATACTTTTACAAGATTAATGGATAATTTCATTACTACTGTTAGTATTGTTAATTCAAAACCAAGAACACCTAAATATGTGGCAAATGATGAAAATCAATTAAATATTCTTATGGCAATAACAGAAAATCCTCACATCACTACCTATGAAATAAGTTTTTTGCTGGATATTAGCCAAACCATCGCTGCAAGGCCCTTAAAATGAAATCATCCGTTATGAATACATTTAAATATTGAGTTACACACCCATCACTTTAAAGCTAGAAGAGAGTTCTGCCAATGGACAACAACTAAAATGAATGCCCGGGCAATTCTTTTTGATAGTGTGTTATTTACGGACGAAGCTGATTTCCATAGTAACGGTATAGTTAACAAAAAAAATTTTCATTACTATTCAAATGAAAGCCCTTATTTCACTAATAAATAGATCATCAGCATAGGTGGAGCATAAATCTATGGGGAAGCATTTTTGGTGATTGGATGATAGACCCGTATTTATTATGAGTAAGATCTATCAAGAAATTTAGTGGAATTATTGGAAGATGTTTAGCTACATTTACGAAGAGATGTAAATGCAACAAGACACGAAATATTTTAAAATAAATGTTTCCATGGAAGTGGTTGGCCTGTGGAGGCTATATTGACTAGCCTGCTAGGTCTTCGGGCATCACAAAATTAGTTTCTTTTGATAGGGATCCGTAAAAGAGCAAATAAACAGTATACCTGTAACCACAAAAGATGTTATGAAGGAAAATATTCGACAAATATTTAATGTCGATTTATCATTTCGAAAACATGTTCAAAGAAAACTAGTGAATTTGAACACTTTTAATTTAACCTATTTTAATGTTCATATTTATTGTTATTTTATAATTTCTTCTCCACTAATTATCATCCATTCACGTAATAGTTCCTGATTGTATAGCTACTAAAATCAAGTTATTAATATATTTGGTTTAAAAATTTGTTTATTGTGGCATATTCTACATATTTTGGAGTCTATTGTAAATAAGATTTATCAAAATTTCTTTTGTCATTACCCCAATACATACCAAAATCATATCTCTAAATTTATTTTTTAGAAAAATTCACTATAAAATCATGCTTTTCAACTGAGAACCAACTTATTAAATGTTATCCATTCAATTGTCAATTTCGCGGCAAATATGGCTACCATTTTAATATGCAGTTCGCATTAAAATAATCCTTCAAGGCTTACTTGCTTATTTTTCCTCAAAAGCAAGCTGAAATTGAATTACTCTCGCTATAATAAAAATGTTAAAAAAATTACGAGACCAAGCCTTATATCTACGAAATCAGAAAAAAATTAAGCATTTTTATGAAGTCATTGCCAACTATGATTACCATTTAAAAAAACATAAGTTTATATTATATTTTGATAATTAATTATCGACGAATTACTATCAGATACCATTTTTATATTAGTTCTATCATCAATAGTTACGAAGATATGCATAAATGAAAATTTGGGCAATTTTCAATTTTATTAAAATATCTTCAAAAGTTGACGATTAAAGTTAAATCTGAAATACTATCAAATACTTTCCCAATTTCTCAGCAACTTTTCTAATTTAACAGATCTGATACCTTCAATATTAAGAAAGTTACTTATATGGCGAGAGAGGAAATGGGCACCCTGTATATCAGTTCGGAAATTTATTGTTGTGGGTGATCTGTTTCAAAAATTAGCATTTATTTCATTATTTCTGAGAAAAAGTTCATCGACTTATAACACAGGAAATTAATTATTTCATAAAATGTTATAAAGTCATAACCCTAATATATATTACTATTACTGGGTGATTCGTTAAATTTGCCACATTGTATGTATTCAATTTGTTAGTATAAAGAAACCATCTCGAGCCATAAGGAGGAACTTGAAACTAGATAATTACCCTAAATTCTTAATATATAATAAGCTTTAACTGACATTGAATCTAGTAGAGAATTTCAATTAAATACATATTTCACATGATACACCACTTCATCTCATCTCATGTGCTATTTCCATTTGACACTTCTCTGAGAACCCCCCCGCCAGACCAAACCGGATCCTAACGGCTAAATTTTCATTGCCTGCGGTCTCTGCGTGAAGATTGTCGGTACAACTACGCAACCATATCTGTGCTGTTAACAGCTCTTACTTAGCCTATATTATATTGGACAATGGAACTTGAATTTATTTTATTTTTGAAGTTGTCGTCCTTTACTTATTGTAGCGTAAAATAACGAAAACCACTAATATGAATATGTGACAAATGTTCGTGATAATCGGATGGTTTTGTCCTATGGTAAAAGCGTTTGTAATTGATCAAAATCTAATTTTTTCATATATAAAATAAATCTGTGTAATTTGCCTAAAGAGCGATAAATGCTACAGTTAAGTAACATTATGGAGTTGCTATGACAAATTATCTAAGAATAATTTTTAGTAAACAAGCGACGAGATCGAATAATAATTATAATTTTCAAAAAGCCTAATAGTCTGAAACAAAATGCATATTTCGGCGTTTAAGTTGTCATCTTCAATTGCAAACTCTAAATGTTTTACTTCTTCATTCATTCTGTGACTAGAAATATATTTTTTTCTGACAAATTAGTTTTTTACACAACAAACAATACTACTAAATACTGTACACATTGCAAGAAAATGTTTTTATTGTTGAAATATATTGCCGAATATGAATGTAAGTGACGGTTTCACTTGCAACTTCTGAATAGATTTGTGGATAATACTGCTTTACATCATCACATTCATCTGGTCGAGGAGAAATTTTGGGCTATCGGATCTGTGTTGAAAGGCAAAAGTTCTGGAAGACCACGTACACAGCAAAATATAGTTGACCACTTACAAAAACCTACATTCATCGTCCTCTATCACTTCAAACGAACGTATCTTCTAGTACCGTTCATAGAATTTTTTTAGAAAAAGAAGTTGAAAAAAGCTTGGAAAGTATGCAAAATGCAATTGTCAAATGCCAGGAAATGACTGTCAATTAAATTAAGTGAGTGTAATTTGGGCACGAAAAGAACCAATCGAATTGCTCACTTTTAGCGCTAAAATTTAAAAGTGCGTAACTAAAAAACAGAGTATACTGCTATATTAGAAAGTGTGGTTGACTGCTCGCCCCCCTTGTCTTGTCCCTTTGTCCATGTTAACTGTTCCTTCATTTATTTATCTTCCAAGATCTTTTTGTCTGTAGCTGTGAAGGCTATGTCACCTGCGGAAGCAATTACTAGCTGCAATTGCTTATTAGTTTCATCAATTTAGATTACTACATCTCGCGCTATATTAAAAAGTATGTTTACAGCGCATCTTTTTGCTTTAACCCTTTGTCCATGTTAACTGTTCCTTCTTTTATATATTTCCAGGGTTGGGTTGGGTTAATCAATGGAGTTTGTTAATATTTATTAATTAATATTTAAACTTTACAATCTTATGGAATATAAATCAACAAATGCGATAGAAATAAATAAAACATAAATTATTAAAGCCTAATCTCGTACTAATTCGATGTGTCATGTTCTTTACTATTACGCAATGTTGGAATTTTATCAATTTGCTATATTTCGTATATTCTGTGGCTGATGCTGGTATTTATTGTATTGCCTACTATACCAACATTGATCTTCATAATTTCATTTAGTCCAAATACGCATTTTGTGCTAGTAATTAAAAGATAAAATTCACGTTAAAAAAAAATTAAATTCGGCTACCATCTATGTACAAAAGAAAAACGTGCGTATAAATCTGTAAAAATGTCCGAGCATTTGTCAGCTAATTTCATTAACAGGCCACATCGATTCACGGGAGTGTGATTGTTTGAATAATTTTTTTGTCATTATCTCTTTTTTTTTGTCCTGGCCGCGGGGGACAGGGCTATTGTCAGTTATAAATTTCATCTTCCCCATTAAATTGATTTGGTTATTACAGAAATGACCCCTTCGAAATCAATTAACGCCATTAATACCTGGGCGCACGGTTTTGAGGGCCAGTATACCGGCGTGTGAGGAGTGGTGGTTTTGATCAACAAAAAATAAACTGATTGTGGGATTCAATCCTTGTTTAATTATTCACTGATTTACGTACACCCAGTAATGTGAAAATGTCATTAAGGGTCTTTGCGTCTGACCAACTGTGCAACTGTGAAAACCTATAAACACGTACCTCGTACTAGAATCGGTACATTTTCCTATGCAAGATACATTTCCTCGTGTAGGATTTCAAACACACATTAAACATATAGAAAGCTGTTTGCTAAAATTTTCCTAAATATTTTTCTATATTAATGATAACTATTAACTTGACTGGAACGTAATTTTGTATTGATGATGGTTAAGTTGACATTAACGCATATATTGTATGTGTTTTGCATGGGAAATAGGTTAAAGTGTACTTAACCAGGAGGTTAAGTACACTTGTCACTTTTGTGCATCTATTCATAGACACTTAACACGTAATTAAATATTAAAACTCCACCTAAATATTTAGATTCACTTACCTATCACATTTGTGCACAACAAAGACACACTGCGTTTGCTATCGTACAACTAAGATTTTGGCAGAAATAATTGCTTTATCGGTAATTTATAACGCACAGGCCCTACTTGTTTTTCTAAATTTATATTCTGCAACTACCAGAGACATCTAATGATTTATGTGTTTTGTTTTTCGAGTTTCAGCTTTAAGCACTTCAAAGAAAAGAATATTTAAATTTCGTGTTGCAGGTAGAGAATTCGTATTATTTTTCAAACTTCTCTTGTTTGTTTACTCTTTTATTTCTTGATATTTAATCTATGAACAATACTCAGCAAAAGAACAAAACTTACAATTTATTATTCAATACCGTTTAACTTGTCATTCACTAAAACATGTAATACTCATATTTTTAGTTATATTAAATATTATGCGATAGGGAATTCTGTTCAAATAACAGAATTATTTTATAAGGGGTGTAATTCTGTCCGTCGCTTTGTACGTGATTTATTCCTTGAAACATTTTAGGGCAATATTTTAAAGCGGCTTCCGTTTTTTTTTTCTTCTCTTCGGGAAGCTATTCAGTCATTTATTTAAAATACAGAAATATTTAGTGAGCTTTCTTTTTATTTTCTTTTTGTGAATTTATAAAAATGTCTTCAGAATTTTGTCACATAACTAGTTAAATAATACATTTTTTAATAATCTTTACTTTAATTTAAGTACTTTTTGCCATGTTAATAACTTTCACAAATAAATTTTCTCTTAAATTATCTTCTTAAAATACTACTAGTCCGTACAAGTCATCAATGGCTACGTGGGATATTTCTTCCGTTTATAAAATATTTAGGAATAGAAATGTTGTTAAATATTCCAGATTTATAGACTCTTTTTCCTCTATAAGGATCTCTGTATTAAACTAAACGTACATCTCCTTTAATATGTAATATAATTGCAGAAAATTTCGAATTGAAACGTTTCTAATATAAACGCATATTTTGATAATAAAATTTGGACAGTAGTGTTATAAAAATAAAATGAATAACAGATTGTTCCTTTGCTTTTAAATTCCGTACACGCTTTATTACGATTTAGAAGAATTTCCAATGTCTATGGAGTGTATTTTCCAATATTGCTTGCCATGCAAAGTTTGTGCCACTCGCGTAATGTTGACGTAGTGGATTCCAACTGTACCGAGAGTATATTCTAAATATAAAAAAGAATCACATCAAATATTGGTTATTAAAACGTTTTATAATAAGGAGCAATATAGTAATATTGTATTTAATTATATTTAATATAATAAATACATGAAACAGATAGAAATGAGTTACTGTTTGATGTTAAAATGAGGTTCTAGTTTATAAAAATGGTAAATTTATATTCCTCAGGGAACCTAACGGTAAGAAAAATCAAAAAGTGTTACAACATTTCAAATTGTTATGAGTGGAGACAAAAAGGGAAAACACTTATATTTTTCTTTTTTATTTAAATTATAACAGACTGGATATGATAACGTTGCAATTATTTTCACATAGAAGTCGTAACTTTGAGTATTATACACATTGTAATTTTATTTAAAAAGAAAAAAAAAGTCATTTTGTGTTGCCTCTTTCTATTATAATTTTTCTTATCGTTAGTTACCCTGAGGAAGCAATAATACTATGATTGCGAAATATTGGAGGAAATAAAGTAAATAGACTTCCATTTTGATATGTCCGACTCCCCAACATCCTTCACACATCTATATACAGGGTGTCCAGAAACTCTCCTGACAAACGAAGACCGGAGATTCCTCAGATAATTTTAACACAATTTAACCCAATTCACCCTAGTCCGAAAATGCTTCCTAAGGGAGCTAGAGCTCTTTGAAGATGGCGCCTTGTAATTATTACAAATCTGGATAAAGAACTTCATACCATTTCCTTCCAAATGCTTTAGCAGCTTCCCAGCGATCTGATTACAGACCCCAGTTTTTCCTTTCTTTAGCTTTGTAATTCCTCGTCTTCGGACAATTTGCTCTTTTCTCGTACAACATATAACCATTTATAATAGTAATTAAAAATTGTAATTAAATAATTTCTACCGATACTTTATATGCTAAATTGTTTATAATTGTATGTATCTATATATCAAAAACAGAGTTAGTCGGAGAATGGATTCCTGCGGAACACCATGAGCTAAAAATGCGGAAATCGTTTAGAAACCCTTTGATGTCACCTTGTATACAAACTGACAAATATCCCTCGCATTTAATATATTATATAACCAAAAAGGCTTTACTTCACTTTTCGAGCACACGTTTATAACACCTATTTACCATTATTCATGTTTCGTGATGCTATTGTAATCTATTCGCATCGACCCAAAAAGACAAGCAGTTTAAGCAAAAGGGTGTTAAACAACTCGACGGAGTTACCTTTTATTTAACGGCACTGAGCGCGAGATGACATAAAACGTTCGTTATCCTTATATGAATGGATGTTATTAATCAAAATATTAAAGTTGGATAAACAGAGTTTATATTAAGTTCAGTTTGTATTGTATCCAACGAGTATACATAATTCTCCAGTTCTAACGTGCACAGTTTCTTATTTGCAAAATTATTGTACTCTTCTTTCTTGCCCGAGTTATATAAAGAAAAAGTATAGATACTCCACAACAACGCAAATTAATTATATAATTTAATCAATAATTTATGATATGAAGACCTCAAATTTATATTTTTGTACATCCACTTTGTGAGGCTTTGTTATAAATAATTGAATGGAATAATTCGTACTCCCTTTTGTATCTACAGAAGATCCTAATGTGCATGTTAAATGAACCATGTTAATTGTAATATGACTATTATAAATGGTTATATATAAAAAGCAAGAAATAGAGGGGTGTCGGGTATATTCCGCTATAGAGCAACTGTAGACACGCATTTCTGACTCATTGGTCATCATCAGTATGGTGTAGCCAAGGAATAAGATGGGATAACCTTGGAGACGTAAGCATACACGGAAGAACATCTGGTTACAGACCGCCATTTGTAGCTTCAGTTAGAAGATCCTCGGTTTTGAAGACAGCAACCAACATCCACGAGGAAGACATTGTTAACCTGCGTGCCATCCGAACTAAGGAAAGATAATAAAGAAAGGAATTATCGCGGTTACATAAAAGAACAAGAAATAGAAGGATATCGCGTATATTCCATTGTAGAACAAACGTAGACACGTATTTCTGAGTCATTGGTCAACATCAGTACGGTGTATCCAAGGAATAGGGGGCTCAAATATACCCGATATTCTTCTTATTCATTCTATTTCTTGTATTTTGTGTATCCGGGATAATTTCTTCTTTTTTTTTAATCTTTTTTGTCTTCCTCGTGGCGATGTTGGTTGTTGTTTTCAAAATCGAGGACCTTCTAATTGTAGCTACCAATGACGGTCTATCACCTACCTGATGATCTTCCGTGTATGCTTACATCCAAGGTTATCTCACCTTATCCCTTGGCTACACAGTACTGATGATGACCAATGAGTCAGAAACACGTGTCTACGGTCTTCTACAGCGAAATTTGGCTCCCTCACGAGGATTGAAACAGCTGTTGTCCTGATAAAAGTTAATGTTAAAGTAAGCAGTTTTTTAAATTCTGCAACATTGGTGCATAGATTGTTTGCATTTACATTATTCGTGTCACGTGATACATAGTTTTTGTTAAAATAAATAATAAACTATATATTCAGTGATATTCAGTGATAAAAATGAACTGCAGGAGATTTTTTTTAGTTTATCTTGTTTTATGCAACTTTTATTACAAGTTCTATGATATCAAGATCATTTCCCAAATAGAGAAACTTGGAATTCCCCTGTATCCATGACGGAAAAACAATTGTTTAAAAATATCCAAATAAACCTTTATGCTTCTAAAAGAATAAATAAGGAGCTAAGGAGCTGGCGTGCTTGCCAAAAAAATGTTTATGATCACTTGTAAATGTAAAATTAAATAGAGGAAAAATTAAAGAAAGCAGCATCGGTCGTCGATCTCACACCCCCAAAAATAGGCGTGGAAGTGCTAGATATTTCATAAGCGTATTAAGAGCGCATGAAACAACACAGGTAAATCGAAGAGGTTGTATCTTCCTTCTAAACGTCTAAAACATCTGATGAATTAAATGTCAATTTGGGTTTTTCAGGAATTTTTTTGTAATGAGTTCAATATTGGATTTGGATCGCCACCATCTGACTTTTATATGAATATTATCGTGTTTAAAAACGGCTTTTACCCAAACAAATTGGGTTGGGTTGGCCTAAGTCTACGCATTTTGAAAAGACATGAGATCTGTGTAAGAACGAAACACGTGTCTGTACGTTGTCGTTTGCAAGGCTAGATTAATGCAGATGTGCTTTCATTCATCTATATTAAGTATAATAATAGACGAATTAATTATTGAATGAAATTTTTAATTAAATAATAATAATAATAAATTAATGAATTTACTGTTGTTTATAGTTATTATATTATATATACATATTGCACGGTATTATTAAATTAAAAGTGAGTTTTACTTTTAATTTACTAGTCTTCCTATCAATCCATATATCCCTAATGCGTCTTCCGAACGAACGTAATTCGGTCGTATTTAATTAATAAAGGAATTATCGGAAAAAAGGACAAGGATTTCGGTTAAGAGAAAATAAATGTTAGGTTATTGCCTCTTTTATTTTATTAGCCCTTGCGAATAAAACTCTTGTATTCTGGCATGACACAGGGGCAGCCGAAAGAATATTAAAAGTCGACTAACTCGGCGCATAATTAAATAATATACTTTACAATCTCATAGATTCTTTTTTTCGAATTAAATATGCATTCAAGGCGGTGGCTTTAATAAAATTATTGATTAAATGGTTAATTATGAATTCTGGATTGGAGTTCTGCAGCATCAAAAAAATTTAAATATTATTTGTTTATCTCTTGATTTATGTAGATCTTAGGTTCTATATAGTAATGGGACGGGATCCTTCAACTTTGTAAACAGATTCTCTATGGTTTTGAAATTGTAGGTCAGTAGTTGGGCGTCATTATTTTTTAGAATTTTTATCAAACTAGGTGTCAAACCCCTTATGTATGGGAAACGTGAAGCTTGTCATTATCATTCACTTCCCGACCCGTAATAAACCTTTTGATAATTTATCATCATTACTGTACAACATATCATTTATAAAATTCTTGGGATAAACATTCATTTGGAGAATATCAGTAATCAAATTATATATATATTTTCTTGTGAAATCTGTCATGGCTTAACCCACTTACTCTATCTTTCAATTCCAGAATAGTGTTAAGTTTGTAATAAAAACTGTAATGTGAATTATAATTCAGGACTCTATCCGAGCTCATGTACTTGATGTGCTAATCTGTTAATAAATATACCATAGTCGTCAAATTTTAATTTCGGTTTGCACTTCTATCATATGCAGAAGATGACCTTATGATATGCAGCGATGCCTGCTTGCTAACAGTGGTGGGAGAGCAACGCAGTGGCGGGGGACCCCCACGCCTTACATTTCATACGTTTGTCGAGTGTGGCAGCCTCGCTTATGTTTATCTTTCGTTTATTTCGTCGCGCACTTTTCCTCTTTCGTATCAGAAATTAAAATATGTCGACCCCGGTATATAGTCTATCTATGGTATTAATATCAAAGATGATTCAGCGTTACAAATATTGAAAGCGTATGCAGGGATTATAAGATAGTAATTTTATTGTATACTTCCAGTCATTTTAACTTTGTATTAGTTTTTAATTGTTGTGCAATTTTCTATTTTTTGGCTGCCCCTATATACATACAGTAATGTATCTCTAAGACAATAATTGCTATTAAACACTTCGAAAAAAAAATGTGGGGTGCAATTTGAAAGAATGAATGGGGGAAAGGAATAACAAGATATTCATTCGGTGTAGGAGATTTCATGTTCAATAGCGTTACAATTAATTCTTATAACTCATTTTTTTTTAATAAACTGAGAGTATTATATGAATGTCTTAGCATATCGAAGTAATCTCTCACGTAAATTATCGTAATTTTTTAATTGATTTTGTATATTATTAGGTTGGTTGTAATTAAAAAGAAAAATATAAATAGTATTCGTGGTAAAGGAATGCAGTGAGAATTAAATTTTCTCTTTCAGAAAGGCACTTACACAGGTCTGTTATGCAGCATTTCTTACGCTTCGGGCAAATAAAACGCTAAGAAAAAATAATAACAACAAAAATAGTATTAAACTTTTTCATGAACTTAATTGTTTTTATGGAAAAAGTTCAAGTCGACAAAGGTCAAAGGAAAAAATCACGTAGTTAAAATTATCCTTGAATGTAATTGCTTAGCATGTGCTTTAGTATTCCAATGGCTTTTTAATTAAACCAGAGCAGTTTATAAAAAATGTAATTAAATTAATTATTATCTAGGTTTTATAAAGTTTTCCGATAAATTCAAAACACGGTGAATTAGTTTACGTACTTTATATAATTATATTAATATTGTTCAATGAAATATAAGATTTACTGTAAAAGTAGTAGTAAGTAAGGACTCTTAACTATAAAAACCTGCAGCATAAAAAAACCTACATCACAGCGCCACAAAACTAAAGGCTTTTAGTTGTTAAGATCCAAGCGTGGAGTTAAATTATGTAAATCTGTATATTCAAATTTAAATTTAGCTAGAGGACATTCTTCAACAATATGTTTAACAGTTTCAATCTCAGCTCCGCAATCACAAGCTGGACTCGCAATTACATTCCATTTGAATAAATTCTATTTCTTTCGCCAATCTCTCTAAGTAGTTACATTTGTCTTTGGATATACCTTCGATATTAATTTGAAAAATCTTAACAACTGAACCAATATTCCTAAAAGAGACACAATAATGACCGTGAGGATCTTGGGGATCTTGTACAGTCTTCCAAGTGATTGTTATTACGGACAACCTTATATTCTCCATTTTGGTATCAGGTAATAGAAAGAAAACTGAATAGAGGTCAGAAGAAATATGAACTGATCAAAAAAAAAGTTACGCAAGAAATATTTGTGTAACAGAGATGACATGATATAATATGATGAATGCAAAACACAAAGTAACAAGGTGAAGAAAATAATTAAGAAACCAAGAAATCAAAATGGTAGAAATTTGATTTCAAGAGAAATCAAAAGTAAGGATACTATAATGCCGCATTTGTGATTGGAAAATGGATGGTTTCCTAGAAGGTGTCTATTAAAGTAAAATAACAAACCCGCATTTGAAACTTACATTTACATACTAAATATATACATATATATTGTGTATCTATATAATACTAATTCTCTTCTCTGAGTGGTGGTTTTGCTGATATTTTCCTTTCGCTATCCGTCATTTGTTATTATTGTTATTCTTAATTACTTTTATATTTTGAATCACACTGTATATTAAAAAAAAGATGCTGTATAAATAAATATATAATGTATTTAATAAAAATGCCTTGAAGACAGAAGAAGATAAGCGAAGCGAATATTTATTTCCTCTTTTTCTTGTTAAAATACCGTAACTTAATAAATAGTAATCTAAATTCAAGAGTTTACTTCACGATTTGCGGAAAGTAACTGGCAATTTCAAGGCGGAACAACCTCGAGAACTTCTTAATGAAATTACAGGAGTAAATGGTGTTGATTTTTTTACACGAAAACTACATCAAGTGATGCTCGAAATATCTATTATAAACTCAGAAATAATTAGTATTACAGACATAGATAAGTACTGGCTAGCAATTGCAGATTGATATTGCAGCAATATCTAAACTGCACACGTAATCTATCTATAATTATATTTAAGTTCCAACAAAAATACTTTATAGTAGATAGTTTCAATCTTAGAGTTTTTAAGTTCTTTTATATTATAGCTAGAAACTTATATCACAAGTGGTTTTCTATTTTTAAAATACCAGAACGATAAAGGCATTGAATGCACAAAGAATTGGTAGTAATAAATTTACGAAATTGGGGAAACAATTTGCTGCATTTTTAAAAATATAAAATCCTGAAAAATTATCTGGACACAGTTTTCTCATATCTTTTCCAACTCTGCTTGTTGATACAGGTGATTGAATTTCAAGCTAATTTCATACTAATAAATAATTGTAATAATGCCAGAAACCAAAGCATTTCTACAAATAATCAGAATATTAATGTAACGTTAATTATATTCCTGCAATTAACCTAAGACATTCTTCAAATGCAATTATTAACATAAATAGTTAATGTTGAATTGTAATTAGTTATAAGTTAATGTTAATATTATTATTTTTCATGCTAGGAATAATAAAAATAATGTTCCATAAATATTTGCCTCAATAAAACTATTTTCATAAATACCTAACAGTCTTGGACAAAGTATAGTATTCTGCTCACATATAATGGCTATTATTCACACGCGTGAATAATTGCCATCACTATTTGCTCCTTGAATGATATAAAATTATGATACATGAGTAATAATTATACAATTTTTAATGTATCTTTAGCATTTTATAATGTTAATACTAAATAGATTTTTTATGGGCTAAATTGTTAAAAAAATAGGAGTAATAGGATTTTCCTTCATTTTGATAGATAAAAGTATTGCCTTTTTCTATATATTTTTTTTTGTTAATGATCTTATAAAAAAATATAAATACATCTTGTAGGTACTAGTTTTAAGACCTTTCATGGGAAATAATGAAAATTTCAAAACATTACTAAAGCAAAAGTCTGTGTTATTTTTGTTGAATTATACTAACTTGGTTACTAACCTTTATATTTCTAATAGATTATTAGAAGACAAACTAGCTTAACCACTCTTTTAATGCATTTCTCATCCGATAAAGAAATTGGCTTTAAAAAGAGTCACATGCAAAAGCTTTTAATTTTGCACGTTTGAAAGTTTCTCTTTTCACATTTGTTGCCTTTAGGTAATCTTCCATTAGCAAAAATTCTCTGTGCATATTTAACTGATGCAGCGGTAAATTAACATGTATGTGTTGAAACAAAGGTTTTCAATTATTTTTTTATACGTTAGGGAATTACTAACCCAATTTTCAAAAACAGATAACAAAGTATATTTATAATTAAATACGGGGGGGGGGGGTCTTAATGTTTCGATGGAATATTTGTACACAATATACAGGCTGTCTCTAAAAGGTGCGGAAAAAACGCTACCACACATTTCTGAGGGCGATCTAACCCAACTTACCTCAGTCCAAAAGTGGATGCAACATTGCATTGAATTGCCACAAGAATAACACCCAAATTACAGAAGCATATGTGTCCATATACGGAATGAATTTTTTATATCCAGATTACTCATAAACGGCTGCTCCAATCAACTCCTACCAGGTATACCTTTTCTAGGTAAAAAACATTGGAGAATAAGAATTTTTATTTAAAAGTTAAATACAGTGTGTCTCAAAAAAGTTATTACGTTTTAAATGGATACAATATGCCGCAGGTGGCGCCCTCTACATTTTGCAATGAAAATGAGAGCAGATTTAAATTTTTTACCCCACGAAACCCCCCCAACCAAAATATTGTGACAATATACCAATTATTACAGAAATTATTTATAAAAAACTAAAACCAAATTGAACTTTTGACACTCTGTATCTCCGAAAGCATCCACTTTTGGACTGAGGTAAGTTGGGTTAGATCGTCATATTTTGCCCTCAGAAATGTGTGGTAGCGTTTTTTCCGCACCTTTTAGAGACACCCCAGTATAAGGGGTTTATCAATTATCATTAGTGTTTTTTGTACCGCACTGGGTGTTTCTGTTTGGGGTGTACCTAATTGATGCCAAAGTTTTTTCTTGGTTTGTAGAATGCTGAATTCAATAAGCCCTCGAGTGGAAGATTATACTTCGTAGATAGAAAGTTTGGTATCGATAGCTATAGCACAAGGATAGAGATGGGGAGATAGCGAGACTTTTCAAAAACCACTCTTTTTGTGTCAGTAGACTTCAAAATTACAATATATGGAAAGCGAACACCAATGATAAGTTTGACTTAGAAATAACAAAATGTAATAGATGTTGATGTCAAGTACCGCGAAAAATCGAATAATATCATGTTAACTAATTTAAATCTTATGTTAGAAGCTTTTAGTTATGTTCATGCTTGTACATGCATATATATTTTCTATCTCTTTTTCGCATCTTTTTCCAAAGAATACCTACATAATTCTAAAAATGATTTTATTCTTTAATATAGTCTCCATTAACTTTAATATACTTAACCCATTGGCTCTGCAATAATTTTATTCTACAGCGGAAGTGTGTTTCTGGAAGGCCTGCGATATACCCCTCTGCGATTTCTATAGCTCCTTCAATCGACAAAAAATGCTTTCCACAAAGGAATTGTTTCAGGTTTCGGAACAGATAGAATTCGCTTGGAGCTAAATCTGACGAATACGGTGGCCAATCAACCAATTCGTTGAACTTTATTTAGTATTGACAAAACACTTTTGTGAACACGTGCGTTGTCTTGGTAAAAAATGTTTTTTTTTTGTGCTGCAAACCAGGTCTTTTCTTACGAAGTTTTACTTCGAATTGATCTAAACGCTTACAATAATATTCTGATTTTTTCAGATAGTCAATGAACAAAATCCCTTTAGCATCCCAAAAAACTGATGCCATAACCTTCTTTGCTAGTCTTTCAGGCTTCCTTTGCTTTGGAGCTGAACATCCAGCTCCAGTCCACTCTAAACGTTCCTGTTTCAATTTAGGATCATGGTGATTGATCCAAGTCTCATCCATAGTTATAAAACGACGCAGAAAATCGGTTTGATTCTCCTTAAAACGATCTAAATGACGCTGAGAAATTTGTTTTCGAGCGACTTTTTGTTGAATCCAATGCTTGCACGACCAGGTTGAAACTCAAGTGCCTTTTTACAAACCATTGTTTTTGAAGAAGTGGATTCTCCTAACACATTTACCATTTCGGAATGAATTTCCATCGCCTTTCAACCTTATTTAACAAAGAAGTCAATTACTTCACGATGTTTCAAATTTTCCATTGTAAACAAACGCATCAAAACTTAATATACAGGTTTAGTTTTAAAGAGCGTCATTAAAAAAGGGGGTGAAAGAAAAATATGAGTAATGCCTGTCGCAGTTAATATACAAACATAATAATTTTCATGAAGAGAAATTTAAGTTTTAAAATAATATACCTCTATTTAAGGAAAAGAAAACATGGTAATGCACAGATATTGTCGACCTTTTCCACATAAGGGCGTTCTATTCACAAAAAAAAACATCGCCATAAAAAATCTTTTCAATTGCCATTTATTCTCTAACAAAGGTTGTAACTCTTTGCATTTTATGGTTTTTTTTTTTTTGGAAGAACCTTAAACTGTGTTAAAAGTTATGGACCTACTTTAACTACACTTTGGCCCTAAAAATTTAGAAATTTTCGATGAGTTACAAATAAATTTCTTTTTTGATTTCCAGTTCAGATTCACATCGCCTGGTACCTATTTAGCGGTAACCATGTATGAATAATATAGTTTCCCATATCCTCAATAAAATATTGATTGCATTATGCTAATATACTAAATAACAGAAAACTCCGTATTTTACATATTACAATTTCATTAAACTGACAAATTAAACTATGTAGTTACTTTTTATGGTCTTGTGGTGCCAACCTGTGATGCTAACTACTCTATGTTAAGTTTGTCTATTACGTACTTTTAAATAACTCGTAACATACTATATTTTATAATTAGTAACCGCACGAATTACTGTTAATTACAATTTTGAATTATAATAAATAATTAAATTATCATATAACATACAATTAACGTCTAAATAATTTCAAGATATTACCGCCATCTATGCTGTATGTGCTACACTGTAATGCGTAGATAGAGTTCTGTAAATGGCCTACAAAAATTTTATAAATTTTATTTCATGCAATAATTAAATCGTAAAATTAATACAGCACATTAATGTGTATGAAACCTAAGATTTTGCAAGGCTGCAAAAGCGGTTTAGAACACCCAGATGAGCGAGTATGTGATAAAAAACACTAAATATAATCACATGAGAGTGTCCTACAAATACACATTTGCAAAACTAAACTGAAATGAACTGTAATATCTTTGAAAATTGATCAGATCAAGAAGTTGTAAAAATAAGCAAACTATCTGTGTTGTTACTACTAGCAAAAGCCATGTGATAAATACGTCACAAACGTAAGGTTTAGAGGTCATTGAAATCAAAAAATGGATTGATATATCAGCAATAAAAAACTTGGAATGATGATTTTTGTACCGTCACATAATATGACAGATTTAATTATTATATGGTGGATATTAAGATGAATTTAGGGAAAAAGAAATGTAAAGATTTTAACAGTAAATGCTAAAATACATAAGGAAGACAGCACGCAATAGCAGAGCAACTGCAAAAGCAATAACACAAAGTGAATATGAAAATGTGCGAGTTATAGATATTACCTTCGTCATACGAATGACGAATATTCAGAGAAGCTACAGGAACATACATACATATAGACATACCAACATAAAGCGAGAAAGCTGGGTATATTCCGGGCGAAACATAGAAGAACGAACCACGAAGAAAGCAACGATGTAATATCACGGTCAATAGAGCGGAAGAATTACACTTGAACGCACATAGAGGGAGAACATACGAAACGCATCAAACATGAGAGAGTCAGTACAAATACGTAAAAGGAGAGGGGCACTGATAACAGTATGGACAGCGATGCGTTGGAGATCAACAAATGACACACGGCAATATATCGGAAGAAAAATGCATTGTTAAGCCTTACGAGGTTTATAATTATATATAAAACAAAAGTCGACGTGTTCAATCCTTCGTGAAATACGCCATATTACGATAATTTTTGTATAAATTTATTGATTATATTATCTATAATTAAATCTACAAGTGTAAAGTTACAAACAGATAAATTTATTTTGTAATATGTTACTACGTTTCTTTTAATTAGATTGCAATACAATTAATATATAGGACAACAACAAAAATTAATGTTGATAACTCAAGAACACAATATATAAAGAGAAGATACATACATGATTAACTATATTAACTATAAAAAAAGGCGTGTTTACTCCCTTTTAACAATAGGGCAGAAAAATTAATATCCAATTTTTCCCTGCAAATAGCATTAGCTATAGTTTCTGTAAAGCGGTGATCTTAAACGTTTGTTCTCGCCGTTGAATAATAAACTATATTCTATGAGAGAAAGATATTGAGACACAACAAACATTTTCTTTTATAATAAATTAGGAACCTCAATTGAAGGGGTTGTTGTGGACAGAAGAACATAGGACAGCCAGTGATCAATTGAGGCAGTTGTTGACGAGGTCGCTGGTGATGGCCTTCTTTTTGAACGATACTCTTAAACTTATACCGCACAAATATTACATTCTTCTTCGGGGAACAATATTCATTAAATTTCTTCTTTATTACATCTATAATTTTAGCTTCATTTTGAAATTCAAACGTATTGTACAATTCCAACCCTCATCACCTACTATGTTTAGAATATAGCAATCTTTGTTTCCTCATTCTTTGACTCAATTCCAATGGCTGTCATAAATAAATCAAACCTTTGAAAAAAACGTTTCCAGTTATCAGATATATTTCCATCTATCACTAACGGTTCTGGTGGTTTGAACAAGCCCTCCATCTTTTCTTGTGTCGAAGTTCAACTCTTCCTTATGATAATGTTCAACCAGCATTTATCTATTTCCCGTGTGTTTACAATAACCTGACACCATGTATTATTCTCTAGATTAACACACATAAAGTCAAGGGTTTATTTAATATCTTTATTCTAGTTGTGTTACATGAATAATCTTTTTGTATGTATTACACATGTCATCAACAATCTCTGACTGTGTGAACTTAGCTACAATCCTATATAATACAAGATCTTCAATACGATGAATGGTACAACTTCAAGTCGTCCGTACATCAGCGGTTCTCAACCTTTTAGGTCCTACGACCCCCTTTTTAGGTCAAATATTTAGGCGACCCCTATGAATTGCAAAGTTAAATTACCATGCTAATTATATCTACAATAGATAAATGTTTATATTTACTGAAAAAGTGAGTTACTTTTATTGATTAATAATTACAATAAATTTAACGCGTAACTATTTAAGACGATTATTGCTATTAACTGGATGTATAAAACACTTAATTTGTTAAGCGACGTCAGCTAGAAGTAAGAAGTCTTCAAAAAAGAACCGGCAATTCACAAGGTCGATGGTCGCGAGTGCATGTGTGCGCGCGCACCCAGTGGCAGGCCTAAGCACTACAGGTAGCTGCCTGTCAGCTGATCACTGACATTCACATCACAGCCACACAGCGCCAGTCTGCCCGAGGGCGTCATATTGAGGTGATCAGTCTTCTTGTTGTGCAGTTTTTTATTGATACCATGGATAAGTTTTTGAAAAGAGCATCTACAAGTAGTGAGAGTCGTGAAAATGTGAAAACAAAGGTTCGTAAGTACAACGAAATGTACATACAGTTCGGTTTTACTGAATTAGGCAACAGACCTCAGTGCGTTGTTTGTAGTGAAACGCTATCAGCGGAAAGCATGAAGCCCTCGAAAATGAAACGCCATCTTGAAACTAAACATTTCGCTTTGAAAGACAAACCAGTGGAGTTTTTCCAGAGAAAATTGGTTTCTTTCAGAAGTCAACAGGTAAATATTAAACACTTTTGCGATGTTAGTAAAAATGAACTCACGGCATCGTACGAGGTGGCGCTGAAAATAGCTAAGAAAGGAAAACCACACACAATCGCTGAGGAATTGATTCTTCCTGCCGCAATTGATTTGGTTACTAATATGATCGGCCTTCAAGAATCCGAAAAATTAAAGAAGGTCCCTTTATCAAATGACACTATATCAAGACGCATTTCTGACATGTTTGAAGATGTCCAGAACCAGCTAAAAAAACAATTAAAAGAAAGTAGTTTTTTGTCCATCCAGTTTGATGAGTCAACTGATGTTGCCAACTGTGCCCAATTTTTGTGCTACGTTAGGTATGATTACAATGATTGCATTCATGAAAATATATTATTCTGTAAGCCCCTGCCAAATAACACAACCGGTGAAAGTCTTTTTAAGATTCTTGTAGAAGCGACTGAACCTTTTGAAATTGAATGGAACAAATGTGTTTCAATTTGCAGTGACGGGGCAAAGGCACTAACGGGAAAGAACAGTGGTTTGATAACTAGGCTGAAATCATTAATTCCACTCGCAAAATGGGTCCACTGCTTTTTACATAGGCGAGCTTTGGCAGCTAAGAAAATACCAGATGAATTCCGTCAAGTTTTGGCTGAGGCAGTAAAGGTTGTCAACTTTATTAAGAGTCGCCCCTTGCAGAGTCGGTTACTAGAAAATTTGTGTGATGATATGGGAGCCTTACATAAACACTTGCTGTTTCACACCGAAGTAAGATGGCTATCTCGTGGCCATGTGCTAAGCAGGTTGTTTGAACTGAAATCTGAAATGTTGTTGTTTTTGGTTGATAATAAACCTGAATTTTCGAGTTATTTCAGTGATGAGAAGTGGTTAATAAAGCTTGCTTATTTAGCTGGAGTTGTAAAAAGTAGTGCAAAGACTATGTAATCTTGTTGTCAAATACATTGATATTAAATTAACAATATTTGTTTTCATTTTTTCCTTCCAAATCTGCGACCCCCCCAGACATGTTCCGCGACCCCCCAGGGGGTCGCGACCCACCGGTTGAGAAACCCTGCCATACATGCTAAAGCAAAACATGTCGCACTTTCAAGTAAATCATTCATAATTGACTGGAATAGTACAGAGCTCAAGTTCAGCCCCTGAGACGGCAATAAATTAAAATCCATTTCACTGGACGAAATTTATCCTGTTCTCTAGATACGACGAAAGAAACACTAGAAATTTGTTATGGAATTCAACACTTCAATAGTAAATTATGTTTAATAGAGTCGATAGCCCGTGAAACATCCATCCATCTGACCCCGATCATGAAGCATTAAGTAATTTCCATCTCAACAGGAAAAATGTCTTCTCAATTAAAAAAAGAATAAATTTTGTATTACTGTCAGTCCTTTCATGAACATACCTTCTATAATAAAAAATGAGGTGTGGCCACCACACGGCTTTCTTATACGTATGAGTGTTTCAGATCATACAATTTTAAGAATTAGTAGTACTTATATTCTCTTAATAAATCTCTATAGATTGCATATTTGGCGAGATATTCAAAAGAAAGTGATACTCGCTAAGAGTAAAAGCGCTACTTTCGCTCCGAATTTTGAAATTTCAGTTATACAAAAAACATTGCAAATCTCGCTCTAAATACTTTTGTACTCTTGTTAAATATATACTGAATGCATAATTTATGGCATATTTGCAAAAAAATCGCTATTCGGTAAGAGTAAAAGTGTTACTTCCTGTCCGAATTTTGAAATTTTTTTTATATAAAACATATTGAAAATTAAGTTATATATACTTGTATACTCGTAATGTATCCGTCTAAAAAGCGAAATATTTGCAAAAAACTGATCTTCGATAAGAGCAAAAGACCCACTTCCGGTAGGAATTTCCAAAAATTTTTATGATAAAATTTTTCTCAAATTTAATTTTGAGTACAGATGGATTCTTTACAAATTTGTTTAAACTTAGTAGTTGGCGAAGTATTGGCAAAATTCGATTTTTTCTCTGAAGTAAACTTCTACTTCCGGTCTGGCGATTTTACTGAAAATCTAATCAGATCTCAAGAGGGAGATTATACTCGTAAATACAAAACTTGGTATTGATATCTACAGCGGTTTGACCGCTATCGTGGTCACACATAGACACACACACACAGACATTTTTTTAAAACCACTTTTTTTGGTATCAGGGGAAATCTGCAAAAATCTCGAGGTCGAAAATTTTCGTCATCACAATACTTCCTTATACTACGTATAAGAAAGTAAAAATAATGGATACTTGTAAATGTCAGTAATCAGCAAGCAAAATTACTAGTTTTAATCTCTCTTATTGAATCTATCTGGTAGTATATTGTATAATAAAGGAAATAACAGTGTTTTTATTCATCTTCCTTTTAATTACGGGGATAAAAATGTGTATTACCATAACTTATAGATTAATTATTCTATTTTAACTTCGGTATGAACTCTAAATCTACTCGAATAATGTAATTATGAGAAAGTATATAAGTAATGAAGCTTTTACTTTGCTGTGGAAAGTTGCTACTCGCTGAATATCTTCAGTTTGTAGAAAATTAATGTATCCGAATACAAATTGCGTTATTTTAATATTACGGAACGTCTGAACTAGATATAATTATAATCTTTCTGGAAGTCGGTAAACATGGAGTTCTTAATTTGTTATTTTTTCTTATGAACCATCCATCATCTTTCCGTTTACTTTGTAATAACTTACTCTAGTCAAGTATGAAAGTATTTATCATTACACTTGACTTGCTTTTCACCTTCTATATATACTATTCTGATATGAGCACACTCATATTATTTTGAAAAACTTGTCGAAAGTTATCCTATATTTACTTTACTAATTTTTCAAAAAATGTTTGTTCCATTACATAAATTTATGTATTGTTACACTACTTTCAATAGTATAAAAATACTATAAAACTGGCAGTAATTGTTTATTCAATAATCCCTTTGGATAGTTAAAATAACTTCCAGATATTCGAGGTTTTATCAAAATATAAGCAGAATGATTACTGTCCTCAAAAAAATCTTTATTTATTCAACAATATTAATTTTGTCTTCTTTAAAGTATGGCGTTCATTTTCTTTAGCGGTCTTGTCTTTATTTCTTCAATGTTGGCAAAACGTCCAGCTTTGTGGATTAGAAAAAAGTCACAGGAAGTTTAGTTTCTGGCCAAAAATATGCTAAAATGCGTAAAATGTGAGCACGAGTATTATTGTGGTGCTATTTCCACGACTTATTTTGCCACAGTTCTGGACGTTTCGTGAATATGCTTCCTGCAGGCAACGCATAGTATTCCTTATTAACCGTACCATCATATTGCATTACGCCATCGAATCTATTTGGTTAGAATGTGAAGTGTTTCATAAACAATTAATAGATGATCCTTTGATTGAAGTTCCTGGCTTTGCACAACCAAGAAAAATTTGGTGTAAGTTGAATCGTCTTAGGACAGGTCATGGAAGGTGCAATAATATGTTATTCAAGTGGAATGTGATTGCGAGTCCGGCGTGTGATTGCGGAGCTGAGATTGAAACAGTTAAACATATTGTTGAATATTATAATATTCATCACCTGATGGAGCCCTAGTAGGGTGAAACAATTGTAGTGAATTGAATAAAACTGTTTTGAACTCAATTTGAATTTATTTCAATTTTTACTTGTAAATTAAAAAAGATATAGGTTGTCATTTAAAAAAAAAGTCGGTGACGTCATAACATGAAAAACAAATGAAGTAAGAAACTAAAAATGCGATAAAAGTATTTCCTTCACTTTATTTCCACACTGTATATATGTAACATGAATACCTTTTTTACTGTTGTAATAAATTTCCTCATGTATTCAAGAACACATTTCACAGATATTTTACATATAAATTTACTTTTGCGATATTCTAAAATTTAAAAATGGATAAGATCATGTTATTTAGATTCACACTTTCATATGAATTTCTCAAAAGCAATAAATAAAACAAAATCAAAAATATAGAAGTATTTATTTAAAAATCTATACAAATATTAGGTACAATTGCTTCTTGAATCATTGTGTTTCTAATTATTTTTTTTTCTAATAACTTTATTTGAATATCTATTTCTGAGCTTTCTTTTTCTATTTGATGATTCCTGTTTCATTTCTTGTTCTTATTTTCTTTGTAAAATTTCTAAATTAAATAATTCCACTTGTAGATTAGCCAATTCTTCCATTAATAATGAATTAGCTATTGTTCTTCGGTGAGCCCCCCAAGATGCATTCTTTCCCTGTTTTCCTTCAACAGTAGTAGGTGTAGATATTTAAAAATTTCTCATTTTGTGGGTTATCGTCATCTTCTACTCTAATAATAATTGTCTCTTCATTGTCATTCTTATTATTAGTTTGCACTACTGGAACAAAAGGATTAAAGGTACGTTTTTACAAATTATTAACATCTACATACCTTTACCTTTCTCGTATGGATTGTGTAGTCAATATAGAGTTTTCTGATTCATAATCGAGAGTAATAGGTCTTTATTTGGATCATCAAGATACCCATCGCTAAATCCACCACCTATTTTTAAAATGTCTTCATTTTCTTTTGCAACTGCCTTCCTAGTTACTTCTTTTGAATTCTCAAAGAATTTCTTTAAATTTTCTGCATTTCTACAAACTGCACTTGGAGATTATGTATTAAATATTTTTTCAATGTCTAGACATGCTGCTTCCTTTCCTTAATTACTTACAGCATCTGTTTTATTATTTTCTGCAATATGCTTCATGTGATGTATTATGTTAAACCGCCAGCTTTTTCTTCTGCAGAAAAAATTACTGATTTGATTCTTTTTATTGCTGGTTCATTACACATTTTAATAATTTTTATTGAACAAAATAGTAACTGCAATAGTACCTACACTGAACGGTCACGCCAAAGTGCCGAAGTAGGTATAACAATAAAATATATTATTATCACCATGCATTCACAATAAACCTTTGGAAAAACCTACAAAGCAATAAAACATGAACCGAACATGGAAAAATGCATTTAAATTTACAGGATGGTAAACCTATAACAACTAAAAGTTTCATCAAAATTCGATAATACCTTCGCAAGCTTAACTAAGTAGCGAAATTAAACCGTTGGTGCAGTGCATTTGTTTTTTAAGCTGAGCTTTAATTTAAAAATCCCTTAACTAATCCTGATATTAAGTAGCGATGGTGCAATCGGCCATAAAAGTTTTTAAGAGAAAACCCCGCAGTCAGGTCTATTCACTAAATTTAATATAAATTTCAAATCATTTTTTCAATGAGTGAAAATTGTAATTATAATTTTCTGCATGGCAGTGAAATATTCATTTTATAAAAATTTACGCTCACCTGAGATTTGATCTCAAAACCTCTCAATTGCTAGTCAGGTGTCTTATCTACCGACACAGTGATGGTGTATGATTTCTCATATTTAAATCCCTCTAAATCGCAACAAGTATCAGTTGTAGCAAAAAAAAAGCCTGTAGTTAAGCGTATTTACTTAATTTTAAATAATTTTAAAATTGTTTTTTTCATTTATTCGACAAAATTATGTGTTTCTAATTGATTAGCTAAATGCTACATTTGAGTAACTCTAAATAAATATTCTATTCATGACAAGCTAACACTTTCACTTATAGATGGCGCCTTAGGAATTTAGAGGCATTTCTAAGTGTGTCAAGAGGTATATCCATTCGACTTAAATCTTACATGTAGATTATGTTTAAGTAATCAGTAATTTTACAGTTGCGAATTTAATGGATAAAGTTTGGTAAAATCCTCCACAATTTCACTTCAAATAATAAAACGAATAAAAGCGATTAAATGAAAGGAAGATTTAGTATTTCGCCCATACATTATCTCAAGTGATTTATTACCCTTACTGGACACATTTGAAAAGTATGCAAATCATATGGAAACCACAAAGATAGATACCATAAGTCCTTACACATTATTTTTTTACATTCAATGGAAAAACGTCCAGCGATTTCCCACCGCTTGAGTGTAATTTAATAACGCTGGATAAAAGGAAATTATATCAACATTTCTTAAATTTTAGAAAAAAAAATTAAATCTTGATTAAATAATAATAATAATAATAATATTAATAATAATAATAATGTAATACTCTATGATCGAAATCATTAAAGCATTCTTACATATTTTTCTTCTGAACTTTGAACAATTTGAAGCTCATAGAGAATTATTTTTGGTTAAACTAATGCAAAAAAATGAGGTGTAGCCACTGGACGACTTTCTTATACGTATGAGCGTTTCAAATTATACAAAATTGTTCTAAATTGTTTTAAATAGTTTTATCTTCTTAGAAAAATCAGCCAAATTTATGAATTTTTTTATTTAAAAATTATTCAAAATTTTATTATAAATACTTCTATCCTCTTAATAAATCTCTATAGAATGCATAGGTACTTTGCGAGATATTCGAAAGAAACTGCTACTCGCTAAGAGTAAAAGTGTTACTTCCGGTCCGACTTTTGAAATTTCATTTATACAAAAAATATTCCAAATCCAGTTCTAAAAACGTTTGTACTCTTGATAAATACATATAGAATGCATAATTTACGACATATTTGCAAGAAGTCTCTATTCGATAAGAGTAAAAGTGTTACTTGTGGTCCGAATTTTAAATTTTTTTGTATACAAAAGGTATTAAAAATTAAGTTTCTAAGTACTTTTATGCTCGTAACGTACCTGTCTAAAAAGCATGACTTGCAAAATATTAGCAAAGAATTAATTTTCGATAAGAGTAAAAGACCTACTTCCGGTAGGAATTTCGAAAATCTTTCATAATAAAATTCTTCTCAAATTTAATTTTGAGTACATATGAATTCTTTATAAATTTGTTTAAACTTAATAGTTAACGAAATATTGACAAAATTCTATTTTTTACTGGAGTAAAATTCTACTTTCGGTCGTCCGATTTTACTGAAAATCTAATCAGATCTCAAGAGGGAGATTATACTTGTAAATATAAAATTTGGAATTGACAGCCAATAGCTGTTTGACCGCTATCGTGGCCACAAACACAGAGAGAGAGACAGACACACACACACTGACGTACACACACAGAGAAAGAAGGACATTTTTTAAAAACCACTTTTTCGGAATCAGGATACTTCAAAACGTGGACATCTGTAAAAATCTCGAGGTCGAAAATTTTCATCAACACAATACCGTCTTATACTACGTACAAGATGTTTTGCGATATTGTAGAATAAATTGAAGACGTTATTTAGTTGAAGCTCATTTGGGTAGGTCAGCACTGGAAACAATTATATTCACTCAACTCGCATATTGCAAGAGTAACAGTGTCTGTAACTAACGGATCAGAATCAAAAATGCTTTCGAATTAGATTGAAGTTCTCTATTGGGACAGTTGAAATACGATACCACAGGTCTAATAGGCGCCTGTAGATTATGTGTCTTTATAGGGGCATATAATTTAGGCGCTATGGGTTTTTTGTTAATTAAATTATTTTTTCCCATTGTGATAAAATCATTGAGGTTTGTGCTAGTACAGATTGTAGATTTGTCTAATATTTTTTAATAATCTCTTTAAGGAACAACGATGTGTTTCAATTGAACATGCCTCGTATTGTAGAAGAACCTCTCTTTAAGTAAAAAAGAAATGTGGTTGAAGTAATGTATTATTTTTGAGAGTTAGCTACGTTAAAAATTCAATTTAAAAACATGTACTAGAAATTGGTAATTAGACTATTAAGATTTTTGTGGAATATACTGCATATATGTTCACAAATATTAATAAATTATTGCATGATATATTGTTACAATTTCTATGCCACCTAGTACACGTATATTAATATTTGACAACATGAAAATACACTGCAAAGCGAAAGTGATAAAATCTACTGCGTTTTCTGACAAAAAAAACTGTTTCGAAAAGTGAGATTTGACACTCAGGACATAAAAACAGAGTTTAGAGGGCAGGCCACTCTCATCAATCATATCTGACATAAGTTTATGAGCAAATATTACCTCTGTCTTGTTAGTTTCCCATTCTTTGATGATTTATTGTAAGATTCCTTACGTACATAATATGCTCGTATAGCTGTTCAATCACACCATATTATATTGATATTCTTTGTTCTCGGAGACATTCTATAATATCTCCTTGATATAAATAATGAAAATAGCTAATGTAATAAGACAAGAAACTTTTATGAAAAGTAATTAAGAGATATCCTAGACACTAAAAACTCTATAATAATAATAATATGTATTACCCAACAGAATCATGTACATATAGGGTAAATTACAAAAATTAACAATAATTGACAATATGTTACAATAATAAAAAAATAATAAGAAAATTTAAAAGTATTATGCAAAAATAAATGAATAAAGAACTCGATTGTAATTAGTGTATACAAAATGTGACACTGTAATACAGAAAATAAAGAAATTACTTTCACCAGAAGGGGTCAGAACAGAAACGGACATTCGTACACATATGATAAATAGGGGACTTTAGTAGAACATTTGTACGAACTCTGGGTACGTAAAATTTATCAGCTGATCTAGCAAAATACCTGCGCACTAAGAAATTGACTTGATAAAGATCAGGCGAGCGATTCAGTAAATACGACTTTAAGAAGGCAAGAGTTCTTATGAAAACATTTTACGCATTTATTACGCCTGATAAAAATGCACGTAATCAAATTGGTGCCCGCACATTGGGGCGTCGCGTGCCGAAGCGAAGCTTACGTACATATCTATAGGCGTAATAAATGCGCTTCTCTTCGCTTCGCTTCGCCTCGCCTCAGTGTGCGTGCACCTTAATAGTGTCGAACGCTTTAGTAAAATCAGTATAGATGACGTCTACTTGCTGACGACCTCCAGAGCCTTACTTATATAGTGAGTGATTTCAACTATGTTTGTTGTAGTTGACCTTCCATTGATAAATGCATGTTGATTGACAGAAATATGTGGTCTAATGCAGCTATATAACTTCTCATATAGGACGTATTCGAACACCATAGTACTGATTGAGATAATGCTAATAGATATGTATTTACGAATATTACTATACACTTGTATCACTAAATTAAAACTAATAATAATAATGATAAAAATACATTTAAAAAATTTCTGTAGTCGTACGAAACTGTACACGTGGTTATGTTCCGACGGTTTTGACATATTGACTAAGACAAAACCTAAACTTATCTCTCTTTTATGTTGTCAGCACTGCCACCTCGATCTGCACTTCATCCATTAACAAAGTAATATAAGATCAAATAGTAAAACACATCTTTATTAATCGGTGAGTATGACACTGAACGACGATATCACATTAAAAATATTAGCATTTTTTGTACATATTATTTCTTAGTTTTTTTGTTCCAGAATTCAGCCATTTTGTCATCTTCACATTATCTGTTATACATTCATATACACTCTCTCCTTTGTTATTTGATAGTTCTCATTCCTATTTTGGTATAAAATAATTCTCTTGTTTAGTCTTGTTTACCCGTAAGAAGTAATTTATTGCATAATTTTTACCTCCCACTTTTTATGACAGATGCATTTTACTTGACATGCATTTTGTTGAAAATTTGCTAGGTTCTGCAAAACAGACATTTTAATAACTCGTCTCAACATTTACTCTACATGTCACTCTTGACACATTAGTCCATCGGCAATAATAAATTTTGAGCATCTTAAAACTGTAAATATGTATCGCGTTTAATAATTTGTTACGATTTTTAACTGAATGAGCGCTCTATTTGACAGAAAAGTCACTTTCTGTTACAAAACTGACACGCGGCTGTCAGTCAATTCTGACGTTTCTGACGATTTTGGATGCTCACCCTCAGCTACTATTTGGGTTTTTACCTAGTTTTTCGTAAACGTCAGCGCATTTGTGAAGCATTTTTTCGTACGAATGCCGGCACGTCCATCTAACAAGACTAATATGTCTGAAAATGCTTCGATTGGAGCAGCACGATTTGATTCCTCTTATTTTTGGAGAAGATAAGCACACATGGTGTATTTTGGTCGATTGTCGTGATTAAGCTATTCCAAATAACGGCTTTTGAGAGGACCCCTTGAATGAATTGTATTATTTGTATGTGGTTTGCGAAAGAAACTTGGATCTTGCTCACGCTCATATCTAAAAGGGAGTAAACTTAATATGTTGATTAGGATTGTATTGTTTTCTCAGTTTAGGTCATTATTTCATATTGAAGTGTTGTTGATATCTACAGGGTTTCTTTTTACTTTCAAAAATATTCTTTATGTTAATAAAGCAGAATAATATTGATAATAATTATGGGGGATAATTACAAAATTCATACGGAAGCACCATATATTTTTAATATCAGACATTTAAAAACAACTATTATCTATGTATAAATTATAGACTCAGTTTAATTATCTGTATTTTTATTAATATTTTTGGGTCCCTAATACCTGATAAGATATTTACCCATATTAAATACAAAAGATCTACATATAATGTGTCTATTTCAAGAGAGCTCTCCTGTTTCTAACCTATATGATTTCAGTAAATACATATCAGAGGCCGTGAGTAATTATGTTAAAATGGACATTACGTATATCCATTGACCGTTCAATAGTATTTTAGAATATTCTATATTAACTATATTTCAGTAATGTTTGATTTCTTTAGAGTAGAATTGATTTTTAGTTCTCTCTATCTATGACACAGAAACATCATTTGCAACAGGGTAACTTGTAGCGTATAAAAAAATTGACGTCTATGCACGCCTGCAACTTATTTTCTATGAAATTAATTTAAAAAACACTTGATTTGGTTTCACTTAATTTATTAGTATATTTCTAACAATTGTTTCGGTATGTTCTACAGTTCTCAAAGAGTTTACTCATCTAAATGTATGTGTCTATTTTTTAAACTTATATAATTGTTAGAAATATTCTAATAAATTAAGTGAAACCAAATCAAGTGTTTTTTTTTAATTTTATCAACGTTAAAGTATATATAAATTATGTTTCACCAAGAACCGACAGCTATATCTATAACTAGAAATACAACATCTTCATCAAATTCATAATTGTTAATTATAAAATTATCTAATTCTAAATTTCCAAGTTCAAGCTCTGCTTTGTTGGCGGCAACTTCTAATTCTTCGTCGTTCAAAAATTCTGCTTTCCATCATGAAGAAAAATTGCAGTAAATTATTCAAAAATGCGATATTTAGGTAAAATTATGTAAAATAAACTTTTACTTTTTTTGACACAGACGAGACTAATGTCAAGCTAATAAAATGCCATTTTCTGAAAAGAAATCTGATTGTGATGAAGCTGGACTTTAGGACAGCAATCTTAGACATTTCAGGCACTGGAAAATAAAAGAAGATGATTATAGGCATTGGAACTTGCACTGCAAAACAATGTGACACTTAGCATGACGCAATTATATCAAATGTCAATTTTTTTACAAACGAAGGAAACTTGATGTACAGTGAGTTTCAGCCAACGTTCGAGATTTTGTATTCCACAGTCCCGTCAAGGCAGAAAAGAATATTTTATAATAAATTTCATAAAATAAGAGCTTTAAATTCGTTGGGACTTTTAATTAAAGGATATAAAATTGCAAATTTTTGCGTATTTTCTTTTGATCTAAATACTCTTTACTTACATTAAATAGTTGATTAAATTTTTGTTAATATCGCCATTTTTTTACAATATTACATAACATTTATAACAAAAAAATATAATCTCTCACACCTGTCTATATCAAATTTACTAGTACTTTAAATTTAAAGCGAATGCACGATCATATGCATAATGGAGTAACATGGTGAATGACAAAAACTATTAGGAGTTTCGTTGCAGCACAGCTTAACCTCTGTCCATTTTAAGATAGGTAGTTTGTAGAATGTTGATACAAGACATAATTGAATTGTCTAGCAATGTACCAATTTATCAGTGTTGTACTCTACGGCCTCCTTGTTCTTGGCGTTATTAAAAATTTAAACTTCTTTGATAACTTGTGTGCAGGGTGAGTCATTAGTAGCCACTTCTTTGATTGCTCTTTTGTGTTTTAAATAAACGAAAAAACATTAGTGGAAGATTCATGGTTGCTTGGGGCGCATATTCTAAAAATACTTTAAGCTCTGACGCACTTCCGGTTTCAACGGAAATGCATGAAATTTAATTTTTTTAAATGACTGACTCTATATATTTTTGGATTTTCTAGTACTGTTTTAAATTGTCTATTTAACTACTTTTTCTTCTTCAAAATTGAGCAAATAGTTTTTGAGTTATTAATTACTTTTGGAAATTTTTGACAAAAACACGTCTTCAGAAAAAAAAAACATTGCTTTATTGCTTTTAAAAGTAAAAATATTAACTTTGGTGATGCTTGTAGCCAAGAAAATTCTGCATCATTTGGTATAAGTTGCACTCGACAATATCTCGAAAAACTTTCTTTTTTCAAAGCCTACTTCCTGAAATTTTCACATACCAAAAACTTATTTTTTTTAAATGGAACACCCAGTGTTTTATTGAGTCATTTTGTTCCTTTTTTCATTCTCTTTCATTTTTGTTAACATTGTCCTATACCTATCTTTTGTAATTCGGGCCCCATTCCTGCCTTCCATTGGTTGAACGAATATTTTGGTGCGTAGAACAACAACGCTTGTAGTTCTTTAATTGACCGCTAATTGCTGCTATAGTGATTATCTCAGAAATTACAAAAGATAGGTATAGGGCATTGTTAACAAAAATGAAAGAGAATAACGAAAGGAACAAAATGCCTCAATAAAATTCTGGGTGTTCCATTTAAAAAAAATAAGTTTTTGGTATGTGAAAATTTCAGGAAGTAGGCTTTGAAAGAACCAAGTGTTTTGAGGTATTGTCGAGTGCAACTTATACCAAATAATGCAGAATTTTCTTGGCTACAAGCATCAACCAAAGTTAATGCTTTTACTTTTAAAAACAATGTGAAAATGTCTTTTTTCTAAACACGTGTTTTGGTCAAATATTTTCAAAAAAAATTAATAACTCAAAAATTATTGGCTCAATTTTGAAAAAGAAAAAACAGTTGAAAAGACAATTTAAAGCAGTACTAGAAAATCCAAAAATATATAAGATCAGTCATTTAAAAAAATTAAGTTCCATGCATTTCCGGTGGAACCGGAAGTGCGTCAGAGCTTAAAGTATTTTTATAATATGCGCCACAAGCAACCATGAATCTTCCACAAATTGTTTTTTCTTTTATTTGAAACACAAAAGAGCAATCGAAGAAGTGGCTACTAATGACTCACCCTGTATATATAAAATTAGAGAAAGCAGGCATTTTATATATCTGTACCTCACAGCAAAATTGTATTAACGACTCATGTGCAAATTTCTCACCAATTTAATAACTCTTTACTATTATTCATCTCAGAATTAATTAATATTTCTATACTATGGTTTTGCTCTATGTTATCGAGTGATATAATTCTGTTAATTTCTTAATAATTAAAGAATTATTTAAGCTAGGAGTTAATACGTTTTTGTTCATGACAAAGTAAACAACAGTGATGCTCAAGATCAAATAAGCCAAAAAATGAAAAACTGGAATTAATACAGTTTTACTCTGAAGTATAGATATGAAGAAATTCAAGAGAGGCTGAAAATGGTGAAAGTTTTCATATATTTATAAATATTTACGCATTTTAATTGTTTGAATGATTGGGATAATTAAAGTAAAGAATTGACCAATCATCATTTTTAAATATTAAATTTATAAACTTTTTAAACAACTCTAATGAAAATGCGACAAATGTTATATATACTGATAGATAACAAACGAGTGTTTGAATGGAATAAAAGTGTTATAATAAAGCAAGAATAAAATAACAGATAATTAACCATTATTAATTTATGGAATATATAAATTAATACTATATTGAAGCAAGTCTAAAAACAGAATATAAAAATTTATAGCTACCTATGCTTTCTGACTGTTTAATAATAACATATTAACGTATAGCTTAACCAAAAACGTGGATATTGATTTTGTAGACCCTTAGGCAAACAAAACACGGTTACGTTGTGCATCTTCGCTATATTACATCCGTTAGCGGTATATGAAACTGATAATTCAAATATAGTTAAGGTTTTCAATATTTCAAGTAATTGTAGTATATGTTTAAGCTTTATGAATTTTTCTTCTGCTTTGAGGCATCTATCGGAGATTTATTTAATTTAGTTTGTCACGACATCGCAATAGAGTAAATACTGTGACGCTAATATGTATCAATGTAGATTTTAAAATACAAATTAAACCCATTAACGTTTCCCATTTACTGCTTTGTCTGCCTTCAGCATATCTTGAGTTTTTCTCAGTATTATCCAACAATTTGAGGCAAGCGTATAATAAATATAAAAATTAAGAAAGTTACATTTTCTCCTGGACATGAGATGGCAGTCTGAAATGTTTTGTGCCTCAATATGAAGATGGTGTTACTAATCAAAACTATTCTAGTAATTTCAGCCATTTTAGACGCTCAGTTGTTTTTTGACAGTTGTTTGTGTCAGTAGTTGTCAGTGGTTATGTAAAAATGTAAAAAATCAAATAGCATGCCGTTATTATATTCTGGCATTTGGTAGGCTTCATGACAAAAATATTAAGTTGTGCAAAAGTCTTTTAATTGTGCATAAAATGGTAGTTCACCAACTGCAGAATACGAATATATACATTCGCTCTCAAACGCAATTGTCTATTTCGAGATATTAAGCGCTTTATGTTCTTAGTTAGAGCTAACTTATTTCAACTTTTATGGGTGCTAAAAGCGAATGCAGATATTTATATTTGAAAACAAAATTAGTTTTTAGCACCCTTCAAGACGATTGTATACACTTTTCCGTGGCAATTGGTGACTTGATTGCAATTTTTCATGAGCTTTAAAAAAGAAATAACAAAAATATCAAGTTGTACAAAAGTCTGTTAATTGTACATAAAATTGTAGTTGTCAATCCGTAGAATACAAATATGTACGTTCCCTGTACATCGCAATTATCTAGTTCGAGATATTAAGCTTTTTTATGATAAAAAATATGTATCGGGCATATGCAAAATTGCAGAGGTAGTTATGATCTGAAGCCAGGAAAAGCTCCAAACTAGGCCAAATTGTACAGACCAATTTCTCTACTACCAGTAACATCAAAACTTTTTGAGAGGCCGTTACTGAAGATACTCAGACTAATTATTGAAAGCGAAAACTTAATAGCATATTACCAATTCGGTTTTCGAAATAAACGCTCTGCCATAGACCAAGTCCATAAGATAACACACTTAACAAAAAAAAAAAAATAAGAAAGAAAGACGTGATCTCTGCGCTCTTCCTAAATATATCGCAAGCATTTGATAATACATATCTGGTGTGCAGGGGTCCCAAATATACTGGAACAACTACTGCCAGAGCAGTATGTACAACTATTAGAATCGAATATAACAGACAGGTTCTTCAGAGTGACACAGGAAGAAGAGTACTAAACACTGATGAAATTCGAACCAAACCTCCCGATCTCTAATTAGGTGCGCTTTCCTCCGCGCCACCGCAGGTGTGCGAGTTTGAATCTTCTAGATCGTACTAAATTTTAAATAATTTTAAAATTATATTTGCGCTGACAATTATTTAAATTTAATACATTGTTAACATGGGAAATGTCTGTCTACCATATTTAAATAACTTTCTTTATTGTAAATTACTTTATCTACTGTACTTAGTTTACGCTTTTATTTGTAAACACGACGCTGTTTTTGATAAAAAAAAATGTATCCTTTGTATAAACCTATCTGTTTGACAATAAATGCTTTATTTACTTATTTAAATTGATTTAATAAATATAAAATAAATAAAGTATATGATTTATTTTATATTTCTTCTTTTAGGAAAAAAAATAAAAATACGGGATTTTTCCATATGTTACTAATGTAATTTGTTAAAACTTTTGCCATAGTAATTACCATTTGAAACAACTTCTGTTTCAGGTATCAGTTCTAGTTGTGTGGACTTATATTGTTGGATTACACGGCGTTACAACTTTCTTAATTCAGAAATTATATTATTTAAATATGAAAGAATATCACTCGGATTGGATTATTTTTGCATTGAAAATTACATTTTATATTTTAAAAAATCTTTATAAAAGTTTCCGTTTAATACAACGATCAAGTTACTTGTTATAAATCTTACACTTTTTTCTTTAAAAGAAAAAGTTTGCGAATACAATCAAAGAAAGAAAAGAACTGCAAATTACTTTTGCCTGATAGAAGAAAAAAAAACTGTCACATTTGTATTATGCTATAGAAATCTACGTGAGATATGGTTAATCATGTTCATTTCGGCGTCTGCTTTGTGACGTTATCTATCCCCACATCGCGAAGGCGACCCCCCCCCCTCGCCAAGCAAAGTTTCTATCTGACTTTGTTCAAATCAATTAATCGTTTCTTCCAAATTAAATTCCAACATATAACCGAAGTTGCTTCAATCAACTTTATAAATAATTTTACTCTCGCACAACATGTTCTTTGTTTTAAATGTGAAGTAAATAGTATTTGTATGATATAAAAGCCTGTAAGGCAGTATGAGGGATAAACGTAAAGTTAGAGCAAGATATGACTTTTTTGTGTTCACTTTATTTGATGTAAATGTGAGATAATGTATTGTTGGTTGTTGGAAATTATTGCAATAAAATTCTCTTCTTGTTTTGAGAACGATATTAATTTGAGTGGGGCTTAAGTTTGGAAATATATCTTGGTTTATTTAATACCGACGGGCGTATAGTCTGTCCATAGATATGACGATTTCACTTCTTTAATAACACTTGATCTTCACAAAAGAAATTAACCCAACCCTTCTAATCCCTTTCGAGCACGCGTGGTTCACAGGGACGTATTCACAATGATTATTATACTAAAAGTCTATTATAAGAACATTGATATTTGATTGTATATTATATTTATTTTTTATTTAATTTTTAGGGTAAATATATGTTTAACACAAAAATCAAATAAAATACTATAATTACCAAATTCCTACGAGGAATTCTACCTTATCAGCTCTAAATTCTCATATACATTAAATACTTAAATACTCTTTCACTCAACAAAATCACCAATTTAATCGTCATCTACATGTATTACGAATTTCGGTATGGAGTTTGTCTACTGTAAATACTGTTATTAATAATATAGCTTCTTGAAAGTAAGTAGGTAATTAATGATATTTGAATTAAATTTTACTAACCAGTGAAATTAACTGTTGCAAAATTACTAGGAATAATAAAAACAAAGGATGTCATTTATGGCAAATACGAAATTTAATAATTATTATTACATTATATTAGAATCCTTCATGGGATAAATTTAAAAAATGAGGTGTGGCCACCACACGACTTTCTTATACGTATGAGCGTTTCAAACTATACAATTTTAAGAAATTTTTTATACAAAACTTATTCATAATCCTATTCTAAGTACTTTCATTCTCTTAATAAATCGCTATAGAATGCATACTTTGCAAAATATTCGAAAAAAAGTACTACTCGCTAAGAGTAAAAGTGTTACTTCCGGTCCGAATTTTGAATTTTCATATATACAAAAAATATTGCAAATCCAGTTCTAAATACTTTTGTACTCTTGATAAATATATACAGAATGCATATTTTACGAAATATTAGCAAAAATCGCTATTCCATAAGAGTAAAAGTGTTACTTCCGGTCCGAATTTTGAAATTTTATTTATACAAAAAATATTTTAAATCCAACTCTAAATGCTTTTGTACTCTTGACAAATATACAGGGTGTTCCTAAATATCATGTACATAAGGAAGGGGGTAACTATTTGGTTTATTTTGTGCCTAAAATTTCATATAAACATAGGTCTACAAACGCTTCGTTACCAATATGCAGGGTGTTGAAATTTCAAGAATTTTTCACTTTTTACTGTATAGCTCCTGCAGTTTTTTTACGATTTCTAATGTCAATTGTCAAATTAATAAACTCAAGTGATTATCTGAATAAAGCCAGAGCCTGCTAGACCATTTTAAAAAATTTAATTTTCTCTGGCGAATTACAGAAAATTGTTTTCTATTTTTTTTCTCGATAACGGTCAGAGATAAGAAAAAAATATAAGAGATCAAAAAGTTTCTAAACAAGACAGAAAATGTATTGCGTATTTTAGAATCTAGCTGTGGCGCATCGCAAAAAAGTTCAGGGTGAGAAAAGAGGGCATGACCCCGAAAAAATTATTACCCTGTAGATTTACATAATCATTTGGCATGGCTAATGATGCAGGCCTTATAGCGTAACCTACCTTCCCAATTTGAACAAAATATCTCAAAAACTGCAGGAGCTATACAGTAAAAAGTGAAAAATTCTTGAAATTTCAACACCCTGCATATTGGTAACGAAGCGTTTGCAGACCTATGTTTATATGAAATTTTAGGCACAAAATAAACCAAATAGTTACCCCCTTCCTTATGTACATGATATTTAGGAACACCCTGTATATAGAATGGATAATTTACGAAGTATTTGCAAAAATCGCAAATCGATAAGAGTAAAAGTGTTACTTCCGGTCCGAATTTTGAAAAAATTTTTATACGAAAGATATTGAAAATTAAGTTCTTAATTCTTTTATACTCGTAACGTATCTGTCTAAAAAGCATGACTTACGAAATATTCGCAAAAAACTAATTTTCGATAAGAGTAAAAGACCTACTTCCGGTAGGAATTTCGAAAAATTTTTTTTAATAAAATTCTTCTGAAATTTAATTTTGAGTATATATGAATTCTTTACAAATTTGTTTAAACTTAGTAGTTGACGAATAATTGACAAAATTCGATTTTTTCACTGAAGTAAACTACTACTTCCGCTCTGCCGATTTTACTGAAAATCTAATCAGATCTCAAGAGGGAGATTATATTCGTAAATGTAACATTTGGAATTGATACCTATAGCGGTTTGACCGCTAACGTGGTCACACACACAGAGAGAGAGAGAGAGGGAGACATCTTTTAAAACCACTTTTTCGGTATCAGGGGACATCAAAACGTGGACATCTGCAAAAATCTCGAGGTCGAAAATTTTCATCATCACAATACTTCCTTATACTACGTATAAGAAATTAAAAAAATGAGGTGTGGCCACCACACGACTTTCTTATACGTATGAAAGTGTTACTTCCGGTTCGAATTTTGAAATTTCATTTATACAAAAAATATTCCAAATCCAACTCTAAATACTTTTGTACTCTTCATAAATATATATAGAATGCATAATTTACGACATATTTGCAAAAAAATCGTTATTGGGTAGGAGTAAAAGTGTTACTTCCGGTCCGAATTTTGAAATTTTTTTTATACAAGAGATATTTAAAAGTACGTTCTAAATACTTTTATACTGGTAATGTACCTGCCTAGAAAGCATGACTTGCGAGATATTCGCAAAAAACTGATTTTCGATAAGAGTAAAAGACCGACTTCCGGTCCGAATTTCGTAAAACCTTATTAATACAATTTTTCTCAAATTTAATTTTAAGTATATTTGAATTCTTTATAAATTTGTTTAAACTTAGTAATTGACGAAATATTTGCAAAATTCGATTTTTTCACTGAAGAAAACTACTACTTCCGGTATGCCGATTTTGCTCAAAATCTAATCAGTTCTCAAGAGCGATATTATATTCGTAAATATAAAATTTGAAATTGATACCTATAGCGGTTTGACCGCTATCGTGGTCACACACAGACAGACAGACAGACACACACACACAGAGAGAGAGACATTTTTTAAAAACCACTTTTTTGGTATCAGGGGACCTCAAAACGTGGACATCTGCAAAAATCTCGAGGTCGAAAATTTTCATCATCACAATACTTCCTTACACTACGTATAAGAAAGTAAAAAAACGAGGTGTGGCCACCACACGACTTTCTTATACGTATGAGCGTTTCAAACTATACAATTTTAAGAATTTTTTTATACAAAAATCATTCAAAATCCTATTCTAAGTACTTTCATTCTCTTAATAAATCGCTATAGAATGCATACTTTGCAAGATATTCGAAAAAAAGTGCTACTCGCTAAGAGTAAAAGTGCTACTTCCGGTCCGAATTTTGAAATTTCATGTATACCAAAAATATTGCAAATCCAACTCTAAATACTTTTGTACTCTTAATAAATATATATAGAATGCATAATTTACGACATATTTGCAAAAAATCGCTATTCGGTAAGAGTAAAAGTGGTACTTCCGGTCCGAATTTTGAATTTTTTTTTATACAAAAGATATTTAGAATTATCATTTAAACACTTTCATACTCGTAATGTACCTGCCTAGAAAGCATGACTTGCGAGATATTCGCAAAAAACTGATTTTCGATAAGAGTAAGAGACCTACTTCCGGTAGGAATTTCAAAAAACTTTTTTAAGAAAATTTGTCGCAAATTTAATTCTGAGTACATTTGAATTCTTTATAAATTTGTGTAAACTTAGTAATTGACGAAGTATTTGTAAAATTCGATTTTTTCACTGAAGTAAACTACTACTTCCGGTCTGCCGATTTTTCTCAAAATCTAATCAGTTCTCAAGAGGGAGATTATACACGTAAATACAAAATTTGGAATTGATATCTAAAGCGGTTTGACCGCTATCGTGGTCACACACAGACACACAGACACACAGACACACAGACACACAGACACACAGACACACACACAGACACACAGACATTTTTTAAAAACCACTTTTTTGGTATCAGGGGACCTCAAAACGTGGACATCTGCAAAAATCTCGAGGTCGAAAATTTTCATCATCACAATACTTCCTTATACTACGTATAAGAAAGTAAAACATAAAATTCGCAGAATTATATTAAAAAATGAGGTGTGGCCACCACACGACTTTCTTATACGTATGAGCGTTTCAAACTATACAATTTTAAGAATTTTTTTATATAAAACTTATTCAAACTCCTATTCTAAGTACTTTCATTCTCTTAATAAATCGCTATAGAATGCATACTTTGCAAGATATTCGAAGAAAAGTGCTACTCGCTAAGAATAAAAGTGCTACTTCCGGTACGAATTTTGAAATTTCGTGTATACAAAAAATATTGCAAATCCAATTCTAATTACATGTGTACTCTTAATAAATATAGTTAGAATGCATAATTTACCACATATTTGCAAAAAATCGTTATTCGGTAAGAGTAAAAGTAATACTTCCCGTCCGAATTTTGAAATTTTTTTTATACAAAAGATATTGGAAATTAAGTTCTAAATATTTTTATATTCGTAGCGTACCTGTCTAAAAAGCATGACTTGCGAAATATTCCCAAAGAACTGATTTTCGATAAGAGTAAAAGACCTACTTCCGGTAGTAATTTCGAAAAACTTTTTAAATAAAATGGTTCTCAATTTTAATTTTAAGTACATATGAATTTTTTACAAATTTGTTTAAACTTAGTAATTGACGAAATATTTGCAAAATTCGATTTTTTCACTGAAGTAAAGTAGTACTTCCGGTCTACCGATTTTACTGAAAAACTAATCAAATCTCAAGAGGCAGATTATACACGTAAATACAAAATTTGGAATTGATATCTACAGCGATTTGACCGCTATCGTGGTCACACACACACACACACAGAGACAGACAGACAGACAGACAGATGCATTTTTTAAAAACCACTTTTTTGGTATCAGGGGACTTCAAAACGTGGACATCTGCAAAAATCTCGAGGTCGAAAATTTTCATCGTCACAATACTTCCTTATACTACGTATAAGAAAGTAAAAAGCTATTTATTCGTAACAACCATAAAGAAAGCTATCAAATTTATCTTAAACTAGACAAATCTAGAACTGAAAATGTGAATAGATAACGATTTCACTAAACGTATATTAAGAATCAAACTCAACACAACCTGCTAAATTAAAAAATCCTCGTCAATTCTAGTATATAAGTTGTTACACTTTTTTAATGATATTATTTTGAGGAAAGAGTCAAGTTAGACGTTACATAAACATCAAAATTGATTTTCTGTTTTAAATTCCTCACGTAGACCAGCTTGGGTAGATGGATAGAGTAGAAAAATCACCCGATACTTTACTAGCAGTTGAATAATAAGGGTCGAAGTAGTAAAATCCAATAAAAGCATTAGTAGCCAATGAAGCCATCGCTGAAAGCACCGGCTATTTTTGTATTGCACATTTGACAGTAGACAGATTGCCTTTCGTATTAAATAAAGCAAGATTCCAAAGGATAATCTGCAGAAAAGATTTACCGGGAAAATTCAAAATTTACATCGGTAAATTCCAGGCTTGTTTCCGAAACTTCCGCGTTTCTATAGTCAAAGAGATTATTATACAATCATCCGAGAGTGGTAGTTGTATGAAAAGCGAAATATTTTAAATCTTACATTACTACCTCTAGGCATTTTTGCCACCACAAAAAAGAAATCCTATTTAGATTTTTACTTGGGTGCAAGCGGCTTTTCCGTGTTTAAATATTAAGCCAAAGTACAAACGTGCATTCATACATAAATACATATTCGGAGCAAAACATACGCATGTATATGAAGATATAAATAAAATCTGTCCTCTTTCACTCTTCGGTGTTAAAAGTATTAATGTATTGGTCTTTTCAAGTCTTTCAATCCTATACTTAACATTCTTTCTCTACGTATTTCACTCGCTTCATCTCTAGAGGTTTCACCATCACCCTATTTTAACTTTTTGCTGGCCCTAGACGCCCACACCTTTCATCTACTTCTTGTTTTCAGATATGTTTCACTTTACTGTATTTTCCCGTGCGTGTGATACAACAAAGCTACACTAGGTGTTTCAGCTCAACTTTTTCTAATACATATACACACAGTACGTTAAAATGATAGTCAACATATCGCATTTCTAATACGCTTATTCGCAGAACACCCTCGGGTGTTGCTTTTAAATAGGTCATTTCATTAGCTTGAATATTGCTACGTGTTTTATTAGTTCAATGGGACAAATGAATTTACATAACTTAAAGAAATAGGAATATATTAAAGAAAGTTAAGTATCTTTTACACACACACGCAGAGAGAGAACTTTTTGTGGATTGTGACGTTTCGGTCATTTATTACGATCTTCTTGAGACCTTTTTTTTTAAAAAAGTATAAAAGACAAATATATTACATTATATACAACAAACAAATTACTATAATCTATTCTTTAATGTGGGATACTTACATTCTCCCACACATTGTAATAGGTATGAATTCTTAACATAAAAAACACATTAAAAATTTACTGCACATTTAAAATATGTAGTATTTGAATTATATTGCACATGAGGTATTAAAATCTCATATCTCTTCTGTTCTTTTTGACAATATGCGTTTGTGTGTCCTCTCTATCTATCGACACCTCTCCATCAAACACAAATAGAAAGAAACACTGTTTTTCTATGATACTTTCTTGCGGGGATAATAAGACATTTCGTTTTTTGTTTGGGTATACAGTGCGTTCATGATGAAAGGAACAAATTCGTTTAAAATTCAAGTAATTATTTTGCAGAAAAAAACTCGGACAGGTCGATTAGTATTTTTAGTTGTGAATTTTTTGACATAAGAAAATTATACACAGGGTGTCTAGAGAAGAACATATGCAGCAATCATTGCTTTTTTTAAATGGAACATACTGTATATTATGCCATATTTTCGGAATAATGACTTTTGAAAAAAAATCGATTAATTTGAAGTAGAGTTTTTTGTTGAAGATAAAATTTGCAATACCAGGTTGTTTTTCTTGGCTTTTAAAAAAATGTTCAAGGTATCCTTGTTCAATTTAAACATTTTATTTCATTACCTATGTGTATTTTAATTTATCACAAACCTCATTATTCCGAAAACCGCTGATTTTGGGGATATGGTATGTTACACAAAAATGTGCTTAATGTGTTTAGAATTTACCCTACAATTTAAAAATGGCATAATATACAGGGTGTTCCGTTTAAAAAAAACAATGGTTGCTGCATATGTTGTTCTTTAGACACCCTCTTTATATTTTCTTATGTTAAAATATTCAAAACTAAAAATACTAATCGACCTGTCCGAGTGTTTTTTCTGCAAAATAATTATCTGAATTTTAAACGAATTTGTTCCTCTCATCATGAACGCACTGTATATGTGCATATCGTTGATGAGTGTTTTTTTAATAGATTTTTTTATACCTGTGTTTGTTATTAATTAAAGGATTTTCTTTAAATTAGTTTTTATTGTATCCTTTGTGTAAATTGCGATAATGCAATCATACAATTCACTGAAGCTCTGCGAGTCTGTTTTGCGATTGAGGTTCTGTGACACTGTTCTAATGGTTAATGTTTCCAGAAACGTTCTACGTGTGTAGTTAAATTCTATGAACACGATTTTGGTGTTGTCAAAATTCGCTTTGTGACCCGTGGTCACTATGTGGCTTGCTAAAGCACACCTCTGTTTGGTTTGCTTATGTAAACACTTTTGCAACTGCATGGTACGGCATATACTAAATTGTTGTTCATTTGTGTGGGAATTTTGCCTTTAATTTTGCTGTACACCCTTGAGTTTGGTAAAGCTGTGATGTAAGCTATTGAGCAGATGTTGTTGAATAACATTTTTATTTTATTTGTTAAGTTTGGGATGTATTTTAACTTAATGTATTTGGCAATTTTATTGTTGTTATTGTTGGGGTTTGCTTTTTCTTGATTTGTTTTTAGGATTCTAGGGTTATTGTCTATTTTGTTTGAAGAGTCAAAAGTTTGTTGATTGTTGGCTTAGGGTAGTTATTTAATATTAGGAAATTTATGTAAATCCAGCTGTAGATATTGTGGATGTATTATTTTGGTCACTCCGTCCTTTAAGGCTCTAATTAAATTAATTTTAAATTTAGTTAGAAACTGATGGTTTTTTATACCATATTAATTTGAGGGTGTTATTATCTCTGTATCTAGGAAGGGGATGGTGTTGTTTTGTACCATCTCTACTGTGAATCTCATCTTATTATTGTATGCGTTGAACAGTAGTATTCTTTTCCACAAGTGTCCAATTATTATTTAGTATTTCAATGACTATATCTGTTGGTATGTAAAGAGACTGATTACGTCAAAGGAAACTGTGGTATAGTTGCTTAGTATTTTGCAGTTGTTTGTGGCTTTTGCAAACTCAAACGTGTCTATAATTTTGTATTTGTCAATAATATTCGCTATATATCTTGTTATGTATTTAGTATGGAACTCTACGCTACATACTACTGGTCTTAGTTTGTTTCCCGGTTTGTGTACCTTTGGTACTCCATATATCCTAGCCGTTTCTGAATTATTTTTGGTTAGGCTTTTGTATGTTTCTTCCGTGACGCACTGTTTTGAATTAAGGGCGTTTATTAATTGGTTTGTTTTCCTTTCGTATGGGCAAGTAGGGTCTCTGTTTAGTTTTTCGTATATGGTATGGTCTTAGCAATTCTAACATCTTTTTTGTTCAATTATCTTTGTACATGTATACCGTGACGTTACTTTTGTCTGATCTTGAGATTATGATGTTTTCATTAAATTTTAGAAAATTTTGGCAATTTTGGTGTGCTGTAAATAAAATGGTATTGGTTTTATTTGTCTATAGTTAGTGATGTGGTATGTTATTTCACTTCTGAACGTTTCTCTATATTGTTCTTCGACTTCTGTTGGTATATTTTTACAGTCAGCCAGGACCACTTCCAATGAAATATTTATGTTAAATATATATATATACAGGGTGTCTCTAAAAGGTGCGGAAAAAACGCTACCACACATTTCTGAGGGCGATCTAGCCCAACTTACCTCAGTCCAAAAGTGGATGCACCATTGCATTGAATTGCCACAAGAATAACACCCAAATTACAGAAGCATATGTGTCCATATACGGAATGAATTTTTTATATCCAGATTACTCATAAACGGCTGCTCCAATCAACTCCTACCAGGTATACCTTTTCTAGGTAAAAAACATTGGAGAATAAGAATTTTTATTTAAAAGATAAATACAGTTTGTCTCAAAAAAGTTATTACGTTTTAAATGGATACATATGCCGCAGGTGGCGCCCTCTACATTTTGCAATGAAAATGAGAGGAGATTTAAATTTTTTACCCCACGAAATCCCCCCCTCCTCCCAAATATTGTGACAATACACCAATTATTACAGAAATTATTTATAAAAAACTAAAACCAAATTGAACTTTTGACACTCTGTATCTCCGAAAGCATCCACTTTTGGACTGAGGTAAGTTGGGTTAGATCGTCATATTTTGCCCTCAGAAATGTGTGTTAGCGTTTTTTCCGCGCCTTTTAGAGACACCCCAGTATAACAGATATATATATATGCAAGTATTCTTTGATGCCGTGATAGTTATTATCTTGCTTAAAAACTCTTGAGGAGTTTTGTGGGAATTTTCGGCACAAAAAATGACGAAAGTTTCCACAAAACTCCCCAATACTTTTTAAACAAGATAATATATAAACTGCCCGTCAAAAAACCGCCCACCTGAAATTTTTAGAACAATCAGCTGCACAAACATTTCAAGTTTCTATTGAGATTGAATCCAAGAACTATTTATTGCATGTGCAACATATGCAAATTTTTTCAAGTAATAAGTAAAATACTTGCAGTTTATTGCAAATCTTAATCAGAATAAATTTTATTATAAAATCAGAATTATATTTACCAACTTTATTGAATTTCATTAGAATTATTGCTTAACTATAAGTAATATTAACACATTCCTCCAAGATAACTAATATAATAATAATGTAATATAACTATCAATGAATTTATGAAAACCTGGCTTAATATACCTTCCATTACGATTTTATTGCATTTATGTCTAACTTCAAAATAGTCTTCGTCAATCGTTATGTATCATCGATACCAGGAGAGCCATGGATATTTGACTAAAAGGAAATATGCATTTACTGCATTCTGAATTCCAATAATATAATTCTAAACATCATTATATAATAGTGTATTCTCAGAGAATTCGGAGCATTTATTACAGTATCGGGTAATATCGGCGTTATGTTAGATTCCAAGGTAACAAAACAAAAGGAAGCCAACAAGTTTACCGCCTCTAAAACTCTACCAATAATAATACTTTATTGACAAAAATATAGTCTTAGATACTTTATATTATAGAAGATATAATTTATTACATCATTATTGTTTCTAACATTTTATTTGTAAATTGAAAGGAATGAAATATGTATTTCCAATTCCGAAATAATAACAATTTTATTTCTTATCTCTAATGTTCCTCAACAATATCAATAATGGTGAGTTTTTCATCATTATATGTCATCTTCTTTAAATTGCTTTATGTCTTGTACATCTCAAAGTCACACACTTTGCTTGATTGATGAGTGAAAGGTTAGTAAACTTTAAAAATGATGCCAAAACACTTGGCGGTGTTTTGTTCCCTTCTTTCCCTTGGCTTACAGCCTCTGTTGAAAACATCTTGTTATGATTGGAATATTGTGTAGATTTAGATTAACCACGCCTAAATCTACTTTATATTAAGGACGCTTTATAAGTTGTAATCTAGGGAATTGGATTTTACACCGAAAAAAAATATAAATAAATAAAAACTGATATGTGTAAAATATGGTGGAGGTGCCGAAACTTATTATGTATTTGTTACTAACAAAATAATATATTTTACCAAATTTTAATGTTTATGTTTGTATTATGTTTTTATACATGTATTTCCTATCAATATTCTGCATGCATCTTTATGACGAAAGATATTATGAAATTGGTTATAATGTATATTAACATTCATTCTCAACTAGCATAGTGAAGTTTGGAGCTTTAAGAATTATTAAAACTTCAACAATATAAAGAATGGGTGTATAATCTTCATATTGTTGTATTTGTATTTTGAGATACCCATTTTTATGTATTATAGATTATGACTTATAAAAATATATACTACTTTTTTTATTTATAAAAAAAGCAGCAGTTTTCACATTTTTCGTAGTTATATAGTAGTAGTCATGATATTCTAAAATTTCGAAACTGTTTCAAAAGTTATTTTTATAGACGAAGTAAAATATATATGTCCTCTAAAGGAAATGATACCTTAAGTAGACGTTTAGAAGGAAAATGGAATAGTAAAAGCAGTATAAAGAAAAGTTAATATGATAAACGCAAAATGTAATTAACGATAACTAAAAAAATAAAAAATAAGATGAAACTTATTTTCTCACAACCAAATTTCTTTACGGCACTCTTAGAAAGTCATGTCGTGTAATTCTTTATAATGGAGTATAATTTGATATGTTATTTGTGCTATTTCCATCGCTTGAACAGCCGACGTTTCGATTTTTTTTTTTACATAATATACAATATTAAAACTGGTCTAAGACCAACCATCCAATATGACTCTGACATATCTTAACCTAAACAAATTTATAATCTAAAATTCCCCCAAAGGCGTTTTTTAGGTAATTCTATTTTGCAAGAACAAGTACACTGTACACTGCAACACTGCACACTAAACTAAACTAGATCGTGTAGCTTAACCCAATTCAGACTTCTGTTTAGGTTTTGAGCATCGAGGAAACTGATTGCTTTGATATTGCCTCGTGTTTGGCAGCAGATTTTCTTATTTCGCTAGCTACATCCCTAATTCTTAGATCCATGTTGCGTAAGACCTTGTTCTGGAATCTTTGTATATTTTTAAGACGACACGGTTTGGCGCAACCCAAAGTTCGATGTATGCCATACACCCAGACTGGCTTCAAGGCTTGATTACAAATCAAGATTTTGTTGAATAGCGAAAGTTTTGAGTTTTCTATAGGTAAGATCTAGCTCAGTTCTCTTCTTCTTGACATGCTTCTTCCATCTCAGTATGACGTCAAGCGTCATACCTATATATTTGGCAGAATTCTCATAAGGGACCGTGTTACCATTTATAATGATAGGTCTTATATCTATTATGTTCATGTTGGTAAAATTTATATGCGTTCATAAAGGCTTGAGTCACATCTAAAAAGATAGTTGAATATATAAGTTTGTCTTCTAATGCTTTTTCTATGACATCATCAATCCGGTGTACTTAATCAATAGTAGAATGTCTTTATCTAAATCCAAACTGGTGATTCGGAATCAGTCCTTTTCTTACGATGATTGGGTTCAGTTTTTTCAATAACAGTTTCTCGAATAGTTTACCTTCTTAGGATTTATATTGTTCTTAATTTTACAAGAGACTTCTTTTAGCGTAACTGGTCTTATATCTTCGTAGTCATTATTCTGTATATTCATGATAATATCAAATTGCTCTTTATTTCATTGGGTTTGAATGTATTTTCCAGATGTTTCGCAAATCCTTCGACCTTTTGTTTGTTATCTCTATCCCAACTACCATCCGAATTCGTTATGGGTGCTACGTGAGAGATGGGTCTTTTTAAATTTCTGATGACCTTCCATAGTGAGTAGTCAGTCTTTTACCGACAGGTTCCTCAAGCGACTGTTGAGTCTTGCTTTAATTTCTGTATTTCTCGTTTCAGTTGCTGTGCTTTAGTATTTAAAATCGTTTTATGCGATGGATCTCTAATTTGTTGCCATCTTCTTCTAACTTTCCTCTTCTACCCCACCAAAATTCTGATATCTTTAGAATAATCATTACTAATAGTTTTGTGTGTGATTTCTCTGGTATTGTCCCACACAGAAGCTTGGTGAACTCTTATTTCCATATCCTCTAGTTTTTAGTGGTATATTCAAATAGATATTGTTCGATATATTTGCTTTACACTCTTCCCAATCAGTAGTTTTAGTCATATAAAGGACAGTTTGGTGCGAAAAAAAAACTAAATTGTGTTTTTAAAATGAAATTCGTGTGAAACGAAATTTAGTTTGAGTTTTGGCAAAAAACCCTTCTTAATAGGGCTACCCAAAAGACAAGAGATGTAATGTTCGCTGAAACGTCGTTGTTCACAATCCAAACGATGAAAATAGGAAACATAACATATCAAACACTTTGAAGGTGTGCACTTTTATTTATTTCCATTAATGTTTATCAAGAGAAAGTAATTTTTGCTTTTTAGAATTTATGTGGGCATTTAACATAGTCCCATATATGTTTGTATGTATGTATACATGTGAATATGCATAAAACACATATGTGCTCGAATACGAACCCCTATAAATTTTGGACGTTTTACTAAATTTTACCAATATATTACAGCCTTATTTTCTACTCTATATTCTTTCCAAGAACTTATATAATCATAAAAACAATCGTTTTTGAATTACCGCCCTGCGAAAGACAGCAATTTTACTTCAATTAATGAATTTAGATTTACGACTCCACCAACGACCAACAGCAGAAGCCTTTGTCGCCTACATCTCGCAAACTGAAATTTAGAGAGTTCTTCCTTTTAATTGTTCCTTAAATAATTTGCTAACTCGTCTTCGCGAAAATATGAATAAAGCCAGTTATTTACATCGTCTGTTCGATACCTAATATAATAATTAGAGCTTTAGGAATTTTCCAAAACTAATTATTATTATTTAATTATTTCACATATGCATTTTTTGGTTGTAATAATTAGAAAATGAACATCTGTAAAAGTGCGAGACAAATAATATAAATATTCAATTATAAACAATTTTATCATATATCACATATATAATTTTTGCGCCCCACGTTGGGCGCCAAAATTTTATGTGTTGAAATATTTTATAATTATAGCTAATTAAAATTTAAAATTATTACAATTTGTTTTGTCTATTATAAAATTTGCTCACGTATTATACAAGCAACATTGTAAACAGTGTAAATATAAATACTTTTTCTGAGTATACTTGCTGGTTGTCTATCACTACATACGACTAGGCGATTCGACTTTAGTGTTTCTTCTCTGTAGTCTGGTATAACCATGTAGATAAAAAGCGACAATCAATAAAGTCATGAGGTAATGTTTTTAAACACCTGCGTATCAAGATAAAAATGGGTAATTCGTGCCGCCCCATTTTTAGCTACACTGAACTGACGATGAGTAATGAGTCAGAAACATGTCTAAATCTACACATTAGCGTAATGTCTGAAACTGCGTTACCCAGAAATATTTTCTCCAATAGATGTTTGCACTTACTGCTCTAATGTTGTAACAATTAACAAAAGCAAATGTTATCACAGTGACAGCTGTAGGTATTTCTAGAATGACCTTAAGCATAATGTCACTTTCGTATTGTGTAAATGTTGGTGCTCAAAGCAGAGAACGAATGTGAAACACGTGTCTAAGCCAGGCAATTGTCAAATATATCAAAATTCTCTGCCGAAACATACAAGATTGTATTAAAGTCAATTAGTTGTATTGACTCAGTGGCAATATAGAAACAATTAATAATAAAATGACAATTTGACAGCAAGCTGTCATCTAAAAAGTTTCAAATACTAACAAGATATAATGTAAAGGAGAAATGTGTAAAGGTGAAAACGTGAATAAGTAAGTATAGAACTATCTCTATTATCTATACAGTTTCATCAAATGGTCTTGATCCATCAAAGACATGCATTCAACTCCACCACACAATTAATATCGACGTAAATTGCACAATTCGCATCGCAATTGCATAGTAGGTGATGTAAAAATTAGGAGTAGGGTGTCGTATACCGTCATCAATTCCCAAAATGCTCCGATGTGGACTAATAAGAATCCTCATATTTTTGTTGAATCGTTTCTGCATTCTGCGAAACTTGGTGTTTGGCTAGCAGTTTCTCGTCGCAGAATTGTTGGGTCTATTTCCTTTTTAATTTAAGAATTAATGAATGAATTTATTGAACAGCTGCGCGAAGATTAATTTCAATATGATTACTTCCAGCAAGATGGTGCAACGGCATACACAACACAAGAAAATACTGCTTTTCTTCGTCTGTTTTTTGACGATTATAAGCTTACGTGCGGAAGTTGAATTTCGACCACGATCACCTTCTTTCACAATTATGGAGTTTTTCGTGTTTCCTCACCTAAAGAATCTGAATATTTAAAATCTGTTTCTAATTTGTAAGATCTGCAACAAAGAATTATTGAAGAATGTGCATTAATAACGCGCCCAATACTGCAAAATATCTTTAACAACATGAGAAGGCGTAGAATCTTGGGATTTGAACATAACATTGCTTTTAATTTCGCCTTTTTTCTATTAATAAAATCTTAAATACCAGGGCTGAGCTTGTTGTTTTATTGTATCTTTAAATCAAGTGACATATTTATTGATGCCACAATGACACTGTCAAAATAATTTTCAAAAGTTAAGGTTGTGTTACGAGTATGATAGTATGGCTAAGTTCAGACATATGTTTTCTATTCCAATGTCGTCTTCGTCTTAGAAGCTTTAAGAATGACAATGACTTGCTGCTTCTGACTTTCCAGTCCAGCAAGTTCTTCAAAATGTGTATAATGCTGTTTGTTAAGGCGAAAGGTAATGGCCAACTGTGCAAGAGAGATAAAAGTATCGGAAAAGTATTCCCTTGTTTATAAACAAATTACAAAACCTATTTCCTTTTTTAAAGTACTATATGACTTAAAATGCTCTTCTAAAAAGATGCAACGTCATACTTCTGTTATTTTTTTTATAATAGTTGAGATATTTCCGTCTTTAACTATTTTGTAATTCCTCATATTTTTTATGTTCTATAAATGGTTTGTACTGTTGGACAATAAAGATTGTTATTATTATTATTTAATGTTTTTTTAAAATTCTGAGAATGGGCGCGTCTGAAGAATGTATTTTTAAATATAATCCAAAAAAGAAAAAAAATCTGATGAAAATTACCGCCCGAAACGCAAATAGTAATTTTCTCTCATGCTTTTTTTCATGTAGTTTTGTTTATAGCGAACGGTCGGCTGTGGTTCTTTTCCATTATGCGTGATTATGAGACAGAGAGGTGTGGAAATGTCTACGTAAATGTTTGTGAATGGATAGTTTCGTAATTCTTAAAATATACAATAGTAAAAGAAGTAAATATGGGACAACTGTCTTGAGTTACTAAAATAGAACAATATGACTAATGGAATTAATTTAAATCAATTTATTAAATAAATAATGAAGAAAAATAGGTTATATGATAGAATAAGTCCAATAAAGGCTGTCAAAGCAATTACCGGCTTTGAAAATCCATCGTTCGTTTCGCACTCGGGTTTTCAAAACTATTAACTAGTCATGGTATGTTTTATAAGAGTTTATTTTCAAAGCTTGTTGTATACTACATTTTTTAGATAGGTAGGTAATTTTTAAAATACAACTATATTGAATGACAAAAACACCCTGATATAAGTCAGAAATTTGACTCATTATCATGACGTCATATTCGAAGCAGCAAGTGCGGTTTGTTTTCAGTTTGGGTATTTATTACGTGTGCTACTTGTAGGTATGTTTGTAGTGGTTATTTATCAGTTTTGCGTTTGACTCTTATTAGTTTCACATTCTTACAGTGCCAGTAATTTTAATTCTAAATTATTGTGATGACGAAAATTTTCAGGCACGAGATTTTTGCAGTTGTTCACGTTTTGAAGTCCCCTGATACCAAAAAAAGTGGCTTTTAAAAAATTTCTAAATTCGGACCGGAAGTAACACTTTTACTCTTATCGAGTAGGAATCTCTTTCGAATATCTGGCAGTGTGCATTCTATAAAGATTTGTTAAGAGAATAGGAATACTTATTTTGAATAATTTTTATATAAAAAAATTCTTAATATTTGACTTATTTTTCTAAGAAGATAAAACTATTTAAAGCAATTTAGAACAATTTTGTATAATATGGAACGCTCATTATTACGTTTGGCACTAAGTCGAAGATGGTTTCTTCTTTTATCCATGTTTTTCCTGTTTGTTTTATCACAACAGAACTGAACTCGCAAATGCAAAACTTTAAATTAATAACTTATACTGCATCAGATGTGTGACAGTTTTAAATCAAGACATGTGGTCACGACCGATTATCGTGATCTCGCGCGTTCGGGATGGGTAGCGGTGAGGGGTGTAAGGGGATGGGAAAATTATGAAAATATGCGTTTCGGACGTTATTATTCACGGTAGAAAAACAATAAAAACACTAAAATACATGAAAATTAACTCTACAACGTCGCCTTTTCTCGAATTTTCTTTTTATCTATTTTTTTGGAAGTTATTAAATATATTTTTTTATAGAATAAAATACAAAAAAAAAGTAAAACGTTGAATCTTTTCTAAATACACTCAACTATATTCATAATTCATTCATATACAATCAATGAAATTCATAATATATTGTATAGTTTTTGAAAAAAACGGGAAATAAAATCAGCGCCATCTCTCGTTTCCGAAACACATTAAATGTATATCACCTTTCGCGTTAAGATAGTCAGGTTATTTTTGTGTGTTGCATGGATTTATTAGTTCACACTTGCACTGTAAGAAGGAAGAACTGTTTATTTAATAAGTCTTCAAGTATAACAGGCAATTATACCAATCTCTTAGACAACCTGTATCTACGTGTTTTTGTTCTTGCCACAACTTGTGTCCAGTAATTATTATTTTTGAAAAAAAAAGCAAACCCTGCATATCAGGAAGTAATAATAATTTATTTTTAAAAAATCGGATTGTTATTAATTAATTTTAATTATGTTACGAGTACATTACAAATGCCAAAACTTTATGCTTAAATTGTCGTTATTCTATTTCGTCTTGTACAGGTATTATTCCAATTATTAATTTAATTTGATTTTCAACAGGCACAATTCGCTTGGTAAATTGTAAAATAACTTAGTTCATACTGTTGCAAGTTAATTAATTATTAACATAACGACTTTAGAAATTTATACTCGACTATATAATCTACGTTAGTAATTTATCACTATAATTTAGGAACAGTTCTTCAAACAAAGTACATTAGGAAACTCCTACCTACATAGTTCACATTTGAGAATTATCTGCCGCCTTAATAGACAAATCCTGTATCTGTCGCTGACATGTTGTCTCAATTGAAATTTATACTATTGTATGTACATATATACAAGGTGACTTATAACATTGTATTTCCACTTCACTTGCGTACAGTAGTTCTAATTTTCTAAATAATAACCTCAAGAATTGTAGGTAGATTCTTTTTTATTACAGATTTACAGTGTCATTAAGAATTTTCCATGCTTTTGAAGATGCATCATTACTATTTCCCCGAAGGAGCCGAGACATCCTTTCACAGAGATAGATTCATGTATTATACATTTAGAATGACTACAAGAATAATTAAATATTGATTGAACGTTATTTTCTAGACTGAAGTTCAAACATAAATAACAACTAATCAAAATTAAATATAGAATTTGCAAATATGGAATACTAATATGTACAATTGGTTGCGTTTAATATTTCAAATATAGGTAGATGTAAACGAAGATAATTAATAATTATCTTTGGAAAGAAGAATAATTCTAATAATTCTTTTTCATCGCCATAAATAAGCGTCCTCTTATAATCTAATTAATAGTGGAATATCACCACGATAAAAATATAAATTACTTTTAAAAGTTGCGCTAATTTTTCCCGCGTCGTTTGACATGAGTTATAAGATATCAATTAGCGTAAAGGCGATAAAAGAAAACCCATAAACCAAAGAGAAAATCAAGTATTAGAAATATATAAGAATATCAATAAAGAATTTAACTGTAGCGAAAGCAACAGAATAAATAAGAAATCCAGTTGATTTATACTGAATTGATATTTAATATCGAAGAATTCAAATTAGGGCGTCCCAAAAAAACGAAAACAAGTCATTTGTGTCCAGAGCAAGCAGCAGCGACATTACCCGATTCTAGGCGACAATGCCATTCCGATAGGACATCAGAGAGAGCAGATTACCTGACAATATCGCATTTCAAGGTAGCCTTCTTCATTATTATATACGCTAATCCAGTTTGAAGTTATTCCTCTGATTAATATAAAATAAGTATTAAAAAATTTCTAACATAATTTATATTTAAAACAATCTGTTATAGTATTTCTTAAAAATTTGATTAGTATTGAAAAGTAATTTAATTATTATTAATTGATAATATAATTCTACGTTGTGAGACATATTCAAAACTGATAAAAGTATTAATTTACTTCAAATTTATGACATTTAATTCATATCACCAGATTACAAGAATTCCTGCATTTTCATTAGTCGTTCAAATATTTTTATAGTACTCAGTGTTATATACAAGAACACGATTGTGAGTCACTTACTTTTTCTTATTTTCACGTGTTTCATTGCCTCCAATAAACAATTTAATTTAAAATAATTTATTCACAATCACTATAATAAAAATTTACCATACTTATGAGAGCTGGAAACATCCACGGATCTTTCAGCCACACTGAGAAATTAATAGAACCCCAATAAGTTCATGATGAGTTTAATAATACAAATAATTGTTGTGTATGTTTACTTTATGCGTAAAATATAGAGTCTCGTATACCCAAAAGCTAAACCGCGGAAATTTCCAATTCAAACATATTTGATATTATTATTATTATTTGTTGGCTACACAAAATAATAATCACTTTATTATTGAAAGAATATAATTACAATTACCAGAGAGTGGTAATACTATATTAAGTTGCTCGCTCAACATAGTGCGTAACAACCGTAGATACGTGTTTCTGACTTATTGGTCATCACCAGTACAGGCTCAGAAACACGTGTCTATGGTTGCTCTACAGCGGAATTTACCCAGTATTCTTCTATTTCTTGTTTTTCTCTTTGTATCCGCGATAATTCTTTTTTTAATTATCTTTCTTCCCACCCTATCTCTTGGCTACACCATGCTAATGATGACCAATGAGTCAGAAACACACACACACACACATATATATATATAAATATATATATTATTCGTAACGAATAACAAGAAGCAGAAGCAGACAGTTATCGCAGACCTGAAGATGGCAAGTGTGATTTTGACGAAACGTCGTCAAGAAACCAGCATCGGTCTTTCCAAAGACCAAGCAGTGGAAACGCTGAAGAAAACCCGGAATCCAGTGACAACCCATACTACTACCCGCGGAAACCTCAAAGAGAATATATATATATATATATATATATATTATGCGGTTATTTTTCCTTGCCGTGTAGAATATAAACTGTGATATTTTTCTTTGTGGGAATTTTCGGCATTACAATTGAAAAACTATTTTCGTAGAATAAAATTTGTGTTTATTTTACGTTTCGACATATTATTTTTGTCTTCTTCGGAAATATAAAAAATCTGTAACAATGTTGTGTGTCTTAAAAACTAGTGTATATCATGTTAAAATATCATTGCAAAAAGCAAATCAATAACAAGTTAATTGAAATATCCTTTATAGAATTTAAAATAATTAATTAAAAAGTTAAAACAATAAAAAGTACATATTACGATACAAAAATATGATTACAAAGATAAAACATTTTAAAATTTATTCTTTCTCTACATTCTTACTTTCACCAAACTTTTCAATAAAGAAAAACTCGTCACGTTATAATGAAAATCGCATAATATAGGAAACTTAGCAAGAAAACTAACCTTATAATTGCGGGAATATTGTTCGGTTGTAAAACCTTGTTGGTGGTGTTTTTTTCCCCTATGTATTTTTCCATAACTTTCACTTATCACTAATCAACAATAGTTTTCATTACGTATATTAAGATTTTATTTATTCTCATTTTTATTGTTGATTTATAAATTTTTAGAATAAAACGACTATCTGCACTGAATGCTGTTAAAGTTGGAATAAACGTGTGAGGTACAGGCGGTATCGAAACAACTTTTTCTTTTCTTTTTATCTTTGTATAATTTTTCTTATACTTTAAAACTGTTTATATATTATTACGGATGTTCGAAGATTTTAAATATTCTAAAGTGTCTATTGTAGTAATTGGAAATATATTTTAGATAGATTTTCTATTTCACTCCTATCATTAATGGAATTATGGCATTTTTTAATTTCGATCATCTCCAGTATGCCCCTTGCCTTGGTGTTATGCTCTTTCAGTAAAATAGATGTATTATCAAAGTCAAAAGTATGTGATAGCTGATTAATGTGCTTTTTGAGTGCTGTACTGTTTTTAGCATACTTGTGCGCTTTTATCCGTTCCTCTAGGTGTTGTTGTGTCTGACCTATATAGACACCCTGGCAATCGTTGCAAGGGATTTTATAAACTATATGTGTTTGTTTATTGATCGGAATACTGTCTTTCAACTTTGTGTATAAGGGCTTTAGGGTATTATGATTTTTATAGGCAATTTTAATATCGTATGGCATAAGTATGTTGTGTAATTTTTGAGACAAGTGATTAACAAATGGTAGAGAAACATATCTTTTTTGTTGGTTATTGTTTTGTTGAGGGTTGGTGGCATTCTGTGTGTTATTATATATTTTGTAGATTTGTTCTGCTGCTATTTTATTAATGAAGTTTGGTGGATAATTGTTATTTTTTAAAAATGTTTTTGCGTTATTAATTGCATCTTTTCTGTATTTTATGTCTGTTAATCTAATTGCTCTATTTATGAGTATGTTATATATATATATATTATGTTTTATCTTTGTAACCATATTTTTCTATCGTAATATGTACTTTTTATTGTTTTAACTTTTTAATTAATTATTTTAAATTCTATAAAGGATATTTCAATTAACTTGTTATTGATTTGCTTTTTGCAATGATATTTTAACATGATATACACTAGTTTTTAAGACACACAACATTGTTACAGATTTTTTATATTTCCGAAGAAGACAAAAATAATATGTCGAAACGTAAAATAAACACAAATTTTATTCTACGAAAATAGTTTTTCAATTGTAATGCCGAAAATTCCCACAAAGAAAAATATCACAGTATATATATACAAACAAGAAAAAGAGAATATTGGGTAAATTCCGCTGTAGTGCAACCGTAGACACGTGTTTCTGTCTAATTGGTCGTCATTAGTACGGTGTAGCCAAGGAATAAGGTGGGATATCCTTGGAGATAGAAGCAACACGGAAGACCATCAGGTGACAGACCGCCATTTGCAGCTTCAGTTAGAAGATCTTCGGTTTTGAAGACAACAACTAACATCGCCACGAGGAAGACATTGTCAACCTGCGTGCCATCCGAACCCAGGAAAATAAAATATATATACAAATAAATATATATATATAAATTGTATTTGATGTTTTCGCGGACTAAGTATGTTAAATGCTTCGGCATTTGTTTATTCCATATAAGAGTGTTAATAATCAAATTAATGATTAACTGAAAAACATCTGAATCGTAGACTGCCACGGTTGTCGTTGATACCTTCTTGGTTTATGGGTTGAAACCGCGTCGTCGTCGTCTCTGCTTCTACTGCCGACGTTTCGTCCACTATCTTAAGGGCTACTACTGCTGCGATTACCTGAAACAGACTGTGCGATGAAAAGTTAGCACCGTGGTTGTGTGGTTACACATTTTTGATCATATATTGTTTTTTTTTTCAATTTCGTTTTTATTTTCTATATATATATATATCTTTACTAGCTGATTCGGCAAACGTTGTTTTGCCATATAAATTATTTCTAGTGAATATTTTGGCAGTCTAATAAAAAATAAGTAACTTATTGTAAGTGTGTGGAGATGTGGTATATGACTGAAAGAGGAATGAAGCGCTGTGAACGATGACGGCCTATAAAAACACCAAACATTCATTTTTTGAATTCATTGTACTTTTATTTTCTTAACTAATAAATTTCTAATTACATCTATATCACAAATAATGACAATTAAAAAAAACTTTATCAGTCTCTTAGTGCAATGGAGTGTACGATATTTTTAGAGAGTCCATCTTTAGCCAACACAAACAAACTGGGATGGTTTACCCATGCAAAACATGCCACGTACAATTGTCCGTCTGAAAAACACTGTGTGCCCAATTCTAAGCCACAAACAGACATCGTTTGGCCTTGATGAGAATATACTTAATATGAGAGTTGCACAGAGAAAGTAAAATGATAAGTATAAGCGCCACTGCTACGATCGACGCACAATCAATAATAATGGCCGAAAACGGTTTAGGCCCTAAACTTTAGTGAGTGAGAGAAAGCTTATTGTGTGAGAAAGACAGGAGACCGGCCTCGTTCTCATCCCTACTCTGTGCTGTTTACGGGGTGAGAAGTGACACCGGTAGACGCCTGGCGGGAATAACTGATCGAGTTGTAACTGATCAATTATCGACCGCCGAGAGTAGAAAATTATTAAACTACTAATATCGCTATTAAAAAATAGGGGTTGGTGGTAGAAGGGTGAAAATTTAGAGTTTTATGTATTTTTTAATGCCGAATCATAAAAAAATAAAAGACAAAATTTTGTCCAAAAAACAAAAAAAGAATTTTTGGGGTGGACCAGCCTTATCACTTAGGGATATGAAAAATAGTTTACTTTCTATTCTCAGACCTGCTGAATATACACACAAAATTTTATAAGAATCGGTCAAGCCGTTTCGGAGGAGTTTTGTGACGAACACTGTGACACGAGAATTTTATATATATATATATATAATCTGATTTACGCTAGCTTCTTGTTTCTATCTTTATCTCTTACTATTTCGATCCATATAAATCAATAGCAGTCTGTATTTGAACAAGAATAATTAATAATATTGTTCTCATGAACTATATTGGAATTCACATTACTACCATATAACATAAATTACATAGAATACTTGTGCTATATATTATTAATCACGAAATTCATTTACATAAAATGATATAAACACTAGCGAAACTTCGATTTACCTGCCTTTCTTTGGCTTACTTCCAGAACTTGATTAAATGGACTTAAAAAAGGAGAAAATAAGAGGGAAAAATGGAAAAAGATATCACGCAAGAGCCTTTACATTAAATTCTCGATTTGTTTGGGCTTTACCATACATTTACAGCAATTTATAAGACGTAATGAAATTAGAAAAGTTTCTTCTGTACGTATATGTATATAAGGAAAGTAAGAGAGTTCAGAAAAAGTCTTTTACCAAAATTCCTTTGATGTTTCCAAATCACATATTGATCAGTTTACCCATCCGGACCTCTAACGCAGATAATAAATGAACTCTATATGTAAATTTGGTTACACTATACAAATTTTAGGCTAATATTCATAGGGCATATACATATACATACATTAAATTAAACATACTAGTGTATTTGTACATAATATAACTCGCATTTAGAGAGTAAGGTTGTAGGCAATTTACACATGTTTCATGTTGCTAAATATATATATATATATATATACAGGTTATTACGGGAAGATGGCAAATATTTCTATGAATAATATTAAAAAGTAATGTATTTAAAAATTCGTAAAACTAAAATTACCTTGAATATCATGTTACATCAAAAATGTTAGCAGAATATACATATTGCTGTAATTCTTACATTTATGGTAAAACAGAAATTATAAATAAAGCAATTTAGCCGTATTTAAATAGAACTAAATGTATTTAAAATATTCGTTAGAAACAATACAATATGATATTTAGTTAGCTGATATCCAAATAGGCAATAGCCAAAGAGTTTATATAATGTTGGTTACTGACATTATTTATTATAAAAATAAAAATAAGAAGTAATAAAAGAATAAAATATACAAATTATTGCACTATGAAAAGGATATGGTTTAATAATATTTAGTTATAGTATAACAATATAGATTTAGTTAAAAGTTTTGTTCGATTTCTTAGTGATGTATGTGTATGTGTATATTGTTATATTATAACTAAATATTATTAAATTATATCCTTTTCATCATGCAATAATTGGTTTATTTTAGTTTGTCAAATGGATTTGACAAACGTTCGTCTACCATCCACCTACGACGGATAAAGAAAGAAAGGAATTCGAAAATCACGTTATAGATCATAGGTTAATAAAATATTATCAATACGATAATAATAATCAACTTAATCAACTCACCAAGTTATTCTGCTTCAAAGATAGGGAAATACAAGTTGAAGAAGATGTTAAGGAGAATGAAACAACAAGAAAAATTAACACTTTCTATAATGTTCTTCCATTTTTACCCATTTATAATTCTAAAAGAAAAAAGATACGCATTAAATTAGCAAAAGATGTGCATCAAATTGTGCAGATAGTAACATGTAAATTTACAAACATATTGATTATTTACCTTAAGATAAAAAGGACTAAAATTATGTAAAGAATCGTTAATACATAATGCAAAACACAGTAAATACATACCATAAATATCCTTGTAACATGTTAAACAACAAATTTATAAAATAATGTGAAGACAGAAATAAAATAAAATGAAAGCAAATATGGTATACAAGCCACAGAATAACCAACATAAACAAGGAGCAGTAGTACTATAAGAAGATATCAATCATCACTACAGGGAGTCATAGCCATTTGTTTATGGATACAAAAATGCAAGCACACCGAAATAAGAGGAGTTCTACGATAGTCTTCAGTGGTAAAAATTCAAATACAAATAACAAGAACAGCCTTGTGAGAACTCTGTTTTGAATCTTCCACTCTTTTATTAAATATTATATGTTGTTAATATTAAGATATTGTTCTTCCTAGAAATAAAGTCATAATTTAAATAATAACATAAAGAGAACAGTATGAATAGCAGATTATTAGTACTGAGATAGGTGAATTTTGTATTATCTCAAATATGAGAATGTTCAGACATGATGGTTGATTAATTGTATTTTAAAAAGATATAATATATAATTAAAACACAAACATTAAAAGCATAGTATTGTATATACTATTAATATATACAAGGAGTATAAGATAAAATACAAGCTTTGCTTTTGATATCATAATTATTTTAATAATAATTTTTTATGTATAATTCAAGTGCATAAATGTTTAAATAAAATATTTTTTTTTAGTTTTGATAAATATATATTTATGTTTTATTAGTAATCCTTGTCACAATATACAATAAGAGAATTATAAAAGATAGAGAGAGAGCTACCCGTAAAGAGATAAAATCAGAAAGTTGGCATATTAGCGGTTTTAGTTGTTTGGGCTTCATGCGCTCATATTCAAGTAGACGAGACTGTAATAGGTCGAAATACGTGTTGGTATGTTTATTGCATTCCATATATGCTTGATATGTGTTTTACATCCTTGCAATTATGCATGATATATCACTACGTGCACAATTGTTCTACATTAAAAAATATATACAGGGTCCGGCAATTGGTATTGACAGTTTTTATCGTGTAATTGTCAGCTTAGTAATGAGTAAAAACGAAAATCATTTTTTTTTCTCTATATAATACTGTTTTCAAATATGCTTATATTTTAAAAATTACATTAGACAAATGTATTCCTTCTTTCCTTTCGGTGCAAAACATCTGCGCCGATTGCTCTAATCTCGTTGGTTATGTTGTTCCTCAACTCTTGTAATGTGTGGGGTCTGTCGACAAACACTTTGGACTTCTGATATCCCCGCAAAAAGATCCCAGGAAGTCAAATCCGGAGATCTTGTTCAATGTAACATTTGTCTTAAAAGTGTCATACACATTCGAGCTGTATGACATCTTGTTGGAATCATAACTAATTTTTGTGTATGTCCCTTCTTAAGTGATGCATTTCAGGAGGTAAAAAATGAGGTGTGGCCACCACACTTTCTTATACGTATGAGCGTTTCAAACTATACAATCTTAAGAATTTTTTTATACAAAACTTATTCAAAATCCTATTCTAAGTACTTTTATTCTCTTAATAAATCGCTATAGAATGCATACTTTGCAAGATATTCGAAAAAAAGTGCTACTCGCTAAGAGTAAAAGTGCTACTTCCGGTCCGAATTTTGAAATTTCATGTATACAAAAAATATTGCAAATATAACTCTAAATACTTTTGTACTCTTAATAAATATATATATAGAATGCATAATTTACGACATATCTGCAAAAAATCTCTATTCGGTAAGAGTAAAAGTGGTACTTCCGGTCCAAATTTTGAAATTTTTTTTATACAAAAGATATTGAAAATTATGTTTTAAATACTTTTATACACGTAACGTACCTGTCTAAAAAGCTTGACTTGCGAAATATTCGCAAAAAACCGATTTTCGATAAGAGTAAAAGACCTACTTCCGGTAGGAATTTCGAAAAACTTTTTAAATAAAATTGTTCTCAATTTTAATTTTAAGTACATATGAATTCTTTATAAATTTGTATAAACTTAGTATTTGACGAAATATTGGCAAAATTCGTTTTTTTCACTGAAGTAAACTGCTACTTCCGGTCTACCGATTTTACTGAAAAACTAATCAGATCTCAAGAGGGAGATTATACACGTAAATATAAAATTTGGAATTGATATCTCCAGCGGTTTGACCGCTATCGTGGTCACACACAGACAGACAGACAGACAGACACACAGACATTTTTTAAAAACCACTTTTTTGGTATCAGGGGACCTCAAAACGTGGACTTCTGCAAAAATCTCGAGGTCGAAAATTTTCATCATCACAATACTTCCTTATACTACGTATAAGAAAGTAAAAAATATTGATAATAGTCAAATAGCGTTGCGTATTGACAGTAACTGTCCGATCCTCTTTTTACTTTCTTATACGTAGTATAAGGAAGTATTGTGATGATAAAACTTTTCGACCTCGAGATTTTTGCAGATGTCCACGTTTTGAAGTCCCCTGATATCGAAAAAGTGGTTTTTAAAAAATGTCTGTGTGTCTGTCTGTCTGCCTGTCTGTGTGTGACCACGATAGCGGTCAAACCGCTGTAGATATCAATTCCAAATTTTGTATTTACGTGTACAATCTCCCTCCTGAGATCTGATTAGTTTTTCAGTAAAATCGGTAGACCGGAAGTAGCAGTTTACTTCAGTGAAAAAATCGAATTTTGCCAATATTTCGTCAATTACTAAGTTTAAACAAATTTATAGAGAATTGAAATATACTCAAAATTAAATTTGAGACAAATTATCTTAAAAAAGTTTTTCGAAATTCCAACCGGAAGTAGGCCTTTTACTCTTATCGAAAATCAGTTTTTTGCGAATATCTCGCAAGTCATGCTTTCTAGGCAGGTACATTACGAGTACAAAAGTATTTAAATTATAATTTTAAATATCTTTTGTATAAAAAAAATTTCAAAATTCGGACCGGAAGTACCACTTTTACTCTTACCGAATATCGATTTTTTGCAGATATGTCGTAAATTATGCATTCTATATATATTTATTAAGAGTACAAAAGTATTTAGAATTGAACTTGAAATATTTTTTATTTAAATGAAATTTCAAAATTCGGACCGGAAGTAACACTTTCATACGTATAAGAAAGTCGTGTTCTGGCCACACCTCATCTTTTTTTAATGGACACCTGCAGTTTTCTTGCCTTTAGTCTGGTAGATAATTTTATATTTAATGGCAAAAATAAAATTAAATTGACAAAAATAATCAAAATAAAAACAAATTAGAAACATAAATGTCATATAAAAAAATCATCTTTATTCTTTACAAAATTTATTGATTTACACTAGGGGACTAGTTTCGACTATTGTCATCCTCAGCCTAGAATAGTCAATATTAAATTTCAAAGTATATCATGTTATAACACACAGTATGTAACCAGAAACACATATTTTCGACAATAATTCAAAGGTAAGTACATGTTAAAATATGATGAATATAGATTAAGTAAAAATAAAAGTCATTAAGTAAAATGTCAACAACACATGAACGTAGATATGGAGATATCATAGTTCAGAAAATTTTTTTTTTCTGAACTATGATATTTTAACATGTACTTACCTTTGAATTATTGTGGAAAATATGTGTTTCTGGTTACATACTGTGTGTTATGACATGATATACTTTGAAACTTAATATTGACTATTCTAGGCTGAGGATGACAATAGTCGAAACTAGTCCCCTAGTGTAAATCAATAAATTTTGTAAAGAATAAAGAGGATTTTTTTATATGACATTTATATTTTGGCTTTACAAATGGACTTTTATTATTTAAAAAAAATTAGAAACAATTAGAAACGACAAATCCACTAAGGAAAGTAACTATCATAAGCATTTACATTTATTTACATGTACTGTTCAAATTCTGCTCCACACACAACTGACACCTCCTAGTAATAAATAATATTAAATTTTTAGGAATTTCTCGACAAATGTTAGTGATCCAGCGCGGGCCAACCGGGCCGTTTGATTTAGATTTTTATTACATTCGCCGTAAAATTCAAACATATCGGTGAGATAACTATTGTTCATCATGGTGGTGGTATCGTTATGTCACAAGAAATAATGCTTTAAAATCGCAAGGCACAGTAATTTTCGAATAACAGATGTTTGAATGTCATATTTGTCGTATTTGTGTTCCGGTTCTTTTTTCTTGGCGGCACACTTGAAATTTCGTAGTAAGCGGATACATGTTGCAGATAATTCAATTTTTTTTAATGAAACTTCAAAAAAAAACTACAGGTGTCCATTTAAAAAAAAATTGACTATCGTTACGCGTTAAAAATATAAATTGAGATTAGGGCCAGTATAGCAAACCATTTCTATAGTTTTTTTTATTGATTAAAATTGAATAATAAATAAAGAAGTTACCGGATTGGGCGTTCTTTTAACAAAGTTTATATATCTTCACAACATTATTTCATTAAAAATATATTCTCAATGGCAAATAGCAATTAATATGTGCATTGTGTTATTTAATTAGTCTTAAACTTTACGACATTGAAAGCTACTTTCGAATTGATGAAAAATTAGGTAGTATGAGGTACATAGTACACTTTGTAGAAATGCATGTATGATAGTTCGTAGCTAATGGTCCTCAGAGAAATACCGTAAAACAGGATCTATAACTTGAAAACAGAAATTATCGCATATGTTGAGGAATGAATGGCTACATCGCCTAAGAATTCTGTCCAAATGCTTTGACAGCAATCACAACTTGAATATCAGATATGCAAGTCCATATTTAAAAGAGATCTTGATAAGTCTCCTCATGTTGCTTTGTGTATATAAATAGTGAAAAAGAAAGCACAAAGTATGGAAAAATTAGATAAGAAGTAGATCATAGAACAAAAACTACACAGCTAAAAGCATTCCATGGAGTATAAGTAGGTGGTGCAATTGTTTTTGTTTTGTTACACTCTATGATTCTTTATTCTGTAAGCGTTATCTGTTGTCTTCAATTTATGATTGGGTAATATAGGAGTAGGTATGAGCTGATAGACAAAAAAAAAAAGTAAATATTAAATTGTAAGTATTTTTCAGTCCAAGAGTTAATTCTAGGTCACCTATACGATTTAATAGTAATAATTTTTGTTGGATAAAAATCATTAAGCAAAGCCTAGATTTACCCATGCAAAGCAGATAATGTTCAAGTATTTTTTAAAATTAAAGAGTATTGTATATAAAACTCTTTGAAGTAGCGTCATCCTGTATATGTCGACAATACAACAACTTTCAAAACCAATAGCTGCTGCTGATGGCAGTCACAAAGTTGTTTTACCGGTCTGCTCTGAAACAAGAGATTTGTGCGGTTTACATTTTGCCGACGTTAATGTGGGGCTACATAAAATCGCTTGTGTTTTAACCATTATTTTAGAGTGAGAACTTTACAATTTTTGTTTTTTTCTCAGATTCGTTATAGACGAGCTGTAGGCAAAAGTATTAACAGTTAGGAGCGAATACAAGAATAATAACGCGAGTGCAACAATTTATTAAAGATGCTAACAATTAATTAAGTCACATTGATATTTTTGATAGTAAATTCAGTATGTAAACGCGTGTAGAAAATTTTAAAAGAAAAATAATGGTTATATCAAATATGAATGGTAAATTTTAACTTTTTTTACAGTGACAGTTGTTCCTAACCTAACCCTGAAACTTTTATACTCGTAATAAGTATATTTGCAAAAAAACATCTTCTCAATAATAGTAAGTGTGTTACTTCCGGCTCTAATTTTGCAATTTTTCTTTTACAAACCTTCTTCAAAATCTTGCTTTAATCTATCTGTATAGAATGCATAATTTACAAAGTATTCGTCAAAATTATTTTTTGTTAAAGCACTTACATTTGATAAGAATTTCGAAAACTTCTTTTTTATAAAATTTCTCAAATTCATATTTTAATACTTTTATATTGATTATAAATTTGTCTAAATTTAGTAGTTGTCAAGATAATAGCAAAATTTCACTTGAGTAAAATACCACTTCCGGTCTACTAATTTCACTGACAATTTTATCAGATTTTGAGAGGACAAATATAATACTTCTAATATGTAACATTTTGTATTCTGATTTTTACCGTTTGGCCGCTATCATAGTCACACACAGATACACAGATATGTTTGTAAGACAACATTATGGTTATCAGGGAATTTAGAAAAATCGTGAAGTTGAACTTTTTTGATCACAATACTTCCTTGCACTATGCACTTGTAAAATCTGTTATATAGGCTTAAAGATGGTATTAAAATGCACAAAAAAAAAGAAAAGCAGGCCCTTTTATGTTTCTTTAGTGCCTTTTAGTCCGCTCCTTATATAAGTATATATATCCCATCGAACAATTTTTGTTTTATGAAGGTTCTCGAAATTTACCAACACCAAATTTTAAAACAATTGGTAATATGATATATATATATATATACAAACTTATTTTATTTCTTGGGATTGTGGTTTTTCTTTTAATTAAAACTAACACATTTTACTTACGTTTCGATGTATTTAACATCTTTCTCAAAGGTCAAAAAAACATATAACTGTAAAAAAACATTACAATATATCAGCCTACATACAACATGATTTACTAACAATATTAAAATTCTTTTTATGTATAGCAACGGCAACCTACCTTAAAATTCGTTTCGTCAATCACTAATATTTTCTTTTAATTAAAATGTGAAAGCATTTTGTATTCAAATACATTTTTAACGTACTTATTGTTTTTCTTTTTACTGTGTAAAAATAAATATATATTGTAGGAAATTATTTTACTTTAACCTACACACACGTTCGCGTGTATATATTCAAATATAATATCTGCATACATGCATCACCTCGAGTTGTCTTTTCTAAATGTTCTTGTTACTGTTTTTTATTGTTTTTTATTATAATTTGTAAATATATATGTTTATTCTATTTTAAAAGTTTATAATATACAAGGATTCAAATAAAAATTCATTCGTAAAGAGGCTACTTTGTCATATATCTATTGCTAATTTTGTATTATTGAGTGGTATAAATTCGATAGATTTGCAATGTCTGATCTGTCATTTATTGAGAATTTTTGTTTTTTAATGTGAATCATTTCTAAAATATCTCTTGCTTTTTGGTTATGTTCTTTGTCCAGAATTTTCACCCGGTTAAAATCAAATTCATGCCCAGTACTATTACTATGTTTTTTCAACGCGGTGTTGTTTTTACAGTATTTATGGCCATTCATTCTGATTTTTAGGTGTTGTTTTGTTTGTCCGATGTAAACACTTTCGCATCCCTTACATGGTATTTGATATATTAGGTGTGTTTGTTGATCTTTCGGTATTTTAGCTTTTAAGTTAGTCCAAAGATTTTGTAAGTTGTTATTGTTTTTATTTGCGATTGTAATATTATATGGTTTAAGAATATTTTGTATATTTTCGGACAAATTTTGCACATATGGAATGGCTATGTATTTTTTGTTATCATTGTTGTTATTATTATTGTGCTGTTTGTGTTGATTATATGATATATATGTCCTTCTTTTAATAATTTTATTAATTAAATCTATGGGATAATTATTATTAGTTAGCGTTCGTTTAACTTTATTCAATATTTCGATTCTGTATCTGGGAGATGTTAATTTTATTGCACGATCTACTAAACTTATGATAACACTTTTTTTATGTGTAAAAGTTGTAGCTGAATTAAAGTTGATATATCTGCCTGACCACGTCTTCTTGGTATGCCATTTTGTAAGTATTTTATTTGTGGTATGTTGTCTTATTAATGTTGTGTCTAAAAAATCTATTGAATTACTTGTTTCTATTTCTGTGGTAAACTGAATTTTTTTGTGGAAACTGTTGAATTGTTGTAAAATCTGGTGAAGTTCTTGTTCTGGCATTGCTGTTATACAGTCATCGACATATCTCTTAAAAAAAGGAAGTTTTATGTTAAGTTTTGGTATTACTGTTTCTTCTAGATTTTCCAATATTAGTTGGGCTATGGCTGCAGATATCGGTGAGCCCATAGCACAACCATATGTTTGCTTATAAAATTTATTCTTAAACTGAAGATATGTCGAAGTTAGTGTTAATTCGAGTGCTTTAAGAAATTCTGTTAGTGTTAAAATAGTATGTTCTTTTATTTGTTTCCATTTTTTTGTGACTATAGTTTTTGCCAGATCTATCGGAATATTTGTGTATAGGGATACTACATCCAATGATACTAGTTTATAATTATTGGGTATTGTTATCCTATCAATATATTGTTTGAACTCCCAAGAGTCTTTTATATAATATTCGTTCTTTCCTGTTACTTGTTTTATAGATTCTGATAAGAATTTTGATAAATTATAGAATGGAGATTGTATACAAGATATTATGGGTCTAAGTGGGATATTGTTTTTGTGAAGTTTAGGTAAGCCGTATATTTTTGGTGAATGACAGTTGTTAATTTTTAGTTTTATTGCCAAACTTTTTGGAACTAGATTTTGTTTTTCCCATGTCTTAACTAAATCATTGTTTAGATTTTGATAATATTGAGTAGGGTCATTTTTTAGTTCGATATAGGTGTTTTTATCTTGCAATAGATCCATCATTTTTTTATCATAGTCGGTCGTATTCATTATTACCGTTTTATTGCTTTTATCCGGTTTTAAAATTACTATTTGTGGGTTGTTTTTAATAAAAGTTTTAGTTTGATTCAAATCTTTTTGGAAAAGGCTATTTTTATTATTATTTTTGCTTTTTATTTTTGAATTTTGTTTAAAATTAGTCATTACATTGCAAATCTTTGATCTTATTTCTACTTTTTTGTCTTCTGTAAACGAGGATATTCCGCTCTCAATATTAGCAATTATATTGTTTGCCGGTATATATCAAATACCATGTAAGGGATGCGAAAGTGTTTACATCGGACAAACAAAACAACACCTAAAAATCAGAATGAATGGCCATAAATACTGTAAAAACAACACCGCGTTGAAAAAACATAGTAATAGTACTGGGCATGAATTTGATTTTAACCGGGTGAAAATTCTGGACAAAGAACATAACCAAAAAGCAAGAGATATTTTAGAAATGATTCACATTAAAAAACAAAAATTCTCAATAAATGACAGATCAGACATTGCAAATCTATCGAATTTATACCACTTAATAATACAAAATTAGCAATAGATATATGACAAAGTAGCCTCTTTACGAATGAATTTTTATTTGAATCCTTGTATATTATAAACTTTTAAAATAGAATAAACATATATATTTACAAATTATAATAAAAAACAATAAAAAGCAGTAACAAGAACATTTAGAAAAGACAACTCGAGGTGATGCATGTATGCAGATATTATATTTGAATATATACACGCGAACGTGTGTGTAGGTTAAAGTAAAATAATTTCCTACAATATATATTTATTTTTACACAGTAAAAAGAAAAACAATAAGTACGTTAAAAATGTATTTGAATACAAAATGCTTTCACATTTTAATTAAAAGAAAATATTAATGATTGACGAAACGAATTTTAAGGTAGGTTGCCGTTGCTATACATAAAAAGAATTTTAATATTGTTAGTAAATCATGTTGTATGTAGGCTGATATATTGTAATGTTTTTTTACAGTTATATGTTTTTTTGACCTTTGAGAAAGATCTTAAATACATCGAAACGTAAGTAAAATGTGTTAGTTTTAATTAAAAGAAAAACCACAATCCCAAGAAATAAAATAAGTTTGAATAAAATAGTGGTTAAGAAAGAAATACATATATATATATATATATATATATATATATATATATATATTAACACTTCAATTCTCTGTTTCTCGCTCAATAGTACCATTTTTATTAGTAAAATAATTTGCCAAAGGTAAATTATTCTAATTTAGAAAAGGGAAATAACACTTATTTTATTGTGACACTGACAAATTATTTTATTCTGGCAGCCGTCAATAATGTTTTTTGTTTTATGCACAGGTAACTAAATACATTTTGCTAATATAATGGATTTTTAATGTTTGAAATTTAAGACTCTTTTCTTAATTTTTTCGAATCTAACATATTTAAAATTTTATACCGTTGGATAGGGAATTGAAAGTACTATCGAAATCAATTACATAAATTATAGCTTGTGTTAAAAAAAATGTCGTGGATGTCATAACATGAAAAACAAATAACATAAGAAACTGAAAATCCGATGAAAATATTCCTCTTAATTAAAATCCCTTCAAGATTTTTTTCAAAAAATAAATATTAACGAAGTTAATGCCTTTATCCGTTACTTCACTGTGCATTGGTTGATCGAATGAAAGTTTATATACAGGGTGTCCAGAAAGGGTGGGGGGTATTTGTATCTGCGCTGCCCATGTAACGGCGCAGTTTGGAGGGGTAGGGTAAGGATAGGTCATTGCACTGCTCTTTGGAGATACAGTAGCCATCGAAGTCTAACCGGGAAATGATCGTGCTTTTTGCGTACGCGCCTATTATCGCAATGGTGATTCCATTGTTACAGCGCAACGTTTATATCGTGCAGAATTTAATGTACGAAATGCGCCGAAGGATGATACCATCAGAAAATGGATTCGAATGTTTGAGAATACCGGTTCGACTGTAAAAATTCTCAATCAAGGTCGCCTGCGCTCTGTTCGAAGCCAACACACTATTGAAGAAGTGAGTGTTTCAGTGCGTGAAAATCCGTCTCAATCAGTTCGCAAACGCAGTCACGTAATGAACATTCAAAAATCGTCGTTGCACAAGATTCTGAAGCAAGATTTACAACTTACAGCCTACAAAATTCAGTTTGTTCAAAACCTGAATGTCACCGACTATCCTGTCCGGTTGAATTTTGCAAATGAAATGCTTCAACGTTTCCCAACGTTCGAAAATATTCTGTTTAGTGAGGAAGCGAACTTTCACTTAAATGGTCACGTGAACAAACACAACTGCCGCTATTGGGCCAACGAAAATCCAAGACAGAAACATGAACGACTATTACATAGTCCAAAAGTGATTGTGTGGGCTGCCATGTCTGGTGAAGGCATTATTGGGCCATATTTTTTTGAAGACCAGCGAGGGCGAGCACTTACGGTAAACAGTGAACGGTATTGCGACATGTTAAGAAACTTTTTGGTTCCACAACAGCAGGAGTTTGAAGGCGTAAATGGGGAAACATGGTTTCAGCAAGATGGCGCCACATGCCATACCTCAAACCAATCACTTGAGGTTGTGAATCAACTTTTCCCGGAAAAAGTGATCTCTCGTCGAGGCACCATCAACTGGCCCCCGAGAAGCCCCAATCTTACACCCCTTGATTATTTCTTGAGGGGATACCTTAAAGAGAAAGTGTATGCAAAAAAAACCACGAACTCTACTGCAATTAAAGCACAATATCCGCACTGAAATGGCCGCCGTTTCCAGAGAGATGTGTAGACGCGTGGCGGCTAATTTCCGTGTTCGGTTAGAGGGGTGCCAGCAGCGCGAGGGTCAACATTTGGACAACGTCATCTTTGCCACTTAATTTTCCAAAACTTTGTCAAAAGATTAAAAATAAAAAAATATTTTACTGGCTTGTAGTGTTTTTTTTATTAATTTTACAAATACCCCATACCCTTTCTGGACACCCTGTATAATAAAATCCGTTCGATGAAGTCTTTCTAACACAAGCGATTAACACTGCGTATCTGTACCACAAAATTCACGAATTAGAGAGCGAATGATCTGGACAAAAAGAAAGTCCAAACGAAAGCGCAGGGATACGCCTCGCATATGCTTATGGAAATTTTCATCCCTTCGATGCGAGGGCCAAGCCACAAAAAGAGTTTTTGAAAATTTGCTGATGTGTAAGTAAATCACGCTGCATCGATTTTTTCCCTGTTAGGAGGACGTGTAGAGCGTCAAATTCCTCTATAGCCTACATGAAATTTTGGTATTCAATATGGAAGTCGGCGTGCACAGCTGATGATGACACCTTGATGTCCATGCTAGGTTGAGTTAAACGTTACGGGAGACGTCAAAATTGAAGGGTTAAAAATCCATCTGACGTCCTCTTAACGTTAGCAGTTGGCAGTCGCACGAAAATTCAGTTGCAGGTTATGAACTGTCAAAACCACCATTCAGTTCGCGATGACACTTGCCGGAAAAAGTCAGAATTAGACAGAATATTGTCAGTCATGCGGAGCACATTACTCCTTTCTCAAGCAAAGGACAAATTTTGACAGCCGATAAATTTAAAGCAACCACATTTAGAAAATTGATTGAAAAATAATTGAAGTACAAAAATAATAGACGTATATACAGGTCATGTCAAAAGTTTAAAAAATCAGGCTTTGTAAAGGGAATCATGGTTGTAGGCGGACTCAAGCTCGAAGAGATTGACAAATTTGGCTAGTTTCTTTTATAATTTCAATTAAGGGTACCTGCTAAGGTTGCACTATATGACAAGCTCCGATGAGGATATTATTTCATGAATTATTAAAATTGTGAGAAAAGAAATTTAAGGTCACCCCAATTATTTGCAATTTACCTGCCGGGCAATCGCATTCACTCTTATCTAACCTGAACATATTGCATATTTTGCTATTGCTTTATACCTACACATCCGTGTGTATTAAATACATAAATAGATATTAGAATTTAATCTCAAACATATTTAATTGTTATATTGATATAGCAAACACTAACCTAATAATTAAAACACTGTAGCAGATGCGAGGGTTCTAGGCTAATTATTTCTTACCGGTGACAAAGATGATTTATTCCATTTAACTGATTTCTGGAGAACGTAATACAGAAACAGTAGGTAATGTATTTTATATAATTAATGAAAACGAATTTTAGGCAAATTAGTAACATGCATTTCAAACAAGCGCTATCTTTTGTGTCGAAAATACCACAACTACAAAAGTAATTAATTTACGTCAGAAAAAGGGGGCAGGACATAGAGCGGGGGAAAGGGGATGCTTCTAAGTGTTACGTGCTTGAAATATTTCAACAACATCCGAAATAAAATTTATCGTTCTTCTTACGAAATTGCTTAAGAATTGATCGCAATGAATACAGCAGTAAAAAAGTTTAATTTAGAATTTAATATACGGTTTTCAGATGTCCGAATTTCCAGAATTACTATATCCTAAAATTAGATTAGAATACTTATAACTTTATCTGAAAATTTAGATGTAATTACACTAAATTTTCTTAAATTTACTCGATTTATCTGACTTGACATATAACTCTTCCACTAAAAACTTTTGCACATAAGTATAATAGAGAAAAGTTCATGCAATATTGTATCTACCGATAAATGAAAAAATATTTTCTTGAACTTCTCTTAACATAACAACACTAGAAGTTTGAAGTATTTGTTTTTGTGTGTAGTTTAATTTATTGATTTTGACTTGTAGCTGTGCTTGAGTTTATTCTTCGCTAATTAATAAGTTATTTATTGAAAATACAAGAAAATAGAGAACATTTGAAAAATCATACATAAATTTTCAAAAATATAAATAAAAATTTCTCCTTTAACCCCACAAGTACGGAACAAAAAATCGTTAAGAAAATATTTACAAAGGTATTTGAATGTTAATCCAATGTTATTTTGATTATTGATATCAATTGATCTAGTATACAGAGTGAGTCAACTACGCGGGTAAGACCGATTGTGCCTTTAGGAGTAAAGATATTTCGAAGCGGTTTTTTTCTTGTGGTAGCTGTTCGTTAGGGGCACATTTTAAAATTATTTTGTGTTATACAGAGTGTTCCATAACTTGGTGGCTGACCATAGTTATAGTTTTTTAAATGGAACATCCTATATATATTATTGCATTTTTGTATTCCTCGTACAATTTTTAGGCAAAAAGTAATAAGATAGTATAGGCCTAAAGTGTAAAGTTTTTGACTTATTCCCATTTTTCTGAAAAATTCAAAGGTTTTAGAAAATTATATTTCTCGAAAACGACGTATTAGATAGATACAATTTTTTGTAGAATTGTTCATAATAAGAGGTCGTAATAGAAGCATATTTTTTTTCAGTTACTAATTGCATGTGTAGAAAACTGGATTAAAATATTACATGACACTTTTTTGTATAAAAGTCAATTTTTTCAAATGGAACATCCTGTATATCAGTTCATCATTGAATTGCTTATTAAATTTCACATCAAAAACATGTAAGGTATTAATACTTTAAAAGTGACTATTACTGAGCTATTGTCGTTTTTTGATATAATTTTGTCAACGTTATGTTTTTTACCTGAATACGGTGTAGTGAGCCATGATATTTGTTGCAACATGATAATTGAATGGATGCCATTTTAATAAGTTGTTACTCACTTGACAAACATGATTTTATAATGATTTTTTCTAAAAATTAGTTTATATGATATGATTTGTATATATATTGGGGGAATAACAAAAAAAATGTTTACCAGCTTAAGATTTTGGGTTGTCTATAAAGCTGCATTCCAAAAATATATAATATTCCACTACTCTTTTTTTTCTTTTACTTGTATAATCTTGGTACATGTTTCGTTTCTAGAACTACATATCTATACAAACATTGGATATATTGTATTAAATTACACCTTAGATCATGGTATTTTACTCACCAAATTGTCTGTGTATGGTTTGAGTTCCTCATTACTTAGACTTTTGGAGTCGTATTTACTCAACCGAAGTACATATGTTTATTACAATGGTTTCAAGTCCTTCGAGTTTGTTCCACAGTCTGGCGTCCCTCAGGGCTCCAATCTGGGACCTTTATTATTCATTCTTTTTATTAATGATTTGCTCACCTCATTATCATGTCCTACACTTGCTTATGCAGATGACATTTAAATTTATCAATCCGTCAGGACCTGGAACGACGTATTGCTTCTGCAAGGGAATTTGAATATGATCAGCGAATGGTGCATGCGTAATGGTCTGGTTCTGAATGTTGACAAGTGTTGCCACATGACTTTTACTAGAAAGCATAGAATTATTCCATCCACTTATGTGATTGACGATCACAATCTTTCTAAGGTCAACGAATTTAAAGACCTTGGTGTAATTTTTGACAGCCGTCTAACATTTATCCCACATATTTCAAATGTATGTCTTGCTACCTCTAAAACCTTAGGTTTTGTTATACGTACCTGCAAGCATTTCAACAATATCGGTTTACTGAAAACTCTATTCTTTAGCTTTGTTGCTAGCAAACTTGAGTATGCTTCCCCAGTCTGGGCACCACACTACACTTACCTCCAGTTGATGGTTGAGAAGATTCAGAGAAGATTCCTGAAGTTTTTGTCATACAAAATTGATGGCACTTATTCTATGCGCAATATGGATTACGCTACGCTTTTGGCACGACATGCCATGACGTCGCGTCGTGAAAGACATGGTGCGCGTTTTATTTGGAAGCTAGTGCATGGTCTCATTGATAGTTCTTACATTCTTTCCTCCATAAATTTCCTTGTTCCGCGTATTTCTTCCCGATCTTCCCCTACTTTCTCCCTTTCTATTCCTAGAACCAACTTACTATCTTTTTCTCCTGTAACAACTATGTGTCGCACAGCTGAGCTTATTTATGGTGATACTTTTTTTTAATATAATTTACTTGTATTAACGTCTTCTTTTGTATGATTTCTATTTCTAAATGTATGTATACAATTTTTGTGTTTTTTTTTGTTTGTCCTGTTATTGGATTGATTATCCGTTGGGCAATAAATAAATTATTATTATTATTATTATTACACTCTATGCCAGCAATATATTTCATAAACAATATAGAATATGGTACAATAAACAAATTTTAAAACAAAATTTTAATTATATTAAAGTTTTGTTTGAAAAACAATTATATCTACTCGGCATTTAAGACAATTTTTAATTTCAAACGGAATGGGGGCCCTTAATTCTCCCTCTGCAGAATTTATTTAGCAAACCGAAAAACATGCAACTTAAATTTTAATTTTGTAGGTAGTATCAAAAATGCAGAAGAGCGAGGAGGTATAACAAATGTATTAGGAGTAAAATAAAATATATGTGACGTCATCTTCACAGGTGTACTATATCCTGAATATAGAATTCTATATTCACAATAGTATCTATATTTAGGATATAGTCCAGTAGTTAATTGATGAGGCTGATACATGTTGAAACTCCATATTTAACTGAATAAATAAAATACGTAAACTTGGTTTATGTTATTATATGTTTTATGTTAATAACACCACAAAGAACACTGATCAAAAACAAAACGTCAATAAATATGTGGCTATACCATTTGTCAACCATGTTTCTCAGAAACTTGACAAAATACTGACCCCATATAATATAAAAATCACACATAATAATTATAATAATTTAAAGTATTTATATACAAAATTAAAAGACAAAATATCAATAAAAAAACAAATGCATGTAGTATACAAGATTCCTTGTAAGGACTGTGAAGGAGTCTACATTGCCCAGACAAAACAGTACCTAGAAGAAAGAATCAAAGCACATAAATATGCGAAAAATAGTACTGCTTCGAAAAAACACTCAAGCCAATTTCCTCATATATTTGATTTTGATCATGCTTCTGTTTTGCATAAGGAATATAACACAAAATCCAGAAATGTATTAGAAATGATCGAAATACAAAAACATCAAAATGCAATAAATGACAGAGGGGAAATCGCAAACTTATCAGTAATATATCGACATTTATTATAAATCAAAACCCCATATATGACATTAAAGAAACTCTTTCATATATGAAAATACATACACAAAATAGTATATTACATACCAAGGTTGAGAAGTAGACTATTATTGCCCGAGTGGCGAGATTAAATTCCGAGGCGCAAAGCGCCGAGGAATTTAAGCCACAAGGGCAATAATAGTCTTCTCAACCGTAGTATGTATACTATTTTTTGTACCAGTAGTCTAATTGGACCTTAAAACCTTAATAATTATGAATAAATTTACTCATATATGTAAGAATGCCCTTGTAATAAAACTTCATGTAAACAAATAAGTAGGCTATATTTTGATGTTGACAAATAAGTTTTGACATAAATGCTGAAACTAAAAGTCAAGTATTTTTAGATTATTTTTCATTCCATTTATAATGTCTGAAGAGTTTAGATGTACACCACCTGAAATGCGCGAGATTGCAGAACAGGCAGCTGAGAACTTGCTTCCGCATAAATCTAATCACTTATACATGAAAACATTTACAGAATTTAAAAAATGGTATAATTCCAAATTACAGTAGTAACTTCTGAAAACGTACTTCTGGCTTATTTTCATGAATATTCAAAAAATAAAAAAGCCTCGACTTTATGGGCGCAATATTCAATGTTGAAAGCTACACTTGGCCTAAAAGAGAATATTAACATATCAAAATATTTTAAATTAGTTGCCTTTTTAAAAAGAAAAACTTAAAATTATAAGCCCAAAAATCATTAGTATTTACTCGAGGAAATTATAAAATTCTTTACTGAGGTACCCGATACATGCTACATTGCAACTAAGATAGTATGTTTATATATTAATACTTTGAAATTATTGATAATTTATATCTCTGTAGACTGGTCTTGTAATTGGTGTTGCTGGTGCATGCCGAAGGATGAGTTGTGTAATTTATTAATTTCTGATGTCATCATGAGAGATAATTTAATTGTTATTCACATCCACAATAGCAAAAATGGTACGTCTCAAAAGTTTGTAATAATGGAACCACTTTGTAGCTAAAGGTTATATCGAAGATTCCCTAGTAAATAAAAAAAATATAGAATGTATGTTACAAGATCTACCTACATCTACTTACGCAACCACACCTGCAATATATACAGGAATTTTCAATATGAATTAAATAATTATTTGCATCTGTAATAGTTAGGTGATATATTGATTCCATATTATACTTTCATACATATTTTATGTATTAATAGACAAATGCTTTTTTTTTCATGTAAACAACAAAGTATTGTTAGAAAATATAAAATTAATAGCAATTGCTAAATAAACGTACTTATATTATATTCTGGTATTGTTAACCTAAAATTGTGCCTAAAATAGTTATTTATTTTGACGGTTCACAACTTGACATACTACTACTACTACAAGCATGAGTGCATGGTTGCGGCATTCGTTTTATTTGTTCTCATTATTTCCCTAGGTCAATAATGGCCTCATTATTTACCACTTATTAGTTCCAAGTTGTGAAATGTCATTTCGTGGCGCTTTGTTATGTGTAAAAATGCTATGATTTTTTACTACTGGTACAAAAAAGATATTTTTTTTCCCCAGTTGTTGTTATGGCTTTCAGTCTAAGTGAAAACAGTATGCCAGTATTTCACACTGTCAAATGTGTTGTCACATTTTTCGATATTTGTCATTCAAAACAATTTTAAATGTATATTAATTGTGCCACTAATATAAAAAGAGGCCCAAAACCAGTGTTTTGAGTATTTTGAAGTAAGTTTTCCTACATATATGTTTTTGTGATTATGAATTTTAATGTGTTTAAAAAAATGTTAAAAAGGAAATCATCTAATGTCGCGTATAGATTTTGTAATTTTAATTAAGGACATTGTTTTACAGTGATCATATTTCTAATGAAGACCCAAAATGAGGTCGAAACGTTAAATTAAACTTAATGAAAAACCACTAAGTGTTTATTTTTGCCGAAAATTCCCACAAAACTCCCCAAGAGTCTTTAAACAAGATAATAACTATCGCGGCAACAAAGAATAATTGCATATATATATATATATATATATATATATATATATATATATATATATATATATATATATATATATATATATATATATATATATATGTATGTATAAGGTCCTGAATTGTTGGGAGATTTTTATAAAGAGATTAGATATGGTTCCTTTAGCAAATCTTTCAGCAAAATATAATGGTATATGTACAGGTATATATGTGTATATAATACATGCACATAGGTATAATAAATGATATATGTGTACCTATATCCTGACGAATCCCGTATTTTTTATGGATTATGTGTCATCATATGTTGTATAATAGTGAGTGTAAAATGATAACACATGAACGCGGAGACCTAGATAGATTCGATAGATTGTATTTTGGGTGAGATGACACTAAAAATTGACTGTTGACAGTGTAAATTAGTGTAATGAAAATTGAACGTTCAGTTTTGAATAACAGCGTATTAAATAACGCACGAACATAAAATAGTAGTTTCGTTGAAAAATGACACTTTCAGCAACAATGGAACATCGAAGTAGCTACATTATTTCAAATTTAAACTACGTTATATTTATTTTTTCAGTACTTTTTTGTATATAGTTAACATATAGAATATGAGACATATCAAAATAAATATATTTTTGAATTAAAGATTTTGCATAGATTAAATAATTTGTGTCATTTTATCATTTACTTTACCGTGTCGATATAACAAATAAATGAAAGGTAGCGCTGACAGAAATATCGGAGATGTGCCTTCAACATGAAAAAATATGTACCTGTTGTCACTCACAAAAATAAATATACAAACAACTTAAGAAGTTATCCTATTATACAGCTTGGAAATCTGGAAAGGCTCTAAGAAGTAAAGTCAAAAATCCTCTCTAAAAATCAGCAATAAAATTTATACCCACATATTTTGTGAAGCAATGCATGCAGCATGTGTCAATTTTCATTAGCCATAGGCGATCAATTCATGCAATACGTGACAACGTGGCACCCCTACTTTCCTCTCCAATGCCAGCGCGACCGATACATGCTCGAAAATACAAGTTAGCAGTGAGCAGTAACTATTGGACCACTGACTTGGGTGTTTGTAATGCGTTCAGAAATAATATTTACGAGTTGCAGGGATTTGTTTTTCTTTTTCCTTTCAGTAAATGCAGAGAATTATTAAGCTGCGTTCACGCTGCATGACACAAACAAAAGCGTAATTCTAATAAAATTAAAAATAAGGTAAATAAAAAAGGATTCCGAAAATAATAATAAACTACTAGATCAGGAGATCGCGGCGGCCATTTGATGTTTCCCGTTCCAGTAATAAGACGGCTTTTATTGCAGACTAGATCGCAACGTGTTCGTAGCTAAACATTGAATGTAAAATCTGGTGGGGAGAAGTGGGAAGATCGGAGAAAATCGTTGTGATGTCGATTGTTGCCGGGATTGGTGACGGACAGTAGGGGTGCCACGGTGCCACGTATTACTTGTATACGTATAAATCGCACATAAACATTGAATCCCTATACCTAATGAAAATTGACACATACGGTATACTTAAAATAGAAAGTCTTTAGATTGCATAATTTTCAAAGCAAATTAAAATAATTTGAGTCGAAATTAATTTTTCTATAGCAGCATATTTACCATAGTTTTTTTTTTACTTTATATTCCTTCTAAGAAGTTCGTGGGAAAAACAAATCATTAAACTAAGTGCCAGCTTTCTGAAGCATGGAAGGAATCTAAGGATTTCCTAAACAAGTTAAAAATCTTCTATGACAAATGGCAAAATATCTTTGCTTAACCAAATCAGCAATAAAAAATTGTCTCTGGGTGGTCAAATTAGTTTTATGATACATTCGATGTAAAAATAGAACAACACGGTTTTAGATTGCATAAATTTCGAATCCGTATTTATATCACTCTTCTCTGAAAATTACGTATCGTACCTTTTAATTTTCCATCGCTCTTATTTATACCTATATACGCAGCTAGTTCCTAATCATACGGTCCAATATATCTACTAAACCAATCTATCAATATAGACCTATTTCCAACAGTTCTAAAAAAATGCATGCCTCAGAAACTGTTGCTACTTTAGAAATATCTGAGAGAAATATGGATATTCAAACACTATGCATTAACTGAATGTGATGATTGCTGCATCTCTTGCCTATTTGATGGAACACAGAGCAAAATTTAATCTTGCAATAATGATTATTGAGATAGATTAGAATCAAACGCGGCCATGGAAAAACAGATATATACTGTTTAATGCCACAAAAAGTATGTGTACTTAAATGGGTAATAGTTTTTTAAAAAAAATAAAATTTTCAAGGAAAGAACCCATTGATATGATTCTTGCATTGGGCAAGAGTGAGAAAAACTGTTTTTTTGCAAGTAAAATTTATGCGACTCGGTCCTACAATAGTGGGTCAGGCTTCCATAGCTCATTTATGAATTAAGTTAGGAACTTCATTCATATGGATTTATACTGAATTACAGGCTTTATCTCAGGAAAGTATTTTTAGTAATAGTGGCCTTCCGTTTATGCCGGAAGTAGATACCAACTTTCTTATGTTCCTTTGAATTTCTTGCTAAATTTTTGAATAGTACTTTGTTAGCCATAGATTGGATTTAGGTCTCAGCGTTTCGGAATTACATGATGTTTTTCGAAAAAAATTACGTTTGCAACTTTTTCGAAGTTTGGAAATATTTCCGAAACTGTAAAGGATGAAAAGGTGCAATTTTCACCATGCTTGAGACTGGCAGTAATATTACTGGCATGTTTGGAAAATGGCCAACATAACAACAGGAATACTTGCAACAAATAAACAAAACGGTCTGCGAAATACTTGAGATGTTTGATATATAAACGATATCTCTAAAGTTAAAGTAGGCTTGGAAAAACTACATTTGAATTAAAATTTGTAAACAAAGTTCTTATTTATATAGCTGTTCGATAGTCTTCCATCTCGTTCAAGGCATTTCCCAGTTCTCATTGGAAAGGCCTTTTCGACATTTCTGAGTACGGAATGCACGTGTAATAGAATCAAACGCGGCCATGGAAAAACATGTTGTTGAATGCCACAAATTTTGACATTTCTTGTCCGAAGTAAATAGGTGTACTTAAATAATAATAATAATAATAATAACAATAATAATAATAATAATAATGTCTTTATTTTTCTCTTCCTTCTTGTTACATAAACATATACACAAATGTATGCATGTATAGACATATACAAAACGAGATCACAAGAATAAAAATATTAGTTTCAAAGTGGAAAAACAAACATTAAAAATAAAAACCCTAAGGGGTGGCTTAGACGGGCGACCTAAGTACGCCCCCTGCTCTCCCACCAAGCCCTTAAAAATATTTGAACTTAAATTAGTAATAAATGCGTAATCCTAACTTAAAGTAATTCTGCATATATATATAACAACCTTATTATTCTTTTAAGCACACATAACAAAATAGATAAATTAAAACGAGCGTCATTGTTATTCTAGTAAATACGAACAAACAGCACCTCTGAAAGCCGTCATACCCATAGCCTTAAAATGACCTGGTATAGCATTGTAAAGGGAGTAGATTCCATACGTGAATGATCTCTTAAAAAATGTTGTATGTTATTTAGGTAAGGTGATAGCGTCTTCTCTCCTTACCCTATTATTATGCACGTCACAGCGAAACCTGACTTTCTTCAATAAGTACAGTGGGCACTCAAATAAAAGGATTCTATGAAACAAGGTAAAGCAATGTAAAGTAACTCGGTTTTGCATATTTACCCATCGCAAAGGTCTAAGCTTGTGTGATATTCTATCATTCTGCGGATACCAAAAATATACCACATACACGTGTTTTGTAATATCTGCACTTACCTCATGTCAACAGCATCCAAACAGGCTCCATAAACATCTTCTTTAATTTAATATTGAAGATAGATTTGAAAGAGTATAAAATCTTCAAGTTCATGTAAGCAAGGCTTATAATTTTTGATATGTAAGACTAATATCGGAAAGTGTTATCTATGGTTAAGCCTAAACTTTTAGATTGCGTTACTACTGGTATAGTGTTATTATTTAAAGTAATTTTCAATTGACCCTACATCTTTCAACGTCACCCACCCTTCCAAACAACGTACCACAGTTTTTCTCAGGGTTAATAAATATGGAACGTTTGCGGGAGTAAGTATTAATACTTGATAAGTCAGCATTAACTTTAGGTGTGGTATAAGTCAGCTTGGAAGGAGGGAAAGACCAATAAATTTGGGTGTCACCAGCATACATATGCGATGTACAGAAGTCAATATTTTCGGGCAACATACTTATATGAATTGAAAACAGCAATGGCCCCAGGATGGACCCCTGAGGCACACCGCTCTGGATAGACAACGGGGAGGACTTCTGATTACCCAATCGAACCGTCTGGTATCTGTCGTCCGCGCAGGACTCACCGCACCTACATCTAAAACCAGACTGACATTCCGGAATTAGTTTATGATATGCTAAATGTTCCTTCATTTGAGCGCACATGATTTTCTCCAAAATCTTACTAAAATGGGCAATACTTTTAAAAAAGAAATTAATTTTTCTAAAGAAGAACTCATTGATATAATTTTTGCATTGGGCGAGAGTGAGAAAAACTATCTTCTTGCAAGTAGAATTTATGCGGCTCGGTTTCCCCAAAAACGACATCCAGAAGCGGTCATCATTACCAGACATTTTGAGCGCTTTGTTGGAATAGGAAGCGTTGACTATAAATACATAGAAAGAACAAAGACAACAACAAATGAGGTAAACCGGTTGTCAGTCTTATTGACAGTTAAAGAAAACCCAAATCTTAGCCAAACAATAATAGGGCAGGTAGTTGGCATGGTTGAGAGGTTAGCCCAAAGAATTTAAAAAAAAAACATCATTTTCACACCAGGCTCTGAGCGAAAATGACTTGCAGCGGAAGGCAAAGTTTTATAAGTGGGCACAATTCCGTTTCAAAGAAAACCAATTTCTGACGAAGCAACTTTTCACAACACTGGTAGGGTCAATAGACATAATTTTCATTATTATTCTGTCAAAAATCCGAGAATAGTTTGGCAAAGAACTCGTCACCAACGCTGCTCAATAAGCGTCTGGGGAGAAATTGTTGGAGAACATGTGCTGGCCCATATTTTTTAATGATCGCTGAGGAGCCAAATGTATTTTGAATCTTTAGAAAACAAGTTACCAAGATTACTTTAAAATCTGTATTAGTGTTATCCGCTCTAATGCGCGATGTATATATGTATTAATATGAACTTTGCTACAATAAACGCTTTATTTAATAAAGCTGATTATATTTTCGCAATGATTTTTGATCATATAAAAGTTGATCACATTTACGAAAAAGTAATTTACACAACAGTTGTAGCAAGCAAATTGCTTTCCTAATTAAATTCCAGTAGATGTTATATTCAATCAATCAAATTCAATTTAAAAGTGCTTTTTATTTATATCAAGTGTAAAACAAATGAGACTAAAAATAAATTACTTCTATCTCTAATTGTACAAAAAAAAAATCACTCGATTTTAACAAGACCCTTCAATTAAAATATAAAACGAGGAGTGCAGTTAGTCTTTCAAGTTTTCCATAACATTTTTTTTTTCTGGAAAGCTCAGCAGTGGTAGAGCTCTTGCTAGAACAAATACATCTCATTTATATGCATACATTTCGGGGCAAACTCGAGAAGTCATACAGTTTGAAATGTGGCATGTTTGTCGTTAAGTTTGATTGGAGAAACCCTTCCTCAGTAGTTAAGAGCCTCTTAAGCCCTACAGTTTGCGTCGACCACCTAAAGATAACGAGAATTCAGATTAGATTAGTCTAGTACGCATTATATAACACTTTACAATACACTCTGTGGATATTGTAACTATGGCGATAACTAACCCGAATCGATTTTATATACAGTTTGCTTGAAAATCTATTTTAAAAGATCAGATCAAAGAATAATTACTTTCCTCTTTAATATCTACGCCTGTGTTATAACAATAAAATATACACTCCAATTACATTCTCAGTACACTTTTGCAATAAATCTCATAACGGTATTTCCTAATAAAATAGTAGAAAGAGTATTGTTATGAAACCTTTGTTACCACTAATGTGCATGTACGAGGTATGTCTCAGGATTAATGAGAATATTTTTTTACGCTATACAATATGTCGCCGGATCGACTTTAAAAGAGGCAAAAAAAAATATTTTTGATTTCTCAGAAAATTTCACTCTTAATAATTTACTCTGTTTGTTTTTAAACCCCCAAAACATAAATCACTTTTTATTTAACTTGAACGGTTCTCGAGATAATATCATTTTCTTGCTAGAAAATATACAAATTGGACTCAAGTTTTATTTAATAAATTTAACAAATAATGGTAAAATAAATTAAAATTCTCAAAAAACTAAACTATTAATTTTATATTCAAACAATGCTCCCCCGTTTTCTGCACAGATTTCAATGCGAGCTCTAAATTCATTGAAACTTCGTCTTATTTCTAAGATTGATAAGGACTGGACTGCATTTTGTATCCTATTTTTAAATTGCTCTTCATCATTGTCTACTGGCTCACTGTACATAATTTGTTTTAAACGACCCCACAGATAAAAGTCCATTATTGTGGCCATAAAATGGGACCATCACTTCCTATTCATTTATCATGGAACTCTGTATTGAGCCACTGGCGAACAATGCCGGCATAATGAGCAGGGCACCCATCGTGCTGGTAAAGCATTTCCATAGTTTAACGGCAATTCATCCAGTTCATTAGTTAAAAAATTTTGCAACATTTTCAAATATGAATTACGGTTTAAATTTTGATCAAAAAATATGGGCCAATAATGCCATGGTAAGAAACCGCACACTACACATTAACTTTTTTTAAATATTGTCTGCGACAAGTAATTCTAAGGTTTGGATTTGCGTCACTCCAGTACCGGCAATGGTGAGAAGAAACGGCTCCGTTAGTTGAAAAGGTTGATTCATCGGAGAACATAATTCGTTTGTGAAAATTTAAATCTTCCAAAACTCTGTAGCTCATTTCTGAACAAAAATCCATACGTTTGGCTTCATCGCCATTTTCTAAAGTTTGCCTAAATTGCAGTTTAAGTGGTAAAATTTTGTTCTCCTTTAATATTCTTTGTAAATGAGATTAGCTTCTCTTATGGAATGAACAGCGAGAACTGAAGCAGCATCGTCTTCATCGAAACATAGCCACATAGCAATAACAATAGCCGCGAACATGCTCGAGCTTGTTACAATACATCTTTAATTATAAGTTTTACGTTAATCTTAGTGAAAGCAGATAAAATGTTATTTTAATACTAATACTTCTATAATAATGTTTTTCTCAAAATTAATTTTGAGTACATTTGAATCTTTATAAATTTGCTTAAACTTAGTAGTTGACGAAATATTGGCAAAATTCGATTATTTCACTGAAGTAAATTACTATTTTCATTCCATCGATTTTACTGAAAATCTAATCAGATCTCAAGAGGGAGATTATACTCGCAAATACAAAATTAGGAATTGATAGATATAGCCGGTTGACCACTACCGTAGTCACAGACACACACACTAACATACAGGCTTGCTTGCACACACAGAGAGAGAGAGAGATAAAGAGACACGTCGAAACGTGGACATCTGCAAAAACCGCAAGGTCGAAAATTCTCATCACAATACTTATACTATATACGTAACAGAAAATCCATATAAACCAACTGAAGACTTACATTGGTATATGATAGACGAAACGTTTGAATACGTATATGCAACAATATATATATGGTAAATCACTTCAATTATTGATTGGCGCTAACTAATATTTCACTTAATTGCGATAAGGTTAACATATATCGGTGTCTGCTGAACTTAATGTTCTGCAAAATGGTAAGTCTTGATTGAACTGTATAATCAATTTTAGAGATAGATTATTTCCATTAAGCATATATTTATACCTAACAATGTGAGAGGCATTTTATTATTTATGCCTCTTATATATCTTACTACATAAATAATGTTACATTATATATTATTTAAAATTAAATATCTGTTATATTCGAAGTTCATATTAATTGATATATCTTTCCCATCTTTAGCAGTACAAATAAAATGACTAGATACATTTGAGGTATATCTGGGGATGATTTTAATTAAGAAGTCGGCGATTTAAAATCACTGAACCGCATATTTATCCACTAATAATTATTTGGCATATAATGGTAGGATGAATAATTTTAATAATCTCAGATCGTCTTGCTAATACTAAAACATTTTCAATACATTTTCCTTGAGGTTTTCGTATAATTTCAACGCAAAAGTTTTTGAGTGTAAACTAAACAAGTTTCATTTATTTACTTTAACCTGAAACTTTTCATTACGCCAATTAAAAGCAGGTAATATGTTTTTGAAACTTTCAATGTAACGTCTCCTAGTTTTCGTTCAATATAATTTGTAATGATTCATCTTATTTTACAGAGCACTTAAATTATGGAAGAGTATTTTGTTACCATATGTGGTGATCGTTTTCTTTTATTCAAAATACGACTTTAGAAGAGCCAATGGTAATCTTCTCACATCATAATGCTTTAATTTGCACAATAGTATTTACTGATCCACTGAGTCAAAGTGCTTGTTTTTTGGAAGTCTGCTTATATATAATTTAATACTTCCATGACTCCCATCGTTGTTGATCTATCCTTCCTATAGGGTATAGCGGGACATGCTGGCCATAGGGGCAAGTTGGCCCAAGCCAGTTAATTCACGCACTAGTCGCTTGAGTGGCTGGGAATCGGGGCGAAGGTTGGCAATACCTGTCCCCTCCTCCCAGAGAAGTGTCACACCTGTCAAAGCATAGTTGATGGTCTAAAGTATTTGTTTCGAATTTTGGTAGGTTAGAGTAAATTGTTAACAGTTTGTTTGACGTGTTTGAGTTGTTCAACGTGCTAAAGTATTGCTGTAGGTAAGTACTAAGTTTGAAGCTGTTACTGTAAGGGTTATTTTAGTCTTTGGTGTTACTCAATATCTGTTGATGGTCTAAGAATAAAATCTTTTGTACTCTGAAAAGGCGATGGAACAGGTTGGTCCAGCGCAAACAGAGCATGTTGGCCATGCAGGAAGAGGATGCTTTGTGCCCTAGATGCCTCAAACCCTTCTCAAAGAGTCTTTCATGTGCGGAGTGGATTCAGTAATCACGCTGCCAGCGGTGGGCGCATATGCCGCATATGACTTGTATTGATAAACACTTCAAGGGCCTATTTTATGAATGTCTGCACTGTGATGATGCTTCAGTCCCTTTAGATGAAGATAGTGACTAATCTGTAATCTAAATGTACCGCTCTTAAATGCTTTGATAAAATGAACGCTGTTTATTGATATGTAATACTTTTTATTCGAAACACATTTGCTATATCAAATTCAGCTACAAAATGTTTTGAGGGCCAACCTGCCTCAGCCCCTGCTCCAACATACTCCGAGTAAGGGACAAGTTGGCCTAAGTGACACGAACAAATATAAACTCTTAATAATGGAATTTTCGAATGTGCATGGTTTTCTTAACCTTTTCCCATAAAAAAAAAATAAAACATGAAAACCTAACAAGTGGCTTGTATATTTCTCTTTTAATTGCTTTAAAAAAAATTCTGGACACAGATTTCTTGTTCTATGATAAGTCTGAAGTAAAATGTATTTATGTATATAATTTTGATAATGAAACATATCAATAGCAGATTTGTCACTTTTTAATTGCTTAGCATTTTTAGATCCTATGGTGCAAAGGTATTTATTTAGTTTATCTGCCGTTAATATTGTATTTTCGTTTTTGTTTTTCTTTTTTGTTCTAGTCTTTTGGTTTATTATTTACCATATAGCTTTCATTTTATTGTCACTTTTTTCCAAATTGTTAGTACATTGTTTCCTCTTATTTCAGTATTTTTCTCTAGATTTCTACATTGTACTTTACCAAATTGTTTGGTGTCGATAATTTTTGTTTCTTAGCGAAAGTAACTCAAATGAAGTTACCAGAACTTTGTGAAATTTATTGAAATATAATTTTACGTTATCTTCATGTCAAGTATATAAAGTTTTTCTTTTAGAAATTCTTTATATAGTTCTACTAGTGAATATTACTATTAAATCTAATATATGTATCTTTGACTAGAATATATATATATTTTTATCTAAATTTTTCATGTATTACTCAAATTCAAATCAATTGTGATCTCAGGGTAACAAAATTAAACAATATATACATTTGAACTGTATTCAATAATACTAATAATTAATTTTGCTATCATGATCTTCTATGGTGTCCACTAAACTAAAAAAAGTTACATGTTATGTCACAAAAATAAGAAGTATAATTATAAATAAGACGATATGAACAGATACGGCGTAAGAAACTGAACAAAAGGAGGCTTTGCTATTATTCTATATCTATTATAATAAAATAAATATGAAAACTTGCAGAATTAAAATAATGACAAAAGGTTACCTTGTATGTACCTATGCATAATTATTATTCTATTTAATTTACATGAAATTTTAAAATATTGCAAATTCCAAATTATAAGATGCAAAATATTATGTAAAAATGTAGGAATATATATTACAAGGAGCGAAACTGACAACACTTTAAAGTGGATATTTCAGACCAAAATGTAAATCATTCAATAAATTCATATTCAAATGCTAAACTATGTATGTTACGTTGACTGCTAATCTAACATACAATTCAAGCTTGATAAGTCGCGACAGAATTTGAAAATACATTCCTCAAGTGTATTCTAGTTGTTTGATTTGTACGAATTTCTCTGCAAAGAGCAAAACACATTTTTCTACTACTGTAAAATGTAAACTACAAAATACGTGTGCTGAAGATAACAAATTGTATTTCAGAGAAAAATATATCTGTCCTAAGTGAAACAATATAACCCAGTTTTTATTCGTTTTAATATTAAATTGTATTTGAATTAAGGTGTGATACATTTCTTATGTATTTGACAAAGCAACTGCTGGCACTTTTAAAAAATTGTGCCATGGATCTTAACAGTCCTGAAAATGGTATCATTTTAGGCAGTTATTGTTTAAATATTGTTATTAAATCACTAGGGGTAAATAATCTAATAATTTCCGTGTAATAGCTTTTGGAATTAAATAATTACAAAAAAAGAATGATAATACATTCTACGGTTTCTGACAATTTAAAGTTAATTAGTTCATGCTTGTAATTTTCAAAATCAGTACAGGATGTGTCAAAAGTTTAGAAAAATCGAACAATACGAGTATAAGAATCATATTAGAATATTGATAACTAAAAAGTAAATATAATAAATACAGACTGCCCAACATTCTAAATTACGATACTTTTCTATTCTTTGAACATTCTATGAGTAACCAGTACCTTTGCGACTGGCAGTGGTTGCGTCGCCAAAGAAGCACCATTCAGAAGAGCTTTAAAAAAATGTAAATGGATGCAAGAAAGCGATTCAAGCTCGAAGAGATTGTTGGACGGCTAATACATCTATATATAGTGTTTTTTTCCTTGCCGTGAAGATTATTAATTATTATTTTGGGTATTTTCGGCTTATAAATTAAAACTATTCTTGTAGAATGAAAATGTATGTTTGTTTAACGTTTCGAAACAAATTGTTTTGAATTTCTTCAGAAATATAATAAAATCTGTAACAATGTTATTTTTGTTACAATTAGTGTAGTTATGCTAAATACAATACTATTGCAAAAAGCACATTAATATCAAATTAGTTACATTATTTTCTCGTTGATTTAACATTAAAAAATATGATATAAAAAAATAAAAAGAAAACATTTAATCAATTAATAAAATTTTAATATTATTTTCACCAAACTTTTTATAAGCAAAAACAGGAATCTTTATATTGAAGTAATCATATAATATTAGGAAACTTAGCAAGAAAACTCACCCCATAAATATAGGAATATTGTTTGGTTGTAAATTCATTTCAGACTGGGTTTTTCGACAACTTTCACTTATCAAGAAGTAACAATGATTTTCATTATCTGTGATTTTATTAATTCTCATTTTTATTGTAATGATTTTACAATACTATATATCTGATATAATAGGAACATATTGCAGTGACCTTGAGTTTGGTGGTAAATTATAAATAGGCATAATCAAGATCACTTCAAGATTTAATTTAATTAATTGTTATTTTATTTGTTTCATCCTGATGTGTATATAGATATTTATTAAGTTAATATTCTGGCAAATTTAATTTTTATTTATGTAAAATAATATAAGAATGTTAGTATAATTTTTTATAAAAGCTATAATATTAGAATAAGCATAAAATATTACGTGAATTATAACAAGAAAATGTTTCGTGCACGAAGAATACTGTGACTGGGAGAGATAGACCGTTTGGCCCGGCGAAAACAATATCCTGCGCTAGATGCAATAGACGAATCATGAATGTGTAAACAAGTTGGTATTTACATATTTGTTTACCTTTTTGAAAGATTAGTAATGCGTTGTTTTCCGAGTGGTGCAGCACTGCAGCTATGTATTTCTGGAGGTGGTATCGGTATCGTACCGAAGACAACCGGGCGTTTTTGTGAAGAAAAATATCCATATAAGTCGGGAACCGATGAGAAACCGGGAGTTGCTTGGTGCAAACCGCACTCAAAAGAAAATAGAAGTAGGTGGAAACCTCTTCTTCCTCTTAGAATGTTATATTAACTTAGAAGTTTATTCATGAATCTGAACTTAGAATAATTTTTAAAGATATTTTACGACACATATAAATTTTTCAACAAGAATTAGAACTTGTAATATTTTTCGTAATAATTTTACTGTACTTATAGAATTTTCCAACCGAAGTGGAACTTAGAATAATTTTTATGAATTAGATATCATTTTAATTCGTAGTTTGGTTTACATTGAGACTTGTAATTATTTTTGGAAATAATTATTTATGTTCGGAACAGTTTTATTTAATTAGAACTTTGAATTTTTTTTATCTTTCTGGAATGTTTTGTTTTATATGCAGGGTTATTACACCGTGCGTTATGATAAAGCATTTTAGTGTCTGTAACGATCAAATTAAATAGCATAACAATTTTTTTTTATATAAACACATTGCGGTTTTAATAAAAAAAAATTTCTTTACTATTTTATTTACCAGATTAGAAGATTTGTAGTTAATAATTTTGTTTTATGTATACATATATAGAATAATTGAACTGTGATCAAGATTTGTTTTGAAATATATATATATTTGAGATGGATGAGTTTGAGGCGCTGTACGAAGAATTAAGGTGATTTAATAATGTTTGTTATAAATGTGTATATAGTGTTGTACAAATTTTTCTTGAGTGGTGTTTTGTATTGGAATCTCAGAGCGAGGTAAAGTTTTATTTTATTATATATATATATATATATATATGTTCTCTTTCAGGTTTCCGCGGGTAGTAGTATGTGTTGTCACTGGATTCCGGGTTTTCTTCCGCGTTTCCACTGCTTGGTCTCTGGAAAGACCGATGCTGGTTTCTTGACGACGTTTCGGCAAAATCACACTTGCCATCTTCAGGTCTGCGATAACTGTCTGCTTCTGCTTCTTGTTATTCGTAAACTGACGCGCCCCTATGGGTTCTCCACTATCACCAGTAATAGCAAACCTTTTTATGGAAAACTTAGAAAAAACAGCACTAAGGACGGCCACCCACAAACCCAAACTCTGGCTACGCTACGTCGATGACACTTTTGTGATCTGGACACATGGAAAGGACCACCTCGACATCTTCCTGGAACATTTAAACAAAACCCATCCAAAAATAAAATTTACGATGGAAATAGAATCGAACAACGAATTACCATTCCTCGACGTTTTGGTCAAGAAGAAAGAAAATGGGAACTTAAGTCACACGGTATACCGAAAATCCACCCATACAGACAGATATCTGAACGCTCAGTCTCACCACCACCCAGCTCAGTTACAATCAGTAGTGAAAACCCTAGTGACAAGATCGCAGAGATTAGCAGACGAAGATAACATCATCCAAGAAATGGACAAACTCCACAAGGCACTCCAGCAGAATGGTTTCAGTGAATCTGCTATCAAAAGAGCATCCAAGCCGAAACCAACAACACCACAAGAGGAAAAAGAAACACCAACTGCCAAAACCTACTTACCCTATGTGAAAGGCACTACCGATAGAATATCCAAAATCCTACGAAGACACAACATTGAAACAACATTCAAAGCAGACAGAAAAATCAGTACAGTCCTTCGAAACCCTAAAACAAAAATACCTTTGGAAAACCAAGGAGTTTATGAAATTCCGTGCCTCAACTGTGAAAAAACTTACATTGGACAAACTAACAGAAGGGTAAACGCAAGAAGAGACGAACATAAAAATTCCGTAAGAAAAGACGAGAAAACTTCATCTCTGGCTCAACATGTAAAAGAAACATCCCACACGATAGACTTCAGTAACACCAAGCTATTAGCGAACATCGAACATACTAAAACCAGAATCATCAGGGAAGCCATCGAAATTGAAAAACATCCGAACAATCTGAATTCACGAGATGATACCCAGAGGTTACCAACAGCATGGAAACCAGCACTAACAAGAACAGATACCAACAAAGAACACCAAACTAATACTTCTACATCGCAAACCAGCCGTCACACTCCAAACACGAGCCCAACGACACGGAACCATGCACACACTCGTCCAAGGGCAACCAACCGACACGCTAACGAAGTATATAACCACCATCCGAATCCCGAAAACGTCAGTTTACGAATAACAAGAAGCAGAAGCAGACAGTTATCGCAGACCTGAAGATGGCAAGTGTGATTTTGCCGAAACGTCGTCAAGAAACCAGCATCGGTCTTTCCAGAGACCAAGCAGTGGAAACGCGGAAGAAAACCCGGAATCCAGTGACAACACATATATATATATATATATATATATATATATTATATATATATCAATTATATTTTATTGTGTTTGTGTATTTGATATTGACGTGTTGGGTAATAGATCAGGGATGTGTGCGATGAATTAAGTAGTTGTTTAATTCATAGCATGGAGTCCTGGTGAATCCTTAAAGCACGAATTAGTCTTGGTGGTACTGTTTTGGGAGCGAGCAAAGGCTCCAGGCAGAGCTAATCAGGGATGAGTTAATTAGTTGAATGCACAAAGAAATTTTTTTTTATTTTATTATTAAGTTTAAATTTATATATATACCTTAAGGGGTGAGCACATAGTAGTGTATGTTCGGGTTGTGTCCAACGAGTTGAAAAGCATACTCGTAGGGTGGAACTTTGGGGTACCTACCAGTGTGAATTTGCTTTCTGATGGTACTGTCTTGGGAGCGAGCAAAGGCGCCAGGCAGGACTAATTGGGGCAAAACCATTTCCTTACTGTTTATATTCTTGTAAATAATAAATCGCATAATTTTTGTTATTCATATTCCAGTACAATTCACAATATGCAATAAATTTTATTTTATTAAAATGTTGATTGTTTACATGTATCTTTGACGAATATAAATCATGATAATCACATTTATTTTAAAAAATATAAATTTGTACTCGATGTTATCCTTTCATTAATTATAATATCTTTACTGTTTTGACTCTTTGATCATGACATGTATGATTTTATATGATGTTTTGAAATATTTAAATTTTTGTAAATATATTTGTGTAATTTAAAATCTTTCTTTCTTTAATATTTTTTTTAATAAACTAGATTATAAGGTTTATCTTGTATTTTGTTTTCTTTACCTGACCTGGTAATAACTGATGAGCATTCAATTTGATTGGAGAGTCTATCTATATTTTCTGCCCCTGAGAGAAAATTTACTTTAGTCATTCTAAACTGAGCTAGTTAAATGTAAAATTGCCTAACCTACAATTTAGCAGAAAATTTATTGAATCTTAGTCTAGCATAAGGCGTAGCACTAGGGTGTATGCTTGATTCTTACTTACTTATTGATTGAATAATTTAAATTATTTTTATATAAATCTCAATTTGCAAGAGTCACAGCAATATGTATGATTAACAAATGGTGGTAGGGTTAGTGGCATTATTAGTTTTATCATACATTTTGTGGGTTTGTTGTGTTGTTGTTTTATTGATGAAGTTTGGTGGATAATTGTTACTTTTTAAAAGAGAAATAATCGCGGATACAGAAATTAAAAGAAGAAATGGAGAATATTGGGTAAATTCCGTTATAGAGCAATCGTAAACACGTATTTCTGACTCGTTGGTCCTACTTTATTCCTTAGCTACACCGTACTGATGACGACTAACGAGTCAGAAAGACGTGTCTACGGTTGCTCTATAGCGGAATTTACCTGATACTCTCCATTTTTTTATATATATATATCTAAAACTCTTAGCGAGTTTAGTGGGAACTTTCGGCATTCATGTACTTACTACTTGTCGTACTAGGGATTTTTTCGGTTTAATCAAATAAATATATTATAATTATTATTTTTAGTCATCTGTGTTTTTATATAACATTCTTTCATAGCTACTATTACTTTATTTAAAAATAAAATGCATAAGAAATGGAAAAGACGTTGAAAGTTTCAAACAGTTTCTAAACAACAAGCAGTTTAGCTTAGAATACGAGTAAACCATACGTTTCTTTTTCGAGATAAAACGAATAGGATACAATGAATCTGCTGATACACAAAGATTCTTTTCATTTTTATTGCTCTTCAAGAGGTCAATAAAAGTAATCGATTTTTTCAAATAATCCCTAAAGAGAACAGCCATACAGGATAATAAGTGAATTTGCATTTTTCTTTTTAGTAAATCTGAAAAGTTTGGACACTGACGCTAAAAAGTTTTATTTAATAACTCCGTATACGTCGGTGATGTGTGTGGGATTTGTCGAAGTAGTTCAAATTATATTATTCGCGCTCACTTTACGTTACTCTAATAGAAACGAACATGGTGTACACAAGCACATTAAAGAGAAACGTAGTGTGGTATTCAGCACATCCTCGACTAGAGTTGGCGGCTTATTGATTTTGTGATTTTGAAATTTAAATTTGATAGGAAACGGAAAGAGAGGCCAGTTTACTGTGAACTTACCAGTCCCGGTGTTGAGATAATAAAACGACAATCTTTCCCGTTGCCTTATCGCATCGGATTGATCCCAGGGACACATATAAAAATGTCTCACAAGGAATTTCATTTTCAGTCAAACGGTTTTACAAATATAAATAACGGCCGGGCATAAAATTTATTGCACGGACATTATATTCTATATAAGGGTGATTTTCAACAGTGACAAAAAACAACAATGATAATAAAAATGTTCTTTTCTCAAATACATTTTTTATATAAAGCTAGGGACATTTGTAGAAGGTTATAGAAGGGTATCTTCATAAATTTTTGAATTCCACTTTCGGTTTATTGCATCTGTTATAGAATAAATCTACCAAAGTTCAATTTATTTCAGTAATCGACCATTTTTCTTTTTAATAAATTGTAAATAATATCAATACAATCAGCGGATTGTTTAGCGCTTCTTACAACTACATTTTCACTGTCATTGAGAATAATTTATACCCTGTTGCGATATATGTAAAGTTAAGCAAGGTTTTCGGCAACTTAAATAGAGAAAGTACTTATCACTAAAAAGGTATTTTTATGGAGAATTCAGCAACATGATTGCTGGTTGCGCTATTTTGATTTTAGCGCCATCTAGCGGGATAAAAAACGGTTACGTATTCCAAAAAGTAACACATCATTTGAAAGCTAATTTTTTTAAAAATTTAATGCACAACTGAAAAAAATATTATCTACGAACTTAATTACTTTACAATAGATGCATGGGTATAAATTTTGTTTGAAACGTTCTCTGATATTTGGAGCATTTCTGGTGTTACTTGACGACATTCGGTAACAATGCGTTGACGTAACTCTTCTAGTAAAGCACGTGGAATGGTTTATATTTTACTTTTTAAATATCCCCACGAAACAAAATCTAAATCAAATCCCTCCAACACGTTCACTCATAATTTCATAAAATTATGAACGATGGTCAAAATCGTCTTCATTAATTTCAGTGGTTCTGTTGGCACATTCATTATTTTTAAAATACAGTGTTACTATTACACACTCTCCTGAATAGTGTACATCATTTTATATTTTATTTATTAAAATATGATTTAAATATAATGACAGTATGTACTAGACAATGATGACAATTAAATGTAAAAATATTACATATTTAGTGGCTAATAAAATTAACTTTCAAATTATGTCACATTTTGGAATACGTAACCGTTCTTTATGCCGCTAGAGGGCGCTAAAATCAAAAGTAGCGCAACCAGCAATCATATCGCTGAATTCTCCATAAAAATACCTTTTCAATGATGTATCATACTAAGTACTTAGAGTGATTCAGAAGACGGCAATATCACAGTTGAGGATATGATGGAAGGGTGTATCCCTTGTATTAAAAACCGACCTGTTTTTGCGTTTTTTCACAAAGGATTTCTCCTTCGAGATATTCCATCTCTTTCGTTTTCGATGGGGCACCCTGTATATATTAAAAAGTAGAATATGATATTCGTAATAATTTTACACTGCAAAATATATTGTAGCGTTATTAGTGTTTAAGAGGTGCATAAAATGCTTGAATTTGGAAGACAATTTGAACATACCTACTTTATAATTTATTGTGGTACTTATTCTTGTTGATATTTATACAAATATTACTGAAACTTTCATGGATTGCTTTGACTGCAGAGTTTATACTAATAATTCATTGGTTTGTAACCACAAGCTTCAACTGTTGACTTTCCTAGTTTCTAAATTTAGTTGAATAAAATAAGATTGCTAATTTAAATAATTGTTTATTATTTTTTTAATACTCTTACATCTTTTTTAAACATACATTTTATTGTAATTATGTTCTTATTAATATTTCATATATCTTATCCATTAAAGTTTTATTTTTGATATCCCGGTATATATGCACTCTCAGCGGCAGAGTCATGCCTCTCGCTGCAGTTAGAGGGACTACATTGAGCATGTTCGACCTACTCCATATATGAAAGGTTGCAGATATCGGGTAGTCCCTGTCTATGGGAGTCAAGAGCTTATATGTTTATATGCATGTAATATATTAAAAGCACGGATAATCGGATTGCTCACTTAAATCCGGGGTTTTATCCGCTTAATCTACCTATGTAAGCCATTATTAGATGGCGCCACGGTGTTAGAAACAAGATACCTATAAGTAAATTTGAATAATGACTTAAACTGAATAACTTGAGATGTCACTACTATAGCGCTGTCACTTTATGGAAACGCATAGAAACGTCAACCAACAAATTTTGTGTGTGTTGCTAAACATTATTTTTCTTATTACTACTTATTTACTGGTGTTATAATCGTACCGTAAGTTCTGTAAAGAGTAATATGATAATTTTATTAAGTTGACATAAGGCATTTTTAGACTTAAAGGATGGATAGAAGCTGGTGCATTGTGTGTGGGGCGTACAACCAAGAAGCAAGAGCGATGCATATTTTCCGAGAATGCGAACAAGTAACTAACGACATAATAGTTGACATATAACCCGAAGGTGTGCTGGATATTTTTGGTTTGTAGTTCTGATTCCAAATGCAATAAGGACCACCTGGTTGTAGCAAGGATTTTGTTTGTTCCCGATTACACCAATTAAAGTTTAAATGACAATTAAGTAAGTAATTGGCAATTAATAGTATAATATAGGTCTATAAGAAAGCCTTTAAAGTACAGGAAAACCTTACTACTTGTTTTTAAGTTTCTATATTACGTTTTTTCACAAGCAATCAATCGATGTTAATACAAACTTCAAATTTCTTGGTACAGAAGCATTTATTATTTTTTCTAATGATTTTCCTAGGCAGTTTACTATAATGAAAACGCGCCTTTATACTATCGTTGATATTTGTTAGTATACAGTTGTAATTACTATATTTTATTATTTAGAAGCGAATAGATGCCAGTATAATGAAAGAAAGAAAGAAACTTTGCAGCCTACATTTTGCCACAACCTGCTATGCACACCCTCAATCAGTACGCCTCAACAGAAATGCAGTGCCGACACTCCACCCCATGAGGTAACGCAAGGAACCAAAGGCACCCATATCATTCGAACTCTCATTTGTTTTATAACAACAATAAATTAATGAATTTGGTGTTAATTATTGCAATTTTAATTTTTTTAATTTCTTCTATAGGCATGTAATTAATATTATTTAGTTTTTAAAGCCCAAATTGTCACTGTTTTAGTTATGTATTGATGATGTGTACTAAATTTGTTAGGTATCATGTATCCATATTATTATTTATGTCGCCTTATTTTATGTTCATCATTTATGTAATACAAGATTTTGTAAATGGTGGTAGTAAACATGGGCTTAAGTCATTGTGTTATCAGGTTAATTACCTACTTTGTAGTATTTTGAGTAGGTACTTGTGCTTTTTCGACAGAAATTCTATCTTATTGTATACCTTTAGCAATGATTCCTCATTACTATGGGAACTAGTAAATAATACGCAATTTGATTACAGTGTTGTGATCATGTACCGCGAGATTAAAAATTATATTGATAAAGGTTTGCCATGGAATGTAAAACGTCTGTCTTAAGTTATATCATTAAGTGTCATACTGTCAATATTTGTCATTATATTTTCTCTTATAATGACAAATATTAATGATAGTATGACATTTAATGATATAACTTAAGACAGACGTTTTATATTCCTTGACAAATCTTTATCAATATAATTTTTGATCTCGCGGTATTAAATCCTAATTTGTAATAAACTTTATTTTAAATTTCCCGCTACCAAATACATTTTGAATCGCCCGCTATTTGCTTAGTGTTATTGAAAACTGTAATTTTTTGGTGTCAACCCCATCTATATTTGGCTGCAGATAATACAAAACGCGCATAAAAATGTTGGCTTGACTGCGCCATCTCATTCTAATCTGTGAGTGAAAGCTATTACCATATCCCGGAGCACGCCGGGTTATTTTAATAAAAATGTTTTGAATACAATTCGTGTTTTTTCTTTTCCAAGACGGTACTTTTAAAAAAGGACGCTATTTTAACATCCTAAACGTCCAATACGTTTAAGAAATTGACAATAAGTGCAATAGAAATCAGCAACTTTAAGAACTTATTTATATTTTCTTTTCTATAACTATATAATTTGGATTATGCGTTTGTAGTAACAAATTTTTGTTTATAGTTATAACATAATAAAAATAAACTATTCTCTCCATATCATTAATTATTTTCATTTTCTCTTTAGTATATAAAGGTTTATTAATTTTTTAAATTATTTCTCTGCTTGCAATTTAACTCCTCAAATTCGGATTTTTTATATCTATCCAATGTTGTGTTGTTGTTGATGACGCTTTAAATGTTCTCTGCTTTCCTGTAGTTCTATTGATCTTGAAATGACCTCTAATTTACAGATAATGGTGTATCTCTATATAAACACAATGTTGTACAAACAGTTAATGTGCCGAAATTCTACTACAAATTACAGGAAAACTCTGACAAGTTGACTTTAGGTGAGAACTATCAGATGCTGTTGTTTACTCGTCATAGAATCCACGGATTTATGTAATACATCCAGTAATGTTGCAGTCAATTAATTGTTAATTTAGCGACTAAATTCGCTTTGCATATTGTGCTTCTATTAAAAAGACTTGCCTAAATGCTCTATTGTACCGTAAAATAGTAATTATGTAGCATCGAATAGACTTGCACAAGGCATTCTTTTACTTTTTATGTGGGTTGCTTCTTTTTTTGTTCTTATTCTCTGCCGTGAAGTGCCTCTCTGTTCTTTTAAATATTTTATATTGCCTGTCCGGAATTTTTCGTTTCTGACTTAAGAACTCCGAGTAAAATCTTAATAAAAACGAAAATTAAGCTCGAATTTATAAAAAGCAGCGGGGAAATTGAAACGAACATTTAAGGTAAAAGTATTAGCGTCCTTGTACAACATGTTATTAAATTTGTCAGTGATAATATGGGTATAGGTATAGAGGATATAACGTGCGCCAGAATACAAAATGTAATATAATAATAAATTCACACTCATTATCAGCTGAAAATAAAAACATTCTCTATGCAAAAAAATGACACATTTTTTGTAAATTTTAATTTCATCGATTATGTCTAATTACCTTTATTGTTGTTTTTTAGATAAAAAAATTACATTACGGACCTGCCACAGAATGTATGTTTATAAATACACGTAAGACCGCTTTTGTTTGTATAAAACGGGAAAAAAACGTTAAATGTGCTCATTCATATAAAACATATTTTTTGCCAGATGGGCGACCCACTTTATTGCAGACAATAAAAGATTGTTTTTATTTTTAAAATAGGAAGGTTGTTGCTCTTTAATGTGTTTGTAGTCGGAAACAGCAGATTATTGTTATTTTAGAATATTCAATAAATCGTAGGTTTTCTAGATTACAGTAAATATCAAGAATGTAATTATTTTTTTCTAGCAGGTGTAAAATTAATGTAATTAATGGTTTGATATTTATTATGAAGTATCTATTCCTCCTCCTTTTTTTAACACAAGTAATATGGTGGTCCTGAAAAGGACCGATTGTGAAAGTGAAGCAGGTGGATATTTAGTCCAGGGTCGGTGTAAGGCCAATTGAATTCTTTATTATTTTCTTTTCTGCCCTCTGCCCGACTTGATATTTTGAGGTTACGTTTTAACATGATCTAGCTTCCGATTTCTGCTACTCCGTCTTTTTATTTCTGGGACACCCTGTATAGACTACCTGCTTTTCCTACTGCCTGGTTTATTTACTTGTCAGTTTTTCCTGTCTCTTCTATGACTGTACCTAGATATTTAAAACTTGTGACCTATTCTAGCTCTTGTCCTTCGATTTTAATTGCATGCCTTTTTTTCTTTGAGGACACTAACAAGGTTTTAATTTTTTCGATGTTTATTTCCATGTTTAGTTTCCTGAGCTCATTTGATAAAAATTTTGTTTTTCAATTCAGAAATCAGCACCATATCATCAGCGAGTAAGAGTTCTTGCAGTGGTTGCACCTTTCATCTTCCATTTGCCTATTGTTATATCTTTGCACCTTTCCTTGCATCTTCTTATGACATCGTCTATTACTATGGAAAATAGTAAAGGGCTTAGCACTCATCCTTGTTTGAGACTTAGTTTCATTTCGAATTCTGTAGATTCTAGAATGTGCATTCTTACTTTGTTTGTATTATTTCTGTATAAAGCCTTGTAATTCCTATCATATTTACTCCTCATTTCCTCAAACTGTTTCATATGTCATTTCTTCTTATTTTATCGAAAGCCTTTTCTAGATCTATAAAACATATATTTACTTCCTTTCCCTTTCTTCCTAACTTTTCTCCTATTTGTCTAAGTATTAATATCAGATCTTGCGTACTCCTTCGCTTTCTAAATCCATGTTGTGACTCGTCTATCATTGCCTCTACCTTTTGCCTTAATCTCTTTTCAATTATTCTAATGAAAACTTTGCTAGGTATGCTTGTTAAAGTGATCCCACAATAATTTGGGCAAATTTTTGCATCTTCTTTCTTGTAGAACGGTATTTGTGTTCCAATCCTTGGGTATCCTAATATATGATTCAGTATTACATAGAGTTCTTCTTTTGCCTTTTCTCCCATGTACTGTATCATTTCAAATATGATATCATCGTGTTCTTGAGCTTTCCCTATGAACTGTGTAATTTCTTCTAATGATACTGGTTGTGGCTCATTTTCAACTCCAATATCCTCTTGGGGATATATTTCTTCTTCTTCTTTGTCTAGATCTGCTAATTCTTCAAAGTATTGCTTCCATCTGTCTATTATTTTATTTTCTGTAGTTAAGATCTAACCGTCTTTGTCTAGTACCTACATATTTTAGTCTAGGAGTTTTCTTCTGTCTTAATTGTTTTCGTCTGCCATAAAACAGTTCTTGGTTTTCTAAGTAGTTTTCTATCATTTTTTTTTGTTCTTTCTGTTAAGTGTTTTACTTCTGTGGGAGCAATTTTTGTACTTTAGGAGGTCATTTCCTGTCTTCGACTGCAAATATCTTCTCCATTTATTTTTCTTTTTTTCAGCTTTTAATTGTATTTTTTTGATCACCATCTACTTTTCTTCGATTATATATTTAAGATTCTTGATGTTCCATATCCTTTTTTAGCTGTTGCCAGGATTGTCCGCCTAAAGTATTACCATATTGTATCTATTGTCGTATGTGTGCTTTAGTTCATTTCTCTAAATCTTTTGGCTAATTTCGCTGCTAAACAATTCAATTTTTTGGTCTTTTCTTTATGTGATATGTCAAAATTACTATTGAATTAATTCTTGTGGCCTAGGCAGAGGTTAACATTAACATGCTACTACTATCTCTGTTTAGAGAACATATTTATTTGACAATGTCGATGATTAACCATTAACATAGTCAAAATGAATTGCCCACTTTTAAAGGATAACACCATCATCCCAGGGCGATGAATTTGTAGGGTTGCTTAAGTGGCTGTTTGACAGTATGCACTTTACGGAACATTAGGTAGACCCCAGAAGTTATTCAAAATATTAAATTGCTTACTACTTCAAGCGATACAAACAAAATAGCAAAGCCAAATTTTTGGTGCAGTACTGGCATATAAAAGCTCTGATCAACGACCAAATTAGAGTTGTATATCTAGGCCATATCTATAATGCAGAAGACTTCATCTATTCAGATCCTTAAAAGTTCTGAACATCTATTAATAGTAAAAATGCAAATCTCTCATACCTGCGCCAATGAATTATAATAATACTATGAGCAACCCACAGGATATTGTCAGTGGTATTGCTTCTTATTTTGGCCCGGTTTATTGACGCGTCAGTATTTGTAATATTTCTGATTTCCGTTTTTGTAATCATTCTAATATCAGTATTCATAGTTTAACTCATACTGGAGTGGATGTAGTTATGAGGAAACTGAAGAATAAGAATAGAGCAGGTCCAGATGGTATACCGAGACTCTCAATGTTGGTGTTTCCTTTGACTGTCATCTTTAACTTGGCATTGTCAACAGCTACCTTCCCAGGCTTAATGAAAGGTACAAAAGTTTATTCTGTCTTCAAGAGTGGCTTCTCATGTGATAAAAAAAAACTCTATCTTTAACAACTTTGCCAAGATCTCTGAGATAGTATTGCATTGCTGAATTTATTCACATATCAAGTACTTCATTGCCACTGAACAGCATTGTTTCATGGAGAAGAGGTCAACTGCACGAAATCTTGCCAACTTCACTTGTCTAAGGCATTTGACAACATTCATCACAAATTATTACTGCAAAAACTGAACTTCCTCGAATTCAGTACTCCACTTGTAACATTTTTTTTTCTTCATACTTACAAAATAGAATGCATTATTCTCAGTGCGTATTTATTCAATGCAACAATGTGTGTGTTCATAAATGAAGTAGCAAAACCAATTTTACTTAAATAGAGATCGTAAAACGTGTACCGCCTCTAAGACGAAGATGTTTGTTATAGGAGGTTCTGCTGTAATAATCCATTATTATCGAAAAATTTAGAACTTTTATTCAAAATGTTGTACATACTACCAATCCCCTGTGCAACAGAAAATAGAACAGATATACGACTATGAAATTTAAGGTAAAGTCTCCTGTCGTAAATTTATTGTCACCTAGATTCAAGAGACTTATCGTTACATAGATAAATCCCTCACTAGGGAAACAATAGGATATCCGGTGTACATTTTCGAGTAATAATACAGAACACAAGAGCACTACATCAGTAATATTTACTTTGGATCGAATGCTTCTACTAGTTCAAACACATATATTTTATCTTTCTTTTCTATGTACTTTAACATTTATTTACAACTCTAATGTAATACATTTAATATGGCACAGATACACATAATCGTGGATAAAAATATACCTTATTGTTAACAAGTTTTCAATTGGAAATTATGATGAGCGGCAAATTTTCAATAGTGCAAATGTTTCCAAACAGAGAAATACAATTTTTCTTGAATTTTCTTGTGTTATGAATAAAACAACTAAATAAAATTTATAATCATAAAATTAATAAAATTGCAAAAGAGAATTATACATTTTACAAATTATTACAGATATTAAAGCTGAGGAATAAGAACTGCACCGTACTGACAATGACCAACGAGACTGAATACGTATCTACGGTTGCTCTACAACGAAATTTACCCAATATTTCCATCTTTCTTGTTTTTCAGTATCCGCAATATTCCTCAGATCTTAGGATTTTCTGACAGAAGCTGCAAATGGCGATCTGTCATTCTGATGGTCTTCCTTTATTGAATCTGCAATGCCAAGGATATCCCATTCTATTCCTTAGCTACATCGTACTGACGATGACTAACGATTCGGAAACACGTGTCTACGGTTGTTCTACAGCGGAATTTACCAATATTACTCTCTTTCTTGTACCATAGTATAAAGAAATTTTACAACCAAAACGGGTTTTCCTAAAGTGAAATTTATAAAACAGATATAGAAGAAATAACATATATATTGTGACCTTGATTAATTATTGCGTATTTTTAGATGATGATTTAATGATTAAAACTAGTCAAAAAACTAAGTGAATATTTTGATAAAGTAATTAAATACTGAAACAATCTGCGTTTCTGTATATCGACTATTTAGAACGTTCCGTTGCAGCTACTAAACATCGAATGTTTATATACTATATATATTTGAACGTGTTTATCCATGTATTAAAATGGACGCAAATACCATGCACGCTTGTGTAGTTTGATTAACCTAACGTATCGATATGTGACTCCAAAGCGGTGATTGGTCAACCGCTGAAACAATCAACTTAACACCGTGTCCGAACACTACCTGATTGCACAATCGAGGTTTTTATTTCATACAGGACAATGTATTTTTCCTTTTTCCAGGGGAACCAGCGGAATAGATATAGACTTACGTCGAGTAGATATTGACCAATGTCCTTTACCAAAAGGAAGTACTCAACTTAATATCTTTGCGGCTTCCGACAAATGCAAGAAACGAACTACAGAGGTATGTTTTCTTTTCTATCGTTCTTGTAGCATGTATTACGTTATCTTATTTTGTAGTGTGTAAAAGATGTTCATATAGACATACTCTAACGAAGTTAATATATTCAGGTTCATTAAAAACAAGTTATTACAAAAAAAAAATTAAATAAATATACTCTTTTCTCGTAACTCATAAAACTAAATTAAAACTGAAATGTTTCAATATTTTATCAAGAAAGTGGGTTCCTTAGCATGCGAGAACAAGAACAAAATTAAGCTATAAACAGATTTATGAGGAAAAAAAATTCCCATAAAATAAACTGAAATTGGTTAATATATATAGGTTATAAAATTGGAACAAAAGGAAGTGTATAGATTTATAGAGATAGGTATTCAAATTATAATGCGTAAAAGGTATTTTATTAGTTTATAATGTTGGTAATATTACCGTCAAATATTAAATTTTTTTTTTGCATGTGTTATATTAATTAATTCATTAATAATGAAATATTATTGTATAATAGTTATAATCGTCATAAAAATTTTCTGTATTGCAAAATTAAAAGAAAAATATTTAATTCAGACATTGCATTTTACACAAGCCTGGTGATATTAAAATGAGTAATGTTTACAGACCAAAAGACTGCTGCTTATTGATATCTAGGATTAAAAGTTCTCCGAATTATTAAAAACCTTACGATAAGTTTAAATCATCTACAACAGCAGGTGTAATAACTGTATTAAAGTTTATATACGACGCTCTAGTTAAAACAAAAACTGGCAAAGCTAAATTTATTAGATATGAGTATAGTTACAGCTAATGATTCGTTGCATCATAGTATATTACTAGGCAAATTAGAAACCTATAGAGTAAAAGGACTATACAAGAAATAATTAAATTGTATATATTGAACACGTATCAACTAGATATGTGTCAGCACCTAAATCTCAAAAGGAGCACACAACATATGGTGTTCCTCAGGATTCGATCTTCGGTCCAATATTCTTTACTATTTATATGAAGCATTTCTCTCACACAATTTTGAGAAAAATCAAAACATGGTTTGCTTCCAGTGGGCTATAATTGAATTTAAACAATTTGCAAGAGTTAGGTGTTAAAACAAGATCTACTGAATACACAACTGTCAAGTTTTCGCGTCTAACTTTGGATAAGTGTCATATAAACCAATAAGCCGCCACAAGGTAAATAAAATTGATATTAACATATTGCTCCACGCTGTTTATTAACCATTTTGCATTCCACCCTAATATATCATCTGGTGCTTTGTTTTGGTTTACATCTAGCACACTGAAGAGAATATTCATTTGCAAAAAAGAAAACAAGCAGTGGGAATACTTCGCAACTTATACTATAAGGAATTATGCAGGGGGTGCTTCAGATTACAAGAGATAATATTCATAATAATAAATATGTTTATTGAAACAGAAAAGCACAGCTAGGGCTGATTACATAAAAATAAAGATAAAGAATAAAATATACAACCTTTTTTAAAACAACCCCAATCTTCAAAAAAAAAAAACACTCTCTTAAGATTTGATTAGATATTAGGACAAATCAAGTACTTGCTTACTCCTGTGAAAAAATCACATTTTACCTATATTTCTTCAACATATCCCTTAAGGGGATATTAAAGCTGTCGAGAAAGGAAGATATCGAATTTGTCAGTTTTTTCACTATTGTTGAAGATAGAAATGTGAAATTTTCTGTACAACTCCAATATAGATATGAGTACACGGAAAGGTTGTCAGATTATGTAATTTTTTGTCACAACCATCTATTTTTTTTTAATTCCAAATTAGAGTAAAATGTACGTGTGTTTCTCGGTCAAAATCTGAAATAATTAAATGAAATTGATCAAAACGGATGTAATTCCCGTGTAGACCAATGTTTTCTTGTGAGATATAGCTTTATGAATTGCGGAAAAAACTTTAATTTGAGTAATTAAATTAAGAAATTCCGGAATGGTGCGGTACTGAATTATTTGTATTTTAACAGCGCCATCAGCTCTTACCTACTTCTTGGCCCCGCCTATGGGACTGTCCGAACTTTTTGCGGTAGTATTTTATTTCACTTACTCTATTCTCACTCCAATTTTACCAAATCGACTTTAATATCCCCTTAAAGGAGATACAGACGCTACAGCGCTTGTCAGCAGCCGTTACAATGTCATCCACTATGTTTAGAAGAGCAGCAACTATGTCCTTTGTATTTTTACGCATGTGATTTTTAATCTGTACAGCGATAATTTTCTCTAAGTTCTTAGACACAACTAGCAGTTTGCTTATAAGTTTGAAATCGAAAAAGCTTGTTGGTTTTTTCTTTTTCGGAATAGGAATAACAAGCGTATTTCACCATATTCTTTCAAGAATACAAGAGTTAACAACGCGCGTTATAAATGGAATTATATAAGGAGAGCTTAAAATGAGCATTCTAGTACTTATATGATGCATTTCAGCAAATTCAGATTTAATACCAAACAAGTACTTGGATGCATCTTCCTCAGAAACAGTACTAAATCTAAGATCCGATGTAATGCCGGTCATTTCATTGCTATCATAATACTATATTAAATCTTCGTCATTATGTGGTGCTGGAATCTCATCAACAGAAAAAATATTCACCTCATCAGGTTTCACTTAAAAAATTAAGTGACTATTTTTTTCCACATTGTCCTTTAATCACATGGATTTAAGGTAAAATGCAAAATAAGCGCATTTTTCTGTTCAATACAGAAGATTGTGAGATTTTTCAAGCTTTTGTAATACTTCCAATGAGCTCCTAAGACTATACATAATTTTATTAGTCTATTTAGAAGCCTATTCGCAATCATTTAATTTTTGTGGTACAGACAATTAAAATCCTACGATAAATAAGTATTTAGAATTGGATTCCATATAATTTTTGTATAAAAAAAATCAAAATTTAGATAGTAAGTAACACTTCTACTCCCAGAAGAAAAATTATTTTAAATTTAATTCCGAACAAATTATTTGAAAATTGTGCATTTTTTTAATTATTGATACATTTTCCATATTCAAACATGTGTTTTATCTCATGTATTGTTCATTTAATGAAATAGAATTCGAACAACTAACAACCAAATCCATTACAATTTTGTTATTTTAACTCTATCTTTATCTTTACGTATCTTGTTTTTCTTACTGACAATTTTTGTATTACTTAATACATCAATAAAGGCATTATTCTTCTTGCTGTATGTCTCTTTCATCTTGTTTTAGTAGTAGGTCTGGATAGAGTCTCTTCAATTCAGCCGAGTTCCACACACTGTGATTATAATTGATTACAACAGTGGCGATATGGGCTGCGTTTTCGAGCTTGGAAAAAAATACCATTAAATATTAAAAAGAATGATAGATACAAAGCAAAATATATAAAACGAGGTGCAAAATAAACCAACGAAATTAAACTCAACCTCTGTGCAGGTATATTTCATGCACATGAAACATCGCTTATTAATTGACCTGTAAACGCTATCTGAAAAGAAAATGCCATTTTATTCATTTGAATCTGTAGCAAACTGAAAATTTTTAATTAAATTATACCAATTTGCCGATGTTTTATAAAAGAAAAATGGAATATATAGACGACTACAGAGAAATTCTCGGAAATACTGTTTCTCTTAAAAATAGTTTTATTAAAATCATGTTTGTACATATTCAAAGAAGGCTGTCAAATTCGATTAATAAATATTATTTTGTTAAAATTTACACTTTTATTATTTTTGTATTAGTTTTTAATCAAATAATCACGTACACGCTATTTTGTACTTTGTCTGATAAAACTGTAATTGGATATGAGTATATTTTACTTTGATGTGCAATCTGGTTATATGTGCATTACAGAAGGAAATGTTTGATGTATGTCAGCATGGTAACCGAATTAATATCATTTAGCAGTTGAATTTTCATTAAAATTCGTTTAGATTAGGGTCAGACCGGGTATTTATTATGTGATATATTTCTGTGGATTTGTATGCGAAATCTGACACAGAACAAAGCGATGGCTTCTGACGTCAGAAGCCATCGCTTTGTTCTGTGTCATCTTTTGGGTGTTAGATGTCGCTGTGATACTCTCACTGCATTTAACAAGCTAAAATGACATAAGCAGCGATTTAAGTCTTGAAGCTATTGTCGAGAATCTCCGCGCACACTGATGAGACCTCATAGGTCGAAACACCGGTGTCTGTGCGTTCGATTGTCGACAATAGCACTTAATGTATGTGTGTATCTCAAACACATGCATATATGCATATACGTTTTACGTATAAAGGTATATATGTAAGTCACAGTAATTAATTAACTAATGATAGCACATTAAAAAGTGTTATCATATTATTTAGGGTTAGGGTGTGCCTAATTTATTTCAGAAAATGGTCCAAAAATATGTCAAGAAGAAGCCTAACGGTACATGTTCCCTAGAGAATATTGCACATGCAGTGGCGATGTTTCGAATAAAAACAGAACTTACCGACTTGGTTTTGAAGCACATAGTGTGCCAATTTCGTAATAAATAAATATTGAACGCGAAATTGTTAAATGTATTATTGCAAGAGTCGGATAACGTAACCGTGTTACAGAGATGAGTTCTAGCAGTTACTGGCAGAGCATAATAATGCCAAAAATCAAGGCACTCGGTGCAGAATGGTTCCGTACATTTCTTAATAATAATAATAATAATAATAATAATACAATGAAATTGAAATTATTAAACATAAACAATATAGTAAATAAAAATACCATGAAGTTCTGAATCATAAGGTCATCAACCTAATTGACAAAATGAGGTGTTGCCACCACACGTCTTTCTTATACGTATGAGCGTTTCAAGTTATATATAAATTGGTCTGAATTGCTTTAAATACTTTCATCGTAGAAAAATAATCCGAAAAATAAACTTGTAAGTGTGTTTCTTCAACCTCAAATTTTAAGAATTTTTGTGTACAAAAAATATTCAATATACTATTCTAAACAATTCTATTCTTTTAATAAATCGAATATCGAATGCATACTTTGCGAGATATTTGAAAGAAAATGTTACTCGCTAAGAGTAGAAGTTCTACTTCCGGTTCGAATTTTAAAATTTCATTTATACAAAAAATATTCCAAATCTAGCTCTAAATACTTTTGTGCTCTTGACAAATATATATAGAATGCATAATTTACGACATATTTGCAAAAAATCTCTATTCCGTAGAGTAAAAGTGTTACTTCCGGTCCGAATTTTGAAATTTTTTTTATGCAAAAGGTATTGAAAATTAAGTTCTAAATACTTTCATACTCGTAACGTATCTGCCTAAAAAGCATGACTTGCGAAATATTCGCAAAAAACTGATTTTCGATAAGAGTAAAAGACCTATTTCCGGTAAAAATTTCGACAAATTTTTAAATAAAATTCTTCTCAAATTTAATTTTGAGTACATGTGCATTCTTTATAAATTTGTTTAAACATAGTAGTTGACGAAATATTGGCAAAATTCGAATCTTTTGCTGAAGTAAACTACTACTTCCTACTACTTCTATTTTACTGATAATTTAATCAGATCTCAAGAGGAAGATTATACTAGTAAATACAAAATTTGGAATTGATATCTATAGCCGTTTCACCGGTATAGTGGTCACACACACTGACCAGACAGGCAGACAGGCAGAGAGACTTTTTTTAAACCACTTTTTCGGTATCAGGGGTGTTCAAAACATGGACATCTGCAAAAATCTCGATGTTGAAAAGGTGTCATCGAAACACATTACCCTGGATAGCACCACGAACTCGGCAAGTCCACCACATTGTTAATTAAGTTATATAAAAACAGTGCGCGGTTGTACCTTCTTCTGTTTGATAAAGACTTAACGGAATGCCTATCAAGTAACCCAAAGTAGTTCGTGTTCCGAGCCGAGTACTTTTGTAACTAAAGAACTTCAAAGAAAGCTTTTGTACTATCTCCAATGCCAACTGCTGATATAATAATAATTTGGCTTTGGATACATAGTACCACAGCCGTGCTTACACTTTACAATGTTGTTAAAAAAGAAATATAAGAATAGAGATTTATAATACTTAAACTACCTAAAACTATTATTCTGTGATAGATATAATCAAAAAGGAATACAATAAAGGAAACAACAAATTTGTAATGCCATTAGTAATTGTGACTATACTGACTCCCTAAAAACATGATCTCAGATTTGGAGGAATTAATGTTTAGTGAGTTTTGTGAGCAAGCAAGCAAAATACTATCCAAATCTTGCTGGATGTGATTCAATGCCAGTCTGCTCAATGAAGTTAAGAGTAAGAGACAATCTCAATTTCATTTTTCTTTTTCGACCTTTTCAAATAAATTTCACCACTTGGTTAACGAGGTCGTTCTTGGAGATCCCGATAAATATAATGCTGTGAACTTAGTGATGTTTATTAAAAGCACATTGAAATTAAAAATATGTATTTTGCAAGTTTTTATTTATAAAATCATAATTTTAATCTATGTGTGATAATTTATATGTTAATGTGTAATTTTAGGACACTCAGTATATGCTTTTCATTCATTTAATTCACAACATGTTGCGTAATATATTATTGATTAATTAGTTCTTTTACCCACACTAATTATATAGCTATGCCTATGCATAAGGGGTTGGCTATATGCACAATGCTATAGTGAATATGATTTATTCAATTTATTTGTTTAATAATTCTAGATAATCTAAATAAAAATAATGTTATTTATTTTTATTTTTAAATGCAATATTGGTATTATTTGTAACATCCTTGTAAATAAATGTTTTGTACTTATAGATCGAATATTCAAGATTCCTATTTGAACGGGTCTATTGACAACCAGACTATCAGGTCTCCGTTTTAAAAGCTTTACGCATGCTATGTTATACTGTAATTATGACAGGGATCCACAGTCGCAGCAACAGAGGCAGATTCCCGGTGATGTTTCTTGACGGGAATATAATCAGAGGCATTTATCTTGATGCTGCACGTATGCAAGGTTTGGAGATGGTTGGACCTACTACCAGAACAGTAGTTTTCTTAGTTTTCTGTTGAAGTGGTTCGGTGTAAAGAGTTATTTTTATTTTCTTAGAAAAATCCAATACGTTTGTTTACATCTGCAGTTCATTCATAGTTAATTTAGTGTAATTCCAGATTTCCTTAAGATTCAATTACATAAACTAGTAATAAAACACTAAAACATTCAAGTTGATATTAGTGTTAATTTGGTAGTTCTGATAGGTATTAACTGATATTCTATATAATTATTTACTTACTGTATTTGAATATTAGTATTCAGAATCAAATGACGATTTATTATAATTATTATTAAATAAAATAAATACTGTAAATATATCTGTCTAGAGGGTATAAGATTTTCTTCCAATTTCAAAAAACTTATTTTGAAAAAGCAGATTTTAAAACGATAATTATATTCTCAAGTAGTAGGTTTGGTATTGATGGTCTTAGGAGATTGGCTGTTATCGTAGTCAGAGACACGCCCACAGACAGGCATGCATTTTTCAAGAACCTCTTTTTGGTATCACGGGGCTTTAAAACAAAATTTTTATCATCGCAAGACTTCTTTATACTACTAAAATGGATTTTAATTTTGAAATCGGCACTAGAAGTAATATAGAAATCATTTTTTTAAAACCTATGAATAGGTGATCAATTGATTTGATATTATTTCAATGTTATTTATAGAATTTACAGTTAACAATTAAAGATGATTTTGTGTCTTTTATACCAAAATCCATTTAGTAACTATTGAACATGATAATAATTGGCGCTCAATCTGTGGGGCCAGTTCTTTTAGTTGATATAATTTAAGGATAATTATTTTGATTGCTATACTTTAGGTAACATTATTCTCACATTATTAGTAGTAAAATACAGTAATTGAAAATGGAAATATGTTTAAAAAAATGATTTTCATTAGTTTTGAAATTAATTACATTTATTCTAATTTGAAAGGAACTTAACTATATAGGAAAAAACTTTTTGAAATCATATTATTAATTGGAATTGCATTCGACTTGACTATTTCCAATTTGAAACACTCATAACAATATCAAATGCTTTTTTTAATCTCAGATAATTCATTAGTACTGTGCTAGAGAAACAATTACTTTATTTTAATTAAAATTAAAGGAAACAATTTGACGAATCCCTTTTTTTTATTTAAGGAAAATTTTATTTACAATACAATTGGGGAATGTTAATCCTGCACATACATACGGTCGTGCCCATGATTTTCAATTCCTACAATGCCTATCTCCTTCATCCATTCAACTGATTTTGTCCGTTTCCGTCTCGGAGCACACAATGTTTGTATTTCCGTTTCATCATAAAAACAAATACTGTCCCAGAGTGTCGAGTTTTAAATTTTGTTTATCTTATACTGACATTTAATTATAACAATTTTCTGTTTTCCCACTCAGAACCAAAAGATTGAGAGCTCTTTTTCTTTTATCTCTAGTAAAGCAATTTAATTCTTTACATTTGTGTCACTCAAGTTCCATATTTATCGAGTAAAATTTGTTTTATCTAAGGAGAAGTAACTTATAAAAAAGCATATAAAATGACAATCATAAAAGACGATTATGCTAATAAAATTAACTTTGGCTTTTCCATTCTACATCTTTACGTCAAAAAAAGAAAATTCAAATATAGCTGATTTCTATACACAAGTATTTCAATTACTTGAAAATGGAAACATTCATATTTGTTATATATAATCCTAATACTTATTTATTTATTTATTTAATACAATTTTCTGCAGATAGGTGTTTAATTACAGACTAGAAACTACAAAAGTTATACATACATGATATGTGCTAATCAGTAATGACAGCCCTAATATCGAGGATATTACAGTTGAAAATATCATGAGAAGGATATCTGCTAGAAATGTTATACATGTAGTACAATAGTGAATATCTAAGGATATTAATGCGCGGTGTAGGTAAATAAAAACTGAATGTCGACCGCGAAGATACCCGATACAAGCAGTTGTTCAAGAATTTCGGGGCAATGAATTCTGCTTTCAAATATGTTGGATGTCACAATTTGCTTATTCATCAAATTGTCTAATGAAAAACGTCGCAATATATCACCCTGCGGCATGGTCTGGTAATAACGGGATACTAACCTTCAACTTTACAATTTCAGAAAGCGCAGTGGAGTGTATGTTATAAAGTAATTCCATACTACATAGGCGTATTCCAATCTCGAACGAACCTAAGGTACTCCTGATCTTGAACTAATGTTGTTAGATCGGAAATCCTCAAATAATAGTATATTACATACCAAGGTTGAGAAGATGACTATTATTGCCCGAGTGGCGAGATTAAATTCCGAGGCGCGCAGCGCCGACGAATTTAAGCCACAAGGCACCATACACCGCATACCATAAATGCAGAAAATATATTTATGTCTACCTAGTAAGTGTAGATGTAACGAAATAATAATAATTATGTTATCGTTTAATAATTATTTCGAAGTAAAAACAGAATTTATATACGTTTTTAATAACCTAAAAATAATCCGTAGTATTTACGAATGTAAAGCGCTTTATGAAGAGGAGGATTATAGGTATTAAAAATTAACGGAAAATATACGTATTTTATATAGTGTTAAGAAATACTCGATATGTACGTATTAAAATGAGCAAAACCTTATAGCTTTATATACGTCTATAATTATCTATCTATCTATCGTGTTTACACTTTACGTAGATAAAGCGTTTAATTTAGAAGTGAGTAAATATATTAAAAAATAAACATATAATATCCTCTTTCCATTTACGGCTAATAATCGTTTCATAAAGATAACTTTAATACGTATTGCAACGAAGCAAATATGAATGTTGTAATACTATAATTGTTTATTAGACGACTAATAAACACTCCATAGAATTTACGTATAATAAATACGTCTATTATGTAGACCAAAACCAATTTTCAACCGTGGTAACGTTTATCATACGTATATTATACGTAAGTGTGTTGCTTGGGATGTTTATATATTAATACTTTGAAATTATTGACAATATATAACGCTGTAGACTGCTCTTGTAATTGGTGTTGCTGGTGCATGCCGAAGTGATGAGCTGTGTAATTTATTAATTTCTGATGTCATCATGAAAGATGATTTAATTATTATTCACATCCGCAATAGCAAAAATGGTTCGTCTCGAAAGTTTGTAATAATGGAGCCACTTTGGATCAAAATAATTAAAAACTATTTAAAAATTAGACCAATTCCAGATATAGCAAAATTCTTTATTAGTGTACGTAATGGTAAATGTACTAGACAAAACATTGGACATAACACAATAGGACAGATGCGCTTTACTTAAATTTACAAAATCCACAGTTATATACAGGTCATAGTTTCCGTAGAACCTCGGCTACACTTTTAGCTGTCAATGGTGGTAATATCCTTCAGTTGAAACAACATGGTTGTTGGAAATCTTCTAGTGTAGCTGAAGGTTATATCGAAGATTCCCTAGTAAATTAAAAAAAATATAGCATGTATGTTACAAGGTCTACCTACATCTACTTACGCAACCACACCTGCAATATATACAGGAATTTTCGATATGAATCAAATTCCATCAACATCAGCAGTACAATCAGGATCTATTTCGACTGAAGATATCGTAAATACTCATGAAATTAACTCAATTAATAATACTGTCATTAATGTGCCCACAGATCTGCACAATCCTGGTTTTTCAAATAGAATTGAACCATCAATAAATTTGACATGCCACAATTGCACTATCAATTTTTATAAATAAATTAAATAATTCTTTACATCTGTAATAGTTATGTGTTATATTGTTTCCATATTATACATATTTTGTTATTGTTACATAACCTAAAATAGAGTTATTTATTTTACTTACCTTCTTTACATCTATAATAGTTACGGGTTAGGATATTGTTTCCAATTATACTATCAAACATATTCTCTATTGTTAACCTAAAATACAGTTATTTATTTTAACTTAGAGGTCGAGTATTTAAAAGCTTTAGATTTTAGGTATGATTTGTGGTATAGATCTAAATAAAAATAAACTACAATGAATTTTGACGGTTGACAACTTAACATACATACTACTGCGATTGCATGGTTGCGGCATTCGTTTTATTTGTTTTCATTATTTACCTAGGTGAATAATATGCCCATTATTTACCTGTTATTAGTTCCAGGTCGAGAAATGACATTTCGTGGCGCTTTATTATGTGTAAAAATGCTATGATTTTTTACTACTGGTACAGAAAAGAAATTATGTACGCTGTGCAAAATAAGATCTAAAAAATCAAAGAAGATCCTGTGAGATCCCAATTGTTGATAGCTTATAATATTGTTTTTGATGCAAATTTTATTTCTAACACACATATTAAAATCTGTTTTTTCTTCAATTTTAAATATCATTATAATTCGAGATCGGAAGTCAGGGGAATAACATGTCATTACCAGGGGCGCATGGAGGTAATCCTGATTTAATGTTTTTCATACGTGAACAGTAAATACATGTTCTCCAGAAACAATATTGCAGAGTTTTTTATAATGCATATCACTGCTCACGTTGAAGTTTTAAATAAAAGTAAATCACCATTAATTGTTTCATTGTTCAGGTGTTAATAATTGTCTGTCATAGTAAATACATTTATAAAATGAAAACCACAGTTTAACATCTATCGTTGTAATTGGAGCATATTTTAATTACATAGAGGTTTTTCGTCTCGGCACATTTATCCACGGCTCGCAAATATCTACTTGTTTACCAGTAAACAAGTCAACAATGCGGCGTACAATACGAATACGAATTCTTAGACTCCAACTTAAAACATCTTTAAATTTTTGTTTGACATTATCAGTAGCAGCTCTAGATAATTAACAAAGGCACTCATTAAGATCATATACAATATTCATGGCGTTAGTTATAGAATATTGTGGGTTGATCGGACGGTCTAATATCCCGATGATCTTCCATAAGTATTTGTAAAATAATAATACAAATGCGTTTTTATCTTTATTTGAAATTTAACCCTCGTATACTTTTCTTCGAACTAAGTAAATATATGATGACTACAAATGTGTGTTAAATTATTTTATTAATGAGGCTAACCTTTTTCTGTCCTGTATTTAATAGAAAGGTACCTTTATAATTTCAGTTAATACATCTCATCCTTGTATAACATACATGCATATTAATATTTACAGTCGATGCATTCAACAACAAATTTAATGAGTTATTGTCAGCAACCAGTGTATGTTTGTTTTGAATATGTTTTAAATTAATTAGCCAAACAGTCTATTATGTGAGTAGCGTCACACTATTTATATTTATATTTACGTAACATATAGTGACCTTATTTTACCGAAATTTGTCTTAAATAGATATTCAAATCAAATTTGTAACAATTTGGAGCATAAATAAATTTTGTAAATTACCTCAAAACAATTTCACGAAATTACAGTTTTGCAAGCATTATACATAGTTGTATTTAAAAATAAAAATGTTGACATCATTTTCGATCGAACCGGAGAGAAAAATAAGATGGAAAAATTTAATATCTTGCCTCTACCTGCATCCACCTACCAAGATTCCAAAGACAAAAGGCATCAACTTATTAGTCATTTTCTGTATGATATAGCCCATGAAACGCTCTAGACAAAAGCAACAAAGGAAGACATCAAGCGACCGCCCCTCATTTAAAGCTTCGGTCAGATCTTCCGATCTGTGGACGTTTCTACGAGACAGATAATCACCCCACATGTCGTCAGACCTAGATAATGAATGAGAAAAGGAAAATAGCACCAATTAATAACGAATACAAAAAGTTATATATATAATATATATATATATATATGTGTATATATATATAATATATATATATATATATATACTGTGATAAGGTTGAAGAGGCTTTCTTATATCGATTAATAAAAAAAAATAAAAAAACAAATGCCATATTCATTCTTTAATTAGATATATGTTTCAGATATTAAAATCAAAAACTATTTTACTACACAATTCAAGTTTACTTAATTTTTTCTAAAATTTAAAATGCATCTCTGTAGTGAATCTTAATATTTTTAAATTATCAAATGAACTTTTATTCTAGAGCTATACATATCTGTCTACCTCCTAGTTATATTATTTAATTATTGTTTGCTATTTATATAGAAGCTTTTCTTTTGTAATTTTCTTTTATCATGCTTCTAGCAGTATGATTGTAATGTCTAATATTACACAGTCATTATTGTCAAAAGATTTTCACGTATATAAATGAATGAAGGAAATTGAAATTTAAATAAAAAAATGCATGAATATTTAAGCAGTATAAAGTAGTTTATTTAATATTTAAATAAAGAAATTATTTAGCTACTCTTTTGCCACTCCAATATGTTTAGAATAAGTCCTATCTAGCGTTGGATCGGTCTTCATAATTCTTTTGCATGTCCTCTTTAGAAATGGTAATGTATTGCTTTAGATCATTCTCCTACATTTCATAATCCTTCCACCTTTCATTAAGTGGTACTGCCGTCTAATTTTTGGTCTTCCCCCAATCATTATTTTTTATATAAGCTAATGTCGTTTGTTTTTTGTATATCTCTAAACCATATTTGTCTTTGCGATTTAATTTCTCTTTGTCTCCAGTAATAACTTTTCCAATTACTAGATTCTGTATTCCAGGATTTATAGGCGCCCTTATTTTTCTTGTAATTTCATTGGTACTACTAAAATTTATCCTTTCTCTCAAATATTCATAGTTTTTCTTTGTTTTTATGTTTTGTCTGCTATTACTAATTTGATTAGCTATTCACGTTTTTAAATTATTGTTTATCAATAATGCAGATTGATTTGGTTCGAAATTTATGGAAACTATATGGAATGCTGTTACAATAATATGTTATTTTTGGCGTATATTTTTCTTTGCTCTAAGCTTCCACCTAACATCATTTGTTCTATTTCGAGTATATCAGAAGTAAATTAATACCTTCAAAATATATTTATAATGCATATTCTTATACGTTATTTGAATAATTACTTTTTAAATTTATTTAAATATATTGATATTATGGTAATTGCGGCGCCTCCACCATAATTTAACATTTTAAGCATTAAGTTATATAACTCTCTAAAATATAGCATTTTTCCTTTGACAAACACATATCAAAGGAAACACTATTGTGAAGTATTTCTTCAGTGTATGACACTTAATATTCAACAATTGTAAAAACTTAAATAGATGAGGGGCTCTCAACTTCTCTTTTAACTTTGCCGTGGAAAAACTTTTTAATCACTTACAGCACCTGATGCTTACAGTGCAACAGCGTAAAGATGTTTTTATGTTTTATACTCCTCTAGATGAAAGCTAAAGCGTGGTGAAGAAATGTAAATGTCAGGCCTACTCGCTTGTTACATCTATTCATCTCTGCCTACCCTCTTTTTAAAACGAAACTAGAAAATCTTGTGAAAATGTCTCGACTTATGCGCAGTTATTTAAATAACACTTCAAGTGAAAGGATAACTTTTTATATGCTTTTAATTACCAAATTATTTCTTTTTTCAGTAATTGTAATTGATTGGTTGATTCTAAGGGTTAAATACATAGTTTTAGATTATGATTAACTTTTGAAATTACTGATATATCATTTATTAATTTATCCGAATAGTTATAATAGTGAATTTATGTCGATGATTAATAGTTGTAAGCTTTCTAAGTGATTGCAAACACCTGTCATCCTTTAAGCCGTAATTGCCTATAGAATATCAAGTTCGCAACCCACTAATACAAACTTTACGGCTTAATTCAAGTTTTAGATTTCCCATTTAGAACTAATAGATGTAAAAAAGAAAGTTCCAATAAACGTGGATTTATAATTCAAATACTTGTATAGCATAATTAACGGTAGTTGTCTTTACTATCTTTGAATAGGATTGCTTTATTTTTTTCAATTCAAATCTCTCATAGAGAGTTTAGAAATAAGTTTCCATAAGATTAAATATGAAAATACGATGACTTGAGGGTTAAATGGCTTGTGTTCTCCTCAAGCGGTTTTCATACAAAAAAAAAAGGAGAAAATACAAAACTTTTCCGTTCCCTTGTCTTTCGTAACAGAAAAAATCTATTACCCAAAAAAACTGACAACAGGAATTGAATGAATACAATTGATAAATATATATCACAAGTAAGCCGATACCAGAAAAACATGCTTATGCTGTGTTATCTAAAAATACGTTATTATGCGTATATATTGCAAAAGGTAAACTCCCTCTGTGACATTTTCATTACTTCATGATAGTAAAAAAATATCCAATAACAATGATATATAAAGAAAAATAAAACGAAGAAAGTATTTCAGTGACAGTTTTCTAATTTTTGCTCTTATAAGTAAGGAAATTGAGAAATATATCACATTTTCTTAGAGAAGAATATAACACCTACGCTTTGCAAACTTTTCAAATCTTCAGCGCCCTCATATTACTACGATTTTAAAATGTCTGTAATGTATTCAGATAATCTATATCTATTATAATATTATTGTAATAACATGCTTTAATTTTCAAAGAATAATTTAAATGTCATTAATTATTATTTAAATTTCAAAATGAAATCTTTTAAACCATATTAATTGATTTTATTTTATAATAATAATTACACTTTAGTTATTAATGATTTGATTAACAATCTTTATATCATTTATTAAACTATAAATATGTTCCCAAAATTACTTATATCTTTAATTAATCTATACTTTATCCTACGACAATATATATATATATATATAATAAAATAAAATTTGTTTCTTGGCCGTTTATAGCAATAAAAACATTAAAAATCTTGGCATTCGCGGCCTGTTTTTTATCACTTGTCAAATATTAAAATTTTACAAATAAAAACACATAATTAATACGTTTCGACAATTTTAGTTTTGTCTTCCTCAGTTAAAACACTTTTTCTTTATTATATATAACATATTTTGCTAAAACTGTCTAGCGGTAAATCCAGAACAACGTAATTTGTAATCATTGTTTTTTATGTATGGATGCAGGTTGTTATTTTTGTGTCACCCCCTGAACTTAATTGCATGATTTACGCGATCTTTTAGGTAGTTTTTTATTTTTAGAATGACTAAAAATTAATAAGATTTTAATTTTTGACGTTTGTTGATGTCTGTTGACGTTTATTTGTTTTTGTTTATCAAATCGTTTACCCAGTACACTAAATCGAACCGAAAACAAGTAAATTAACGGTTTGTAATGAAAAATTAAAAATAACTCTGAAATTATTGGGTTTGGGTATAGGACATTTTTAACAAAAATTAAGCGCAATTAACGCAGCATTCCAAAAATTTAATAATATACCCGTAGATTATTAAATTTAGAAAGAAATCAGTAAACGCTCTTTGATGATAGCCAAATTGATTGCATCGTAACAAACAGCCTTTATAATAAACTGAAAGTTTGATTATTTTGTAGGTTCAACACATCCCTTGGCTGCATACTTACTAAATAATTTTGTCTTAGATAATCGTAATACTACCGCATAGAATTATTATGGTAAACATTGTCGCGACCATTTTTTTTATAATTTTCATTAATAACTCAGTAATGCGTCATCCAAAATCAAAACCCCAGATATCGATGAAAACACAAATTAAAGTAGATAAGGAAAAGCAAAAGATATACAGGCTGTTTCATTAAAAAAAAATTCGAATGTGTGCATTTTAACGCATCACCCTGTATGTGTGTTTTTTGTTACTGTGGCATTTTTATAAAATAAATTTTTCAGTACTATTTAATAACGCCTATATTGGACTTTGACGCACTAATGAGCAACCCTGTATATAAAATAATTGACAAAAATTCAGTGTTAAACGAATGATATGATATATATTGTGATATATAAAAATTTAGTTAAAAAGTAGTTACATTGACTGGACAATTTTTTTTTCCTATCACATAATATATTTATAAAATACGCTTGTAAACCTTTCTCACTTTCGAAGAAGGTGAAAATACGGAGCAAATATCGTCTATATAAGCAATATTATAGTAGTAGTTAAAATAACATAAAACCGGTTATATTTCTTGACTATAAATTATCCGCTTGAAATACGTTTAGCTCCAGCAATAAAATTCACATTACTTACGACTAAACTTGTTGTATATTATCTTGTTTCAGTGTGTACCTTTGGCCGGCTTGGGTTTCCGACGGGGTAGCTACAAGTGTATCTGCAGGAGAGGATTTTATTTTCCGGAGACCAAAGCTGATAGACGATATTATAATGGAACTGTCATAGAGGAGGAATACGAGAAGCTTATGATGGTGACTATACCACTGTCTCCTTTGCCATATATAAAATTCTCTCATTAATTTTCTGTTATTAACTATACGTAACATATACATCGAACTTTGTTGTAATATATACGTATACATATAATGGACAAAATGCGTATGTACTTAATTATTTTAATAAAAAGAGGAATTATCGCGGATACATAAAAAATAAAACAAGAAAACGGGAATATTGGGTAAAATCCACTGTAGTGCAACCGTAGACACGTGTTTCTGACTAATTGGTCGTCATCAGTACGGTGTAGCCAAGGTCTTCCGTGTATGCTTACATCTCCAAGGTTATCCCATCTTATTCCTTGGCTACACCGTACTGATGACGACCAATTAGTCAGAAACACGTGTCTACGGTTGCACTACAGTGGATTTTACCCAATATTCTCTTTTTCTTGTCTTATTTATTATATTCAGATTATTTCTATAGAGTATAAAATAATTTAAAATAACTAACAGAATTGATAACAGGATCACAGAAAAAAATTCTTAATATTATATTCTTTTTTTTTTCGTGATAATTTTCGATAAAACGTTATCTATCGTAGAAAAGATTCAAATAATTTAAGTTTTGGAATGGAGTATATGGAAGGTCTATCTCGACCAATATAGCGATGTTGAAATGTCATGTGTTCTAGGCATATTTTAATAAAAATATGCCTAAAACACATGACGTTTCTCTTTGCCAATGGTAAATACTCTACTAATCACAGGTTGTGATTTTTCCAAACGATTTCGATGCACATCACACCAGTGCCTCTTGGGTGACAACATGAATGGGTTTTACGTCCGAGTAGTGATGCTTTCAACAACAACTAGTTAATTTAAATAGTTTCAACAACAACTGGCAGTGTTTCAAAGAAAATCTGTTAACAGTCTTGATCAGTTTCAGGTAGTGAGTGAAAGGTTTGTATTTTGAACAGATAATTTTAAATTTAATTTACTTTGTCATTTCAATTTTGTATATATGTATTTCTAAATGAATATTCTCTATTTAACCTTACACCATTTTTTTTTGTGTAACTACCTAATTTATAGCAGATTTTCATAGTTTTCACTCCATTAATAAATCATCTGAGAGAAGCATTAATAAAACGTGACAGTTATTGATATAGCAGTAAGCATAATTTAGATAGATTCATTTATACTACTATACTACATCAAATATTCTGAACGAATTAACATTAGCTCTGGATTACGATTGCTAAATTTCAATATATTTCCTGCATAGTGACTTAGAATGTATCGTGCTGAATTCTGTGACGTTTTAATACTTATCAAATTGACATTCTTTTTTCTTCAATAAGCAATAGTATTAACCGTAAATTTCAAAGCCTTTATAACACCACTACAAATAGACTAACTCACCTAAATAATATTTAAATTCGTATGCTGTCATTTTTACCTCTAAAATTAATACTTACCTATTCAAATGAATCATTTGAAACGCCATTACAGAAGGATAAGTTTTGCTTATTCGAGTATAAAAGAATTAAATCTACAGAGTTGTCGTCAAGTATAACTTTTTTGATTCTGAACAAAACATCGGCAGAAGAAGAAGAGATGGTAGAAAACAATTCTTTTTCAACCTCTTGTTACAATTACCTTTAATATTTGATCACATATTCATAGGCGTCTTAATTTTAAGATTGTGACATTATGTATTATACCTGTAAGTATATGTAAACGATATATTTATTTGTCTAATGGAAATTCTTCTCAAAAAGATCAAACAAAAGATTAGGAAGGATTTAATGACTTGATATGTACGCTATCTAACTAAAGTTTTATGTAACTAGCTATAAAAGCGAAACAAATATTTTGACGTTGTTACCTCTCAAAGTAATAAACTGTAGTATTATACATTGTCCTTGGTATTTTAGAAGTGAATAAATTTGTTTATAAATATTTAAATACAATTTATATATACATACATATAAAAAATATATTAAAATTCATTGCCGAATATACAAGAAATGTATTAAAAATGAATATTTATCTTGCTGTAGAGGCACTATAAAATGACAATTTGACAGCAAGCGCTGTCATCTAAAATGTTTTAATGACTAACAAGATGTAATGCAAAAAATGATCATTTTATAGTGGCTCTACACCAAGCTAAATATTCATTTATATATTCATGTACAGAATTTAATGGGGTAACTCCGCTGAAAATGCAACTGCGGACACGTGTTTCGAACTACCTGGTTCTCGTCAACGTAGTGTAGCCAAGGAATAGGATGGGATAACGTTGGAGCTGAAAAACATCAATCAGATACATACACAGGGGACAGCCTACCAATTGATGCTTCAGCTAGAGTGTCCTCGATATTGAGGATGAATCTAACGTCGCCGCGAGGTAGATATTGTCCACCTGCGCGCCATCAGAATCCACAGGATAAAAATAAAGTAGCTTAGATACACTGAGCTGACGAGAACCAAGTAGTTCGATTGTACAATAAATACAACAAAACAAGAATACTACCAAAATAAAAATGTATTTTATTACTTAAAATTATTAAAAATTCTGTTTAAGTCCAAATATCCAGATTTAATATAGTGTGTGTCCTCCGTTAGCATTAATTATTATTCCTATCAAGTGAATTCCAAACATGTTCGATATGATTCAAGTTTGGATTGATGGCCGTTCACTTCATCACTTGGATTTTCTCTTCTCGAAGAAAATTGGTCGTAACATTTGCGGTGTGAATTCGGCAGTTATCCTGCAAGAAGATCAAACCACTGCCAAAATTGTTGGCAAATGGTACAACATGTTTCGCAATGATCATTCTAATATAATTTAATATCGTGTGTGTCCTCCGTTAGCATTAATTACTATTCCTATCAAGTGAATCCCAAACATGTTGGATATGATTCAAGTTTGGATTCATCGCCGTCCACTCCATCACTTCGATTTTCTCTTCTCGAAGAAAATTGGTCGTAACATTTGCGGTGTGAATTCGGCAGTTATCCTGCAGGAAGATCAAACCACTGCCAAAATTGTTGGCAAATGGTACCACATGTTTCGCAATGATCATTCTAATATAATTTAATATCGTGTGTGTCCTCTGTTAGCATTAATTACTATTCCTATCAAGTGAATCCCAAACATGTTGGATATGATTCAAGTTTGGACTTATCTATCGCCGTCCACTTAATCACTTGGATTTTCTCTTCTCGAAGAAAATTGGTCGTAACATTTGCGGTGTGAATTCGGCAGTTATCCTGCAGGAAGATCAAACCAATGCCAAAATTGTTGACAAATGGTACAACATGTTGCGCAATGATCATTCTAATATAATTTAATGTCGTGTGTGTCCTCCGTTAGCATTAATTACTATTCCTATCAAGTGAATCCCAAACATGTTGGATATGATTCAAGTTTGGATTCATCGCCGTCCAGTCCATCACTTCGATTTTCTCTTCTCGAAGAAAATTGGTCGTAACATTTGCGGTGTGAATTCGGCAGTTATCCTGCAGGAAGATCAAACCACTGCCAAAATTGTTGGCAAATGGTACAACATGTTTCGCAATGATCATTCTAATATAATTTAATATCGTGTGTGTCCTCCGTTAGCATTAATTACTATTCCTATCAAGTGAATCCCAAACATGTTGGATATGATTCAAGTTTGGATTTATCTATCGCCGTCCACTCCATCACTTGGATTTTCTCTTCTCGAAGGAAATTTATCGTAACATTTGCGGTGTGAATTCGGCAGTTATCCTGCAGGAAGATCAAACCACTGCCAAAATTGTTGGAAATAGTACAACATGTTGCGCAATGATCATTCTTATATAATTTAATATCGTGTGTGTCTTTCGTTAGCATTAGTTACTATTCCTATCAAGTGAATCCCAAACATGTTGGATATGATTCAATTTTGGATTCATGGACGTCCACTCCATCACTTGGATTTTCTCTTCTCGAAGAAAATCGGTCGTAACATTTGCGGTGTGAACTCGGCAGTTACCCTGCAGGAAGATCAAACCACTGTCAAAATTGTTGGCAAATGGTACGACATGTTGCTCAAGGATTATTTTAATATAATTCTGTACATTGGGAAGTTGAGGAACAACAACCAAGTTGGTACGACCATCTATGCTGATTCCACGGCATATCGTAACTGATCCTAATCCAAATTGATCCACTTCCTGTATACACTCTGCAGAGTATCTCTCTCCAGGATGTCTGTATACTCGTACATGACCATCGCATCGAGTTGAAGTAAGTAGGGACTCATCACTAAAAAGCACAGACCTCCAATGTCAAAGTTGCCATTCTGCATGTTCGCCTGCAAAGTTTAGGCGGGTTCTTTTGTGATCCCTGGACAAGCGAGGAGCTCGCACAGACCTCCGAAAAGTCAAATTTGCTTTTTTAAGTCTTCTTCTAACCGCTTGATCAGAGATTGTTATACCGGTAGCATTTCGAAGTAGGCTTTGTAACTGACGAGCGGTGGAAGTTCGATGGCTAAGGCAAGAATTGAACAGTCATCCTAAAGAATAGTTTTTATTTTACGCCCTTGTCAAGTCCTTCTAGAGTTTCTGCCCGATTCGTGCTACTTACGCCATGTTCTGCAGATAATCCATGGACGGGTTTGTAGTTAATAGGCGACATATCGCATAGACCGACCATCTTCAAGTAAAGCAACCGCTTCGCGACTTCGATTTCACTTAAATAAAGCATTTTTATATTAAAAATAATTTGACACTCTAAATTGATCTTTAAAATGTCAACAAACCAACTTCAAGAGTTTTGATTGTATGCTTAAAGAACAAAGGCCATTTTGTTTTGGGTAGTGGTTTCCACTTCAACATCTAAAGAGAAAAAGAAAAAAATATATTAACGTAATTTTCTTTTGTGCTTAGCTAAAAATAAATACAATAATAAAGACATAAAAAAATTCGTCATTTACTAACAGAAAAAATTACAGGCGGTCAAAGTAGTTTTCCGCTAATTTTGTTGAGTAGTCAACCAACAACAATACTGCTATCAAAATTTAACTAATAATCAAGTACAGTTAAAGTACCGCATAGAAGTTATAATAATTTAAAGTTTCATAAATACTAATATTAAATCTAAAACACCATTTAAAAAAAAAAGAAACACTGTTTCTTATAGTATTCCTTGTAATAATTGCGAAAAAATGTACGTTGAACAATCAATGCAATATTTAGAGGATAGAATTAAAGGTCAGAAATATTGTGAAAATTCAACTTCTTCGAAAAGCATAAATGGATAATATTGTAATATGTCTGTCTTTCCTAAAAATAAACATACCTAAAAAAGATTGGAATTACCAACCGAAACGTCACGAAGCTAGAGAGACTTATTTTATTCAAAAATATTCCAAACCGTTATTCCGTCCGTTGATTTAATTTTTTTTTAATATGTAATTTTCTTTAAATAGCAACTCTTTTTTATACACTTTGGAAGAGATTTTTTCTGAATACAACGATCTATTTCATCTTGATCTTGTAAAATGTTTTTGTTAAAAAAAATATTTTTCAAAAATTTTCAATTGTACCTTGGAATCCAATGATAACGCACAAAAAAAACCGATAACTGTCATTTAAGATTTGTCAACTTCTTTTATTTATCGTTATTTGTATTATTTTTTGCAGTTTTGTTATTATTTCGTTATCATATTGCCATTTCATTAAGGATAACTTAAAATTAACCACATGTTTTCGTAAACCCTCTAGTAATTTACTTCACTATTTCAAGAGCCGTTAGAAATTCGGGAAAAGTTAGTAGAATCATTTTTGCTTAAAGTTAGTCATTGAATTTATGTAGGTATATGCGAAGTATCTCGAATACCTCGGCGGCCAACCTGTATATTGAAATATTTATATAAATGTTTGTTTTTTGTACGCATGAATCGAACGATTTCGAATAGAATTTTCGAGAAGTTTTATAATAACGATCATTATCCTTTCAAACGGAGTTTTGAATTCTTTCCCTGTTATTTGATTCAGTCCGTGTTATATTGTTACAGGGCCATAGGAGTGACTATGGCGTTACTGGAGTGTTTGAATGCCTACCGTGTCCCGAAGGATGTGAACAATGCGAGGATGACCGCCCGTGTGTGGTATCGTTGAATTGGGTTATGCGAACAGCCATTCTTGTCCTTTCATGTGTAATTATTTGCTGCCTGCCGATTGTTGTAGTATTTACGTGGAAATATGGAAATGTGAAGGTTAGTTTTAGATTTCTGTTATTATATACTAGATGTTGAATAGGTTGCACAAGTTAGACATACGAAGCTATTCCTTTCATTAAATTAAATAAATACTGCCTCTAAAACGATTTATTATTCATGAAGGTATAATCTCAAATTTAGGCTTAAAACATAAATTCATTTTATTAATGTTGGATGCGTTACTTCCTTATTGAAACAAAAAAGTGCTTTGTTGTAAATTTTATTAAATAAGCGCTTTATTTGTATATTTTGAATTTATGTTAAAAATGGCACAGTTTTTTTTTTTTTGGGAATGCAGCTTTCTTATATTATTTTATAGGTAAATAATAATTAATCGACTAACGTTTCGGAATATTTTATTGTCTTCATCAGAATGTATATTTTACAGCATATAGCATTAAACGAAAATTCTCCTGTTCTTCTTGTTTTCTAGTTTCTTGAGGTTGTTTCTAATATTCATAAAGGCATACTTTCATCTATGCTAGTTATATTTATTTTTATAATAGTATAAGGACAAACCTGCTTGCTGTTTTTTCTTAATCATATTAAATTTTATCACCGCTCCAATCTCTAACATTCGGCCTTATTGTGAAGGCCAAGGAGTATTCACTACATACAAGACAGAAAATAAACATAATATATTTGAATGGTGCTATTGACTCACTATGCACTTATATAAAAACAAAATTTGCTCTTTCTAATATTCATTCGGTTATTTGCTAAATAGTTATACATAATACATACAATATTATCTACAAGACTAAACTTAATACATTTAGTTACCGAACAAAGAAGTCGTGAATAAACACATGATTTTTTTGACGTGAAGCACTAGAAAAAAAATCGCAAAAAGAATGAATGGGGAATTGGTCATCGTCATTCCAGAAGCCACGAGTTTTCTGTAAGTGTCTGGAAATGGATATCTTTTGATTGGCTAGAAGTTAATGGAAAATAGAGGGCTATTTAAAAGGTACGCAATATAGGGATATACTAGTATACTATGTCACAGTGGACTATTGCCAGAACGACAGTTTAGTAGAGGTAATAGAAAATAACTGATGGTGGACACTATGTCTTGTTATATTATTTTTTTAAGTTTTGTGTAAATACATGATCTCATTTCCTAATAATTGCCAAAAATATAAAATACCCCATGTATGCAAAAACATCAGCCAAAGAGTAAATAATATTAATAATAATATATTTATTTTTCTTCCTCCACAACTTACAAAGTAATAGATATTAAATTTCAAGAAAAGAAAAAATAAATTCTCCTATACATGTGTATTATCAATCTCAACAGTATTCATATGAAACTAAACACATAAAACACACTATCCACATATTCAACAGGTATTGCTAAATTTTTTGTGAAAGTCTTTTTTGCAACTGAGTGTACCTATATTTTTTCCAATAGGAGCAGTATAAAATTTTATAATATAAAATAAATATCTGTATTTTTGTTAAATAGTCTATATAGTGTTTTGAACATATTTTATCAGATAGCACAATAATTTTAAATAACGTAATAACAGTAATTAAGTGAATACGGCTTTCATAAATAATTGATTTGACTGAAGCAAAGAGAGTAAACTGAAATAATATGTGACCTTGGAGGTAACTAAAGCTTTCTTTGTTGATAGACTCCCTTGAGATTAAAGTAATATATTATAAAGTAGACCCGAATCTGCCAAACAAGCCTACATAAATCATTTAGCAATGGTTTAACTCCTAGCTGTTTACGCTTTAAACGTGTTCAAAATTATATGCTTATTTTCAGAAATGTTTTATATTTTAATTAATAAACGTGTAAAACTTAGTATGAAATTATATTGTCAATTTGTGTACCGGTAAAATTAAAATATATTACTAGGAATGCTTTTATAAATAGAATTTAACAAGAACTATAAATATATGCCAATCAAAGTTAAAAAGGAATATTTTTATATTGGTACTTAGAAATAATTACGCTATTACATACAGTTTCGTATTTCAATAAATTAGCCATAAATATGTTTATAAAATTGTAATAATAATAAGGAATGTTATGCAAGTTATTACAAAAATACTTATATGGTAGTTTATTCGCAAAACAAACAGTTTGTATACATAGCAAGTTTGATATTCTACCCTGCAAAATTAGTATTTAGCTTATGATACTAAAACAACTTTGCATTACGATTTGTAATTTTACCTGAAATCGCTTTAAGCATCGGGTTGTTTCTAACGAGGCTCTAGACTTGTATTTTAGACTTTCTTTTAGTAAAACTTTTGCAGAATCAGGGGGAAATATATGTTCGACACGTGTCTGCTCCATGAAACTTCAACGTAAATATAATTCAAATTCGATTAGGTAGTAATGTCTAGAGCTAACAAACAATATATCAAAAACAAGTATGTTTGTATTTATATAAAAGTTTATAGTAATAATAATTTTTAAATGGTGTTTTCATAGTTAAATAAAACGAAGGTTTAGAAGCCTATGTGAAATTATCTTTATTGTACATTCATTTTAAATACGGCTAGAAATGTTAAATAGATAAATATACGAGGGATGTTCGGTTACTAAGGTGCATTTGTGAATTACATACAGACTACCGTATTTATAAATATCAAACATACACTTAGTAAAAGCGTGAACTGCTAGCTACATTTCAACATAATCGCCACCAATATTAAAGCGTTGATTGAAGGAATACATAAAGATGCGCAACTACATAGCACTGAGCGTAGCCAAAACTGGGTCCGAGATTCGAAACAGCCCGAGACAGCGATGATGTTTCTCAGCAAGGGGTTTGTGGGACTACTTAACGGAAAGACACGCAATTTTACCATAGCGTTGCGCATCTTTATATATTCGTTCAATCAACGATTAAAGCACTTATCTCAGCGAGGCACAAGCTTCTGTATATTCGTTTCGCTAAAAGTGCGATCCAAATTTCTAAAGTACTGCCGTACTTCATCCTGAAGTTTGTCGTCGTCTTCAAACCTTTCAGCCGACAAATGAGGTTTCAACGGCCCAAAGAAATGAAAATCAGAAGAAGCCAAATCTGGACTAGGGGGCGGATGGACAATAACTTCCCAATTGTGTTTCTGAAGCCAGGTCTTCGTCTGATTTGAAGTGTTCGCAATAAATATCGCCATTGATTATTGTTTTCGGTGGTAAAAACTTTATGTGCAAGATGCCCTGCATATCCCAGAATACCGCTTCCATTGTCTGCTGAACTTTTTTCGATGTTGGTGAACTTGGATGCCTCCACGTCATTGAGTCTTTTTTTGATTCGGGGTTATAATGGTGTGTCCACTTTTTGTCTTCTGTAACTATAGTACGTTAAAAGTTCCATTTCCTTTGTTGAATTTTGTGTTGGTCGGGTTTTGGTACCCATCTCGCGGACACTTTGATAGCCTAATCCAGGTACGATTTCATGAACAGAGCTTTGAGAAATGCCGATCAGTAGAGCGTATATTCAACCGATGATCTTCTCGAATCAGCGTATCGACCTTTAAATGATTCCTATCCGCTTTCCTTGTTGATGGTTTTTTTGCACACCTTCGAGATCAACGTACAGATCTGTGTGTCCACTTTTAAACTATTTACACCAAACACTAACTTGTTTTCGACCCATAACGCCTTATCCATAAGTCTTCAACACTTTTTTATGAATTTTGGTAGGTGTTTCATTATTTGCATGCAAAAAACGAATGACCGCTTGCATTTCAAACTTGGAGTATGTTTCGATCGAAACTGACATTGTGCAGTTGTCATTTCACATGTTGTACCTTACGTGAAGTGAATTAGAAATACAATACAAAGACCTACCGTGGATCTACCGACCAATTTAAAAGAGAATCCCAGAAGACTGAAGAACAAACATAACAATAAGGATGGTGTAAAGAAGGAACCTTAAAACTAGGGTGCAATAACACTGCTGCAGGGCGTATTAAAAATAATCACAGGCACAACCCAAAAAATTGTGGCCAAAAATTTCTGACGTCTGCCGCGAAGAAGATCTTCTGACTGGTGGCTGTAAATGGTGGTCGGTCATCCTGATAGTCTTCTATCTCCAAGGATATCTCGCTCTATTCCTTGGTTACACTGTACTGACGATGACCAACGAGTTTGAAGCACGTGTCTACGGCCGTTCTACAGCGGAATTTACTTCATAGCCTTCTTTTTGTATTTCATCTATATATATGTATGTATATACATCAAACTTTGTAGCCAAATATACAATAAATTTAATTAAATTGATCTATCATCATGATGTGGAGGCTACATTGATTAAATCATAGTAAATGAATAACAAAAATGATAATTAAGAAAGCATTGTAGTTATATTGATTAAAAATATCAAATTAATAACAGAAATGACAAATAGGAGCGCAAGTCTTTTAAGTATATTGATCGAAAAATCTCTGATGTATCAAAAAACGACAACCAACTTCATTATAAGACAGACAATAGCGAGGTATTTGTTTAATGACAAATGACAAAACATAGAACGAAACAAACGCGAAATGTGTAATTAAACGTGAAAATGTAAGCATTTAGGTATAGAATAGTCACTATGTTTGTATGGAATATGCATATTTTATACAAACATACGGAAACATATATATGGAAAACAAATTCGGAATATCATTAAAATTACAGCCATACAATACAACGTTCAAACTTCAAAATTTAATGAATGAAGGTCGATTTTCAACCACTGGGCGACCACTAGTATATCTAAAATGACATCTTGGTTTAGTGACTTTATTAAAAATCATGGTAAACTGAGAACAGAAAATAGGAAGCCAATCTGCATTGTGTAGCTTCTGTCAGGAGATACTCAGTTTATTGGCAAGAAAAACCAACTTAACCACATGGTAAACAATGTTAACCTACGCGTTAATTGATCCACGAGTGACAAATCATTGAAACAAGATAACAAAAAAAATGTGAAAGTCAAAAAATGGTGTTTTTCACTCGCTAGCCCTAATCAGTATGATATAGCGAAAAAAATTGTGTGTTCATTAAATAGCATGTGTAGTACCAAGCCTTATCCTTATTTATCCCAATACAATGATCATCACATTAGTTACTATGTAAAGACCGGGCTAAAAGACACAAAAAAAAACAGAAAGACGCACTTAAAAGGGTATAAAATTTTGACAATAAATGTACTAAAAAGGCATATTTTGTTTGACATGAAATTCTAAAAAAAAACATAAATATTTGATAAACAACACACAAATTACTGTACCTAGCTTATAATTTTTTTTTCTTCAAATATCCCGAAAACATTGATCTAATAACATTTTAGTTTCATGAAAAATACGTTTTCACAGAAAACTTAAAAAAACTACTACTTTTAAGCTTTTTTTAAACTACTACCTTCTTCTGTTTTTTCTTTTGTGCCTTTTAGTTCGGTTTTATTATTAATGTATGCTGTACTTTGTAAATGCCAGATTTTTAGACAAACATATTAGCAAAAACATGAAATTATTCGTAAAAATTAATTTAAATTAACTTGGATAAGGGTGCAAAAAACTGTATTATGAAAAAGAAAAACAGAATTTTATTCCCTACTGAAGACGAGAATATATTTCCATCATGAAGTATAAAGAAAAAAATATGTTTCATACCAAACTTGCATATAAATACACAATTTAAACGAGGAAAATTTTCACTCTAATTTATAACATTTCACGACAATGTTTTGATAAAAAAGAGGAAAACTACAGTTCGTGATGATCTACATATCATCAAAATAACAAAAGGAAACCCTCAACTTTCAAGTAACGTTATTAGGCCAATTGCTAGATGAAATGCCTGGAAAAGATTGTCAAAATTTTCATTGATTAGAGACTGTAAATTGTGCTAAAACTTACAACTCACATCATACCAGAGAAGGTCAAACGAGGACAAATATTATATTTATAATAGATTATAATTTTTAAACTTTGGCATAATATTGACGCTTTTATGAAAATTTATTAAAAATACTTGTATCAAGCAAATGTTTGATACAAGTATTTATAATAATCTTTTTTTTTTAAAGATTGAATAGAACAATTTTTATATCCCTTTACCTAATAACGGTAGGTATATTTTATTGCATCATTCTTATAATGTTGCTACTTTTACCAGGCATCTACATTTTAGTTCAATCTACTACAACGACCTTTGAATAATCTTTTCTGATACCTCTATTTCTTTTTATCATTCATCTCAGTGAATAACTTTACTTGAAAGTTGACGGTTTCCTTTTGTTATTTTAATGATATGTGGATGATCATCACGAAGTGCAGTTTTCCCTTTTTTTTTTTTGATCACAACATTGTCGTGAAGTGTTATAAATTACCGGAGAAATTCTCCTTGTTTAAGGCTATTCATATGCAAGTTTGGTGTGAAACACATTTTCTTCGTTGTACTTCATGATGGGAATATATTCTCGTCTTCAGTAGGGAATAAAATTCTGTTTTCCTTTTTCATAATACCGTTTGTTTTTTACCCTTATCGAAGTTAATTTAAATCAATTTTTATTACAATATAAAGTGTCCTAAAAATTATAATTTACTTACTGCTGTTTTATAACTTAGGAATAATTAAATATTAGTTAGACCTGTAGGGAGTTAATTAATTCTTTGAAGTTATTTTAGACTTTAGTTTTCGTTTAATATTTTTGTTTATAAACATCGATCGTATATTTTAGTACAACAGAAACAAATCAAATTCCTCTTCAATTAGTTGGGATAAACTAATTTTTGATGTGAATTATGATGGTTTGCTGAGGATATTATCTTACATATGAAAAGTTTTCGAATGACTTAGTTTCTTGTAGATGAACCTCACACACTTACTAAGATTTTATATCCACTCATAACATGATATTCATTACAGGTTGTACGTGCTGCTAGTCCAGTCTTACTGCGTGTCATCACTTTGGGAGCTCTTTTCATCTACTCTACGGTAAGTATCACTAACATAATAAGTAAAAATGAGGTGTGGTCACCACGCGACTTTCTTATACGTTTCTAAATTAAGTATTAAAAACTTTTACCTTCTTTAAAAAATAAACGTGTGTTGTGATATTACAAGTAAAAATTTTATGAACTTTTTTATACAAAAATTATTCAAAATCCTATTCTAAATGCTTCTATTCTCTTAATAAATATCTATAGAATGCATATCTTGCGAGATATTTGAAGAAAGTGCTACTCGCTAAGAGTGAAAATGTTACTTCCGGTCCGAATTTTGAAATTTCATTTGTACAAGAAATACCTAAAATTCAACTCTAAATGCTTTTTTCGCTTGATAAATATATATAAAATGCATAATTTACGACATATTTGCAAAAAATCGCCATTCGATAAGAGTATAAGTGTTACTTCTGTTCTGACTTTTGATTTTTTTTTATACAAAAGGTATTGAAAATCAGACTTTAAATACTTGCGAAATATTCGAAAAAACTGATTTTCGATAAGAGTAAAAGACGTACTTACTTCCGGTAAGTACTTCGAAAAACCTTTTTAATAAAGTTCTTCGCATGCATACGTGTACACCTTGCTACTACCACTCACCCCTTTGTCCATTGCTCATATGACTTTCACCGCTCAACTTATATGTGGTGAGCTGTACCTTCATATTACAGTATCTTTAATCCTATAGAGTTGATTTGGAGTTCACTAAAGCACATTCGTCGGAAAAATACTTCACCCACATTTAGCGAAACAACAATAAATACGATCCAAGATGCTATATTATTAATAACACTAGATACTTGGAAAAATTGTGTTAAACATGAAATTGGTATAGGAGACGAGTATTTATAGTTTGCACTCCATACCGAAATTCATAACATATTGCTGTGACTCTTGCAAATTGAGGTTTATATAAAAATAATTTAAACCGTTCAATCAGTAAATCAGTAAGAATCAAGCATACATCTTAGTGCTAGACCTTATGCTAGACCAAGATTTAATAAATTTTCTGCAAAATAGTAGGTTAGGCAATTTTACATTTAACTAGCTCAGTTTAAAATGACTAAAGAAAATTTTCTCTCAGGGGCAGAAAATATAAGTAAACTCTCCAATCAAATTGAATGCTCTTCAGTTATTACCAGGTCAGGTAAAGAAAATAAAAATTCAAAATAAACCTTATAATATAATTTATTAAGCATATTAAAGAAGATTTTAAAATGATACAAGTATGTTTACAAAAATAAATGTCTTAAATATTACAGAACTTCATGCATGTCATGATTAAATAGTCAAATCAATAAACAAATCATAATTAATACAAAGAATAATATCGAATACAAATTTTATTTTAAAATTTCTATGACTTTCTTTATTCATCAATAATACATGTAAACATTCAACATCTCAAACAAAATTTTATTGTACGTTGTGAATTGACTCAGCCCTGATTCTTTTAGTTCTGCTTCGCGCCTTTGCTCGCTCCCAAAACAGTAACACCAAGACCAATTCGTGCTTCAAGGATTCACCAAGGCTCCATGCTATGAATTAAACATCTACTTAATTCATTGCACACATCCCTGATCTATTACCCAACACGTCAATATCAAATACACAAACACGATAAAGTACATATAATTAATATAAAGAAAATATATATATGAGTTCTAGAATTCCAACACAAAGCACCACATAAGAAATTTTTACAACACGATATATATACACTAATTATAAATATTATTAAATCACCTTAATTTTTCATATAACATTTCAAACTCCTACATTTCAAAAAATATAAACTTCTTCACAGTCTAAATATCCTACATGTACATAAAACAAAAATTATTAAATATAATCCTTCTAATCTTGTAAATAAAGAATAAAGAAAATTTTTTTAAAACGCAGTGTTTATATTTAATTCTAAGAAAAAAAAATTATTATTATTAGTCTATTAAATTAGATCATTATAAATACTAAAATGCTCTACCATAACACACGGTGTAATAACCCTGCATATAAAAATAAAACATTGTAGTACATACAAAAAAAACTTGTTAAAAATTTTCAAAGTTTTAATTAGATAAAACTTGTTCTAAATACAAATAATTATTTCTGAAAAATAATTACAAGTTCCAATGTATACGAATCTTTTGAATTAAAATTGATATCTAATTCATAAAAATATTCTAAGTTAGAATAATATTTAATCCATAAAATATTATAAGTTCAATTTTATCGAAAAATTTTCTAAGTATAATAAATCCTTTTTGAAAAATTATTCTAAGTTCCGATTCATGAATAAACTTCTAAGTTAAAATAACATTTTGTGTTTAAGAGGAAGAAGAGGTTCCCACTAATTTTTCATTTGAGAGCGGTTTACACCAAGCATCTAACGTTTTCCGATCGTATCCCGACTTATATGCATATTTTTCTTCACAAAAACGTACGGTTATCCTCGGTACGATACCGATTCCACCCCTTCAATTGCATTTCTATAGTGCTGCATCTATCGGTCAATCGATGTATTACTAGCTTTCAAAAACGTAAACAGACATCTAAGCATCGATTTGTTTACACGTTCGTGATTTGCCAATTTTATCTAGCGGAGAATATCGTTTTCACCGGGCCAATCTGTCGATCTCTCCCGGTCACAGTATTTTTCGTGCGGGAAACACTTTCTTGTTATAATTCACTTAATATTTCATGCTTATTCTAATATTATTTTACGTAAATAAAAATTAAATTTCCCAAAATATTAACTTAATGAATATCTATATACACATCATGATAAAATAAATAAAATAGTAATTAATTAAATTAAATCTTAAAGTGATCTTGATTATGCTTATTTACAATTTACCACCAAACTCAAGATACTGCAATATGTAGATGACGATGAAATTAGTGATTCTGATGACTGATTTAAGTTATAAATTAATGATAATGTGTATAAGATGAGTACTTAGAACCGATAAGATACAATTCCTTGCAGGAATTTGATAATTATAGTATTTTATTTGATTTTTATGTTAAGCATATATTTACCATAAAAATTAAATAAAAAATAAATATATTATACAATCGAATAACAGTGTTCTTATAATAGACTTTTAGTAGAATAATCTTTGTGAATACGTCCCTATGAACCACCTGTGCTCGGAAGGGATAAGAAGGGTTGGGTTAATTTCGTTTGTGAAGATCGAGTGCTATTGAAGAAGTGAAATTGTTATATCTATGAACAAACTATAAAAATATGTTTGAAACGTATAACAAATAATAAGTGCAAATATGCCTTACTATATGTACGAAATGTAATAACTTCATATTGAGAATGTACCGCCTAATATAAATTAAAGAGTGAGTGGCTGCTATATGTTTACGATGCAGTATAAGAATTTCTGTATAGATTACCTTTTGATCTCAAGTTTATATTAGAATTCCTCGCTCAGTTCCAACTGATTGTCAAGTGTATGAAATGGTGAAGTTACTTCATGAAACACTCAGTACTTTTAAAATATTTTCAAATTTACTGTTTAATATATACATACAGGCGCGTTTTATAGTTTGTTATTTTCATAAGACAAAAATTTCTTTTTTATACCTACTCCAACAGCTGCACTCAACATATTCCGAATTTAATAAAGAAAACGTACGTACATATATTCGGAATATAGTAATTTTCTAATAATATTGATATTAAATAAACAAATAAAATAGAAAGAAACAAAATTTAATATTAGGAATTAAATTTATCGTTATATAAGCAAGATAAATTATTCAAAACTCCTAAGGTAAAAGTACGAAGAATTCGTCTAGAATGTCCGTTGAAATCTTGCGGTAAAATTCCATTTAAATTTCAGCGCACAACTGTGGAAAGATAATATATTTTAACAGTGTAATGTAATGTAATCTTTGACAGGATTGTTCTTCCTATTCGACATTACGAAAGTAATAAGCGTTCGAGATACCCTTTTTCAGTTATTATTTTGATGATCTAATGTCTCCATTTGGCAAGAAACCGTAAAAGTTATTACATCGCTTGGAAAAGAACAATTTGAAAACTTAGCACTTTCAAAACAGAAGCTCTTGTTCTACAAAAGAGGAAAGTTAATAAAAGATAAATTATTACACTGTTTTATATACATTTACAAGGATACAAGTCACTCAAAATGTATGTATAACAGACAGAAAAATTATTTTGTAAACAATATATATATATATTATAATGATTTAAATTGTCAATATAAATAGTATAAAAAAAAATTAAGTCCCAAGAAAATTAATTTATGTTATACATATAAGAGATCATTCGTATATAAAGTAGAAGAATTTTATTAGTATAGTAGTGAAATGTATAAAATGTTAGATAGGATCTAAATTTATTGTAATCTCACTTCTTAATGAAAGATTTTAAAAAAATCACAATGTTCGAAATATTATCAAGATAAGATAGGCAACTTAAATTACTATTAAAAAAATGTCATTATTATGAAAAATCAAATACGTATATGGAAACAAAGAAAAATATCCTGGTTACTTATAAACAAATAGAGATGATTTGTGAATTTTGACATGACAGGTAGAAAACTATTGAATGAGACCAGAATTTTGGAATAAAGAAGAATTTCTATAGAAAATTTGGTATTAAAATAATAAATACTTAATTTTACAAGTTGATTATCATCATCTACATGTTTGAGAAGTCGTAAAACTTGTGAAACTCATATATTGGATCAAATTGTTTACTAAGCCGGAATTACCTTGATGTTGCTTATAAAAATTAATGGAATTGGATTTATAAACTGAAAAATACATACATACATAGGATATTGGATGCAGTTAACTTGGATCTTATGCGACGTATTATCAGGACCTTAAGAAACTGTACCTGCAATCCAGGATAGATGCATTTTATGAAGAGGATCATTCCTATGATGAAAATATAAAAATCGTAAAGTAAACTTTTAAACATTATTAAAAGTCAATCATTCAATAATCGTTAAAATCAAACAATGAAGTAAAATTTTGAAGAGATAAAGAGAATAATAGAATTGATCTATCATTTGTTGTAAAAAATGATTCTATTTTATATTATCTGAATAGTCATATTTATATTTTTGAACTAATAATTTTTATTATGAAGGATAAGTTAATTTTGAAATTGAATTGTTGTTTAGTTGTTAAAAGGAGTTTTACATTGTTACGTAAATTATTTATCCAACATACATTATATTGTGTTTTAAACAAAATATTATTATGAAATAAATAGTAAAATAACTTTCACCAAAGAATTCATTCCTGAGAGTATTATTTATTTTCATACATACCGACTGAGCTTAGATAGAAAAACAATAGTATAATATATTTATTTATTTATATAACTTCAATATTCAAAGTAAAAACTTCTTTTTTCCTGTCTTTATGTTTAATAAAATCATAACTTATTCTTGGAAATAGCGGCCCATTTTTATTATAATAAAAAGGAAAATCACAACTTAACGCTTCGATATTTTTATTTTTTTATGTCTTCTTCAGAAAACGCATATATCAGGCGAAAAACTGGCGTTAAATACACAATTAGACATTTAGTTGTTATTATTAATCAAAATATACATTCATTAACATGATAATCTCTTTAGTTACAAATACGAATAATCAACATATTCTCATTTTGTACGAGTAACAATAATATTAATATAAAATACCTGTACTTGCATAAAACTATAACTTTAGATTCACCATCTTGTTTTTTTTTTTATTTTATAAATGTGGAACTACATAATGTTGTCAAATTTTACTTCAATAAATTATTATTATTTATTTATCAATAATTATAGATGTATGTGTTAGATGGAAGTCAAACTACTAATAATTCATGCTTTTATGCTAATAATTCGTATACACATTAAAAAACAAAATGAAAAACAATTCTTTTTTCAAATCTACATACAGATGTTTATGGTATATCAATATAGCAAGAGAATAATCGTTCTATCCATTTAAATTAGTAAATTTAATTTCTGCTACAAAATATTAAAGTAAATTTCAGATAAACCACTAATTTCTGTTCTATCATTGACTACTAGTGTGTTGTGTTTTTGTTATTATTTGTATCATTTCTAAAACATTCCTTGGTATGGAATTTTGTTCTTTGTTTAAGATACTTACTTCATTGAAATTAAATGTATGTCCAGTAGCAATACTATGTTTTTTAATGATGTCATATTTTGCTATATTTATGGCCCTTAATTATTTCTGCAAGATGTTATAGTGTTTGTCCTATGTATATTTTATTACAATTTCCACAAGGGATTTTATACACAATATGGGTTTGTTATTTACATGGAACATCATTTTTAATTTTTGTGTAAAGATTAAATTATTATTATTTCTGTGTGCAAGTTTTATATTAAGTAGACAAATCCCGTACATATGGAATGCTAACATATTTATAGTAAGTAGGTTGTATTTCATTGCTAGTCATCGATATTTCAAGTAGTTCTGTTATTTGATCTGGAGTTCCACAAGGTTCAATCTTAGGCCCGCTGCTTTTTATAATTTATGCTACCGACATTCTGTCATCTGTTAATAAATATAATGTCCAAGCTTATGTAGATGGCACATAGTTATTTCATTCATTTCCTTTTCATGAGTACCAAACGGCGGCTGATGATATTGATGCAGACTTGTTTAAGGTGAATAAATTATCTATTGAACTTAACTTGCGTCGTAATTCGCAGAAGACTAATGGGTTGATTTTTGGTTCAAAATGTCGTGTTGTTTTTTTCAAAATCAAGCATACATTTACACATTTCAATGTTGTGAAAGTTGATATATGCCACTAGGCATATTTTAAATTCTTCTTTGAGGCGACGAGTTTGTGAATCTTTGGTCTTATATTTGTTTATCTATTGTGATTTTGATTATAGTCCAAGTTCGGTTGCGCAGTATAAGTTTCGAATTCAAAAGCCTCATAATCGTTGTTGTAGACTTATATGCAATCTTAGAAAGTATGATCACATTTCAAATAGTATTAAATCTATTGGGTGGTTAAATATGGAAAATCGGCGGAAATTGCACTTGGCTAACTTTGTCCATTCGTTGTTTCAATTGACGTCCCTGCCCGTCCCTCTCCAAGGTTTTTGATTCCACGGCTTGTTAAATACTACATTGTGTCCCATTTCCTAGAGAAAAGTTATATTAGAATGCACAAGTTTTGAAGACTTAGCTTCCAAAGTATTTTTTTAACCATAACCAAATATAAATTAGGGTAAATTGAACAAAATAATTATTATATTAAATAAAAGCGTATATATTCATTTATTCAATTAAATTTTAATAATTTATCTCTCTAAACATTTTCGTTAAGCAAGTTTTTTAAATACTCCTCAGAGATGCTTTCAAAAGCCGATCATATTTTTGTAGTGTGCCGGAAGTATCGAAAAACAGTTTTTGCGAATATCTCGCAAGTCAAGCTTTCTAGACAAATGTATTTGGGGTACAAGCTTAATTCTGAACAATTTTTGAGTAAAAAAAAATCTAAAATTCCTACCTAAAGTCACACTTTTACTCTTATCTAGTAGCAGTTTTTGTAAATATATTGCAAATTATGCATTCTATACTGATTATTAAAGTATAAAAATATTTAGAGCTGCATTTTGAATAATTTTTGTACAAAAAAAATTCAGAGTAATAATTAAAAATTCTTCGAAAAAAATTGTGGCGCCATCTATTTGACGATATTTTAAGCGACATCTTAAGCAAGATTCACGCGCCATCTATTTGTACCACATCGACATTCATATTGGCAGTTCGGAATTGTTTGTATTTAAACCAAAAAACGCAATAAATGTACTATAAATTTGTAAATATAAGAATAAATACCTCATGTTTGCATTGTGTAAGTATATAATAACTTAATTTTAGGAAAAGGTGAGTAATAGTTACGTACATGAAATGCTTAAATTAATTAGGTAAATCTATCTTAGGTTAGATATGATACCAATGACATTAATCAATAATATTTTTTTAATTTAATGTTCGTACAAAAATTGTTGTACAAACCACTTGCGTGAAGTCATCTTCCACGCATTCGCGCAATTAAAAGCACTCGCTTCCTGCGGTCGGTCGTGCTTACAATGTGCGCTCATGCGAGAAAATAGTCTTCCCGCACTTGGTTCGTAAATAACTATTCCCTAACTTTGTTTGATTAATTTACCTGATTGCGGCCTGATTACTATTTGTCCATTTTAAAAAATGTAATTAATCCCACACCGAACTATCATTAGAAACAATAATCAAACAAAGAAAGATATCCATTATATGCAACTGCACTATTCTACCAATTAGGCTTCGATATGTTTTCCAGAGGTATAGATGTCTCCAGTAGTTCATGACAAGAATCTACTATATAAAGAAACATAATACCGTTTGTTAATTATACAACATGATAGTTTCATCGATCACATATTTGCCTTTGTGATACAGGTATACTGTATTTAATTCAATTGTTTTTCTTTGATTCCAGACCATTGTAATGTATCCCAGACCAAACGTTTACACTTGCACCGCACGTGTATGGTTACGTGAAATTGGCTTCTCTCTGACGTATGGTGCACTTATGCTGAAAACCTGGAGGTATATATTTACAACATATATAGCTTGTTTCAGATAACATTTCTAGCATTGGATCTCTGTTATTATAAGGTTAAATTGGATGAATTATTACTATGAACTAGACCAACTATGTATTTAATAATGATAATAATAATTAATTTAATTGTCGAGAATCCTCTACAATTAAATTAATTTATTAACATGTTTACCAAGAAGTGTCTGTAACATCAATTAAAGAAAAAAAAAGATAATACTAATACTTTAATTTAGATATGGGACAAGTCATTGTAACATTTCATATAAAAAGAGCATAACATTTTAACAGCTAAAATAACTAAAATTACAATTTGACTGCATTGAGGTACCTACTCATCCAAAGAGTAGTTGAAGATGTTTTTTACTGTCATTTCTAAATTTTCTGCATGGCATCAATGTATATCTGCCTGGTAATTTCGGTAGACCCTTATAGACATATATATGGTACTTCTAATAACAAGTGATTAGGGGTACCATATATCTGAAAGTTACTTAATTTAGTGTAATTGTTCTCATTTTTCTTAGCATGTTCAAATCTACGATTACAATGATCGCTTACTTTTAAAAGAAAAAAAACAAACATAGGTACATCATTGTCAATATAATAAATACATACATCATATATTTATGAATATGATTTTAAAAGTAATAAACAGAGATCAGAGATACCGATTGAGACCCTCATTAGAGGGGGTGACTGACAACATTGCTTCTGCACCAACAAAAATGCAAAGGAAGATAAATTGCAGTATCGCTCTTAAGAATAATGCAGACGTATTAACAAATTTAAATCTTGCCTCTTTAGATACCAGCAAGCGTTATGTCAGTTGCATTTTTTTTATTGCAGTTACTTGTTTCTTTGAATTCAAATAAGTTAATCTTTAATTAAAATTTGAATACTTATGGATTTAGATAGCGATAATGTAAAATGTGCGAACAAGTATTAAATATTATTGAAATGTAATCTTCTTTAGGCGCGTTGCGCTGATTGTAGGCAGTGAACAAGGCTGACCTGCAACGCTCGGATATGTAACGCTCTTCGGGTAAAGTCGGCTAAGAGAACAAGATAAATAAATATATCATATAGAGGTATTTAATTTCAATTAAATTGAAATTTAAATGAATAATTAAATTCAAGTCCTAGAGCAGATGTGAACCGGAGCCGCCTGGGTGAGAGGCCAGCACTTAACCATTAGACCAAGGGCGGGAGTCGAAAATCAGTATTCATATCGTCTATTTATATATATATACATGCGTCCGAAAATCTCCTTAATAATACTTGCGGCCGAGGCAAGACAATCTCGAGTACGTTAAAGTTTTTCGCGGACACACAATTTTTTGGGCAACCGTTAAATTTTTCAATCGATTTAATTTAAATTGAGACACAATTTCATTTAGTTCTAAAGGTGCTAAATTAAAGTAGTTTACTTGATTTACATGCGTTACCATGGAAATGAGACGAATATAATAAACTACAAATACTTGATAGTTGTCAAAATAAGTCGTAGAATGTGTGATTAAGCATGTGTCAAAATGTGTATTTACTTTAACGGCCGCTGCCATAGCAACAGCCGCGAAATTGTATTTTGCGAACTGTGTTGCGTTCGCGAATTGGTAACTTCGCGGACGATTATTTAAATGTAATATAGAACGAAAAAAAAAGTTGTATTTCGTATTATTAACCTCGCCTTGATGAAGTTTACATTTCTGCTGTGTGGTTTTAAGCACACCAATTTTCTTGTTGTATAAATTTTTAGAATTTAAGTGATTAAATGAAGGATGGACAAAAATTATCAAAGAGAATTTCAAGATTTATATGATCAACAACTCTATTAAATTTGCATATTACTGATTGTGTGAAACAATTAGCTTTGTCTCAAATGTGAGAACGTTAGGCAATGTGAAAGTTGAGCATATTCAGTGATATCATTGTCTTTCAGTAAACAAACTAAACAAGTTTGAAAAGTACTATAAATGTATAAGTAATAATCCACATTGCTTGGAAAACCTAAGTGTTATTAAGAAAAACAAAATGATGTAGTACATTTTCATAGCAGTACATTGTTCAAAAAGTAGTAGTTTTTACTATTTTATTAAATACAATTTTGTTTTTTGTTGCTTTCAAAAATTTATGGTAGGTATATATTATAAAAGACGCAAAAAAAAAACATTTAATTATTTCGAAGCCTACTTGACGACATAAGAAAAATTTAATGTAAAGTCTAAATATCACAAAAAAAAAATTATATGTCTACTACATCAGATTTTTTCTTAGTATAAAATATGAAAAATATCGTATGATTTCAATACTGCTTGGAAATAAATCATTTAATTTGCCTAAATCCGTATCTTCTATGGCAAGATCTCCATTCTAAAAATGTTATCTGGGCCACGTTGTATATATAAATACAAATGATGAATATAAATATACAATAAACATAATAATAATGTCCTTAATATTACAGAATATCGGTCATTTTTCGTGTGCGATCAGCAAAAGCCGTTAAAATTACCGACATGAATCTTTTGAAGCGCCTTGGTATAATAGTCGCTATATTTACGGTATTTCTGGTTATAAGGACACTTGTGGCTCCGCCTTTGGTCATCGTTGGACGTACTGCAGACGACTTGAAAGCATATCTTTGTCGCACAGATTGGTGGGATCATTCATTTTCTATACGTAAGTAAAGGGACGCCTCCAGGAATATTTATTTATTTTCTTGTGTCTTTCTTTCTTTTTTTCTTATCTAGCCAATGTTAATGGCCTAAAGTAAACCGCAAAAGCAACAATAAATATTATCTTATCCTCTGAAACTGCTAGAATAAAATAAATACATTTACGTTATGCACCATTATATGTACAGTTCCTGATCATTAAATAAGGACCACTGGAAAAATGTCACATTTTAACACTTCTTAGGGAAGTATGATTGCTGCTTTTGCGACACTACGTAAATACTTACTTTTTGATATTCCTCGCAGTTTGATAAGTAGTCAATTAGGCCAGTATTTATTAAAAAAATGCGTTGTTAATTTTCACTGATTACACTTTTATCCTCGAACAACGTGAATCTCACATAAGGAAAGTACCCTATTGATTTATGACAAACTTTGAAAAAATATTTCCAGTTATAATATTTTATATCCGCAAAACTTAAAATGCCCAAGAAAACAACATTTTCAGGTGTTTTATTATTCGTATCTAAGAGTGGAGATAGCAAAAAATTATAAAAACAAAAATTCTACCGGGTCTCCCAGCGGAGTAAAGTAAATTATTCGCTATCTACATTATTGTAATGTAGATAGCGAATAATTTTTAACACAAAAATTGTAGATAATCATAAGCTCTACAATTTAAAAATATTTTCATTTATACAGAGTGTTTGACAATGACGAACCAACAAAAACTTTTTTTTTAAAAGGAATGCTATGCATATTTTTACATTTTATGATAGCCCTTGAAGGGCTGATTATAAACTGTCATCAATTTGTGATTGTCTATTTTCGACTGTTTCTGAGATATGGCGAATTTTCGTTAAAAATTGTACCATATTTGAAAAGTTGCTATGAAATAACGATTGATTATGAAGTACCTATTATGAGTTCAGTTAGTATAGATATCTTTTCAGTACGTGAAATTAATGTTTATTTCGACATATTTGCGCTTGTTCTTTAGAATAACATACTATTCGCTAAAGTTAAAAATTTAAAAAAATTAAGTAGAATACCCTGTATATTTATATGTCATTGAAAAGTACTTAAAATTTACTAATTAAAAATATATACTATCTAGTGCCTGTGGGCGATATTGCAAAAGTTATAGGATATTACATTTACTTAATTACACATAGCATAATTAAAATTAATCGAAAAGGGTTTTTTCTAATATTTTCTTTTCCCAAATAAGTAATTTTTATTATAATTTTAAATCTCATAGTCCGGTCAAATTAGACATTGGAAGTTACCTAAATTCCCACCAAGCTGAAAATCGGTAAGATTGTTTGAAATATCATTAAAAACAAAATTTGAAAGTTCCCCATCTTTCCCCTGTAAGGAAAAAATTTTATTCAAGGTCAAAGGTCAAAAAAATGAGTTTTTCGCGATTTTCAGCAAAACGGTAAGTTTTATCATAAAAATATCTCAGACAAAAATTGTAGATCATAAAATTATCTAAAAAAAATTAATTAATACTTTTTTTTCTACGAGCCACCGTTTTTGAGATATAACGATTCAAAAAGTTGTTAAAGTTGTAATCGTCATAATATGCACACGTTTCCTCGCCACCTATGAGGTAGTGTACTTAGCGCGTTTTTTTTTTGTGGTTTCCCCAGTAGGCCTATTCCACGGGTCAGTTTTGATCTTGTTTAATTTGAAACTATTGAAAAATAATGGATATTAGCAGAGATTCAAAAGATAAAAGCAATTTAAGTTAAAAAAAAGTAGTGAAATTTAATCGTCCGAATCGTAACTTTCAAAATCTTCTTCTTGATCTTCTTGTTCTTCTTCGTCTTGTTCTTGTTCTTCTTGTTCTTGTTCTTCTTGTTCTTGTTCTTCTTCATCTTCATCCTGAGTGGATGTAAACTGCATTAATAGCGATGTATCGCATGTTGCCTCGTTGGAATCAAACGGATCCTCTACTGTTGGTGATTCAATATTATAGCACAACCGGCCTTGACAATGTGTACATGCCGGAGAACAGAACAGTCCGACTTTTTTGCAACCACATTTAGCACTGCATCCCTTTTTGCAGATGCAAAAAATCGAGTTCAGCAGTTTTTCCGGCGCAGGTGGAAGTAAAGTGTGCACTGGTTCTAATAAATTGTTGACCAACTTCCAACCCCAGTCTGTAGGGTCTAGCTGATAACCAAGCCACACTTGAACTTGATAATATACCCTAAAAAGATGTTGATGAGCAGCAACTGAGGTTGGAGGAAGACAAGCTAATTGTACTTGTTTTTTACTTTTGGTGTTTTTAACGAAACATGCATATCTATACTTATCTAAGCAGGTAGTTTTTTTAGGAGCTCCGTACATAGAAAGAAGAAAGCGAATGCCGTTAGTAATAATTTCTTGTCGAGTAGAATTACTATTTTTGAAAACTTCAGCACATTCAATTAAATTTTGTTTCTCAAATAGTTTGAAGACTGTTATTTTACCCCTCCTGTAAAATGCAGATGTCGTATCACAGCCAGTTATTGCGTGTAAAAATAGTACATGATTTTGACACTTTGCAAAAGTAGATAAACTTTTTGATGAATACATTTCCGATTGATGTTGAGCTTTTCCTGGTTTTAAGAAGAAAATAGTTTTTTCAGTTGGAGTTCGAGCAGTCAGTAATACGAGTAAGTCTATATCTTCACCAACAACAATAGTTGTATTTGTCAAATTGAATTGCTCAATTGCTGTTTCAATTATCAATACATCAGCATCATTATTAGCTTGTCTTACCAATATATTTTCCGTAGTAAATCTTTCTTTCAACATTGAAATGAACCGAGACTTGTTGTGAGTATTAGAAAGAAATTTTTATTGGCTGGTTGGAACTGTCATATTTTCATCAAATAAAATATCAATTGATGAAGATGTTGCTAAAGTTCGACGACGCTGTTCTGCAGCTTTGGTTTATTATTTATTATAGCAGGTATAAGACTCTAGCCACGCACACAATTGAACAGGGGACAGATGTTTTCTCAAGGTTTCAATGGCGTATAAATTAAGGGACTGGGCTTCATTTTACCTGATATTCTTATAGTTATAACTTATGTATATTTTATATTAGTAGTGTAAATTACAATAACCGATAGAAAAATACTTTTACATATATTACAACTATAGAGATGTATATATACGTGGCGTACTCATGCATATTATGACGATTACAACTTTTACAACTTTTTGAATCGTTATATCTCAAAAACGGTAGCTCGTAGAAAAAAAAGTATTAATTAATTTTTTGTAGATAATTTTATGATCTACAATTTTTGTCTGAGATATTTTTATGATAAAACTTACCGTTTTGCTTAAAATCGCGAAAAACTCATTTTTTTTACCTTTGACCTTGAATAAAATTTTTTCCTTACAGGGGAAAGATGGGGAACTTTCAAATTTTGTTTTTAATGATATTTCAAACAATCTTACCGATTTTCAGCTTGGTGGGAATTTAGGTAACTTTACTCTTATTTTTTGGTCTAATTTGACCGGACTATCATAAAATGAAAAGTTTGGAAGTTCATAAATTAATAATAGATAAAATATCGTAGTCGCTCTGTGTCATAAAATTGTTTATCCTCAGACTAAATTTTAAATTACTTTAAAATTAAAGAAGTCAGATATTTAACTTGACTTGAAAAGCAAACCGTCAATACAAGTATTTAAATGTACGTTATTGAAGACTTCTATAACTTTCGCAATATCTTGAAGAATATATAAGTTACTATTTTCAAGCATCATAGTAATTATAAGTTATCATATACCAAATTAAAAAATCTTTTTTAAAATTCTCTTAATAAAGTTTTTGCTAACATCAAGGACTCTAGAAGGTTTACGCACGCTTGTATGAGCATTTTCTTGAACGCATAACAAAAGAATCTTTTGTGCATCTACGTTTTCTACGGCAGCAGTAACACGGCTCCATTTTCATACGGAATACTGCTAGTTTCTTTAAATCGTTAACAATTTTTGAAAAGCACTAATCAATGGCAGTTCGATATTTGCTTTTGCAATATCACCCATAAGTGGAAGAAAGTAGATATTTTAAATTAGTAAATTTTAAGTACTTTTCAATGACAGGGTGTTTCATTTAAAATTTTTTAAAATTTCTAACTTTAGCGAATGGTATGCAATTCTAAAGAACATGCGTAGATATGTCGAAATAAATATTAATTTGACGTACTGAAATGATATCTCTACTAAGTGAGCCCATGATAGGTATTACATAATCAATCGTTATTTCATAGCAACTTTTCGAATGTGTCTCAGAAACAGTAGAAAATCGCAAAATACAAGTAGATGTTAGTTTAAGTATCCCTCCAAGGGCTATTATAAAATGGAAAAAAACATAAGTTTGTCCATGTCGTTGTCGAACACTCTATATAAATGAAAATATTTTTAAACTGTAGGAGTTATGATTATCTACATTTATTGTATTAAAAACTATGGCATACCTAATGAATATTTCTTTTGAGAATGGTATATTTCCGTCAAAATTAAAACATGCTACGGTATACCCGATGTTTAAGAAGGGTGATCCTAATAATATGAACAATTATCGTCCCATAAGTATACTATCCGTTTTCTCCAAGGTGTATAAATTTGTTGTAAATAAACGACTAATGAATTATTTTCTTCATTTTAAACTAATGTCCGAAAATCAGCATGGTTTTTTCCCAGGTAAATCAACAGATACTGCTATGTTTAATTTCTTAAGCAGTATTTACACTTCGATCGACCACAATCTTCCATGTCTAAGTATGCTAATAGACTTATCTAAAGCGTTTGATTCAGTTGATCACTTGATATTATTGCATAAGCTTGGTAGATATGGTGTAAATGGTGTCTGTTTGAAGTGGTTCGGGTCATATTTGTCAGGAAGGAGACAGAGAGTGAGTATCGACGGGAATTTCTCTGGTAGCACTGATGTACGTATGGGTGTTCCACAGGGCTCTGTCCTCGGGCCCACGTTATTTTTAATTTTTATCAATGACTTTCCTAACTGTCTAACTGGTATTGCTAAGGTGATGTTATATGCCGATGACATAAGTTTAGTTGTTTCATCGAACAATGTTGACGATGTTATTAGTGCTGCTGGTGTGGCCATGTCTAAAGTAAATAAGTGGGTTAAGTCTAATAGGATCGTCGTGAATATCGAAAAAACTCAGTGTATGCTTTTTAATAACAAAAGAAAATTTAACATCTCAAGGTTTGTCATGGCTGACTCTGAAATTGATTTCGTTAGCAGTTGTAGGTTGCTCAGTGTCATTGTCGATGAGGGTTTAAAGTGGTCGGAACACATAGACCAGTTAAGTTCTAAACTCGCCAAATCGTGCTACACTCTCTTTCAGTTGGGCAAGTCTTGCAATTTGTCTACACTAAAAAGTTTTTACTACTCGGACTTCTATTCCAGGATGCGTTACGGAATAGTGCATTGGGGCATGAGTAGCGACGTTTCTCGCATTTTTATTTTACAAAAGAGGGCTGTCAGGACTATTTTTAATCTCCGACGGGGCGACTCGTGTAGGAATGTGTTCAGGGCCAACGGGATTTTTACATTTTATGATGTATATATTTTTGAGGTACTGTGTTATGTATACAGAAATCGCAACAACTTTGATTTTAGTCTATCGCATGGCTATGAGACCCGCCACTATGATCGTGTTTTGCCTCCTGTACATAGAACGAATTCCTTTCAGAAGACCCTGGCTTTTGTGGGCTGTAAATTATTTAATGCTTTGCCAAATGAAATAAGAACATGTCCCGCATTACGACTTTTTAAAAAAAAATTGAGAGACTCTCTCCTTCATATTTGTTGTTATAGTGTTCAAGATTTTATAAATTATTATTATTATTATTATTATTATTATTATTATTCGCTATCTACATTATTATACCAGTAATGGATATTACCGCTCCGCTGGGTTACCGGTATATACGAGGTATGGCTGATAAAACGCACCTGTGCTATTACACCCTTAATTTTTCTTCTATAGAATTTTAACATTATCCTCTTCAATATGATCCCTATACCGCTCCATATGAATTTACCATTGGTCAAAACAGTGTTCGAAGTTATTTTCAGAAAGCACGTTCATGGTTTTTGGAGAATAGAAAATAGTCACACGGAGCAAAGGCGGAAAAATAGGGTAGATGTTCTAACAGAGAGATCCCATGCCTGGCCAAAAACATCTTGACAGATAATGGTCTATCGACTGGGGTGTAGTTCTGATAAATAATCCATGATTTGTTTGTCCACAATTCAGTCCGCTTTCTTCTTACTCGTTCGCGGACAGTAATTAGGACCTTAAACTAGTATTACTGATTCACAGTTCGACCTCCAGGTATCACATTTATGTACACAACTTCATGAATGTCGAAAAACACAATCATTATTGCTTTGAATTTTGATTTGGTCATTCGAGCTTTCTTCCGTCTTGGTGAACTGAACGATTCATCACATGTTATCCACTCTTTCCAAGGGTTCATGGTCCTTTCCACGGATTTTCAAAGTGTCAGTGTCAGCATGATTAAATGTTCATGCTGACAATTTGGCATCATTTTTGAACATACTTTCATCATTTGTCAAAACACTTATTTTTAAAATGTTTCTGGTGGTCGTTGATGTGGTAAGATGTCCTGGACCGGACTTGGAGCCAGCAATGACAGTGTTGGAGCTACTCATTCCACTTCTCCACTGTCCCAGACGAACAGAATTTATTTATTAGAGTAATTATCTAAAAACGGTTTTGCAAAATTTCTGCAGTTTGAAAGAAAATGTTAATTCTATGCTACAAAAGAGCAGCTCCACTCACATTTGACACTCCACCAAATTTCAAAATACTAAGCAATATTATTTACTATATTATTAATACTAACGTACCACTACAATAATATTTAAAATCATTTGAAATTTCATTTACAATCTCATAGAAGTATAAAATCATAAAACACTACGAAATTCTGGCGTGTATACCTGTTGAAGGTTTTTATAATTTATCAACAATACTTCTCATCATTTTCGATACATTTTCTCATATGACAAAACCAATCAATGAAAATGTATTTTCGCTATCCCTGTGGGACAGCAGGCACAAGCTTCATCCAGCGAGTTATTACCTTAATATCGTTGGCAAAACGTCGACATTTCAGTTAATTTTTTTATTTATGGCAAATGTTCAAAATAGAAAAGTGCATCGTTCTCGCAGGGCTATATGTAGGATGATCTAATAATTTCAAGTTAAGCTCTTCTGTCACTTGAGTTACATGTGCAAGGCCGCTATCTTGTTAAAATTCATTCTTGACCGAGTAATTCTCTGAGGTAGATATTTTTCCGTCTACCACAGCTTTTATTCATAATTTAAGTTGTCACTGCCAAAAATCGCAGAAAATTTACAATTATTTTAGACTGATATTAGTATGAATTTACACATACATTACTCTAAATAACTAATACGTTTTGCGCTTTTATTAATAGTTGTTAATATTTTAAATGTTTTAATTAGTTAGTTCATTTTGATTAATTGACAAAGATAATATCTATATTATCGAAACTTAATACTGTTAATATGTATTATTTGTGAAATATGTATTTCTTCATTTGGTTAATACTGTTGGACGACAAAATTATTATTATTATTATTTTTCTACAAATATTTTAATTAGAGAAAAATTGGAACAGTGTTTAACGTTAGACTAAAATAAGAATTGTGACCGCTCATTTCTCGTTTCAGATCTAGCAACTCATTCCTGGTGGTGAGTTACTCCATCTGCCACTTTCATCGGGCCACATATTTTTCTTACAATTTTCCTATCAAACCTTCTCAGTTTTTCCTGGTCAACATTTGTTAGGTTCATTGTCTCTAACCCATAGGTCACTACTGGTCGGATTGTTGTTCTGAATACCCTCATTTTTATATTTATGCGTATCCTCTTACTTTTCAGTATTTTTTTGTATTTATAATAAGCTCTATGCCCCCCCCCTGCACTCTACGATCTATATCCATGTTTCTACCATTCTTACTGTTTATCATTGCTCCTAAATACTTGAAGTTTTCAACTATTTCAAAATCGTAATTTCCTATTTTTACTTCCTTGGTTGTTGTATTTATATTTCCTCTGCTTATCTCCATATAGTTACTTTTTCCTTGATTTATTGTTAGGCCTCTTTTTTTTCTTTGGTTGATAGTCTTACCACTAGGTTAATTTCGAAATCTTCAGTTGCACCTTCGTCCATCATTACTGCTGCTTTTGAATGTTTCATCGTTATTTCTGTCAATCTCACCAGGTTTCCTGGTATTTTGGTATCTCTCATCGCTTTTATTATCTTCTCTCGCATCAGATTATCAAATGCATGCTTGAAGTAAGTATATACTATTTGTAGCCTGATACTATATTCATAGAACTTTTCAGCTATTTGACTCACTATGTCTATTAGCCTCTATGGTGGATTGTCCACTTCTAATATTGTAATATTGGTAATATCCCAAATGGGATATTACCAATAAGGCTCTAGTAAATTAAAAACTAATGAAGTCATTAGTTTTTTATTTACTAGCGTGGTTACGATCTTATAAGCAACATTAAGCAGAGTTATTCCTCCATAATTTCCACATGCTTTTGGACTTCCTCTTTTATATACGGGCACTATTATTCCTTTTTCCCACTCACTTGGCATCCTTTCTTTTTCAAATAACCTCTGCCTTAATAAATTTCCTCCATACCTTATCAGCTCGTTGACAATATTATCCTTTACCCCAGTTTTGTTCATTTTAAGCTGTACTATTATTCTGTAAACCCTTAACAAAAGAACCTTATGATGATCAGAATTATAATAAATATACAGTACATAGACGCAATTGTTAGCAGCAGTAACGTCAACAACTCGTACGCTGATAATGTCTACAGAGGTTTAAACACGTGTACGTATGTTCCTCTTCTTCATACTTCGACTTGGTGTGGATGTTTATTCATTCATGCTTAGATAAACATATTTATGTATTCGTTGAAATTTAAAGTCCTTGAACTTGCGCTTAAGTACTATTATTATTAAAATAGCATTTGAAAATGTTGTAGTGCAAACTCGTTGACGTGTACTGTAAAAATGTTTGAAATTGTCTTTATAAAGATTTCAACATAGTTGCATTATTTTAAATCAATTCGAATGATGTACCACCTTTTTATGTTTATCTTGACCCGTTATCGACAACAATTATAAAATAATCAAGTACAACCTCTTCACTAATTTCTTACGCCCCGAGTGTATAACGAAAAGCGGTATTTCAGCATGTTTTACATATATACAGTTGATCAGGAAAATAAAGAGTTTATCACTTAATACTTAGTGAATTGAGTTTTTTGTACTTAATCCTTGAGGATTATAATGTTTAATTGAACAAAGCGAAATGGCGCTCCTTTAAGACCAATTGACTGATATTTAATGACCGAGATGTAAATCGGCAACGTCCGACAAAAAAAAACTTTCAGCACGGCGTTTAATCACTCTTCAACTTTCAGATTTTGAACGAAAGTCAATTGAAATTAGTTTTTGTTAATTACATGTCGATTGATTTTATTGCCTTTATTAACTCCCTTGATATTTTCGCTTTTATTTTTCCTTCCTTTTGTCTGTCCTCCTCTTTATCATTGTTTCTGTTTTTTTAAGATAGCAGTCGGCATGTAATAATTTCAGTTTTGCAGGGGCTTTTCATTCACATTTGTCAAGAAGAAATTTATTTCGCCTAAGGCTTTAAACTCATTTCAAATTTTCTTATACATTTCTTATTTGCTTAAATGACATTCGTTATTCACTGTTGAGTTTTTCTACTTCGAAATGCTTGCTTGATATGTATATTTGGAAGAAATATTTTGTAATCCAATTCGGATAAGACCTTCAAAACTAAGCCTTTGTGGAATATACAGTGTGTCTATATTTCGATGTTCACCATTGGTATATCGGTTATCATTTCAAATTCATTCGAACTTTTTACTATTTTGAGATATTTTAAAAAAAAAAACAATATTTGTCGATTTCAATTTTCCTCAATAACGCGATAACGATGCGACAAATTTTTTCGTTTTAACAATAACTCCCGATTTTCATTTGTTTCGAAGTTCTTATCTTTTTTTTATGGTGGTCATACTGGCTCCTTAATTAGTAAGATGGTCCTTAAAAATAGCTTTTCAATAATGTACAACTTAACCTAATAAACATTTATTTATACGAGAGATATGAACATGTAAAATAAATATCACTTATTAATTATTTGCAAACCACTGGCAGTAAGCAAGATGTATGTGTAAGTTTTTCATTGCAATTTTCTCGCATGTTCCATACGAAAATGCAATTTTTTGATACAGATGTTTCAAAGGTTTTGTGGTTTTATTTCCCATACGTTGACGAACATCATTCATGACTTCTTGGGAACGAACAGTTGGTCTAACAGTACGTGATTTATGGCCCACAGAACCACTCTCACGAAAAACACCAACACAATTGAAAAGGCAATTAAAAAAATCATCCAAACATGCACGCTGGCTGTATATCCAAGTTTCATCAATTTATATTCCAGTTCGAAAATAGGCTTCAATCACGTACTTTTTTTGTACTGTATTTTAAACTGTATTGAATTCATCAGTCAATGTCACTGTCAAAATAATTTTCAAAACCATTAAGTAATAATATCTGGATTAAGTTCAGACATATATTTTCTACTTCAATACCATCTTCGTTCTAGAATAGTATATTATGCAATGAGCATTTAATGATAGCTATTAAGACACGAGTAAGAAAATTACAATACGAGGCGAAGTCGAGTATTGTAATGAACACGAGTGTCTTAATAGCCATTAAATGCAAGTTGCATACACTATTTTTTCTAGGACCCCATAATGAAACATTATTTTTTGAACATTCCATTTCATAATTTGAGGTTAAAATTTTCCATGCACCTTTGCAAATTTAGCTGGTAAAAAATTGTTCGTGGTTACTAAGGCTTTTTCCATAATTTCTGGTGGACTCAAATTTTACATTTCACTGTCATTATCCCTCATTTTTACCGTTTATATTTTCAAAAAAGCACAAATTTTAAGCACTTACTTGTAAATAGCAGAGAACTGTCACATTTATTTAATTTGTATATCTGTCAGATATGCAGGCGCCATATTGAATATTGTTAGAATATTGGAATGTCGCATTCCTATTGGATATAAACTTGTATCGTAATGAAAAATCTGTGTTCCTATTGGATATAAACTTGTATCATAATGAAAATCAGTATCGTAATGGACATCATTAAAGTACAGGTTCGGCATATCTAATAATACAATTAAAGTTTGGGAGTAGAAAAACTTTATTATATCATGGTACAAAGTACACATTATGATTCTATTAATATTTTGTTGTTTTTGCTTTAGTGTTTCTCTGTTTCTGTTGTTCTTTAGGTCTTCGTCGGTTCTTATTTTGTCATTGTTATCTGTTTTCCCCACGTATATATTACCTCCTTTTATTCAGACATATTTGTTTATTTTTCCATTCTTTGGTATGAAAAAACAGCGTCCTGTTTTATTGTTGTTTTTCCTCATTTATGTATATGTTATTTTATCCTTTTAGCTGTCTTTTGATGAGATCAACTCGTGATTTTTTCCTGCTTTAAGTACTTGCTTCATGTGTTTTAAATTCGACAATTAATGGGCTTGTTAGAAATGTCTCTTTTATCCTATAATACATATTTTACTAGTTATTATGTCTTATCTTCCCCAGTTTTCTCATTATTTTTTCCGCTATTTCCTTTGCCTTCTCCCGTTCATTTTGTTTTTCTCTTCCATTTATTATTAAGTTATTTTTTATTTTTTCTCTGTCCAAACGATTTCTTCCAGGTTATTTACTTTGTCTTTTAGTTTTAGATTATTTTTATCCATATATATAATACTACTATATCGCGTGTAGACAAGGAAAACTTCGCTCCAACATTGTGAAATAAAACATATGGTGCTATGCCGTTTAAGAGTCGCATTGTCCAAACTGCGCATGCCTTATAAATAATTTTTCAAATTTAGGTCTGTTTGTTTATCACATAGATTTATTACTATAAATATTTGATTAAAGTTTGTACATCGTCAAACAAGCATAAATAGTTTTAAAATCGACAAACCTCTGTATAATTAATAATTGTGCCTTGTTAAATGTGGAAAAATAATTTAATTTCCCTTAATGAATGAAGAAATATCGTCGTGGCATCATGGGCAAATCATAGACAAACAAACGATCATACCGCAGAAATATATTTGTCAAAAATCGTACAAATTCTGGTTATGTTATAGTATAGTAAAAATTGTAAACTAATTAACTACAACTCGCAGTCAGTTCAATTGCATTGCAATTGTGTTTCTTTGAAGATAGAAAGAAAAACACCTCTATAGGTACAATAATTTGTGATATAATAACAGCACTAAAAAATTATTCAACTCAACATGAAAGAATAATAAAGAATTAGATAATGTGGTATTCTTGTATTCTAGAATTACTGTCATCTACATCGGAGAAATGTACGCAAATAACACAGTAAATTGTACTTGAATTAGGTAATTGTATTACTATGTTACATATTAAAATATTTGAACTGCTCATATGTAATAAATAGGCTTTTATTAAACCTTACAGAGTTGCACACCCATCATTTTGCCATGACCTTCAAATTTTTTTGGTATATGTCTAATAGAACATACATGTGTTCGTAAAAAGTTGAAGAATTTTGATATGTCCACCACGGCATCCACAGATCCCATATGATATGAGATAATAATATGCCGAAATTGGGTATTTTGAGAAGAGATTGGACCGGTTATTGGAATTTATGCTATGATGCATCACTGATTGTGAAAATAACTTGAAGGATGAACACATTATTTATAAGATAGTGAAGTGTTTTTTTTTAATTTGTACTTGGCTAAATATGTATCGCAATTTATGTCACTAAATTATAATCAAGCACATATAAAATGTATTTTATATTTAAATTTACAATAAAATATGTTTTAGTTTAAAACAACTTGTAGATGATACAGTATAAAGATAATATTCATTTTGGAATTTGCCAAGACAATGTGTAATGCGTTCTTCTGAACTTTTCCCAACATTGTGGAAGTAAATACTGCAGTGTTATGACCGGCAAGGTAGGCACGGCATCAAACGGTATTCCTGTTTTTATGATATTGTTACATTCTCTAAATCTTTTTTATCATTTTATAAATTTGTATGTATCTATTAATCCATACAAATATTTATATTTCATAATAATTTTTTGTTGTTTTAATTCCAGGAAAGTATAAACAAAGTAAATTTCCGAACATAAATAAAATAAAATTTAATTTTTTACTTCGTAAGTAGAAATTGAACTTTGATGTAATTATTGAATCAAATACAACATCAACATACCTTTTTTACAAGCAATAATATAAATTATTTGCAAGTCTCATTTCTACTCATCTCAGTCTATGAGACATAGACATCAAGAAAAATGTATTGTTTATGAATGTGCTATTAGATACACTACAGAAATTCAAGTGTATCAGAGTAATTGTTTGTTTATATTCTTTGCTACCATATGGGCGTAAATTACGCTTCATCACGTTTTTATTTTCATGAATGGCTTAATCATTTTAAATTAAAAAAAAAAAAAACTGAATAATGTACGCAGACAAATATAAAATAGATGTTGTTTTATCCTTATATAGCCAAAATACTAAATACAGTAATTTAAGTAATTTTATTTGCATTCTTAAGCTTAAAATACATAGCAAAACTATATGTTGAAATATAATACAATCTGACATATCAAAACATACCTGAATCTATTCGATTGTGTATGTCAAACATTAATTTATGCGTTTTCTGTAAATCAAAATGAAAGAAGCAGTATTTATATTCAATAATTTCACATACACCAATAAGCATATACAAATCAATGTACACAAGATTTTCTGTTCAAAATAAGAAATAAGACGAAATGAAACGATCGGTATTTACATTTAATAATATAATTTCACATATACTAATAAACACGTACAAATTAATGTATTAGGTGTAAGTTCACAAGTTTTTCTGTTCAAAATCTTTTCTGTTAATCAAAATGAAACGATCGGTATTGACATTTAATAATATTCCAGTAAGCACGTATAAATCAACGCAGAAGTTATAACTTCACAAGTTTTTCTGTTAATAATTCACTGGAATCAGGCTTCATATCGTTTATTTATTCTACCGCGTATTTTCTGGGTAATTCTACAAATTCACCGATGAACTAAACTTGCACAAAACTGAATTCAATAAAAAAAAAACGTTGCGTATGCTTTCATTAATGTCATAGTTATAGATGTCAATTTAAATCAGAGGTTATAATTATGTTTTCTGTTTATCTGTCATTTCGTAAATTTCAAAATGGACAGTTTGAGTTGACGCATGCGCAGAACACGAAATGCGGCCAATTCTATCACTCTTAGTTGGGACGAAAAATTACACATTATCTAGATACAGCACACGCAATATAGTAGTATTATATATATATGTTTTTATCACTTTCTTTTAGCATCCTTCTTATTTTTTTATTTTCCAGTTCAATTTCTTGAAACTACGGTTTCTCTCATTCTTCTCTTTTAAATATTTTTTTATTGGCTATATCTTCTTCACTATCCCTTCATTTTAGTCGTGCTGTTTGGGTTTGTAATTTGTAGTTCTGGTTATTGTCATTGCTTATGTTATTATTTTGAAGCTATAGGAGCAGGATAGGGAAAAGAAATACTTTTCGCGGCCCCCTCTCGGTGTTCCACCAATCACAGATAAAAGGTGGACTTCGGTTGGGTTTTAACAATAGAGAATTGAAAGGGATTAATTTGTTTTACTTTATTTTACTAAACTGTGTATATTATAAAGGTGTATTGAAAAAAATGTGGAAATTGTTTATAAAGAAATACATGGAAAATCCCACTTTAAAACAATATAAAAAAAAAATTTTTTTCTTTATTTAGTGTTAAAATGTAGTCGAAAGATAAAAAATATGACTATGTAAAATTATTAATTTTTTCTTTTTTAACTTTCAGTCGAGGTTATATTTCTGATGTGGGGCATCAGGCTTTGTATTGTCGTGAGAAAAGCGCCATCCGAGTTTAACGAAAGTCGCTTCATATCAATGGCTATCTACAACGAATTTCTGTTATCTGTGTTCCTAAACGTATCCATGTAAGTATACCAAATTGTAATTCTTTTAGTAGAGTATTAATTAATTGCTTTCTATTGTCAGGTTATTTCTACAAAAACCTGCAAATCCAGATCTGCTATTCATCATATTCTTCTGTCATACCCAACTCACAGTGACATTACTTTTATGCTTAATATTTGGTAGCAAGGTATTATATTAAAAATGAAATTTAATTAATTTCATTTTATTTATTTATTCTTTGTTTAGGCATACGTTGTGCTCAGAGGACATGACAGAAGTGAAGAAAGCTCTGGAAAATCTCAAACATCAAAATTCCTAGGGAAAGCTCGTTCAGGTAATTCACAATATACAAGTACGAATTCATCAATGGGTTTGGAGTATTCAAAATTCACGGAGCAGGATGTCCAAGAAGAATTTTTACGTCTATACACCCAGCTTGAAATGTTGAAAGAGAAGAATATGCGCGTAGGAAATAGGCATTTAGCATCGAAAATTTCAGCAATGCAAGATGCTGCTAGCCGACACGACAACGAAAGGGCCGAATCATCGGCCAGAAAGAATTTCAAAATATCCAATATAGTAGTTTCAGAAAAATTCACTTTGAACAATGAAACATTACACGAAGAAGATGAAGAAGTACCTATCAAAAGTACTAAAAAACAAATTGTATCGTTCGCTGAGGCGACATGTAGCACTAATAATTCATCGGTAGAAATTATAGCTACAGAAGCGTGTACAGAGGAGTATGCTGGTGAAACATCTTCAACTCCAGACGCATCCATAGAACTTAGCAGTAGGGACGATAGAAATGATAATTCATCCGGTAATCGTAATGGTCGTTTAATAAAATCTGGCCATGCCAGAACCCATGCGATTGTCATCAATTTAGATGATAAAAGTCGATTTACTGAAGAAGTAACGGTCTAATGAATTTTTGTGATAAGATATTGAAAGTATCAGTGTTGGATTTTATTCAGATATGTAGATAAATTTCTTAGGACGTCGATAAGAGCACTTTCGTCATCCTAAGTTGTTTAATGAACGTTAATGAAGACAATTATTCTTAATAGTTGAGAGTTTTTCTGGAATTGGATATTTTATTAAAGATATAAATTAATATATTTTTGTTATTACATTTTCCAATAATTTTATTATTATAAAAACTCTGTCGTTCAATAATTTAAAAGACATTTATTAAGGTAATATACATCAGTATCAATTATATATCTGGTAGAACTTCAAGAAAATGTCCTTATTTAATTTCAACACATAGAATAATAATATAGAACCGTTTATATACTAAAGAAAAAATGTTTTTCTTTTATAAGTGGAACAAACAAATTTTGTGGCAAAATTAGTACAAAAATACATGTCAATATACAGTTTATGTAAATTAATACTTGATAGTACCATGTGAACATTGCAGCGCTCTTAGTTGCCCGCGACAGTAGATATGCTAGGATAGGTGTGGTAGGAACATGTGCTTGTTATGTTGGACCAACCACCTCGATGCTTCACCAATAGTCGTGCGAGAGTGGGAATACAATAAGCGACGTTGCAATTCTGTTTTGCTGGGAGCATACTATATTAAATCTAGTATTACATAGCCTATACAGGATGTTTGAGGAGGAAAAGGAAGTACTTCAAGAGTATATTATGAGTATCATATATATAAGCGGGGGTCGTACAGCCTCAGCCGTTTCACGCATTTCGATCTCCATGTCTTCCTGTCTCTTCAGATGTCTTCATCTAATGCTCTGTCTTTCATTGTTTCCATAACCCCACTTATCCATGACTTTGCCTGTCTTCCTCGTTTCCTTCTATTCGTTGGGTTGTAATCTAGAGCTCATCTTGGCCATCTGGTTTCCTCCATCCGTTTTACATGTCCGTACCATATCAATTTCTTCGTTTCTATTCTTTCTGACGTTCTATGTATTCTGTTGGTTCTTTGTCTGATTTCCGTATTAGGTATATGTTCAGTTCTTGATATGCGACAGGCTCTTCTCAGGTAGTCCATCTCAACAGTGTCCACTTTTTTCTTTCCTTTCTCAGTCATTTGCCAGCATTCGGTTGCGTATGTAAGGATAGGTTTTACAATTGTAGATTGTCATTTTGGTTTTCAGTGTTGTTCTTCTAGACCACAATATTGCGTTCAGAATTTGTACACTATTCCGACCTGGTTGGACTCTATATTCGATATCGCGTTCTGTTGTTCCTTTACTAGAGATGATACTTCCCAAATATATGTATTCGTAGCATCTTTTCATTTGTCTTAATTCCAAACCCGGGTCTTCGTCTTTGTTACCTATATGCATATATTCCGTTTTTGCCATGTTCATGCTCATTCCACATTTTTCGTACTCATCTCTGAGTTTCCTGAGCAAATAATCTGCATCTTCTTCACAGTTTGCAGTTATTACCTGATCATCTGCGAAGAACAGCGTTGTTAAATCATGGACGTTAATCTTCTTATTATGAGTATCAAAATAAGTAAAATAAGCCATTATATTTAAGTCTAATTTTTAACCATTACAGAAATAAATAATAATTTAATATTTAAAATAGAACGTTTATTGAAAATAAATAATAACAAATCAGAGATTATTTTCGAAAATGCCACCATCAAATTGAATGCATTTTCTTGCTCGGTTATTAATTGCCCGAGTTGCATGTTTAATTGATCAGCGATTATTTCTTATGGTAGCTGCAACAGTAGATATAGGATCCAGTAGTGTCTCTTTCGTGTCCACTTTTGTTGCATAAACTAATGATTTTATCCAGTCCCAGAAACAATAATCTAAAGGGTTCAGATCTGGTGACCTCGGTGGCCAATTTTGTGCTCCACCTCTACCGATCCAACAATTGGGAAGAGGGAAGTTCAAAAAATGTCTAACAATTGCACTAAAATGTGGTGGGTCTCCATCGTGTTGAAAGTACAACGGTTGTCTAACATTTAATGCTAAATTATCCATAATTTCTGGCAAGTGAACTTCCAAAAAATTGAAATACAAGACCAAATAATTGATCGTCCAACATATCACACCATACGTTGATACTGAAACGATTTTGAAAGTTTCGCTCAACTGTCACATATGGATTTTTGTCTGTCCATCGGTGTTCATTATGATAATTATTTACTCCATCGCGAGTGAATTGAGCTTTATCACTAAATAAAATTTGATTAAATTGCGATTTTGAAATATCCAATTACAAAATTGCAACCTTGCAGCATGATCACCTCCGTGAACAGGTTGAATATGAAAAGAATGCAAACCATTCTTTTTCAGCAATCTCCAAGTGGCCGTGTGCCTAGTTTGAAATTGGGTTACAGGACGCCTCGTACTTATATCAGGATTTTCTTCCACCATATCGAGAATATTTGTTTCAAGTTCCACATCTAAGCGGCATCCCTTTCAGAAACAATCTTTGCACTTGGAAACATCCCTCTTTCTCCAGCAATTGCAAATACATTTTGAAACACTTTCCTGTTTGGAATTCTTCGAGCCCAAAAAATTGTATACCTTCCGTATAAGCCACCAATCGGTCCGTTGATCCAAAAGAAACATATCGTCCGACCCCTGTATTCTAATCGCTGACGTCAGTCGGCCATTCATTCGCACACTGATTTCGAATTTAAATAAATTCTTAAGTTTTTATGCTCAGTGTGCTATTTAATTTGCTTTAGGATGAACTTATAGTGCACAAATGATCAAGAAAAGCATGAAGGGGTTAGAGACTTCTTTGTCAAAAGAACACAGATTTTAATTTAGCAAAAATATAAGCGAGTTTTATATCCTTCAATGAAGTATGTAGATACATAGGAAAAATATTTAAGTCACAACTAATATTCAATATAAACCTTAAAATAATATTATGATTAAGACAATATGATTAAATGACACAATGGTAAAAATCCAATTAAAGACAACCTTTTATGACATCAGTATAATAAAGATAAAGTAGTTGATATCAAAAATAATACGTTATGTGAAGAGACGATATGCGGGGGCTTTGTAGCTCGTTGAGCATTGCAGCAAGCACATTGCACACTGATGAAGTCATAGTAGACTGAAACACGTGTCTCTGTGCGTTGGTTGCTGTAATGAAGACTATAGGGTAGATTGTACATCCCTTTAATCCATATGTATGGTTAAATAAGTTGAAGTTCACGTTAACATACAAGGTGGAGCGTAATTAACGCGACAACCATGATGCCACATTTCACTTATATTTGTGTTTGTCACATCGCGTTATTTTTAGGTTAGATGTCAAATATGTCCATATTACTGGTGTGAAGGTTAATTTACCTTTACTAACATTGCATAGGTACATTATGTAAATACTCATGAATGTGAAGTGTACTGCAGTAATAAGTAATTAAAGGTTATTACCAAACACGCTCATAATATTAAAGATAGTTAACAAAAAAAAGCAAATGTAAACAATACTTTTAATCAAAGTCATCATCAGTATCACTACAATTATTTATATTAATTATAAATGGTGCAACATCTTCTCTTTCGAAACCAATCTCCCTCTCCCACCATTTTTGGATTTCTTCCTCTGTATGGCTAATATTTTTATCCCAAACTTCTGCAAGTTACTTGGCACTGTGCTTCCCTCCATAATGTAATGCAGTCTTCCTCTGATCTACCATATTTCCCAACATGACTAAGCATAATATGTTTTGTAGTATCCCATACCATTTCAATCGGGTTGAATATCCAATGATATGGGGGAAGTCGAGGAACCACATATTTTATTAAATAATAAGATAATTATAAATATACTAACCGTTCAACCAGGTCCAATAATTGAATTTTTAATCCAGTGCTACCATAATATATGTTGTTATTGTTAAGCCGCTGCTGAATTTCAAGTTTGGTGGATGATGCAGTTGGGGTTTTATTTTTGATAGTTATATGGTAACTAGCATTGTCTATAACAATAACTAAAGGATTTTCTAAATTTATTAGAAGTCAATATTCAAACCAATGTAAGAAATTGTCTCTATTCATATAACCATGATAATCCATACTTTTACTATTTGTTGAAAATATTAGCTCTGCACCAGAAATAAATCCATCAACATTTCCAGCATGTAAAACTATATACAGTGTTAGTAAAAAGTCCCAGAACGGTCGAATAACTTTGTTATTTGAAAATTATGATTTCTGAAATTTGGTATGCGGGTATAGTTAATATAAATGCATTTTATGCAATACAGTTAATATTTTTTTCACTTCTGGTTTAATCGGAAATACGTCCAACTTTTTTTTTTAAATGGAACGCCCAGATTTTTTTAACACTTTTGAATGCAAAATAAAAAACTACGTTCAGGAAGTATTAAGATGTTTATTTTTATTCACAAGAAAACAGTTAAAAAATTAAAAAAAGTGTACTAATACAGAAAAATCAAGATACCTGTCTATTCAGGTTGCGATTACAATAATTGTTCAAAATGCTATGATGTGATCTAAAACATTAGGCTGCTGCTCGATCAATTCCGTCATTGTTTCGCAAAATTGTAGTCTACGATCTGGATCATCTTCAGTTAACTCATGGACGGGATACATTTTATAGGCTTTCATTCTTGCTGAATTAAGAATATTATGAGCAGATTTTTGAGAGATCTCATGAATTTGACCTAATTCTGTTGTGGACACGTGATGATTTTCTTCCACTGTAAGTAACACATTCAAACTAGTTTCTTCATCTGTTGCTGTTAATGGACGTCCCCTTCTAGGTAAATCCTTCACCTGACGAAAGACTTCAAACTTTTGAATTGTTCGGCATACCGTACTTTTACTAATGTGACGATCCGGATAAACAGTATTAAACAAAATACGAACCTCTTCAAAAGAACGTTGACGATCACCGTACCCACGCATCATTAATATCTCAATTCGTTCTGATTCAGTAAGTTTTATTGCCATTTTCAAATGTGTCAATGTCTAAAATAAGTAAATTTATAGCGATGCAAAAGTTAAAACGCTTTTAAAATTATCAAATGTGACGGCAAAAAGAATGCAAACACTAAACAACAACTTTTTTCAAAGGTACCTTGATTTTTCTGTATTAGGAAACTTTTTTAATTTTTTAACTGTTTTCTTGTGAATAAAAATAAACATCTTAATACTTCCTGAACGTAGTTTTTTATTTTGCATTCAAAAGTGTTAAAAAAATCTGGGCGTTCCATTTAAAAAAAAAAAGTTGGACGTATTGCCGATTAAACCGGAAGTGAAAAAAATATTAACTGTATTACATAAAATGCATTTATATTAACTATACCCCCATACCAAATTTCAGAAATCATAATTTTCAAATAACAAATTTATTCGACCGTTCCGGGACTTTTTACTAACGCTGTATGTAAAAAAGGATACAATGTTAATCTGTTTTAATGTGATATATAGCAATTTCATTAATGCCCGTTTAAGATCATACTTCATATAAACATAACAAGTATTACTTAATACTTTCCATAAGGATGTTACACCACCAGAAAATATTTCTTTTTCTGTAAGAACAATATTCAAAGAATTGACTGATGATTGAATGATATATGTTGTTCTTTAATTAATTTGTGGCTTAAAATTTAAATTACAAAGTCTTTTTTTTATATAAACTGTTTTTATATATGCCGTAAACGGAATTTCTAATTGCACACTGGGTAAAGTCATCAACATCCACAACAGATTTTTTTCGTATGCGTTTTCGCTTAGGGCTAGTTGGAATAACTACCACTTTAGTCATAACTAAGCTTCGGATAAATATGCATTTGCATAACTGCATATTCTAATGCATAATTAAGTCATTTTTGAGTTGAAGTGCATATTTTAGTCATTTTCAGTTTTATTTGCATATTTCCCAGTTAAATTTTTTTTTAAAACATAATGTAATGGTTTTTATGGGTCCGAAAAATAATAAACAATTCACTCACTATTTATTTTTAAAAGTCTATATTTAAAACACCAAATAAAAATATAATTGAAAATCAAATTAAAGAACACTCTTGAAACAAACGAACTATATATATCCAATAATGGGTGGAGACTGTGGCTAAAAAAGTGAGATAAAATGCAAAAGGAAAATCCCTTACCACAAAAAATATATATCAAAAAATCTAAATACGTATTTCGGCAACTAAGTTGCCATCTTCAGTAGATATCTGTATAAAACAAAAAAGAGTGTTAAACGTGGTATTTCTGGCTAAGGTGTAACCTTAGAAGATATGCTCTTCACCAAATCACCAGTGGGATAACACTGAATGTTTTATACAGATATCTACTGAAGATGGCAACTTAGTTGCCGAAATACGTATTTAGATTTTTTGATATATATTTTTTGTGGTAAGGGATTTTCCTTTTGCATTTTATCTCGAACTATATATAAACTAAATTCAATAAAACTATAATTATTGAATGAGGGTAAACAAAATACCATTTATGTACAAGTTTATCTAAGAATATTTATGTGACAGATTTATGTAAGGGAATTTATTTGGTACACACGTAAGCATTTAAAACCTTTTTGGAAAAACATACGAAGCAAAATATTCCAGAGGAATCTACACTACGAAAAAACTATGTTCTGCCATTATATAACGCCACAATACAAAAGCTGCGGGAAAAAGCTAAAGATAAAAATATTTGGGTATCTTTAGATGAAACAACGGATGTAGAACAAAGAAGCATAGCAAATTTTGTTTTTGGTATTTTGGGAGTTGAAGAAGAAAAAATAAATCGTATCTGTTAACAATGAAAGTGCTGAAAAAAGTGAACCATTCAACAATTGCCATATTTTTCAATGATGCGCTAAATTTTTTGTGGCCAACAGGCATTTGCTACGAAAAAGTGCTTCATACATGTCTAAAGCAATGAGTGGTTTGAAGATACTTTATTCAAACATGACTCACGTTATTTGTGTGGCGCATGGCTTACATCGAGTGGCGGAATTAATGCGTTCCGTTTATACAAATGTAAATTTGTTAATATCATCCACCAAGAAAGTGTTTTTAAAAGCGCCTGTTCGCGTTGCCAAGTTCAAAGAAATTGCTGGTGGTGGGATTCCACTTCCGCCGTCCCCGATTCTTACAAGATGGGACACCTGGATTGAAGCTGCAAGCTATTACGCTCAACATTTTGAGCTTATTGCCCGTATTTTGAACGATTTCGATCCTGAAGAAGCGAAAAACATAGAGGATGCTCAAAACGCCTTTAACACAAAAAGGATTGCGCGAAGATTTGATTTTCATTATATTAAATTTTACTTGTATTTCCGAGGCTATTTTGAAATTGGAAACCAAGGGACTTCCTTTAGGTAACAGCATACAAATTGTTGAAAATGTTTTTGATAGGTTAAGTAAATTAAAAAAATGTCGTCAGTTTTAGATAAAAATACTGGATATCAAATTTTGAAAAATATGTATTTCTAAGATTTTACAAAATGAGGAAACGCTGTTGCTCCCAGTAATTTGAATCTCACTTACATAGTGGATTTATCATTCACTCCTATTGTATCATGTGACGTGGAACGATGTTTTTTAGAATTTAAAAATATTTTAGGTGATAATAGGCGTAAATTTATATTTGACAATTTATTACATCATGTCATAGTCAAGTGTAATAGTAAAAATCTGTAAATTTATTGTAAATAGACCAATGTAACGTTTAAAAAATGTTTTATTTAAATCTAATAAACGATTTTTTAATGCATATTTAAATGCATATTTTTAATATTTTAGATGCATATTTGCATGCATATTTTGTACTTTTTGAATGCATATTTATCCGAAGCCTAGTCATAACATGAATTTTGTTGATGGTAGCAACATGAATATTTAAAGCACTTGCTACTCTCAAGAAAAGAAACATGTTTAACAAGAAGTTAAGGACAGTAAAGGTTCATTTTCATTGTGTTCTGCTTCAAAATACGCGATTAGCAAAACAATGAAATCTTGTTTACCCAAAGGTTTTGGCATAATATAGTTGTAAAAACAACTGATTTTATAACAATATGTATAACAGATACAAACACAAAGATACCGAAAACACAAAATAACCTAACGACAGCTGACAATCGAAGACAGACACTAAAGACACCAAAACACATTAGCCAACCCAGCGCATATTCCATAGAGTGCATCCAACATATACACTAAGTCATAAGAAACGGTAATAATGCTTAGGTATTTTTCAATATTCCTATGTTCGAAATTACTAGAACATCTACACATTGTCTGTTGAGAGAGAATGAACTATATTAATAGAAATGAGTTAAACGACGCAAAAGAAATGGTAAAAGTCAACAAATTATTCAAACAATGACATCAGAACAAAAGGTAATACTAAGCTTAGGAGAAGGTTGTTGCTGTTAACGGCTTCTTCAAGTATTCCTTTGTTAGTGTTCTACTCACCAGATTTCAACGAAGTCTTCATTCTACAGAGATCATATTTCTCAACAATATATTGCCTATGCCCAATAAATATATTTTATAGGGCCTTAGAAAAAAATTACTAAAAGTATTTTCGTATTTCTGTATTGCTTTAGAAAGCAGTACGTCAATCTTGACTTGGTGCTATCGCATTATGGATATTTTCTTGGTAATTTCCATAAACATGTTCACTTTCCATATTTTGTCTTTCTTATTGTTAGTAACAAACGGAACAGTACAAATTAGTCAGCATATTTTATAATTCTAAAAATTCTAAGTTATGTAACACACATCATCAGTATATACTACTGTTTAAACTTTTATTTACCAGGTAATATATCATATGAATTTTGAGGAAGTGTAAAGAAAGCTAGGGGGGTAGGGATGACAAATATTAACAATAACTCCTAGACCTAACGGTATTATGGTTGGTTTGTCCAAAAATTATTACAAATTTCCGAGAAAGAAACAAGAAATAACATCTACACTAAAGCATTGCAAGCAGAAAAGGGGGTTGGTTGGATTACAATATGTACTAACATTAACTATGTTGATGTACATCTTAACAAATTTGTTTCTTAATTATTTAACAATGTTGGTATACATGCTAACTGTTTATTATTGAGGGGTGAAATATTATTGCGGAGGCTATTTTCATATTTTTTCATATATATGGCTTCACATATATCAAAATTTCGGTGCACACGAACTGCACAACAAATTTAATCCGTATGTAATCCCTCACATGAACTGCACAACAAAATTTTTGGGTAATGCACCGGTTCTTAATCCCTAACACGAACTGCACAACTATTGAGTACAGGTAGGTAGGTAGGTACACAAAGTGAAGTTAAAATAAAACAAAAACATTGACATACAACAAATTTTAATAAACATAAATTTCAGAAATGAAAAGAAAATTCAATAATTTTTAAAATGTATAATTTATACAGGGTGAGTCATTAGTATCCGCTTCTTCGATTGCTCTTTTGTGTTTTAAATAAAAGAAAAACAATTAGTGGAAGATGCATGGTTGCTTGTGGCGCATATTGTAAAAATACTTTAAGCTCTGACGCACTTCCGGTTTCACCGGAAATGCACGAAACTTAATTTTTTTAAATGACTCACCCTATATATTTTTGGATTTTCTTGTACTGCTTTAAATTGTCTGTTCAACTGTTTTTTTCTTTTAAGTGAACAGAAAGTATTCAATATGAAAGAAAGAGCGTAAAAAGCAATAACAGGTGAGGATAAGACGTTTATGGTACTTGCGAGTGTAGTCGAGCACCCCCATACTAGTACAACGAAAATTAGTCGTTAGTTAGATTTAAGTAAAATTTGAGAATCCAGAATAATTAGGAAATATAAAATTCACCTGTAGCATATTCATACACAGGGTTAGATGAAATAAATTTTCAGAATCGCTTACATTTTTGTCAATTGGCAGCAAATTATCCTGGCTTTCTCAATTTTTTGTTGTTTACCAACGAAGCCACCATCTATTAATGTAAATACGTTCATTGTCAAAATTTCCGTTATAACACATAAAACCCCCAATTTATCACACCTGTAAACTTTCAAAATCGTTGGTCATCAAAACTGTGGGGAGGAATGTAGGTAGTTACATAATTGGACCTTATTTCTTTATCTTTGCTATCTACGGACGGATTTTCAAAACTTTTTGAAGACATCTTCATATATGTCAGTAAACATAACCTTTATTTTATTTCGATGTTAACCAACAGTGTCAAAAATGAAATACTGCAACTGGACATTGCCGGAATTAAAATATTTAAATGCGATGCTCTTCATTCTGGAAAATTATTACTTTTGGGATAGTTGGATTTAACATTTACTTTGTTTGACAGTTGACTAAGGAAGTCGGGCGCCATTCCTGCCTTCCATTGGTTGAACGAATATTTTGGTGAATAGAATAACAGCGCTCGTAGTTCTTTAACTGACCGCTAATTGCTCATATAGTGATTATCTCAAAAATTACAAATGATAGGTATAGGACATTGTTAACAAAAAAGAAAGAGAATAAAAAAAGGAACAAAATGCCTCAATAAAATACTGGGTGTTCCATTTAAAAAAATAAGTTTTTGGTATGTGAAAATTTCAGGAAGTTGGGCTATAAAAAAACAAAGTTTTTTGAGGTATTGTCGAGTGCAACTTAAACCAAATGATGCAGAATTTTCTTGGCTACAAGCACCACCAAAGTTAATGTTTTTACTTTTAAAAACAATGTAAAAGTGATTTTTTTCTGAACTCGTGTTTTGATCAAATATTTTCAAAAAAAATTAATAACTCAAAAGCTATTGGCTCATTTTGATAAAGAAAAACAGCTGATGACACAATTTAAAGCAGTACAAGAAAATCTAAAAATATATAGGGTGAGTCGTTTAAAAAAATTAAGCTCCTAGCATTTCCGGTGAAAGCGGAAGTGCGTCAGAGCTTAATGTATTTTTACAATATGCGCCACAAGCAACCATGCATCTTTCATTAATTGTTTTTCTTTTATTTAAAACACAAAACAGCAATCGAAGAAGCGGCTACTAATGACTCATCCTGCATATATTATAAATATAAATTACACAAATTACATTGACATAGAGCAGAGCAAATTTTAATAATCATATAAATTTTAGAAACGAAGAGAAAATTCAAAAATTTTAATTTGTGCAGTTCGTGTGTGTCCCCTAAATTTCTATTACTGCTTTTATAGTTTTACATGAGCCATATGTTTGTTGTAACGGGTTTGGATATTCTTTCTGGCTTGGCCAATGTATAATTTCGGAAAAGAATTGCAATTTATTTTGTAAATACCCGATTCTTTTATGCAATCTGTTTTAAATAATTTGGTTCTAGGCAGTGCTGTAATTTATTATTGTTGGAAAATGCTGCTACTAAATAGTATTTTTTATTTAGTTATTTTTGTTACATTGTTCTGTCAACTTTTGTGAAATGAAATTTTGCAGTGTTTTTTCTTTTGTGTTTTTCAACGTGTCTCGTGTTAGTGTGATTTTAGAAGCTTTTAACCTTATCTTTTCCAATTTTGTTTTTGGAGATTAAAAACAAAAAGCTAAAAACTTCTAAAATCACGCTAACACCAGACACGTTGGATCCGATGAAAGAATAGGGTATTTACAAAATAAATTGCAATTCTTGCCTGAAATTATACATTGGCCGAACGAGAAAGAAATGTCCAAACCCGTTACAAGGAACATACCGTATGTGTCAATTTTCATTAGGTATATGGATTCAATGTTTACATGCGATTTATACGTATACAAATAATATGTGGCAACGTGTGTCACCCCTACTATCCGTCACCAATCCCGACAACAATCGACATCACAACGACTTTCTCCGATCTTCCCACTTCTACATTAAATGTTTAGCTGCGAACACGTTGCGATCTAGTCTGCAATAAAAGCCGTCATCATCAAATGACCGCCGCGATCTAGTAGTTTATTATTATTTTCAGAATCCTTTTTTATTTACCTTATTTTTAATTTTATTAGAATTACGCTTTTGTTTGTGACGTGCAGCGTGAACGCAGCTAATAATTCTCTGCATTTACTGAAAAGAAAAAGAAAAATCCTTGCAATGCGTAAATATTATTTCTGAGCGCAGTACAAACACCCTAGTCAATAGTCCAACAGCTACTGCTAACTTGAGCTTGTATCGGTCTCGCGCTCGCATTGAAGAGGAAAGGTGGGGTGCCATGTTGTCACGTATTGCATGAATTAATCGCCTATGGCTAATGAAAATTGACAGGTGCTGTATATGGCCCATGTAAAACGACACAACGTGAAAAAATCAGCATTAGCTCTACATCATATAGACACAAGTCACAATTTTAATTTAGAAAATGTAAAATTAGTCAAAAAAAAGCAGTAATAGAAATTTAGATATGTGGTAAGCCATATACAGGCCGTTTGATAAAAAACGCACGATCTCGTAATTTATTTATATATTATCCGATTTCAATAAATAAAAAAAGTATAAAAATGGTTTGACAAACTCTATAAACTGCCCATAACCTCAATTTTTTCAAACCTGTCTTGAATATGTAATGATCGTCAACTTTTTTTTTAAAAGATACCTGTAGTTTTTTCGTTTAATCAGGCAGATAATTTTTTTCTGAATCTAGTAATGTTCATTTAGTTATCGTTTGGTTGATATTTAATTAAAAAAAAATGCAACCTTTATCCGCTTACTATGTAATTTTCAAGTGTGCCGTGAAAAAAAATCGCAACACAAATGTGACAAATATATCATTTAAACGTCTGTCATTCGAAAATTAACTGGGAAGTTAGCATCTGCTATTTACATTTTTTTATTTGTTACACAACACTGCCACAGTAATCATTTATTATTCATAATTCATTCGAAATCAGTAGTCAAAGTTTTCTTCGCGGAAATTTGTAATAGTTTTAAGACAAACTAACCATATCATTATATCGTTAGGTTAAAGATTGTATTTAGGTCAGTTATTGTTAATATTTGTCACCCCTACCCCTAATTTTCTTTACACTTCATCAAAATTCATACGATACATTAACTCGTAAATAAACAGTAGTTCTGATGATGTGCGCAGTGCACATGAAATGTTGCATGTAGTTAAATAAATTATTGTTTCAAACAAAAATACGCATTTCGGCAACCATGTTGTCATCTTCAGTAGCACTAATTAAAAACCTCGTTGTCTATACACCGTAGCGTATACAGAGCAACAGTGTGTGGTAAAGGTGTTTTAGTGTTTTTGTTTAGTATCAAACCACAGACTCCACGATTAGCTTTTTAAACTATTGTTTTATGAAAAAAGTATTTTTTCTAGTCTATTTAGTATTTTACCAAGTGCTCAACGTATAATGTTCATAATTTATACATTTAAAAAATATCAAACTCCAGAGAAACAGATGAAAAGAAAGAAAATATCACTCAAATGTATTATAATTATATTATATATAAGAATAATAAGAATTTAAATGTTTATTTCTTTCTGAAGAACCCGCGCTATACTCCACAGTATTTATAACATTTTCCTCTGCTGTATTTTTTTGCAAAGTACCCGAGTTTGAAATACCCACACACACATATCACAATATCAAAAGAAAAATGCAAATTTAAATAATAATAATTGTATACTATGATCGAGATGAGTATTTTCTGTTATACTATATGCAATGCATGTTTGTAATAATATGATTATCAAAATATGATTATCAATCATATTTATACCTGCGTCTTTCCATTATGTGAAATAATACCGTTAAATGTATATCTCTGTATGTATATATATATATCATTTACAAGAGACTCAGATAAATATATGTATGTTTAACACAATGTTCACAGTATATATGTTTTACAAAAACAACAGAAATGCCACAGTGTATTTGTATTACTGAGTAATACTTAATGTTACAGGAATAAATCTAAATAAAATTTTAAAAAACATGTTGAATTGTTTTATTTCTTTAACAATAGCAAGTGTAATTTACGAAAATTAATATATAATCCCAATAAAAACAGAAATATTTTAAAGTTAATATAAATACGCACACAGTATCATCAGCATTGAACATTTGAAATTTCGTGTATATCAAGCGATACAGAATTAAAATAAAGTAAAACAATGGAATTGTAATTGCTTTAAAGATCGTGAAGTCTTTGTAATTTGTATTTAAATATATTTTGTTTTTTAAAAATTCAATCAGACTCTTTTTTTTAGTGCAAGAATGAATCGAAACCAAACCACTGCACTTTACATTTGAAATTTCGTCCGTAGTATTAGGGAAGCAGAAAAGCGAAGAGGTATATCAAATGTATTAGGAGTAAAACAAAATAAATGTGGCGCCATCTTCACAGTAACACTACTGCACTATATCTTGAATATAGAATTCTGTATTCACAATAAAGTACAGCTACTGCCTTGAAGTTGGTGCCACATTTACTTAATTTTACTCTCGATACATTTGGTATACCTCCTCGCATTTCTGCTGCCCTAATACTATGTAGATGTATACTCGAATCGGAGAACAGATGATAAGTGTGGATTTACCGCTAATGTAAGTTATGCTGGGTGAACACCAATTATACAAAATGTTTGACAAACAATTTATTATGAACACTAATTTTACAAATTAATGGGTAGTTGTACACAAATTAAACAAAACATATGTAAAACTAAATTATACATTCTTTCGGCATTTATAATTAACATCAAATAAATTTATCAACATTATTAATTTAGAATATGTTTTTAAAAACATTTTTAAATATTTTGTTTGATTGGTATGCATTTCCTTGAAACATTCCCATATAATTTAATGGATGCTGATGTACTTCCAACATTTGGACAAACAAATTGTTTTGTATAATTGGTGTGCACGCAGCCTAACGTTTTATCAATAATTGTAGTGTATCGTTTCGCGAATACTTGGAACAAAAATGCACCATTATTGTGGTGCACCTCGGTGCAAGAATAGTTCGAACAATTTGAAATTAAGCATTTTCAGGTTTCCGGAAGAACCAATGCGGTAAGATCCCCACGTGCGTTAAAATGTCCTCAACTGTTAAAATGTGCATATTGTTTATTGTAGTTGTGAATAATTATTCAAAGTTGATGGCAAATTGCCCACCCCCAACGCAAAATTTAATTGTCGAAGATTGATTACCGACAATGGGAAAATATAACTGACAAAATGCATTCGCTTATTTTGTAGGTTATTTGGCACACAAATGTCTTAAAAAGCGTAGTTGTCCAACTTGTATAAATTATATGTTTAAAACACAAGAAATGAATGAATTCAACATTTACAGTTTACAATTTGGCAACGCCCGACCGTAATTTCAGTCGTATACCGTATGTGTCAATTTTCATTAGGTATATGGATTCGATGTTTACATGCGATTTATACGTATACAAATAATATGTGACAACGTGTGTCACCCCTACTATCCGTCACCAATCCCGACAACAATCGACATCACAACGACTTTCTCCGATCTTCCCACTTCTACATTAAATGTTTAGCAGCGAACACGTTGCGATCTAGCCTGCAATAAAAGCCGTCATCATCAAATGGCCGCCGCGATCTAGTAGTTTATTATTATTTTCAGAATCCTTTTTATTTACCTTATTTTTAATTTTATTAAAATTACGCTTTTGTTTGTGACATGCAGCGTGAACGCAGCTTAATAATTCTCTGCATTTACTGAAAGGAAAAAGAAAAATCCTTGAAATGCGTAAATATTATTTCTGAGCGCAGTACAAACACCCTAGTCAATAGTCCAACAGCTAATGCTAACTTGAGCTTCCATCGGTCGCGCTCGCATTGAAGAGGAAAGGTGGGGTGCCATGTTGTCACGTATTGCATGAATTAATCGCCTATGGCTAATGAAAATTGACACGTGCTGTATATATAAATATCGCATTTAGAAAAAATCTGTGAATTTTTTCCCTCATTTTCCGTCAAACCAAATGTTGGCTTTAAATCAAAACAGAAGTTGGAGGAGGTATCATATAAACATACCTGCGAAATTTTTCCTACTGAAGCTATTTATTCGTGTAAGAATTTTTTATACTTTGAAATTTTGCAACAGAAATTTCAAAGTCAGTGGCAATTCAAATAAAATAACGATTTTACAACACCATTGGTGAATTGCGTCAAGAAATTTACGTAATCTTTAGGTTATAGCAGCCTTTTTTGTGTTGTACGTATAATGTATTACATTTGTAATATGTACTTCATAAAAAGCAAGTTTTGCCCTCTTTTTTGTATTATTGATATAGCTTTATCATAATTTTAAAAATAGATTAACATAATTTTCTCATAAACGATTTGTTTGTGTCGCCACTGGTTTACTCCTGAAGAGAAAAATTGACTACACAAATAGAGGTGGGCAAAACGGTTCATTTCTTGGAGTTAACCCAGTATTTTATTCGGGGTTGGAAAAACCAGCCCTTGCACTAAAAACAACGCCAAAACTTAATGCAGAAAAACAATTTATTATTATTGTTTATTCGGTTTAATTTGTATAATTTTAACATATGGCAGCAATGAAAAGTACCAGATGACAGCGATCACATAAAGGTGAGCGGTTCCTGTCCAGCGAACACTCAACTGTTGTGAAGTGAACAGTTGGAGCTGGAACGGTTCCCGATCCGTCTGCTGAATGAAAGCAATGTGTTAGGGTGACTAAAATTTTGGCTATTGTCGCCCTGCCTTTATGTAGTTGGTATATTACCTTGATACTCCAACCCTATTGGTAAATTTGAAACAGCCAATGGTGTGTTAAAAATTTGAATTGTATCTGACCACAGGATCTGACAAACGACCATTTTCTCTCAGAAGTGTGCTCGGAAGTAAAAGCAAGGTTAAACTGTGAATCAAATTGTGTTAATCTGTGTGTATTTCTTCGGGTCTAAATCGTCAGGTAAACATTATATCTGTATATAATGTTTATTTATATAATTCTCTTTTAAAGTATTTATGAAGCACATTTTGATAATACAATTATCTCCTTAAGCACATGCCTTTTTTTGCTATTCTATTTTTTGTAATAATATTTGGTGTGCTATGTTAAACTTTTAGCTTAATGTAGATTTCTACAAATAATAAGATCTTTAATCACTACCAAAAATATTACTTGAAATGTAATTAAAATTGTTTTTTTTAGGGTTTATTTTTACTCATACCAAAGGTGACACCATGACTCCATCTCGAGTTCTGGGTCGTCGTAATAAGAAAGGTAAAATTTTTCTATTTTAATTTCCCATATTCATATTTACTTAAATGGGAGACTTAATTAGAATAATAAATGTGTTTTGCCATAATCATATTTCTCTCTAAAGGTCAATCCATGAAGTAACGACTGCCATTGATACTTTTTTTATTAGGAAATATAATTTTCCCCGTGATAGAAGAGAAATCAATGAAAAGAAAGCCAATTTTATGGCTAAATTTCAATTTCTCTGAGTAATTGGGGCAATAGACTGTACCCATATTGCCATATTGAAACCAGTTGTTGAGGAACATAATTTTATTAACAGAAAGGGGTACCATTCTATAAATATTCAAATAATACGTGACAGTAATTTAGAAATCGTTAATGTAAACGCTAATTTCCCGGTGTCTTCAGATGATGCATTCATTTGGAGGCAATCTCTTGTTAATGAAGCACTAAGTGATTTATATAGAAATGGAGAAAGAAGGTTCTGGTTAATTGGAGATTCCGGTTATCCTTTAGAGCCATATCTTATGACACCTTTTAACAATCCGGAGGAAGGTACACCTGAATTTGTATTTAACGCACATCATGCTCCTGCCAGAAATTGTGTTGAGAGGTGTATAGGATTGTTAAAGATGCGATTTCGCTGTTTATTGTAAGAAAAAGCTGCTAAATATGCACCTCATCTAGCGGAGAAAATAGTGAATGCTTGTGTAATTTTACAGAATATCTATTACGAATGACATTCTATGATGATGCATTAGAGCCAGTATTAAATAATAAATTTTCAAAATTCGGATCTGAAGTAACACTCACAGGCGTATTTTTTAAGAAGATAAAAGTATTTAAAGTTTAATTTAGAGCAACTTTGCATAATTTGAAAGGCACATATGTATAAGAAAGTCGTGTGGTGCCCACACCCCATTTATTATTATTATTATTATACAAATACACTTAAATAAAAAGCCTTAGTATTTAGAGCACCAACTAGGTTTGGCTAGAGTGTAAACCTTTTTTAAAGATTTAATTTGTATGCAATATTTTATTTATGTTTACAATTACATTTCAATTTATCTATGCTATGTTTTATTTCATTAAGATGACTTAATATATTTCATATTTATTTAATTGCACTTATAGTTTCTATATACAATTCTTTTAATTCATCTTTTTCGTTACGTTTTGTTCTCTTACTGGGAGTGCTATTTTGAGATAAAAATAAATAATCCTGATCATCACATACTTCATTCTTCTGTTTGTGAGTGACGGGGCTTGAACTATATGAGCAAGAAGATTGGGATATATTAATTGCCCTATCCTGCTCTCTCTCCACATTTATTACATCCAACTACAAAATATAAGATTGTTTATTTGTGCATATTTAAAAAAAAATTATAACTTACACCACGCTCTGTAACATTACACCCTTCAAAGAATGTGTTGCCCAACAGTGCAAGGATCCTTATTTCCTGCTCGGTTAGCTTATTTGCCATTTCGGGACCACCTCCTGTAGCATTACAAGTTCCGCCTAACCTTCAAATTTATAAATGAAAACAAAAACACTTAAAGGTTGCACGAAAACAAATGTCACTATTTGATGTTTGGTACTAGTGGATATCGTCAATAAAATATTGGATGAATATTTGCATTTACACGGTCCAATAAATTCATGAACTTCTTCATGAATATATTCGTCAATTTATTCATCAATTTATTTGACCGTGTAAACACGGCATAAGTTCTAAACACCCTAAATCGACGAGTAAAACTGTCACTTGGAGATACCGAATTTTGACATTTCATTTATACAAAAATTGAAAGTATTCTCAGATTCGGTTTTGAGTACTTTTCTATTCTTTAGAAATTTGACTAAACTTAGAAATTGACTGGAAGTATAAAATTTCTTATTGATATTTACCCTAACCATTTGGCCGTTATCGTGGCGACAGACACAGAAAGAAAGAAACGCCCTTTTTGTTATTACAGGATTTCAAAACGTGAATATGTCTAAAAATGAGGTGGCACCAAAGGAATTTAGTCCGCGTTTTTATTGCAATGTTTTGGATTTAACTAAGCGTATTCATTTTAATGTTTTGTTTTATTTTTTTCTATGGACGTATAGGCCCTGCTAGAACGCTAAGACGTTCAGTCGATCGTCGTACGTCGATCTAACAAGGAAGTCCCCTTTCCTTTTTTTTAAGTTAAAACATACAACAAATAAGAGGGATATTTTTTAAACGAGTCTGAGAATGACGCGCGGTAGGCGCAGTCCACCACCTACAAAAAAGAATCCGCCGAAGAACGAGCATGAGAAACTGCTGGAAGGTAAGTTTAGACAGAGAAAATACTATACAAACAAACCGTGTTTTCTCTCTCTCTCTCTCTCTTATGTTACTCGAGGGTTCCACAGGGATCTCTCTTTGGTCCCTTACTCTTCCGCTTATACACTAGTCACTTGCACAAATATATTACTTATTCTACTACACAGATATATGCTGATGACACGCAAATTTATATTAATTTCTGCCCCGGTGATGTGAATTCTGCTTTGGGCAAATTGAATGGTGAACTGGATAATATTAGTAATTTTTCTAAAAATCATGGGTTAAAAATCAACCCTGAGAAATGCATAGCGGTATAAAATCGAAAACATTGACAAATATAGAATGTAAATCAAAAGGCTTGGGTCTACGACAAACTGTTTTCTAAATGACAACCAGTTGTCATATTGTTATTACTTTTATTTCATTGTATGCCACTACTACCAAGAAGGTATTCAATTTTTCAATACATTATATATATATATATATATATATATATATATACAGGGTTATTCACGCTATACGGCACGGAATATTGTGGCCAAAATACGTGACTTTCAAAAAGTTTCACTTTTGGGATATATGGGGGTCTATTATAGTTACTTTTTAAAATTATTTTCATATTATACAGGGTGTTCCAAGAGCCCTAAAAGTATCAAAGTTGTGTTTTTTTAAATGGAACCCCCTGTATATTATTGTATTTTCGGATTCTCCGATCAAAATAAGTGTCTGTTTTAATAAGGTTTACAATACCTAAACCTTAAGGTTTTTTAAATAATTTGAATTTTGCCAAAATCTAACCTAATTTTCATGTTTCAAATACTTAAGAAGTATTTAAGTTATGTAAGCGAAATTTACAGCGAAGTGTAACAATATATCATATTTTATATCCCAATCATAATAAACTTGCCATCTTATACAGGGTGTCCAAAAATTAAAATTAATCAAATAAGAACTTTAAGTGGCTATAACTTGATTAATTTAAATAGAACGCCATATTTTTTAACTTACCAGGAAATGTACTTTTTAATTACCTATCGAATGGTATTAGGGTGTTCTATAGCTAAGTCTTCGCGTTTTTACAGAATACGCCAAAAAATCGTTTTTTGCACCATTTGGTGTTTTTTAAATAAAAGTTCTAATGTATCTAGTTGCCTATGGTATTTAGAAATGTCACATAAATTCATTTAGTCTGTCAGTTTAGTCTGCAAAGTCTGTTTTTGCTATAGTGGTATTATTTTTTGTAATTGTGGAAGTTTAGATCGTTATTATTTGAATATTGTTGTGGTGTTGCTTAGTCAAAATGAAGATTTACCCAAAAGAAGAGCGTATTGATATGATTTTTATCCTAGGAGAATGTCATCAAAATTGTTTATTGGCTTCTCGAGTTTATGCTCAAAGTTTTCCGGAAAGAAATCATCCTAAGCCAGCCGTTTTTGAGAGATTATTAAACCAGTTTCAGGAAAGTGGAAGTGTCAGTTATAAAAAACCCATTACAAGAAAACCTGTCACTGAAGATGAAGAAAATGTTTTTACGGTAGTTGGTTCAGTTATCGAAAATCCCAATGTTAGTCAAAATCAGATATCCGAAAATACTAACATTAGTCAAGCAAGTATTTCAAGAATTCTTAAAAAACACAGATTTCATCCTTATAAAATCCAGCTCTGCCAAGAACTTTATGGAAATGATTTTGACAACCGAACTGAATTTTGCATGTGGGTGTTAGATAAAGTGGCAGAAAATAAAAACTTTTTTGAAAATGTGTTATTTAGTGATGAATGTATTTTTCATAACAATGGTCTCGTGAATAGACACAACTTCCATTATTATTCTGATTCGAATCCGCATGAATACAGAGTCATGAGAAATCAGAATAGGTGGTCCGTTAATGTGTGGGGTGGAATACTGGGCCAATATTTAATTGGACCCTATTTTTTTGAAGGACCTTTAAATGGTATGATGTTTCTCGATTTTCTTTTACACCAACTTCCAGTATTATTAGAAGAAGTCCCTTTAAACATCAGAACAACCATGTGGCTTCAACTGGATGGAGCTCCGCCTCATTATCATCGCGAGGTTCGGCAATTTTTAAATGCCAACTTTCAAAACAGGTGGATTGGAAGAAATGGATTTTAAAATTGGCCCCCCAGATCCCCGGACTTAACTCCACCAGATTTCTTTTTATGGGGATACATAAAAGGAATTGTCTACAATACGCCTCCGACAACACCACACGATATAAAAATACGCATAAGAGACGCTTTTGAAACTGTAACCCCGCAAATGTTGTCCAGAGTTAGCAGTGGTTTTGAAAAAAGAATATGTAAGTGTCTGGAAATGGACGGTCGACATTTCGAACATCTGTTATAAATATTTTGCTTCTGTTTTATGTTATCGTTGATATGTTATTACCATTATTGCTGTTATAGCCTGTTAGATTATAAATAACGTTCCAAGTTTCTGAACATTTGTAACGATATTCGTCATTATTATTCTTATAATTGTAAATTATCTGACATTTCTAAATACCATAGGCAACTAGATACATTAGAACTTTTATTTAAAAAACACCAAATGGTACAAAAAACGATTATTTGGCGTATTCTGTAAAAACGCGAAGACTTAGCTATAGAACACCCTAATACCATTCGATAGGTAATTAAAAAGTACATTTCCTGGTAAGTTAAAAAATATGGCGTTCTATTTAAATTAATCAAGTTATAGCCACTTAAAGTTCTTATTTGATTAGTTTTAATTTTTGGACACCCTGTATAAGATGGCAAGTTTATTATGATTGGGATATAAAATATGATATATTGTTACACTTCTCTGTAAATTTCGCTTACATAACTTAAATACTTCTTAAGTATTTGAAACATGAAAATTAGGTTAGATTTTGGCAAAATTCAAATTATTTAAAAAACCTTAAGGTTTAGGTATTGTAAACCTTATTAAAACAGACACTTATTTTGATCGGAGAATCCGAAAATACAATAATATACAGGGGGTTCCATTTAAAAAAACACAACTTTGATACTTTTAGGGCTTATGGGACACCCTGTATAATATAAAAATAATTTTAAAAAGTAACCATACTAGACCCCCATATATCCCAAAAGTGAAACTTTTTGAAAGTCACGTATTTTGGCCACAATATTCCGTGCCGTATAGCGTGAATAACCCTGTATATATATATATATATATATATGTATATAATTAAAATATTTTTTTGTCCTGGCCTTAATAGTTAATAATTTAAAAATTTTCTTTCCTGGGATTAGCGGCCATAAAGGAACTAAATGAATTACACCATTTTTTTTTTTTTTTTTTTGGTTTTATTTACACCAACGTTTCGGCAATTATCCTTGCCTTTTTCCTGTATATATATATATATATACATATATTTCTTTTCTTGTTTCAGCTGGATTGATACCACGATGCATTCACTTAATTTTTAAACTCATTAAAGTTATGAAAGAATCAGGCTGGATCCATACAATAAATGTAAGTTTTTTGGAGATATATAAAGAAAAGGTGATGGATCTACTTGGCGACACGTGTAAGGATTTACGTATTCAATATAATGATGGTGACGTACCTGTCCCGGAATTGCTAATAAAACGAATAAAATCCTGCGATGAATTCAAAGATTACATGGTTATCGCTCAAAAGAAGATAGCTATAGCAGCCACCAATTACAATGTACACAGTTCCAGGTCACATGGTGTGACTACTATATACCTTAAAGGAATTAATAAAGACTTGAATACTCAGCTCACAAGTACCCTGGAATTAATTGATCTAGCAGGGTCCGAAAGCGCCGACACCAGTTCTGAGGAGAGATTAACTAAAAGCAGAAATATTAATAAAAGCTTGTTAGCCTTAAGATCTGTAGTCTCCGCTATAGAAAACAAAAGTTCCCATATACGATATAGGGATTCAAAATTAACGTTGCTTTTACAATCTAGTTTAGGAGGTAATAGTAAAATACTGATGATCGCTAATATTTCACCATTCGAGGAGTGCCTCAGTGAGAGCATAAATACTTTAAGATTTGCAGAAAATCTTAAAAAAATTAAAAAAGCTTCAAAAGTAAATAAAGTTTTCTTAACTGAAGCAACATGCAGCAAATAATATTTTACTTGTTTGGCACTGGTAAGTGTATTCATTCTAATAAGTAGCGATAGGTGTTGTTTAGGTTTCTACCGTACCAGCCTCATTAAAATCATTTTATCTGCTCCCATTGTCATAAGTAGACTATTGTTAAATTGTTTTCAAGCAAGTAAGTTGATTTTACCGCGAGAGTCTTAGTTGTATTGACAACGGGTGGTAAGTGATCTACTTACCACAACGGGTGGGTAAATAAGTAAATTTCGAGTCATGCAAATAATAAAATACCGATATTGAACTTCAAATTTTAAAAATTATTTATTAATATTTACAGTTATCGTACAATTATTATGATTGGTAACATTATTTACAAACTACACTGCTCAAAAAAATTAGGGGAACACTTTTTTCAAAACCTGTAACTTTTTAAATAATTGTTCTAGGTAAATCAAATTTGGTATGTTTTTCTTCTTATTCAAAAGCGGACTTTGTTTAAAAAATATCCATCTTACTGAATTTGTTCTATTCTAGAACTATTCTTAATTATATTATTTTTCTTTTCATATCAGTCAGTAAAAGACCACTGGCTCAATCTAGTACGAAGGCGACACCGAATAAACGCACCAAACAAGAAAACGCTAAGCCGCATGTCAGAGAGAAGTATTTGAAGAACTCTTAGAACACTTAGTACAATCCGCGCTGGAAGGATATAATATTTGTGGCTTCGCTTATGGCCAGACTGGTTCTGGAAAAACTTATACAAAGTTGGGAAAGGGACCAGATTCTCATTCAGGTAAAAATTTCATTACGTGTATTAGATAGATTATATTGTTAGATTAAAGATATATATACTGATAATTAGCTAATATAATATAGTATGAAATAATTACTACTTTAATAAAAGTAGAATTTTCAAATTCTACTTTTCAATTCAAACACATGTTGGTTAAATAACGTTTCGGAAATATATTTATTCCTTCATCAGATCTATAACATAATTTAATTAGGGACAACTGTTAAGTAAACTATTAATCAACTTACAATTGCCACACTTGGACATAAGATAAAATATTATGGGTTTGACAAACATTAAAAATATAACATTATATGACAGTGACTTATATAAATGACAAGATGTCATATATAAAGGTGTAAAAAATAAAATCAGGTTCCATAACTCAGATATATCACACTGTTAAATTTAGGGTAATTCCGGTATTGATGGACCCCAATTCAAAAAAAAATTGTAATTTTCCATCTGCTTGGATAAATAAAATAAAAAATGTCATAAATGGATAAACTAAACTTTATTGTAACCCCCATGTTATAGAACATTTTAAAAAAAATATATTCTATTTATTATAACAATTACGGGGAAAAGTGGCATTAGTCCATCTATCCCGGAGTATCCGGATTAGATGAGCCAATAATAGGGGATATATGGACCATTATAAAATATTACAAAAAACACTATATTATTTTGAACTGAAAAACAATAAAATTTGCCACACAAATCGCAAAAATTGGCATACTTGCTGCAACTTTCGTGTAGCCACCTCTGACATCTAAGGCATCGAATCCAATCATCAGATTTAGTAGTCTGCATATAATCTTCGCCGCAACCAACGCATATGTTGTTGACATTAGATTCATCCTCTTCGTCACTCTCATCATGAACTGATACTTCTTTAACCGAATCTGAAGACGAGTCTGTTGTTGGATGTGCTACTTGCTAGCAAACTTGACAGAAGTCAGCTGATCAGTTCTTGTTTATTTCTTTTGATTAGTCTTGGCTATTCACAGTTATCATTATTGGTGTCTAAAACGGCTGAAGTTCAGATTTAGAATATTGCACGAAATGAACTTTTAGAAAATAAACTTAATATGCATGAGATAAATCCTCATCTATCCAGAGCTGTAGGTTGTGAAATAAATTATACCTCCTAAATAAAATTAAATATATTTTTTATTTAACCTCTTAAAAAAATTATAAATTAGAAACAACCACATATAAACATGCAAAATTATCTTGGCTTGTCACCATTGGCGATATATAACATTCAACAGAACATTTACGTTTTATGTAATCCGCAAAATACTTTTCATTTGCAAAAATTAGTAGTAATTAAGTTTTACATAAAATTACCTTAGATAAAACAACTACCCGACGCTAATCTATTGTGAATCTCATCCACATCTGTAATTTCATACAATTGATTTTTAAATTCATCTATTTAGCGCCATCTTACTCAACGTGTTACCGATACGTAGCGATAATAGAATGTGCTACAAAAGATGTCCGTTCGCTCCGTAAAGTAGTCGATGTAATAGTGACGTAATTCGATGTAGCGTATGCATCCAGCAGGCATTTCCTCAACAGTTCCGCAACAGTTGCGTCTGCTGAATGGGACCATTGACAATTATATGAACAATAACAAATTATGGTGGCGAACGCTAGCGACAAATTTGGATTACAAATTAGTACGTAGTAACGCTATCTTCACAAGTGGTGGTTGATACTGATGTCAAGCCCGCGGAAAAAGAACAATTTCGATCGCATGTTATTAGTGGTCGCATTCACCAAACGTAAATGTTGCTCAACGGTTCCACGTTGAGCAAATATCTGCCGGTTGCATACGCTACATCGAATTAAGCCACGATTATATCGACTATTTTACGGAGCGGACGGCCGGCCATCTTTTGCAGCTTATTCTATTATTATCGCTGCGTATCGGTATGCATTGTATTTTATAGACTGAGATTTTCACTGGGACAAAAATAGCACATTGTATTAATTACAAAGTTATTCTAACTTCAAAAAGATGAATTTTCTAAGTCCTAGAAAAGACTTATGCTCCAAAAGGTAAACGGAATTTATGGAATTCTTGTTTCTGGAAAATTGTTGTCTCTCGGTCTCCATAACCTATAGGGTTGTGCCAATTCAATGGTTATATTGCTGAAAATAGCTATATTGATGTCACTTTTAACAGTTCATTTCGTGCAATATTATAAATCTGACCTTCAGCCATTTTAGACTCCAATAATCACAAATGTTATTAACAGCTTAGGCTACCCCAAACAAATAAACAAAAATGATCAGCTGACTTCTGTCAAGTTTGTTAACAAGTAGCACATCCAACAACAACATTTAATTTTGAATTTCACTCAACTATTGTTGTAGTATTTGTATGTGTGTTTCAACATTAATAAATACCATTTGTTAGTTTAATTGTTTATTTAAAACGTTATAAAGTTGATACGTATATTATATGAGGGGTCGTTTTTATATTCCCGGACTAGACATTTTTCAATTTTAATATAATTTTCCATTATAGTGTTTTATTATCATACATGCCTTGGTAACGACTTTGATAATTTACCAAACAGCTGCAGCAGTATTAATCATCAAAATGCACAAACTTGAATATCGAACAATTATTAAATTCTTGACAAAACAAGAAAAACCTCCAAAGTTGACTATTTACGAATGGTCAAAATTGTTTGAACATGGCCGAAAATCACAGGATGATGATCCCCGTCCAGGTCGGCCTGTTGACGTGGTCACCGCCGATGTTATTGAAAAAACCAAGTGTTTGGTACTAAAGGATGCAAAATTAAAGAAGCAACAATTAGCAGCTTCATTCGGAGTTTTAGAAAGCACGTTTTTCAGAATTCTACACGAATACTTTGGAATGGCAAATTTAGTGCCAGATGGGTTCCGCGAATGCTTTCGAACCAGGGTTAATCGTCAATCTTCTTGTCACCACAGATGAGACTTGGGTCCATCATTTTGACCCCGAGTCAAAACAAGAATCACTGCAGTGGCATGTTAAGGGTTCTAGCCCTCCCAAGAAGTTTAAAGTCACCCCTTCTGCAGGAAAAATAATGGCAACGATTTTTTGGGATTGTCAAGGAATACTCATGATTGATTATCTAAGTATTATGGTGATTATTATGATTATCTAATACTTAGATAATTGTGCACAACAGCACCGTGCATGTATGACCTGTGGTCATATCAGTAATGCAGTGAGTTAGTTGCATATACTATAGTTGTCGATGTAGCGGCCACTACCGATGAAACGGAGCATGTTCTTCTGCTGAATGCGACCAATATAATTTGGAATCCTGTTTTTATTTGTTTTCAAATTATAATGCCCTATTTGCATAATACTTCTTTCTTGTACCAGCAAAATAAAAATTAGTGTTTTTTTTATTAATAAGACACTAATTATATATGTATTTATATCTTTATTTTCTAGTTTACATGAACAGCGGGGATGATTCTACGGTGCATCAATCATAATTTTCGAGCAGATTAAAAATATACAAGAATGTGACTGGAATCATAAGGCAGAAGTCAGTTTTCTTGAAATCTGTAATGAAAGAATAACAGATCTACTTGATCACACATCCAAGAATTTTAAACCAAACCTACTAATGGAAACAATAAAATCCTTTGACGACTTCAAACTGTACATGCTCATCGCGCAGAAGAACAGAGCTATAGCAGCAACAAATAATAATGAATACAGGTTTACATTAGCGGAACTAATAAAAAATTCAACATTGATCATACCAGCTCCGTGAATTTAATTGATTTAGCAGGGTCTGCAAGCGCTAGTACTAGTTCTGGTGTTTTATTAATAAGAATTGCTGTATACGTGGATATGTATTATTAATTGTGCAAATGATAAATGTAGTTGTACTAAAGTATTACTTCTAGAATAATATTATAACTTTATAATAAAAAGAAAGTATAGCATAATAAAAATATTATTTTCCCGAAGTTGGTTTTCATTTATTTTCAATACCTTATTATGAGTAAGAACAGCGTGATTAGATAGTACATTTATGGATCAAGTAATATAATTTTGCAACATATGCAACAAATTGTACGTATGGCAAATTAAATGAGAAAATGTTTCCGATTCGCATTTAATTTGCAACAACATATACATATCCTATACTGATGTATTATACTACATATGTACATTATATCAAAACAGAGTCTGGTACATAAGACGTCTGTATACACTTTGGCCAATTGATTACTTGACCAAAATTGCAAGTTTTCATGAGTTGGAAAAAAAAGACAAAACATCAAGTTGTGCGCAAGTCTGTTAATTGTACATGAAATAGTAGTTCTCAATCCGTAGAATACGAATATGTACGTTCCGTGTACATCCATTTCGGTTCGTATCTAAGATTTTAGCGTTTCTTAAGTACCACTAGTAATATTTGGATGGCTTATTAAATTTCTATCCCTACATACGAAAATTTGGTTTGTCAGGCTTTCTTTGCAATTCGATTTTATACGTATGAATCTAATCGATACTTGTCAACTTTCATGCTGAAGGGAGAAAGACACGCGTACTTTAAGCATTCATTTGAATTTATTTGTAAAAATTTAAATTAAATTACGTTTATTTTATTTATAAATTTAGTTATCCTTAAACATATTCTTAAATTCTAAAGGTAAGTGATACTCGTCCATTCGACTTTATTATTTCATACAAAACTATACAATAAATAAACAGCAGTGTGTTTGCGTTATGCAAAATAAAACATTTTCTGTAACTTGATACGTTTCGTGCGTAGCCTGCATCTTTGTTGATCATGTCTAATAATAATAATATGCAAAACAGAAATATAATCATATTATTGTCTTCATGACGTACCCATTAGTTCAAAATTCAAATAAATATGTTTTACCCGCTAAAAATACGCTTGATTTGATATATAGTTTGAATTTAGAGTTTTTGTTTTATTTCTGTTTTGTATTTTGGCTCCTGAGCAATTTTTAGAATGTTTTTTTTTTAAGTTTGAATAAGAGAAATTTTACATATTTTAAGGCATTATTTGGTCATAGGTACGTTGAAAGTGCAGTGAGACTACCAATGATCAGCAATTAATAAAGGCTATGTCCGCAACTATTTTGTCTTTTAATCATACTCTTACTTCATATTATAACTTTTCAATTCAAATATCGCGCCAAAACGGTACTATTTTAACAACTGTATTGGTTCCTGTCTAAAAGTGGGTTGGGTTGAAAAGCGAGGAGGCATATCAAATGTAGTAAAACAAAATAAATGTGGGAAGCAAGTATCTATATTCAAGATATAGTGCGGCAACTACTACTGTGAAGATGGCGCAACATTTATTTTGTTTTACTCCTACTACATTTGACATACCTCCTCGCTTTTCTGCTTCCCTGATATGAAATGACTGCCCAGAAAGCAAAGGACCAGTGGCGGCCCGTGATTTTGTGGGAAGGGCGGGCACCGAGGGGGGGCTGAGTATTTAATATCAAAAATTAAGTACAGACAAAAAAAATAAACTCAATGTTATTTATTTAACTTGTTTGAAAATAAAATCCATCCGCCGTTCCTTACGATCAGCAAAATGATTAATAACTAATTCATTGATGAGTGTTGATGTCAGTGTTTTTCAATGGAACACATTGAAAAACAATTACTGTTACACATGTCCGTAGTATCAGGAAAGCAGAAAAGCGAGGAGGTATATCAAATGTATTAGGAGTAGATACTACTGTGAATATAGAATTCTATATACGATATAGTGTGGCTACTACTTTGAAGATGTCGCCACATTTATTTTGTTTTACTCCTAATACATTTGATATACCTCCTCGCTTTTCTGCTACCCTGATACTACGAACGAAATTTCAAATGAATGTGCAGTGTTTGGGCTTCAGTTACTTGAAATATTCTTTCTTGACAGACTAAAAAAAAGTCTGTCTAGGCAAATTTAGACATTATCTGCCGCCCCGATTCCGTTTATAATTAAAATTACCTTAAATGCAGAGAATATTTTTTTTTAAATTTAATTCTTTTAAGAGAGTGTAATTTACGAAAATACTCTCAATTAATACTTTAACAATATATGTATAATTGTAATAAAAATAAAAATATTTTAAGGTTACTATAACCACCTGGTATATCAGCATTTAATAGTTGAAATTACGCCCCTAGTATCAGGTAAGCTGAAAAACGAGGTGGTATATCAAATGTATCAGGGGTAAAATAAAATATATTATCTCCTCGCTCTTTTTCTTGCTAAATAAAATCTGTCTAAACCTACTTAAGGAAGGCATTATCAGCCGCGATTCCGTTCATAATTAAAAATTACCTTAAATGGAGAGAATAATTATTTTTCAAATTTAAATTCTTTTACGAAAATTTATTAAGGTATTTTGTCACTTTCATTAGCTTTCTTTTTGTAATCGCTAATATTTTATAGTATGGTGGTAGCGCTTTACTGGGTCCTTCAAAAAATTGTAAAGGAAAAAGTATAAGGTTTGGACAAAGGCAAATGGCTTATAATGTGTATTATAAGCATAAATAGTCTAAAACATAGCATAGTATGTCTAAAACAACTACTGTCAATCAAACAGCAGACAAAGTGGGTAGTGGTAAGAATATTAAGGAAAAACAATAACTTGGATGAAGCATAAAAAAATCATTTGGACGACATGTGCTTTCATTTTTCTTCAGGAATGAGCTACCAAATTGTAGAGAAATGTGAGTTAATATATATGTACATATTCTGTGAGTTATCGTATAAATTATATATGAGTATTTTGATTCTAAATTATTAATACCAATGGTGGCTTATGGCCAATAAAACAAACAAGTCAAAGGAAAGGTTGAATAACTTTTACCAAGAGGAATTTTTGCTAATAGCAGTATACTAAAATCTGAATGATTGGAGCTTGCAAAAAAACAACCTTTCATTTACCTTTATATGGTGTTAATGAAATAGTATGGGAAAAAAGGTTGTTCTGCTTTGCGTTTATCTCCATATCATTGTAATTTAATTATGGAACTTGAAGAAAAAGTGTATGGTACTGAAATATTGTTGACAATATCCAATCTTGAAAACATGTAATTTTTAATGATCAACATTCATGTTTTGACATTAAGTTGGTGCAAATAACAGTAGTGTAAAATTGCAAGAGTTAATTTTAGTGTTTTTTTTGAACTTATTGTAATAACAATTAGAAATGTACTTTTTATTCTCTTCATGCTTTCTGTTATTCAGCGTAATGTTTTGTGAAATAAAAATACTTGTTCATGTTTACAAGTTTTTATTAATAAAAATATGAAATGATGCTTATTGCTTTTATTATAGATATTATATTTATTAAAGATATTTCTTTTGAGGTATTAAACACTTTATCTTTACACTGCAATTAAATACTTCCTGCATATATCCATATACAATAGCTGCAATAATCTACAACAATAAAATAAGAAACTACAAAATATTAATTGCAACACAGGTAAGAGTTTAGATTTTTCATAGTTCGTGTTGTGCCATAAAGCTTCTTTCTTGACTTTGCTTGACTTCTTTTCCAAGCTTCATATTTTCTTTTATATTTACTAGGAGATACCATAAAAATAAATTGATTTTGTTTAACATAATACATATTTCTTAAATACAATATAAAAACTTTTAAATTATGAAAAGTCTTTGTCAACTTTGCCTTTTTTTCCTGCAGCTCATGTCAGAACCAGTCTCATAACCAGAAAACATTCTGAAAAAAGTGTGCTATTATATACTTAATCTGATAATCATTTTAATTAATTTATTACATTTTAGTGTTCTCAATTTTCTATCTAATCTTGGTCAAATGGGATCATCCGATCAAGCTCTCTCCTTTTCAGAACTTAATGAAGGCACTTCATGTGTCCCTGCTAACGATTCATCAGTGAGATTCTGTCCACTAACACCAGCAAAACTAATACTTGAAACTTCATCTACAGCAGATGTTGCCAGTATTATTTTTTTTCAGAGATGTTACAGCATTGTTACACAATCAAAATCGCTGGTGTTCCATTGGCATATAATCTTTATCTCTGAAATGTTGTAAACAAACATATTTATTCTCTGACCATAGCCAATCACTTGCTATATTCAAGGCTTTCAAGCATATCGGTAACAAGGCAACTTCTGAAAATCTGAAATAATTTTGATATTTCAACAAATTTAAAATGATCTTGCCATCAACCCTGTGAAAATTTTATCCTTCAGGTTTAAACTTCTTAATATTGGGGCAGCTTTTAGCTCTCTGGGTATCTACATTAGCCAGTTATTTTAATTTTATTCTACCCATTAAAAATGCTGTATATTTAAAAACATTATTTAAATATTGATACTGCTTAATATTCAAAAGTGTCTAAAATGGAATATTTGAATTTATATTTTATTAAACTTTAAAATTTAAATATTCTTTTTGTAATCTTAAACAAAATGACATCTATCAGTTGAAAATAATAAGTCAGCATAATCCTCTTTGGTGGTGCCACCTAAAGTATGCTCGTGGAATTTAGAAAGAACAGTGGCGACGCCTACAACGCCGTTGCGGATTAATTTATACACATTCAGCTTTATACAATGATTATAGTAACCTATAGATAAGCTATTGAAATTCAACTTTTCAATATCAGATGGCGTGAAGTACTCCAAATCAGAAGCACTTAGTTTTCGGCACTTTATTAGATTAATTTCAGATTTATGTCATGTTTTATGAAAATGCGAATATTTGCGTCATTTGCCCTATGTATAATCTCTCTCTCTCTCTGTGTGTATATATAATTAATGGATTACAATGTGACCCGAGCTAGGTTGTTAACTTTCGGGGTATATAGGATTTCTGGGATATTGAGAGAGCAAAAAAGTTTAAATCTTTATATACAGTATTGTAATAACACGCTCACAAAACCAAAGCAAATTATAAATCATACTGCTTGCCAGAGAAGGAAATAATGTAGAAACAATGTTGCGCGACATATTGAGATGGGGGTGAATTGACAGACCATTAATAACTTTCATGGGCTTGGTAGTGTTTATATGTGCATTATAAACTTCAATGGCATTTTTTTACTTCGCTGAAACGTATCTGAATCTGTAATATTTCCTCTTAAATAATTTCTGGAATAAATAGACTTGAGTTTGCCTAGAGAAGAGATGAGAAACAATTTAATTTATTCAAAAATATACTCTGTTAAATTCTGTAAATATTAGATAAACGGGATATGTCATAAATCAAACTCAAATTCGATTTGCACTTAAAACACTCGAATTTCTGATGATATTGGATATCAGTTATTGAAAAGAGACTCTATTGGATCTCATTTTAAATCTTAAAATAAACCATATACTAATATGATCTGGAAATTACATATAGTATGAAAATTGAATATTGGTGATTTATGTAAAACATGCCAGTCAGAAGAATGTAACGGATCTATTGTAGATCTCTTTGTTGCTTTTTCCATGTGATATATTGGTGCTAATAGGTATTGTTAATAAAATACTACGTATAAGAAAGTAAAAGTAAAGTATATAGTAGAAAGTTATTTATCTCATGTTAAACATATATCTACTTACTTCTAACACTTTATATATACCGTATACGAGGTATGATTAGATTGAAACGAGAAATTTCAAATTTCAACTGTGTTCAGTGTGTTCGGCTAATTGTTTGTGTGGAAAGATTTCCCGGGTGTTGCCATGCTTTCACGTAAGTCCAACTCGGAAATCAAAGGTAATGAAGGCTTTTATACGGACAATGTACAAGAGTGATCCTGACAATGTTAAATTCACGGTCAAGTCAAGTTTGAAGGTAAACTTTTGGTGTTTCACGGCAGCATGTTGGACGTGTTTGAGGTGAAGCCATGAATGCAGACATTTACATACGAAAATGCCTCACAAAACTTTGAAATTTTATAAATACACATCATCCCAACGACCAAATAATGTTCTCGCCTGACTTAGCTTCGTGCCATTACGCCAGAAGAACTAAAGACTAGTTAGCCACAAAGGGTATCAGTTTTGTTCCGAAAAAAATAACCCTGCAAATGTTCCTTAGGCGAGGCCCATTGAGGAATTTTGGTTTAATTTGAGCAGAAGGGTGCATGATGGTGGTTGGGAAGCCCAAAATGAAGATTAAGAGGCAGAATCTTTCAGAAAATTCGGGAAGTCGACGTTGCTACCGTCCAAAGACTGATGGGCCATATAAGAAATAAATTACGACATAGAAGAGCATGGGCCTTTATCCGTGATATAAATGTTATGTTTAGTTGAATTAAGACTATATAAGAATAATATTGTTGTCAAAATGTATAATAATAAAAAATAAAATAAAAAAATGTGACTTTTACTTTTTTTCCGAAAACTTTTGAGATATACATTATTGAAAAAACCAAGTAATTATCAATTTGTAACACACTTGTATTTTCTGAGTAGGCAGTAATGATAATAATAAAGATATTTTTCCCTTTTCATTTCATATCAATCTTTGTTTTAAGTATAGTTTTGTAGAGTGTATAATATTAAATATTAGAAAATCAGACTATGTAAACTGGTGATATGGTCTTATATTTTGGTCTTATCGTTAAATTACTTATTTGAAATAATTTTTTTTTAAAAAATTCTAGTTGATAAAAAATTTGTTTAATTAACTTGTAATATACAATAAATTTTCAAAGACGAATAAAGTAGCATTTATTCGTCTTTTCTCACAAGAAAACCAAATATTAAATACACAATTTTTAAAACCATGTTTATCTCCGACATGTACAGCAAGCATTCTTAACAAACGAAATACCAGCTACGTATGTTAAAAACATCTGATTTCATTGCATGTTATATAAATATTTGCATATGGAAATAAAAAATTCCTTCGCCCAAAGTTACTAAAGTATTCACACTTTCAATAGCTAAATAAAAATTACAAACGATTTTCCGTATCAGCCGTTTTCCCGTTTTCAAGTTTAATAACCCCTAGAGTTTTTTATAGAAAGAAGCATACGTAACTGTGTTATCGTTATACACTGAGTACAATAACTAGTTAATAGTCCTATTGTATTTAGATAAACACCGTAGGTAATGTATGTGTCAAGATCGTAATGTAAATTTCTTGTCTAAAAATTTCACCAAAAAATTTTTCATTTCTTCGTTTCTCTGCCCATGCCACTATCATTATAAAGTAAAATGCTTTTTGTATACTATTTAGGATATGACATGTGCTTCCTTTACACTATTTCAACGAAGTGGAAGGGTCAATTTTATTTTCAATTCATTTTATAATTCAATTTACTACATGTTTTGTCTTTGAAATATGTTCGTATGATTGGAGATAGAATATTAAAATATAATATTTTGCTCTTACTTTTGTTCTTCTTTGACTTCTATTTATAACAACCTCTTCTTCCAAAATTAAAATTTAGTCACCTTATAAATTAAAATTTAAATTTAAACGCTTCAATATTAACAATAACTTACCATCAATCCAATTTATTTCGTTTATACGTTAGTCATATTTTTCATTTCTTCTCTCTAATGTATCTATCAGTTATATGACAGACACTTCTATAATACAGAAAAGCGAAAGAAATGGGTTTAATTAGGGCAAATAATTGGAACACTGATATGAAACTTATAACAAAGGCAAAGATTGAAATATTAAAGAGTTAGATGTAAAATAATAATTAACTTCATTTTAAAGGGCGGAAGTTTGCGTCATCTGGTCGACCCCTATTTCAATAGTCAAAATAAGTCGTAAAAGCAGATGACATTATCTCATTCTAGTATCATTCGGGATAACGCTGCGTAGAACTTGAAATTCGAATACATTAATTTCGAAAAGAGAAAACTCTTTAATAAAAATATTTGGAATTAATTTCAAGCAACGACTCGATCAATTTGTGTTTACGGAAGGTTCTTTTTCCTTTTAAAATTATGATCTTTACTTTGTTTTATTATTAAATACAATAATAATAAATCGTCAAATGAAAATTTAAAAAGGTAGGCATCAAAGGAAAAGACATAAACTTGATGAGTACTTACATATTTAATGAACAAACCTCAAAAATAACTATTAAATAAAAAGTACAACAAAACGCACAACAGAAACTATCTTTTAATTTTCAAAATCATACCAAATTTTTCTGTACTTTCTGTAAAAATTTGATCTATTCTCTCCACCGTGTATACTATTATTTGATCGGAAGTTGTTATAATTTTGTGCTCTGCCTCTGTTGTTTTTATAGATTATAATTGCGATTCTCTAACGACATGTTTCGTGGTATATATGCTTGCAACGTCTTGAAGTACACCTTCATTAATAAACGCATTTTCCAAATTTTGTGCTAATTTTTCGACGTCTGTGCAATAAACTGAAGCATCTTTGTAATTTTGCTATAATTAAGTAATTTATTTACTAATAATTTCGCCTTTAATTTTGGATTTTGAAGTAGTAATAATTTTTTCAACGAATTTTCTGTTGTAAAAATACATATTTCGAGCTTTACCTGTCAAACGATTTTTGATGTAGGCAACTGCATTGCCTTGCATGATTCTCGGAATTAGCGTCTAACAAATTTAATGTATCCATAAAGGACTGCAATTTATCGAGAAAACCGTCAAATTCGTGGGGCACGGTTTTGCTTGCTAAATTAAAAAATTCCATTGGTGTCGTCATATTTACCAATTTTTTCTCTTTACTGAAGCTTTCATCTAACAATAAACAATCTATTTTTCCTAAGCAAGTAGTCGAAACTAGATACTCAACGTCTAAACAAATACAGGATTTAACAACTTTTTCTCTAATTGAATTAAATCTATTTTTAACCGCCATTTTTTGTTAATTATTTAAATTATGCTAAACAATATTTATATAACTAGTAGTTCCATTCCATAATGTGAGAAGAGCATCTCGAATTTCTGGTGTAGTAGTTTCTCGTCTAGAAATTCCTAAAGGAGCTTTTTCTATGGCGCGTTTGGATTCACTTACTATGGCTTCTGTGTATTTTAATAGATTTAAATTAATTCGTTTTCAAGTAGTCATTAATAATAAAGGTAGACTTACCAGTTACTTATAATTAAGTTAGAAGTTTAAAATTCACTTTATTTCACAATTATTAAAACGTATATTACAACAAAGTTGCATGTTTGACACTGCACTTTAATTAAATTTTATATAATAATGACTTACAGTTTCTTTTGTGTATGTTTTAAATTAACACATTTGGAATGATTTGGGCTTCTATGTTGACTCTGAATGCTGTTGACTCCGAACGCTGCCCAGTTTCGGTGAGATCTTGTAGATTTAGTTTATCCCATTTTATTAAATGCCACCATCAATAATTGACTTCGTATAGTAAAAGTGCCAAAATTTTAGAACACTATCTGGCATAGATAGCCATGTAATAACTCTGTTAGTTATTGGTTCGTTAAAAGGGATAATACTATACTGAGTACTATATTCACTCTTAATCATTGGGAATAATAAATTTCTAGTACCAAATCCAAAACACAAATCATGAAGCTGGTAGGCTCTATAGAGTACAGTTTCCATATGTTAATATGTTGTACGACGAATACCATTAAACACTTATAACAAAATAATTTGTAACGGTACAGACCATTTCAGTTATTAATTTTATAATTTTACTTTTTTAGGATTTAATTAAGTATATTCTGTTATTAATATTTTGAAGAGAAATAATATTTAAAATCAATGAATATGTTATGGTATTATTAAGTAAATATTAGTCATAAGCTTAGTGTGTATTTAGTTCTAAGAACCGTGTCGCCGAATGTTTACAACAGTGAAATAAACGCTACAAGTGTGATAAACATTCGCCTACGTAAAAGAGTGTGTATGGGAAACTTAAGTGGAAATAACCGAACTATATGGAGAAAGGGGAACCACAGACACTTTTATATAAAATAGAAACACGCGCTAAAAACGAGAGAGTCAACCGCTAGACTTGATTCGAGTCGGCAGAGATTTGACTGGCTGGCTTCATAAAGAAGTCGTCGAATCCACGACTAGTAGAAGTTCAAGTAATATACATTAAATGTTCTATAAAAAAGAGAACCTAAAACTCCTATAATAAATTACATAACAATCATAAGAATTGTTATTTGAAAAATAGTGATTAAAGTAGCACTTAGAGAGTAAATGTGCTCAGTGTTAAAAGTTTATAATAAACATATTGTGCTCCAGTAAATAGAGCAAGTAGATTCGTCACTTCAGGATCGTGACCACTAAGGAAAGTCCGTTGATGACAACGCCAAGCAAAGAAGAGTTTGCTGAGAATAGACAGCGCCGAAGAGAGAAGAAAGAAGCTGAAACAAGAAACTTTATTCTAAGGTATTTTTAAAAGATTATTGTAAGCAAAAGTATTGTTGATACCTAATGAATAGTTAAAGATTATGAAATAAATTTTAAATTGAAATTAGCATAATAAAGTTGGTAAATACATATCATCTCCGTTCTATGAAGGAGAATGTAATTTGATCTGTATTAATATTGTTGTGTATTTATATAATAGTACACAAAACCAGCCTACGTAGTAAATTCTGGCATCCGTTGTTTATGTTAGACCACATCGAATAATATACATAAGAAATCTATGGCCATTAATTATTTGTAAAAATGTATTTAAATTGTCTTTAAATATATTTTATTTCTTTTGTTATATGTAAAAAAAAATAGTTTTATATATATAATTCATTGGTTTTGAATATACGAATTGTTTAAAGTTTTACAATGGTATTTTTTTTTATTAAATATAATTAATGTTTAGGATCACCGTTTACTTAATCATTTCTTATTATTCCGAATCGCCCTGAGATCATCTGATTTGAGTTTAGCCGGCAAAGCAAGTTATTTAAATTTTATTTAGATTTAAATTCTACAATATTCATTAAATTAAATATAAGGGGGTTCCTTTACATTAGGTCGCCCAACTTTGGGGTCAGTTTTATTCATTTTAATTGTATTGTAATGCCGGTTCCATTACAAATTGATAGTTTAAAATGATATCTAGATCTTTTCCGGTGATAAGGTCAAATAAATATCTTGCATCTTGATTTTTTATTAATCGTACATTTCAAATATTATTATATAATAAATGAATTCATTCCATATCATCACTAATTTAATGAACATGAACACATAAATTTCCGGAAAATATTAATTAATATATTAATATTTTACATATATCGTATTTGACATTGAATACGTGGTAATTGTAATTAACTTCAAATCTACTACGTGAAAATTGCATTGATTTTCTATATAATAGAAACGTTTTTCAGTAATATAATATACCTCACAAATGAACAATATAATAACAAACCTTAATATCGCATCCTATTTTTAGTATATAATAAATTGATTATAATGAATCTACAATCTAGCTTCAATTATAGAATGTTTTGTTAATAAATACCGTTTAACAAAAATAATACAGCTATCATTTCCGAAACTGAAAATATGTTTATGTTTTCTTTGACTGCTAAATAGTAATTACAATTTTCGCTTGTCCATTTAATATAGGGCAGGCTGTCATTATTTTTTTTTGTTATTAGTTTAATATATTTGTCAATTAAGTCTCTAAGTCTATATTAGTTTTATACATCTAAAAAAAAAAAAAAATCAATGACAACATAGAAAGACTGTAAAATCGAATATGTATAAGTGAAAATGTAAACAAATAAGCATAGCACAGCCAGTATTACTTATGCAGTGCACCAAAAGATGTATTTCGACCACAAACATGCATTTAATACACAAATAATAACGACCCAAACTGTTTAATTAAAATTTAGGAGTAAAGCTTTTTATACTATTCATGTAAGACAATCACAAGGCCAAGATCAATCTTTGGCGAACGACTAATCCAGTCACACAATAATACTAATATTTGAGATATAATTTAGAATTGTGTAAGTAAATCAAGACATGAAAGTGTTAATATGTGTTAGTAGCTACAGACATACATGTTTCTCTACGTTATTTCGTTTCGTCTGTGTAGCATAACTAAGAATGTGTATATTAAAACAATAATATGTGTAGATTAAAGAAATGTATGTAGTATTAACTTAAAATGTAAATCGAAAGATATCCATGTGTGAAATGTCAAAACAATAGTGGACAGCAATGCACTCAGTACTGAATAATGCCAAATCTCAGCTAAGCAATTAGTAAAATATATTAAAAATTTTTGCGGAAATATACCAATATATTGAAAAAATTAATTAGTTTTCTTGGCAGTAGCGGCAAAATGATTAGAAAATAATAATAAAATGACAATGGATGATGTGTTTGTCGTCTAAAAAAGCATAGGACAGCAGGTATTACATATGCAGTCTCACTAAAATATAAAAAAGTATAATAATTTTTATTATTATATGCTAATCATATTGACGCTATTGCCAAGAATACTAATTCATTTTTTCAATACTTCATCAGGATCACAAGAAACCTAATATTCTTTATGCAGAATTATTTCATAATACTGTAACGAAACCAGTAGACATCTGGGCGACAACAAAAGAAAGGCACACTTCCGAGCGACAATAAAAAGAGGTTGTAAATCATCTCGGCGCGACTGGTAAACATCATAAAGCAATAAATCATCCATTTGCGTTGTATTTCGTAACGAGACAGAATGTCTATCGAATGTTCCACAAACATCGAGAGGAAGATGGAGTTTACGCGAATGCTTCCAGATATTTTGTATGTGTATATATGGCGGCTGGGTCACCTATGGACGAATAATTCCGGAATAAGAAGTTCCTTAAGTAGTCGACGCGCAGACCAAAGTAGAAATAAATATAAGAAATAAATAAATAGTTCTTTAAGTGGTAGTAATAGAAATAAATACATGTGATAAGTTAATTTATACTAGTTTTAAGTGTGATACGTTAGTTTTATATTTTATATTGTAATTAATTTTACGTGTATGAATATACAGACTGTTTTAAATAAATAAATTGCACGAGTTGTTTATTGCGAACCCGAAAACGTTACAATACTTAGAGAGAAAATTAAATAAAAATAATTTTACAATAACTGTACACTTTATCATAATTGACTGCTACTATTTGATTTCATGAATAAATTTTAGTTTGCAATAGAGGTAACACGTTTGAAAAAATCCGAGTTCCTGTATTTCACATTACCCACTCTTCAATTAACAATCGGTAATATCTAGAAGTTACTAGTGTGCAAGATACGGTTTATTGATATTAACTCATCAATTGGCGGACTATATATATCTATACATTATCTGCTTATTGATGATGTATAATCCGATATTATGTTCATTGTTTCAAGTTACATGATAGCCCTAGTACCAGTACTTACTATGCGTTATGTGATATGATGGTCGTATAATTGATGGAATCGAGAAACCTTTAAAACGGAAAGTGATAAACTGTGGGTAGACAGGGTGGTTGATCGAGTGAATGGCAGTTATGTCGTTTCGGCTCGCGCAGCCATGGAAAACATAAATATAACCATTAAATTTCTTTTGTCCAAGAATATATAAGATCTTTTTTTTTATAGAAGACCTCCAATCAATATTTCGTACCGCCATCTCTATTTCGATTATTTTTTCTTATATTTTAGGAATTCAATAAGCTTAAAAGCAGACCAGGTAGCTTACATAAAATTCTAAAAAATACAATGATGTGCAAGATAAAAAAAGAAATGTTAAATAATAACGCAAATAATAATAATAATAGCCTTTCTAGAAAAATAATACCTCAAAATTTATTTTAGAAAAAGACTTTTGGTACAATGATTCTTACTATTATTATTGCTTTTGGTATCAATTTTCAAGAGAAGATGTTGTGTACACTGAGATTACCAAGGTGTTTGATATTCCTTTCAAAACTTAGCTTGCTAGGTCTTACCTCATTTATCAGCCACCTAATAGCTTCTAATTATGTCTACTACAATAGACATTTTTACAGCTTCTTCAGGCGTTTCGCAAGGCTCATACCTTGACCCATTCATTTTTCATGTTTGCATTAACGACCTGTTACGTTAAAAGGCTGTCACCTTTTAACGTAACTTCACTTCTTCCCAAAAAAAAAATGTCAATTTCAGAACTTGCCTTCCCTAAAGTCATTTTAAAGTACCACCAGTCGTTTGTGGAGATGTTATATACTTACATGAATAACAAATTGAATAATGCATGTATTTATTAGTACATAATATCTTATTGGTTGAATTTACTATTTGCTTCTAAATTTATTTTATTAATGGTTTTGTCTCTGATGCGTTTAAAATGCTTATATTAATTTCCTAGAAAAAGAGTTTTTGCCACATGAAATAAAACAAAAAGAAATATAATTTATTTGACCTACAGAATTATTTTGATTCCAGGAATTTCTTTTACGTATAATATTAGAAACGAATACAAAAAAGTCTGCTTTAATAAAAACATCTGGAGAAAAATAGGTTTCTATTAAATTCAGATAACATTTTATCTTACAAATCACTTGTGAACATGTTATGTATTTAGGCAGTATGTATTGGTTACTGAATTAGTATATAATCGTGTCCTCAAATAATGAATACCCAATTGAAACACGTAAATGAGGTCTATATATAACAAAAATTTTAACGTTTGGCAGGAATTGTATTTTGTTATTGGTCTTGGCTTGACCAATTAGAATACTTATGTGGATTGGGTAAAACATTACATGCATAACTCTGAAATTTATTGGTGTTTTAAAAAAAAATTAATTAAGATAAGCAGGACTGTTTGCTGCAGCATACTTTTTAAAGTTTGGAATAAGTAGTGATCACATGTCAAAGGAGACACTATTTAATATGAGAAGGTCATGAATGACACGTCATCAAATTCTATGGGTGCCATGTTGTATTGTAGCCAATTATAAATTAATTTCATTGTTAGTGTATTGGTGGAGTAGTTGATGCATTTGGGTCAATGTTTGCAAAAGCCCTTTAGATAACGCAATTTGGGTATAACAATCGCTCCTTCAAAATGTTCCACACGTTCCAATTACTTAGTGGCCTCATTTCCACTAGCCAATCTATTAACGTCATTTCTGCGTTTATTTCAAAATTGTTTTAGTTTGGAAATGTAGTGTTTAGAGGGAAATAAAGGCATTTATTATTATTAATTGACACATTTCATACGAATGCTGTGTTTGTTGTGAAAGCTCTCAAATTGATTTCTTAGGACACTGGGATATCCGTTCCTCATCATATGCCATACTGTCAGTAACATTTGTGTGTCAAATTGCAGATCTTGTTCGACGAAATTCTTTTCATTTAATATTTTATGGCTATATTGTTATATACCGGGGTCGACATATTTTAATTTCTGATACGAAAGTAGAAAGACGAAAAGAGCGCGACGAAATAAACTAAAGATAAACATAAGCGAGGCTGCCACACTTGACAAACGTTTGCTATGAAATGTAAGGCGCGGGAGTCCCCCGCTAAGGCGTGGGGGTCCCCCGCCACTGCGTTGCTCTCCCACCACTGTTAGCATGCTGCATATCATAAGGCCATCTTCTGCATATGATAGAAGTGCAAACCGAAATTGAAATTAAAATTTGACGACTATGGTATATAAAAGTGAATGTATGTATGTGTGTGGGTGTGTATGCTCCCTATAGACTCCAAAATAGCTAAATTAATTTTGACGAAATTTTCATGAAAACTCTGTCATAGCCTGGAGAGTGTTTCTGTGAAGTTTGGTTCCGATCAGAACAAAAATTTTAGAAAACAATATTTTTTGAATATTGCGTTTTTTTAGTCCAATGTGTTTTTTTGGGAGTAGCAAGGCGCGCAGTGTATCGCTAATTATCAATAAAGAAACATAATACATACAATATTTTGGAATTGAGATTCTTAAGATTATAAGGTTATACTACACGTATTATTTAACTTCCAATAGAAATAGGAAATATTATTAGGTTGGAAATTCAAATCTGAAATGAATTTGTAACTTGTCCTTGATGTGAGCAAAAACTTTATCAAAAGAAACATAAAGAAGTTTAAATTCTATGTGTATTATAAGAAGTTCTTCATAGGAAAGTTTTTATAAATAGGGTTGCCTTCTGTAATACGATGTTGCATAAAATAAATCACAACCACAATGTTGTATCTCAGATTTTATTTTGTTTCCAGAGAAATAATCTTATAAATAGTATTTTTACGCCACTGAGAATCCGCAATTTTTGTTTGACCGTAAATGTATTTGTTTCCATGTTTTATATATTTCAAATACTAAAAAATATGAACATACTATAAAAGCAAAATTTTTTTAATTTGTTATATGATAACTTATAATTACTGGGATGCTTGAAAATAATAGCTTATATGTTCATCAAGATATTGCGAAAGTTATAGAAGTTTTCAATAACGTGCTTACATATAAATACCTATATTGACGGGTTGCTTTTCTTCTTGACTTCTCTAATTTTAAAGTAATTTACAATTAAATTTAAGTATGACGATAAACAGTTATATATCCTTTTTTGAATCTGTATTAAAGAGATTACATACTTACCATTACAAACAGCAGCGTCTCCTGATAATTATGCGATTATTAGTTTTTAACTTTTTTGTAAGTAGTATAAAATATATTATGAGCATTTTTGCCCTGAGATCTTTATAGATCTCTACGTTGTGGGTGCCATATACAGGGTGTCCAGAAACTCTCCTGACAAACGAAGACCGGAGATTCCTCAGATAATTTTAAGACAATTTAATTCAATTCACCCTAGTCCGAAAATGCTTCCTAAGGTCATAGGCGTCCGTTTTGGGTAGGTAAATGGTTATTTTAACGCATAACTTTTTTATCTTTAACTTTAAAGCATTTGTGACACTAGATTATTAAATTTTCAGGTATTCTAGTACTAAAAGGTGCTCTTACTTTAAGTCGGTAGGATACACCGTTTTCTAGAAAAATCGATTTGAAAATTTTTCGTTTTTTCGTCATTAAAATTCAATTTATTATTTTTTGCACTAGTTCGCTCTGAACTGCCAACAGAAATAAAACCTACGTTTTTAATTGTCAAATTGTTGTCAGTTCGCGAAGTTGAAATGACGAAAGATGAAATGACGAAAAAACGAAAAATTTTCAAATCGATTTTTCTAGAAAACGGTGTATCCTACCGACTTAAAGTAAGAGTACCTTTTAGTACTAGAATACCTGAAAATTTAATAATCTAGTGTCACAAATGCTTAAAAGTTAAAGATAAAAAAGTTATGCGTTAAAATAACCGTTTACCGACCCAAAACGGACGCCTATGACCGGTAATAGAAATTCGCAATTGATGGAATCGATTCATCTCTGGAGGATAAATAAGCATACCAGTTTTTGTTTTTCTAAATAGAAGCGTTCGGGAGATATTAAAAAAAAACTAATTACAAGGCGCCATCTTCAAAGAGCTCTAGCTCCCTTAGGAAGCATTTTCGGACTAGGGTGAATTGGGTTAAATTGTCTTAAAATTATCTGAGGAATTTCCGATCTTCGTTTGTCAGGAGAGTTTCTGGACAGCCTGTATAACGAAAAAATGGATTTTCGAATAATTGGAATTGGTCTACTTTGGGAAAGGACTACATCAAAAAATTAAATCTAGCAACACCAAACTTTTAGTTTTTGAGTCAATTTGGAAAACTGACCTTGACGCTGCGATAATTATATTTAGAGAACGTTGAATTATTAGAGACAAATCTATTCGAAAATGACTTTGAACGTTTGTAACAAAAATATTTCAAAACCGAATTAGAACTAAAGTCTTCAAATTAAACTAGAATAAATTTAACAAATACATTGTCACGTGAAATATCTTTTTGAGGTTAAGAAAAATTAAAAAATTTAATCAAAAAAATGAAATGAAATTAAATTTTTCGAACCTTTCTGCTCAGTTTGTACAAATATAAACGGTACTACATCATAATACACACTGCATGCTGATTTTCCAAACATTAGGCTTTTACTTACCCATACGTATACCCATACTCATATAGTTTTTATTGTATTTATGAACATTTTGACAATGAGATTTTTGTAGATCTTCACATGTTTTGGGGTCCCCTGATAAAATGAAAGTGCTTTTTAAATTGATGTCTGTCTCGTTATCTCTGTGCTCAAGCAATCGACACCGCATATTAAATTTAACTTTATAATATTAATCGCAAGAATAGATTAGTTCTAGATAATCTAGTTACACTAACTTTTCCTTAGCAATACAAAACTGTTCTGAAGTTTTGAGCAACCTTCGGATAAAATATTTTTCAATATTAGAATATTAGTCATATAGTGAGATAATATTTATTGGATTTTTGTAATAAAACTTTTTTATTTTTTATTTAAACATAGAATGCTTAGTAGGTAATTGAATAGGAAAGATATAACATGCATCAATTTTAACAGTTTTCTTTTCCAAGCGTTGGAAATTTTGTGCCTCTATCACAGACAAAATCATTTGTCGACCGTAGATATCTTCACCAAATTACAAGTGTGCCATTTGGTTTGTGTACTACCAAGAAGTGTTTTGTGAAATTTCAACACAGGAAGTAACTTTTTTTTCCTGAAATATATATGGTTTGCTTCAACGATGTTTTGGATGAAGTACAAGTTTTGTTAAAACTAATGCTTTTGTAATAACACATGTTGCAACATGTTACAATTGATCCTGAGTCCAGACTTCTACATACCTCACACAGGAATTACTAATCATGTTCCTAGCAATGACTTAATAAAACAAGCTACAGCTTTGGTGTTGGAGGTGAACCAATTTGCTAATTTAAAGCAACCTTTGTATAAAATCTTTTTTCTATTTCGGTGCTATAAACTTCACGTTAGGATACCCGTTTTGGTTGCATAAAGTATTACTTTATCGCAGCTAATTTTGTTGTTTTGACGTTGGTAAAAAAAAATGGAACCAAATTATATTTAAATGTCAAATATAAGCCTTTAATGTAACAAACATGTGCAATAGAAGTTGTACAATGAATAAAAAGCACACATGCTAACATTTTATTAACTAATTAACAATATAAATTGTTAAGCAGTGTTGTATGATAAGTTTTCTGATGCTACTATTGAAATATACTTCCAATGTTGAATAGTACAACTATAATAAAAGTTTGTTTTTGATAAATATGTCGAGACTATATTGGCGAAAGATTTTGTATTTGTTGATAATTTATAATAATTTATTTATCATAATTACATACAACACCGCCTATATTCAAATATTTAAAATGCTCTACTTAAAAATCAGAGTAACCAAACTATTTCACTAGGTACCTATTCTGAAGCCGTATGATAAGAGAATATAGGTTCATCCTTATGTTTAGGGTTGATTAGGGTTCCATAATAAAACTCAAACTATAGATAAATTTATTTATTTTTATTTTTTATTTGAACGTATGAAGCAAAATTAAACATAGATAGTATAACAAATAATTGAATATTATTTACACCTTATCAGTTTAAGAATTTTTCTAAAATGTTGCAGTCAATGTATATTTATAGAACGAAAATGTTCTGATTTGACTATAGAACCACAATTGTATAAAACACTTTTCAATATTCGAAAAACGTATGATGTGAATTTTAGTGACCAACTTTATTTTCCTTTATGATTAGGGTTTGTTATGGTTTAACAATAAAACTCGACTTTGAAGATACATTTATTTATTTATTTATTTATTTTATTTTTCATCGAAACATATGAAGCAAAGTTAACATAGAATGCTTAACAAATAATTGAATACTTCAAAGCTAGGTATATTGATATTTAATACACATTACATTTATTACATCGATATTTCAAAAGTGATGATGACTCTGTTTTTTCCATTTTCAGTTACACAGTTTTTAGAAATGTTTCTTTCATTTTCGTTATTAGGCACCAATTTTTACGAATTTACAAATGAACATGTGGCATCTCGAACCAATAGAAATGTAAATTTAACATAATGCAATATATTTTCACGCAAATCGATAAAATTAGTTTAGAACACATATCCTAACCTACAACCTGTGACATCAAATATTATAACATTCACATACATATATATTTATACATTCTTTATAAATAATCAAATATCTACTATAAATTAGAATTCAAGTTAATGAATTTAGAATGATAGGACGTAATTATTGCTATTTTTGAATTAAAAATTCTACTTATACAACTGCAGTGATTATTAATCATTTGTAACAAACTACACAGCAAATCTAAGGTTGTTGAGTCTATTGTAGTGGAATAAAAACGATCAGTCAGAGGTTCATGTACATTCTGTACCTTACTTGTTTCTTGCAGTCCTTCGGGGCAATTCTGAATATAGACTCATCCATTTGTGTTATATTAAATTTAGGCATAACTTGTATCCCTTAGATAAAATGTGTTTAATTTTAATACCTCAAGGCAGTTCGATAGTTTAATTTTCTTTCTCATTTTAATGTAAATTATTATGAAAACACACTACGGTCCATATTTATATTACGTCAAACTTCTGAAATCCAACTTTAACATTGATTTTTTTTATCATTCTGAGGAATTTCTTACCATGAATTACTTCTCTTACTAAAGCATTAATATACGTTAGTACGTAATAATATAGCCACAATTCTTGACAAACAAGAACAAATTTCGAATAAATCTAATTACTGATGCATTAATTTAAGCAATTTTTTCGTTGCAATGTAAAATTAAACATACAAAATACACTATTTTCTTTTTTTTATGTTATGGAGTATCAACACGTGTGTCTTCGTGAATCAATTACGAAAATTTACATTGAATTGATATTTTATGGCATTCCTGGTATTGCACAAAGGTAAAATTAGTAGATTTTAATTTTTCAAGTAGACAAAATAAATCTACTTTATCTGATACAAAATATTTCAATCTTAATTAACTTACCAAGCACAAGTTTACTTCACCTCAGTGTGCCATTGGAGTAAAGAATTCTTCAATTAATGTTATATAAAACACAGATATTGTTACTGGTAAGTTACTTTTTTTCACCTACGAAAGATCTAACTACTTGTACAATCAAGTATTTAACCCCACTTACCATTGAACCACGTTGTGCTATATTGGAATATTGCTGAAAGTATTGCTTATATCTATAGAAAGATAAATTACATTTGTGAATATGGTGTGAAAACATGCCAAAAAAATTTAAAAAAAAATCCAAAGCAATAATACAGAAGTTACATATCAGGCTAATATATTATCGTTTTGATAGATCTGAAATAAAAGTAATAATTTGAAGTTTTAGGTCATTTCACCAAAAAGAAGTAAAAATTGAGGAAAACGCTAAGAAAAGAATAAAATAAATTAGTAATACCACTGACCTACTTTTAACACTAAGAAATAAACCAGAAATCGCAATTTATTGAAAAATTACGCCTTGTTTACGTACATTTTGAGCAATAATAAAAACATTTAACATTGAACAATAACAGCAAAATATGATTTTATTTTAATTACTGATACAATACACGATTTTTTTTTTAAATTAGCAAGCCTTCTTGAGGTATGAAGATTATATACACTTTTGGTAGTACATAATACAGTCTGAGATTTGATTGAATAGGATTCTGTACAAATTATTTCTATTTATTTAACTATGAAACACGCATTCTTCCTATTGTTATTGACTGCTATTGCATGAAAAGCTTGCTAAGACGAAAACGCCTTAGACTGATATTTAAGTAACTATAAGAAATTCAAAACGGATTTATAAGAAACAGTGACGCTTTATTAGATATTGAGGAATACAAAATGAAGGTAGTTTGCTAATGCTTAGCAAAGAATATAATATAATCACACTAATTTTTTTCTCGATTTGTGGAATTATAATATTAATAGCGGTCTTTTTTTTATTATTTCTTTATTTTTAGTAATTGAGTTTGAAAGGTAGTTAAAGTGCATTGGTGTTTTGACACTAAAGTTTTAATATTTATATATACTTTAAAAATGCTATTAAAATTGTCCATATAAAGGAATGAAGTAAGCAGAATACGTGTGTATTTTAGATTTAGAAATGTATATGGTCCGATAATGCTAGTAACTTTTATGTTTGCCAATTTCTGTTCTGACACCAAGGAGACAACAAGCAAGCAATAAGCTTATCGAAAGGCCGTACATAGAAACATGCATCGGGCAAACGTTGATATCCAACGCGAAAATCGCCGCTTTTCTCATGAACGAATACGAAATACGATGAAACTGTTCTTATCTTACCATGACTTTTTTCTTTTTCCAGGAAAGCATTGTTAGATCGCCTGTATGTTACGCATATCCACCTCTGCTCTTTGTTTGTTTCTTTTTTTTTGTTTCCACACTAGATACATGTATATAGCATGCATTTTTCTATATAATAACGCCATTTCACATTACGATTCGTCAAATTGAATCTAAGACTAAATATCTTAAATATTATGGAGCAACTGGAGCATGTATAAATCAATATCTAGCACGCTTTTCCATTATAAATTCAAAACTCGAAGATATATTTCATTTTTCATAGCCGGATAATGATATTTTCATAGTATGTAACACTCTCGCAGAAGAACAAGTCGAAATGAGATTAAACAAAACTGATATTGTTTGTGCAAAGTAAAGAAAAGTAATTATGAAAAATGATATCCTCCAAATGGTTGTTTTACATTAAATATACTTCTTAAGTGCTTGGATATTGTATTATAATTGAATCTTAATTCGTTACTGAAATTTATAATAAGTGTGTTAACAAAAATTTATATTTTTAAATGTATGATATTATTAGAATTTGTCAATAGAGGTCAATATGAATATTAAAAAAACGGGCTAACGATTTTTCATTAAAAAAAAATCAAAATTAGGATAGATATTGGTTTTGAATCGCATTTGTATTTATAGAAACGACAGAATCTAATCTAACATGTCATCTTGAAGTACAAGGTGGTCTATGCTTACGGAAAATTTTGAAAACGTACATGGAACGGAGAAGTTTTTTTTTTTTTTGTAATTTCAATATTTCTCGTCATGGGAGAGTTCCAGTTGGTCACCCCATGAAAGAATGGGTTCATAAATTTTAGGATAGCGGATCAGCAAACAATGTCAAACGCACGGGACTCAATAAAAATGTCAGAACTTTGGATAACATTGAGCGAGTTAGATCAGCTATACAGCGCAGTCCGAAACTTTGTAGTCGAAATCATAGTTATGCAATTGGCCTAGCTAGGACGACTTTTATTCAAATTTTACACAAAGATTTCTATTTCCATTCTTGTAAGATCCAGATTCTTCAAGTACTCAAGCCAACAGATCAGCCTTGCAGTCTGCATTTCGCTGAAAGAATGTCACAACAAGAAATTGACGATCCATAATTTATGGATGTCTGATGAAGCGCATTTCAATTTATCATGCTATAATAATAAGCAAAACAGACGTTACTGTTTTTTGGAAAATTCAGAGGAACTTCACCAACACCCATTACATGGTCAGAAGGTAACGATATGGTGGTTTTCTATGGGAATGACTGGTCCCTACTTTTTTGAGAATCAGAATAAAAATGCTGTAACAGTCAATTCTGCACGCTATGCTGATATGTTAAACTACTTTCTGACACAGCAATTGAACCTGCTTTCACAAAAAGAACCATAATACATGGTTACATGGTTGCAGCAAGACGGTGCTACTACACAAACCGTAAGGTTATCAATGACTGCTGTGCGACGATTGGTTACAGCTCGCGTTATTTCTAAATATGGGGTCCTTGAGTGGCCTCCAAGTTCGCCAGACCTAATGGTGTGCGATTACATTATATGGGGCTGTCTCAAAAACAAGGTTTCTATTCATAAATCACGAGATATTCCGGACCTGAAAACAAAAATTATTCAAGAAATATTGCCAATATTCCGTTAGATATATTGCGGAATGTTATGCAGATCTTCAACGTCCTAGTCTAGTAGGTTATAGAAAAAAGAAGAGGCCATTTGCCTGGCATAATTTTTAAGAAATAAAAATAACCAATATTTGTCTTTTTACTGGTAAACTGTGTTTTAGTTAAGTCCAGTTGCTTTTCGAATATTAAGTGCTCAAAATCTCTCGCTACCATGGACCACCTTGTATTAAAGAAATCTAATGTTTTTGTTATTTGTTCACTGTAATTATCACATTTTGGATTAGTTTTATTCGTTTCTTTTATATAATAGGCTACGAACAATTTAATACTTTTCCTAATATGCCTGACTGAAAAAATTACTGGGATAAGGATAGGGTTTTTGGGGTGTTGCGATAATTAAAGGTAACGCTTTATATAAAACATTTTATTAAATTAACATAATATATTGGCTACAAATAATTTAGTATTTATATATAGGTGTCCCAGAAAAACAATACAAGTTAATAGCGGCTCTACAGGAAGAGTTTTATGAGTTATAGGCGAAATTAAATGATTCTAAATAGACTATAAAAACTGACAATAAAATGGTTTCAAGCCCTACGGAATTTTAAGCCTCTGCTGTCAACATTTTTTCAAATTAGACTACGTAATTTTTTTTATGAGTGATACTGACAGAGTATGTATACCCTGACATCACAAAATTTCCGAAAAAAAATTAAAATTTTTGGATGTGCTAGATAAAAATGGTATCGGCCATTATAAAAAATTGCTTTCAAAACTCTCCCTATTGTGACATTGAGATCTATGCTATCAAACGTAAGAGCAAAAATTTGGAAAAATCACATTGACGTTGGCGTATGGAACATGAAAATAAGTTAATCAGCTATCCGAAAAAAAATTTTACTCCCTCATACAAGATGATGTCCCATTTGCATATAAACCATAGCAAATACAAAACACGGAAGCAGAATCAACCAGGCGTATATATTGTTAAGAGTCCGGGCTCACTACAAACACAATGGTAGTTAAAATTAAATTCTGTTACTAATAAAATAATTTTTATTTTATGGTATCAAAAAATAATGTCCCACTACGTTGGGCGACAAATTTTATATTGAACTGCACATCTCTAATAATAATACAATAATAAATGATTGATCAAAATGATGGAATAATTTATATTATAGTGTTATGGTTCGAATTTTGAATATGTAAATTTGAAACTTCCCTTTATACAAATTCCTTATTACAGCTCACAGAGCGAGACGTGGCCGATGAGAAGCCCCTCCCACAAGGTGCGCAGTTGATTCTTATAATATTAGGACAAGCACGAAAGGTTGTCAAGCGTTTCACTTCGAAGTGCAGTATGTTTCCCTTCGCAGAATATTACAATTTTTTATCTGTATTTTACTAATGATGAACAAATGTTCTGTGTACTGTGCTTTCTTGTTGGGTTATTTTAATTTGTTAAGGTGTTTAAAAGATCCATGGATGTTTCTAGTTCATAATAATATAATACTTATATAAAACTTATTTAGTGATTGTCAGTGAACTATTTTAACTAGATTGTGTTATGGAGGAAATTAAACAATCGAATGTAAACAAAAGGTATATGATTTAATATAAACGTCGTTGAATATAACAATATACACTACAAAAGTACTTGAATGAATTATGAAAATGAAGGAATTATTTTAATCTATTGTTTTTAAATGATATGAAACAAATGTCGCAAATTAAAAATTAAAAATAAATCAATACTGTCAATCGTTCTGATTAGATTTAACAATATAAAATTATAGTATCATCATACAATAATTATATTCTTTTTAATATTTATCAAATTAATCTGAATGACTCTAAAACACTGTTTTTAAAATAAATTATATTTTGAAATTCTAAATGGTTAATTTATATCTATCATAAGAATGAGTAATAAAGATGCAGGCTACCTTGAAACTGCAAATTCTTCCGGTGATTTTTCGACGTCTTTATCGGAATGGCGTTGTTGTCTCGACTCGGATACCGTCGCTGCTGTTCGTTCTGTATACAAATGGCTCTTCCTTCTTGTATACCAATATTGGAATTTTCAAATAAAATGTGTTGAAAACTGGATAATTTCGCTGAATTTCTTCATTTCTTAGGCTGCTTTCGGCACAGGCAAATTATTTTATGATATTATGTATATTTCTAACGCTGAACATTCTCTTTGAATTACAGATTTTCGTCGAAAGTATGTCAAACGACGAGCGAAAAATTATCGCAGCTTTTAACAATACCTACATTAGTGAATCTATTGTGGTGATGTTGCACAATAAATTATAATTTTTACGGACGCTGCCCACACTTAACTACTGCGATGAAACGTCTCTCGAATGGAAAAATATCGCTTGGTTCATCTTTTTCAAGGGTGACTTTTAAATGGAATTAGTTTACATGCAATATTGTTTGAATTGGGCTATGCAACCAAAAATGCATATTAGTGTTCCGAGCTATATACTCGTTTATTTTCTGTGACATGTATATTTCACCATATTATTTATCATTGTATAAAATATTATTTATGATAGTTTAAGTTCAATTATAAGTTTTTGAAATTTATAAAATTTTATATAGTCGTAGTACGGCATTATATATTATATATTATGTGTATATATATATAATATATATATATATATACACATGAACCACACATACGTATATATATATATACATGCGAACAGATTTATTGAATTTAGCGGCTTATATGAAATTGAAAAATTACTTGCATTTCTTTTTAAGTTAATTAATGAACTTACGGAAAAGAGTAATTTCATTATCGAAGACTAACATGTTAGTTTCGCCAACGCTCATCAGTCCGATAATGAAACCAGACAGCGAGAAATCTGCTCGCATGTATATATATATACGTGTGTGTGGTTCATGTGTATTAACAGATACGGCTAAGAATTTGATATATGTGTTTAATGCATATTAAATACATATTTAATTAATATATATATCAATATATGTAAATTAAGAAATAGAATTCATGCGGACTTTAGATAATATAAGTATAGAATTGCATGGGGTAGCTACGCTGAAAATGCAACAGCAGACACATGGTTCGAACTCATTGATTTTCGTTACTGCAGTGTAGCCAAAGAGTAAGATGGGATAACCTTGGGGATGAAATCAGAGATATATACAGGAGATAGACTACCAATTGGGGCTACAGCCAGAATGTCCTTGATATTTAGGATTCATCTAAACGTCGCCGCGAGGTAGACATTGTCCACTTGCGTGCCACTATACCTTGAAATTCCTTAGTTGTATTATTTAAGATCCGCATTAGTTTTTCTTTATTTTATTACCTATGGGTTCAGATAGCTCGCAGATGGACAATTTCTACCTTGCGGCGATGTTTAGATGAATCCTCAATAACGAGAACAGTCTGGCTGAAGCTTCAATTGGAGTGTGTCTCCTGTGTAAGTCTCTGATAGAAGTTTTTTTATCTCCAAGGGTATGCCATGTTATTCCTTGGTTACACTGCACTGACGTGAACCAATGAGTTCGAAGCACATGTCCGCAGTTGCATTTTAAGCGGAATTACTCCATGAAATTCTTTACTTGTATATATATTATAATTTTGAGTAAAACCAGCTTGGATGATTGTACATTTGGTTTTGTTTTCTGGAAATCATGGTTGATTCTTAAGATGCAAGGATTTTCATAAATTTCGTCCATCCTCAAGCGGTGAAATACTACTAGAGGGCATTGATGCTAGAGCTGGTTTTAAAATTGCCTTTGAGATATATTTGAATGTGAATGATGGGAAGATGCAGTTCAACCTTATTAAACGACAAAATGATCCTTGAATAAAACTTTTCAAAACTAAATTCTTGGGCTAAGGGTCATCAAGTTATGAAAGAGAGAGTTAGCTTGCTTGCATGGCATACTGCATTTTGTATACCTAAAACACCACTTTTGGTTATCTCAAGAATTTAATCGACTATTTCAAAGATATAAGCATCAGAAATCAGTTTCTGAACTCTTCCTTAAAATTTGTCAAATTACATGTCAACTGTAAACAGTTTTAATTATTTATTGCAATAAATATTTTTTTGATCTACATTAAAATATACGACCAAATGAGCTTATGATGGTGTATTTTGTAAAGAGTCTAAACAGTACGTATTTCCGCTGATGCAGACGGGGCCCACATTACATTGAAAAATAATTGTACTCATTTGTAATTACGCAACGCAATATATGTGACCTATGCTAAAATGCAATAGTTTTTCACAAACTTTCAGAAAAACAAATAAAGATCGGAAAATGAAGAGTGCCAGTTTGGAATGCGTACTGTTGGTATTCTTAAAACATGCGAAAATTACACGTACATATTGTATTTAACTAAAAAAAAATTGAGCTCTGCACCATTAGTAAAATATTTTTTTTGGCTCCTATGTACATACAACAATTATGTTACAAACATTTACAAAAAGTATGTTAGTTATTATCTATCACAGAAATGAAAGAGTTCTCACGGAATGATCCAGTGAAGAAACGTCATAATGAACCTTATTTAATATTTAAAAAATAATTAATACATTCATCTTTATCTTCTAATAAATTAAAGCTTTATGCATAGACATGAGTTAATCATGATTATTTCTAGAAATCTAGGTACAAGTATAGCACAATATATACATATACTAAATAATTTCTACCTTATTAAACAAGCTAACCACAAACACAGTAAGGGTCGGTTCTTCCAACACCAATTAAAATACTCGTTTAACTAAACATTGATTAAGTCTAATTCATTGATTATCTCTAACCGGCGTTTTTCAATGCGAAGAAATACATCACAACAGTGTTTAAGGATTTATTGGTAAAAGTTGGCATTTAAATTTGTTCTTTGTGCTTTTTGACCTTACTTCATATTTTTAAAGATTATATTCTTATGAAAAATGAATTGCATAGTCGGAAATGATAATACAGGAATCGAAACTTACTTAGGACCTTACGGGGTACCAGTAAAAAACGGAAATGGAGAAAGATTACTGGATCTCTGTCTCGCAAACGACCTGATCATAAGACATTCGAAATTCAAACATAACGAGATCCCACAGGTACACTAGAGAAGTACAATCGCGAAATGGAAAATCCATCATAGACTATTTCATAGCCAATAGGGATGGTCGGTAAAAGATGTGAGGGTACATAGAGCAGCAGAAATTGGCAGCGATCATTACCTGCTAGCAAGGCAAATGAGAATAAACAATTACAGTAACAAAGTTGAGAAAAGAAAGAAAATAACTAAAGAAAATATAAGACGCTACAAACTAAAAGACGAGGAAACCAAAAATAAATTCCAGCAGAAATTAGCCAAAAGATTTAGAGAAACGATCAGAAGTACACATATGACCATAGAAACTAGATGGCAATGCTTTAGGCGGAAAATCCTGGCAACGGCTAAAGAAGTATATGGAACATCAAGAAACTCAAATATATATTCGAAGAAAAGCAGATGGCGGCCAAAAGAAATGCAAATAAACAGGAAATGACCTCCAAAAGTACAAAATTGCCCACACTGAAGTAAAACACTTAATAGAAAAAGCAAAGAAAACAGATATGGGAAGAGTTAAAAAAACTACTTAGAAAACCAAAAACTGCTTCACGGCACACTAAAGCAATTAAGACAGAAGGAAGCTCCTAGACTAAAAAGTGTACTAGATAAAGAGGGTAACATCTACAGAGAATGAAATAATGAACAGATGGAAGCAATACTTTGAAGAATTAGCAGATCAAAGCCAGGAAGAAGAAATAGATCCCCAAGAGAGTAATAGAATTGAAAATCAGCTACAGCCAATATCATTAGAAGACACTGCACAAACCATAGGGAAATTAAAAATAGGGAAAGCCCAAGGACACGATGATATCACATCTAAAATGATAAAGTATATGGGAGAAAAGGCATAAGAAGGACACCACGTAATACTGAATGATATATTAAAATAAAAAGAGATACCCAAGGCTTGGAGTACAGATATATTAATACCACTATACAAGAAAAGAGATGAAAAATTTGCCAAATTATAGAAGACAGAAGCTAGAGACAAACATGGAAGAATTACAACATGGATTTAGAAAGGGAAGGAGTATGCAATATCTGATATTTATACTTAGACAAAGAAGAGAAGTCAGGAAGAAAGGGAAAGGAAATATATATATATGTTTTATAGATTTAAAAAAGGCTTTCGATAAAATAAGAAGAAACGACATATGGAACAGTTTGAGGAGAAGAGGAGTAGAAAGGGATCTGATAGCAATTATAAGGGCTCTATACAGAAGTAATGCAAACAAAGTGAGAATGCATAATTTTGAATCTACAGAATGCAAAATGAAAATAGATCCCAAACAAGGACGAGTGCTAAGCCCTTTAATATTTTCCTTAGTAATAGACGATGCCATAAGAAGATGCAAGAGACGGTGTATAGCAATTGGCAAATGGAATATGAAAGATGAAACACTGCAAGTACTCTTATTCGCTGATGATATGATGATGATTGCCGACTCGGAAGACAAATTGCAGATTTTTATCAAAAAGAATTCAGAAAAATAAACATCGAAAAATGTAAAACCATGTTAGTATTACCAAAGGTAGAACGGCATGAAATTAAAATCAAAGGTACAGTCATAGAAGAAACGGGAAAAATTAACGAAAAAATAAAACGGAGAGATGGAAAAGCAGGGAGACTATAACACCCTGAAAACAACATTTCTTGGTAAGAAAGAGATACCAAGGGAAATACAACCACAGGTATATCAGAAAGTAGTCATCAGTCATCAATAATATGTGTAAAGTAAAAGTAAAGTAATAGCTACTGAGATGAGATCCTTGAAAAGAATAAAAGAAATCACAAGAAGAGATCGCTTAAGGAAAAAGCCCATGAAACCAGAGTACAAGGAAAGAACAAACTAGGAATGACGATCAGGACTAAAATAGGAGGAACAAGTACGGCAAGAGGCTGAGAAGTGAGTGGAGTGAGAATAGACGATTTTGACGCAGGAGAGAAATGATTGAAAAAACAGGATACGAGAAAGAACATGACTATTAAATATATAAGTTGTGTACAATATTTGTAATGGGTGATTCATTTGGAGGTACTTTTAGGTGGGGATTTAATGGCTGAGCGCGCATGTGACGGGTCAACGGACTGCGCATTCTGGTTCAGTACTATTTGAGATTACGTAATGGAAAGACTTAGCCCGGCACAGCATCTACAAATAGTACAGCTTTATTACGAAAATGGGCGTTCTACAAGGAATGTGTATCGTGCGCTTAGAGCAACATATGGGCCACATAATCGGCCTACCGAACGCACAATTCGCTATACCATCAATAAGTTTGAAACTCAATTTACAATAATGGATAATACGCGACCACATAGAACTCATCCAGCACGTAGTGAAGGAAATATAGCGGCGGTAGCAGCGAGTGTACGCGAAGACCGAGAAGAATCAATTCGTCGCCGTTCTCAACAGCTTGGTTTGTCGTATGCAACAACTTGGCGTATTTTACGAAAGGATCTTGGTTTAAAAGCATACAAAATTCAACTAGTGCAACAGCTAAAGGCGACCGACCTTCCGAATCGTTTCCGTTTCAGCCGTTGGACTCTTGATAAACTTGCAGAAGATCCACTGTTTTCGACAAAAATTTTGTTCTCCGATGAGGCCCATTTCAAGCTTAATGGGTACGTTAATAAGCAAAATGCCCGTATTTGGGGTGATGAGCAACCTGAAGAGATTGAAGTGCTACCATTACATCCAGACAAAACTACTGTTTGGTGCGGTTTATGGGCCGGTGGAATAATTGGTCCATATTTCTTCAAAACAGAAGCCGGCCGGAATGTGACTGTGAATGGCGACCGTTATCGCGCCTTGATAACGGACTATTTGCTGCCTGAACTTAACACCCGTGGTCTACAAGACATTTACTTCCAACAAGATGGCGCCACTAGCCATACAGCTCGTGAAACTATGGCTTTACTGCGAGAACGATTCGGTGAACATTTAATTTCATGCTTCGGACCAGTAAATTGGCCGCCTAGATCTTGTGACATCACACCATTAGACTTTTTTCTGTGGGGCTACGTGAAGTCTAAAGTCTACATGGATAAACCGGCTACAATTGAGGCATTGGAGGCCAATATTACTCGGGTCATTGGACAAATACCACTCGAAACGCTAGAACGCGTCATTGAAAATTGGAACAGCTGAATAGACTACGTTAGCCGCAGTCGCGGCCAACATTTGAGAGAAATAATCTTTAAAAAATAATTGTAAAGAATGGTTCTTTTGTATGATAATCAAGTTTCTTAAATAAATTGGCCTTTTTGATTTGTTCTTTGCTTTTGGAAAAAGTATCTCTAAATGAATCAGCCTTTACTTGTATCAGTTCTACACCTAAAGGTAATTGGACATAATTCATTAAATAAAATAATGGTTATAATCTATATAATTAGAAAATTCATTTTAGTAAGTAAACTGTAGGTGCTTTTTATTTTATGCAACAAACTTGAGCTGTCCTGAAGTAGGTATTGATTAGTTACTGTTACTGAGAAATAGAAAAATATTGTGAAAAATGAAAAAATTAATACAATTTACATATATATATATAAGCATATGAAATTAACATTTACCAAAAATATATGACATGTAACAAAATCATAAAAGTAGAAGAAGTTTGTTGAAAAAGAAAGTCTCGTTCTTCCCATCTTAGAAACAATTTAACGTGCACCAAATTTCTGTAGAATGAATAGAGCCCGATACTTTCACTAAAATATCATAGATCACCTGTTTATTAAAAACAATACATTCTAACTAATTTTGTATCCTTTAATCAAGGAGGATTGATTGAGGAAACCTTGTTTCTAAATTGGTGTACCGACTTTAATTTTAAAAAATAGGAATTAGAGTAAGCTTAACGGTGATGATTATTAGTGTAGAATTGAACTTCAGGTCAACTTTACAAGAATGTACACTATTCATCCAAACCGAGTTCAACCAAAAGTATTTAAAGTGTCTGCATAAGCTCTTTTTCTTCCAAGTTTCAGTATAGATAGAGAGTCCAAAATATGTTCGACTAAGTAATATTTTAATAAGGTGCAGTTAAATACAGAGAGATCGTAAAAGGTTGACCGTGCCGTTTCATAGTCATGGTGTATTTGCCGCATATATCATTCTGAATTGTATTTCGTCCGTGCGACGTCTATTATTTTACGCGTGAACTACATTCAAGAATTTTTGTTAAATTTACTTGTTTTAATAACTCAAGAAATACATTCAGTAATTGAAAATATCTGTATTAAACATAATTTAACACAAAGATCGATATTACATATAACAAATAATTTAATGCAAAGATCGATATTTCATATAACATTATATATTTAGAAATATTATAGCACATGTTAAAATTAAGATCCTTCATTTTGTAGACACACATTTATACGTCTTTAGAGAATTCAAAACATTTTGGATTATTTCTTCTGTTACAGCTACGAAAATAAGCCTCCACCATAAACTTATCTTCTTCTTCTGTAAATGGTATTGTTGATTTCAACGTAACTTTAAAATTAAGCAAAAATAATAATGATATTCGTATAAACACAAAAAAATAACTTACCCATTGCATTGAAAAGACAATTTCTAATATTCAATTAAACGCAGTAAACAAACCAAGGGGAAAAGAAATGACAAAAAGCTTATATGACTGACAATTATGTATAAATGACAGAATATTGGATTGACAGCCACTTTAGCGAAGTTAAGTACAAACCAAATATTCATTCTACAACAATGAACGTGTAGCAAACTCATGCTAAAGTTGGTATATCGATGAAGCGGCACGGTCAACCTTTTACGATCTCTTTATACAATTACAAATAGGAAAAGAGCAAACGCAAGCCTAGATTATCACAGGATCGTAGAATATTTACGAACTGAGATAAAGTTCCATAATTTTAGTAGAATTAAGAAAATTTCCAAACCTGAATCGTACTCATCAGAAAAAATAATAGTATTCGTGGCTATTAATTAATTATATTTCTGTAGTATGCTAAAAATTACACATATTCTATATTATGTTGTTTCTATAGAAGATGCAATACAATTACTAAATCACTATTTTTATCATTGATTTAGTAATTGTAAATTAATCCCAAAAAATACTTACATACAGCAAACAAACGCATATGAAAAGATAATCGGTGTTAATACTAAAAGAATTTCTAATTTCTTATATGGTACCTTTTTGTAGGTAATCCAAATCACGGTTTAATATTTTTTCCAGTATTCGAAACACCGGTTAAAATTCCTTGGATTAACGACGTTCTTAATCAATAATAATAATAATAATTAGCTCTAACCGTTGTTGGAATAACGCAAATTTGTACTAACCGGTATTTTAATCAATGATTACGACAACCAGCGCTTTAATCGGAGTTGAAAAAACCGGCCTCAAGTCTTATTTTGTATCGCTACTCGTTCATTACGCCATGATTATATACAAGGCATTTCATATCTGTACAAAATTAATTTAATATTTATACAAGAATATGTAGCTACTTAACAAATGGCATTCAAATATTCAAAATAAGAAGTAAGTGGACAAAGATTATAAACAACATCAAAGTTGTTTTAACAGTAGACTTTTTTCTACTGCTCATGTACTGTCTTGCCTAAAAGTGCATAAATACTATTATTTATTAATGTATTTGTGTCTTTATCCTTACAGAATTCTCCGTGAATAGTCTACATACAACGATATATCAAATTATAAGTTCGCTTTTTTATGTAGAATATATTATCGATATGTTATTGCCCTACAATTTAAAAATATATACACTTATAGAGCGTAATCCATAAATAACTGACACAAAAAAGCTTAATTTTTTAAATTGAATTTCCCATATACCGGGTGTCTCAACGAAGGGGTAAGGTCTGTTATCGTTATCTAATAATGTAGATAAAGTCTATAAATTAAAAATATTTTTATACAAAGTGTTCGAAAACAACGCACCAACATAAACATTTGTGTTTTTTAAGGAAATTGTATACATTTTTTACATTTTATGACAACTCTATATATAAACTGATTAAACTGATTGATTTTCAACTGTTTCTGAGCGTTTTCATTAAAAATTATACAAGGTTTGAAATAATAATTAATGATAAAACCCTTTAATGGTCTCGGTTAGTAAAGATATCATTTCATCCTATCATATCTTTTATTATTTAAAAATACCTAGATTCTTGTGTCTATGGGCTATATTGCAATTTTATAGAATGTTAAATCTGAATAAACCCCATAATTAATTCAAAAATATGAGTTGCCATGACTTGAAGTACTTTAAAATAGTTGGAAAGAGTTGCTCATAATATTTTCAATTTACAGAGATGTAATTTTCTCTAATGAATTAAACCACAAGCTTGAAAATTTATGAATTAGCAATGCTTTAAAAGTATCGCAGTTGCGGTGTGTCAAAGAATTGATCATTCTTCAAATTTACGTTTATAATTTTAGATGAAAGAGAAAATTGTTATTACAAGTGCATAAATTTACTTTACGGAAAAATAAAGGTATTTATATAATAGGATCTATTTAATATGATAAGAAAAGAATTGAAATTATTCACTGGCATGAAAAAAATACAAACATATACATTTTTTATTACTAATCAAAAAATTGTTGCAATTTATGGGTAATTTTAAATAAGTGAGGTAATAACTGTGATGCAGTGATGTTTGAAAAGAGTAACTTATGCTATGTTTTTAAATATACTTATTTTTTAGAAACGTAAATTTAAATACTTGTACTGACATTTTTGCTATCTCAACTAAAATTATAAACTTAAGTTTGTCGCTTTGACAACTTTCTGATACACTCTACCTGCCATATTTTCAAACTACCCATAATTCCTGAATATTTATCAAGCATGTCACTTCAAAAGTTTAAAACATTTAATGAAATTACTTATTTGCGAAAAAAATATTATAAGTATCTTTTTGATTAATTTTAGTGATGGCTATTTGTTATCAAACCATGGCAACTCATATTTTTAAACTGATAGTTGCAAAAAAAGTTTCCGCTGAAATTTCGAATATCACCGCGCCAACCTCTCACACTCGGGTTTATTGTGAAGGAAAAGGAATTTAAGAAGGAAGTTACTTGAATGGTTCCATTGATTCACTATGCACATATATAAAAGAAATTTACTGATTCTAATATACATTCTGTTATTATGTAAATAGTAATAGGTGTTAGATACAACATTTTCTACTAAAACTAAACTGAATAAACTTTGGTTACCGAACAAAGAAGTAAGGAGTAAACAAATGATCCTTTCGATGTATAGTACTAGAAAAGAACCGTGAAATGAATGAATGGGGAATTGGTCACCATCAATCCAGAAACCACGAGAATTACCGCGGAGCTACAGATGTATATAATATATAATAATATAAAGAACTTATAATTATTATTTTTAGTATGTTTAAGAGAATTTGATTGATTAAATCATTGTTAGTGTGCTAATCGTTTTGCTACTGTTATATTTAATATCGCCTCGTTATATTTATATATCCGAATTACCGAAGGTAGAAACATTAAAATAATGTTGACTACTCCTGAAAAAGTGCGCGCGATAAGTTTTTTCGACAATGGATTATCCGCAAGAGCTGTTGCTCAAGAATTACACGTTAGCCATACATCTATAAATAAATTGCTGCGTAAATGAACCGTTGAGAATACAATTCCAAGGCAACCAGGATCAGGTAGACAAAGAGCTACCATAGATGAAGAGGACAGAACTTAATCACAGCATGTCGAGGAGCATCCATTAGCAACTTCTGTAGGTACCTGGAGATAGATTGTCTTTTGTATATCAATCTCAAAAGTCGAAATTCATATGAAACTAAACACATAAAACACAGTATCCACATGATTCAATACGAAATTTAGAGATGCGGGTACAAATTTAATCGGACTGATTTTTTTGCAACTAAGTGTATCTAGTCAGAGAGATAAAAAATCAGCTCTATGAAACAGAGCTGCATTCAACTGCAACATATGAGTGCGAAACCTGTATAGTGAATATAACAACACAAAAAGACTTTGTGGGTGTGAGAGGAGAACAAAAACAAAAGTCTATGAAATGTTCGCTTTATATTTAAAGGCATATATATTTATATAAAGTCAAAACGACTGGAGTGGTTACATTGAAGAGATTTTTTTATTATATAAAAAGTAAATTTATTTTGTCAAGTCGTTCAATCACCCGGTATATATACACAGAGATTTGAAAATTTTTCGTTCATTAATTTTTTAAACGTTTGAAAAATATTTTGCAATTATAGACATAATATATAGTGATGATTGCGTGTGAAGTGATAAATTGTATATATGTAGATATATAAAAAGCACTTCGTATTGATAAGTAAATTTAATATCTTGTATAGCACGAAGAAAATGAAGAAATGGGGAAGTAAGTAAGTAAGTAAAATGTAAGTGTATGTTATTTATCCAGCAAATAAGTGTTGTAAATCCGATTTATAAGAATGTTGAAAACAAACGCTAATTGTGTTTACTGCTCAAAGCCTTGTATGTATGTATATTCTGCGAGATTGGAGGAGGGCTTCAATACGTGCAATGCATGCTCAAGTAGCAAACAAGTCTGTTCTGTTGTTCATTTACAAATACGACTCCCCTATTTTTGTCTGGTCTAATTCCCGAGTTTGTATTCTCAAACGAGTGTTTCTGCTGTGAGATTAGAAGATACCGTGGACACTGTGGCGTCTTGTCCAATGACCCAATGCATTTTACCACTATTTCATTCATGCAATAACGACATTATTTACATATGCAATATTTATAAGTATTTATACAGAGTGACGGTAAAGAAATTAACACTCGTAAATTACAATTGAAAGTGTTATTGCAAAATGGTTTAAGTACAGAAATATTTAATAAAAATTAAAAAGGGATTGTGTTTAAGTACCAATTTTATTGTTGTCAGTTTTAGGAGGATAGATCAATTATGAAATCAGTTGCATTATTTTCACGGTCGTCAAGTTTATTTAAATATGAGTACATATTGAATTTTCTTGTACTTTGGAGGAGATTCCGCGTGACTAACTGTGTTCAGAAGGATCCAATTACTCAACTTATAAAATTTTAATCGCAATCAGATGTATTGCAAAAGCACTTATGATTTGAGTTTAATATTCCAACGTAAAATTGGCTATTGGTAACGTATGTCCCAGTTATTTTAGAACAAATTTTAGAGTATTAAAATGATTGTGTAACCAAAAAATTGTTTATTTGCGTGACATTAGTTAGAAAAGTCATTTTTTACAATGTTGGTTGCATTAAAATATCTTATAAGTTAGAAAAAATATAATTTGGTTGGACGAATTCCTAAGCCTAAAATAGTTCGCGTTTTGCAATACCAAAAGATTTTGCGCATAAGCTTTATTTTGCTATAGCCGAATGTGACGAAGAAATACCAAGTCTAAATCTCCCAAGATGTGGAAAACCAAAAATATACCCTAAATCAATTAGCACGGATACCAAAATACCAATGAGAGTCATTGTTATGAACCATAAAAAATACTTCACATTTGCCATCTTGGAAATCAAAAGAAGCGATGGTTTCGCTGATCAAGTACTGGCCTGGTGTGCGATTTGAACTAATAGGATATCCAAACATTGTATGGGTCATTCATACAAAGAACAGAGTAAGGGAGTTAAATACTTGGTAAACGAAGCTAAACAAAAGTCGTGGGCCAAATTCGGAGAAAAAAATTTGAAAGAGATAGCAAAGGGAATCAGAAACTATCCTACAAGGTGGAAAGAATACTTTGAAAGTCTATTAAACTCAGTAAGAATAATAAAATACCGAACTGAGGAAAACGACAAAACTATAAACTCTATAACAAAGACACATGACGAAGTCATAGATAAAGAAGAGTTGAATGAAGGAATCAGGAATTAAAGAAATGGAAAAACTTCAGGACACGACAAAATAACAACAGAGCTGTTTAAGAATATGGGAGATCTTGGAGAAGATCTGCTTTTGGAGATTTATAATAGGGTTCCGAAGGGAGAAAGAGTGCCTAGGGAATGGACTATTAGTGTTATAATACCAATTTACAAGCACGGAGACAAAAAAGATTGCAACAATTACAGAGGGATAACTATTTTAAATACAGCGGTAAAAGTATATGAACAGATTTTGGAAAGAAAACTTAGGAAAATGGCGGAACCAACACTCAATAAGTCGCAAAGTGGGTTTAGAAAAGCAAGAAGTGCCCATGAACATATATTTACAATTAAATAAATAACGAGTAGAAGACTACTTAAAGGTGAAAAAATATACTTGGCTTTTATGGATATGGAAAAAGCGTATGACAGCATACCTAGGGAAAATATATGGAAAAGCCTGGAGGAAAGAAACGTCAACAATGAATTAGTAAAAGCAATCAAATGCCTATGTGAGGAAACTAATAATTACATAATTAAGAATAATCTCAAGTCAGATCTATTTAGAACAAGTGGACGAGTTAGGCAGGGTGGTGGACTCAACCCATTACTTGATTACTTCATAACTTACATGGATGGCATCATCAATGAGACCATCAACGGACAAAGTCAATGTTTTTAGGCTATAGAGAATTGAACAGTGTTGAGATCACAGACTGCGCATTTGCCGATGATGTGGTAATTATGTAAGATAGCGAAAAGAAATTGAAAGAGAATTTAGAAGTATGGAATGATGTATTGGTGAAAAAAGGAATGCAATTAAATAAGATGAAAACAAAGGTAATGATGGTATCAAGAGAAAGAGATAATATGATTATATGAATAGATGGGATAAAATTGGAACAGGTGGACATATTCAAATATTTAGGCGCTGCAGTGGAAGACAATGGGGACAACGATGTTCAAAGAATTAAAAAATGGGTATAAAGGGATATGATTATACATATATAGTTGATTTTGTACGCCAACATCACGTTCGAGTATATAATGTTTGGCCCAATGTAGCATCCTGCCATTACGCAAGAGCAACTCAAAATTGCCTTCATCTTTTGAACCAAACGAATATAACCCCCTCAAATTTACCTGAAGCCCGTCCAATTGTAGATTTTTGGGCACTTTTATCTCGCAAAGTGTATGATAGAGAATAGCAAGTCGAAAATTTAAGAAAGATACGCGAAATAGATGTTCAAGGCGTCCAGAACCTGATGAGAAATGTTCGCAGAAAACTGCGCCTAGTTGAGCACGAGCCCCTTCATTTAATTTAAGTTAATAATTTTGTTAGTTACTAAGGTATAAATTATATCAAATAATAAAAGTTTTAATAAAGTTACTTATTACAAAAATATATCGTTAAATATTTTGTGCCCAAACTATTGGGACATACGTTATTATGAGTTTCATTATATATCTTCATTTTTCTTATAAATCCATAAATTGCGAATTTGTTGATTTATTCTTTGTAAGATCTATCCATACATGCATAATCCAGTATCATCTGTAATTTATAGTGTTGAGGTAATATTTCCTCCGCTTCTTCTATCTTGACATTACTGTCCATTCTTGCTATGAGCCATGAGAATTGTCTTCTTTCAAATTCTCTTTGCATCCTCTACTTGTGTAATGTTAAGGTGGTTCTCTTCTTTTTCTTTTTCGGTATTTTACTTTGTTTTTGCACCAGTTATTCTTGATCAACCATGTTTTCCTCCATCATATCGATTTTTAGTTCCAAGATTGCATTTACTTATTTGTTTACTGTTCATTATTACTATATTTCCTAGAAATACATGTTGTCTACTTTGATTTTTTCTTGTACCAGCCTCCTCTACCTGTAATCTTAAGATGATGATCTTTCCTTATCTCTTCCTGTCTTTCACATCTACTTTTTGGTTGACCTTGTTTTCATTTCCCAAATCACTGTCAATTTCAAAAACATACCTTTATCACTTCTTGATTGTCAAATTGCTTTCAGTTATCTGTTACAATATGAAGTAGCATTGACAGTTGTTTCCTTTCAATTGGTTTTCTTATAACATGGCCCCTCTATTTAGATGGCCTTCCTTGACCTTTTCCTATCTTCAATATCTATATTGGTTAGGCATCAGGTTGTTTTTGGGCGACTTTGATTTCGTTTTTTTTCTATTCCTATTTGCCAAATTACTTTCAATTTGATTAATAACGTTTTATTGATACTTGGTTTACAATTTGCTTTCAATTTGCTCTTACCGCTATATGGCTTAGCCATGAAAGTAATCTTCATGCAATATTCCTTACATATGATGTCCGGCCTTGTCTATCTTTTCCTGTTTTTCATATATACTTTTTGAATTTGCTCCATAGTTTTTTATATTTTTTGTTTCTGATGATATCTTTGCTTCCTTATAAAAAATGTATAATCAAGTTTATTGAGAAACGTCAATCTATTTGTTAGTTCACGTTTGAGGAATTTTGTTAGACCAATAGGAATCTCAGATATTTAATACTTTAATGGGAAGGAGCAATTTGCTCTTGTTTCGAAACCCTCACCTTTTATTTGTTCCCATAATAATTGTGTTAATATTTAATTCACACAACAAATTTCCTATAGTCCTATAAAATATAAAATTTCTAATTTAGAACTTTCTTTTTAGTTAAGAAATCAAAATTTATTATTTTATTTATTCTTTTGTTGTACATCCTTAAAGTTGATTGATATATTAAAGAAGTGTAAATGCCCTTCTTATATGTCAATATGAAAAAGGTAACATTGCAGTACAGAGGAAGCAAAAAGTATAAATTTAATAATAACTGATAATTATGTAAGTAGGTTGAGAACATTAGGTAGTTGGCTGTATTCACGCACAAAACACGATCGTGTCAGATGGAATGAACGTGAGGTGATTTCGTTACTAAAACTTTGAACATTCTCCACAAGATTGGTTTTTCTCTCAGTTCTCCTCCGTCCAAATTTTCCTTTACAAACTGACATAAACTGCGATTTCATTCTCTTACACAGAATAAAGCAATCAGAAGTTGAAGAATTACCGAATTATTACATCAGGCACCAATAAACAAGAGGGATTTATTGCAGATACATTCATATAATATTAAATAAATATTATATCATACATTGGGATAAAATTCAGTGTTTAATTTATTTTTCTTAACTTTCTTCCGATATCAATTTAGAAAACCCAATATTCATTGAAATATATTCATTTCAAAACTTCCCACCCTAAATTTTAGGAAATCTGGAAATCTATGAAAAATCCCTGAAACACTTGAGAGGTATTATCGTGGGGGTCATTTCTTGATGTAACAATTGACTCACCCACTTTAATCCCTTGCCCCAGGGAGCTACCCCCCTTAAAAAACTTAAATACGTCATTTTAAAGGTCTTTTGAAATTCGTTTTGAAGATTTTTAAAAAAAATCTTTTGGTTTGTTTAATTTTATTGTTTTTTGTTTTAGGCTTAGATATCTATTACTCTCAAACACACTTCATCTGCTTAAAATGTTTCATTTTTGATTTCAAAATTATTTAAGACTTCAAATATCTTTTTTGCAGTAAAATGCAATCAAATAATTGTTCAAAATGTTGTCCACCGATCGCTAAACAATGATATAGCCGTTGTTCAAAACTGCGACGTACATATTCAAAAAAATCTCTTTGAATTGCACGGTAGGTTGCATTAATCCTCTGACCAAGTTCTTCTAAATTAGGAGGTAAAGAGGTAAATACAACACTAAATAATCTCATAGAAAAAAGTCTAGTGGTGTCAAATCAAGCGATCTGGCTTCTTCGTTCTATCCATTTATATGGAAATACATTATCTAACCACCGCCGTACTGGAAGAACTTACTGAACATAGCTTCATCTTGTTGAAAATGTAATTCGTCATCATCAAATAGGGTATTTCCATCTCTATCCAGTTGATTTTCGAGAGCATCAATAATTTGCCGATTGATAGTATTTTCCAACTTTTTGGATTGGTATTTCAGGCAATTTTTCTTAGATTTCCAAATTTCCAGAAATTTAGGGTGGGAAGTTTTGAAATGAACACGCTGTATAAGTAGAATGTAATAAAACAACTACATCATAATGAGTAACAAAACGACGCACTCGCTATTATTTCTTGTAGCTAACAGCTGACAAAATTTAAATATTTCAAAGCTAATGAAAAAGCACAATTCTTCTGTGAATTATCCAGGTCACTTTTTTTATCAATCTTTAATAGACACTGTGCCAGCAGGCTAAAGACTTTTGCAGGTTTTGTTACCAGCTAAAAATCAGTTTTAGTATAGTCAGTAATACTAAACATTTTTTCAGGCAGATATAATTAAAAAAACACTTGATTTCGTTTCACTTAATTTATTAGAATATCTCTAATATCTTTTTTTAATTTTATCTACCTTAAAGTATATATAAATTATGTTTCACCAAGAACTGACAGCTATATCTATAAATAGAATACTAAACATATTTAAATATAAGGTTTATCATTTCTATAGTAAGTAATAATAATAACTCACTATTAGTTTTCTTGGCAGTAGCGGCAAATAATTAGTAAAATAATAACAAAATGACAAAACAGGCTGTCTTCTAAAAAAATTACAATGAAAACATAGCATGTAAAATCAAATGTATATATATATATATTACATTCATTCTATATTGTCATCGTAATTTTTTATATATATATATATATATATATATAATTATATATTATATATTATTTCAATACTGTGGTAGTAAAGAGACTGAACAAAAGGATGTTAATTTTATTTTTTTTTATTTGTGTCTATAAAGTTCATTATTAAAATATTAAAATTGTTGTTTCAGTTTCATTTAATGTATGATCGTTTTTCATCGGGAGCGAGACTATATATATATATATATATATATATATATATATATATATCTACAAATGATTACAACTGCATACACAATTGTCTGATTCAATTTAAATTGATGTACAACAAAGAAGAAATATACATAAATGTTATTTAAAAACAAAGGAAAATGTAAAATTGGCGGCACAAAGAGAACCTGATGTAATTCTCAAAACAATATATTGATTAGTTTCTTTTACGTTATATTGAAGTCTTGAAACTTGTAAAACGCGTTTTCGGGAATACGTATTAAGTTAGGCATTCTGGGCCGCGTGTCAGTCCAGAAGTTTTCTTTCACTTATGTTCGGCTTATAAATAAATATGAAGCAATAGTAAGTGTAAGGTATATGCAGAAAGATTTTTGATATTTAATTTAAAATGTTTTCATATGCTTGAAATTATAATCATGTACTAATATAAAAATATACCGTCTTCTATATTGTTTATGGAAACCATATGAATTTAAATTTAAATTAGTTGGTTGACTAATTTTAAAAAGAAGTATTCATTTTTTATTTATAACTAGAGAATACAATCCCGGGATTCGGAATCTAGGGATCCCGAATCCAGGAATACCGGGATTCCGGCCGTTTTTTGACCCCCAGATCTCAACCATCCAATCCGTTTAGAAAATGCTGATTTTGACTTGGTAAATAAAATTACTGATGTGCCGGCGCCAATTAAATTAACAGTAGAAGCATTCTGTCGGCGAGAGACAAGAAATTTCATATAAAACAATTGCCTAGCAAAAACTCGGCACTCGCCAATAAAATGAAAACATCCTTAGTCCGCCGAAGTGATGATTTAACTGGTGTGTTGAATTATTTACAAAATCCACGAAAAGATGATGAAAATCAAGTATTATCGGATTTGGAATGGCTTGAATTATTTCCAGTTCCTACGCAGGCGTTAATGAGGAAGTAAATAAAGAGTATTGTTAAAAGACTAATAGTCGCGATGACACGGAAGAGAATGAAAGGTCAGGATCACAAACACATGATGAGCTAAGGCAACAAACCTCCCAACCCCAAGTGACACTAAAGGAAAAGTTGCAGCTCCCCCAGATGCTAAAGTACAAAATGAATCGGGGTTGGTAAATAGTATTAGACGCGAAATGAGCCTGTTCAAAAATGGAGGAGTTTGTGGATATCACTTAGAATTAGCATATAAATATCTTTTGTCTATTCCTCCATCAAGCGTAGAACCTGAGCAAACATTTTCAGCTGGTGCTTATGTTGGCAATAAACTACGGAGCAAGCTTGGAAGTGAAACATTGGATGCTTTGATATTTCTGCGATTGTATTTTCGAAATTCTAAATAGATTTACTTTCTTATACGTAGTATAAGGAAGTATTGTGATTATGAAATTGTTCAACCTTGAGACTTTTGTAGATGTCCACGTTTTGAAGTCCCCTGATATCAAAAAGTGATTTTAAAAAAATGTCTCTCTCTCTCTCCGTCTGTGTGTGACCACGATAGCGGCCAAACGGCTATATATATCAATTCGAAATTTTGTATTTACGAGTATAATCACCTTCTTGAGAGCTGATTAGTTTTCAGTAAAATCGGTAGACCGGAAGTAGTAGTTTACTTCAGTGAAAAAATCGAATTTTGATAATATTTCGTCAATTACTAAGTTTAAACAAATTTATAACGAATTCAAATGTATTCTAAATAAATTTGAGAAGAATTCTTACCGGAAGTAGGTCTTTTACTCTTACCTAAAATCACTTTTTTGCTTTCTAGGCAGGTATATTGCGAGCATAATAGTATATTACATACCAAGGTTGAGAAGATGACTATTATTGCCCGAGTGGCGAGATTAAATTTAAGCCACAAGGGCAATAATAGTCTTCTCAACCGTAGTATGTATACTATTTTTTGTACCAGTAGTCTAATTGGACCTTAAAACCTTAATAATTATGAATAAATTTACTCATATATGTAAGAATGCCCTTGTAATAAAACTTCATGTAAACAAATAAGTAGGCTATATTTTGATGTTTACAAATAAATTTTGACGTAAATGCTGAAACTAAAAGTCAAGTATTTTTTAGATTATTTTTCATTCCATTTATAATGTCTAAAGAGTTTAGATGTACACCACCTGAAATGCGCGAGATTGCAGAACAGGCAGCTGAGAACTTGCTTCCGCATAAATCTAATCACAATCACTTATACATGAAAACATTTACAGAATTTAAAAAATGGTATAATTCCAAATATACAGTAGTAACTTCTGAAAACGTACTTCTGGCTTATTTTCATGAATATTCAAAAAATAAAAAAGCCTCGACTTTATGGGCGCAATATTCAATGTTGAAAGCTACACTTGGCCTAAAAGAGAATATTAACATATCAAAATATTTTAAATTAGTTGCCTTTTTAAAAACAAAAACTTAAAATTATAAGCCCAAAAAATCATTAGTATTTACTCGAGGAAATTCTAAAATTCTTTACTGAGGTACCCGACATATGTTACATTGCAACTAAGATAGTATGTTTATATATTAATACTTTGAAATTATTGATAATTTATATCTCTGTAGACTGGTCTTGTAATTGGTGTTGCTGGTGCATGCCGAAGGATGATTTGTGTAATTTATTAATTTCTGATGTCATCATGAGAGATAATTTAATTGTTATTCACATCCACAATAGCAAAAATGGTACGTCTCAAAAGTTTGTAATAATGGAACCACTTTGTAGCTAAAGGTTATATCGAAGATTCCCTAGTAAATAAAAAAAATATAGAATGTATGTTACAAGATCTACCTACATCTACTTACGCAACCACACCTGCAATATATACAGGAATTTTCAATATGAATTAAATAATTATTTGCATCTGTAATAGTTAGGTGATATATTGATTCCATATTATACTATCATACATATTTTATGTATTAATAGACAAATGCTTTTTTTTTCATGTAAACAACAAAGTATTGTTAGAAAATATAAAATTAATAGCAATTGCTAAATAAACGTATATTATAATTCTGGTATTGTTAACCTAAAATTGTGCCTAAAATAGAGTTATTTATTTTGACGGTTCACAACTTGACATACTACTACTACTACAAGCATGAGTGCATGGTTGCGGCATTCGTTTTATTTGTTTTCATTATTTCCCTAGGTCAATAATGGCCTCATTATTTACCTCTTATTAGTTCCAGGTCGTGAAATGTCATTTCGTGGCGCTTTGTTACGTGTAAAAATGCTATGATTTTTTACTACTGGTACAAAAAAGTATTTAAAACATAATTTTTAATACTTTTTGTATAAAAAAAATTTCAAAATTCGGACCGCAAGTAGCACTTTTACTTTTATCGAATAGCGATTTTTTGCAAATATGTCGTAAATTATGCATTCTGTATATATTATATATTTATCAAGAGTACAAAAGTATTCAGAGCTGGATTTGCAATGTTTTTCCTATACATGAAATTTCAAAATTCAGACGGAAAGTAACACCTTTACTCCTAGCGAGTAGCACTTTTTCTCGAATATCTTGCAAAGTATGCATTCTATAGAAATTTAGTAGAGAATAGAAGTACCTAGAAAGGATTTTGAATTACGTTAGTATAAAAAAGTTCTTAAAATTCTATAAATTGAAGCGCTCATATACAGGGTGTCCAGAAACTCTCCTGACAAACGAAGACCGGAGATTCCTCAGATAATTTTAAGACAATTTTACTCAATTCACCCTAGTCCGAAAATGCTTCCTAAGGGAGCTAGAGCTCTTTGAAGATGGCGCCCTATAATTAGTTTTTTTTTAATATCTCCCGAACGCTTCTATTTAGAAAAATCCTCCAGAGATGAATCGATTCCATCAATTGCGAATTTCTAGTACCGGTCATAGGCGTCCGTTTTGGGTAGGTAAACGGTTATTTTAACGCATAACTTTTTTGTCTTTAACTTTTAAGCATTTGTGACACTAGATTTTTAAATTTTCAGGTATTCTAGTACTAAAAGGTACTCTTACTTTAAGTCGGTAGGATACACCGTTTTCTAGAAAAATCGATTTGAAAATTTTTCGTTTTTTCATCATTTCATCTTTCGTCATTTCAACTTCGCGAACTGACAACAATTTGACAATTAAAAACGTAGGTTTTATTTCTGTTGGCAGTTCAGAGCGAACTAGTGCAAAAAATAATAGATTGAATTTTAATGACGAAAAAACGAAAAATTTTCAAATCGATTTTTCTAGAAAACGGTGTATCCTACCGACTTAAAGTAAGAGTACCTTTTAGTACTAGAATACCTGAAAATTGAATAATCTAGTGTCACAAATGCTTAAAAGTTAAAGACAAAAAAGTTATGCGTTAAAATACCCGTTTACCTACCCAAAACGGACGCCTATGACCTTAGGAAGCATTTTCGGACTAGGGTGAATTGGATTAAATTGTCTTAAATTTATCTGAGGAATCTCCGGTCTTCGTTTGTCAGGAGAGTTTCTGGACACCCTGTATATACAAGCAAGGCGTGTGGTGGCCACACCTCATTATTTGCATTGTCTTTTTTGTTCCTTATTTTAGTATATTGTGTATTGTGTTGTGCAACAATATTAATCTTTACACATTACTTTACAGAAATATTACAAAGAACAATGTTAAATAGTTATTTGTTATTAAGTGCTTTACAAATCAAGTTAGGTACCCCGCAAGACTCTATACTTAGCCCGGTTTTGCAGTATACACAAATCCCACAAATACGATCCCCAGACTTGAAGACATTGTCAACAAATTTAGTCTTTTCTAGTATCCGCAATATTCTTTTTATGTTTTATCTTCTTGGGTTCGGTAAGGCGCCCGGGTTGACAAATCAGGGGATCTTCTGGCAGAAGCTGCAAATGGCAGTCTGCCATCCCGATTGTCCTCGTTATTGCTGATATCTTCAAGGACATCCCACCTTATTCCTTGGCTATACAGTAATGATGATGACCAATAAGTTTGAAACACGTGTCTACGGTTGCCCTACAGCGGAATTTACCCCATATTATCCTCTTTCTTTTTATATAATATAACATCATAATGACATGTTCTTAATTTTAAAAATAACTATTTCCTTGTATTCATAACAATTTAAAATAGCCTTAAATTATTTAAGAAGTCTAACGTATGTCTAAAATATTTCAATCGAAGTAAACAACTGAAATTCCACTGTTACCAGCATCTGCAATATTCACATTCCATCACTCAAGGCATAAAAAAGAAGTAAGTGTATGAGTTTATATAATAATAAAGTGATGTGTCATTTTTGTATGCAGAGTTATATGCCTAACAAAAATCCATACGCACGCTATATACACACCTAAATCACCTCTACATAGATTGAAATACTTATCTATTATGCTGTGATTTAAGAACACAAAGTTATATCTACGAAGACTTTATGTAAGCTCTTTCGTTTTCATCGCGAAAACTAATCCGATTTTACAATGATCAAAGTTTTATTAACAAAGTATCTCTATGTTTCCTATTGCTCTCGCAAATGCATACAATTATTTATTTATACTCTTAGAGTAGATTTATCAATGAATAGAATAAGTGAAAGCAACATTAATTTCCTTCTTCCTTTGATATAAAGTTGTAACTAGAAAAAACGACCGATTTAAAATAGTAATTTTATGTATTTGAAATTGTAAAAGATTTGAATTTCTATTTCTCATTAATTTTTTTTCATAATTATAACAAATATGGAGTAGTATAACATACAAAATAGGTGATTAAATTTAACTTAGTTAATACTTCAATAAATATGGATATTAATTTATGAGTAAATTTGCATTTAGAATTTATTAAATATAATTTATTTATTTACTAAAATTTACGTCATGGTTGATAACGTACATAAGCTTATATATAGTGCAATTTTTCTTTATTCTGAGTAACATATTTAAACGATAAGTAAAGGGTACAATAATGTTTGTTTAGGTTTCATGGACACAATTTTGAACTCAATAAGACATTGAAAATTAATTAGGTAAGGTACAGTTTCGCTTTGAAAATTTAATTTCCAGCAACTAAAATTACCTCTGGTACATGAACCGGCTAAAAGTATTTAATTTTTCTAAAAGATAGGGAGCAGTATTAAATTTAAATAGAGAATTCTACTAAACGTTTAATATTGCTTGCAGGTAGCAATTATTTCGAATTTAAATTACATTAGCATGAGTTAAAGGAAGATATGAATAAGGAAGAATTCCGAGAATGAGGTATTGAAGTGTTTTTCTATATAACATGAAAATATTTGCCAATTTGAGAGACTACATTAATAACATAGTAAATTGCATATATGGCTGGCCAATTAAGAATGTCGCCGGTTGTATTTCAGACACTAATAGCCGTATTACATCCGGGTAAAATTTTACAAGTAAAAGTACCTAAGAGAAAATGCAGTAAATTATTTGTTTGTATAATATCAGAGTTCATTTCAGAGTGCTTTTTTTTGTCTACATAGTTTTGCCTATTTAATAGAGTAAATTGGAGTGAAGGATTTCAATTTTGTTTTAATACATTGCGAGTACTGTAGCTTTACATAACCGATTTTAACAAGCAAGCAGAACAAACATCTGTAAAATAAGAAGGTACGAATGTACCATTGAGGATAAATTATTTAGATAAAGGGTTGCTTTGGAATTCTGAACGCACCTTGGTTCATTTTAAATCGAAGCTGACATTTAATTAACATGTAGAATCAACAACAAGCTAAACCTATCAAAGGCAGTGATTTCTTTAACCATGGCCATCCCTTATCTAAATAATTTTTGCTTATATGATATATAAATTGCATGTATAGCAGAAGAAAAAGTTTTCATGAACATGGATTATGAACAAATACATATTGAAGCCGAATTACATAAAAATGAGGAAGGTTAAGATAATGGGACTGGTGTGTGTGTGAAAATTATTGGTCGTATTTATTTAGTTTTCCTTAAAATATTATTTGTTTTATTGGGTTAGCGACCTTTTTTTTAAATTATAATCACATATATAAAAATAGAATTAAAATACAATTAACGTTTCGACAATTCTTTTATTTTGTCATTGTATTTTTTAAACGGACAGGACATGTTAAAAGTAAAATTAACAGACATTTTAATTAGAATAAACAAAAGGAAAATGTGAAATAAAACAAACAAATGTTTAAGATTTACACTGTATTTAATAACAACGACAGCTGTTTCGCTACACTGTAGCTTCGTCAGGTTGACATATACAATAATAACTATCTACATACACTTGACTCTTATATATAGTGTGTGGATATTAGGAATTCCAAGAACTGATATGTAAAGAACAATTTCTTGTCTAAAAGTGTCGGGTCTATACAAAAAGTACGTGGAACTAAATCTATTGCAAACAGATGTTATGTGTGAAATTAGGTAAACTGTATTACTAATAAAACGTACTTTTTGTATAGACCCGACACTTTTAGAAAAGAAATTGTTCTTTACATATCAGTTCTTAGAATTCCTAATATCCACACACTATATATAAGAGTCAAGTGTAGGTAGATAGTTATTATTGTATATGTCAACATGACGAAGCTACAGTGTAGCGAAACAGCTGTCGTTGTTATTAAATACAGTGTAAATCTTAAACATTTGTTTGTTTTATTTCACATTGAAAATGGATTTACATCAAGTAAAGACCAACTCAATCCAAGATTTAAAAGGAAAATGTATGTGAGTGCTTTTAAACCAATTTTATAGGTCATTAGGTTACAAATACGATATATAAAGAAAAACGTTTTTGAAAAAGACAAAATAAAAGAAGCTGGTTGGATGATTCGGTACTTAGCTCTGAATTACTACCTAATTCTTTTTGGGTCATTTAATCTGACGTTTTTCTTTGGTAAATAGCTCTGTGGTGGTGTATTTATTGCATTTTCTGATGCAATTGACTACGTATAGTATGATATCTTCCCTTGTTTCCCTAATCATGATGTACTATTTGAAAACCTTGCTGCGTTCGCATTTAGCGCGTCTTTGCTCAAGCTTTTACACTCCTATTTGACAAGCTTTTACAATGATTTCGGATTTCGTGAGTTCTGTTTGACTTCCGGTGTCCCGCAAGGATTCATTCTAGGACCACTACTTTTTAATTTAATTGCATACGATTTATTTGGATCCTTGTCGTATTCAGTACTTGCGTATGCCGATGACCATAAAATCTAAAATCCTATAAAATATGTGGTGATATTTCCTGTCTTCAACATGACTTATATACTTTGTCAAAATGGTAGTACACATTTAAATATAAGTAAATGCTGTTTCATATCATTTACACGTAAGGTACACCATCATAATTCAACTTATTTCATAGATGGTGTTTTGTTGAAAAGGGTAGACACTTTCCGGAATCTTGGGCCCTTTTCGAGAGCAGATAAATTTTTTCCAGCCATATAAATCGTGTTTGTGCATCGACATCAAGATTTTTGGGTTTTATTATGCGTTCGTCTAGATTCTTTAGCAACCCATTAATATTGAAGACGTTACATTTTAGTTTTGTGGTCAGTAGGATGGAATTTGCTTCACAAGTGTCGTGTCCGTAATATATTTCCTTGCAGCTCTCCATTGAAAAACTTCAGCGGCGATTGCCGAAATATCTTTCGTTCAGGATTACCGGGACCTATCCTCTGCGAGGTGTTGACTACTCATTGCTAATAGAGACTCATGACCTTCAGTCTTTGGAACACTGACGCGATTTATAAGAAAGCTGTGCAACGGATGAATGGACTGCCCAGATCTTTTTTCCTCTTTGAACTTTTTTACTCCCAGAGTATCCTCTCGTTCCTCTTCCACTTTCTTTAATCCCTTTGCCAAAACGAATTTATTGCAGGGGTCTCCGTTCGTCAAGATGTGACGCTTTTCTAGTTTCCACTACGATGAAATTTTCTACACCAATAGCTAATTGTATGATGTTTTCTTTTTAATTTTTCTTAATAACATTTAACACTTAATACCGTTGTCCTTCAAATGTCAAGAGTTGAACAAATACAGTAATTATTATTATTATTATTATTATTGTAAAGTCCATGATGGCTGATGCAAGTACTGATAAGTGCTTAAAATGCAAATTACATGTGAATCATCAAACAGAAAAAATGTTAAAATGCGGAAAACTGTGCAAGCGTGTCCTTCATTACACCTGCAGCACCTACAAGCCGGCGGAATTTAAATTCATAGAAGGTAACAGGAATATAAACTGGAAATGCGACGAATGCTTAAATGGTGGAAATGGAACGGAAGTGAGCGACATTCTTTCTTACATTAAACGATTGGAAACAGAAATACATACCTCTGTAAAAATAGTAGAGTTATACTCACAAAAAGTAGATGCACATCTGGTTTCCTCGCCAGCACAAGCTATTGTTTTAAAACAAACATTTACTAACACAGAAGCAACTAAAAATCAAGATAACAGAGACAACAATATTATGTCTAAGCCAACGATAAGGTCACAGTCGTATACGAACACAGCAGACGTACATGTAAAAAGTAAAATAGATATAAAAACAAATCAAAATAAAATAACATCTCAAAAAAGTCAAAATATAAATAATCTCGAGAAAAATAGTGAGATGCACACAGAGAATACTGAAATTAATTTGAATAAAGAGAATATCAGATATAAGATCATTAAAGGGAAAAAAGAAAACACCTCATTAAGTGCAGTAGAAGCAAGAAGGTGGATATTTGTTTCCAATCTAATTAAAAACACGACAGAAAAAGATGTAACTGAATATTTACACGAAAGCAAATTAACAACTATCGCATGCGAAAAATTAGATATAAGAAATAAAAATATATCGGCATTTAAAATTGCGATTAGTGTAGAAATTTCACACCATGAAGCAATGATATGCGTAACAAATGGAACAGTTACCAAAACAATCATACTAGCAGGTGACTTCAACATAAATTTCACAAAAACCACGAAAGAAAAGGAACAACTCACAGATTTATTGAGAACATATAATCTAAAATATCTGTTTAATGAACCGTCGAGAGTAACAAATTCCACCTCATCATGTATAGATAATATTTTTACAAATCATGAGCAACAGATCAGAATGACGACACAAACAATGAACTTGCATCTCTCAGATCATTTAACACAGATTGCTAGAACAAAAATTCTTCCTATTACACATGAAACAAAGATTCATGGGATGAGAACCAGACAAATAAATAACGACACAATATATTTATTCAGAGAAAAGCTAGCCTCGCACTCTTGGTGTGATTGGGATCGATTTACGGCAAATGAAGCTTTTGAAAAATTTCATAATACCTTCCTGTATTATTTTAATTTAAGTTTTCCCCAGAAAGAAAAAAGATTTAACACATTGAAATTTCAAAACAATGAAATATTTTGCAATCAGCGAATACAAAGCATGAGAAATATCTTAGATGTCCTGAATACTGTGGTGAGCGTCAATAAGGATCATGATCTTTATCAGATATACAGGAGCTATAAGAGAGATTACTTGGCTGTGGTACAAACAGAAAAGCAAAAAATTAATCAAAGGCATATACAAAACGCAGAAAATAAACAGAAAGCAATATGGACAGTAATTAATAATGAAACTCGTCAGACAAATGGAACAACATTCAAACCAAACTAACAGCAAATGATATGAATGACCAATTTGTGCAAATTGGAAATCAAATTATCAGCTCTACATCTACCATCGAGTCAATGAAACACGTAAAAAATCTTAATTTAAACAATACCAACTCGTTTTATTTTTCACCCATTGACGAAAATGAAGTCAAAAATGTTATTCAGTTTATTAAAAGTAAACACATGCGAGATATATACAACACCTCACCATATCTCTTAAAACAAATTACAAATGAAATCATAACGCCTCTGACCAAATTACTAAATGAGTGCGTAAATGAAGGAGTCTTTCCGAGACAACTAAAAAAATCCCGAGTAGTTCCAGTATACAAAAGGGCGGATATAGATGATCCAAATAACTATCGTCCAATAGCGATATTGCCCACAATATCGAAAATATTTGAACAGGTGATTGCAAGAAGAATAACTAAATATCTAGATAAAAACGGCTACATCACAGCTAGTCAACATGGATATAGAAGAAAGAGATCAACAACAACAGGGATTATGAACATTATACAATCAATCGTAAATGCATATGATGAGCAAAAGCAAATCCAGTTGACTTGTTGTGATTTGAGTAAAGCTTTCGACTTAGTCAATCATGAGGTTCTGTTACACAAACTACAACAATATGGTATTAGAGGCACTCCATATGATCTTTTAGTGTCCTATTTGAGGAATAGAGAGCAAATTGTTGAACTCAATGGACAAACATCATCTTTAAAATCAACAAAGAATGGGGTTCCACAGGGCTCAATCTTGGGTCCCCTTCTGTTTATACTATATATCAATGACCTGCCGAAGTGCTTAGTACCGATGGAATGTTGTTTATATGCGGATGACACTGCCTTTTTGGTGACTGCAAGAGATGAAGAAGAGTTGAATGAACAGGCGAAGGACATTATGGAGAAAGCCAGGGAATGGTTCCTTTGCAATGGTCTACAAGTAAATGAAGGGAAAACACAACAACTTACTTTCTGTGCAAAAAATCAACCTTCAGTCTGGCTGATAAACTTGCAAAGGCAACATACACAATAAGACGTATGAAAAGTGTTGCAACTCACGAAGCTGCAACAACGGCTTACTACTGCAACTTCCACTCTAAGTATGGGGCAGCTTACCATCGGCAGAGAGAATATTTCAAATGCAGAAGAGGGCTGTTCGAGCGTTGTATAGTATGGGACATCGGGATAGTTGCAGAAAATATTTTGTAAAAGGGGCTATACTTACATTACCATATATATATATATACACAACTGCATTAAGTATGTCATTTTCAATGAGGATGAGTTTGCCGCAAATGGGGACTCCCACCAGTATAATACAAGAAACAGGGATAAACTGCGAACCACTTATCACCGTGTGCAGACTGCCCAAAGATATGTGGACTACTGGGGGACAAAGATTTATAACAAAGTGAAGCACCTGCATACAATGAATGCTAATGCTTTCTTAAGTAAAATATCAAAATTTTTACTGACAAAAAGTTTTTATTCAATCAATGAATATTTAAATAATAATTTTAATGATATACAATTTTAATCTGTTTGTTACTGTATATTTTGACTTTTCATGTAATGATTTTATTACACTGAATAAATATTATTATTATTATTATTATTAAATGTTTCTGTTTTCAATAAAAAGCTGTTCCGCTTGAATTATCCGAATCATCACGGTTTAAATTAGTCCGGATTATTGAGGTTGCACTGTATATAAATTATTGTTTTTAAAAAAGGAAATAAAGAAAATATTTTGCATATTTTTAATGTTACAAACAAATGTTAGGATTCTTTCTGAGACAGTTTGTATAAAACCAAATTATTTACCTATTTACTCAACACGCTGTGTGATCTCTTCCCATGTTATAAAGAGAGATAAAAATCTTGCTAACTATAATTTTACGATCGGATGAGCAAATATAGAGTAGGTAGTCTTGTATTTAATTAAATATTATAAAGTGGTAACGTAGAAATTACAAGTAGATAAGATTTAGAAGAATCTATAATTGCTGGGGAGATGACTGGACAATGAGCATAACCGGGTCCCTAAGGCGTGCATAATGCGACGTATATCAAGATGACAATTCCCGCCTTTCATCTCGCCATATTTAATAGCGGCTCATTCATTGACGGAGAAAGGCTATGACAATGCCTGGTGTCTCTCAATACATTAATCGTTAATCGGCAAACCTCGCGTCGCCGGCTGCAGTTCCACCGAACAATGGCTTCGTGATCTATAAAGATGGGTCGTTCTTCACCAATTTCTCAGCTACATTTACTCCGAAATGTGTGCTGAATAGAACGTGTGGCTATATATACAGTGAAAGAGGGAGGTGTGGGGTGGCTAGCGGTCGACCTGGCGACACTCCAGCTTATGATAACACCTGACGTGTTCGTGAGAAACGAAATGATCAAGGTAGTTTTGACGGTACATTTCTGGTACTGGTAACAAATCACCAATCGATTTTTATTTTATAATACGGTGCTGCTGGCTTTTAATTTAACAGTTAAATGCATGGCGAAATCGTGCGCGATCGGTAAATTAGATACCAACGGACGCGAACTGGTCGAGTTATTCTTGCCGTAAAAGTGATTTTCTTTATACGGAAAAGGTATAAAAGACGGAGAAAGCAACGCGACGAGTGTATACCGGAAGCGTTTACTATTTACGTCTTACATAGATTCACACTATATGCAAGTGAACTGCCGCAAATTCTATTGATTATTTTGGTGAATTTTTTGGATTACTCCTGCAGCGCGAGTCTTAAGCCGTGAGAACAGATACTTCTAGAGAAAAGTAGAGACATTATTCTTTTATTTTGAATATCGTATTTTTAAAATTAAAAGGTTGAGAACTGTCATCTCTTCATCAAGAGAAAACATACACTCAACGATAATGGTTGTTCTTTAAGATGGGAACTCCGAATGATTTAGTTTGGTAAAGAGTTATTTCTTAACGACAGACATCAAAGATATTGTTTTAAAAGCTATTTATGTTAATCTTTATGCGTTAAAGTTTTCTAAAGCATAATTTTATGTTTTTATTTGTCTTTTGTTAGAAATATTAATTAGGTGGGTAAGGTACGTGTATTCATAATAAAATAAAATAATAAATCTTATTAACATAAAGAAATAGTTAATTTTAGCTACATGCGCCAAGCAAAAATAAATACGGAGGTTGTCCGGTACAACTGATGATGACACCTTGAAGTCCATTCAAAATTGACTTAAATGTAATATGAAACGTCAGAAGTGACGGACAGAAAATCCAATGGACTTCAATATGTGAAAAGTTAAGACGATCAATTAGCTTCAATTTGCGATGACACATGTAGGTAAACCTCAGAATTGACGTAAGAAATCTTGTCAGTCGTGATGATTTGAAAGTGTTTCTTGACACCTTTAAGTCCAAGTAAGGTTGATTCAAATGTTACATGAAACGTCAGAATTGGGGGATAGAAAATTCCTTTGACGTTTTATTTGCGATGACAGTAGCACGAAAATTCCATTTCAGGCTGTAAACAGTCAGGACGATTAATCAGTTTTATTCGTGATGACACTTGCGGGAAAACGTCAGAATTGACGTAAGAAATCTTGTCAGTCGTGATGATTTGGAAGTGTTTCTTGACACCTTTAAGTCGATCTAAATGTAACATGAAATGTCAGAATTGAAGGACAGAAAATCCCTTTGACGTTTTATTTGCGTTGGCAGTAGTACGAATATTCGATTTCAGGCTTTTAACAGTCAAGACGATCAATCAGTTTCAATTCGCGTTGACATTTGCGGAAAAACGTCAGAATTGACGAAAAAAATCTTATCAGTCGTGATGATTTGGAAGTATTTGCTACTGATAAATGTTCTGTACAAAACTGTGTAAAGGAAGTGTTGTTATTTAAAAGAAAATCACATGTTAAAAAACATCAAAAACTTATACTCTGTTGTAGTATTTATACACCTGTCTTATACGGTCGGATTATTAATAACAGAATTATTGCGTGGCGCCTTTTCGCGTAAGACAACTCGTATAACAATTTTCGTACTCTATTTTAATTATCAAACTAACAACACAGTGTTTTTCTTATACAATTTACACATATGCTGAGTTGTAAATAGCTTTTTTTAAGACTAGAACAAAGTCTGGAAATATGATCTGTGACTTTTCACAATCGAATCTTCAGTTGTCTTACTCTCAACAATAGGGCCCCTTGTGTCATTGCAACGTCTCTTTATTTAAATATGGCCACTTAAAGAAATGCAAATTAGATAATTCGCTTCATCTGCAGATAATTAAAAGAGCGCTCAGAGTTTTTTCATCTATAATAATCCATATTCTTTTCATTATTTTTATTATAATCGCTTTCTTAGAAGTTTATTAAGTGCATTTATAATCGAGGTTATTATATTTAAAGTATATTGTTATAGTTGTTTTTAAAGAGATTTTTTTTAAAGTGTAATGTTATATTTACGCTTCTACTTACTATGTATTTTATTTGTTTTAAAAAATGTTGCTCATAGTAAGTTCGTTTTAGTTAATGAGTATTAACAATGTAGTCACAATTATTATACAGGGTTATGATAAAGTAACGCACAAAATTCATAAAACGTACAATGATCATTTTTGAAAAAAATGCAAAAACACGTCAAACAGTTTATTTTATTCCGCGTCTTTTAACATAAGTCAAAAAAATAAAACGTCAAATTTGTCAAAGTTATGACGTCATCAATATTTTTTTTAAATATGAAGCTTGTTTTTTTTTACTTTATTTGATAAAGCTTGTTTTTCTGCATTATAGAGAAATAATTGAAGTAGGGGTCACATAAGAAAAAACTGAGAGAATTAATAAAAAACAAAATAAACTAGTTTTTGAATTTATGAAAAGAAACTAAATATTAAAAGAATTAAAACTTAAAGTTACCTAGTAATAAAACAACTGTTTGTCAGTGTCAGTCTTACAATTAGTGTCATACCAATTTTATTATGATGGCTCCTTTAACGGAAAGAAAAAGGATAGAAATTCTAATGATGGTAGGTTACGGCGATAGACTTCGAAGTCATGAAGAAGCATGTGTTTTATTTAACGAAACACATTTTGAAAGACCTCCAATTGCTAGAAGCACAGTAAGCAAAATTGTTGCAAAATTTAATGAAATAGGAAGCATAAGTGATGCTCAAAAATCTGGAAGACCGGGAATAAGCGACGATGCAAAGTTAGATATTTTGCTGCCATTAGAAGACAACCCTCACGTAACTACAGCAGAAATTGCCTTACAACAAGATGTTAGTCAGTCGTTTGTAGTAAAGTTTTTAAAAAAAGAAAAACTGCACCCATACAAAGTTCAACTTGTTCACGAACTCTCAGAAGATGATCCGGACAGACGTTTGGAATTTTGTGAAATCTTCATGAGGCATTGTGACGAAAATCCAAATTTGCTTAATAGTGTAGTATTTTCAGACGAGGCAACGTTTTATTTAAGTGGTACAGTAAATCGACACAATTGTCGCTACTGGGCTCGGGAAAATTCCAACTGGATTTAGACAAAACACACCCAGCGCCCCCAAAAAATTAATGTATGGGTAGGAACTGTTTGACGTGTTTTTGCATTATTTTCAACCACATTGTACGTTTTATGAATTTTGTGCGTTACTTTATCATAACCCTGTATACTATTTAAATCAGAAAATTTGCATTATATTCTATGCATTGAAGTTATGAAAAAGAATAGCTTTGAATTATCGATCATAGTGACTGTGTCATAGATACTTGTTATTTTAAACGGTCAATAAATAAATTTGAAAGATCGAAGAAAGACACTTTAAGTATGATATTACAAGATCTTGGAGCAAATTCCTGATCGCTATTTAGGCCAATCAAGAGATTATTAAAAAATTAACGTAGAATATTAATAAATATTTTGCGCTGTGTCCTCTTGCTCTGTCTTGCTGAAAAAAATCCTAGTGTTATCTCATTTACGTTAAGTTATTCAATAAAAGGCATCAAAATTTCTTGTTGATATCTTTGTGCATTTATGGTTCCATTAAAGAAAATTGGACACATAATACTTCTCCTACTTCCTGAAGATAAGCAGCAGTCTCAACAATAAAATTGTTGGATTGTTCCGCACTCCATATTCTCATATTCTGCTAATTAACATACCCATTAATATGAAACCATGAAAGAAAAGTTTTCTCCAGAAGGTCGTCGTCTAAATTATTTATAAACCATTGACAAAATTCTAGTTTCGATGATAGTAAATTGGATAGATTTTTTGATAACAAGTGAGACGATAAGGAAGTAAGTGTAGATCCTTTTTCAATATTTTCTGGCAGGTGCCAAATGAAAAGTTAGTTTTTTTGTGACAGTACCCGAATTGAAGTTCATAGGGTTCTTTAATTATTACAAAATATATTTCAAATATTAGCTTTAAGTATCTATCAATTGTATTTCATGGACAGTCGATAACCCTTTACATAATCAGTTTTTATGAATTCATTTACGAAATAACGACAATCATAAAAAATTATAATCCATTACTATTTGACGACTTACATTACACGCCATCCATTAATACCTTAATGTTGCCAGGAGATTATATTGATAATCCTTATCAAGTGACGAGGTCAAACTGAAAGGTAATTGTTTCAAATACCATATGTATGAAATATCTGTCAACCGACTGTCGCAATTTCATGTTTAATTATCTCGTCTCTATTATTGTTATGACTCTATAAAATTCAAAGTACATGCAAGCATTTATTACCCAAGTTACTGCTATGTTACTTTATATAATATGATATCTAAAACCCGTAGTCGTATATGTATGTACCAATATATATATATACACACATATACGCAAGAATATATATATTTCTCTCTCTCTCTCTTTCTCTCGCCCTCTCTCACTAACTTTGTGTATGTATATAGATCAGAAACACTAGATTCACTCGTGAATTTCCAATATCACATATTCTAAAGAAAACACCTTTTCTTCCTTGTTACTTCTTTCCATTTTTATGGCGTATCTGGATAACGAAGTCAGAATCGTAAGAAACTTTATGATTTCAAACACCTTGTTCGACAGACACTACATATTTAGAGAAACCCTTCGAGACCAATTCAAATAATGAATTATTTCGTTTACATCTAAATACCTAACTTTCAAATAATATTATATTTTATACTCATCGCCAAAAATTGCAAAAACACACTGGCTTTTTGGGATATTTATAGGAACAAAAGTTAGGCTATAAAATACTACTTCACTCTGGATTTTTTCTTTATTAGAAGACAGGGAAATTGGAGAAATTGCTAAAAAATTATCCAACAAATTTGTAAGCGCCATCTAGTTGACGATCTCATTAGCATCGTTCGCACTGACAGTTAATTGTAATTAAACCATAAACGCGATAAATTCAATATAAATATAATATATAAATACGCCATGTGCAAGAACATAATAACACAATTTGATGTAAAGATGTGTAATAGGTACATACGTAGGTATATGATACGCCTAAATTAATTAGGTAATCAATTTTAGGTTAGGTTTGATACTATAATCACGTTAATGACAAATATTGTTATTTTGAGAAGATTCACAACTGCTACAAAGATTATTGTTACCATATATAACAAAATTTTGACAAATGGAAAACAAAGTTGCTATATATTCAGCAATTATCCAAGGAATTTTCATAATTATGTTTAGATCCCCACCGGAGATTTGACACATTTACCATTAGAGTATGTATAGTCACAAATATACTTAATTTGGTGCCATCAGGGAATATTTTGTATAACTCTATAATAACCATCATTAATCTTACCAAAATTAAAATGTAATATTCAATAATCCATAAATGAATATGAAGTCATTATGTATAACAATACCTTCTAGAAAAGATACCAGGAATCCGGATTTTCTGCAATAAATCTTTCAATTTCAAGAATTTTTGATTTCCTTTCGAGACGGATGTTCTTTATCTCTTTTCAGAAACGCGATTAGATTATTGAATTTGACTTTTGTTTGAGGACTGAGTATCGCGCCCCGTACAACTGACACTATTGTATTCAATTCTGACGTTTTCCGGAAAGTATCATCGCGAACTGAGATTGATTAATGGTTTTGATAGTTCATAACCTGCAATTGCATTTTCGTGGGCCTGCCAACGTTAATCGAAAGTTAGATGGCCTTTCAACCTTCAATTTTGACTTTTACTTTGACATTTAACTCAACCTATCGTGGACTTTGAGGTATCATTGTCAGCTGTGCCGACCGACCTCCATATTTCATTGTCGACTCTAGTTAAATTTATTGTTTTACAAGTCGACCTTGTGGGAGAATGTTTTAATGCACAGTAATTTACTTCACGTGCGAGGATTTTCAAGAATTCTTTTCGGGACTTCGCCCTTATATCGAAGGGATAAAAAATAGCCTGTGTCATGTGTGCTTTCGTGTGGACTCTGGTTTCTGTAGTCTCCCAATTCGTAAATTTTGGGGTATAGCTATGCCGTGTTAATCGCATGAGTTAGATAGGGTTCGTCGAATGGCTTTTAGTATGTCTTATTTAGATATATTGATATTGTGGTAAATAATTAATTAAGCACGAACAGTGAATAGGTTGGCCCAACAACTTTTTGAACCATTATACAAATTTTCCATAAACGACTTCATAACGTTCTATTGGCTTTTTCGGCAGCAAATTTCTCGGTAGAGAAGCAAAATATAAATATCAAATGGAGTATTACTTCTATATACTCTATTTTAACCTATTCTAATTTACACATAACATATTATTTAGTTATGTATGCAATTGTTAATATTAATGTTAGGACTGTCATGTCACAAATGTCACTCATGCAGTATTAAATAAAGATTGCATATATTTCCTTCTAAGAAATAATTTGTGCATTTATTTTCCTACTGCGTTGTATACGCATTATAATAAAACTCCCAGAAGTATTTTGAATTCTTATTTGGTAAATATCTATTTACGAAGCGTGTGATACATACTTAGATAAATAAATGTTCATTTGTTGACTGACTGTAAGCAAATGAAATGTTTTCTATAATCGTACTATGATTTTACACATGTTGTATACAGTGGAAAGCAATACTCTTAAACAGTATGTCCCTCACACGAGATCTAAAGGCGACAACACCCAATCCTTTAAAGTTTACATTCAAAATGTTTTAACTACGGCAAATATTAAAAGAAAAGGAATGCTTACAATGAAGTTCTAAACAAAGATGTGATAGCAAGCCTCTAAACCACGTAGTGATTTTATGAAAAAAGGTTATCATTTTTAACTCACCCCCAAATATATACCGCAGACATGATTTCTGCAACTTTTAAATACGATTACTCTTAATGTTATCTATTAGGGGGGGGGGGGTAATAAAAGCTAGAGCAGTATGTGAACAGTGACAGCACCAACGCCTCACACAATTTAATTTTAATATTAATCGACAGGGAAGCTCTATACAAATAAAGTGTTTTTAAATTCATATATGACGATTTAAGATTATTTGTAACCAGCGAGCGAAACCTAAAGGAATTGCCCATCGATAACCCAAAGTTTTAGCAAACACTATGAATGCTTTCATTCAGCAGGCTGATCGGGAACCGATCCCGCTCCAACCGTTCACTTCACAACAGTTGAGCGTTCGCTGGACAGGATCGCTCACCTTTATGTCATCGTCTGTCATCTGGTACTTTTCATTGCTGCCATATGTTAAAAAAATAGAGATTAAACCGAATGAACAATAATAATAAATTGTTTTGTTGCATTAAGTTTTGGCGTAGTTTTTAGTGGAAGGGCTGGTTTTTCCAACCTCGAATAAAATACTGGGTGAACTCCAATATTTTAATACATTTATTTCTGCACAATACCTTTAATTTGCTGTATCTTACTTTTCTAGTAACTTTCTTCAAAATTATGTATTAGGTTGGTCTTGGAATGCATCAATGGCGCATGCGTACAGAATACGCACTAAGTGAGCGTAGAATTTTTCCGCTCACAAAAATGGCGGCCGCTCCTGAACATGTTCAGAGTGAGCGCTCGTCTTCTGGACATGATCACTGAACAGTTGCGCAACTGTTGTGTCTGCTGAATGAAAGCATTATTCACACACAACCTCTGAAACCGCAAATGTATTTCTAGGTTAGTTTAGTTTGGTTAACTTTGTTGTCAATTGCAATTTTATCCCTATTTTATTCTATTGCGCAGTTTTTCACGCAGCTTTCACACAGAAATTAGAACCAACTCTAAATAATTAAGCCGCTAAATTTCGCATGAAATATTGCAAGCTCTTTCTGTTTTACACATTGCTAAATTTCAAAAATAAAATTTACATGAAAATTTTCTGTAAAATTTAGCATCGTGTCATACAGGCCTAACTACATTAAGTTGTGCATCCGCAGCAAATATTTCGACAAGTTTATATAAACATATGTGTGTGTAGCTTTGTGTAAAACGAACTCTTCCATTTTCACGTTGTTAAATTAGTTTGAAGGGGGGAAAAATATTGTCGAGCGGCTTTTGTTTTCTTTTCTTTCTTGCTTGCGAAAAAATGACGAATGACCAAAAGGAAACTTAAGAGCCCTATATTTCTCCGCCGAGTCATTTTCTAGGAGTTTACAAATTGTGGAAATTTCAAGCGCTACACGCATTAGGGTGTATCTACCCATTTAGCGGCCATTTGTCTAAGTAGCTGTAATAAAGTCTCGTCAGATGGCTTGGTTGAACCCGAGTGTCGGTTCGAGATGTTAAATTTAGAATGCGATTAGAGGAACGGATGCAATTAAAACAATGTTTCATATGGAAAAAATATCCTAACGAGTTGAATTATATGATTTAATATACTTATTCGCATCACCATAACAGAGGAAATACGTTAATAATTTAAAACAGCTGTAGTAAAGTAGATAAATTTTCAAATAAATTGATATTAATAGAAGTCTAAACCATCCGGTACAATATTACAACTTCCTTAATCGATTAAAATTTGATTCGAAATATGAAAAACCAGTGAAAGTTGAAGAATGAAATTAGTGGTTTAAAAATCTTAGATGCATAGAAAACTATACTATAATAATGTTTTGTTGCACATATAATTGAGTTTCTAAACGTATGGGAAAAGTTATCAGCTTACCTCAAAAATCTAGGAAGAAGAGATCTGATACAACAGCATCAGCGTCGCAATCCTTTGAAATTGAGGACTTTGCAGCAAGAACGACGCAGCTCCAGTTTTAACGAAAATCGGGGTTATGCGCTGTTTACAATGATCAAAATATTAGCTATCGTTTGGTGCAAGATCGACGCAGCTATGGTGATTGGGTATACTAAAGCATGTAATAATGGAGAAGCGTCATACTGTGTTTGGAGCAAGAAAAACGTAGCTCCGGAGCTACGTCGCTCTTGCCCCAAACGCGCATCGCATTTTGTTTTGACGTTTATTAGATATTTTAGTAGTTTAACTGTTTGCGTTAGTTTTCTACCTTTGCTATAATATTCTTAGTTGTTATTTTTGAGTTGATAACAAGTGTAATATGTTAGAGGAATTGGACAGTGAACCTGAACCTTTTAGTGGTGGTTCCAGTGATGAATATGTGGCAGATACAGCCGACAGTAGCACATCAAGTAGTGATAGTGATAGTTTGGAGGTTAGAAAAACAAACAGGAAGTCTGTAAATGAATCGCAGTGGGTTCGAAATAAGAAAAAGAAACTTTTGGCTACTGGAGCAAGATATCTTAATAGTGTGAACAAAATGGTCGGTCCTAGAGTGGTTGTCGAAGACTGTAAATGCAAATTTAAATGTTTCGAAAACTTTAATGAACAGGAGAGAACGCAGATCTTAAATAAATTTAATGAAATTGGCGAGAAAGTAATGCAGGATACTTACCTTGTAGGCCTAATAAGTACGTCAGAAGTAACCAGAAAACGTCCTAAGACAGGAAATGGTCGGCAACGAAACGTTTCCCATAAATACATGGTAAGTACTTACTCACCTTTCAATTTATTTTCTGAAATAATCCATTTTTTAAATTCCAGATTCGTATTGGTTCAAAATCCCACCGAGTATGCAAAAAAGCATTTGGTGCGGTTCATGGTATATCATCTAAAAGAATTGATCGCTTGTCAGCTTTCTTAAAATCTAACGACGCTATCACATCTCCTAAGGATGGTCGTGGAAAGCATCACACTAGACCCAACATGATCCCCCCAGAAATCGTTGAGCAAGTAGATAGCCATATTCGCAGTTTTCCCAAGAGATCGTCTCATTACAGTCGTCAAAAAAATAATAATAAAATGTATCTTTCACCGGAATTAAATGTCAAGAAGCTGTATGAATTATATCTAGAAAAATATGAAAAAGATATGTTTGATATATATGGCCTAAAAGATAAAAAACATCTTTTCCGTCCGAAAGTGACTTACGACTTCTACTTTAGATATTTCAAGGCTAATTTTAATATTTCGTTTGGCAGCCCACGGTCCGACACTTGCAAGACTTGCGACGAATATGAAAATAAGCTTAAGCTACCCTTACCCGATGAAGAATTAAACCAAATTAAAACTTCTAAACAGCTCCATGTAAGCAGAGCTCAAGTATTCTTTGATGCACTCAAAGAAAAAACAGAAGAAGCTAAAAATAATCCCGAGGTAGAAGTACTCTGCTTTGATCATCAACAGAATGCACCTTTACCTAAAGTCCCCTCAGGAGATGCATTTTATCTTAGGCAGTTATGGGTTTTTAATTTCTGCATTTATTCAGCCAAAACAGGAATTTCGCATTTTTACATGTATGATGAAACCACTGGCAAAAAGACACCCAATGAAACCATTAGCTTCCTAGATCATTATTTAAAAAATATAATGTCCAAGGATGTGAAAACATTGTACATCTTCTCAGACAACTGCGCTGCTCAAAACAAGAACGGAAGCCTAGTACAATATCTATTCACTTTGGCCCAAACTAAACAGTTTCAGTCGATTCTTCATCGATATCCTGAACCTGGCCACTCCTTCTTGCCATGTGACAGGTCATTTGGGGTTGTAGAAAAAGCATTACGAAAAATCGAACGAATATTTACTCCTCAAGAATATATGACACATTATGGCAAATGCAGCAGAAACTTTGAAGTGGTCCCAGTAGAACAAAACATGATTTTTGACTTTGTAAATTATTTAAAGCCACATTTTAAGAAAACAGTCATCAACCAGCATAGACAGAAATTTGCGATAAGCAAATACAAACTGATTTTATATGAAGCAAACAGTGGAATCCAGTGCAGCGAGTCTTGTAATGTACCTATCTAATCTATAGTACATTCAATATTCAACGTTCTACGTTAGATACCAATACGGCACCAAATCAACTGTATAAAGAAAAATTGCCATTGAAAAAAGTAAAATATGACAACGTGATGGTGCTGGCAAATCAATACGTGCCAAAAAACGACCTATCTTACTATGAAAAATTAACTTTTGCTCAGGGGAACACAGGTAGTGACGTCGAAATGACCAACGACGAAGAAACTATTGAATAGTATTAGATTCTATGACTTATTATTATTGTTTTTGTTTAATGAGTAACATTGAATAAAGTTTATGTAATAAATATATACAAATTTTGCGTTCAAATGTAATTTTAGCTCTTTCATTATTGCAGACACGCACACTTTTTGAAGTTTTGGTGCAAGAATGACGTAGATCCAATAAAAAACAACTTTTTATTTGCTTTAAAATATTATATTTTTAGAAGATTTTCGGTATTTGTAATTGTTAAGGTACGTGCTTTTGGCAGTTTAAAACGTAAAAGTGGTATCTAATAAAATATGGCGTATAAAAGTTTTTTTTTATTTTCTCAAATTCGACTTTTATGGAGCTGCGTCATTCTTGCTGCGGAGTCCTCAATTGTGAAATTAGCCATGTTATCATTCCTATCACAGGCAATAAATATAGTTTTGTCGTCAGCAAATAATGGTGCTCTTTCTGAGGGGACATTTATCACAAATACTATACAGGGCAATCCAAATTAAGTGTTCACCATTGGTAACTTTGTTATTATTAAAGATACAAGATTGTATAAATTAGCAAACTTGTAGTACTTTTAGCGCTCTTTAAGATGGAAGAATAAAAAAAAAATGAGCAACGCGTTTTCGAGTTTTGCCGAAAAATATTTTTTTTTCAAATGGAAACCCCTATATATTATATCATTTTCTGCTAGAACTATAATTTTTAAACTAAAAATCTTATAAGAAATTTTTTACTGGGATTAAAAATACTTGAGTTATAATGAATACACAAAAACAGCTAAGTCAAGTGCATTTCTATGTATCTATGAAAACGACGATGTCTTTCTACCAAACGTCAAATGTTAGTACAGTTTTATTAGTTTTTCACTCATAAGTTTCATTGTGCTAGTTATTAATTTGACAAAAAAATGATTTTTACCCATTCAGAAAAGTGTGATATGTTAGAATCTTATTTAGTGTGCAGAAAATCCTCTAGGAGGGCAAAAGAACACTACGCTGAATTATATCCATTCCGAACACAACCACATGAGCAATATTTTCTGAGACTTTACCAAAAATTTAGAGGCAATGAGAATGTTTTTGCCAAAACAAGGACAAAAAGGACTTTTATAAAAAGCGAGGCCACGGAAATTGCAGTTATCGCATATTTTGAGGCCAACCGTGAGAATTCCATACTAGATATTGTCAATGAATCTGATTTGAGTCACGGTACTGTGCATAGGATTCTGAAGAAACACAAATTCATTCCTTATAAGTACAAACCAGTTCAGGTTTTTTTGCCAGGGGATCCAGAGAGAAGAATGTTTTTTTGCCACTGGTATCTTAACTTTTGTCGCCAAAATGTAAACAACTTTCGGTATATTTTATGGACCGATGAATCGAATTTCTCAAATTCTGGAATGCACAATAAAAAAAATCATCATTACTGGTCAAAGGAAAATCTTCTTTTAGTAAATCCAAGACGTCCACAAGTCCGTTTCAGTTTTAATGTTTGGTGCGGTTTAATCGGTTCATGGATTGTTGGTCCTTTCTTTTATGAGGGCACTCTAACTGGTGAAAGGTACATAGAATTTTTGACTGAAATTTTGAATAATTTCTTAGACGATCTGGATCTCATAAGTAGACAGAATCTGCATTTTCAGCAGGATGGCGCACCTGCGCACAACTACAGAGGTACTCATCAACTTCTAAATACTATTTTTAACACTTCATGGATAGGAACAAATGGTCCTATTCAGTGGCCTCCCCGATCGCCAGATTTAACGCCGCTTGATTTTTTTATGGGGTTATTTAAAGAACCAGATTTATAAGCAAAGGTACGAAAACGTAAACGCCCTAAAGATTGCAGTTAGTGAAAAGATAAACCAAATAGATGGTAGGACCATACTGAAGGCAGTTCGAGAAGTTCGGAAGCGTGTACAAAAATGTATTGAACTACAAGGTGGTATTTTTGAACATCTTCTATGAAAAAATCAGTGATTTTTATTTTCTTTTAATGATAAGTTTATGTATAAAATAAAGTTTATAAAACTAATTTAGCTGTTTTCGTTTATTCATTATAACTCAAGTATTTTTAATCCCAGTAAAAAATTTCTTATAAGATTTTTTGTTTAAAAATTAAAGTTCTAGCAGAAAATGATATAATATACAGGGGTTTCCACTTGAAAAAAAATATTTTTCGGCAAAACTCGAAAACGCGTTGCTCATTTGTTTTTTTTTATTCTTCCATCTTAAAGAGCGTTAAAAGTAGGTACTACAAGTTTGCTAATTTAAACAATCTTGTATCTTTAATAATAACAAAGTTACCAATGGTGAACACTTAATTTGGATTGCCCTGTATACAATACCTGGGCGAGCACTGATCCTTGAGGAACTCCAGAAATAAAATACTGTTCTCGCGATCGACACGAACTGACCACTGCGTATTGCATTCGGTTCACCAAATAACTCCCAAACCATTGCAAGGATGTTTCCCCTTTACCCATACCGATATAACTTCTGCAATTACCCATCATGATTAACACAATCAAATGTTTTACTCAGATTCAAAAATACAGCAAAACATTGACGTTCCTATAGATATTGTCTAATAGTTTAACTATTGCATGCATTATGGAACGCCTCTTACTAAATCCATACTGGGTCTCAATTAAAATGAGACAAGAGTAACCCTAAAAATTTCCGGAAATGACCACTAGATGGCACTTGCCGTATATTTCAATAAGATTGTCTTAAACTTTGACATTTAGTATGATAAACACACTTAATAGAAAAGAGTCGGTTGCGTAGTTTGGTGTTAATAGCGCTTCAAAGAAATCAATTTAGCGAAAAAATGAATATTTCTGGTGAATATTTTCGTGCGATGATGTTTGCGATTTTAAATTTGGCCTAACTCAACAGCAATGCATCAATCGAATTTATTCTGCTTTTGGTGGTGAAACACCATCAAAAACCACAGTTTATGACTAGTTTGCAAGATTTAAGCATGGACGTAGAGTCAGTGACGAATTTCGTGAAGGAATAATTGAAGTGACATTCGAAAAATAGAGGCAACATTGAGCATTGGTAAAATTCAAATACAAATAATTTTACATAAGCATTATGTAGTGAAGGAACTTTGCAGTCTTTGAATTCCATACAATTTAACCGAAGCTCAAAAAATGTCTCATATGAGTTGGTGCAAAAGAATGCTTCAAAAATTCTATCGCGGTGCTTTTGCGACCTGGATACATTCATATGAACCAGACACAAAACAAAAATCAACTGCTTGGGTGTTCCAAAGTGAACCAAAACCAACAACAGTTGTTAATTCACGAACCGCTTCAAAAAAAAATTATTGCTTGTTTTTTCCATGAAACTGGGTAGATTCCTACCACTGATCCTGAAAATCGAAAAACAGTAAATATTGGTACACAATAATTTGTTTTCCTGGCGTTTCTGATGAAAGTAGAAGAAACAACAAATTATAAAATATCTGTTATTTTTCTTTTTCTGGAAATTTTTAGGGTAACCCTCGTACATCTGTTAAGAAATGATAACATAGTTTCTACAACAAGAAAAGAGTTATTAGATATATGAAATTTTAATTTATTAGCGTATCTTTCAGATACTATAACAATTTGCGTTCCGTGTTTTTAAAAAGTAAACTGATTTAAACATGTTTTTCTTAAGTCAATTTCAAAGACGTCCCATGTACAAGACCAACTTCGTCATGAACTTTCTCAAGAAGAATTTTTTTGTTTTGTTCGAGATAGCGGCAATATAATAAAACTAAAACCTTTTTTCTCAGCTACCTAAAATAGAATACTAGTTTTTAAATTTTTGATTTTCTATTTGGACATTATTATTATGTTAATTCGTCTATTAGGCCAGCAAACAGCACCACCATCTGTAATAAATATTCTACGTAGTCCACGTATGCCTAGCTAAGCCCCACTTTTAGGGTCAGTTAAATACCTTATGTGGTTAAATTTATTTATTATTTCATAATATTTTGATAGACGTAAATTGAGTGGTCTAATTATGATTTCAAATTAATATAATGATCCGCGAATTATATCGAATCTTCATCATTTTCGTTACTGTTGCATTACCACTCATTTTTCCCATTGGTCAAAACGCTAAGTGCCTATCCCCTTGTTTTTCAGATTACTTATATAACTTCTAGCTTCTTTAGAAGCTCTCTCGTTATTCATAACTCTATTATCCGATTCTCTGCTATTGTACGCTAACGCCCGCTACCAATGGACGTCCGTCAGTATGCATTGCCAACAATCGCATAAATAAACACATGGCGCCCAGCGTATAGCTCTTGTGAAAACATTAATTGCCTTGCATTTCGTCATTTTGACATTTTCCCATGTGAAAAAAATCATGTAAAGTGTTGATGATTTGCTAAATGAAAAAAATTCTAGCTACCTACGTTTGGTATTTTAAAAAGCTATAATTTTCTTAGTATTTGCTTGATAAAGTGCATTAAAAATGGATCTTACCTTCATTCAAAAAACGATTGTTATTTTCAGCATAACTTGTGTATTTTTTTATCTTCGATTAGTGTAAAAATCGTGTCTTGTTTTATATACAAAAATTCTTTAAAACTTAAGGATGTATTTTAAACTTAGACAGAAAGCTAACAAGATCTAATTGAATGTTAAATTAGCAGACGATGTACATACAATAGCTTAACATTTGAATATAGGTTCATTGCATAATTTACATATTGGTCCGTGATGTCACGTTTAGAGTGTGGTTAGTTTCAATCCCTGTAATAATTATGGCCACACTTTGTTATAATATTTTCATCTTAAAATTTTCAATTTCTAATAACTTATAACTTTATGTAAATTAAATAAAATATTACCTATACATAGAGGTATATCTGCAAGGTGAGACAAACCCTATACCTTATCTTTAGTTATAGCTGTGTCAATTCTACTCAGTGCTCATATTTCCCTGATTAGTTATCGAAAAATTGTTTACAAAATTTTTAACGCCGAATCTGTTAATCACATCATTTTTTTAACCATGTTGGATCATGATAGCACTAAAACCTTGCCCTGGAAGAGAAACATTTGCACAAATAAATATAATAATTTTCTTTGTTGTTCCTATCATTAGATAGAAATAAATTTGAAGAAAATAATGCAACAACAATTTTACCTGAAACCTATACAGCGTAGTGGAATGAAAAGTTGTAACAAAAATAAAACAAAACCACTATAAAAATACTAACTTTAGGACATGTCTCATATTCAAATTTAATAAATGATGCGAATTTCAAGGGTAGGATAATAACATCATTGCTTTGCAATCAGTTGTTTTATTGCCAAGCGGTTGAATGTGCTCATTTTGAACATTTAAGTTGACATCACTAAAATCTTTTTGTTTTCCTGGGCTACATTGGAAGAAAACATGTTGTTTTTGGCCACAAGTATATTACCATAGCTCATAAGCGAAAAGAAAACGTAAAATATGTAGTTTTCATGTTTAAGTAATTTAAAATTTATTAGTTTACGAATGTTTTCATCATAAAAACGGAACATGAAATTCATTTAAAATTGTTTAATTTTAATACATTTTAGATATAAATTCTTATCATAAAATTACTGTGATACTTGGCTTTGAAGTTGAAAGACTAATGGGCCAATATCTGGTTCGATTAAGGTGGTTGCGATTCTCAGGCAACCGTCAAGGTGTTCATCCAACATGTTGGTTCTAATTTTACAATTAGTACGTTTCATTCTTGAAAATAGTTGTTCATATTTGTACGTGATTGTGCAGTGCGTGATTGTCTCTGGGCAAATATGATTTATAAAAGTCCAACAAAGAGACGTGATCAAATTTCTCTTTAAGTTAGATGTCAGATTGCAACTCTATGCATTTTATTTAAAAATTACTATATCGATTGATTATTTATCTGAAAATCCTGTAATCCACTTTCGAATTCTTGTAACAAATCGAAAAGTAAGCCCGCATATTTCTTCCCATTTTTTAGGAATTCGTTTGGACAAAGTGCTGAAATGCAAAAAGTTGTTTGCATTTAATTGGGCCTGCCATAATTTCACTTTTACCTGGAAAACCTTTATTGTTAGAAATATATTACTGAAAAGTTGGTTTTTGCCTTGAAGACGCGTGTTTAAGTCATTTAAATGAGCAGTCAAATTTATCAAAAATGCCAAATCTGTAGGCCACTCGGCATCGTCAAGTTCTGGCATAGATTTAGCTTTCGATTGCATAAAAGATTTAATTTCATTAAGTAACGTCATAAAATCTTTTTAGCATTTGTCCTCGACAGAGCCACTTTTCTTCTGTAAAGCATGCGATATCGCCATATTCAGTATTAATATTTTTAAGAAATTATTTGAATCGACGATGGTTCAATCCCAAGGTCTCATGTAAAATTTACAGTCTTGTAACATTTGCATAACATGATCGATTTTTAAAGCTTTTCCGCATACATTTCCTTGGTGTATTATACAACGGTACTTCATCAAATGAGAATTTTCGACAGCAATGGCATCGTCTTCTACGTATTAATTTTACAAGCCCCTCTTTTTTACCGATCACAACTGCGGCACCATCCGTAACTACCCCCAGAAGTATTGGAAAGAGACAAAGAAAATCGCGTTAGTGTTTTTTCACTGCTTCATATAAATCTGTTGATTTTGTAGTGTCTTTTAAAGGCCTAAAGAAGCCATTTCTTCAGTTACTCTATATTGGTCATAAATACCTCTAATAAAAATGGCAAATTGAGCTGTATCAGTAGTATATCAGTACTTTCATCCATGGTCAAAGAATAAAATTTAAATCCACAGGCTTTACATTTCAAATCCATTTCGATAGATTTCCTAAGATTGTGAATTCCCTTAGCAATGGCAATTTTTGAAAGCTTATTCATAAACACTTTATAGTTCGAATTAAATCAATACCAAAATAATTCATATAAATGAAAACAGTGAAAGAGGGATGTATATTTAGCCTTCTTATGAATTTGTGCTAACAACAAAAATAAAACCAACACTTTTTTTTGATGCCATAATAGTAGTTAATATGTTATCATGTCCTATTATAGTTTCCATTAAGATGTAGGGAATGTATATTATGAGAGCTTTTTAGTTTCTAATGAGAGCATTTGTTTTTGAAGGAATTGCTAGACTGGCAAATATATACAGTTGCCATGGTCACACGGCGTTTGGGCAGTACTGTTTTTTGATATATCTTCTAGCACCTCCTAACCAAGTTGAGCAGTATAAGTTGTAATTTTGATATCTGTGTTGGTTTATCATGGATACTACAATTGAAGCTCTTCCAAATTCGAGATTTGGTCTGTTATCAGTTTGTCCAATCTTGAGGCAACAATGTGGCAGAAATTTATCGAAAATAAGCAATAGTGATGTAGCATTTTTGAGAAAAACAGAACTGATTTTTAGTGAAGGAAGTCCGTAGTAACAAACGACATTATTGATTAAATGTAAAACGACGTTCCATCCGCTGATATTCTTCTAATTTCCATTGGTCAGCTCTTTATGACATTATTATAGTACATTTCGGCTATCACAAATTTTGTGTATAATGAGTTCCCAAACATCTCACAGACGTTTACAAACTTTGGCGAGTGTGTTCTGTGCTAACGTTTTCGCAGTTTTAAGTAAGAAAAAGAATGCATGGGAAAAATTGTAAAGGGAAACGAAACGTGGGTTAGTTTTAAATCCGAGACAAAAGAGCAATCGAAATAATAGGGACATACAAACTCTTCTAACAAACTCAAGAAGTACAACAAAAAACTTATGTGCTTTGGGATTATAGAGAAATTGATGATGGAGTTCATAGAACCTGGGACCACAATTACTGCAACGACATACTGTAAAACCCTTAAACGAAGAACAATACAAAACAGAAGGGGGAGGCATGTTAGCATTAGGAGTTGTCCTTCTTCATCCAAGCTCTCACTAAGTGACTTTCATTGGTTCCCTAGAATGAAATGTGGTTCATATGAGGAGTTTGAAAACCTGTGTGCAGAATTGGCTGAGAATTCAGACGGCAAAATAGTATGAAGAGGGCACAACAAAACTGATTCTCCCTTACAATAAATGCCTTAATATCGGTGACTACTACATTGAGCAAAAATTTAGATGCATGCGTTAATATTGCATACCTAAATTGATTTTTCTGCTTCGCGCTGAGTAAATTAATTAGGAAATTTTATCACAAAAATTTGCCCACGATGAGATTTGAACTCATGACCTTCTTAATGCCGTCAAGATGCGCTACCAACTGCGCCACGAGGGCTTGAGTTCATATCTACTTAAACGTCTTGATATCATCAAGTGACAGATTGAAATAATACATTTTTATCCGGCAGTTCGGAAATTAATGTGTAAATTTGAATTTTAATTATTTTTAAATTCTGTTTTTCTCAGCGGAGAAAAACAGAATAGGTAGCGCATCTTGACGGCATTAAGAAGGTCATGAGTTCAAATCTCATCGTGGGCAAATTTTTGTGATAAAATTTCCTAATTAACTTACTCAGCGCGAAGCAGAAAAATCAATTTAGGTATTTCTCCGCTGAGAAAAACAGAATTTTAAAACTAATTAAAATTCAAATTTACACATTCATTTCCGAACTGCCGGATAAAAATGTATTATTTCAATCTGTCACTTGATGATATCAAGACGTTTAAGTAGATATGAACTCAAGCCCTCGTGGCGCAGTTGGTAGCGCATCTTGACGGCATTAAGAAGGTCATGAGTTCAAATCTCATCGTGGGCAAATTTTTGTGATAAAATTTCCTAATTAATTTACTCAGCGCGAAGCAGAAAAATCAATTTAGGTATTTCTCCGCTGAGAAAAACAGAATTTTAAAAATAATTAAAATTCAAATTTAAATATTGCATACATTAAAACACTTTTATTGTAATAATTGATTTTTGTTAGCTAATTAAAAATTTGAAAATATTAATAAACCGCTAAAAAGAAATACTTTTTTTTTTGATACGTTCTATAAAAAGAGAGATATCAAAACTTGTTAGGAATTCCAATTCTTCATATCATAAACTGGAAATGGTAGTCGATGCTGAATAAATATTTCTGTTTCGTGTTTTTGATTGAATTAATCAATTTGGCATCTTGTATTAAATAACTATCGAAGTAATAGCATTTGCCTCACCCTGTATATATAGACCATACAATCGTATGTATCAAATTACTTTATTCAACAAATCTAGACTTTTTAAAGAATATATATACATACTTAATAGTATTTTTTTATTTGATAATAATATATGTCATTTTTTGTCAGAGTATGTATCTCAATTTGCAGAACAATGTACTAACATCAGCATATAATATATACATACATACATATTTATATATATATATATATATATATATATTTATTCCTAAATATATTTATAATTTAACAGAAAGTCGAAAACAAACGATCATACTGTATATAATATGAACAATGTTATAATGCTGTCGTTTATATCAAGACCGTGATATTTTATTGAAGCTACTTAACATGACATAACAGGTGATCTCAATAAAATAATTGTTCTGGAGAAAGGAGTGCAAAAAGTTGACAAGTGACATCTCCCGTACTAGGTACGATAAAATTCAATTGCTCCAAGCAATATTTGTTAAAAGTCAAGAAATTTCCAATGAAAGATTGATGTAATAGCAATACATGCCAGGCATTTCCTTTGGGAGCAAGTACACTTAATCTCGATATTTAAAAATTTAGCGAACTTACGATGTAACTAATTCAAACTGGCGCTTATATATTATTTATTGCGAGTAACAATTACAAGAAACACGAAATGTACGGCAAGTATGCTCTTATCCTATTATAGAACAATTTTCAATTTCCTATAATAAAGCCTAGAGCATAACATTCACCTAGGAACACGGTGCAGTGCAAGTTAATTTGACATGAAACAGTACTCTTAAAACATTTAAGAATTGTTCATAATATTGTTTCTCCATGATGGAACTGATACTTAAGGAAGAGTCTATCCTAACAATGTAATTGACCGTTTAATTTGTGATTCTCTAAAATTATTTCTTGAATGTAAGAGTAAATTATAAGATGAACAAGTATCTGTAGATATTTTACAACTAGAAATTGAGAATTTCCAGAATTTGTTGCTGGTTTAAATAGGATTTAAATATATCGTAATTTTATAACAAAAAAAAAGATTTTATTTTAATGCTGTTTTTAAAATAAAAATGAAGATATCACTTTATATAAAAAAATATAAGTAATAAAATTAACATATACAGGATGTATTTGAAATAAGGGGACAGAGTATGATAAAAAGAAAGACGCAATTATGTAGAATATAAATCCCAAAAATTGTGAGTCAATTACGACACGAACGCCAAAATTAAAAACCCCCGAAGAGTGTTTAATGTGCCGCCTATGGATTTAGCAGGTATCGCAGACAGCCGACGTCATGAGTCGTAATAAATAATATTTTTATGGAACTAAATAAACATATACATACATAGATACACACACAGCAATAACAGTTGTAAACGTTATAAAAACCCCTATGATAGCATTGTTTACTATTTCTAAACAGGTGTTCATGCTAAGAGTTCAACAACCTTAATATGAAATATCAGCTGATTTGGGATAAAATTGATGCGTGTACTTTATTCGATTTCTTTGTTCTCTTTTAAAATATCTTAGTTTTCAACAACGAGAATTTTTTTATTGAGATTCCGAGATTATTTAGATATTACATTTTCTTCCGCAATAAATGTATAGTAAGTACTATTACTGTTATTATGATTAAATTCAACGACTTTTTATTTCTTATTTCTCACAAAAACAAATTTGTGTTGTAAAATTTGCCCAATTCTACTTATGAGAAACTTTTATTTTAATTAGACTCAAATGAATTAAAAAAAAAACATAATTTATTTTAGTTCGTGCGTTGTGTAAGCCATAGTCGAAACTTCCGCACGTAACAATCGAACGAGACTGACCTCGCACGCCTTCACACAGCTACTTAGTACCCCACTCTTGTATACCCTACAGTCGTATTAAAGTGCAGTGGCGCGAAGAATATTTTAAAAATATCTTTGTAATTTTTTAAATTTGAATTTGCACAAAATATTTTGGATTTGAGTCTAATAAAATTAAATCTTTCCATTGATCATACTCTGTCCCCTTATTTCAAATACACCATGTATGTTTCAATCTTGGGAGGGAGTTCAAATTCCAAAAATACTCACTTCATGATAATTTATTATTCAAACTAAAAAAAATATTGACTGCAAAAGACTAGAGTCAAATATTAACCTAAATTGTTGTACATAATTTGATACATACTCATACAATTTATATTTTATATAATTTTATGCAGCTAAACCCTTATCTTATAATTTCTTTTTCTTTTTTTTAACATAGGTATCTTTTCTTTCTAAAATAGGTCTAATCTAATATTCATTTGACAATAATTTTAAGGCAACATGCGTGGTCTTAAAATGTTTCTTCTTTTTATATTTTCTTTTGTTCTGTTCTTCCTTCTTGTTTTTTTCTTTTTTGAGACTCTATGAAAACCATATTTTTGTTATAATCTAGCTGGTCATGTTTCACCACATGTATAGTTTATATATAATAATATGGTAAATTCACATTTACATCATCATATACAGCTGACATGGAATATAATAATTGATATTTCTTACTATTAACACCATTGAAATGAACATCGACAGTTAATTAATTATAGAATACATGCATATGGGTTTGTGTACAATTGAATTCATTCATCTTCTTTTGCTTTTAAGGTAGTAGGAGGAAACGAAAATCGTTAAATAAGTAATAAATATACATCATTATTGTCACTACACATGTAGATTCCTATTTTTTTTTTCGCATTTTGCATGTTATAATAACTGTTAAAATGTAATTCACCATTCTCAGATGGTGTAATAAAATTGTAATATTACAACGAATGGAAATAGGATCTTAAATAAACCGAAATCTTTTATGTAATAATTAAAACTGGAAGTAGGTACGGGATCTGCAGGAACGTGATTTTCGTTAATCCTCTTATATGTAAGACGAGAATGAGGCCCTTTTTTCATTGCAAGTGTACCGTGGCTTAGGACACTGTTACTGAATTCATTTTCCCCATTCTCCTCTGGACCAGGTTTTTTAGTATGTTTAGAAGCATTTCCAGCTTTATCAGTTTGATCTAGATCTGAAATAAAGAGTTCTGATGCAGGCACATCTGTTATAATTACTGCATGGTTGATTCAACACCAAATACGAAAATTTATCTTATCTAGATAAAATATTAAAGAACTTAGTACATGTATCTAAAAAAAAAAAAAAAAAAAAACTACTCACAGCAAGTCGAGACAAATGTGGATCCAAGAAGCATTGGTCTTATGATCTACATATTCTTGAAATTTAAAGTAAGTGCGACAAATTTTGATATTTATTGATATCTTATGTAAATATAGAAAAATAATATTAAATAAAATATCACAAAACCCCCAAATTTTATTCAGAATTTGAATATAACTTAATAATTTTTCAATATAATTTATTATTATTTTTTTTTAATTTAATTCTTTTCAGAAAAATTGTAGTTTCATATTCTTTTTCTAAGAGCATTTTTCTTAAGAATGTAACATGATATTTTTGTACAATGCAAAATGGGACTTCTTATATTTTTGTAGATTTTGAAAATGGTATGATATAAAAATTATATTAAATATGAAATTAAATTAAAGGGACAAAATAGTCAATAAACGAAGATATCATTGGTCTAGCAAATAATTATTTGTGAATTACATATATGAAAAATATCTGACCGTGTTTTGTGGTTGACATGATGTTTTCTTTTGTAATAATTAGGCTTTTCAAAGTATTGTTGTTTAGTTATTAAATTTGTAGTGACATTCTTGTTTTTGTCATCATTGTGTATTTACTACTTTTTACAGGAAAATTTACCACAAAAATATTTTACAGAAATAACACCAGTGTGTGCCCCTCAACTTGACCGTATCAGATGTTTACGTGTTACGTACTTTATTCTTGAAACTTTCGACTTTCTTTTATAGGAATACTAGCTGACCCGGCAAACGTTGTTTTGCCATATAAATTATTTCTAGTGAATATTTTGGTAGTCTAATAAAAAATAAGTAACTTATTGTAAGTGTGTGGGGATGTGGTATATGACTGAAAGAGGAATGGAGCGCTGTGAACGATGACGGCCTATAAAAATAACAAAACACATTCATTTTTTGAATTCATTGTACTTTTATTTTCTTAACTAATAAATTTCTAATTACATCTCTATCACAAATAATGACAATTAAAAAAAAAACTTTATCAGTCTCTTAGTGCAATGGAGTGTACAATATTTTTAGTGAGTCCATCTTTAGCCAACACAAACAAACTGCATGGTTTACCCACGCGAGAGCATGCCACGTATAATTGTCCGTGTGAAAAACACGGTGTGCCCAAATCTAAGCCATAAACAGACATCGTTTGGTCTTGATGAGAATATACTTAATATGAGAGTTGCACTGAGAAAGTAAAATGATAAGTATAAGCGTCACTGCTACGATAGACGCACAATCAATAATAATGGCCGAAAACGGTTTAGGCCCTAAACTTTAGTGAGTGAGAGAAAGCTTATTGTGTGAGAAAGACAGGAGACCGGCTTCGTTCTCATCCCTACTCTATGCCGTTTACGGGGTGAGAAGTGACACCGGTAGACGCCTGGCGGGAATAACTGATCGAGTGGTAACTGATGAATTATCGACCGCCGAGAGTAGAACATTATTAAAGTACTAATATCGCTATTAAAAAATAGGGGTTGGTGGTGGAAGGGTGGAAATTTAGGGTTGTATGTATTTTTTAATGCCGAATCATAAAAAAAATAAAATACAAAATTTTGTCCAAAAAACAAACAAAAAAATTTTGGGGTGAACTTATCACTTAAGGATATGAAAAATAGTTTACGTCCTATTCTCAGACCTGCTGAATATACACACAAAATTTCATAAGAATCGGTCAAACCGTTTCGGAGGAGTTTTGTGACAAACACTGTGGCACGAGAACAAAATGTATAATTAACTTTAGTATATTTTGAGATGATTGTCTTTCGTTTCGATCGCAGATAAAGAATATTACAGATAGCCGGTGCTTATGGAAAATAATCTCATAGTTGGTGTGAACGAGATCAAATATTTATGTTAAGTTGCAACCGTAAGGTACTCTGGTTTATGCCAGCAACGTGCATTTGATCTGATTCTGATTCAACAAATCAATCGCATAGATTCATTCAAATCAACGTTGACTGTATATCTTCTTCTTCGGTGATTATAAGTTAGGCGTTATTCTTTTACTTTTATTCTGAATGTGATTAGTCTTCATAAGGGGATTTGCTTCATATTAAACAACTGTTCAACTTATAGGATCGTCTGCTGAGGGAGCTTATGTATCCGTGCTACATGGAGATCGTAGTTTAGCGTTTCTTCTAGGTCTGAGTTTGGATGGTCTGTCATCAACAGCCGAAACAGTGGACTACTGTGGGTTATCCAAAGAAGGCGAAGACGTTAAAACCAGTCAGCATGGATGATGAAACGGTTTTTTGGGATACCTCGGAATCACTCACATTGTCTACTTGCCAAAAGGACAAACAATAACGAAAAGTATTAAGTATCGTGATTCAACTGATTGGGCATAGATATCAAGAAAATACGCCAACAGTTTCCTACAAAAACAGTGCTCTTCCATTAAAACAATGCACGGGTGCTAACATAAGACGTGGTTCGTCGACAAAGTCAACGGCAAAACAGATATTTTAAAGGCTTTCCGAAATCTAACAATCAGCTCGGCCTGAAAAATTTTGAGAAACACAGGATAAAGTATATTGAGGTCAAAGGAGAATATGAGTTTGTTAAACAATGCTATTATTACTATAATAGGTTTTGAAATTGTAAACAGAAAAAGATAAATAAATTTCTTCAAAGACCCTCCTACCTCTAGAAATATGTAACATCTATTGATTATAAACGTAGCCAACGCTGTAAGAATTTGGATTGTCGCTGAATATATTTTTTTACAAAATTCAATTGACAAGCACGCGGAAGTTTCGGCAATTCTTATATCAATTGGAACTTTGACCAAAGACCCAATCGATGCAAAAATGAATTGAAGCCTAGGTGTTTGAATTCTTTGATAAATTAATCTAAAATTTTTCTAGATAAGGTCTTTTAGATTTTCTGCCACATGTTAATTTGAATAATTTTTTTAAAAACGAACCCAATTAATCATAGAATTGAAGACCACTTATTTTAATTCTTTGCTAAATCTTTTAGAGAGATAATTTTGAAATTTTCTAGTGGTGTAACGATGAAGAATTCAGGCGTTTAGATTTTCTGTAACATTTTAATTTGAATAAAATGTTTGACAAAGAACTCAATTGAGCAACGAATTGAAACCCACCTATTTGAATTCTTTATTCAATTGATATCAAAATTCTCTAGAGGGATGTTATTGAAATTCCTAATGTTGTGAATGATAACGAATTGAGGTCTTTGGAGCCTAGATGTTTGAATTTTTTGATAAGTTAATTTCAAGTTTTTCTAGATAAGGTCTTTAGATTTTCTGCCACATGTTAATTTGAATAATTTTTTTAAAAACGAACCCAAGTAATCATAGAATTGAAGACCACTTATTTTAATTCTTTGCTAAATCTTTTAGAGGGCCAAATTTGAGATTCTCAAGTGCTGTAATGATGATGAACTCAGGTCTTAGATTTTCAGCAACATTTTAATTTGAATAAGATTTTTGACAAATTGAACAAAGAATTAAAGCAAAATTCTCTAGATATATCATATCGAAATTTCTAATAATGTGAATGATAATGAATCGAGATCCTTGGATTTTCTATCACATTTTCATTTACCTTGTCGTACTGGTCACCTGATATTCAAATTAGGATTAGGTTCCTAATTGCAGAATTGCTAGGCCCATGCATTTGATAAAAAAAAGCTTAAAGTCGACGAATTGTGTTTGCAAGGAACTGATACTTTCGTGAAATTTTTGACCACTTTATGCTTTCTTACACGTTTCTGGATGATATTTTCAAATATAACCGTTCCAACTTACAGCGTTAATAAATATTTCAAAAATAATTGGGTACCAGATGCCGCTGAGAATCTCTCATGGTGTTTGGTACGTAAGTTGACAATATCAGGTTTTCTAAGCTTTCGAAGTATTGTGAATAAACACGTTCGTGCACTGATGAGACCAATGTAAGGTCGAAACAGCTGTCTGCACGTTGTTTGTTCGCAATGCCGGCTTAGGGTAGATGTGCATTCATACATTTATTCATATATGAAAAAAAAAATTTTCGTATATGTATACTGCGTAATATTTCAAATTTAATATTCCCAAATTCATACCGTATACGTTTTGTATTTGCCGTATTTGTAAAAGACTTTAAAAGTTTAATTATAAAAAGAACACATGCTTCTTAGGCCTACAAATGCAACCTGCTTATGCTACTAGAAATTAATTAAAAAGTAACATACCATAGAGTCGTACAACACTTTCCGCTTCGCCTAGGGAATTCTTTGCCAGACACTTGTACTTGCCTATATCGCTCAGGGTCATGTTACGTATAAGAACGGTCATTCTAACTTCGAATACTGACAGAACATGTTCGTGCGGATAGTGTTTATCATCCGAAATCAACATGTTATCTACAACAAGAACAACAAACAATAATATCAGAAATCAATAATAGGGGCGCACAAAAGGATAGAGTAAAGAGAAGGGCTCGAGGGAGATACTACTACTTCTACTACTATTGGTACTAACGGTCAATCAGTGCTGAGGAGTGGTCGGTATAGATAATAAACAGGAACCGACACAGTGTATTCACATGATTAATGAAACGACGCTTAATTCCTTATCCCGCTAATTCTTAACTCGTCACGTCCTGATTGAAGGGGGCATCCCCGATATAGTGTATGGAACAACGCCGTGTTCAGTTTCAGTTAGTAAATCGCGATAACCGGTTTTCAATTTAATTCGACTGACATGATTTATTCAACAATATTTCATCCGCCTCTAGTCTTTATTTAATTACTATTTTCCGAGGAAAAGTATTACATACAGTTTAACATATTCTACAGCGGACACGTTTTTTTTAAGTCGACTGATTTATTTTTAAAAAAGAATAATTTTACTTTTAATGTTGTTATTTTAATAGATGTTTTTCTTTATCATAATAATTACAAATATTATAAAATTTATATGCTTTAGATCATATTGTTGTAAGTAGATCTTGAACACAAGCTTTATATAAAGAAATTCGATAATATTTAGGTTAATGCTAAAATATTAGTTGAGTAGAACAATTTCAATGTTATAATGGTTATTCGGTTAAAACCTGGTGACCAAAATAAGTCATGGGTCCCCACATAAAGTGTGTTACTTTGGTGTAGAAGAATTGCGAAAGTGGTCAATATCCACGAAAAAGTCTTTCAGGATTGAAGTTCCTATGATCTGGAGAGAATCTAATAATCATAGTGATTACTGCTACGAGGGGTTAGGGTTAATTCGCGCCATATTGAAATATAAAAATATTGGGTGGACGATATGCATCGATCCGAAAGCGTTTTCAACACCTCTTGGACTACAATCAGCCCTTGCTTCTTGTGTGAATGGGATAGACGGGATAAGGGCAATAACTGGATCTATAAGTGGCCACCTGGGAAAGCACTGAAACCTGAAAGCAAAAATGTAGTTAAGGAAAGTTTGGTTGATTACAGTAAAATTCTCTTGGCTGCTCTATACACCAAGTTTGGTTTTGTTTTAATATCTTGGCTACAAATTTCCAGGACTGTCGGAAATGTAAGTAAAGGAATGTGTTTTCGTAGGTTTAAATATTCGGAAACTGTTTCAAGCCGAAATGCTTGAAAGTAGAGCGAAAACACAAAGACGAAGGAATGACAAGCGGACGAGCCTTTTTGCACAACTATCGACAAGATAAAGATGACGATGATATGTTTAAGGGGGACAAGGCGTTGTTATCCTACATCAATGCATAATCGATACACCAGTCAATGCATTGGTGCTACTTAACTTTGACGACAAAGCTGAAAATGCTTAAGAAACAAACTAAGACCAGCCATCCTAAATCGACAAGGCTGAAAAAAATTCATAATTTCCGTTGGAAACTTTCTAACCACCCGCCTAGAGTCCCGACTTTGTACGTAGCGACTATTACTTCTTCTTGCACTTGAATCAATGGCAAACAACTTAATATCGAAAATACCGCGTTGTCTTCAAAATAATTTCTGCTATGCGGTCAGCTTAGTATTGGTAAAAGCGCTAAAGAGTAGTTTAAATTGGGACAATTTTATTGCGGAAACTAAATTTTGTTTTGATATTTTAGATAAATACCATAACAAAATTTTGTATTAGTCAATAAAAAAGAATAATAATAATTATATTTAATTATATCACAATTAAAGCACATATTCCAACTTCTTGTGATGCTAGTTGAAAAATTCTCTCACAGCGTTTAGTCTTTTGTGTCTGACTCAAAACGATTAGCTTTTAACGCCTTTTCCAGTTGATCAAAAACATGGAAATTGTCAGACGATAGATAATTCAAATATATAGGGTGAAGCAAAATGACACCACGGGAAAACTTCTTCTTATATCTTGATGTAGCTTGTCTGATGCTTAATTGTGTAGTTTTGCATTGATATTCGGTTTAGAGTTTTTTAACTCTCTCAATAACGGTCCCTTATGGTCTTTCGAAAAAATTGAAATCGGAAGAGTTGTCGATATTAACAAGATAGAAAAGGCAGATAGCATTGAAAATATCTTTCGATATGACTATGGTGACTGTTATTTTTTGTTTTATTTCGATTTTTATTTTCAATTTTGTATTATTTCCAAATATACTTAGTTTTCCAAACCTTGAGAAGCATAATATATGTATTCGCTTTCATCATCATTTTTTCCTTGGCTTTCTTCTATTTTCGTTTGCAAGATTTTTGCTATATTTTATCAACAAAATGAACAAATAGTGAAAGCGATGTACCTTAATCAAGCAATATCCATAAAGGATATCTTTTAGGTTACGTAATAATTTACTATACATTTGTATTTTAGAGTTAGAAAATTTTTATTTTATATATTTCGACACTGTCTACACCTTTTAGAACAAATCATTAACATTATATTCGACTCTTCTATTTTTTTTTATTATAATAAAACAATATCTTAATCATTTTCAACGTGATTGTTTTTAACAAAATTCAATGACACTGTCTTTAGAACATTTTACGAAATTACATCTGCCCATATGGATATGAATGGGAACTATTTTTATGAGGCAGTCGAATGTGAAAAAACGCAATCAATAAGAAAAAGTAAAGTTAGTTACAGTTAACGTTAATTAGTTGACGGAAAATTAGCAGGGTTTATATAAGCGGATGTTGTTCTTGAAAATATAATGCTATTCATACTCTTTGGTTGGTGTGTTATTTCTTTCTATTTTCGCCTGTCTTGAATTTGGTTCCAACAGTTTCTTATTGCCACAGTCAAAATCTCTTTCATAACGTAATCTTCTCACCTGCTTTTTAATGGATTCCTAGATCTTGCTCCATCGAGTCGCCATTCCATAATTCATTTCACATCTCTTCTTTCCTGCATTCTTTTATGATATTATACTATCGCAGCCTTCCTGCCTTTATGGCTCTAAAGCAATGTGCTTTCTCATTTTAGTAATTTATTTAAAAAATTTAGAATTTCCGTTGGGAATCTCTTATTATCTCTTCTTGCACTTGAAACAACAGCAAGCAACTCAATATTGTCTTTGTCAATTTGTTCAATTCCCATGCGGTGTACTTCTGTGCAGAAGGGATTGAGCAAGCCAGTGAAAAGTTATAAAAAGCACTTAGGAGTGAAGGGCAAATATGTGGTAAAGTTAAGTAGGCTTATAGGAACTAACAACGTGAATAAAAGCTTTTTCATATAAATACATTTTTTAAGACTGTACTGTAGGTATTTATAACCGATAAGTATACAGTATACCGGGGTCGACATATTTTAATTTCTGGTACGAAAGTAGAAAGAGGAAAAGAGCGCGACGAAATAAACTAAAGATAAACATAAGCGAGGCTGCCACACTCGACAAACGTTTGCTATGAAATGTAAGGCGTGGGGGTCCCCCGCCACTGCGTTGCTCTCCCACCACTGTTAGCAAGCAGGCATCGCTGCATATTATAAGGTCATCTTCTGCATATGATAGAAGTGCAAACCGAAATTAAAATTTGACGACTATGCTTGTGGGACAATTAGTTGAAGAATTTTGTAATAATAGTCGTCGAAATTCTAATTTGTGTTATTTGTTTATAATATATACTACATATAAGGGTTGTCAAGAGCATGTTTTTCTAAAATACATATTATACACAATGCGTTTATAGTACCGCTCATTAGACAATTTAAAAAACTTTAAATATTTAGCATAGGTAAACATTTAAACTGATATACGATGGTTTGATTTAGACATAGGTAGAGATATCTATATTTATTTAACATACTACCCACCCCTCAGCATTCTTCTGGAATATTTTTTTTATATTATTTCTAATTATCATGCAATAGGAGCTTAAGGATTAAAAGATATATAAATAGTAGAACTTACTTTTATCATTTACCCAGTAGTTGATGGATTTTGGTGATGCTTCAACATTACACTCGAGGGTTACGTCGGTGCCTAGAGGTGCACCTACCAGCTGATTAGGGACATTAATGACTGGATGAACTATATAAAAAAAAGAAGAAAAAATCTGAGTATAAACAAAATTATACACAAGACAGAGAGATGTGTCATCAGTTATTATCGTATATGCTACGCCGATCGTTAGAATCGAAGTTTAATTAAGTAACTATGGTACTTGATTACAATGGTCGGTTAATTAATGATTGTAAATGTGTACATAGAAGTGAAGTCTGAAACAATAGAGCGTGTCCTATTCTTCGGCGGACTCCAACCTTTCCGTTACTGTTTTTGCATGCCCCAGTTTCCTATAATTATTTGAAATGCCACTTACAGTTAACGGTCACCCTGATGCGTTTGCTGATGCTAGGGGGTATGCCGTTCGATGCGATACATAAGTATACCCCCATGTCGGTTCTTGTAATTTTTGGGAGAAATAGCATTTCACCTGTGAAAGTTTGCACTGAAACAAAAGAAAAAGGGATTATGTATAATAATAATAATATTTTGTTTTGCCAAGGGAATTGCAAAAAATAATAATGATAATTGTAAGATATATAACACATTAATTGATAACATATATTTACACATATATAAGAAATATATTTAAGTTAGTCAGTCATCTTGACGTAGCTGCATACATTATTTAATAGTAATTAATAACAAAAATGGAGAACAAATCAATTAATTAGAATCACCGGAAAATTTTTGATTTATATGTATTTATATATATATATCAGAAAAAGAAAAATATTGGGTATAATCCGCTGTAGAGCAACCGTAAACACGTGTTTCTGACTAATTGGTCGTCATCAGTACGGTGTAGCCAAGGAATAAGGTGGGATAACCTTGGAGATGTAAGCTAAACGGAAGACCATCAGGTGACAGACCACCATTTGCAGCTTCAGCTAGAAGATCCTCGGTTTTGAGGACAACAACTAACGTCGCCACGAGGAAGACAATGTCAACCTGCGTGCCATCCGAGACCCAAGAAATGTAAATGAAAGAATAAGAAATTATCGCGGATACATAAAATATCAGAAAAAGAAAAATATTGGGTATAATCCGCTGTAGAGCAACCGTAAACACGTGTTTCTGACTAATTGGTCGTCATCAGTACGGTGTAGCCAAGGAATAAGGTGGGATAACCTTGGAGATGTAAGCTAAACGGAAGACCATCAGGTGACAGACCACCATTTGCAGCTTCAGCTAGAAGATCCTTGGTTTTGAGGACAACAACTAACGTCGCCACGAGGAAGACAATGTCAACCTGCGTGCCATCCGAGACCCAAGAAATGTAAATGAAAGAATAAGAAATTATCGCGGATACATAAAATATCAGAAAAAGAAAAATATTGGGTATAATCCGCTGTAGAGCAACCGTAAACACGTGTTTCTGACTAATTGGTCGTCATCAGTACGGTGTAGCCAAGGAATAAGGTGGGATAACCGTACTGATGACGACCAATTAGTCAGAAACACGTGTTTACGGTTGCTCTACAGCGGATTATACCCAATATTTTTCTTTTTCTGATATTTTATGTATCCGCGATAATTTCTTATTCTTTCATTTACATTTCTTGGGTCTCGGATGGCACGCAGGTTGACATTGTCTTCCTCGTGGCGACGTTAGTTGTTGTCCTCAAAACCGAGGATCTTCTAGCTGAAGCTGCAAATGGTGGTCTGTCACCTGATGGTCTTCCGTTTAGCTTACATCTCCAAGGTTATCCCACCTTATTCCTTGGCTACACCGTACTGATGACGACCAATTAGTTAGAAACACGTGTTTACGGTTGCTCTACAGCGGATTATACCCAATATTTTTCTTTTTCTGATATTTTATGTATCCGCGATAATTTCTTATTCTTTCATTTACATTTCTTGGGTCTCGGATGGCACGCAGGTTGACATTGTCTTCCTCGTGGCGACGTTAGTTGTTGTCCTCAAAACCGAGGATCTTCTAGCTGAAGCTGCAAATGGTGGTCTGTCACCTGATGGTCTTCCGTTTAGCTTACATCTCCAAGGTTATCCCACCTTATTCCTTGGCTACACCGTACTGATGACGACCAATTAGTCAGAAACACGTGTTTACGGTTGCTCTACAGCGGATTATACCCAATATTTTTCTTTTTCTGATATTTTATGTATCCGCGATAATTTCTTATTCTTTTATATATATATATATATATATATATATATATATACACATATATATGTAACCTGTAGTCGCGTTGATTCGAATTTCATACTGCATAGAAGTGCTTGTGTCCTGAGAAGGACCCGTGCAACGTTTCGGTAAAGTCTCATTTACCATCTTCAGGCGACTGTGTCTCTTCGTCACTATGTCTAATTGCGTGTAGCCCATCTTTCGGATTGGTGGAATTAGTGCGGCTCTAGTGTCCTAAATATTTTCGAGTTATTGTACTAAATACATCGTTCAATTAGAGCTGTTTATCAGATGTCCATTTGGATGGAACAAAAGTGCTCTAGAAAAGATCTAACATCTTAATAAGCGCTTAATACGCGAAGCAATTGATATAGAAAAACGCCCGGATAATTTGAACAGAAAAGATGAAGCAAAAGGTCTATACAAAATTTGGAAAACAGCTCTAACGCAAAGATGTATTCAGTGCAATAATTCAACAATATTTAAGACACTAAAACAAAAAAAGGAAAACGTCCCATCCCCACCCGACTGACGGACCAATTGGCAATCACTGCCAGTATGGCAGAAATAGGGTTTAAAAAAATTACGAAGAAAACGCTGTTTTAAGCTAGTAACGTTTCGGTCTTGATTATGACCTTTATTAGGCTTGTATGTAATATCAAGAAAGCCATATTACCAAATTACATAAAATTCATTTTTTTGTAAAAATATTACATGTCAAAAAAGATTGCCACACGCATTGATGAAGAATTGCACAATATATTACCGGACAGCAGCAGCTTAAATAGTCGACCTTTCTCAATACTCTGTAAGAAATGGGTTCTGTACTATGCGGCAATAATGCTACATACCGATGTAACATACCATCGCGCGGGGCAATACTGGAATGTACTTTTGATTTGAGAAATAAGGTATACATTTGTTGAGAGAAAAAGGAAACATACTGACAAGTTCATTTGTCAAGGAAGGCTCAAAAATTTAATTACATGACTAGCATTTTCGAAGAGCGATTTGAATTTGAGCCTGTTAGAAGAATCAAAACATCGAGAAGTAAAATGGGGGCTTTTAGGAATAGCAGATACTTTGTCAAAGAAAATTTAATACATTCCAGTACCTTTCAGTATTTCCTGAAGAAAGTAATACAGATTTCGTCCTGTCATTTCCCGTCATATGATAAAATTGGGAGAAAACTTTTCGAAAAATTCAATGAATTACTAGATAGTAAATTGGGTTTGATGTTGTAAATAAATAAATAAAATGAACATTTAGTTTATGTGTCTAGCGATGAAGCGGCCTACGTAATTGAAGCCTATTTTTCAAAATTAGGTGACATTAAAATAAAATATCGGTCTCGATGGATCCAGGGCTTGATTTACAGCCTGCGATTTTCAATACAGATCCGAACATACAAGCAATCATAATCTCTTTGGAAGAAAACACCTCACATGAAATTCTTATAATATAAAACTTATTAAAAGTATTTTTGTTGAATTGAAAATATCGAATTTGAAACTTATCTTTTATTAGTATACACAAATTTTGATTTCAAGTTTTTTGTTTTTGTTTTCGATGCGTTTTAATTTTAAAATCAACTGAAAAGTTCCTTCTCTTGGCTCGTTATATCGGCAGGTCGTTATCGCTACTCGCTTGACATCTTTTATAGCTTCAGTAAAAAATACGCATGGAATAAAATGTGAACATACCTATTTTGATATTCAATACCTAATAACAAATTATATAGCAAATGGTTCACAGTTATTTGAAATTTTCCCTACTCCCGTACCAAAGAAAACTAGTAGGTGAACACTTTTTTAATTTCAAAATTTGTTTGCAACGTTAATGAATGTCAATTTAATAAGCTGTGCTCTTTTTTAAAATCCAGACTATATTTAAACATCGTTGTTAGCTCTATTTCACAAATTGATTGCGGTGCAAGTTATATGTCCTTGAGTAAAAGTAGTAATGTTTAATCCGTTATTAGCTAAATAGAGCTCAGTTCACAATACGGTGTAAAAAGCCATAAATAAATAAATAGATATGGTATACCTTTTCGTTAAGTGCTCACCTAACATAGTCTAATGATTACCGAAATACCCATGATCGATGGTTTTGCGTGCACTCCGAATCACGATAGTAGCTCATACACTTTTTATGATTTTTGTATATCACTGTAATTCAAAATACAGATCTTTAGGTTTTGCAAATCCCAAATGTCAATTTTACATTTCCCGCGAAAGCTTTAAATAAAGTTGATTATTGTATTATTTCAGTAATATGACGAATTCTAGTTACATAAGACATGTTAAAATTGTTATTATTAATATTATCTATTACTATAAAATGTCTTGATCGCATTTCGAAACTTACTTCATACTCTAAACAAACAAATGTTTTTAATTTGTATATGCTTTTATCCATCCTTTTTACGTTGAAGGTATGTAAGAGGATTTAGCAACGCTTGTATAATAACATTATATAAATTAGAAGATGAATGGTAAGTGTCTGCCCGGGAAACATCTAAGTCTAAACACTTTTGAAGTAGTAGGTCAAACATCTTTCACGAATTTGCTTATAAAAGGCATTAAAATATTTTAAGAATTACTGTAAAAAATACTATGTTAATTATTAATGTGAATGCTTTTCCAACAAACCTTGTATATCCACGTAATAAGTGTATAAATGTCTGGTGATAGAATCTATGATTTTGACCCGAAAAGGTTTTGCCTTATTTAATGTGCATAATATATTTTCTTTTGGTGTATTTTTCACAGGCATTAAAAGGAAAAGAAACGCCTGGCTGTTATACATTTTTGCTATCTGCTATTACGTCTTTCTTTTCCTCCTTTTTTTGCCCGCTATTTCCTTTAACGAAGATGTCCTTTTCAAATAGAAACATCGCTGGCGAGCTTAAAATGCAAGTTCTATGTTGCACACGAGACACACACCACAGACAAGATATATCTGCGGGCGAATTGTCTTCTTTAGGGAGAATTTATATTTACGGAGGAACGTACATAAAGTGTTAAAAATGGGGAAACATCATCATCTGCCCTAAGAGCATTTTTAAAAATGATCAATTTGGGAAATCGTTTTCTTGATGGAGAGGGGCTTTAAAATATGAAAATACAGGAAATAATGTAAACCTATACATACATATTGATCTATACACTTTTACAGATTTACGTGAGAAACGATATACATATATATATATACCAAGCGACAGAGTCCATTATTAGTATCTAATAATGTACATAACCAAACATTTTAAATACAAACATTTTGGAGAATTATGATTTAACCTAAAAATATTTTCATATACAGAGTGTGGCACTTAAAACTCCCAGGTCAAATATCTCGGAAACGGATAAAGATATTTGAATTTTGTAAAAAGCAGTTACTAGTGAATGTGATTGATTCTAGTTTGCTCTCACAATTGTGTTTTATTTGAATATATACATGGCGCTGCGATGAAAAGGATTTTTTTGATCGCCATAATATTCATTTGCTTTTTATTTGAAAGATTATTAAAATTAATGTAAATTTTATTATTTGTGTTAGCGTCCAAAATCTAACGGTTTCATAGATATTCGTGTTTAAAGAAAGTACTAGTAATTTCAATTTTTGTCTTAAATATTTAATTTAATATCTATTGCAATAAATGAAAGCGTAAGCATAAAAAATTTTCTCATTTTTTCGTCAATTATCATATCAATTTTACTTATCAATACTCAAAATAAATAAATGCATAGCAATAAAGACGCTCATTTAATAGCCTATGTTTGATTTTGTGACGGTATGTTAGCTGTAGAAGAATTACTATTCTGCAAACCAATAGAACTCAAAGGAACAGCACTTGCATTGTTGTGGGTAAGAGTAAAAGTGTTACTTCCGGTCCGAATTTTGAAATTTCATTTATACAAAAAATATTGCAAATCTAGCACTAAATACTTTTGTACTCTTGATAAATATATATAGAATGCATAATTTACGACATATTTGCAAAAAATCGCTATTCGATTGGAGTAAAAGTGGTACTTCCGGCCTGAATTTTGAAATTTTTTTATTCAAAAGATATTGTAAATTATGTTTTAAATACTTTTATACCCATAATGTATCTGTCTAAAAAGCATGACTTGCGAAATATTCGCAAACAACTGATTTTCGATAAGAGTAAAAACCTACTTCCGGTAAGAATTTCGAAAAACTTTTTAAATAAAATTGTTCTCAATTTTAATTCTAAGTACATATGAATTCTTTATAAATTTGTTTAAACTTAGTAGTTGACGAAATAACGGCAAAATTCAATTTCTTCACTGAAGTAAACTACTACTTCCGGTCTGCCGATTTTACTGAAAATCTAATCAGATCTCAAGAGGGAGATTATATTCGTAAATACAAAATTTGGAATTGATACTTGTAACGGTTTGACCGCTATCGTGGTCACACACACACACACACAGAGAGAGAGAGAGAGAGAGAGAGAGAGAGAAATTTTTTAAAAACCACTTTTTTGGTATCAGGGGACTTCAAAACGTGGACATCTGCAAAAATCTCGAGGTCGAAAATTTTCATCATCACAATACTTCCTTATACTACGCATAAGAAAGTAAAAATCAATTTTCAAAAAGTATTATTTCGTAGGCATATGTTTTAATGCACTCTAGTTTATTGTATGTTTCTGTTAATGAAGAAATCTATTGGGAAATAGAAAATATTATTATTATTACCCAAGTAATATTTATTGCAAGGCGCGTTATTTAACTACGAAAGTAAAAGATAACCTCCGGGTATTCGACATCTACTTGCATTTGGATGACCATAGTAGTACAGAGAACTTCTCTTTGGAATTCGTTTCAACACACGATATCGCTTTTAGCTTGAGGCTGATTCGACGCCTTCATTGATCTAACCAAAGCAATATACTTACAGCAGCACAATAATAGCTATTGTTAACTTTCAAAGAAAATATTCTCCTTATATATACATACATACATACACACACACACACATATATATATATATACATATATATAAGTTACTTTGTATTTGTGTGTGTCTATTGGAAGTTTAGCAATTCGTCTTCAGTATTTAATATTAACAAGGATGGATATAAAAGTATATGTTATCTTTCTCTATACGTACTTTTATTTCTTACACCGTTGGGTTCTCTAATAACAATATTACCGCCATCTTCACGACGCCATGATATTTTTGATCCTGGATGTCCTTTTGCACGGCACGCTAGTCTTGCGGTCCCCCCTTCTGGCACTTCAATATCGCTCGAGGTTTCTTCGTCTATAAAGTCCGGAGGAACAACTACATTCAAATTTCCCATCTGAAAACAAACAGAATAATTTTGTACAAACGTGTGTGACACAGAGCAAAATATTTTCTTTTAATAAGAAAAAAGAATAAGTGGAATCCCTGGGATGGGAAATTTGCACCTGCTAATGGAGTAGCAATATTTAATTTACAAATTATGTCTGGCTATAATTCACGTATTCAAACAACGTATTTATTATTAATAGGGAAGAGAGCGTTTAGAAGTTATTGCGAATAATAATAAGCGATGATTATTTTCCTGTTTGGTTATGTCCTACTTTCGAAATCGCTTTCTATCTCTAGTAACGCATTTCAATTTTATAAAATCAGAAGTTTTGTGATAGAGTTGGTCGTTACTTGTTGGAATTCCATTTTAATAAAATGCACAAAAACACTTGAAATAAAACAACGTGTTTCAATTTCCAAAAATTGTATTAATAAAAATATTTATAAATATTACAATAAATATTATAGAAATAAAATGAAAATTATAAATTCAACTAGCACCTAAGTTTAGTTAGTAATATATACTTGACAAAGCCAATGTGTGAGCGAAACATGTGGTATTTCTTTTAATTCAATTTTTGGAAATTGTAACACGTTTTATTTCAAGTGTTTTTGTGCATTTTGTACAGAAGTTAATATATAAGTCATATTTATACAAGAGGGGTTATAGGTCAAAATAATGTATTGTAATACTAGTCGTAGAAATTAAATTTTAGTTCAATTTCTCTAAAAACTACTTTGTCTTGATATTACAGTATTGCTTGTTAGTAAATTAATGGTGAATAATGCGTTATTTCCGTATCTGTTCAAAAGTTGTTCATTACTTCCTATTACTCTGTTCAAAATATCATCATTATCTAGACTCTTTTTATTCCCGTAAGTGTCAAGGTTCCCCTGGTTCAGTGTTCCACGAAGAGTCGTTAGTTTTCTCTGTTTGTCAAAGACGCTAACAACGTCACAAATGGTGGAGGCGCAGGATTTTTTAAACTTGTGATTGTGTAAATTAATATTAATTGTACCCCCACAATCTGTATTATAAATATCTATATATATATATATATCGTTTCTGTTGTTGATATTGGGACTTATGGTTCGTATGGCCAGGGTTTCCAAGAAAAGTCTCTTTGACAAGTTGCTTTCATGAAAGAGAATTTTAATGTTGTTGAAGGTAATGTCATGGTTTGTGTAGCTCAGGTGGGCAGCTAAAGTACATCTCTGTGGGTGTCTCTTGATGTCGCTTATATGTAGCGCGTTCCGTTCTTTTAGGCGTTGTTTGGTTTGACCCACATAATATTTACCGCAATCACATTGTAAGAGATATACTACATTACTATTTGTTAGAGTATTAATTTTATCTTTCAAAGGTGTAAAAAAAAAGGTCTGAAGAAGGTTTAATAATAAACCGAAACGTCACATAGCATCAAAGTATGTGTTTTATTTAATTTGTGGAACCCATAATTCTGTCCAGGACAGTAACCTTTATTTTCCTATATATATATATATATATATACAGACGCAGGTGTGAAATCGATTGTGAACATATTGCTGTGGTCTTGCATTAAGACCTAAATAAAATTTGTGTTGCCAAACTGCCAAAAATAAAAGAAAAAAATCAAGTCAGAATCCGTTTGAAACAATGTCTTACAAACCGCTATTTTAAATGACCATAATAGGAAACGATGAGTAATTTTATTGGTAAGTTGCCCTTTTCTATTTACTATTTGTTTTAGCAAAAATTAGTAATAAAAAAAAATATTAACCCTCAAATGTGATCATATTTTTAATACATAGTCTTTTTATTCTTTTAAAAATATATGTATATTCAATTACTAAGTGTCTTTGTATATTTTCGACTTGGTTTTATATTATTTTTGATAGATATTAAACATTGTCGAAACGCCAAATTCTAGCTTAGTTTCTTAAATAGTAGTAACACATATCCTAGAAATATAAATTTGGCTTTGTATACTTGTGGTAAATATGATATTAAATATCAAAATACGTTTACTAAAAACTACAAGAATTATATCATAAAACTCTAAGTTTAGTTTAAATAAATATGTATTTCTCTAATTATTAGTAAAATTTTAAATACGCATTATTCCACTAATTCGCATTTTCTGCATTCTCCGAGATCAATAATTAATCACATGTTTTCACTAACTTTTTGAACACAACTTACCTTAAATATAGCATAATTACATTTATTAGACGATAAAGGAAATGTATTTGAGAAGAATTATTATTTTTTTATACAGAATGTCATTTTGCAATTACAATTTCTTCAAATATACGTAGGAAGTTTGTCGCTTTAGTAAAATGTTACGAATGCAATACGTGAGAACACGATAACGTATTTACAAATGCCAGTTTTGGGAATTTTTACTACCGAAAAATCAGACATGGGTCAGACATATTGGATCGAGTTACATCATTACTGCCGAAACGTTAAATTCTTACCGTGAAACTTAATTTTCCTTTCTTAGGACCGTCTCTACATATACACATATACAATACGACAGTTCCCTTTCGTTAATTTTCACGATTGACAGTTGAAAATGAATGGAAGCAAATAGCAAAAATTTGCTGTACTAAGAGAACAACATTTATTGAAAAATATTTGGCAAGATAATTTTTGTTACTTTTGTGGTGACATAACATTTTTGTCACAGAAGCGCAATCTGACGATTCTTGTGAAGACTGTTTATCAGTATTATTTTGGTATGAAGGTAGGACCAAGATAGGTCACGGGCTCTTCCCATATGTCAGCAACTCTTGTCCATTTCTACTATGAGAATGTTCCAAAAGAAAAAAACGATCTATGACTTTTGCTGTGCCTATGGTTTAGCAGGACCCTACAAACCATACAGACAACTGCTACTTCTGCTTGATTCCACCTGTAAAGGCAGGATTGTGAATAATGATAAGAGGAACAGTTCAAAACCCTAACCATCTGCTATTCGATATATTTTACAATCAGATAGTTTATCAGTTATTATTCCACCCCAAAATTATAGACTAGAAGTAGAAAATGAAGTGAGTGTAAAACAAGAAGAAACCAACAAATCTTCAACATACCATTAATCGGATTTTGATGAATAAGCTGATAAACTTCACATGAGTCAAGCGGAATTGAGTGAGTCCGACGTCATTTCAGGGTCTCACAGCACAGATATCATCATAGGGCTCTGATTTCTTTTTTTAAGAAGAAAAATAATGTTATTTGTTGTGAGGCTAACGGCTTGATAAAGTATTTAGATTTGAATCATAATCCAACTGATTTGATACTATTTATAGACTCCTTCAAGCTGCTTAATTTGAAAGCAGTATTATTTCAAAACGACAACCGCCTTCCTTCTAGTCCTGTTGGTCATGTAGTTTACATGAGAGATACTTATGCAAACATGGCAGTCCTCCTCGACTCAATCAAATATGCTAAATATAAGTGGAAAATCTTTGGCGATCTATAAGTCATCACTGTACTCTTAGGAATGGAAGTGGGGTACACTAAATACTGCTGCTTTTGGTCTATGTTGAATAGTAGGGATAGATCACATTATATTGAAACAGACTGGTCTGAAAGAAATATTAACCATGATGAGAAAGATGTCGTTGCCTAGCCTCTAGTGGACTCAAAAGATGTTCGTCTTCCATCATTCCTTCAAATAAAGCTGGGTTTTATGAAAAATATTTTCAACCAAATGAACTGAGAAGGACAGGCTTAAACTTAAGAGACAAATTTCCAGCATTAAATAGTGGAAAAACTCAGGAAGGTATTTTGGTCAAGACACGAATTCGACAAGTTATAAAGGATCTTGCGTTTGAGCGAATTTTGGAGACGAACGAAAAGGAAGATTGGGAAGTCTTAAAAGGAGAGATTCATGGATTTTCAGGCAACAAAAGAGATGAAAACTAATGTGAGTTAATGAGAGAACTTCTGCAAAACACCATCAATTTTGGTGCAACATGTCCATTTTCTCCACTAGTTATGGAGTTGTCAGCTATGAACACAAATAATGCTTGCGGATTACTGCTAGTCTCTGTGTAGAGATGTTTCGGAACTAACTTACAAGAGGCAAGCCGGAAGACAACAACATCATAAAGTCACCGCATGATTCTTTTTAGACCCAATCAACTGCCAGGTATTCGTCTATCAATTTATAACACCCTTACAATGTAACTTTCTTTACAAAATTTTCTAATGGATTTTCAATGTTGTTGGCATATGTAATGAAAATATATCCTTGTCTCTTAAACAGTTAAAATAAATAATTTTCAGCTATCGTATATCAGAAAAACAAGAGCTTATCAAAAGAATTCTTCATTTTCCTCAACCTAAAATTAGTAAGGTTTGACTCATAAAGTGAAGGGAACATAAAAAATAGTATATTAAAATACAAGATTCAAAAGACATGATTTTTGCGCAAGGGCTCACTACCGGAAGTAGGTCTTTTTGTCTTAAAGAACAAGAGCGCAAAATGTTTTATGAAACATGAATTTTATACTATTTTTTTCTACAACATTTTAAATACTTAAATATCGGCAGACTTATATGTCATTTTGTTTAAAATTTAGGCTGATTTATGCAATAAATTATTTCAAATTATCAACAAAATGGACAAAACAAATAATTGCACGCCCTTAGAGATTCGCAAAATAGCAGAAGACAATTTACAAAATCTTTTGCCAACAAAGGCTCGACATACTTATCAAAAACAATACAAGTACTTTTTAAATTTATGTAAAGAAAATAATATCACGAATATTACCGAAAATATAATAATTCCTTATTTTGATAAAGAAAGCAATCTGAAGGCTACGAAAATTCCAAGATTTTATAAATAGATCGTATCAACCATTTTATAATAGAAGCTGACGATAAAACATTTTAGCAATGAAAATAAGTAACAAAATAGTATATTAAAATACAAGTTTCATAAGACACGATATTTGCGCACGCGTTCAAGTTTAGAAAACGAGCCGATAGGCGAGTTTTCTAAAGAACAAGTGCGGAAAATGTCTTATGAAACGTGTATTTTATACTATTTTTTCTATTTCGGTTATTAAAAGTTCAAAAAAAGCTTAAAATGAGAAACACGTTTTGATCGAACATTTTAGAAATTGCGTTTTTTTGAAGTTGGTTACTCTGATTTTTAAGTAAAACATTTTAAATATTTGAATATCGGCGGTGTTATATGTCATTTTGTTTAAAATATAGTCTGATTTAAGCAACAAATCATTTCAAATTATCAACAAAATGGACGAAATAAATAACTGCACGCCTCCAGAGATTCGCAAAATAGCAGAAGACAATTTACAAAATCTTTTGCCAACAAAGTCTCTACATATTTATGAAAAACAAAATATTGTGAATATTACGGAAAATGTAGTAATTGCTTATTTTGATAAGGAACACAAGACAAAAAAAATTAAAAAAGGCATGGTCCTACATATTCAATGATACAATGTCGTTTAAATACACTGGGCAACAAATTTTCGAAAAGTTCATGCTTCCAAGCTGAAAATAGTCATTTCTTAATGAATTCAATGTGCTGAACACGAAAATGACTAAGAAAAAGCTGAATTGGCTACGGGTTTTCTGTAATATGTACGCATATTTCAGAAAAAGTGTACTTATGTCAATATTATAATACATGGTAAGAAAACATTAGTCTGCTTCCGGCTTTCGACTTCTTTTGGCCTGCCGTTTGTAGTGGACTTGTGGAGCATCTCTACTGATTGTCCAACAATAGTCAGCTAGCATTGACGTAGACCATTTGCCTTGGTACCGTTGCTCCATGGTGGCAATGTCCTGAGGAAAGCGTTCGCCGTGCTCATCGCTGACCTGCCCGCAGTTATCAGGAAAGAAATCTAAGTGGGAATCAAGAAAGTGGATCTTTAAGGACATATTGCAGCCGAATTCATGAAACAAAGCCAACATATCCTCAACCAGACACTTGTAATTTTCTGCCTTGTCATTCCCCAGGAAGTTTGCTGCCACTTGATAGAATGTATCTCAAACCTGTTTTTCTTTACCTTGAAGAAGTTCCTCAAACTTGGGGTCTCGGAAGAGCTGTCTAATTTGAGGCCCCACAAAGATGCCCTCTTTAATTTTGGCTTCACTGAGTCGAGGGAATTTGTCATGCAGGTACTTGAATGCTGGTCCATTCTTATCCATGGCTTTTACCAAGTTTTTGACAAGACCGAGTTTGATGTGTAAAGGAGGAATGATGATTTTGTGTGGCTGTGCCAATGGTGGGTGCTGTACATCCGTTTCTCCAGGCTTAAAAAATGCTCTCGGAGGCCAGTCTTTCTTGATGTAGTGCAAATCGATTGCTCTACTGTCCGACAGACAAAGAAAACAGCAGTACTTTGTATATCCCTGCTGCAAACCCATCAACAGAGATACTACCTTCAGGTCAGAACGTATCTGCCAGCCATACTTGCTGTAGTTAATCGTCTCCAGTAGCTGCTTTAGATTGCCGTAAGTCTCCTTCATGTAGACCGCATGTGCATTAGGTATGGATGGAAGCTGGTTCCCATTATTCAACAAAACCGCCTTTAGGCTCAGTTTTGAAGCATCCATAAACAGCCGCCATTCGTGGGGATCATGTGCAATACCGAGAGCTTGTAGTAGACCATCAATATCGCAGCAGAACACAAGGCTTTCTTCTTTCTTAAAGAAAGATTCGAAGAGCTGATGGCGAGTGCGAAATGAAGTCACTCGGACATTCTGTTCCAGAAGATTCCACTGTCGAAGTCTTGAGGCCAGTATCTCCGCTTTGCTTTTCGACAGATCCAAATCGCGAACAAGATCGTTCATTTCATCCTGGGTAATTTTATGTGGTGCAGATGTTTCGTCAAAGCACGAAAAGTCATCATCCTTACTGCCACGTTGAGGAGAACTCGCCGACGCATGGCCATCCTCATCGTCTGAACTGATAGAAAAATCTGTAGGAGGTTCTAGAATTGGTAGTCCTTCGCCATGAGAGACAGGTCGCAGAGCAGATGGTATGTTAGGGTATTCAACTGTCCACTTCTTTTTCTTGGTGATGCCTCCAGAAGCTGGTTGTACCATACAGAAATAACAGTCGTCAACGTGATTGGTGGGCTCCCTCCAAATCATGGGCACAGCAAATGGCATTGCCTTTCTTTTGCCATTAAGCCACTGTGAAAGATTTACGGCACAAGTGCGGCAGCATACGTGTGGGGCCCAGTCTTTGTCCTGGTCGCCTATCTTGCAACCAAAATACAAATGATACGCTTTCTTAACTGTTGCACTGATGTTCTTTTTCTGTGCAGCAAATGTCACTTCTCCGCAAATATAACAGAAGTTATTTGCACTATTAACACAGTTACGAGGCATTGCTACTGTTTAATTACTTTACACTATAGCAATCACTTATGTATGCTAGAGCTTCGAAAAATATGCGCGAATGAACGGACATTGCACGAGTTAACTGTCACGTCGGCCATTTATAAATAAACTATAATTAGCTATTGCTTGATATTGCGCAATCAATTTCGCAACACTCTCAATGGAAACTTACAGTAAATGCTGCATTAACTTCTTTGCATGAAGGGGTGATGCAATATGACGCAAAATGTCGTAATTTCTCAATAAATTGCATTACATTATGCAATAGCATCTATACAATGGACAAAACGTCAATATCTCTTGAACGTGAGCCAATCAACTTCTTTCAATGTGATATTCGTGTTCAGCACGTTGCATTCATTCAGGATTTGGTACTTTCACCTAAGAAGCAATTTCACTGTTGACCAGTGATATTTATTAAAGTATAGATATCTCAAAATTTTCTGGGCTTCTTGCATTTTTAAAAAGAATATCTCAAGATCATATTAACCAGTTTGTAATAGAAGCTGATGATAAAACATATTTAGCAATGAAAGTAAGTAATAAGAACATCATTGTAGTTGTATTTTTTATAATAGTCATATTAATATTCTGTTAGATTATCCTTATAATGCGCTCTAATGGACCTTGTTGTCGTGAAGAAATAATGAACATGACTTTAGAAGATATACAATTTAGAAATGATGTCATAATGGTTGCAGTGCCAAAAAATAAAACTTATGTTCCAAGACAATTTATTATAACACAAAGATTATGGATTAGATTGGTTAAAAAATATTATTCACTTTGTCCCAGCCATGTTACATATAAACGCTTCTTCCTGCAATATAGAAATGGATCTTGCGTGAATAGTCCAATTGGTATTAATACCATAGGAAAAGTACCAAAAAAATTGCTTCTTACTTAAATTTACCTAATCCTGAGCTTATCATTGGACATTGCTTTAGACGTTCGAGTGTGACACACTTGGATAATACTGGAGGTGAATTAATAACAATTAAGCGCCATGGAGGATGGAAATCCTCAGCAGTGGCCGAAGGTTACATTGATAATTCCGCCAAGAAAAAAGTTGAGATTGCTTAAATACTGTCTACTGTAATACATCCACTAAAATCATTTAGAATCCATTGATTTCTGATACAATAGGCATTGATGTGTCAGTCAATGCGAATCAACAGGAATTCAGACAAAACATAGTGTGTTTTCGCAAAATCTACCTGGAACCTCCATTAATTCCCACGAATTTTCTAGTGTTATAGCAAACGCTTATAACAGTTGTATTATTCAACAGGGGAAGTAAATTTCAATAGTAGCATCACAAAACTTATCATCAAATCCTGTTTAACAATTTATATTGTTAATTAGTATACCTAAGTGAAACGTGCTTTTTATTTTTTGTACAATTTCTATTTCATATGATTTTCGCATTAAAGGTTTCTTTTTCACGTTTAGTTCTATTTTTTTTTTGGTTACCAACCTCAAAAAAATAAAATTATCGTGCCATAAAGTAATATTTTATACAAATAAAACGGGTGTCGCAAAGTGAACTTTATAGCACCGAAATAAGAAAAAAATAATTTCTTGTTGAGCAGTGTAGTGTAATAAGAAAGTTTTTGAATAGGTTATATAGTTTGTGTATGCAGATGGAACTTTTCCCTTCATAATTAATAATGAATTATGGTCTTAAAATATCGATTGATATAAATAAATACTTTATAATTTAATCGTGGATAATTAAGTATGGCAATTAAAAGTCCTGTAATCTATTATTTATTAAGGAGTGAAAATTAAATTTACCAGACTATTTGTATAGGAACGAGGGGGCAGATGTGTACGACGATGATATAATGCGAAGTTTGGCAAAGGCCAAGTATCCGACACTTTGTCTCTATAATAAAGGGATGGCGGGGTACATTAATTGACGGTGAACTAGAATCTCGGCTGATTGGCTTTGAGTGAGTAGCCCTTTCATTACGCGCTAGGATCGAAGTTTCTCTGTCAACATTCGAACCATCTTTCATACGTAAGGTATAAACACACAACAAACACACGCCGAGGGTTTGTTCGAGGGTTGTTTTACTTACCTGACTTAGCATAGGATCGGTATTTATTTGACACATATACTGACCCTTATCCTCTACTTGTACGTTACGTATGTGGAGATTCCATGTCCCATGATCAATATGGGTGACTGAAATCCGCGGGTTATGTGTCACAACTCGTTCGTGAATCGCCTGTATCGCCTTGGTATCTGCTTTCACCCATCCGACCTGCAACAAATAAAAAAAAAATATATAAGAAAAAAAGAAGAAGTAGAAGAAAGTGAAAAGAAACAAATTAGCTTTTCGTGTTTGTTATTATACTTTACGCGGAAATACTGCGTGAAACACCTGCTTACGTTAATGTACGACTGTATCAAGCTCCTGAATAACAAATAAATAAAACAGAGGCGAACATATTGAGACCCATCCGAGAGACACGGAAGAACACGTATGGCACAAAAGCACAAATCAATAGCTATTTGTTAAACATGTGTTGTACACCGAGAATTGTTCCGTCATCTATTTGCTTCTATCTTGTATACAAATTTATTCTATTCAGATGTATAAGTATAGGCATTACACAGTCTTTTGCATTGCAATAAAATTAATAAAAAATGTATCTTCTTTAAATTTCATTTCATTTACTTTTAATATTAACCGAAAAAAAGACGCAATAACATTACTGAATAAATAACAAATGAGATGTGGGTACCACACGACTTTCTTATCCGTGTGTGCTTTCCAAACTGCGTATACAGAAGTTGTTTCAAATTAAACTTAACATTCTGTACTCCTTAATAAAATAAACTTCTAAGTAAAAGAAGGAAACATTAATAATAAAATCATTCTAAAATTTACTTCTAAATACATTTGTATATCTTAGAAATTTGTCTAACTTTATAGTTGACGAGATTTGAGAGAATTTTGATTCTGAAATAAACTACTACTTGTGGTCTACCGAGTTTTTTAAAAATCTAATCAGATCTCAAGAGGATGATTATACTCAGAATGTTTGGTATTGGTACCTGTAGCCGTTTGGCCGCTATTGTAGTCACACACAAACAGACTTGCTTGTAAAAACCATTTTTTCTATATCAGAAACCTTCAAAACGTGGACATCTGCAAATATCTGGAGGTCAAACATTTTTATAATCACGATACTTCCTTATACATACATACTCGTATATATATATATATATTGTTTAAAAACTCTTGGGGAGTTTTGTTGCAAACACTTAATATTTTTTCATTTGTATTTTTACGTTTCGACCTCTACGGTTGCTCTACAGCGGGATTACCCACTATTTTCTACGACTATATTATATATATATATATATATATATATATATATATAATATATATATATATATATATATATATATATAATAAGAAACCATTAATTGTTTTGCTGAAAATTCCCACAAAACTTCCCAAGAGTTTTTAAACAATATAATAACTATCACGGGCAACAAAGAATACTTGCATATATATAATTTTGCCTCTACTACACCTGCCGTACTCAAAAATCTGAAAAAGGTCTTTCAAGTGAGAATTGATAAATGCCTTGAACAAGATGGAGAACATTTCGAACATCTATAAAAATAATTACTTTGTTTACTAATGTTAATTCAAATGTAGTTTTCAACGCTCATTTTAACTTTCAAGATGCCGTTTATTAAGTGGTCCTGTTGTGTTTTGTTGGATTTTATAAGCATGCCAGTAATGGTGAAATGCGACGGGCTGGTGCTTAAAATATATTGCACCGGTCACCTTAAAAAATTGAAAATCGTGAATATCCCCAAAACCATTGGTGATAAATGATATCGTATAAAATCGAAATAAAAATAATTTTACTGTGACTTACATATATACCTTTATATGTAAAACGTATATGCATATATGCATGTGTTTGAGATACACACATACATTAAGTGCTATTGTCGACAATCGAAAGCACAGACACCGGTGTTTCGACCTATGAGGTCTTATCAGTGTGCGTGGAGATTCTCGACAATAGCTTCAAGACTTAAATCGCTGCTTATGTCATTTTAGCGTGTTAAATGCAGTGAGAGTATCACAGCGACATCTAACACCCAAAAGATGACACAGAACAAAGCGATGGCTTCTGACGGCATGTTCTGCTATACAGAGGCCTGTATGTTAATAGTGTATCTCATGTAATAGAGCCTTAGGTGGCGTCACCGATCAAAACGAAAATGAAAAGTGTGAACACATGGATGTTAAAACTAACATCAAGCAGTAAATAATTACTGTGACTTACATATATACCTTTATACGTAAAACGTATATGCATATATGCATGTGCTTGATGTTAGTTTTAACATCCATGTGTTCACACTTTTCATTTTCGTTTTGATCGGTGACGCCACCTAAGGCTCTATTACATGAGATACACTATTAACATACAGGCCTCTGTATAGCAGAACATGCCGTCAGAAGCCATCGCTTTGTTCTGTGTCATCTTTTGGGTGTTAGATATCGCTGTGATACTCTCACTGCATTTAACACGCTAAAATGACATAAGCAGCGATTTAAGTCTTGAAGCTATTGTCGAGAATCTCCACGCACACTGATGAGACCTCATAGGTCGAAACACCGGTGTCTGTGCGTTCGATTGTCGACAATAGCACTTAATGTATGTGTGTATCTCAAACACATGCATATATGCATATACATTTTACGTATAAAGGTATATATGTAAGTCACAGTAATTATTTACTGCTTGATGTTAGTTTTAACATCCATGTGTTCACACTTTTCATTTTCGTTTTAAAAATAATTTTATTTAAAATGAAAAGGTATCCATGATTTTAAAGTCTGAAAATTACAGATACCTATTTAATAACCCTGCAATTTAAATGCAACAATTTTCTAATAAAAGACGTGCGCTCTTTCATGTTTAAGCGGAAACTAAAAACCACATCTCTCTAATTTTTACAGTTTCGGAGATATTTCCAAATTTCGAAAAAGTTGCATATGCCATTTTTCCCCCGAAAATATCGTGTACCTAAACCCAATGTATGCTAACAAAATTAATTGTATTTTAATACACAGAGTATTCTATGTAAAATAACAAAGTTGGTATCTACTTCCGCTACAACCGGAAGTCCGACATTACAAAAAAAAGCATATAATACAGTATAAGTTGCCATATGAATGAGATTCCTAACTTAATTCGTAAAGGAGCTATGACGCACTATTTCCAGGCCTTGTATATAAAGCAATGTGACAATCTTAATTCATGAATGTTTCTATGAATGCAGTTCTATTTATTTATTAAAAGAAACTAAAGGATAATGGCCATATTGCAAAAATTACGAGTCAAATATTAATATGAATTCCGAAACCTCTATATGACAGGAGATAAGCATAAATATCAGACTCAATGTCAATAGATATATGAAGAGTACTAAGATATAATGAACAGCAGCTATACAAGTCAAACATTGTTCTAGATACATAACAATCCAATTTCGTGTTTTACTATATAAAAAGTAAAGCTATCAGTCACAAACACGACCTATACTATACTCCACAGCTGTGTGTATTATAAATGATCCCAAGTTTGTGGCGCCTTTCGTCCATTTGTCATATCTGCACTATTATTACATCCGGGTAGAGATGCGTGCTATTTCGGGGCTCCATATGAAGTCAAGGTAATGAACAGCAGATGCATTCACCTCCCCGCTAAATTTGACAGCAATGGTCACTAAATTTTAACATCGTTTGATTGTCACTTTAACAATAACCACCGTTACATGCCCTAAATCTAAACACACGGCGGATGAAACATTAAATCCTCTCAACACGTGTGCACCATTTGTTTCTCTTCTCTGGCAGCTTTTGACACGTTAAAAAATTACTCGTAATAATACTGGGGTAATTGCTTAGGTATAATAAGCTGGTATTAGTTCATTTATTCCACGAAGTATCGCAACAGAAAACGGTGAGTTTTACAGAAAAAGTACCCATTTTTGTGAAGTCATTTTCATATATAACAGTACATATCACATTTTAAAAATATAAGGCTATAAACAATAAAGTAATATATTTTCTATAATAGAGTAACAAAAGAATGTAGAATGAAATATCGGATAATTTCTTTTTGCTTTTCTATAATAATCAATATTAGTTTTTCCTTCTTTTTTCTTGTTTTTAGAATATTGCAACGTTTTCGGGTTCGCAATAAACAACTCGTGCAATTTATTTATTTAAAACAGTCTGTATATTCATACACTTAAAATTAATTACAATATAAAAATGTAAAACCAATGTATCACACTTAAACTACTACGATTTAAATTAACACAGGTATTTATTTACCAGTACTATTTATATGTCTGTAATATTCATATCTTTATTGCACTATAATAAAAACTGCACCGTATTTATATCACTTCTATTTATATAACACTCTAATATTCGGCTACCACTCAAGGAACTATTTATTTATTTCTTATATTTATTTCTACTTTGGTCTGTTCCGCGCGTCGACTACTTAAGGAACTTCTTATTCCGGAATTTATTTTTACTTTAGTCTATTCCGCGCGTCGACTACTTAAGGAATTTCTTATTCCGGAATTATTCATCCATCTGTTCCACTGCCTTTATATACACATACGAAACATCTGGAAGCATTCACGTAAACTCCATCTTCCTCTCGATGTTTGTAGAACATTCGACAGACATTCAAAAAATATGTCTCTTCGCAGTACATAGAAAATGGATGATTTATTGCTTTATGATGTTTACCAGTCGCGCCGAATGTCTGCTTCTCTGTGGGCTTGTTTCATTACAATATTATTCTTTGCATATTAGTTAATCATTTCTTTAATTAACCTTCTACTTCAATCGTTTTTATAATTTTTAATCATCACAAACAAGGAACATATTTAAAATATTTCCAAATGGTTAAAAGAGACAAACACATTTAAAACCAGATGATTAAATACATTTGAATTGTATTTTAAATTTTATTGAATTTATTTAGATCAGATGAGTTATTCGAAAAATTGTATCAAATTCGACTTAGTGCGGCTGCTGTTAGCCGGATAGAAACTAAAATTGAGGTAGGTGGTTGCCTTTTTCCACAAAAAACCTACAACCAGGCAAAATAAAGACCGTGTTAGTGCAAGTGTTGGATATTGTCCTACCTCAACACTAAAGAATTAGCGAAAAAATATGGAACTTGCTTTAGTGGTGTGTTTTTAGACCGTAACACTTTATTAACACTTACATTGACATATAGTATAATATAAATTACGTTTCGATATATAGAAAAACATCAATTTATATGTGCATAATTGTCCACAATACGAGCGATGTCTAATTACTAATTAATTTTTTTTATTAATTTCTCTTCATGTGAATTTTCTTCTTGAAAATAAATGATCATTCTTTGCAAAACTATGAAAGGCTTAAACAAAAATGCAAGAGGAAAAATCCTTCACCACAAAAATTAAAAGAATCTATATACGTATTTCGGCAACTAAGTTGTCATCTTTAGTAGAAACCTGTAGAAAATCAGAAAAAAGTGTTTTTTGATGTAGGAAACATGTAATATTCTGAATGTAAGTCGAAACTATTGTACTTTGCGATCTTTTTAATTAAACTAAGTTCTTTTTCATATCTATGTTTTGTAAGCGGAAAACTTAACAACCGATTAAAATTATAGAAAACTATAATTTTAATCCTCTGTCATAAACTTGTTGACGTTGGTGGCTTTTTGGAAGATATCTATTTCTATGTTATTATTATTCTTTATAATCAAAACATCTAAAAACAGTAGTTGATTATTGCTTTCCGCTTCTATTGTGAAATTAACTGTAGTGAATTTCGAGTAAAATTCTAATAAGAAGTCATCCAAATCACACAAGTTAGTATTTAAATACGCGAAAATATCGTCAATGTACCTAATCCATACTTTAGGGAAATACTTAGCGTTTCTTTTAAAATCGGTTTCAAAGTGACTCATAAACAAATTCGCTATAAATAGAGACAAGCTGTTGCCAGTGCTGTACCCTTTCGCTGTTCGTAGAAGTTGTCAATTTCAAGTATTTATCTATTTTTACGTCTTCAATTTTATTCTCAATCAACCAATCGTCTAAATATTTCAATATTTCTGGAATTTGTATTGAGGGAATCAATGAACTTACACCAAATGAAACTAAAATTCCACCCTGTCCTAGCTTATAATCTTTGACTTTTTGAATAAATTCTAATAAATTTTCAATTGGAAAACTATCTGCTTTTTCAGGTAAATTTCAAAATTCGTTCAGTAACCATTTCGAAATCAGGTATGTCGGTGACTTGATACCTGCAACAATAGGTATCATCGAATTGCCTGGTTTATGAATTTTAGGTAAACAATATAATATATAGGTACAAATAGGTTGCTTACATTCAAACGAAATTTAAGGGAAGAAGATATTAAACAACCTTTTAACGCGTCTTTAGCTTGTTTAATCACGTTCTGGAGTTTTTTATATTTTATTTAACTGATCGTAAGTAAGTACTGATGAAAGTCTTGATTAAACATTATATTTAAAACAAATTAATTTTTTCTATTTGTTCATGAACAATGATGTAACAGAACATAAACAAAAATATACATCGACTTTATTAAGATAAAGAACGTATAGCCAAAAATCGACGCCCTTCTTTTTGTTAAAAGAAAATTCTCGTCGCAAGCTACGAAAGTTGATCCGAGCAAATATAATTCAATAATCTTTATTAGATTTTAATGCGAAAAAAAAAGAGAACGGGGGGTGGTAATGAAATTTCTATATTCGCTGCCATAAACTTAAATGTATAATTGAACGGTATTTTTTCTGTACATTTATTTAGATGTCCAAGTTTTTTTATCATCACTTTCGCAATAACAGTTATGTTATAGACCTTACATGTAACTCCGTTGCTCTATTTAATTTAAATTGTCGTTTTGCTTGAGATATTTTCGTCAACAACCGAAAATTCGATATAAATGTTAATAGGCGTGCAACTAAGCAGGTTTCCAGTATTTGGATATAATAAAATTGGTTGCGCTAAAAGAAAAACTAAAGGCAAAAGCCAGATTATAATAATTGACGAACACCAAATTAATTCAGTTGGGTAAAACTCTTAAATTTACTAACTAAATATTTGTGTGAATAGTATGTAAAAAACGTTCATCCTTCAGTCTTTTTTGTATGCATATTTCTTTGGTTATATCGTCAAATTAGCCGCTTCTGAAATGTATATTTATGTTATCTTATGTTTGTTAACATCCAATTTGTCATTTTATGAATTAACAGCTGCTTTTCTTTTGCCATAAATCTCAGATATCACCTCACATTAACTGAGGTTAGATTTAGACTATTTCCTTTTGTAATCAGTTGACTGAGATAAAGTGAGATTTGTACCTCTCCTCTTACCCATTCTGAGGTTGGTCAGAACCATCGTTACTACTGTGTTTTGACTATCACTTGATAGTAGTGGTAAGAAAATGCATCAATGGTAGGCCAAAGTAGAGCTAATTATTGTTTGGTCTAACTTTTGTGATGGTACAAATTGTTGTTGAAAAATGAGTGGATCATGGACGACGATTGCGATTCTAGTAAGAACGTTAATAACGAAGCAATCGCATCTCAATAAAATCGTAGAAATGAATACGATATAAATCTGAAATTTGGATATGTTAGGCATTCTAATTGCTTCGGTGGTGTATTATGTATCTATAATATCACACTAACTATTTGTTATTTTTACGGTTGGTTATCTTATTATAGCAATAACTTACAACGAGTTCAGAGAGATGACACAACTGTCACGTAATTGACAATAAGACGCAAGCTTAAAATCTCACTTGTCGAAATCTTTTAACCTAGACACTCACACCACTTTAGATCAGCTCAGATCTTTGAATGATGATATTTGTATAGAAGCAGATGTAGATTTTTCAAATTTTCTTTTTGTTAAAGTAGCTTTGCATAGTTCACAGACATGCTATATACAGGGTGAGCCATCTAAGCTGTTAAGGCCGATTATGCCTTTATGAGTAAAGATATTTCGAAGCGGTTTTTTCCTTGTGATAGCTGTTCATTAGGAGCACATTTCAAAAATATTTTGTATTATACAGAGTGTTCCATAACTTGGTGGCTAACCATAGTTATAGTTTTTTAAATGGAACACCCTATATATTATTGCATTTTTGTATTCCTCGTATAATTTTTAAATGGAACACCCTGTATATCAGTTCATTTTTGATTTGTTTATTAAATTTCATGTCAGAAACATGTGAAACGTTAATACCTTAAAAGTGACTATTACATAGTTATTGTCGTTTTTTGATATGCTTTTGTTAGTTTTTGCAAAAAAATATTTTTTTTCAAATAGAACAGCCTGTGTATTATTTCATTTTTGAATTTCTTATTAAATTTCACATCAAAAACATGTAAGACGTTAATACTTTAAAAGAGTATTACTGAGCTATTGTCTCTTATATATATATATAATTTTGTCAGTTTTGAGGTTTTAATTAATATAGTATAGTACTGACAAAATTGTATCAAAAAGAGACAATAGCTTAGTAATAGTTACTTTTAAAGTATTAACGTCTTACATGTTTTAAATGTGAAATTTAATAAGAAATTCAAAAATGAAATAATATACAGGGTGTTCCATTTGAAAAAATTGACTTTTTTGCAAAAACTAACAAAAGCATATCAAAAAATGACAATAATTCTGTAATAGTCACTTTTACTGTATTAACGTCTTACATGTTTCTGACACGAAATTTAATAAACAATTCAAAAATGAACTGATATACAGGGTGTTCCATTAAAAAAAATGACTTTTATACAAAAACGTGTCATCTAATTTTAATCCAGTTTCCTGCACATGCAGTTAGTAACTGTAAAAAAATAAAACATGCTTCTATTAGGACCTCTTATTGTAAACAATATTACAAAAAATTTTGTCCATCTCATACGTCGTTTTCGAGAAATATAATTTTATACAAACATCGAATTTTTCATAAAAATGGGAATAAGTCAAAAACTGCACTTTAGGCCTATACTGTCTTATAACTTTTTGACTAAAAATTATACAGGGAATTCAAAAATGCAACAGGGTGTTCCATTTAAAAAACTATAACTATGGTTAGCCACCAAGTTATGGAACACTCTGTATAATACAAAATATTTTTTGAATGTGCCCCTAATGAACAACTACCACAAGAAAAAAACCGCTTTTTACTCGTAAAGGCACAATCGGCCTTACCCGCGTAGTTGACTCACCCTGTATATATTTAAATATTAATTAATATGTCATTTCAAGAAAATATAATTTTACTTCAAATGACATTAAATTATTAATGTATTTTAATCTCATTATTGTCCACAATTTTCATAGAATCAATAATGTTTGCTTTGTGAAGTAATAACTATTAATTCTGTTATTCCTAGGATTAATATATGTTCATGTTTAACGCAAAGCAGTTTGCCAATTCTCGTTTTCATTAGAAATTGGAATATATAATATTATTGGAAATATAATTTGTTTTGCATATAATAAATGTCTTTATTTGCGTCTACATAAAACAACGTTAACAAAACAAAAATAATATATAACAGCATATAAGAAATTAAAGGAATAATAATAGAAAACATGTAAATTATGCATATATAAATAAGGGATTTTCGGAAAGATGTACAACTATAATCAAAAAACTCGCGAAGAAAAGCAATATTTTCTTGTGGTGTGTGTGCCGTTGCACCATCTTGCTGGAAGTAACCATGTTGTAATTCATCTTCGTGCTTTGTTCAATAAATTCATTCAAAATGTTTCTATACCTCACAACATTAATTGTAAAATTAAAAGAAGTAAGTCCAAAAATTCTGCGGCGAAATACTCCTAGCCAAACACTAAGTTTCGCAGAATGCAGAAACGATTCAACAAAAATCTAACCTAAATATGTATTTCGATAACTATGTTTTCATCTTCAGTGCTTGTGAAGATGACAACATAGTTGCCGAAATACGTATTAAACATTTTTTGTGCTTTAATGTGGTTAAGATGTTTTAGTGTTCTTGTTTATTGACTCCTCATCAGAAAGCGAAATCGAAGATATTGTTTATGAAGATGAGAGTGAAATTGAAGAAGGTATGATACTTGAAATCTAGAAAAGACGATAATATTTTGAATGAAGAAGTCTGTTCAAGTGACATAAGTATTAGAGACTATATATTGGAAAAAAATCATTCAAAAAAGTAATAGCTACATAGTGCTTGTAGAAGAAGACTAACTGCTCCAACATTCCATGGAAGTACTACGAGAATTTCTCAGCAACTTATCTACCTATAGTAATAAATTTAATGTGAAATAAAAGCATAGCCTTTAATTTCAGATGTTTTATAAAGTCTATTTATTTTTTCTTCTGATCCATGTGGAAATTTATGTTTTTCTTTATTTTTATAGTTCTTTGATAAAATAAAAATATATTTGCATAAATATTGTCTCATTTTTGATTAAACTGTCTTATTATTACCTCCACAATAATAAATAACACGCTATGTATTTGAAAAGATTATGTCTTTTTTTAACCATGCATGTCTCATTATTATTGCACCCGAAGCCGTACAAAAATGAGACAGCGTTTTTATTTTTTTTTATAAAAACTGTTTTATTTTGGTAAAACCTTACATTGTTATCCTCCAATAAAATCTGCATACGAGTGGTAATTTTTAATAAATTTCGCAAATTAACATGTCAAAAAATTAAAAGTATTGGAAATAGTCTAATTTTTACACCACCACGCCCTACCTTAATCTTTGCATTTCTTTATATTTTGGTATTACTTATAAAAAACAAATGCTCAATTTCAACAACTAGGTTAGTAGTAAACATATACGTAAGGGTGATTTGACAAGTACCATAATAGAGCAAACGTTAAAAAATGTTGACTCGAACTTCACTTATATTTTCTGACTTATTTTTATTATTTAATAAAATATCGCCCAAATATTAGCGTGTACTGTTAGAAATCTTAGGTGGCTTATGTCAAGTAGTTGTTTTTGTTAGTTTTATTTAAAGTTGCTGTTTGAGTGTTGGTTATTCTTTTGTGTGGATTAGTTCACTAGGTCAATATTTAACAATCGAGCACGTCATTAAAGCAATGATGAATGCGCAAGAGCTTCATCTTTGCTAGAAGATGGAAGAAGTGTGCGTTATATGCCCAATTTACTAAGTGTTAATCATTCAACAATTAGTCGAACGGTGAAAAGATTTAGGGAAACCGGAACAGACCATAGAAAACGTGGCCAAGGCATGAAAAGAGCAACAAGTCTAATTGATGAGCGCTTTTTCCGACAACAGGTATTACGAAACAGAAAGTGTACTAGTAGAGAGCTAAGTAATCAACACGAAACTGTTAGAAATGTCATGATTTCTGCCTTAACCTTTAGGAGAAAATTAAAAAAAGCCGGATTGGCTAGTAGAAGGCCTGCTTCTGCATCGCTACTTACTGCAGATCACAGATCACGCAGATTAAGATTCGCAAGAGATCATGCACAGTTGACTGTCGATGACTGGAAGAGAGTGTTGTTCACAGATGAAACTCAAGTGAGCCTAAAATCTCCAGATGGTCGTGATAGAGTTTGGCGCAGACCTGGAGATAGATTTTCTCAATGTACTATCTCTGTAAAGGAGCCATTTGGTGGAGGTTCAAAAATGTTCTGGGGGGAATATGTTTTGAGTCACGCACAGAGCTGGTTCCTATTCGTCCGCGGTCTATGAATGCAGAATTCTATCTGGAAAATATTATTCAAGATCACGTGATGCCGTTTGCGCCATATATAGCAGAAACCTTCATTTTCATGCGCAATAATGCAAGGCCTCACATTGCAAGGATTGTTATGGAATACTTAAATGAAATCAACATGCAGATCTTAGAGTGGCCACCGGGCAGCCCTGACTTAAAACCAATAGAGCACCTTTGGGATGGTCTAAAAAGATTAGTTCGGTATCTTGTACCTACCCCAATGAACCTGCAAGAGTTAGAGCGTGTTGTTCTCATGGAATGGGAAAACATTCCTCAGACAACCATCCAAAACTTAATAACAAGCTTACCCCGACGAATGCAAGCGGTTATAGGAGCTCGAGAAGATAGTACACCTTATTGAAGTTCTTTTACTTTCTTATACGTAGTATAAGGAAGTATTGTGATGACGAAAATTTTCGACCTCGAGATTTTTGCAGATGTCCACGTTTTGAAGTCGCCTGATAACGAAAAAGTGGTTTTTAAAAAATGTCTGTGTGTGTGTCTGTCTCTCTCTCTCTCTCTCTGTGTGTGTGACCACGATAGCGGTAAAACCGCTGTAGATATCAATTCCAAATTTAGTATTTGCGTGTATAATCTCCCTCTTGAGATCTGATTAGTTTTTCAGTAAAATCGGTAGACCGGAAGTAGCAGTTTACTTCAGTGAAAAAATCGCATTTTGCCAATATTTCGTCAAATACTAAGTTTAAACAAATTTATAAAGAATTCATATGTACTTAAAATTAAAATTGAGAACAATTTTATTTAAAAAGTTTTCGAAATTCCTACCGGAATCTTTTACTCTTATCGAGAATCGGTTTTTTGCGAATATTTCGCAAGTCAAGCTTTTTAGACAGGTACGTAACGGGTATAAAAGTATTTAGAACATAGTTTTTAATATCTTTTGTATAAAAACAATTTCAAAATTCGGACCGGAAGTAACACTTTTACTCTTACCGAATAGCGATTTTTTGCAAATATGTCGTAAATTATGCATTCTATATATATATTTATTAAGAGTACAAAAGTATTTAGAGTTGGATTTGCAATATTTTTTGTATAAATGAAATTTCAAAATTCGAACCGGAAGTAGCACTTTTACTCTTAGCGAGTAGCACTTTTTTTTCAAATATCTTGCAAAGTATGCATTCTATAGCGATTTATTAAGAGAATGAAAGTACTTAGAATAGGATTTTGAATAAGTTTTGTATAAAAAATTCTTTAAATTGTATAGTTTGAAACGCTCATACGTATAAGAAAGTCGTGTGGTGGCCACACCTCATTTTTTTTTTGTGAAAGTAGAAACTCTCTTTGTTTGTAAAGTTTAGTAGATTTTTAAAATTTTTAAGTTTTTGTACCTGATCGCCAAATTTTGTATAATTCTTCGAACTTTAATTAAATATAAATGTTTTGTGGTCAAATGCAAACGCGAAACAATTGTCAAAGTCTTATTAAATATATCACACCTGTTGTGTTATTATAGTTAATACTAGTGGTCCATCAAACTCGTCCAATAGCTTAGCGGCTAGTACGCTTGAAGATAACACGGGTCCTATCCTCACAGTTGGCACTAATAAATTGAAGAAGACATGTGCAAAATTAAGAATTCAAATATGAGTTTAGCAAGAAATAGCCCTTCCGAGGGCTACCCTGAAGGCGGCAGTAGAATATCTACCGAAACGTCGGAGATTCAAAATCCAATAAAAGATAGCAATAGAACAAGCATCAACTCAAAAAAGCTGATCGGCATCGTATTATAATTTTATTATACATTAACTTGATTAAACTTAAATAGAAACTAAAATAATATCTCTAGTAAGATATTATTAAATTTTCAATTTCATTAATAATACTTTTTTATTCAATAATGGACCAGACACTACAAGAAGCAAGTGGGAAAAATGTTTGATATTAAGTATTAGCAGCGCTATTTTTAATTCGTTAAGTTTAAAATGCCCTCAGGCATTAATAACTACACATACACATGCTCAAACATTCTAAAAATATTAAGATTTTCGTAATGTAAACTTATATGTCGACAAAGATAGAATTTTTAAGGCAATATAATTACATTTGGATATATGTATATAAGTATGAAAGAGGTACAACGAGCAATAGTCTCCTAACGTCGCTAGTAGCATCAAGTGGAAGGTAACCACGATGATAGGTGAAATAGCGTCGGTATCGTCCGGGCTATGTTTGTAGCAAGACGGCAAGTTGTGTCTGCCTTTGATAAATTGACTTCATGAGTGCTCTCCGATTCACCCTACCTGTTGCTGTCCCCGTCTAAAAACAACACGTCTACTTATTCAGTATCAGTCTATATATGCCTATATATCCTCCTAGAACTAATATATACTCTGACAAGTAAGGTAACAAATTATATGATTAAAATTTGCTTAGGGATCCTTGTTCAATTCAATTACTAGCACAATTAACAAATTACTAGATAATTTCATTGAAAATATACAGGGTGATTGGTCTATAAACGTAAAAAACGTGAAAATAATGCAAGAAATATACAATCAGATATGAATGTACTATTTCCTCAAAAGAAAAATTATATTGGTACTTAAACAAACTCAGAAAATGTTTTAAAACTGGGGGTTAGCTGTGGAACTTAGGGGTTAGCTATGGGAAATCCTCTAAGTCCCTTACATTCCGAAATATTCACGGAGAACCTTGAAGGAATTATTAGTAATCATGTGTTATTTATAAATTGTGTATACTGGGTTAGATAAGTAGATGATATTTTGGTTTGTTTTAAAGGAACGGATAGACAATTAAATTCATTTCATAATCATATTAATTCTGTGCATCCCAATATTAAATTCACTATAGAATTAGAAGAAAATAAAATTATTAATTTCCTAGATCTTCAAGTTTTTCATAGTACATACACACTCTTTTTACCCGTTTAGTCATAAACTTGCTGATTTTCAATCAATGTTACATTCATGTTTCTATGAAGAAAGATAGTTTTGATAAAGAATTAGGTGGAATTTACACCATAGCTCAAAATAACGGTTATTCAAAGGATTTAATTAATAATCTCCTTTACAAAAAACAAAAAACCAAAATCATTTTCACGATCGCTTCTATAGTTCCTCAAATTTATTCTGGGTACACCTTCCGTAAAAATCAAAAAATACTTACAAAAAAAGACAGGCACCCAAATTTCACTTAGAACAAACAATACGCTAATGACTCACATTAAAAATAATAAAGATAAAACTGATAAAAATCTAAAATCTGGAGTGTATAAGTTAAATTGCGAGAGCGGAAAAGCTTATATTGGACAAACTGGTAGATCATTTTTCACACGCATAAAAGAACACGAAAGAAGTTATAAATTGCAAAAACAGGATCCACATACACAAACCACTGTATTGAACACAAACACAAATTCAATAACAAGTTTGACATGCAACACATACAGCATAAGGGGAAAAAATTAATTTTTTTTTTGAAAGCTTAGAAATTAATAAATTAAATACCGCCTTCCAACTTCACAGACTTGTGGATCATATCACTGAAGGCTTCAACAGAAATCACACCACCGGAGACCTGTTCCTAGATGTTGCCAAAGCCTTTGACAAGGTCTGGGACAACGGCAAACTCATAACTGCAGGAATTTCACTTCCTATCGTCAAACTTCTCCAATCATCCCTGCATGGCCACGCAGCTGGCGCTCTTCGCCGACGATGCCCTAATTATCTCTCGCTCCCGCGCCCCTTGGCTGGCCGCTAGGAGGATTCAAGAAGCCGCTGACAACCTAGAGGACTGGTTCTCTATGTGGAGGATCCAGATAAACCCAGCCAAAAGCGCTGCCGTTCTCTTTCTAAATCCAACTGGCGTCGTAACGCCCCCGACCCCATCTCAATGTTCGACGTGGAAGTCCCTTGGACCAACACGGCGACCTACCTTGGACTCACTTTTGATACCAAGCTAACTTGGAGACATTACCTTCAGGATTTAGCAAACCGAGCCCAGTCCACCCTAGTCCAGCTGTACCCCCTGCTATGCAGGAAAAGCACACTCAACATCAAGTCCAAAGCCCTTCTTTACAAGGTAGCTATCAGACTCAGAATCACGTACGCATGCCCCGTCTGGGGATATGAGACCTGCTTGGTGCAGTAAAGTGCAACTTTTCAAAAGCAGTGCCCAAACGCTGCACTAACTCTTCAAAGTTAGAAGTTTTTCTTCTAGAAGTTGAACCTCGTGTTCACTTCGGTCCCCCTCACACCTCTCATGACGTATCACACAATCGAGAAGAAAAAGAACTAAGTTCATCTTCTAATCATGGACAACGAAACCGGAAAACGGCGTATAAAGTTGTATTATAATATTCATCACCTGATAAGGTTCTAGTAGAGCGAAACGCTCGTAGTGATTAAATATAATCTGTTTGAACTCATTGTGAATTTTATTTCATTTCTTACTTGTATAATCATTGAATTTTTTAATACATTTTGCCGCACAATTCTGAATAAATTTTGTTAACAATAAAGTGATCAGTTTATAAAGAAATGCATCAATCAGTAAAAACACATAACACAAATTGATCGATCAGACAGTATAAAATTATGGGGATTTAATTCGTCCTATTTAGAATAATATTGTTGGTATGCAATATAAACAGAGAACAAAGCCAATCACAGGAATTCACTAATTCATATACGGAAATACATCAATAGAGTTAATTATTGCAAACACATACTTGTCCGAATATTTTCCTTACATATATTACATATGCTGCATTCTACATGCACATACCTAAATATACATCTGTGGCTAGATGCCAAAAGCAAATATGTCACTTTTGGCAATTTTAGAGGAAAGCATATTGAACTTTTGTAGGTATTGCTGTGAATTCTTCTAAATTGAAATTATACACATAAATGTCGAATAAATATTTCGCAAGGCCCACGTATACGAGGGAGGTCTTTTATGTTTTGATACTGGTACATAGAGGGCGACATTACGCAATATCAGTACTAAAAATTAAGCTCCACATTTAGATCACCTAAATTCAAAGTTTTATTGCGATACGTGTAGTGTTGCAACTACAGCGAACTGTCAAAGTCGACAAGTTAGTCGAAAAACGGAATTCAACCGTCAAACTTTTTGCTCAATAATGCATTTTTTTTTATAATTTTCGACAATTATCTCAACAAGAATATGCCTCGCCGAGTTGGTTTATGTCTTCGGCAATGAAGCACCACATCAGTCAACAATTTCTCGTTGGTATGGAGAATTCAAACGTGGATATATTAGGCTTAGCGACGATCCAAGAGCAGGTGTACCAATAAGGGCAGTCACTCAGGAAACCATCGATCCTGTGCGTAAGCTCATCAACGAAGATCGACATGTGACATACAGGGAGATTGAAGCATCATTAGGGAGGGGATTTCAAAGACCTCAATTCAAACAATTTTGCGGGAAGAATTATGTGTAAAAAATAAATTCCCGTTGGATACACCGCATCTGTTGACCGAAGAGTGAATTGGTGGCAGAAAACTCTAGACCGCATCAACGCAATGGTGATGAATCTTGGATATACTTATACGAGCCAGAAAATAAATGCCAATCGTCAGTTCTGGAAGTGTCTCCAAAAAGGTGTTGGCGACATTTGTGTCGAAAACAGGATATGTATAAACAATTCCTCTACAAGCTCAAATAACTATTACTACCGATTGGTATACAACCATTTGTTTGCCCCAACGAAAAACCAACCCCAAACGATGAATCATTCTCCACCAAGACAATAAAAGTTCGACATAATAATTGAATTTTTAACGCAATAAAACGTGAATTGTTAGACCATTATACGTACAGTCCCGCGACCTAAGTCCCAACGACTTCTTTACCTTTCCGAAAATTCATGACAGACTGCGTGGTTAAAGGTTCCAGTCGTCAAAAATAGCTGTCGATGCCTGTAAAAACGCAATTTTAACAGTACTAAAAACGAGTGGAGTAACTGCTTCCAAAGCTGGTTCGAGCGGATACAAAAGTGCATTGATTACCGTGGAGAATACTTCGAAAAACGATAAATTATTTAAAAGCTGTCTATTGTTTTATTCCAGCTCTATGTGCAAAACTTAAAAGACATCCTTCGTATACCACTAAATTTGACCTTATGCTAAATTCAAATCGTTTTATTTCTGCAAGGAACGTAGATTAGGCAATGTCGCACTTTCCCAGCTCTAATTAACTGAAATATACATGAGATCTTCCGTCAACGACAGAAACAAACTCTTTCTCTTTAACGTTCATTAACGGGGTTCTCTAGGTAAGATAAGTATATTAAAAAGCACACTTTAAGTTCTGTCTGGATATGTAATTCAATACAAAATTCCTCTTTAACTCGTATGTCTTTTTCTTTACTTGGAGCATGCATATTTAGTAGGATATATTTACAATAGGTTGCCGTTTTATTAATTACTGTTTTAAGATTTTTAATAGATACGTAACCAGATAAATTAGGTACAGATAATATGCAGGAATATATTAATATTTCATATAAAATTTATGGAGCAAAAGGGCGATGAAATTTTTGTTCTGTTCTAAAGAGGACGATGATTCAGAAAAGGTTGAGAATTACTGTTCTAGAGAAATCCTATTAAATTTGAAATATATCAGACATCATGATATATAGCATTAATAAAAGTGTAAAATATTAAATAAAAAAAATTGTTTTAGTCAATGCTGCTCCTGCAAATACTCTGCTCAAAAATACACGACAAACAATGACTTGTATTATTAAAACACTGACATAGTAGTCAGACAAGAGAAGATGTAAACCATTTCTTTAATTTTTGCGTTTTCTAAAATAGCACCTTTGGGAAATTAGAGTGTATATATATATAGGATGACAGTAGAAAACAATAGAAGTCTTTTTGTAATCCGTAGGTTCTTTGTGTGCAAAAATGTGTTTTTGCAGCTAGAAAATTTATTTTGTATATATTCGTGGAAGTCCAAATATGCTCAATTCTCTAACAAATACATATATATATATTATATACCATGGCATATATATATATATAAATATAATTATTATAATATATAAAATATATTATAATTCTTTGCCAAATATACAAATGTATTGAAAAATTGAAAATCTTCTTGGTAGTAGTGGCATACAATGAAATAAAAGTAATAACAATATGACAACTGGTTGTCAATTAGAAAACAATGACAAATATAAAATGTAATTCAAAATGTAATCAAATAATATATATAGTAATAATAATATTTAATAATTCATTTTTTATTACATAGTTCATTTGACCATACAAATGGTATAGAACAAATCATGATTATAAATGCAAATATAAAAGTCAAATGATACAAACATAATATAAGCATAAGCAACTATCTAGTACATATAAATATAGCAATAATAAATAAATGCATTTGTCGCATGCATCATTAAAACAATTAGATAATGCTTCAGGGTTTGAAATTATTTAATTATTTAGAGTTATTTTCATGTCCTTGCCTTTATAATTCGAATTATTACCTTTTATTATTTCCCAAGCCGTTTTGTTTTCGTTATTTGAATTTAACATTAAGTTACTATTGTATATTTCTTTTGCTTTTCTAATAACCGAGCTGTATACCTTTTTTGTATCTTTTGTAATAATCTTTAATTTCGTCATTGCCAGTTAGTGTTAACGAACACATGTCTTTTAATTTTTGTGAGATTCTGATACCGTTCGTTATCCAATTATTCCTTGCCTTGTTTGTTTTCTTTATTTTTAAGAGAAATACTAAATTAAACATTGATATATTGTTGTCCCTATTCAGCTCTCTATACCTTAATTTTTTACTAAAATGACTTCTAGTCTCTAAAGGCAAAAGCAGAATATATATATATATATATAATCTGTTCATAATTGCACTGGTAGGATTCCCTTTCATTTGATAGGAGTGTAGACACGTTTCTAGAACGACGATTATTAAATTGTATTAATGTCGATCGCTTTCAGTCCTTGCGGAGCGGAGCGGTCTAGTGCAGGGTTTTTTTGTGCGGAAGAAGCAATCTTGTGTTTTGATAATTATGTCGATCTATGTTTTTCGTTAAACACATAACCTATAAACACAAATAAAAACATTCTTTGCATTGGTCCTGATCTGCAAAATTTTGCGTCCTCTCTGCGAGACCTATACGACTTGTATACAAAAAAATCAATAGATGAGATGAACAAAGGTAAATATAAAAAAGTGGTTCGCTCTGCTAAGATGAAATAATATGACCAATTGTTTTTGAATTCGTGGAATATAAATGTCAGATTTCCTAGAACATAATAAAGTGTGAAATTAGGTCAGTAAATGAAAAAGATATCCAGGTGGGTAAGTCTGACGAGCCTGTGGCTAGTTATGCTCACCTGACCAATCTGTTTAATAACATTTTCAGTCTTTCCGCTGTCGTCAAGTAAGGTTTTGGACTTGATTCGGATGTTTTAAATATTGCGGAAAATTGTAATACAATTTTTATAGTTTCAACTGACACGAAATGAACAAATGATCAAAATTTAGTAGTTGATGAGATTTTGGTAAGTAAATGTATTTGTAATTATGTATGTATTCTTCCGTGGCTTATATTTGATGCAAAATAAACTACTTCTAACACAACTACTATAATAATAATTGGCGTTTATTGTATCAATAAAAATTAAAGTTATATTCTTACCTTGTATCCACCTAAATGACGTACGAAGCATTGGAAGGTTGCGTCTCTACTAACTGCTACAGTTATGTTAGGCAGCAAATCTGTGAATTCTGGATTGAAACCATAACCTGAAAATAATAAAAAAAAAAACAGAATAAGAAACGCGGCAAGTTTAGAATGATTTAATAAAAATGAGGATAAAAAATAAAAGAAGAAGAAGAGAACGATGAAAATATATATATAGTCAAGCTTGTCCGTTTTCGAAGTATAAAGAATGGTAAAAAGCGAAATATCTTTAATAGAAAAACCTTACGAAAGCCTTAGGCTAATCCTTTAACTTATTAAAACTTGAGTTAAAACAGTTTGTCGTCTCTCAACGACTTGCAGGCACTCGTGTACGGACAGTCTGCTTGGTTTTGTGAACTCTTTCAAATTAACTGACTTCAACCAGCCGTCACTTCATCTCGATATTCTTTCTGGCCCCCTGCTAGGAGATTAACAAAAACATGCAAATTTGTATTAAAACACAAGAGAGAAATTTCCAACCCGAACATCTCTCCTCTTTGCCACTTTTCGTCACGATGAAGTCTTTATTAAAAGTTATCCGAAGATTTCTCCGCAAATATGTCACGCAATATTTTAACTCACTGTGTGAGTACCACTAGTCGGGAAATAATGGAATTCTTCGTAACCAGCAGACCTTAAAGCAATAATAGTCGCCACAGAAATATATTATATACACTTATATGCCTCAGTTTTGTCTAAATGTAATTATTATTTACTGGAACAAAAGAATAATAGATAAATTTACTGTTTATGTTGGAAAATATTTAATCATTCACATAAAAAACTGAAAAAACAATTATAGAAAATAAGTGTTTTAATAAAAAGCATAGTATTGTCAGTCAGAAGGTTCTTATACTGTGTGATAAAAAAAAAACAAATCACACGGTAAAACTTATATACTTTTAATCATGTGTAACGTAAATATTTGTACTGTTTAAATTAAAAGATCAAACATGTAATCAGAAAAGTACGTATAAACAAACCAATCGCTGATTTTGAATTTGAATTTTGGCGGCTGATTTCATGAAAAATAATCAAAAAGTACCACCTCCCATTCTTTCACAAATTAAAATTGTATTATAAAAATCTATTAAGAAAAGTCACTAGGGTGCCCAAGTCCCGGGACCAAAAAGGTCTTCGGGATTTCGGGACTTAATTCTAAGTCCTGGTACTAATCCTGAACGTCCCTAAATCGAGATATAGTTTATTAATTGCGCTAAGAAAACAAAAAACGGTAATTTAGTATTTTTTATTATAATATAACATATTGGGCTTTAGCAACAGTACAAAGCAAGAACAAAAAATAATAAAAAAATAACATGAACAATGACCAATAAGCACTATCTTATATAAAAAAGAAAAGACTAATCTATTAAATTTTATATTATTAGATTGAACGGTTGTTGGTGGTATGGTTAGCAAATATTCATAACAAAATTGGAAATTCTGACCACAACAACCACCACTTTCAAAAAGTGCCATTTCGCCTTTGATTATATGAATTTATTCATTGAATTGGCTTTGGCTGACGATATTGGTACTGCTTCTGTGGACGCAGTCATTGCATTTTCAATAACCATATTTAATTTTTCTGCCAATAGTACTCATAAAGATCCGACTTATTTTTTGAGTAGGATGCGGAACGTCGTCTTGATCTGACTTGATGTTGGTGTTGAAACCGTTAATAATCTTCTTGTACAATTTTTGATAAATGTGAGTATTTCCCCAGTATCCGATTGATCGAAAAGTACTTCGTCAGGTCCTTCTACTCTTTCCATATATTTAGATGGATTGCAGAGATAGGATAGCACACTTGAAGCAAAATTTCTTCTCATGTATTCGGTGCTTTAAAGCAGCTTGTAACTCTCTGTTAAAATCCCATAAATTGTGTGAGGGGCAACATAAACCACTTCATTTTTAGAAGGAAGATTATTCTAGGGCTTATTGAAAGATGTGGCAAAAAAACCAAAATCATCTCCTTCTCTATTTGAAAATGCTATTTCAAGATTTGACATACCGATCATTTAGTAATTGAACAAACTAAGCAAACCAGATGTACAGTGTGTCATAAGAAAGTATCTAGAAGTGTACAAAATATGACGTAGCTTTACATGTGAGGTCGCATATCAAACGAGGACATAACATCTTTTTTTATATTTTCGCACTTTCTTATTTGTCATCTTCAGTTCATTAAATTAATAAACACAAAATAAGAAAATACTTTATTGTCGTTTATATTTCCACTGTCCTTTAAAAAGGGCACCTGTTTGAGACTATTACTAAAAAGCAGGTTTTTTTAAATATTTTTTGTCATCAGTTAGACTAAACTGATATAATACTGTTAAAAAAAATATATTTTAGGAAAAAAAAGTGTTGGGCATATCTAGGTTAAAAAACTTTGCCTTGGTGGAAGCTATAAAAATGAGCTTTCTTCTTATAAATCCGTGAAATACCAATAATAATTGAGTGATCTATCTAGAAATTCACTGTGCTAATATTTTGACAACCACTGTATATTTCGATCTAAATTTAGCAATTCCATCTATACTCGATGTATTTTATTTATCAAAATAGTATACATACATCGCGTTTAATTTATAATCATAAATTCTGGACAATCCTTAAATACATATTTTGTTTTGAAATCGTAAAATATCACACCAACTCATTCATATCATAATATATCGTAGTGAAACGCAGGTATTTTAACATTACTTTATGAGATAAGGATGGCTAATAAAATAAAATAAACATGGCTTAGTTTATTAAAGGACCGAAATGTAGAAAGAAAGGAGGCCGACCTAGGATCACACGTTTTTGACCCGCGAGACTCCAGTAACATAAAAAAACAGTAAACCAAGGTCAGATATGCACAGCGGTTAAAAAGGATGTAATACATTTAAGAAAAGGTAGGAATTCGTGGGATATTCAGTTCATTTAAATTTTAATGTTCGTACAACAAACGCTAATACTCAAAGCTAGAATACAAAGTTGCTTTTACATTTTCAAGTTGAATATCTTTTTTTCCATAAAACATGGTACAACTTTGAAATATGTCAATATTCTAATAAAATACATAAATCAATTGTTTTAAATATCCAAAGTATATCGGGTGACCAAAAATTTCCTTGCAGGCTTGTCTCTTTTATTTGGGTGGACACAATGACTAAGCAAATACTGTTTTAAGTAACAGCAACTTTTTCAGATTTCGTCCTTTGAAGCGCAGAAGTGTGAAGAACATCTTCTTGGTCGTAAACGATTGCAGTTAATATTTCAAATTCGGTGATAAAATATATTTTTATATTTCTTTTAAGCTACGTGGCAAATTTGGATTCAATCGAGAGTAAAATCTTCACAAAGTCGTAATCTTGTACGAGGATTTGAAAAACCCGCTATACCGGCTACTTATCTAATACGAGGTGTGGCAATTATATAACTAGACTGATGTGAAAAATGTGATTTATTGCAAACAAAGTTACAATACATCCCCTTCAACATACTCCCCCCCTATCTATACACCGTTGCATACGTGCCTTCCATTGTTCGAAGCAATGCTGTAGGTCATTCTTTGTGATACTGCGCAACAACTCTGGCGTTTTTACTTTTACGTGTTCCACCGACTCAAAATGTGTTCCTTTCAATACACTTTTCACTTTTGGGAAGAGATAAAAGTCACATGGAGCAAGATCAGGCGAATAGGAATGCCTTTTCAGCTAAAAACTGCTTCACAGACAGGGCGTTGTGGGCTGGCGCGTTGTCTTCGTGGAGAAACCATGAGCATTTCTTCCATGCATCTAGTCTTTTCTTCCTTACACGTTCCCTTAGCTTGATTAGGACTTCTGTATAGTATTGCTGATTTACGGTTTTACCCTCAGGAGCCCATTCAATCATCAGAACACCCTGGATATCAAAAAACACGATCAACATTGCCTTCAGCTTGGATTTGCTCATTCGCGCTTTTTTCATTCTTGGCGATGAGGGGGTCTTCCAGTGCATGGATTGACGTTTAGTTTCCGGGTCATACTGGAAAATCCATGTTTCGTCATATGTGATGACATTTGTGAGCAAGTCTGGATCATCTGCGAGTCGTGCCATTATGTCAGAGCAAACGTCCTTCCGATTGTCTTTTTGTTCCTGAGTGAGGTTTTTCGGAACCAATTTTGCAAAAACTTTTTTCATGTTTAATTCATCATGCAAAAGTTGTCTCACTGTCTCTTTGTTAATGTTTAACATGTCGCCAATCATCCGAATACTCAGACGTCGGTCTTTCCGCACAATTTCGCTGACTTTCTGGACGTTTCCTTCACTTCTGACAGTCACAAATCGTCCGGGACGTTCATCATCTTCAACTTCTTCCCGACCTTCAGAAAACCGTTTATGCCACTCAAACACTCGTGCACGTGACATAGCATTGTCACCAAACATCTCCTTTAAAATTTGAAAACATTCCCTGGGTGATTTCTTTAATTTCACTAGGAATTTCAGGTTAATGCGCTGCTCGACTTTTATGTTCACCATGATCGCGGCACGACTAAACAACAGCGTCCCCTACAACCAAGTCTCAAAAGCAAACTTAACTAACTCCACTAACCTACGATCGAAATGATATTCTATTTTCAAATATCTAATGAACATTTAAAACATATCACTTTCTAATAATTAATATAATGAAGTTTCAACAAGTTTTCTTGGAAGTGAGAATAAAAATCAAAATACATTATAGTTTAAAATGATAAAAGTAGTGTTAGTTATATTGCATGCGCATCTACTACAAAAAGTTGCATGAAAAATAAGTTTGATTCCATTTTGGCTATAATTTTTACTAACAAAATAAAAAACTGTCATACAATGTAATAAATATTTATTCTTGATTTTAATTTAGCAACCTGAATATTATTTTATAAAAAAAAAATCGGTTCCAATAGCAGAAGCAGCACTAATCCAGAAGATGACCCTTAGGATAGTGGCGAAACGTCAGCAGCCGATGAAAAAACTACACGGTTTTAACGCAGAAGGCAAGAATTAATACGTAACGATATCCGTGGAAACCTAGAACTAATTATAATTATTCGTTCAACAACAAATTTGTAGTATATTCTCAAAAATTTAATTATTTCTTTAGGCATTAAAATTTCTTTAGTACCCCGCTTCGTAAGTATAGAAATGAATTGTATTATGCACGTATTCATTATCTATGCAAACAAAAATGCATCATCTCTCATAGAGGATTATACTATATTCTAATATTATACATATATTTTACACACTTAACTTTGACAAACTTTATCACTTCATCTTAGAGTTTTAGTATAATAAAATATTACGATGATGCAGGCAGTAGACGAGTCAGTAATAAATCATGAACTCTTCTTAGAGAAAAGGCCTTTGTTGACCTGATCATTTATTTATTGTACTTTCAGATTCAGTACTGCCACTTTGTATCGACATTATGAATATATAGTACAAGGAAGCTAATAGGACGTGAAAAATATATATACAGTGATCGGTAAGAGTTTGAAACCATTATTTACGTGTATTAATTTAATAAATATATTGAAAAGAAAATTTTAGATATGAAAATTAGCGATGAGGGGCTATGATTTGAATTATTTTTAAATATACAGGCTATTCTAAATAGTTACACTTAAATTATTTAAATTTACAGTACACTTTTTCCAGAGTGTACAGCTGTCTGTTCGTAATTTTCTTGTAACCCTCACTATGATGTTTGATGAAGTAGATGGAATACTTCGTATTTACTATTATCTTTACAGCCAAATCTAGTAAGATGCAAGATTTGTTGACATACAGTTGCTGCTCTAGGTAATCGTACAAGAAGTAATCTAGCAAATTAAGGTCAAAGGAAATGCAGGCCATTCAATTTTACCTCTTCTTTCAATCATCTGTGAGCAAAAATATGATCTAATCCATCTCAATTAGTAACTGAATAATAAAGGTCTACAAAACATTTACTTTCAGCCAATGTGGCTGAAACTAAATGTTTTGTAGACGTTTGCTGTTTTCTTCTGACTATTTAAGGAATTTAAATATCTAAAAAAAGCAAGGTAAGGCAAAGCAAGGACAGACTAACACCTAAACTTTTGAAGATAGTGTTCTTTTAAAAATGCTGTTAACATTTCGTGTGGCAGAATGATACGGCAAAGAAACAAACTTATTACCACGAATTTTTTGAGGTAGCAAACATATACTATCCTGAATTTGTTTCTTAAGTTTATGTCTCCTAACAAGCTTAGTTACTATTTTCGAATCAAAACCATTGTACTTTGCGATCTTTTTGATTAAACTAAATTCTTATTCATATCTATATTTTGTAAGCGGAAAACTTAACAACCGAAGGAGAGAAGCCATCTTTTGCTGAAAACTATTATTTGAATTCGCTGTTATAAACTTGACGTTGCTGTCTTTTCGGAAGATATCGATTTCTACGTTATTATTTGGGAGCGGAATTGAGCGAGCTAAACTACCACGGAGCCACAGCGGTGAAAAGAAATAATGTAAACAACACGCAGTTGTGAATAGCACTAATTCATAGGGCGAACTGTAACATCTGTTTACTCCAGAGAATCAGAGAAAAAGCTGCCATAAAATAAGGAATTTTATGAATAAAATCCTTTTTTCATCGGCGTAGGTACAAGGGTGACGAGTTTTTAAAATTTATTATATTTACCTTATATTTCGCAATATAATATGTATGTTTCAATAACATACGCGTACATTTTTAGTTATCATTTATTTAGATCTAGAACGTTGTTTATGTTACTTTTTCTGAGATAAAAATTAATTGTCAGTGATTCCGAAATTTATTGCAAAGTCTGTAAAATATCGTCACTTAGCTTTGCTAAAACATACACAGAAATAGTTTTCATGCAGAGAATTTCGATAGTTTACAAAATTTCGTTACGTGTTTAAATGACGATGCTCGAAGTATTTCTGAGTGCAAGGAACTAACACAAATCTCAAATTTAAAAAATCTGTTGTTATTCCTTCAGGAACACTTTGGAAATTTGCCTAAACTAATGACATATTTTGAAAATCGAATCTCAAATTAAAAAATGAGGTGTGGCCACCACACGACTTTCTTATACGTATGAGCGTTTCAAACTATACTATATTTTTTTTACACAAAAATTATTCAAAATCCTATTCTAAGTACTTCTGTTCTCTTAATAAATCGCTATAAAATGCATACTTAGCAAGATATTCGAAAAAAGGACTACTCCCTAAGAGTAAAAGTGTTACTTCCGGTCCGAATTTTGAAATTTCATATATTCAAAAAATATTGCAAATCTAGCACTAAATACTTTTGTATTCTTGATAAATACATATAGAATGCATAATTTACGACATATTCGCAAAAAATCGCCATTCGATAAGAGTAAAAGTGGTAATTCCGGTCTGAATTTTGAAATTGTTTTTATGCAAAAGATATTGAAAATTACGTTTTAAATACTTTTATCCCCATAACGTACATGTCTAAAAAGAATGACATGCGAAATATTCGCAAAAAACTGATTTTCGATAGGAGTAAAAGACCTACTTCCGGTAGCAGCTTCGAAAAACTTTTTAAATAAAATTGTTCTCAATTTTAATTTCAAGTACATATGAATTCTTTATATATTTGTTTAAATTTAGTAGTAGAAATATTGGCAAAATTTAATTTTTTCACTGAAGTAAACTGCTACTTCCGGTCTACCGATTTTACTGAAAAACTACTTAGATCTCAAGAGGGAGATTAGACACGTAAATACAAAATTTGGAATTGATATCTACAGCGGTTATCGTGGTCACATAGAGACACACAGACATTTTTTAAAAACATCTTTTTCGGTATCAGGGGACTTCAAAACGTGGACATCTGCAAAAATCTCGAAGTCGAAAATTTCACATTACTTCCTTATACTACGTATAAGAAAGTAAAAATGGATTAACCACATTAGATGTGGCTATTAATAATTCCATGTGACTTAGACGCAGTTTTTAATAGAAATCCAGGTTTAATAACATTGCGGCAATTGTGTATGCTAATGTAGAAGGCACGTTTTCTATCTACAAGGATGTACTTAATTCAAAGAGACAAGTCTTACAGAAGAGAAAATGAACAAATAGTTCACCAGCCACTTGTTATTCAATTACATAAATAAAATTAAAACCTCTTTAAAAATACAACATTTCAATAGCGCGCCCATGGGCGATGAGTCATGACTCGCTCGATTCCGCTCCCTAGTAATTATGCGAACAAACATGAGCTCACTGCGTCCGGCCTATGAGCACAGTAGTCATAATAATGAGGGTACGAGTTTCTGCCTCGCTACCCGGTTCTACCCCCCCCCCCCCAATTACGTATAACTGAAAATTTCGGAAATTTTGAAATATTTTTTGAAATATCTTCAAACATTGAATGTTAAATCTGAAAATACTATCAAATACTCCTCAAATATCGTAACAACTTTGCTAATTTAACCGACCTTGTATCTTCAATATTAAGAAAGATATCCATATAAGGAGATAGAGAGTGGGCATCCTCTATACTGAAACAGAAAAATTATTTTATGGAAAAATAATTTTGTATTTTAAATTTTTCTTCTTCTCCCTCCATTTCGCAAACTTACAAACGATCCCTCGTATATATATTTTCTGTCCACTTGTTTCTGAGTTCTTTTTTTCTTCATTTCATATTTTTTTTTTGTTTTTAGAAGTTTCATCTACTTTATTGTTTGATTAATTATCTTTTACGTTTATTCAATTTATTTCTTTCATTGATATTCCTGTTCCATGGCCCATCTTTTATTCTTCTCCTAGGCTCTTTTAATTCCATTATTCTCTTCTTTTCAACTACTTTAAAACTTCTTTAATAATTCTTTTTCCGTTCCCGAAGCCGAGAGCGCATTTACTATCATGTGTATTTAAATCGTGAATATTTTTCAATTCTATTGTTTACGGAAAATACATTTGTAAATATTGAATAAACTAGAAAGATACTTAAAATAAAATATTTGATCGTAATTTTAAATTGGTTACGTTAACATGAAATGAACCGATTTACTCTTAGTCGTTAATTATTTTTTATTATAAATTTATTATTAATTCTTTTAAATAATGATACAAATAAAACAATTTTTAATGTTATGTACCTTAACTCTATTGCATGATGGCAGGTAATGCTGTATTTAGAAAAACATGTGTTTATATTAGGTGTTATTTGAAAAGTCAAAAAGTAGTAAAATATTAACTAATAATAATAATCTTTATTTCTCTTCCTCTACAAGTTATAAGATAATAATGTATTATTACAGTAATAATTATCATGAGGATAATTTCAAATGAATAATAAGTTTACTAGTAAAAGCATATACCGTATGTGTCAATTTTCATTAGGTATAGGGATTCAATGTTTGCGTGCGATTTATACGTATATACAAGCAATACGTGGCAACGTGGCACCCCTACTGTCCATCACCAATCCCGGCAACAATCGACATCACAACGATTTTCTCCGATCTTCCCACTTCTCCCGACCAGATTTTACATTCAATGTTTAGCTGCGAACACGTTGCGATCTAGTCTGCAATAAAAGCCGTCTAATTACTGGAACGGGAAACATCAAATGGCCGCGGCGATCTCCTGATCTAGTAGTTTATTATTATTTTCAGAATCCTTTTTTATTTACCGTATTTTTAATTTTATTAGAATTACGCTTTTGTTTGTGTCATGCAGCGTGAACGCAGCTTAATAATTCTCTGCATTTACTGAAAGAAAAAAGAAAAACAAATCCTTGCAACTCGTAAATATTATTTCTGAACGCATTACAAACACCCAAGCCGGTGGTCGAATAGTTACTGCTAACCAGGCTAACTTGTATTTACGAGCATGCATCGGTCGTGCTGGCATTGGAAAGGGAAGAAGGGGTACTATGTTGCCACGTACTGTATGGATTAATCGCCTATGGCTAATGAAAATTGACACATGCTGTAGATACTTTATTTTGAACATCGGTGTAGCCATATAGCTACAAAACATATCAATATTTTATTATAAAATCTAGCTTTCTTTTTGAACCTATATGATTACACCGATGTTTGATGATATATCAATAATAGGTAATAATAATATTTTATATCATAAAAAAGACAATACGACCATATTATAAATACATATTTTCTTTTATTTTAAATACATTAATATTTAATATTAGCTGTTATAACAAGAGTATCTTTACCTATTGTACTACATTAATGATAAACATGGCAATTGGGATTAATATAAAAATGTTTTCATAAATATTTTTTAATATAGTACGAATCTCTTACCTACTTGATTTCTTTTATAGTGGTGTGTTTTTATACTTGTTTAATATGTATTGTTTCTTTTATTTATTTGAAAATGTTCACTTACCATACATTGTTTGATCTACATATCCTGTTTTCACCTTCATACATTTTTTATTCCCAATTTTGCTTGTTGTTTCCCTACATCTGCTCATCTCTATTTTATTTACATCAGTGTCAATATCTTTTCACTCTAGAGGAGAAACAAATCAAAAAAAAGAACATCAAACAAAATATAGAAGTGTATTGGACTTTCCTTCTTTTATTATTTATGACAATTTTGAACGTTGATTGTAATTTCGTTATACACAATACACAATTTAAATCTTTTCAAAGCTGGGGGATTACTTTTAATATTTCCTAATTACTTTACAACAAGCAATTACAACAGATACAGGTACTTAAATTTCCATAATAAAATTTATAGGAGGTATATTATTTAGCATTCCTTTGAGTTTATTTAGAATTACTTTAGCAAGTAGTACTGAATCGCATAAATTGTGAATAAGACGTCTAAAAGTTGAATTACCTTGTTTTAGACAAAAATGCTTCATATAAAAATAATATTTTATTATTCAGATATGAAGATGTGTTTTTCTTATTTTACTAACCGACTATGGAATATTATAAAACATAAACAAGAAAATACAGTTCAGTTATCGGATTTAGATGATGTACGCTCACACTGAACATGTTGCGGGCGGTCGCCATTTTTGCGAGCGGAAAAATTTAGTTGAATTAAAAAAAATAATTAATAGACTCATATAATCTAAAATATTTTAAGTATTAGATAACCTTACATACATTTGATAGACTTATGATATATAGAAATATTAACAAACTTCGTCTAATTGATTCCTCAGCTGTCATATATTTAATTTAATTTCATAGCTCGTATCGCTTTACTAATATTTAAAAGGCATCATTATTGATCAAAGTATGCAATTAGTCTAATTATTTAATTGACAATATTTATTTTAACATATGAAATAGAAATCACTAATTTTCGAGCAAATTTAATACACTGAAAAAATATTTCCTATCATAACATCATATATGAAATTGATTTACAATGTAATTAGAGAAAAATAAATATTAAATTGCAAAAGGAAGATATAACATATGATTGAAATTATAAATGTTAAACTACTGTAAATAGACATTATACACCTTTCATTATTTAGTAAATAAATGTATCTGAAATCCAGACTTTGTTAAATTCGAATTATAATAAACTTGCATATTTTTTTATTGTATAGAGTGACCCAAGTTTTACCCCCATTGACAAAATGAAACTATATAAAGACAAAAGAATCGAATTTTGTGTAAAGTTTGATTAAAATGGACATTAATTGATAAAAAAAATCTGCAAAATTTTTAAAATGTGCCAGTGACAGTCAAAAAGACAAAACATTAACAACAATTTTCGTTTTTGAAATCGACTACTTCTTCATTATTATGATGCAGATATTTTTCGAAACATATTCATTTAAATTAAAATGTCATTTATAATTTACACTAATCAACACAGTTATGTTTGAAACACACTATTCATGGCCATTTATTAACAAATATTCTCGGCAAAATGGTCAAAACATTTGAGGGAGATACCGGCACCCCTCACTACAACTCCAGCGAGCCACGCCCGCCGTTCATGTTTATTCGTGTCTTGTGTGGAAATTCTAAATTTTTGTGGATTGCAGAACAAACGCCATACATGCAGCAGAACTTTATGCCGAACCTTTTCCAGATCGACCCCATCCCAACAGAAAAATATTTAATACTCTGGTAGAACGTTTATCAGCAACCGCGTCTTTTTTTCACAAAAAGAAGACCCACGTAAACACACCTGTCACAAGTGAATTGAATAAAGCTGTAGGATTAAATATTGCTACTAACGGTCTTCAAGACAGCCTCAGGGAATTTAGCACTGATACTAACATCAGAAGCAACGTTAACAGGATTTTGCAAAAATATAAATGCCGTCCGTATCATCACAAGCTCCAAAAGGAATTAGACAATGGTATTTTGTGAATGGGAGTAGGAACAAATTCAAAATAATAATAATCATATTGGTACAGTTACTCACAAAATGTTAAAAAACTCATTTTGCAAATAAGGGTTATTTTGTCAGTGGCGGTAACACTTGAGTTGCTGCTGAAGTTCGGCTTAGCTCCTCGGACATGGCTTGCTGCAGTAGTAATGGGGGTGCCAGTATCTCCCCAAAAGATCTTGCCCATTTCGTCGACAATATTTGTTAATTAGCGACCATAAATAACCAAACTTTACTGTGTCGACTAGTGCAGGTAGGTTACAAATTAGAAATGGCATTTAGATGCTTTCCACTAAACTTCAAATTTAAGGAAATCTACACTAAATGTTTGATTTTAATTTAGATGAATATGTTTCAAAAATATCTGTGTCATAACAATGAAGAAAAAGTCAAAAATAATTATTTTCTTAATGTTTTGTATTTTTGGCTGTCACTGACACATTTTAAACATTTTGCGGAGTTGTTTCATTAAATTTGTAGTGTACATTTCAATCTAACTTTACAAAAAGTTTTATTCTTTTTTCTTTATAAATAAGTTCAATTTTAGCGGTGGCGTTAAAACTTGGGTCACTCAGTATATTCTTACAACTACATAAAATACAATTATTTAGGAAGTATGCATTAACTTTGTAATAAGATTTAATTATTTTTTAATTTAAATACTTTATTTCAACACAGCAATCAATCAGTTTTATTAAAATCTGCTTTATAGAGAAAACAGAAATAAGCCGTCCCTGATATTAAAGGCGTATTTTTAGGAATAACGTATATACTCGCTATCTTAGGATTTCATGGATTCTTTCTACAATACTACACTAGTTCCATCACATACACTTTTTTCCCTACAACAATCGGACACTAAAATACAGAGGAAAACTCCCAAAGGCATTGCTCAACAGCAAGTGTTTTGGAAGGTGTCATGAAGTATATTCGATTGCAGCAGGTGTTATTGTTGTCATCATAAATTATTGGGTACAACTTTACCGATCTATAAAGACTTACACTTTCGTAATTAAGTAAATTGTGTGTGTATATATATGTATACACATAGATATGCAGCGGTTAATTATACCTTTCGTGTGTCTGCGTACGTTAATGGTAGGTAGAGAAAAGCAACCCCTACGGTGTCTACTTATTGTAAAACAAACAACCGATTTCAGGAAATTTAATTATTTACTGAATCTATAGTGGAAATATTGGTTTATATCGGCATTATTTATAATATCATGTATTACATTACATTTATATAAATTATATTACTGGCATCTATACAGACTTTATTCTTGGGCCAATATATCAATAATCAGATAAACTGTTGGATAAATATTATAATAGACAATTTTCTTTATCTAGTAGGTGTATATTTTCAGTGTTTTAAAATTTAGATAGCAACTTACTTTAGAATAATGTGTGAAATAATGTATGAAAGAACATTGAAGTCTTTGCCAAATAAAAATGTTTATAGTTTACTCGTTGGTCATCACCAGTACGTACTGATGATCACTAATGAGGCAGAAACACATGTCTACGGTTGCTCTTCAGCGGAATATACACTAGTAATTCCAGTTTAACGTTCTTCAAAAAAAAAACTATAAAATGCAAATAGTAACAACCTTTGGGAATGAATGGCAATTGAAAATATTTTCTATGGCGATGTTTTTTTTTTGTGTGAATAGTACGTCTTTATGTGGAAAAGGTGAACAACCTTGGCGCATTACCACGTTTTTTTCCTCGTTAAATAGAAGTATATTATTTTGAAACTTAAATTCCTTTATGTGAAAATTATTATGTTTGTATATTAACTGCGACAGGCTCGGACTGCGATTTTTTTTGTACGTGCATTTCTCATATCTTTCTTTCACCGCTTTTCTTAATAACGCTATTTAAAACTAACCCTATATAGATATATATATATTCCTCGCACATTATAAAAGCAATGCAATAGATAATATTAACTTGAGGTTTTTAAACTGAAACGAATAGCGTTTATTTTTTTCGACATATATGATAATAGCATATAACAATGCTGTAATCAATAGAAATAGTTTTTGGAGTTTTGCTCGTTTGTTTTTTCTTTCTGTGTTTCTGTGTTGATTTTAAAATTGTGATTTTTTAATATGTATCTAAAAAGCAGTCCCATTCACACAATGTATGGTATTAGCAAAACTAGCACAACATTAGCGAGAGTAAGTTTGTTTTTTTTATATTATTTTTTAATTAAGTGTGAATTATTAAGTCTTAAAAAATGTTGTTTTCTGTCATAATATTGATAAGTAAATCTTGTTAAACGATTTGTAAATCCACAAAATTGTAACACATACGTCTTTCCTAATAAACAGGTCTGAAGAAGGCTGAAAAGAGCAGCCGAAACGTCACAAAGCTAAGAAGAGTTGTTTTTTATTAAAAGTTTTTTATAAACCCTTATTCCATTTCCCTAGAAATGGTAAACTAATATATTTATTGAGTACATAGTGAAATACAGCGTCAGTTAAAAACTGAATTTCGTCAAATTTATATATATATATATATACCGAGGTCGACATATTTTAATTTCTGATAGGAAAGTGGTAAGAGGAAAAGAGCGCGACGAATTAAACTAAAGATAGACATAAGCGAGGCTGCCACGCTAGACATTTGTAAGGCGTGGGGGTCGCCCGCCACTCCGTTGCTCTCCCTCCACTGTTAGCAAGCAGGCATCGCTGTATATGATAAGATCATCTTCTGCATATGATAGAAGTGCAAACCGAAATTAAAATTTGACGCTTACGGTATATATATATATATATATATATATATACATATATTATTTATAACGTGTAAAACTTTTATAAGAAGATATTGCTAATTGAAATAATTGGTGTCAAGAGTCCTACATTAGAAGGATAATGCAATGTTTTCTTTTACAGTATGCTGATCACTGTGTATAAATAAAACCTTTTGTATTGATTTTGTATGAATTCACCTTGAGTGTTTATTCAAAGAAGAAATTCCTTTTTCATTCCAAAAACAAATTAGCAAGAAAAATTTTTAACAGCTTTAGGTATTTTAATAATAATCTTGAATAAGTCAGAAATATTTCTTGCGAAAACACGAAACTTAGTCATTCTAGAGTGGGTTGTTTGATAAAGACGGTTGGCATTGTTTCAAAGGCGAAATATTCGTAATGCATTCATTGTCTATTGGGTAAAGGTTAGAAAATGATCAATGCTCAGAAACAAGATGTTTTAATTTTTCTCTTAATTTTCTCTTTACACGCCAAAATATTCAAACAACAGAGTTTTGTGTGATTCTCGAAAGGAAAATGAGTAAGTAATGAAGTAATGGGTTTTTTCCATTCTCTTTAATTTTTATTCGTAAATATTAAGAGGTAGAGAAATAATAAAGAACATAGAATTAAAAATTAAATAAATAATTTTGTATATTTGAACTGATCATAGAGAATAATATCTTGACAATTGCAGCAATTTTAATAAAAATTACTTATTTGTAAAAGGAAAATAGAAGTAACTTCGATTAGTTTTAGTTATAGTTGTAGTGCAAGTCAGGGCAACTCATATTTTTAAGTCGTAATCGGGTTTATTCAGATATAATATCCTATAACTTTTGCAATATCTGCCACAGATGGAAGGAAGTCTATATGTTTAATTGGTAAATTTTATGTACTTTTCAATGACATATAAATATACAGGGTGTTCCATTTAATTTTTTTGGAATGGTATGTAATTCTAAAGAACAGGCATAGATATGTAGAAATAAACATTAATTTCACGCACTGAAAAGATATCTCTACTAATTGAGCCCATAATAGGTATTTCATCATCAATCGTTATTTCATAGTAACTTTTCAAATGATGTACAATTTTTAACGAAAAATTGCCATATCTCAAAAACAGTTCAAAATCGGCAAATACAAGTTGATATCAGTTTAATCAGCCGTTTAAGGGCTATCATAAAATATAAAAATAGTAAATAGTATTCCATTTTTAAAAACAAAAGTCTGTGTTGGTTCATCGTTGTCGAACACTCTGTATAATTGAAAATATTTTTAAATTATAGAGCTTATGATTATCTACAATTTTTGTAGTAAAAATTATTTGCTATCTACATTATTAGATACCAATAATGGACTTTACCGCTACGCTGGGACACCCGGTATATAACTCTGAAGCTTGGGTTAACATATCATTACTATATGTAGATTTTTTAGTATTAATTAAAAACATGGATGATCGTGGTACATATCTATGTGTAGGAAGAGTTTTAAAGTATTATTCCTTGTTATTTATTTTATAAACTAATTGCTAATTTATTAAAGTAATAATTAAGATTAATAAATATTAATTAATTTCGTCATTTTCACGTCATTTCTATGAAGTAATATTGTTGGTAGTAAGAGTTAAATTATGTTCAGAATCCGGTTCTGGTCTGTACATATGGATGCATGTATATTTCCTCAGCAATAATATTTAATAAGTGGAGGACGCGCTCAACTCTTAACGAACATCAGTAGTATAAGCACATAGCAATTGTAACTCTTGGATGGCACCTGATGGCACACATTGCCGCATCAGCGCATCTCGCTTTACTATTTTGGCGTGCGCTCGGAGCATGGAAATATTGTATTATACATATACGCGTTTCCGTCAGTTCATACCACACTACCTCGAAAACTTTTTCCTCTTCTTTTTCAGGCACGGCATGTCGGGGTGAAAGAAAAAAGGGGGAAGTAAAAACCTGGCCCGATGGTCATTATGGGACGAGAATTATGTTGACTTTATGAATTATTATGACCACAAATAAATGGTCTTTTAACAAGTAACTCGACTTTAACGAAAATATATAATATTAAATTGCCTTTGGACTTATTTTTCTTTTATATGTTGCATTATAAGAGACTCCCTGTTTTTTCGTCGTTATTACGTAAGTATATTTTACAAAAATAAAAACAACTATACAGGCTGACATTAAGTATAGTAGAACGCATAGTAATTAATACAGGTGCTTAAAAATAAATATTGCTCCAAATTTTCAAATTATTATTATATTTGGCAATTCAACTGATATTTAGTAGCAATATAAAAATATTTAATGCAATCTTCGTTTTTCTTTTAAATTTTAATAATATTACACATCTTATGTTGTTTGGATAGAATTTAAAAATTCCACTTTGTTCATAAACTACAAATAATTAATTTTGCAATTTATCCAGAAATGCGTTCAATGTAGCAGCAATAACTGTAAATAGCACACACTTGCGTGTTAAATGGATATATATTTAAAAAACTTGATAAATAAAGGTAGGGTTTTGCCAGCAAAATACTTTTTTGATATAAGTGGCCATTATGTGGGTACAATTAGTTTCAACCAATCAGTACGAATCACATCCGTGTCAACACTCTGATTATATAAGTTGCCTATAGTGTATAGTTTATCTGTATACATATTTGATTTTTCTCTCTTTACTTCACGAGCATGTGGCGACCTTTTGGTGAAAGTGTTAGTGATGCTGATGTGGATAGTGATAATATTGTTGGAGCACGACAGAGAAAGCATATATCAGAAGATGCAAAACAGATAATTCTCAATGTCTATCATACCCTGACGGAAGAAAATAACGAACTATAAACCCAGAACATTCAACAAACGTCGCAATTAACCAAGGTACCTTTTGGAACGATATATAAGACAATTAAGAATAACGCAGGGCCTCGAAAGCAAAGAAGTGATAAAGGAGCACTGAGAAAAATTGAAGAGTATGAAATTGATTCCATTAGGCAGCAAGTATACTTCTACAGGAAAAATGTTGTATCTACACTTGACTGCTTACATAAAAGAATCAGTGATGAGCCCATAAATATTCAGTGTACTAAAGCAACCTTGTGGCGGACGCTAAAGAAAGCTGGTTTTAAGTTTAGCACTATAGATGAACGTCGCACAATTATGGAAAGTCCGAGGTTACAGAAACTTCGATATGAATACTTAACGGCAATTAGAAGGTATAGGCAGGAAGGACGATTCATATGTTATTTAGACGAGACGTGGTATGACACCCATGACACAATTTGCAAAGGTTGGGTGGATAGTTCAAGTATGTGGCAGTTGGTCGCGCCGGTTTCGAGAGGGACGAGAATAATTATTCTTCATGCTGGGTCAGAAAAAGTATGGATCGGACAGCCGCTATTATCTGCAAAAAATGTTAAATTCTCAAGTTTAGATTACCATGAAGATATGACCTCATCTTTATTTGAAGAATGGTTTTGTGACACTTTATTGCCAAATTTACCAAAAGATAGTGTGATAGTGATGGACAGCGCTGCGTATCATTCTCGACAGAAAAACAAAGTTCCTACAAAATGTAATAATAAGAAAGATATTAAAGAATTTTTAGAAGCAAATGATTTATATTTTGGGCATATTATACAAAAAAAAAAACAATTAATAGAGGTGATGAAGACAAAAGAATATTTATAGGATTTTTATGTGGATAACAGAGCCAAAGAAGCAGGACATACAATTTTGCGTTGTATTGATATGGCCCCAACAGAAAAATATCATAAGACGAGCAAATCAAACACCGAAATTTAGTGAAAGCAGTGTAACACTCATAAAAAATGCTATGGCACAAATAACTGCTGTAAATTGGTAAAATGCCGTTAAACACGCAACAGCAAAAGAGGACGAATATATGCGCATGTACAAAATAGTAGCACCTTTGATTATAAATTTGCAATACGATTCAGACACATATACCGATTTGCAAGACGATTCAATCACAGAAGATGATTTATGAAATGCTGTGATACCTAAAATTTTTATTGTGTATTACAAACTAATTACCTTTATATATCTATATGTATCCACTACACATGTTGCCACACGATTTGTAATTTTTTCTTTGTATATAAACCCAATGTATAGATATTTTTTATATAAATTTAATTATTTCTTGGTGTTAGCGACCTTTTCTATCTACTTAGACACAAATAAAAAACATTTTGTTTCTTCCTTTTAAGACGTTTCGACACTTTTCTTTTTAATGTCTTCTTCAGTTATTATAAATATATAACACAAATACAAACATATTAAAAATTTTTGATTCATACATTCTGCAATTAAAATTTTATAAATCAGAAATACACAAATCAATATAAATATTTATACGATATTTTTTATTATATACTTAACTAACTACTATATACTTAACAGCATTTTATTATTATCTTATGGGGTTCTAATTTATAATCAATACGGTCCCTAGATCCATACGTGCAAATAGGTAAATCTTACCCGTTCAATAAGGAGACTAGAAATAATAATTATCGTCACAGAAGGTGGTGCAATAAAAGCAATAGAGCCGTTCAAAGTTATATTCTTATAATTTGAAATAAACTATACAGCAGTTGAGTGTAATTGAAAACAATATTTACTGAATGTTAATGGACATTCCAGTGTTCACTGTTTGTTTACAAAATTTTGTTGACTATGAAAGGTAATTACTACTGAAATGGCAAGTAAGTTGAAGTATTTTATTCACTGGGGTAAAAGTATATTGAATTTTTCTTTCTTATTCGTAGTATAAGGAAGTATTGCAATGACGAAAATTTTCTACCTCGCGATTTTTGTAGATGTTCCCTGATACCGGAAAAGTGGTTTTTAAAAGATGTGTCTCTCCCTCTCTCTCTCTCTCTCTCTCTCCCTCTCTCTCTCTCTCTCTCTCTCTCTTTCTCTCTCTCTCTCTCTCTGACCACGATAACGGTCAAACGGCTATAGATATCATTTCCAAATTTTGTATTTACGATTATAATCTGCCTCTTGACATCTGACTAGTTTTTCAGTAAAATCAGTAGACCGGAAGTAGTAGTTTACTTCAATGAAAAAATCGAATTTTGCCAATATTTTGTCAATTACTAAGTTTAAACAAATTTATAAAAAATTCAAATGTAGCTACTCAAAATTAAATTTGAGAAAAATTGTATTGTAAAGGTTTTTCGAAATTCCTACCGGAAGAAGGTCTATTACTCTTTTACTATCGAAAATCAATTTTTTGCGAATATTTCGCAAGTTATGCTTTCCAGGCAGGTACATTACAAGTATAAAGGTATCTAGATTATTTCATTTATAGTTTGAGTACAGTGTTACATATTAGTGGTGTTTCAAATGTACCACAAAGCCATAACAGTATATAAATAATAATTATCATTTAAAAAAAAAAACGGAAATTATATAAACTGTATTTTTAGTAACTATTATATCGGAAAACATAAAAATAGAATTTTTCGGGATTGTTGCTGCTGAGGCAATGATTTTTTTAACTACATATCTATAATTCTAGCGCTTCGCTGGTGACACAAACTTTACCCTTACGAATAATAGCCATCATTACATGTTCGTTGAATAATATACTATTTCCACTAGGCAACATAAAAATACTTACCATTTTCCTTCGTTCTCCATTGTCTAAAACATAGAGTTTTATTTCTATGTAAATTGACTAGAAGTATATCATTATAAACTTGATAATGTTTCATTTCCATTAGATATAGCTCACAGAAACGAAAAGTTGTGTTTTCACATTTATTTTTGACTTTTAAATTTATTTTCTAAATCTATGGATACAAATTGATAATTTTGATACGAATTGTGAGGTTGTAACGTAATTAACTTCCGTTTTCAACTTGGCATTCCTGATATACGGTTTCCCGTATGTCCTTTTACGCAAATTATCAAACACGATGTTCAAATCAAATACTTTTTATACTAGATGATTTCCGCATCATTTCTAATAAAAAATCAAACATATTAGTCAATTTATCTCCATTTTATTTAAAATATCTATATTTTCTTTTACATTTTATTATATTCAGTGGAAGTGAGTATGTATCGAGACCAACCAACAGAAATTACTCAATGCTCTTTATTGAAACTCAAGCAATTGGAAATTCTTATTAATATGTATAGAAAAAATACATACAATTATGGTAAGAGCTCAAGAAGCCCCAAAAATAACTCGAATTTTTATAAGGGAGGCGGGAGAAGAGAATATATACGTCGATCGGAATTATCAATCTTATTTCATTTTTGTACATTAAATTACAATATTATACACAAAGCTAACGTGTATTAGATAAAAATTACTATAATAAATGGTTTCATAACCAAAAGTGTAGGTTAAAAAATAAAGAATAGCTTTAAATTAGAACAATGATTTATATATATTGGATATATATAGAAGAAACCTGTATTCTGTAGCAAGCAAGTTGCATCCCTAATTAAAGTTGTGAAAGTTGTATTTATTTTCTGATTTTGACCACTTATAAAATGATTGTACGTCCAGAATATTGATAGTTGATGTGACACGTCCTTTTAACTGGAAAATTGCACCACTCCGAGGAGCACCGCTTATTTAAAATTATTTAATTCAGAGCACCTCACTAGACATTGCTTTAGACGTTAAATCATATAACGAACAAAACAAAAAAGAAATCCGCATATTCGTCTTTCGAATCGTGACTCATGGTCTTGAGTTTATACAAAAATCCTATAGAAAAAAGCACTTTTAGTTTTTACCGAATTTTCCAATTTTCGAGGCAACTTTTTTTATTTATTAAAATATTAAAGAAAGCCATGAACCACACATGTCTATATTGTGTGGATCATATTCATATTCATATTCATATTTATTCATGTAATTACATGCCATTACAATTGTCAGGTAGTACATTTGTATACATATACATTTATAAAAATACAAAAATATACAAATATAAAACATATAAATACGCACAATCAACACAAACAGACAAACAAACAGAACAAAAGAAATCAATACAATTCAATAGGTAATGAGCCCAAATATTTATGTTGAACTGCGTATATAACAAATACCATTTAAGGGTGTTGTATAGGTACATTTTCAAATATTTACAGATTACAGGCTATCTTTAAACTTTATGCAAAAATGATTTAGATGAAATATTCTTATAATGTTTATCTACACGTCCCTAGGCATTTTGTTTTTTCAATTTTTTATTAATTGTTATAAAAAATTAAATATAAATAGATAATCGGAAAATAAAATGCGTACCGACGTATAACATATTTTTGTGAACATTAATTTCTAGCAAATTTTTTTCGTATTTATTAAGATAAATGTGTAATTTGATAAGAACGAAATGCATTTTTGGCACTGCTTTAATACGCCACCTGTAGTCAAATATTTGATATATCCTTGCAATCCAAGACAGGGCGGAGTTACTTTGTTTAGGTGGGGATTCACTTTACGAGCGATATTCGGAATACAGAAATCGTTGTTACGGTTTTGAATAGGTATTTGATTAAACATTTTTTTATATTATTTTACATTTCATAAAATTGAAAACATTATCTAGTAACCTTGGTTTAACTTTATAAAATTAAGGTATATTTTCTTTTTGTAAAATTTACTTATATTATTTTGTATTACATTTCATAAAATTGTACACATTCTCTGGCAGGCTTTTATAACTTTTACATAAATACAAACTTAAACAAAAACATTACATATGATTCATAAATAGCTTTTTTAATTCTTCCACTATTTTACATTTATCAAGATAAAATACTCCTGACATTTATAAGTGAGTTAAAAATAATGTAAAACTAATATAGAAAATGAGATGGATATAGATGGTGCCTACTTCCTCTGTACAGATATTGTACCAGACTGGTAGACGTTCAAAAGAGTAATTTACGACCTAGCAAAAAATTACTCTCAAACGATTCAGTGTTCGGACAGTTATAAAAAGATTTGAAGTAAACCAGAAATTGCTCGGAAAGGTTGTCTTTTATTTTAAAAATTTAACTATATTACTCTTCGTGTTATGGTAAATAAAGAACAGACATAAATAGGACTTATTATTTTACAGATGTAGTTACATAATAATAATGAATAAAAATTAAACTTTAAATAATTTATATATAATAATAAAACAATGAAATTTCATTCAATACATGATATTATAAGTAGTCATTCTGCATCTTTTTTGGAAAAAAATATGCGAGACTATTTTATTTGATAAATCGTTAGTTCGACGAATAAGTCTGTCGAACAAAACCGCAGTGTGTGGGCCCCTTTAGTCATTGAATTCATGTACCTACGAGGTTTCTCGGATACCTTGCCGGCCACCTTGTATTATAATAGTACCTATAGATATAAATAATTATCCTGTGATTTTCAATACGGCCAATGGAAAAGATAATCAAGACGATGACATTAGTGCCTTTCAACAAAATATTATTATTATTATATAGTATTCATAGGCACTAAGTAATATTTCTTTTAATCAGAATTCCATCTTACATACATATTAACTTATTGAACACATGTCAGACTAAAAAAACTTACAATCTACATTCCTGTGGCGCCTAGACACCAGACTAAATAAATTATACAAAATATTACTAGCACCTACGTTACGTAGAGTATGTGTAGCCTGAAAAGAGACAATTAGCACTTAACGCATCAGACGTATGTCATTTCGAATGCATCGCTCCATAAGGGCGGTACTTATAAACTGGGAACTATACAATTTAGATTTTTACTATAGCATTTAGCAAAACAGTACGTGGTAGTGGGGTATTGGCAAGCTCCACCCCTGAGTAGAACCCCCCTATACCCGCAGCGAAGACGTCGAAATTTTTAGTTTGCTATACAACACCCTTAAGAGCCAAAATTATAATTTAAAAATTCATCTATTAAATTAATGAATTTTTTTTACATGTTATTTGTGTCACCCTGTAAATGCAGACACCTGTTGAATAATAAAAGTACTATTATTATTATTGTCTTTTTGTAACGGTAACTCGATTTTTTTTTAATTTGTTTTGGACATTCTTCAAAAGTTATTGTTTCTTCACATGATTTTCCATATTTTTTACGTAATAAAAATATATTTGCTTTATGATTGAAACTTCGTTATATTTTATTAACTAAGTTATTTTGGTTGGATTGCTTATACAATTCTAACATGCAATTAAATGGAAAAATACAAAAAATCGCAATTAAAGGAAGGAAATGACAGCAGAAAAAGCAAATAACCTTAGGCAAGCACTTTTTCTCTCTACGTTTGTTATCAACAAAGTAGTACATTATGCCCAGTTCTTAATAATATGAATATAAAGAATAAACAAAACTGAAGTTTTGAAAATATTAAAGGAGTTTCCGTTTTGTCTGTTTTTTTTTTGCTCGTTAGAAACCCAACACTGACATGTTCTTAACAAAGATTTAATGCAGAATATTTGTATAAGAACCTAACTTATATTTCCTATTAATATTTAAATTGTATTTGTGTATAATGCAATTACGCACCCCATCATTTTCAATCACATTATTTAGTAAAAATAATATAATAAAATAAATTTCAATAAAACATTTATATCAACACATATTGAAATCTCTGCTTTCCCTTTTGTTGAAACGGTTAGTTAGATAATTCACCACAACAGTTTAATAATAAATTTCAGAAAACAATTATTAATAAAGCACACTACAACCAGTAACATCCACCTTCCATAAACATAAGGTTTAAACTGAGAAAATATCAAAAGGATTTACGAGAAGGTAACAAACAGTAATTACGTATAAAAATTCCCAGAAAACCCATACATTATATATTTAGATTTTGTCCACAATTTCCTGGCAATTCTCTAGTATGCAGCGGTTAAAAATTCTCTTGTTAACGAAAATCTTATTCACTGATTAATGCTGTGTTAGAAAAAACAAAAATTTGTTCTCAGTGGTATTTTAATGAAGTTTAATCAAAGAATATTATTATTACTGTTTGGATATATAAGTTTTTTTTTAATATTAAATCAACATAATACATCAATCTAACAACATAAAAATTAAATAAGCTCGTATGTAGTTTCGTTTTCAGGAAAAAAAACCGGTTGAATTATTCATAATCAAAAGCTGCACGGCGAAACAGAATCATCTGATTTAAGCTCAAACAAACGTGAATATAAATTGTTTCAATTTTAAAAACAAATTCTCTTCATTTTAGTCGTATGCGTGTGTGGTTTTTCATTTTGCTTTCATAAATGTATCGCTTGTTTAGATGTTATTCGCGAATCAAAAAAAAAGAACACAAATATAGAATATTTAAATATGTATGTGACTTGTTGCGCGGTTAAAATGCAGAGCACACTTCAGCTGTGCAAATTAAGTGACTTTAATTCCAACAAAATTACATTGCCATTTACGCACATAACCTACCTTTTAAAAGTTTCTTTGTTATATGTTTAAAATCTGTGTATATTTGAGCGAACTTTTATAAGGAAAAAATCTTTCAAACTACATGCCTAAGTTTTGTTTTGTTTTATTTCTTTTCTAATTATAAGTTTCTTCTTTTAGCACTGGCAATTATTTAATTAGGTACATTTTTAATTAAAAAATTATCCACAGCTGAGATTGAACAATTGTGTTTTATTTGTTATTTATTTCATTTGCGTAATAGTCTTATGTATTCAATTTTATGCAGATGTACATAAATGTATTAGAAGGTGAAATATGAATAATACATATTAAATTAATTACATTTGAAATTCGGTCAAACTGGGGAATGGTCTAATGAATTATCGTTCAGTCTTAATAAGTTCTCGAGAGGCACGAGTGCAGAAACGTCTGGAGCATTTTGAAACCGCACTCTTCTGTGCATTTATCAAGACCCCGGCACATGACACTTCAATAACGTAATTAAATCCTCAGAAAGGTCTTTCTGTTGAAATATAGCTCAGATATTGTAATATCCAGTCACCGCCCCTGGCGGTAACGCTTATATTTAAAATACTACGTTATATGTTACAAATTTTCGTCTGCCTTTGATACGCTCTCTATCCAGAAAATGGATAACCAGGATGTTTGTCTTTATTTGGCACATTCCCTTATTTCCAGATTAACTTCCATAAGTATAAATACTTTTATCGTGTTCCTTTATTCTCTTTTTTTCCTCTCTTCCGCCTATAGTTCATAATTCATGTTCGGGATTTTACTTCCAAATCACTTACAATGGTGTCGAAAGAAGTTTTCTCTTTTTCCCGCTTCAAGTGGGCCGTTATAAAGTTATAATTTATACTTACAATAGCCGATTCTTTCAGAGAATTTAAAGATTTTTGCAATTGATTTAATGTGATCTTAAATTTCCGTTATTTGGAAGATATAAATCGTTTTTTAAAAGATTTTCTTTAAAGAACATACGTAGAAATGCACACACGATATTCAACATATATTTCCTTCAAATTTAATTATTTCACTTTATCATTTCTTTTAACAAAGCGCTAGCGCTATCATTCTATATTTTATTGTAATTTCTATAATATCGCTAAAGAAAAGCAACCAAAGAAATGAAAAGATTTTAATATTATTAAAGACACGTAAATAGCTAGGGTTAGATGGGATACGAGGGTCGTTTTATAAGCTAGATAAACACGACTTTTTCGTAAAAGATAATAGAATGCACTACGTCACTGCTTTGAAATTTCATCAAATATAAATAACTGACAATCAATAAAAACATAAATACCAAAATCGGACAACACAAGCACATTAAAAACAATATGTATAAATAAAATTTAGTTAGATGTGTGTGAGAAATTTCTTGAATTTAGCGGCATTTAAATTAATTGATGACAAATTACTTGCATTATTTTATTGTTAATGATTTTTTAGGAAAAGAAACACATTACCCCGAGGACTAACATATATACATTAGTTTCGCTTACTCAACTATACGTGAATGGTTGTTGTCATAGAAAACAGTACACTGATAAAACAGGAAAAAATAGTCCAAGTGAAGATTACGGCATCAGATGCGTCTGAGTTTTACAGTTTAATTTGAAAATTATTAGAAATAAAAATAATTAATATGTTTTTAATTTTCGATGATAACATCGTAAAAGATTTATGAAAATAATGCCTATGTATATAAAATCTATTAGAGTATGACTGAAGTCATTTGTCATTTTAAACATGATTTCGAAAACTGGTACCAAATTAGTATGAAAATCTAATGAAAAATATTTATTTTATTTTCACTATCTTTCCTTAGACATTTTTTTTTGTATTTTTGATATTTAATCCATGTTAACTTGGTATTTTGTGTGTTTTGGCGGCCTCTGTATGTTCGACAATGTGTTCTTAAGACGATTTTAAGAATGCTTTCACTTGGATTTTTTAAAATCAATTATTACATTTAGATGATCTATGTTTTTGAAGAAGATGTTAAATACATCGCAACGATAAAGTAAAACGTACTATATTTAATTAAAAAAAAAACACATACCCAAGAAATACCGCTGTAAAGAAGAAAAAACTATATATACAGGGTGAGTCATCTAAGCGGGTAAGGCCGATTATGCCTTTATGAGTAAAGATATTTAGAAGCGGTTTTTTTCATGTGATATCTGTTCATTAGGAGCACATTTTAAAAATATTTTGTATTATACAGAGTACTCGATAACTTACTTGGTGGCTAACCATAGTTATAGTTTTTTAAAATGAACACCCTATATATTATTGCATTTTTGTATTCCCCGTATAATTTTTAGTCAAAAAGTAATAAGATAGTATAGGCCTAAAATCTAAAGGTTTTGACTTATTCCCATTTTTCTGAAAAATTTAATGTTTGTATAAAATTATATTTCTCGAAAACGACGTATTAGATGGACAAATTTTTTTGCAGTATTGTTTACAATAAGAGGTTCTAATAGAAGCATGTTTTATTTTTTTTACAGTTACTAACTGCATGTGCAGTAAACTGTATTAAAATAGCATGACACGTTTTTGTATAAAAGTCAATTTTTTTAAATGGAACACCCTGTATATCAGTTCATTTTTGAATTGTTTATTAAATTTTATGTCAGAAACATGTAAGCCGTTAATACTTTAAATGTGACTATTACTGAGCTATTGTCTCTTTTTGATATAATTTTGTCAGTACTATACAATATTAATTAAAAGCACAAAACTGACAAAATATTTCAAAAAGAGACAATAGGTCAGTAATAGTCACTTTTAAAGTATTAACGCCTTGCATGTTTTTTATGTGAAATTGAATAAGAAATTCAAAAATGAAATAATATACAGGCTGTTCTATTTGAAAAAATTGACTTTTTTGCAAAAACAAACAAAAGCATATCAAAAAACGACAGTAGCTCAGTAATAGTCATTTTTAAAGTATTAACGTCTTACATGTTTCTGATATGAAATTTAATAAACAATTCAAAAGTGAACTGATATATAGGCTGTTCCATTTAAAAAAATTGACTTTTATACAAAAACCGTGTCATGTAATTTTAATCCAGTTTCCTGCACATGCAGTTAGTAACTGTAAAAAAATAAAACATGCTTCTCTTAGGACCTGTTATTGTAAACAATACTGCAAAAAAATTGTGTCCATCTAATACGTCGCTTTCGAGAAGTATAATTTTATACAAATATTGAATTTTTCAGAAAAATGGGAATAAGTCAAAAACTTTAGATTTTAGGCCTATACTATCTTATTACTTTTTGACTAAAAATTATACGGGGAATACAAAAATGCAATAATATATAGGATGTTCCATTTAAAAAACTATAACTATGGTTAGCCACCAAGTTATGGAACACTCTGTATAATACAAAATATTTTCAAAATGTGCTCCTAATGAATAGCTATCACAAGGAAAAAACCGATTGGAAATATCTTTACTCATAAAGGCATAATAGGCCTTACCCGCTTAGATAACTCACCCTGTATATATAATGATCTCGAGGAAAAGAATGCATCGTCACTGTAGACTATCCATATAGATAGTTTCATTCAGTTTCTTGAATATGTGCTCAATTCTGATCTTGTTAAAAAAAATCAGTATGTTAATACTTGCTAACATTATAATTAGGCTTATAATGCAAATATCAATAATAAGTTAATAGAAAAAGAACTGAAGATATGTCGTTATATAATTATTGTATTAATATATTATATGGTACCAAAAAAATACAAATATGCGAGAAATGTACTACATAGTGCGATTCTATCTCAAAATAATAAGGGCACATTAGTCTTATGGCTAATAGCTGTGAGTCGTTATCGAAAAATGTACTTATCACTTGTAGAAAGAATATATATATATATATCTTGAATCACTTCCCCGAGAACTAAACGATTTCGAGAAATGAATTGGAAGGAATATAATCTAATGACAACATTTTTCAGATTGTGAAAATCGATTATGGCATCCCCTTGTTGATATAAAACATATGTTAGTACGGTGTTTCTCAATCCACGATATTTTTCCATCGGTTAGAAGACAATTTTACGTTTTGAAATTCATGTATGGTATATTTTTCTGTGCGTTTCCTTTCAGAGGCGATAAATTTACATACAGTGAGATTCATATGTCTTTATTGCATTTATTATTCTTAATAGTAACATTGCTAATAAAATTTTACTATTTTAGTAAGAATTTATTTTATTAATACTTGCATATATATATATATATATATATATGTTCTCTTTCAGGTTTCCGCGGGTAGTAGTATGTGTTGTCACTGGATTCCGGGTTTTCTTCCGCGTTTCCACTGCTTGGTCTTTGGAAAGACCGATGCTGGTTTCTTGACGACGTTTCGGCAAAATCACACTTGCCATCTTCAGGTCTGCGATAACTGTCTGCTTCTGCTTCTTGTTATTCGTAAACTGACGTTTTCGGGATTCGGATGGTGGTTATATACTTCGTTAGCGTGTCGGTTGGTTGCCCTTGGACGAGTGTGTGCATGGTTCCGTGTCGTTGGGCTCGTGTTTGGAGTGTGACGGCTGGTTTGCGATGTAGAAGTATTAGTTTGGTGTTCTTTGTTGGTATCTGTTCTTGTTAGTGCTGGTTTCCATGCTGTTGGTAACCTCTGGGTATCATCTCGTGAATTCAGATTGTTCGGATGTTTTTCAATTTCGATGGCTTCCCTGATGATTCTGGTTTTAGTATGTTCGATGTTCGCTAATAGCTTGGTGTTACTGAAGTCTATCGTGTGGGATGTTTCTTTTACATGTTGAGCCAGAGATGAAGTTTTCTCGTCTTTTCTTACGGAATTTTTTGCAAACCTTTTTATGGAAAACTTAGAAAAAACAGCACTAAGGACGGCCACCCACAAACCCAAACTCTGGCTACGCTACGTCGATGACACTTTCGTGATCTGGACACATGGAAAGGACCACCTCGACATCTTCCTGGAACATTTAAACAAAACCCATCCAAAAATAAAATTTACGATGGAAATAGAATCGAACAACGAATTACCATTCCTCGACGTTTTGGTCAAGAAGAAAGAAAATGGGAACTTAAGTCACACGGTATACCGAAAATCCACCCATACAGACAGATATCTGAACGCTCAGTCTCACCACCACCCAGCTCAGTTACAATCAGTAGTAAAAACCCTAGTGACAAGATCGCAGAGATTAGCAGACAAAGATAACATCACCCAAGAAATGGACAAACTCCACAAGGCACTCCAGCAGAATGGTTTCAGTGAATCTGCTATCAAAAGAGCATCCAAGCCGAAACCAACAACACCACAAGAGGAAAAAGAAACACCAACTGCCAAAACCTACTTACCCTATGTGAAAGGCACCACCGATAGAATATCCAAAATCCTACGAAGACACAACATTGAAACAACATTCAAAGCAGACAGAAAAATCAGTACAGTCCTTCGAAACCCTAAAACAAAAATACCTTTAGAAAACCAAGGAGTTTATGAAATTCCGTGCCTCAACTGTGAAAAAACTTACATTGGAGAAACGAACAGAAGGGTAAACGCAAGAAGAGACGAACACAAAAATTCCGTAAGAAAAGACGAGAAAACTTCATCTCTGGCTCAACATGTAAAAGAAACATCCCACACGATAGACTTCAGTAACACCAAGCTATTAGCGAACATCGAACATACTAAAACCAGAATCATCAGGGAAGCCATCGAAATTGAAAAACATCCGAACAATCTGAATTCACGAGATGATACCCAGAGGTTACCAACAGCATGGAAACCAGCACTAACAAGAACAGATACCAACAAAGAACACCAAACTAATACTTCAACATCGCAAACCAGCCGTCACACTCCAAACACGAGCCCAACGACACGGAACCATGCACACACTCGTCCAAGGGCAACCAACCGACACGCTAACGAAGTATATAACCACCATCCGAATCCCGAAAACGTCAGTTTACGAATAACAAGCAGCAGAAGCAGACAGTTATCGCAGACCTGAAGATGGCAAGTGTGATTTTGCCGAAACGTCGTCAAGAAACCAGCATCGGTCTTTCCAAAGACCAAGCAGTGGAAACGCGGAAGAAAACCCGGAATCCAGTGACAACATATATATATATATATATATATATGTGCATATATATAATTAAATTTCTTGGACGATTTAGAGGTCAATACTAATTTCAAATTAATTTAAAATTAGTTTAATTGTTAATTAGGTAATTTTTAATCTTTAAAAATTACCCAGCGGTCCAGGAATCGAACCCGAATTCTCCTGATTACTAGTCAGGTGTGTTATCCACTACACTACCACGGGCTTTCGGTCTTGACTCCTTTAATTGTACTGATATACATATACATATACATATAGCAAGTAACAGATGGAAAGTATTGCTGGTATACCAGCGTATATAAGCACCGAAACGTCCATGTGCTGTATATGATAAATAATTCTAAATTTTTCTTGACCTTATTCACATATTCATGTGCATATATATAATTAAATTTCTTGGACGATTTAGAGGTCAATACTAATTTCAAATTAATTTAAAATTAGTTTAATTGTTAATTAGGTAATTTTTAATCTTTAAAAATTACCCAGCGGTCCAGGAATCGAACCCGAAATCTCCTGATTACTAGTCAGGTGTGTTATCCACTACACTACCACGGGCTTTCGGTCTTGACTCCTTTAATTGTACTGATATACATATACATATACATATAGCAAGTAACAGATGGAAAGTATTGCTGGTATACCAGCGTATATAAGCACCGAAACGTCCATGTGCTGTATATGATAAATAATTCTAAATTTTTCTTGACCTTATTCACATATTCATGTGCATATATATAATTAAATTTCTTGGACGATTTAGAGGTCAATACTAATTTCAAATTAATTTAAAATTAGTTTAATTGTTAATTAGGTAATTTTTAATCTTTAAAAATTACCCAGCGGTCCAGGAATCGAACCCGAAATCTCCTGATTACTAGTCAGGTGTGTTATCCACTACACTACCACGGGCTTTCGGTCTTGACTCCTTTAATTGTACTGATATACATATACATATACATATAGCAAGTAACAGATGGAAAGTATTGCTGGTATACCAGCGTATATAAGCACCGAAACGTCCATGTGCTGTATATGATAAATAATTCTAAATTTTTCTTGACCTTATTCACATATTCATGTGCATATATATAATTAAATTTCTTGGACGATTTAGAGGTCAATACTAATTTCAAATTAATTTAAAATTAGTTTAATTGTTAATTAGGTAATTTTTAATCTTTAAAAATTACCCAGCGGTCCAGGAATCGAACCCGAATTCTCCTGATTACTAGTCAGGTGTGTTATCCACTACACTACCACGGGCTTTCGGTCTTGACTCCTTTAATTGTACTGATATACATATACATATACATATAGCAAGTAACAGATGGAAAGTATTGCTGGTATACCAGCGTATATAAGCACCGAAACGTCCATGTGCTGTATATGATAAATAATTCTAAATTTTTCTTGACCTTATTCACATATTCATGTGCATATATATAATTAAATTTCTTGGACGATTTAGAGGTCAATACTAATTTCAAATTAATTTAAAATTAGTTTAATTGTTAATTAGGTAATTTTTAATCTTTAAAAATTACCCAGCGGTCCAGGAATCGAACCCGAAATCTCCTGATTACTAGTCAGGTGTGTTATCCACTACACTACCACGGGCTTTCGGTCTTGACTCCTTTAATTGTACTGATATACATATACATATACATATAGCAAGTAACAGATGGAAAGTATTGCTGGTATACCAGCGTATATAAGCACCGAAACGTCCATGTGCTGTATATGATAAATAATTCTAAATTTTTCTTGACCTTATTCACATATTCATGTGCATATATATAATTAAATTTCTTGGACGATTTAGAGGTCAATACTAATTTCAAATTAATTTAAAATTAGTTTAATTGTTAATTAGGTAATTTTTAATCTTTAAAAATTACCCAGCGGTCCAGGAATCGAACCCGAAATCTCCTGATTACTAGTCAGGTGTGTTATCCACTACACTACCACGGGCTTTCGGTCTTGACTCCTTTAATTGTACTGATATACATATACATATACATATAGCAAGTAACAGATGGAAAGTATTGCTGGTATACCAGCGTATATAAGCACCGAAACGTCCATGTGCTGTATATGATAAATAATTCTAAATTTTTCTTGACCTTATTCACATATTCATGTGCATATATATAATTAAATTTCTTGGACGATTTAGAGGTCAATACTAATTTCAAATTAATTTAAAATTAGTTTAATTGTTAATTAGGTAATTTTTAATCTTTAAAAATTACCCAGCGGTCCAGGAATCGAACCCGAAATCTCCTGATTACTAGTCAGGTGTGTTATCCACTACACTACCACGGGCTTTCGGTCTTGACTCCTTTAATTGTACTGATATACATATACATATACATATAGCAAGTAACAGATGGAAAGTATTGCTGGTATACCAGCGTATATAAGCACCGAAACGTCCATGTGCTGTATATGATAAATAATTCTAAATTTTTCTTGACCTTATTCACATATTCATGTGCATATATATAATTAAATTTCTTGGACGATTTAGAGGTCAATACTAATTTCAAATTAATTTAAAATTAGTTTAATTGTTAATTAGGTAATTTTTAATCTTTAAAAATTACCCAGCGGTCCAGGAATCGAACCCGAAATCTCCTGATTACTAGTCAGGTGTGTTATCCACTACACTACCACGGGCTTTCGGTCTTGACTCCTTTAATTGTACTGATATACATATACATATACATATAGCAAGTAACAGATGGAAAGTATTGCTGGTATACCAGCGTATATAAGCACCGAAACGTCCATGTGCTGTATATGATAAATAATTCTAAATTTTTCTTGACCTTATTCACATATTCATGTGCATATATATAATTAAATTTCTTGGACGATTTAGAGGTCAATACTAATTTCAAATTAATTTAAAATTAGTTTAATTGTTAATTAGGTAATTTTTAATCTTTAAAAATTACCCAGCGGTCCAGGAATCGAACCCGAAATCTCCTGATTACTAGTCAGGTGTGTTATCCACTACACTACCACGGGCTTTCGGTCTTGACTCCTTTAATTGTACTGATATACATATACATATACATATAGCAAGTAACAGATGGAAAGTATTGCTGGTATACCAGCGTATATAAGCACCGAAACGTCCATGTGCTGTATATGATAAATAATTCTAAATTTTTCTTGACCTTATTCACATATTCATGTGCATATATATAATTAAATTTCTTGGACGATTTAGAGGTCAATACTAATTTCAAATTAATTTAAAATTAGTTTAATTGTTAATTAGGTAATTTTTAATCTTTAAAAATTACCCAGCGGTCCAGGAATCGAACCCGAAATCTCCTGATTACTAGTCAGGTGTGTTATCCACTACACTATCACGGGCTTTCGGTCTTGACTCCTTTAATTGTACTGATATACATATACATATACATATAGCAAGTAACAGATGGAAAGTATTGCTGGTATACCAGCGTATATAAGCACCGAAACGTCCATGTGCTGTATATGATAAATAATTCTAAATTTTTCTTGACCTTATTCACATATTCATGTGCATATATATAATTAAATTTCTTGGACGATTTAGAGGTCAATACTAATTTCAAATTAATTTAAAATTAGTTTAATTGTTAATTAGGTAATTTTTAATCTTTAAAAATTACCCAGCGGTCCAGGAATCGAACCCGAATTCTCCTGATTACTAGTCAGGTGTGTTATCCACTACACTACCACGGGCTTTCGGTCTTGACTCCTTTAATTGTACTGATATACATATACATATACATATAGCAAGTAACAGATGGAAAGTATTGCTGGTATACCAGCGTATATAAGCACCGAAACGTCCATGTGCTGTATATGATAAATAATTCTAAATTTTTCTTGACCTTATTCACATATTCATGTGCATATATATAATTAAATTTCTTGGACGATTTAGAGGTCAATACTAATTTCAAATTAATTTAAAATTAGTTTAATTGTTAATTAGGTAATTTTTAATCTTTAAAAATTACCCAGCGGTCCAGGAATCGAACCCGAAATCTCCTGATTACTAGTCAGGTGTGTTATCCACTACACTACCACGGGCTTTCGGTCTTGACTCCTTTAATTGTACTGATATACATATACATATACATATAGCAAGTAACAGATGGAAAGTATTGCTGGTATACCAGCGTATATAAGCACCGAAACGTCCATGTGCTGTATATGATAAATAATTCTAAATTTTTCTTGACCTTATTCACATATTCATGTGCATATATATAATTAAATTTCTTGGACGATTTAGAGGTCAATACTAATTTCAAATTAATTTAAAATTAGTTTAATTGTTAATTAGGTAATTTTTAATCTTTAAAAATTACCCAGCGGTCCAGGAATCGAACCCGAAATCTAAATCCTCTAAATCGTCCAAGAAATTTAATTATATATATGCACATGAATATGTGAATAAGGTCAAGAAAAATTTAGAATTATTTATCATATACAGCACATGGACGTTTCGGTGCTTATATACGCTGGTATACCAGCAATACTTTCCATCTGTTACTTGCTATATGTATATGTATATGTATATCAGTACAATTAAAGGAGTCAAGACCGAAAGCCCGTGGTAGTGTAGTGGATAACACACCTGACTAGTAATCAGGAGATTTCGGGTTCGATTCCTGGACCGCTGGGTAATTTTTAAAGATTAAAAATTACCTAATTAACAATTAAACTAATTTTAAATTAATTTGAAATTAGTATTGACCTCTAAATCGTCCAAGAAATTTAATTATATATATGCACATGAATATGTGAATAAGGTCAAGAAAAATTTAGAATTATATATATATATATATATATATATATATATATATATATATATATAAAATATATTACAATTCTTTGCCAAATATACAAATGTATTGAAAAATTCAAAAGATTCTTGGTAGTAGTGGCATACAATGAAGTAAAAGTAATAACAATATGACAACTGGTTGTCAATTAGAAAACAATGACAAATATAAAATGCAAATCACAATGTATAATTGAAAATGTAATCAAATAAGCAATAGGACAGTCGGGATTACTTATATAGTCACATCAAAAGGCTTGGGATTTACCACAAACTGTTCAGTCAATGCAATTATACAAATAACAACGACGCAACTATGTAATGAAAAATTAAGAGTAGAACTGTTGATATTATAACAATATAGCAATGTAAAATCAGTCATGTATAAATGTAAATGAAAGCAAATAAGCATAGGACAATCACGATCACCCATGTAATCCTATCAAATTGGATTAGGTTCACCTAAACATGTACAATCTGATTGAAATACATAGACAATCAACGATGCAACTATGTATGTGTTAAGATGTATTTGTAGCTACAGACATATATGTTTCTACCTAGTTTGGTTTCGTCAGTGCAGCATAACAAAGAAGGTGTATGTTAAAGCATTAATATGTGTTGAATAAAAATTATATAGTATTACCTTAAAATGTCAATCCAAAATGTCCAAGTGTAAAACAACTGTGCTCTTACTTAATACTGTGTAATGCCTTATTTCAACCAGGCAGTTAATAAAATATATTACAATTCTTTGCCAAATATACAAATGTATTGAAAAATTCAAAAGATTCTTGGTAGTAGTGGCATACAATGAAGTAAAAGTAATAACAATATGACAACTGGTTGTCAATTAGAAAACAATGACAAATATAAAATGCAAATCACAATGTATAATTGAAAATGTAATCAAATAAGCAATAGGACAGTCGGGATTACTTATATAGTCACATCAAAAGGCTTGGGATTTACCACAAACTGTTCAGTCAATGCAATTATACAAATAACAACGACGCAACTATGTAATGGCGATTGTCCTATGCTTATTTGCTTTCATTTACATTTATACATGACTGATTTTACATTCTATATTGTTATAATATCAACAGTTCTACTCTTAATTTTTCATTACATAGTTGCGTCGTTGTTATTTGTATAATTGCATTGACTGAACAGTTTGTGGTAAATCCCAAGCCTTTTGATGTGACTATATAAGTAATCCCGACTGTCCTATTGCTTATTTGATTACATTTTCAATTATACATTGTGATTTGCATTTTATATTTGTCATTGTTTTCTAATTGACAACCAGTTGTCATATTGTTATTACTTTTACTTCATTGTATGCCACTACTACCTCTTTTGAATTTTTCAATACATATATATATATATGGTATTTAAATAAGTATTGTATTAACAATACTTTATACTTCTTGGCCCTCATTATTTGTATTCGTATACGTAAAATTCTTTGTATTTAGGCCTTTATGGAAAGAAATACAATAAACTCATCCAAATTAAGAAAAAGGTACTGTTAATGAAATTTTTCGTTCTTGGAGATGATAGTTTCAATTTGATTGAGGTAACTGCCAATATCTGAAGTGCACCTATTGATAAAGTCACTCACGAAGTATATAAGAAATCATTTTATAAATAAGGGTTATTTTGTCGGTGGCGTTAAAACTTGGGTGGCGCTGAAGATCGGTTTGGTTTCTAGGACGTGACTCGCTGGAGTATTAGTGGGGGTGTTGATATCACCCCCAAAGAAATTGACCATTTCGTCCAGAATGTTTGTTAATAAAGGGTCATAAATAAACAAACTTTACTGTGTCGATTAGTGCAGGCAGGTGGTAAATTATAAATGGAATTTAAACACTTTCTACTAAATTTCAAATTTAAGGAAAACTAAGCTAAATATTTGATTTTAATTTAGATAAATATGTTTCAAAAAAATATATGCATCATAATAATGTTAAAAAGCCGATTCCACAAATAAAAATGTTTGTTAATGTTTTGTTTTTTTTTGGTTGCCAATGATACATTTTTATTTGTATTTTTCATTTATTATATGGAATTTTTAGAGAATCCTGTGATATTTTTTTCTTTTTCGTCAAAGAGTTGAGAACATACAAGCGTTTAATTTTAACGAGTCAAATTTTCGGAACGCCTTGTAAATGTAAAATAATGGTGCTTATAATTTTAATACATGTCTCTATTTATCTCACACGGTACATGTACATCAGTACAGTGGAAGAATAACGAAATAGAAGTTGTTACAGCAGTTTGTGCAGACGTTGAATCGATAAATGTATGAAAAGCGTATTTAATTTATGGATATGTCTGCCTAAATATATTCGCAACATAGAAAAATATAAATAGCCCCACGTCATCGTTTAGACTACTACTGCCTGTGACTTTTGAATGAGTTCAACAAAAACTCAGAAGCAATGGACCGTCCTAATGAAGACTAATGACAGCTAAATCTTCGGTGGAATACTGCACGAATCATAACAGTTAGCTGTGAAAGGGGAATACAGGGTATGAGGCGATCACTTAACATTTCAAACACTAATTCCTTCCAAAATATTAAAACAAGGTCTTCGCATTGTCTCTCACGACTAAGCAGGATCGAAAGCGATGACTTGTATCCCCTTTTGAGTTAATAAAGTCCTTTCTCGCAAGCGAAACCGGAGGATCCTGGATGCTCCTGCGTTAATGATGCAGTGAAACTAGCTGTAAAACTCCTGTTACACACCCTTTCCTGACCACGTACGCCCAATAAACAGAACTACCCACACACTGTGTAAAAGGCACAAACCACTTTTACTATACTTATTATATAGCATTAAAACGTAATCTAGAGATTATATTTTCATTATATTTGACGGGCATCCAAGAACAAAAAATCAATAAGTCCGCTTTTGTATAATGAAATATAGATTCAAATTAGGCAGTCTTTTTCCTTTATTGATTGAAATTGTAAATTATGCAATTTCGCAACAAAGGAGAAAAAACCATTGAAATATAGAATGCAATTTTGTAGAAAAATTTATATATTTAGAGTATTCATTCATGAAAGTATGATTTATTATATCACACGCCGTAAAAATCGAATGTAAACGTAAATAAATAAGAACTATTAGTGTTCCAGAATGATATATGTATATTGCAATGGTAGAAGCATAACAATATACAGAGCGTAGTAAAAGCAAAGTCAGTAAAATTTTCATAAAACAGGAACTATTTATATTTGTAATAAGTATATCGATTTGTACTTTTAATATATAATTTTCTCATATTTAAGTATTCTTTATCAGGTAAATGACGTCAATTTATATAGTAACCTAACCTATTATTTGCAATTATTTAAAGTACAGATGTATCAATTCCAAAACGAGCAGCATAAAAACCTCTTTCTATTTTGGTTTTAATAAGTTCTTCTTTTTCCTACTCTTTCAGAAGATCCGTAGTTCTGTTTTGTAACCAATTTCCCCTGTTTTCTTGCGATAGTGAGTTCTTCCATCTCTTGGGGTGGCATTCCTGGGGGGCGTTGTCCTCTCGGGCTATTCTGCTTGTATCCATTCTCTTTATGTGTGCGTACCATTGTCTTCTTCTTTGTCTTCCCCATCTCACCACGTCCTGGACTTCTCATATTTTTCTGATATCTCGTTTCTGACTTGGTCTCCGAGGGTTTTGCATGCTATGGACTTGAAAGCCTTCATTTCGAATGCTCATATATTGCTTTTTGTTCTGTTAGCATTTGCTCTGGCTTCCATGCCGTAGGTAATTACTGGCCTCACACATGTTTTATAAATGCGAGTTTTACTTTCCAAGCTCATGTGTTTATTTTTCCACAAAATCGCGAAGACAGCTATAGTGGATCTGTTCTTCCTGAAGCCTTAGTGTTCGTCCCTGATTTCTATTTGGTTTTCTAATCGGGTTTTAATAGACCTGTGTGTAGCTTCCTAATTGTCGACAGGAAGCAGATTCCTCTGTAGTTTTCTGGGTCTCTTTTTCCCCCTTTTGACACTCTCGCGTCATTTATCTGGCATTTCGGATGTTTGCATTACTGTATTGAATAGGTTCGTCAAATGCTTCGTCGTTGAAAAGTTCAGTTTTCAAAACCCGTTTCAGTTTTATCCTGTATTATAACACGCAATTTTTAAAGCACCCGAAAAGATTTTATTAATACTAATGTTACTATGCTCTATTCCTTGGATTTCTTAGTTTCGTAGCCTTCAGATAATCTTTCTAAATATACGAGCAGCCTGGAAAATTTGAGATCCGTATTTTGATAAATATTTAGATATGGACTATTTGCGCTGCTCAGATAATCTTGCTATCTAGGCATGTATCTATAGGTGAGATGCGGTTCACAGCAAGAATCTCAGATTCGTAGATAATAGAATAGTGCAGTGCGCACTGCACTATTCGAAAGGTCTTTCTCGTACGTTGCTCCACCATTCTATAATAACCCTCCAAGGAAACTCAGGTCCTACACCAGCACCCATACATTTAAAATGCATCTTAAATGCAAATTATTAGAATATCAGAAGACCTCCCATGACATATAATGCTATTTGGGTGCGCGCGCACCATGTTTGCTTAATAAATAGTTAATAAGTTCTAGTTCTGGATAATAAGTACGTTCTTTCTTATACTTTATAATATGATTGATGGTTGGCAGTGGCGGCTGGTTAGCACGTTTTGGTGGGGCGCGTAGATAGGCAAGACTGATTTATTTAGGAGTTGTATAATAATTTATGGTTGAGTTGACTCCGCGGAATAAAGACAATTTATTATTATTATTATTATTATTATTATTATTATTGTTTTTATCTATTTAATCAATTATTATATTTTCAGAAGTATTAACCATACTATATTTTTTCATCAAGTTAGCAAGTGCTTGTTAATTTCTTCATACTTTGTTGGAAAAAGATTTTGTAAATAGCCCAAAATTCTGGGAACATGAAAATATTTCTTTCGTTCATTTTGGTGATATTTAAAAAAAAATACGAGGAAGCGTTTTTAAGTCCGCCGAATTGGATTGGGGGGGTGATAATAGGAGAGATCTTTCGTATCGTATAGTGTCTTCAGTAACTTATTATTAATATAAATATAAAGTTTTAACACAATCGCTTCAGTAGGCTTTAAACTATCTCAAGCAAGTAATTTAATCGGGCCAGAAAGTGAAATATGGAAAAAATCGAGTATTGCGCCGCGACCGTATGCAATTGAAGGACGTCTTAACCATTGTTAAAGAAAACAAAAGCCTAGAAGCTTTAATTTTAATAATAAGACTAATATACAGTCCACAACACCTGTAAACGAGACTCTAATAGAGGTACCTATTTATCAAACATACTGGACTAGACCTCTGAATAAACATGTCTACATTTAAATAATTTGCTATACGTATAGTGAATCTACACAAAGAACAAAAGTCTTTGTCATTGCCTATGAATCTATCCGATACAGGCTGGTGATAGACAATATAATAATCAAACAGATGATGCCATTTAAATACCTAGGCATAGAATTAACAGCAAACCAAATAGATTAAAAAGTAAAAAGAGCATCAAAGAAGCATGTATTGCAAAGACAAAAGCAATCCTTGGAATTACGCGGATAAAAATACTAAGAAATATCACTGCAAACACACGAAGTCATCGGCTAAAAAACGATGACATATGGCAAAGATCGAAAATAATATGTAACCACCATGTCATCGGAATAACCACAGCATGGTAATCCAGAACTCCAGGGAGACCACTAAAAAAATGGAGGGGAATTATAGACATCAGAATCACAAGATAGACAACACGGCTTGTAACAAGAGAAAGAAGAAGACATTCGAAACAATTTGATCCAAGGATCTTTTATGAAGGAATAATTCTTCCAAAATTTAATCTATTTAATAGCATATTCTAAAGATCTTGAACAATTAAGAACGATTTGAGGAGTTTTAATATTTATCTCAACAAAGCTGTAGAGCTAATTTTGTTCTTAGTGCATAGAAAAATATAAAAGATGCTTATCTGTAACGGCTAATGGTTTCGGTAACATTTTATTAGCAAACTTGCGCATGTTTCAATTTGGAAATCAAGGGCGAGGGGAAACGGAAATATTGAAAGCGTTATTTTTATAAAAAAAAAATCACTCTGTATATTAAAATTTCGTCAAAATGTGTTAAATTAAATATAAAAATCACCGAATTATTGATTCATTTTAAAACTCAATACCTTATGGATTTGCAAGCGCCTATCTTCTTTGAAATATGTTTTCTTAATAAGCAAGGATGACACCCCCAAGTGCGTTTTATAAATTGCTTTTGACATTAAAAACGTTTTAACATTATTATTTTTATAACATTAGAAAATATAACGTTAATTTATTTAACATATAGTTTGTGGAATACACGGCTGTATTTCCATGAGTACTTTTGAACAGCGATACCCATCTGACATTAACGAAATCATACAAAGTTACTCCCACAGCAAAGCATGGTATTAAGGACTTCTGCATATCGTCAACGCGACGTTAACGTGCACTAACGTGTGGTTAACCTGGTTAAATTATGAAGATCAGTGTTGTGTGTATTCTGCATCGTAATTTATACGAGTAACATTTATAATTGATTATGCACGTCTTATTAATGGTGACATTATATTCTAGAATGCTAGTTGTACTCTTTAGTCCCTTTAATACAAGGGAATTACGTCATGCTAGTTTGAATTTTCTAAATCTTTTTCAAGCGTAGATACCTGATTTTAAGCTTGATTTTTAGTTTTAATTTTTGGTATTCTTACTAGCTCTTATTGATTTACCTTTTTGAAATTAATAACCACTATATTATACAAGGTTGCGTTCAAAACATATTCCAAAACAATGACCTCAATAACAAATTTTCAACTCTATTTGGAAGCAGCATATAATCACTGCAGATATAACATTACTTTTTCTTTGATTATTTTTAATTCTACACAATCAAAAAGAAGTATTAAAATTTGTCTGATAATGACAAAATTGCAACTTTTTTTCGATAGTATTAAACTACTCAAGAGCCACAAGTATGATTCAATGACCCGCATGCGGCTCGGCTTCATTGAATTTCAAGAATTTTTCTGAAGCCACTTAATATATTAATATTAATGTTCGATGGTTTATTATTACCATGCAATAGGAATTGGTGACGTATATATGCTACTGTTAAAATGCGGAATCTGATGTTTTAGGAAATGATAATTGGATACGTTTTCCTACTTGGAAAACGTACCGGTGAAGTATATCAAAATCTTTTTGGAAGACTAACTGCTTGGGTTCTTAGAAGATTTACCACCGCCAATGAAAATTATATAGTGGTTTATGCACACTTTGGTGCAATTGTACGAGGAGCCGTTTTAAGTTGTCGTAGTGGGGGAAAAATAGAAAACATTTTTCTTTTTTAATATATTCACCTGCCACCCTAATAAAATTTTCAGATCTCTCTTCCTGTCTGAAAAATACGCCGAAATTGCGTTTTTTAACTTCTTCATTTCTCGCAAATTTCTTCCCACTCAGCTCTTTTTTCATTTTAGGGAATAGGTAAAAATCACTAGAAGCCAGGTCTGGACTATACGGTGAGTGACTCAAAACATCTAAGCCCATTTTATGCTATCAGAAAGCCTTTATCTTCAATCAATTAACAGTATGCCTTCTGAGTCTCTACAAATAGTAGCCATGAGTTTTCCTAACGACTGTTACACTTTAAACTTCCTGGGTGGTGGTGTCCCTTTATGCCACTGCACTGGGTCTTGCTTGGGCATAATGATGAACTCCAGTTTTATCCCCATTCAATACATCATCTCTGCCTTGATTACAGAGGTACAAAACTCTCGGTAACCATCTTGCTCTGGCTTTAGTCATGCTAAAATGATCAAAAAAAGTCCAAAGATGGCTGTATCAGATGCTCCAGACATCCATGGGAGTTGGGTCTTCTTTAGTCAACCATTCTCCATTATTAATTTTTCGACTTTTTTAACAAGTTCTGGAATAGTTATTTCGATAGGCCGTCCTGGCCATCAGTCGTCTTCAAGTGACCTTGCTTGAGGCGATTGAGCCACTAAAAAACCGTAGTTCTTTCCAGGGGAAAATGTTCTTTTGAAGCACTCTATGGCAACTAAGCACATCAAGCGGCCTCTAAACTGATCCATTTTGGCAAGACAACTACACTTTAAATTTATAAGAACTTTATATTGCGCACTATTGTCAAAATACATGGAATTATGAATTGAAGTCAAATAATTACCTCGCAATTCAGTATGCATTGAATTATATACTTCTGTTTTGAATAAACATTGATCTGCTTCCTATCAGAATAATCTCAGCATATACGTGCATATGTATATCTCTCTGCAAGTTAACGTAAATATAATGAATTTGAAGCCTCTTGATAATACTGGAATGACATGCATACGTTAGTAAACAATGCATTGATATGCTGCTATTGTCTATAACATATTGTGTTTTACTTACTTTTTTTATAGAGGGAGAGAGAAGGGGACAGGGGGAGCAAGGGAGTGAGAGAGAGAGAATCATATTATTTTGTTGTCTTGCTCGTAGTGTATGGTGGTGTATTTATGTATTATCGCTTCGTAGTTATTATTTCTTTTTCCATTCCGGACTCAAAAAGAGATGACATAGCCTGGGAGGTTTGTTAAAAATAATGTTTTTGTTTCGCGTGTTGTGTGGCAAGTCGCGTCATTTTGTTGAATCCATATGTCATTTACTTCCATTCCATACAATCCCCAGAAACATTATATCAACAGGCCACGATAGCAAAAGCCATTGATAGATATGGAAAATACCGCTATTATTTTCAAAATAGCATTGTTCAAAGTTTTTCCTGTCTAGAAAGCACACCAAACTGTCACTTTTTGAGAGTACATCGGAAGTTCCTGCATGGCATGTGGGTTTTCTGTCATATTCGTCAATTCTGTTTGTGGACTTAGGCGTTGAGCCACATCAGTTAGTATGATTTTGGTTATGAATTTTTACAGGATTAAGCTAGCGAAAATTCTATACTGTTCGTAGTCGGTTTGCCTCAGTTTTTGAGTCCCCGAAATATTTTACACATGAATGGCAAATCTTCTATAAAAATGTGTTGGAATTTTTGGGAGTTATTGGCATGTCCTGCAACTATGGTATTCGCCAGTAATATTATCGGTGTTATCAATAAATACCTCCACTCAAATATGTTTCACAATTTGTGAAATGCGTTTTCACAATTAAGTTCATTCAATTTCTAACATACCATTTTGGGAAATGTCAATATTCCACTGCGCCAGCTACCATTTATAGCCGATTAAAGATTTGACTGACTAAAATCGTGCCTAATTCAAATTTCAAGTAATTTTTGGGCCAACCTTTTCGTCATGCAAGACAAAGGACTTCCGTGTTTTAAAAACATTAATTATATGTTGTATTATACGGCCACAGAATACGACATTGCAACGTTTACTTGGTAATATCAAGTACACCAGCTGTATATTAGATTTTGAATTTTTTTCTACGAAAAATATTTAACCAAATTGCATATAATATTAAAAAACATATTTTGTTTGTGCATCAAAAATGCACTATAATTAATAAAATTCTGTAATTGTTAAACTCTATAAAAAATGACTTGTTAAGAGAAAAATGTTTAATTCATTTCTTTAACGACTCCCCCTCAATTATTCAGTTTAGCCAACACAGAATTATAAAAGTTTTGAATGTAAAAAACAAACCTTAATGATAGCCTACCATTTTCTATACCAGTTTCTTTGTAATAAGCACCTTTAGCTGAGGACAGATATAATTTTGAACAACATTAATTATTGAGTAACAGACGTGATTCTGTTTTTAAAAATAAATCCGTTGTTTTAGCACTGGAATCAACAGTTATATTAGTGCTAAATTTTATAGATTTTATAGACCAATAATCAAAATAGTGTACCTCATTTGTTTTACAAATTCTACATAGATTACTTAGCTGATGTTGCCAGAAAATTATATAATATCCAATTCAAATTTTGAATTAAATATTCTATGCTAAATAAAACCCATTATTATTCTAATGAGTTTCTTGAATAAAATATACGTGTATGTTGAAATAAAGAATATTATTATTCTTTTACAATTGTTGAAGATTAATAATAGAAAGGAATTTTATACTTCCACTATGTAATATTGAATTCCTTTTTATGTCTTTCTTATGTTCTTAATTTGCGACTGCCTTTTAGTGACTCGTCTGTGAGGTAGCTTGAAATGAAGAATATTATATAAAGATCTGAATTCTCTTTCCTAACTTGTTTGTAATACTCTCAGCATAATGTTTGTAATATTAAAAGAGCGAATTTCATGAAAATATGTGTTTGCGAAAGAAATGGAAATATAGAATATATTTTTGAATATCTCATGAACTAGATCAAAGTATTTAATGTTTTTTTTTTATTTTTTTTAATTTCCGTTTCTATTTTTATATATAAGCTTATATAGTGCTCTTTTAGGCTTTGGTGAGATTTGTCTATAATGCATATTAATTTTGAAAAGAATAATTTGAACCGCCATTCCTATTGGTCTTACATATTAAACTAATAGTGCTGATAACTTATAGTACCTAAGTATTGAAATAATATTGCAGACAGAGTATTCACAAAATAATATGAAAATAGCGGATGAAGCTCTTGCAGAGCGAAAGAAGTGTACTCATAAATATATAACGTTGTGAGTTTCATCATATATTTCCTTAGTTTATTAAATATCTTATATTTTGTTCTGTCTGTTACATATTAAAATTAAAGTGTGAAATTTGTTCTTACTCGTATTATACTGCCTATACAAAAACCTACCACAGATGAATGCGTTGAATGTTACAAGAAATTCAAATACGCGAGCAAATAATTAGTGAGTATATAAACCGCACATTCTATATGCAATTAAAAGTTTTAAATGTATTTGGGTACATAAATTCCATTGAATAGATTAACTGTAACAAGGAATACTATATTATTAAGCACGTGCAACCGTTATTACACCGGGAAAAACTATTGTTTTATTTATGATATCTACTATCGGCTATGCTGAATAATCAAAATTTAATTTTTATATTTCCAACGTTTTGTTAAAGCAAATATATTCACATATATATAAAAAAAGAGAATAATAACGGGTAAATTCCGCTGTAGGGCAACCGTAGACACGTTTCTGACTATTGGTCGTCATCAGTACGGTGTAGCCAAGGAATAAGGTGGAATAACCTAATATATATACAGGCTGAGTCGTTAGTAGCCGCTTCTTCGATTGCTCTTTTGTGTTTTAAATAAAAGAGAAAACAATTAGTGGAAGATTCATGGTTGCTTGGGGCGCATATTCTAAAAATTCTTTAAGCTCTGACGTACTTCCGGTTTCACCGGAAATGCATGGAACTTAATTTCTTTAAATGACTCGCCCTATATATTTTTAGATTTTCTAGTTCTGTTTTAAATTGTCTATTGAACTGTTTTTTATTTTTCAAAATTGAGCCAGTAGTTTTTGAGTTATTAATTTTTTTTTTTAAATTTTTTCAGAGAACAAACATTTCTTCATTGTTTTTAAAAGTAAAAACATTAACTTTGGTGGTGCAATCATTTGATATAAGTTGCACTCGACAATACCTCAAAAAAAATTGTTTTTTTAAATCCTATTTCCTGAAATTTTCACATACCAAAAACTTATTTTTTTTAAATGGAACACCAGGTATTTTATTGTGGCCTCTTGTTCCCCTTTTTATTCTCTTTCGTTCTTGTTAACAATGTCCTATACCTATCTTTTGTAATTTCTGAGATAATCACTATAGAAGCAATCAGCGGTCATATAAAGAACTACGAGCGCTGTTCTATGCACCCAAATATTCGTCCAATAAAGGCTGGAATGCGGCCGACTACCTGAGTCAACTCTTAAAAAGAGGGTCGGTAAACATTTATGTCAAGTTTATAAAAGCATGGCTATTAGTTATCATCCAAATGAATTATTCTTATGAAGAGTAAATAGATATTATTGACGTTTTGGGTGAATCTGAAAGAAACTTTTTGTTGAAGAATATGATGTTGATCATATTCTTTAATGAAATTTGTTTTTCTTACTTTTGAATGTTGTTACGTTGCTCAATAGTTTTAGGTTATTTAAATTGCGTTATTTTGTTGCTTATTTTTTTTTCTATCAAAGTTTTAGGACATCAAATTATAATTTTGAAAAACTACAGCCAAATCTTATGAAGAGCTTCAACAATGAAAGGTATAGGACATTGTTAACAAAAATGAAAGAGAATAAAAAGAGGAACAAAATGCCTCAATAAAATACTGGGTGTTTCATTTAAAAAAAATAAGTTTTTGGTATGTCAAAATTTCGGGAAGTACGCTTTGAAAAAACAAAGCTTTTTGATGTATTGTCAAGTGCAATTTATACCAAATGATGCAGAATTTTCTTGGCAACAAGCACCACCAAAGTTAACGTTTTTTCTTTTGAAAACAATGTGTAAATATTTTTTTTCTGAACATGTGTTGTGTTCAAATATTTTCAAAAAAAATTAATAACTCAAAAACTTTTGGGTTAATTTTGAAAAAGAAAAAGCAGTTGAATAGACAATTTAAGGCAGTACTAGAAAATCCAAAAATATATAGGATGAATCATTTAAAAAAATTAAGTTCCGTGCATTTCCGGTGAAACCGGAAGTGAATCAGAGCTTAAAGTATTTTTACAATATGCGCCACAAGCAACCATGAATTTTCCATTTATTGTTTTTTCTTTTATTTAAAACACAAATGAGCAATCGAAGAAGCGGTTACTAATGACTCACCCTGGTATATATAACAAATATTTACAATTTGCGCCTGAGAGTTTGTTTAGTAATATATCGTATTTTCATATAAATAATAAAATATTGCGGAATACTATGTATATGTTTTTTCCCCGTTTACTGCCAATGAAGTAATTACAGTTATCTGCAGATAAAAGTATACTCATCAGTAACGTATGTAGAACACGAAATATTGCAAAAGTTGTAGAAAGTCATCACACAGGGTCTTGTTATATAGACAAGGCCTACATACATAAACACAATCAAAGAAAACTACAGCTCGCAGACTGAGATCTGGTCGGTGAGATGCCCTTCCCACAAGATGCGCAGTGGATTCTTATAATATTAGATAAGCACGAGCAGTGCAATGTATTTCCTAAATATGTATCTCTTTTCAATATATTACTTATCTGCATTTACTCTTTCGTCTGGCTAATGTATGCGATGATGAACAAATGATTTAATTTTTTTTTCCGAATACTTTCTCTGTCACACAGTGACATGTAAATCTGCGCGACTTATAGGTCGAGCGGTCAGGACTCGGTTTGTGTACTGTACTTATTGTATATATAAACAACCCAAACAAATCAATGTACCGTGCCTTCAAATACTATTCTCATTAGAGACGGCAATGCTTTTTTTTAATGGTTGGTGACAATGCACAATCTTGATAGTTTGGTTATGTCATGTAAATAATTATAGGCGTCTATAATCTGAATTTAAGTATGAAAACTGTCAGAATTTGAAGTTTTCAAAAGCTTAGTATGTACACCATCATTGATTACCTAAAAAGCTTAAAAAATAGCCTACTCTAATGAGGAAAGTATTTGAAGGCACGGTATTATGAATACAAGAATCAGAGGTGCATTAGCGATTCCACACCCATCGTCTTACAATAACATAACAAGGTATCAACTATTGGGAACTGAAGTTTTACAATCATCTTTCAAAAAAAAAAAACTTTAAATAACACTGGATTTTCCAGAAAAGTCATGTAGTTGTTGCTTTTACATTCCTTCTATACCGTTAACGAGTATCTCGAACATTTTGATTTAATTTTGATTCTGATATTATGTTAGTAACTTGATTAGGTTTCGTAATTTTTTTGGGCGTAGACATGTTATATACTTTTTTTTTTGATTTTATATTATCACTCCTTATGTATTACTCTGAAAAGATTCGGTATTATTAATGACACCTGTTGCAAATAATATAGAAAATGTATAATTCGCTATTTTGTCATAAACAAAAGTTTTATACTATTGTTTTTCAGTCATGTATGTTGATTAATATTTCCTTTTGTGATTTAATGATAACAAAATTCATTGCTTCTATTAATCATCGATTAGTAACCTATATAATGCATGATATATTTCGGCATTTTAAATGTAAAACGTAAATTGGTGATTATGTGACGTTGTTCTCGATTGCGAACTTTAACAAGAATTGCTAATGTCGATGTTAACTCCCGACGAAAACCATTTCTAATAATGATAACTCTATTCCCGTAGCGAGGCCCCCCCAGTACCATCGCCTAAAACGATCCGAAGTACTTCTGTAATGGAGTCATTACCAAAATCAAATTCGACTCCTCCAAATTACACTTCCATACGTTCTGCTGAGATTAATATAATTAACATCACATATTGGTTGACTGCGGTTTATAATTAAGTTGCAATGTAAGAATTATCCGTTGGAAGGGTAAGGGAAAATGACAAAGGCCGGAGTTGTTACGGCCCCTCTCATCTACCATGCCCCCACACCACTTCACCCGATGCCGCCCTCCACTCGGCATATCTTTACTAATTTCAAACTTAAATCTGATAATATGACGCAGAGTAGAGAGCATTTAGTAAATCCCAACTTGACATATTACTGGAAATATGGCTGTGTGAATTATATGCACTTGCTTCGAATTTTGTTTTGAGTGTAACGGAAGTCTTTAATATCTAAACTTAAAGTGAATCCTTATCAAAAACTGCTGTACTAGGGATAAATTAAATTTTGCGATTTAAAACGGCAATCCTCGAAGATTCGACCTAATTTTATGAAGCGAGTAATAACATACATTAAGATTCATATAAAAGTACAGAGTAAAATATGTCAATAATTTTCCTTCAAGACTATGAAACTAAACTTGGACTCTGTGGCTTGACACTAAACAAAAGCAGTAAAACACCTTTACCACATTAAAGCATAAAAAGCTAAATACGTATTTCGACAATTATGTTGTCATATTCAGGAGCGCTGATTAAACACCGTACTGCAACATACTTGTAACGAAAGCGTAATAGATCAATCTCACAGCCAATAACTTATTGAAATTCATGCATGGGCAGATAAGGACAACTAATGATGTTGTGGTCGCACTCCAAACTGAAAAAAAATTGGTCCGTAAGTTGAAGAGGACTCCTAAATCTTTAAAATGCGTATGCCTGCGTATTGTAATTCGATTTACATGATAATCAAAGAAGATGGTGTTGAACACTTTAGAGTACGTGACTATTGCACATTTTCCTACATTTAAAAATATTTTATTTTGTACACACCAATTGTCCTGAAGTCAATACAAGTTTCAACACTTCTAATTTCCATGAAGATCTTTAGCTCATTAGGACAGAGCAATTAAGAGAATTTTAGAGACCATTAAAAATATATTGAATAGCAAGGGACCAAAGTTTGATCTCTGGGGTACTCCTGAAGTAGGTGTAAAGTGAACAGATTGGAATCCGTTGTAGCACACGTAACAAACTAATCGAAAAACTGAAAACATCAAGTTTTATGAGGAGTAAAGATTGATCAATACTATCAAAGGCTTTAGCAAAATCATGGTAAATATCATCTGCTTGTAGGAGTTGACCAAAAGCTTTGCTTATATATTGCGTTATTTCAGCAAGATTAGTGATAATAGATCGTGCACACACGAAGCTGTGCTGACTGGGTAACAGTGAAATTTTAGATTCAGTAAGTATCTGCTGATATATAATAAACTCAAATAACTTGGCAAAGAGATCTATGGAAGAAAATCATGCACGAGTTCAGTTTGCTAATCTAGATTTGTAAACATGAGATCTAATAAGCTACCATAAGCATTGGTAAAGTGGCTAAGTTGACGTACATCCAGTGGTGATATTAAATGCAAGAGTGATTGAAACATTCAATCAGAGTTTTGGTGCAAGTCTATCAAAGAAGATCTCATAGTTGTCACAAGAAATACTAAATGGGATATAAATATTTGAAAAGTGAACTCTGTAGAACAGAAAAACACACTGAGAAATATTAAAGTCAATTATTGGCACCGCAGAAGTTCAATGGACAGGATTCCTACAGAGCTCGCACAGTATTTCGTCTTCCGGATGCAGCTCTTTCTTGGACATTTGACAATGAGTACTCATAGTAAACTAACATATAAATAAAGGGTAATAGGAAAAACACAGGAGAACACGGGATAAAACAGGGACACTCACTTATATCCAGGGGGGCTGATCATGGTGTCTAACAATAAAGACAAACACGAAGCCCGCGAAATGAATGGAATTAAACATACAAATAAATATTTACAAACCAAATGGACAACCCACGTACATACAAAATAAAATCAGAAACTCATTTCAACAAAAACAGTTGAAAACAAGTTTTTAGGTTTCGTTAAAGTAATACTTGAGGATATTCATACAGAAAAGCCAAGAATATATACAAAAAATATAATTTAAAAAGGTGTTGTGAACAAGTTAATTACAGGCCGATTGCATTTACATCCTGTTTTTCAAAAATATTTGAATATTGCTTCTTAGATGGATTAAATGACTTTTTGGTTAAAAATAATATACTGAGCAACTGCCAACATGGCTTTAGGAAAGGGCGTTCAACTATTACCGCCCTTAATGCTTTTTATAATTTTATTTTCACTGCCATTGATAATGGTACTTACCCTGTTGCAATGTTTCTTGATTTAAGTAAGGCTTTCGACTGTGTAGACCAGAGTCTTTTGATGAACAAGTTAGAAATCTTGGGGATTAGAGGTGTTGCTCTCGATTGGATCAAATCTTTCCTCGTGGGTAGGAGGTAATATGTTAATATTACCTATCGCAGTTCTAATAATATAAGTAACAATACCTCTGAGATGATGACGAGTAGCAGAGGTGTGCCTCAGGGTTCAGTACTGGGACCAGTGCTATTTCTGCTTTTTATTAATGACCTTCCGCAAATTGTTACAGACACTTTCATCACAATTTATGCTGACGATATTGCACTGGTTACTGCTGCTTCAGATGACCAGATTCTTACAAAAAAAATGCAACAATATATTGAACACTGTTTGTGAATGGTTTGTGAAAAACAGGTTCATCCTTAACAATTCCAAAACCACATTTATAAGATTCCATCCTTATCAATTTTAGGCGGATAAGGAGTTTTATTTGAATCTGGATCGTAACGGTAACAAGCTGGAGAGAAGTGAAAATTACAAGTTTTTGGGGGTTTGGATGAATGAAATGTTAAGTTGAAGGCACCATTGTGAGACGGTATTGGCGAACCTGAACTTTTTTTGTTGCTTGTTTAGATCTTTAAAAACAGTTTTGACTCAACAGCAGCTGATGAGCTTGTACCATGCTTACATTGCAAGCAGATTAAGGTACGGTGTAGGGTTTTGGGGTACATCGGTATTGGCCGGTGATGTTTTCATATGTCAAAAGAAGATTGTACGATCTATAGCTGGTATAGGGCCCTCACAATCAGCCAAACCTTCTTTCATTGGCCTGGATATCATGACTCTGCCATGTATCTTAATAGAAGACATATGCATAACAATAAACATAATTATACAGTAAACCGTGATTTGCATGGTGTAAGTACGAGATCTGGGAATGATATTGCAATACCAAAATCCAGATTGAAATTACACCAATACTCTCCCCAGGTACTCGCATTAAATATACAGCTTGAGCGCGCGGGGTATGATCACCCGATGTCAGTCGATATTCTTCGGACGTATATTCGGAAAAATGATCTTCGCTAGCTGTGTTCGCCAGATATAGATATTTACATCAGTTGTGTGCTGGCTGCAGAGAGGAATGCACGTAGGTTTATACTTGACACTGTTTGCGTATAATATTTCATAATATTATTTTTCTTAGTGGTTGCTCATTTTATAAATTTAAGTATGGACATTTTATCCATCGAAGAACGATTAACTAGAGTAATTATTTTATTTTTGAATGCATAATTCTGCTATAAATGTATTCAACTTATTTTTCCAGAGTTGTTATTTCGTTATCTTTACTGGAGAGAATCTCTAATTTTAATTTCTATTTCAAGGGTCGTTTTTATGTTATTTTATGGTATTTCTGTTATACTTATTTATAGTTTTTTTTTTACCATGAAATTTCTATTTATTTATTTTTCTCTAGACATCTTAGTTTATTCTGCAGATGTTTCAGGCGGGTTGTTTTTATTTCATTCTAAAACCCAGTTGTACTGCTATAACTTTTTACACAACTACATTATTATTTAATTTCATAAGGATAATCATAATTACATTATAAGTATTACAATCTTCGCGTTATTATCGACTTAGTTATCTAAGCAATCGTCATCACTTAAAGAGAAAATTTAATTTGTTCTTTTTGTCAATCTGCGAAAAAATAATCAGATCACTATGAGTTCGAATATGAGCAGGCAATGCTAGTCTGTTCAATTATATAGAATCATCCAAATTTTTCAAAAAATTTGAAACGTGTTTACGTTAACCCGCAGCTAATATCGAGCAGTTACCGTTTAACATTTCCTACTCGTAGGCCCTGAGGACCTATATAAACATTATGTATATTAATAGTTAAAACAAAAATCATTAGGGTATAATTTTATTATAAAACCTTCTTATTACATTGTTAGCGGTACAAAAATATAGATATTATTTTTCAAAACATTTTGGACACAGTTTCATACAACATTAATTGCAAATGGGTATTTCGCAAGCACTTCATGTTATAGCTGTTTTTAGGTCCTTACTAGTAGGACAAATGGCATACCTCTTTCATTTTCTTTCGGCATAAGTTGAATAGGTACTTCCAAAATAGGAACTGGTATTCCGAAGGCGTCTCCTGCCATATTGTGGATTTTCAAAGGCACCTTATTATTGGACATTCGCAAACGTAAATGTATTATCAATTGAATAATTCCCAACTCAATAAACAAAATAAAGGATTATTAGATTCAACTCCGGTACTCTGTGAGTGCAAAACTAAGTGGTATAAAAAGAAAATGGGTGTGCTTAAAACCACACAGCAGAAGTGTAAACTTCATCAAGGCGAGGTTAATAATACGAAATACAACTTTTTTTTTCGTTCTATATTACATTTAAAAAATATCAAACTATATTTTATGAAGAGAGATAATGTCTCATACACACACAACAAACTTTTTGGTTAATCGTCCGCGAAGTTACCAATTCGCGAACACAACACAATTTCGCGGCCGTTGCTATGGCAGCGGCCGTTAAAGTAAATACACATTTTGACACATGCTTAATCACACATCCTACGACTTATTTTGACAACTATCAAGTATTTGTAGTTTATTATATTCGTCTCATTTCCATGGTAACGCATGTAAAGCAAGTAAACCACTTTAATTTAGCACCTTTAGAACTAAATTAAATTAAATTGTGTCTCAATTTAAATTAAATCGATTGGAAAATTTAACGGGTGCCCAAAAAATTGTGTGTATATCTTGTCCGCGAAAAACTTTAACGTACTCGAGATTGTCTTGCCTCGGCCGCAAGCATTATTAAGGAGATTTTCGGACGCATGTATATATATAAATAGACGATATGAATATTGGCTTTCAACTCCCGCCCTTGGTCTAATGGTTAAGTGCTGGCCTCTCACCCAGGCGGCTCCGGTTCACATCTGCTCTGGAACATGAATTTATTTATTCATTTAAATTTCAATTTAATTGAAATTAAATACCTCTATATGATATATTTATTTATCTTGTTCCCTTAGCCGACTTTACCCGAAGAACGTTACATATCCGAGCGTTGCAGGTCAGTCTTGTTCACTGCCTACAATCAGCGCAACGCGCCTAAAGAAGTTTACACTTCAAAAATAGAAAAATGTGCTTTGCTTGACACAGGGATATGTTTGTAAAAATACTGACCGTCGAATTTCATAACTTGGATCTTTGTAAAAAATCTCAAGGTTGAACATTTTTGTTACCACTACGTATAAGAATGTCAAAATTGAATGGATTAAAAATTTAACGTATCCGGAAATGACAAAACGAATTTCGATATTTTTACTTTCTTATACGTAGTATAAGGAAGTATTGTGATGATGAAAGTTTTCGACCTCGAGATTTTTGCAGATGTCCACGTTTTGAAGTCCCCTGATACCAAAAAAGTGGTTTTTAAAAAATGTCTGTGTGTCTGTGTGTCTGTCTCTGTGTGTGTGACCACGATAGCGGTCAAACCGCTACAGATATCAATTCCAAATTTTGTATTTACGAATATAATCTCCCTTTTGGGAACTGATTAGATTTTGAGCAAAATCAGCAGACCGGAAGTAGTAGTTTACTTCAGTGAAAAAATCGAATTTTGCAAATATTTCGTGAATTACTAAGTTTAAACAAATTTATAAAGAATTCATATGTACTTGAAATTGAAATTGTGAACAATTTTATTAAAAAGGTTTTTCGAAATTCCTACCGGAAGTAGGTCTTTTACTCTTATCGAAAATCAGTTTCTTGCAAATATTTTGCAAGTCATGCTTTTTAGACAGGTACGCTACGAATATAAAAGTATTTAGAACTTAATTTCTAATATCTTTTGTATAAAAAAAATTTCAAAATTCGGACCGGAAGTATCACTTTTACTCTTACCGAATAACGATTTTTTGCAAATATGTCGTAAATTATGCATTCTGTATATATTTATGTTGAGTACAAAAGTATTTAGAGTTGGATTTGGAATAGTTTTTGTATAAATGAAATTTCAAAATTCAGACCGGAAGTAACACTTTCATACGTATAAGAAAGTCGTGTGGTGGCCACACCTCATTTTTTTATACTATTAAATTAGTTTACGGAGTCCCCCTTGTGAGTGATGCTCGAAGCAAGTGCCCTATTTCCCGCACTCTAGCGCGCTATGGCAGTAAGAGGTAACACTTTTATATTCGTTATTGCACTTAAGAATGCCAAATTAAATTTTAATTTATTAAACTCGTTTCTGTCGTAGGATAGAGTTTTAGTTGCCCCAACTTCTTTACAATGTATTATTCCGGCGTTTCGTATCAATTAATTTTAATTGAAGATCAGCTCACTATTTTCCATGAAATAATAAATCTTAGCTAATATATAAAAGTCATGCTGTCAAGAAAATCCAGGCCTGTTACTGAGTTCATTTCGCTTGTAAGCAAATTTCATTTTGAATAGGGAAACACACCAGAAATATAATTACCGTATAATATATATTCTGTGTAGTTAAAAGGATTAAATAAATGGCAAAATTATTGTAGCATTAAATATAAAATTAATTAATGAATATATTGTTTGATTCAAAATAAAGACAGTGGTATATTTTATTTAGTGTTCGTAATGAATTTTACGATAAACGTACGTAATGGAAGTTCTTTTCGGCCAGAAAATAGTTTTACCTAACTGCATATAGTTTATGTATGTATACATCCAGACAAATTTCTTTCTCAAGATGACAATTTATCTTGCTTTTCACGTTTAATTTGCGCCGCAATTTTTAGAAACAAGTCAACTTCTGAAATTTTAAAGAAGTAGTTACAAGAATATAATGCAAGTATTTGCTCAATGTAGTAATGTAGTAATGTAGTAATAATGAATTGTGCTACAATATAAATGCATTATCAGTTCAAATTAATTAAGCAGGATTATTGGAAAATTTTTAATTAATCAAAAACGATATCCAACAACATTACGAGGCAACTATGTCGACTTATGTCTTTAATTATAAAAATAGACAGATTCAAACGCGAATAGTGTTATTAAAGGTGAAGTTGTAAACATTCATATTATAGAACAGCCGCTATTATCTATGTAGTTTCATTAGAAGGTCCAGATGTATAATAGACAGTATTTAATACCACTACACAAATAATATCGACGCAAATTGTCTAGTAATTGAAGAATTGAAGAATTTAGGTGTAGAGCAGTCGCATACTATTCATGTGGGTCAATTAGAAAGTCTAGATTTATCTTAGACGACTAATCTAATCGCACAGATAATACTATTTGTCAAAGATATTACAATATGGAACTATGTAAATCGAACACGAAAGTGTTAAATAAGAGGTGTGACAGATTGAATTAAATACATTTATTGTATATTGGCTAAGAATTCTAAAATATTTTATAAAACATTTAAAACATTTTTTCTCTCATTTCACATTTTAATATTATATACCTACATATATATATATAAACCATTACACATTTATACCATATTATTAGAAATAAAATTTAAAATAGAATTATGTTTAGACATTTCGACAAACATTTATTTTCTTATTCAGTGCTTTCGTTACACAACATACAACACATTAAAAAAAATTAATTACGAAAACTACATAAATTACAATGAACTATCAATGTTTTTATTCCTACTTTTCCGAAATTCATCATGCTTGAAGTATATTTGTCATAAACTAAAGATTGCAAAATCTGTTTTTTTTTTTTTGATAAACTTTTTCCTGTTTCTGTTTTTGTATTCTTTCTATTTCGTATTAAGTAATCTTATATTACTTGTTATTTCAATAAACCGATGTTTAAATACAACCTTCGATCTGTCCAAAACACCTGACTACAAAAAAGTTACACATATTGGTTGTTTTTGCGTTGATATGTTTTCCATTTTGTACAGCTCAATGTTGAAATTGAAATTTGGGAAATACAGGGGTCTTTTATTTACCGACATGTGATTAAATATATTCTCTACAAACCATCAATATCATTTCTATCATTAATTATGTCTTTTGTTCTTTTTATTTTTATTATCTCTAAAATGTTTCTCGCTTTTGTATTATTTTCTTTTTTGAGGATTTTTTTACTTTATTGAAATACCAAGTAATATACGCTTATTAAAATTACTTACACCGAAATAAAAAATATACAAAAAATGGTAAAAAAAATTAATTAACTCCCAGTTTTAGATAATTTTATTTGTAAAGAATTAGGATTCGTTGAATGGATTGAATTTAGGTTTCACTTCACCAAGTAAAAATCATCCATTCAAAATGTGAACAATATTCATTAATTAATCATATTGAATGTCTTCAGTGTGCAGTGAAATTGAATGCTTTTTATACACAGAACCAAAAAATAATTTTGAAAAATTGGTTCCTAAAGATAGGGCGAAAGCCAACAATTGGTCTTATTGAGAGGAATATATTCATTAGTTATGTGATTGGCTAATATGTTCAATAATAGTTACTTTAGTCGTAATACAATGACTTCGTAATCTTGGTATAACAAAATCGTAGTGCAAGAAAAAATAAGTAGTATCTATTAGACACCCGCGAGCATTCTTGCCTGTTCTGAATTATTGTCGTAACTATTTAGGACTTTTGTTGTTCCTGCAGTGAATTATGGCCTCCATTATAGTAGTCAATAATGAAGCAGACGTATTAGATCTTCAAAGACCCCTTCTTGAAGAAGATGGTGATGAAGCAGTTGAAGAGGTCTTAGAAGAATATTATGATACAGACTGTCCAGAAGCTATAGAAGAAAGCAAACAGAATTCAGATAGTGAACAAAACGATACGGATGCAAGTATATCATCAAATGAAGAAGATGAAAATTGTTATGTTGCTGTCAGCAAGAAGAACGAAAAAATCGTTGCCAATTATTCATAAAAAAACAGCCTGTATCAGAAAAAGGAGATTGAAGAAACCAATTTACTTGTGGGCCTTCCAGAAGTTATTGGCAATGCTCGCCAAGTTACGGGATGTTTTGAAGCGTGGATTAGATGAACGAATTCTAAACCTGAGTCACCTACATGAATCAGCATATAATACGTGTACAACCCAACTTCAGCAGAGAAAGTGACTCACGTATTACTCATGTGATCGAAATCCATACATTTATAGACCTACTTTAATTGGTTTGACTTTATAAAGCTGGCCGATTTAATTTGGAGCAGCTGTGGGACACAACAGCAAACGGTGTTAAAATATTCAGATTGACGATGAGCTTAATGCGCTTTAGATTCCTATTTCGCTGTATCAGGTTGAATAACCGAGAGGCCAGAGATGAGAGGAAAAAAATGATCGGTTAGCTGTCGTCTAGGAAATATTTGAGATATTTGTTGAAAACAGTAAAACGTATTATTCACTAGCAGCCAATGTAATAATAGATGAAAAGCTAGAAGAGTTTCGAGGCAGGTGTAACTTTATCCAATATATTTCATCAATACCGCCCAAGTATGGTACTAAGACTTCTACGTGATTGATGCTAACACATATTAGACCAGTAATCAGCAACAAAAGCTTTGCTGTTGTAAGAAGGATGATCTCACCCATACACAACACTGGACGTAATGTCACCAAGTTGTCCATGGTCGAAACATTAAAAAGAAAAAATTGGAACATTCCTACACCTTTGAAAGTTCTGAAAGAATGTTATGTAAAATCAGGTATGTTTGATTTCAGAAAAGAAGGGAGTATAGTATCCTACGTTCCCAGCAACAAACATGTCAATCTAATTTCTAGTTTGTACTGTGAAGATAAAATTAACGATACTACAGGGGATCATATGAAACCCGAGATAATTACATCCTATAACTCCTACAATGTTGCCCGGAATAAAAGATGTGGGCCAAATGTCTTTTTTTCTATGCCCAATGTAGGAGGAATAAACGGAAATGAAACAAAAAGACGGCGGCATATTCTACGAATTCTAGGTCATGAATTAATCGAATCACACCTCCAAAAACATAGTACTTCCAACACAGGTCTACCTCGTGAGCAATCAACCAGACTGGAAGAAATAGTCAGACTAGAAGAAGAAGTGCAGCAACCAAATAATCAAACTAATGGGCAAAAAGGTAAACTTTATGTGCCAACATCAGCGAGAAAAACCTGGTGCGTTTCTTTAACAAAATTCCGATGCTCCTCCTGTCGAAGACATCTCTGTCTCCAACACTCTCGTGTCGTTTGTGTGGGCGATTGTGAAGAGCCTACCAGGGAAAGTAGATGGGCAGATCAAGGATATGTTGATTACTGGCTCAGAATCCGCAACATAAGCAAATATAAGCAAATTATTGATTTATGTAATCTCTTTTACGCAAAATACATATATTAATGTAATTAATCATTGCTGTCTATCACCCACTAGCCCACAAAATTAAACATTTTAAAAATTGGAATGGTATTTTAATAATTAAGATATGTATCTATCGGATACATCCGCGACCATTTTTTGATGGCCAGCACGTCCGACTGCTCGAAAGCTAATTAAATGACTTGCCTTGATAAAGTAACCTGCATAATTAATAATAATGCCAACTTCAGTTTGAATAAAGCAAATTCTTAGTACTCCTGTACATAAAAGATTTTGATCATTTTTTATTAAACTCATGGACAAAATTAACTCAATACACTCAATTAAACTTATATAATTGCAACACTGAATTTAATATTGCAAAAAAAATTTTACGAAAGCTTATTATTAGTTACTGTTTAGAAACTTTTGAAATCAGCGAAACATGGCATTATTTCTAATAATTTTTTATTAAAAAACTTTTTTTCTTCAAGACAACGCAAACATGTAAACAAAAAACAAACAAAAGCAATTGAATTTATGGACTTAGAGCTATTCTAATTTCGTTTATGTCCTCCTCTACTTCTAATTACTGCTTCCATGCGTCTTGGCATACTGGAGATCAAATTTTGAATGACTTTTTGAGGATTATTTTCCCATACTTGAATTGCTGCGTCTATCTGTTGATTGTGGTTGGCAGGTAGAGATGTACAACGTCGAACCCTATTTTAAATATCGTCCCATAAACGCTCTATTGGGTTCATGTCAGGACTATTGGCTAGATATTCCATGAGATGAATAGCAATAGCATCAGTAGTGAATAACTTGCCCAGTTACACGAGGAAGAGCATTAATTTGCATAGATGAGAAATTCGGCCCCACAAAAGGAGCAATTGGCATTGCATGGGCAACAAGGATGTGTGCAAGACAATAATCTGCATTCATTGACCTAACTCGTATAGGGACCAACTCTATGCGGCTATCGAAACCAATGCCTCCTCAAAACATTACAGAGGTGCCACCTAACGGTGCTCTTGGAGAGATATTGCAACTAGCAAATATCTCTCCTGGCCTTCGCCAGACACGCTCACCTCCATCAGGAGATTTTAATGCTAATCCTCGCTTCATCTGAAAATAATACCATCTTCCAATCATTAAGAGTCCAATCTTGATGATTTCGAGAAAAAGGCAATCTTTGAATTGTGTGCTCTATGGTGAGCAGGGCTTTCTCGGCCGGTTTTCTGCTGTCCAATCCAGCTTCATTTAAACTCCTTCTATCACATTAGCAACACTCGCACTGACACTATGAATAACAAAAAGACTTGGTGGCTAAAGACAACTTGTCTTAATAAGCAAAAATTTCCAATCAGATTTTGAATCAAGTTTTCCGAAAATGCTTTTATTTGCAATTGAACTTTTAAAAGAAAATCCTTGTTGACAGCATTTCCCTGAACTATCCCAGTAGGTCTACAGCCTACTTGTAAGAAAAATAGAAAACTAAAGATCATCATTCTTTTGGAATAACACAAGTATAACGCATCTTTGCAATAAATATTTAGTTGTCCATATTCGAATATCTGTTTAGTAGTTTACAATAATTTTAATTTTCCCACCGTCATTTTTTCTTTCTACATTTGTTAATTAATTTTAAATATCGCAATCGTCGGTTGAGCTTACAATATTACATAGGTTCGGGTGATGTGAATAAAGAGTGCATGTGGCGGTTGGTGTTTGCTAGATAATAGTGTTAGTTCGAGCAGGGGCATTAGATCGAGGGTAGTTCTGTCTCTAGGGTCAAACGTTAATAAGGCGAGTGAGTAGAAGACCGTCATGGACTACAAGGCCCTGCACATCCCATTCTAACCGGCCGAAATCGTTTGTTCACCAGAGCAAACGACACAAGACACCAGGCGTAGATATTACCCTTAATGTCTGATGTTAGCCCTTCACATGATATCGAAGACATTAATGACGTGGCTACTCGGGCCGTTCTCTTCGTATAATTACATCTGCTTTTAAAATATGAACAATGCTAGCCGGGTACGAGACTGTCGTTAGTTTTGTCCCAGACCGTTCGAATGATTAGTATGAAATAAATTGATCGGAAAACTGTTTGAAATACTTAAGATTTCTCTCCCCTACTTTCCCGACGTATGCAAGTAAGGTTGCGCACAGCCGGCGGATCTATAACGTGGTAAAGTGCTCTTTGTCATCCATAAAACAGAGAGACAGCTGGCCGAACGTAACTTATCCAAGCCAACTCACACCTGAATATCGAAGTCAGCCCGAGTCACTGAGACTGTTTGCAATTCAACATTCGTCTCTCCTCTGCAGTTTATCTTGTGAAATACATATGTGCTAATAATTTTATATATGTATTTTATATATCTGGATACAGGATGCGTCAGTGAAATATGAACATCAAAAATTTCACTATTTAATAAGTTTTGGTTTTATACGTTCGTTAACAAAAGAAAAACTAAAGATTTATTGTTTTCTGGCTTCTTTTTTTTCCATTTATTATGCTGAAATTATGCTCACCACAGTACAATTTTTTATAAGTATATACAGATTGATTGGATTTTCATTGTACACACAATATTTTCATTGAGAGTATAATATTTAAAAAAAAAAAACAAAATGTGTCTGATACTACGTTTTGCCTAATCCTGTGAAATAGGATAATGTCGTTTGAAAAACAAGATAATCTATTTTTTTTTTAAAAATTGAACACGCTGTATATTATTGGATATTTTGATAGCTTATTCAATTCTGAATATAATATCATTTTTTTTTTCGTTGGGCAATGAATAACGCCATAATAACAAAAAATAAAAAACACATTATGTATTGGTTAAAAAAAACAATGGAAAAAAAAATAACACAAAAAAGCAAATATCCTATTGAAGAAATTGTTCAAAATGGCCACCATTTTGGTTGATACATATCTGAGCTCGGTGCAATAAATTATTTTTGGACTTTCTTAACAAATCCGGGGTAATTTCCTATGTGCTGCCAATTGTATTTTATTTTTCAGTTCTTCTAGGGTATTCGACAGAGTGCACTATACCTTATTTTTTATAAATCCCCAGACAAAAAAATCTAATATTGAGAGGTCAGGTGATCTCGGAGGCCATAAATGTGGCCCTTTATTCCCAATCCACCTATTTTCAAATTCCAATTGTAGAAAATTCGTCACTGATTGTGCATTATGCGGTGGTGCGCCGTCATGTTGGAACCAGATTTGTGTCCGGATAGCTAAAGGCAGATTGTCTAAATATTCTTCAAATTCAGTTTCAAGAAAGTTTAAATATCGATTCTGAGGTGTGAAGTGTGCCGTTATAAAAATAGGGTCCTAATAACTGATCCTCTATCACACCTATCCAGACATTTGTAGAAAAACGTATTTGGCATCGAGTTTGCTGAATCCTACGAGGATTTACGTCATCCCAAAAATGACAATTGTGTTTATTAAACACACCATTCCTATGGAAATTTGCCTCGTCCGTCCATAAAATGTGTGACAAGTACTGCCTTCCAGCATTTAATATACCCAATTACAAAAATTCATCCGTTTTTGCAGATCAAGCGGTTGTAAATTTTGCACTAAAGGAATTTTATAGGGTTTCATTTTGTGTTTTTTAAGGACTTTCATGATTTTATACCTGTTGATGCCAAGCTCTTGTACAGAAATTCTAGTTGAAGAAGTGGGGTATGGTCTAAAATACGCCAAAATATTTACTTCATCATCTCCTTCTGCATCGTTTTGATTTATATTTCTATTTCTTACATTTCTTATTTTTTTAAAACTTTCGTACCTCACTAATGAAGTGTGTAAATTTAGAAATGCATTCCAATGCGGTTGCATTCGATCAGGGTATTGATTAACATACATACTTGCAGCTTGACGGCAGTTATCATTTGATAAATAAAAGCATCGTAACATATCTGCTTTCTCTGCATTAGTAAATTCCATTTTTAATAAATAATCTAGAGAAACTATCACTAATGATTCACTAATCACTAAACTGTGTCACCTCATCAACTGGTATGCGAACTGACATTTAAATAATATTTTGTTTTTTAACCGGCCATATTTTCAAAGCATACTTTTTCTTTTTTATTTTTTGTTATTATGGCGTTATTCATTGCTCAACGAAAAAAAAAATAAATGATATTATATTCAGAATTGAATAAGCTATCAAAATATCCAAATATATACAGGGTGTACAATTTAAACAAAAAAAAATTACATTATCTTTTGTTTTTCAAACGACATTATCCTATTTCACAGGATTAGAAAGAGGGCAAAAAATAGTATCAGACACGTTTTGATTTTTTTTTAATATGATACTCTCAATGAAAATATTGAGTGTACAATGAAAATTCAACCACTCTGTATATATATACCGGATGTCTGTTTAAGCTCGGCCACCGGCCATATCTCGGCAACCGTTTATCGTACAACCTCGCGGAAAAAATCTTGATAGTAAAATGGACGACGGAAATTACAACTAAAATATTTTTAAGTTTCCAAAATGATCGCAAGGGGGCGCAATTCTCAAGATAAATTAAAAATTCCATAATTTTTCATTAAATTCTAGATTAAGATATATTGAAAATTTTTCTAGCAAAATTTTTAGACGTTTTTATACAACTTTCATTTGAAACTTTTTGATCTAACTCCCATACGAAGGGAAGAGGGGAGGGGGGTATGTCTGCGTACAAAAGTCGGTATAATGTTGGTTTGCACAAAGGGATTTTAATGTTTCTAGGCTCATTAGATAGAGAATCTTACAAAGAATTGAAGGACATGTAGCACGAAATTACATGGTTGTCGAAGAAAATAACAGGGGGCGCTGTTCTCAATGTATGCATATTACTTGTTTTTTCTTTAAAATTTTAAATGGAATGGCATATTTTTAATATAGTAATATTGAAGCACATAAAAAACTGAAGAGAATGATGAAAACCGGAAGTTGCTACAATCATGATACACCTAGAGTTAAAATAAAAACACTATTTATAAATTTGCACCACTACCATACATCAAGAACCTCTCAGAAAGGATATATAAAATAATGTTGCCATACAATATAAAAGTGGCACATAAAAATTATAATAATCTTAACAACTTATACACCCCGCTAAAAACAAAAATACCCACCCCAAAGAAAACCCATGTAATATACAAAATTCCATTCAACAACTGTAAAGGATTATACATAGGCCAAACCACACAATATTTAAAAGACAGAATAAACGGACATAAATTTTCAAATAATAGTACCGCACTTAAAAAACATATTGAACAACAAATTACACGTTCAATTATACAAATACTACAATTTTAGCAACCGAAACAAATAATAAGGCCCGAAGTATACTAGAAAGCATCCACATTCAAAAACATAAAACGTCTATTAATGATAGGACTGATATTAACAATTTATCAAATATTTATTTCTCAATTTTAGAATAAACAATGGGACAGCACTGGCTTATAACACGATGTTTCCTCGAGCATAAATATAATACAAACAAAAAATAATCACGAAAAACACACACATGAATCTAAAAATGCAAGTTTGTATAGATACACATACATACTAAGCACAGCTATTGATACACAAGCAATTGTTAAGAACATTTTGAATAGTAAATGATTGAAGTTAGTGAATATGAAAAATAAATATATTTTGTTACACTCAAAGAAAAAAACCGAAATGAAGAAGAGAAATCATAAAAAGAAAAACTATTTTTAAGAAAAACCAACAAATAGATATAAGTTTTATTCAAAGATACAATGTAAATCTAATTATTTTATATTTTTAATTACTCAATTTATATGACTGTCCTATTTTTATATTATAGTACTTTTGATAAAGACGTTATACATGACGTCGAAACGTTAAGAACAAAAAAGAAAATGAGTTTTATTATACTTTCATGCAGTTAAATTCTACAATTGTTTAATGAAACATGCCGCTACACCCAAGAAGTGATATAATAATTATAAAATATTACGGCCAAAAAGTAAGAAAGGAAAAATTTTTTTTTCTTTTATAAATACTATATATATATATATATATATATATATATATATATATATATATATATATATATGTAAATTGACAGGCAAAAAAAACGCCCACCTTAAATTTTTAGTACAATCAGCTCTACAATCAAGTTCCTATTGAGATTGAATCCAAGAACTATTCATTGTATGTCCAATATATGCAAATTTTTTGAAGTAATAAGGCAATTTTTGTCAAAAGTAAATTTAATATTAGAAAATAAGAAAAACAGTTTAAACAAGATACCTCTCTCCACTTCGAGAAATAAAATTGATAACTTTTAATTCTAATCTAATATCAATAGCGTAGCGTGTATGTCCTCCACAAGCTTTAATTAAATCACGTAATTGTTGCGGCATTGAATTAATTAAATTTATTATGTAGTCTTGAAGAATTGTTTCAAATTCCTCTTCAAGCGCAAATCTAGGCTCTTGAAGAGCTTCTGGTACGACTGTGCGTTGGCGAATACGCCTCTGGAGTTGATCTCATAAATGTTCAATAGGATTGCGATCTGGACTAGATGCAGGCCAGTCGAATTTGCAAATTCCGACCTCGTTTAAGTACTCACTTACGATTCGTGCAATGAGAGGCCTTGCGTTGTCTTGCATTAAAACGAAGCTTTCTCCAATAAAATGAGAAAATGGAACTACGGTTGCTTCAAGAACTTCCTCCAGGTATCTACGAGCATTCAAAGCGCCATTCTCTATACATATCATGTCGGTACTTGCTTCAGTAGAAATTCCAGCCTATACCATAACAGAACCTCCCTAAAAGGTACCCTTTCCGAAATGGTACAGTTTGCATAGCGTTCTTTACGTCCTCTTTTATACTCTTTCTCTACCATCTGGAGATCGTAAACAGAAGCGTGATTCATCTGTGAACAGAACTACACTCTACTGTTGAACATTCCAATTTGCATGCAAATGCGCAAACTCACCACACATACATAAAGCATATTGTGTATTGTTATTGGATAAATTATGAAGGGAATGGAGGAAGAACAACAAAGTGTGGCAGTATACATTGAGAATGAAGGCTGCGTGAAGCAATTTAATACATTATTAAACGGAGTATAAAGAGTAAAGTATAATTAAAAATTAAATAAAAATATTTTACAATTTAAGTAGCTTTCTTGAGTATAATTTGAAATTTTAAAATGTTAATGTACATGTATTGGCGGGACAAACAGTGAAAAGAGACTATGAAGAGAGCAAAAATAAAACAAGAGACGTTGTCATATATTTTAATTAGCTCATAATCTATATTTGATAATTTTATTTGATAAATCTGGTATGCACTGATCACAACAACATTGGAATCGATAATACTAGTCTTTCACTAATCGATATTTATAGATTCCTACAGTTATGACAATTTACTGTTTAATTAGTGTAACAGTGCAATTTGCGAAAAATATATTTGAAGTGTTTTTAAAATCAAGAAGAATTATTGATAATTCTAAACTTACATTAACGTACATCTATGGATATGTGTTACTAAGTGCATAATTGTGTAAGAAATAAACCGAATTGCATTCAAACATTGCTGCTATTTGTGTAAATGCTCATTTCTATATCTTCGTCATATGTGTTCTATGCGATGTTAATAATCTAATTTAATTTTATCAGATTAATTGCTTATTCCAGGGTCAGAGTGGTCAATAGCAACTAATCGTTAATAAGGAAATTACTAAATCAACGTTATCTTGGATTCAATTACATCATTTTAACTAAGAACCGAAAATTTCGCTTCGCACGTCCATTAATGTATACACACAATATATATATATATATATTACACATAACAATACCCATACACACACACAAACATGTGTATACATATTCAAAAAATGAATTAGTTTTCTTGGCACTAGCAGCAAATAATAACAAAATGACGAATTGGGTGTCATAATAATATATTAAGATACAAGTTTCATAAGACAGGATTTTTGCGCACGCGTTCAAGTTTAGAAAACGAGCCGCTAGGCGAGTTTTCTAAAGAACAAGTGCGCAAACATGTCTTATGAAACGTGTATTTTACACTATTTTTTCTATTTCGGTTATTGAAAGTTCAAAAAAGATTAACATGAGAGACATGTTTTGTTCAAACATTTTAGAAATTTTGTTTTTATGAAGTTGGTTACTCTGATTTTTAAGTAAAACAATTTAAATATTTGAAATCGGCGGACTTGTCATTTTGTTTAAAATTTAGTCTGATTTATGCAATAAATTATTTCAAATTATCAACAAAATGGAAGAAATAAATAACTGCATGCCTCCAGAGATTCGCAAAATAGCAGAAGACAATTTAGAAAATCTTTTGCCAACAAAGTCTCGACATATTAATGAAAAGCAATACCAGCTCTTTTTAAGTTGGTGTAAAGAAAATAATATTGTGAATATTAGGGAAAATGTTATAGTAATTGCTTACTTAGACAAAGAAAGAAAGATAAAAAAGGCATCATCCTTGTGGTCTACATATTCAGTGTTACGTTGTTGTTTAAATATTTATAAAAGTATAGATATCTCATAATTTTCTAGGCTTCTTGCATTTTTAAAAAGAATATCTGATAGCTACGAGCCTATGAAATCCAAGATTTTAGAAATAGATCATATTAACCAGTTTATAATCGAAGCTGATAATAAAACATATTTAGCGATCAGAACATCATTGTAGTTGTATTTTACTAATTTTCTGCATTATTTTGTTATAATAGTCATATTAATATTCTGTTAGATTGGAGCTTGTCGTCGTGAAGAAATAACGAACATGACTTTAGATGATATACAGTTTAAAAATGATGTCATAATGGTTGCAGTGCCAAAAAATAAAACTTATGTTCCAAGACAATTTATTATAACACAAAGATTATGGATTGAATTGGTTAAAAAATATTATTCACTTCGTCCCAGCCATGTTACACATAAACGCTTCTTCCTGCAATATAGAAATGGATCTTGCGTGAATAGTCCAATTGGTATTAATACCATAGGAAAAGTACCAAAAAATATTGCTACTTACTTAAATTTACCTAATCCTGAGCTCTTCACTGGACATTGCTTTAGACGTTCCAGTGTGACACACTTGGCCAATAGTGGAGGTGATTTAATAACAATTAAGCGCCATGGAGGATGGAAACCCTCAGCAGTGGCCGAAGGTTACATTGCTAATTCCACCATGAAAAAAGTTGCGGTTGCTCAAATACTGTCTAGTGTACCTAATACATCCACTAAAATCATTCGTAATCCATCGACTTCTGATACAATTGGCAGTGATGTGTCAGTCAACATGAATCAACAGGAATGTACACAAAACATAGTGTGTTCCCAAAATCTGCCTGGAATCTCTCTCTATTAATGCACACGAATCTTCTAGTGTTACAGTAAACGTTTATAACAGTTGTACTATTCAACATGGGAAGTAAATTTCAATAGAAGCATCAAAAAATTTATCATCCCATTTATATTGTTAATTAGCGTAAATAAAATGTTCGTAACTGTGTTTTTTATTCTCTGTACAACTTCTTTCACATGTTTGTTAGATTAAAGACTTATATTTTGACATTTAAATATGATTTGGTTCCATATTTTTTTGTTACCAACTTAAAAAAAATTAAATTAGCGTGCGATAAAGAAATACTTTATGCAACCAAAACGGGTGTCGTAAAGTGAACTTTATAGCACCGGAGTAGAAAAAAATTAAAATGACAACATAGAAATAATGTAAAATCAAGTATGTACAAGTGAAAATGTAAACAAGTAGACTTAATAATAACGCTATTAACGCATCGAAAATGATGCGTTTATAGATTATCTAGTTCAATTAATTTTTCGAGGGTGGTTCCTTGTATTTGTAATTCTAATGTCAAAAAATCAAAATGGAATCTATATTTTCAATGTACGCTGTAAAATATTTTACAACTATAATAATTTGTGCGAATAAGTTTTAGAAATATACAGGCTGTCATTAGTAGCCGCTTCTTTGATTGCTTTTTTGTGTTTTAAATAAAAGAAAAACCAATTAGTAGAATTCTCATATTCTAAAAATACTTTAGGCTCTGACGCACTTCCGGTTTCAACGGAAACGCATGAAATTTAATTTTTTTAAACGACGCACTTTATATATTTTTGGATTTTTAGTACTGTTTAAATTGTCTATTCATGTATTTTTTCTTTTTCAAAATTGAGCCATTAGTTTTTGGGTTATTAACTTTTTTTTGGAAATTTTTAACGGAAACACGTGTTCAGAAAAAAAAAAATTTTTTTTATTGTTTTTAAAAGTAAAAAGATTAACTTTGGTGGTGCTTGTAGCCAAGAAAAGTCTGCATCATTTGGTGTAAGTTGCACTCGACAATAACTCAAAAAACTAAATCTTCCACCAATTTCACTACACTTTTACATGTCAATAATGACAGAGCTTCTTTATCGTCTGTTTTACACTACCATTTAATTGCATAGCCAACTAATTCCGTATTAGAGTGAAATTTTATTTAAATGTTCATATCTCTCGTGTAAATAAAGATTGATTAGGCATGTTGTACATTATTGAAAAGCTATTTCTAAGGACTATCTAACTAATTAAAAATCTAGTATGGCCGACATAAGAAAAACAAACGATAGCAATAAGAACTTGGAAACAAATGAAAATCGGGGGTTACTGTTAACACCAAAAAATTTGTTTGTTTGTTTGTTGTTTCAAATCGCAAATATTGTTTTTTTCAAAATATCTCAAAATTGTAAAAAGTCCGAATGAATTTGAAATGAGATTTATTGCAAGCATTGAATTCTGCAAAACATTTCCCATTTAACCGTTCCTCTATGTCTTCTAAAAACCGATATACCAATGGTGAGCATCGAAATCTGGACACACTGTATATAGTTAAACAAGACCTCAGAATAGAATAAATTGTACATAAAGTAAAGTTTTCTGATATAACATGAAGTTCTTTTCTTTACACCATTCTTCAAATTTCGTATATTGCTTCTCATAATTACTACGAGATTTAGTGGGAAGTAAATTATTCACGGCATTTTCAGCAATTTCTCCAATTTCAGATTTTGTACATGAAAATTAGCGCTAATTTTTTTTTTAATTTAAGTAGTATCAAATATTGAATATAAAAATCGCGATAAATTCAAATTTTGAATTTACGTCAAATGTCATAATATATTGCCAACCACCACAAAAGTTACTACATTTAGAAATATCTATATAATTTTTATAAAAAAAAAAAATATATGGAAAGGGGCAGATTAGAAAAAATAACATAAAGAACTCGTGTCATAAGACACTTATTGCATTCGTTCTTTAATACACTATTATTGAACAATACGACCAAGAAGAGATAACTTATTTTTATATATAAATATATAGTAAAATTCACGAAATAATTACTGATAAGCAGTTTTACAATTACAGGATTCTATATATGTAGATATATAGAAATATAAAATATTCTGTAAATGAAGAATTTTTCCCTTAACACAAAGAATTACGAACAGTCTTGCCAAACGTGCAAATTAAATTAGTTTTTAATGACGACGATAATGTCCTAATTCTCTATTCACAATCGCCCTGAGTCAGCGTTCGTTAGTGGGGTTGATTGTTGAATACTAGAGATAGATTTAAATCAAAATTCCACCATTCGGCTTGGTATAGTTACACCACCATCACAAAGTTTAGAAACAGAATTTCTTGACAACAGAAAGGAAAACGAACGTAAGGAAAATCCGTCAATCTTCATTTGCTTTCGGATCTGTGAATATACGATCAATCAATACTTCCTGTATATTTTAACAGAAATACAAAAAATGCAACAGAACTTGTCTTATTGAATTATTATCCTAAAATAATATATTTAAATGAATTATATATGCATATAAGCACAGTTATACTATTTAAAAATACGAAAATTCTGTAATACAAGCGTAAGTATATTTCATTTCACAAAACTTCTCAACTTCATCTTTCCTTAAAAGTTCCTTTTTTAGTATTCTTCTAAGTCTTCCTATTCTTGTTATCTCTTTATTTTCCAGCTATTTTGTTAGTATGTAAAATATCTTAATACTAGAAATATAAGCAATTTTTATATACATAGCTATTTACGAGTATAAACTTTTAAAAACTTTTCTTTAATGGTTTAGATGTGCATAGTAATCTACCTGAAGATGTTAGGAATTGTGTATTTATAAATACATTTAAAAGTAGGTTTAAAAATATACAATAAAAGCAGAAAAATTGGTATTTTTATTCATGCACTTGTTTTGTGCACGATATAGATGCTGTAGTTATATAAGTAATTGAATTAATAGACAAATGCCTGGCATTATGTAATATATCTAATGTAAGTACAGCACAACTTATTAATAACGTAATCGATTATAGCGGCAACTCGGGTGTAGCGTCATAATAGTCTTGGTCCCTGGAGTTACATATAGTAGGAAATCTAAAAAACATTTCATATAACGGCATTAAATTCTGGTGAACCTCGATTTTAACGTCAATTTAAACACACAGGTGTTTTCCGTATTTATATACAGAGGTACTTTGTAATAAATAACAATGACCTCATTTTTTGGAATTAATAAACCATCTAACAATGTATTATGTAACAGGCGATTCATAAACGGCTGCCAAAGAAATACTTAATGTAATTTTTGTGCAGTTTTGCGTTTGTTGTAATATAAAATAGATAATTAAGCATGTTACGTATCGGATTAGATATGCAAAAAATTGTTAAATTACAGTTTTTCGAAACAATCCTATCTCGTGAATACCGTCACTCGGTTATAACGTCAAAAGGTATCAGTCCCCGTAATGACGCTATAAACGTGTTGTAGTGAATATTAGTCCTGCAAATCTGTTTTTTATAAATTCAAATCATTTTATGCAAACAACATATGTAGGATAATGTAAAATAATAGCAATTGCGCTAAGTAAACGTATAATATCATTATTATTGTGCATTCTGTAGCTAATATTTCGGAAAGGATTACTTGGAAAACGTTTGTAGTCATATGTAAAAGGATTATAATTTTAAAACATTGTTTTGCATTGAGAAAAATTAGTCATTTAATGTTATATTTATATTATTATTCCAATATATGGATCATAAAAAGTAATTTTTAAAAAAATAATAATTAAAGAACACGCTCTAAACTATTTCAGAAATACATACTAAATTTAGGATAATATCGTTAGCGTATATCATCTGTATACTAGTACATTATAGTTAAATTTAGAGAGCTGGAGTATTTAATGCAACAAGAAATGAGGGAATACATTAGGGACGCTTCGAAATATAAAGATGGAAGGAAAACAATATGACAACAGAGCTTAAAACAATACAATTCTACGATAATCATTTCTCCTACGATATCGAGAAATAAAAATCTTTATTACCATATTATTCGGTAAAGCACTTATCTTCTATTTGTCAATTTAAAGCATTTCTACTTGTCAGAACTATATTTATAAAATGTGAAATTTTGACTTGTTGTATGCCGGGTATTAGGGGAGAAAAGGAAAGAAAGAAAGGAAGGAAAAACAACATTTATGGTGTTTAGGAAACGTTAAACTGTTTTTTAGACTTTATTATTAGCGTTAATACATCATACGGTTGAGCGCGCCTAGTCGATGGCATGTCTGGATTTTAAACTCGAACATGCCTTTGGCTAGTTCGCACCCGCTGTTGATCACGTCCTTTTCGCTACTTTTCCGTAGAGAAGAAAACGATTTCAGTCCTCCTTTTTTTCTCTCTCCTGCAACTTTATTTTCTTTATGCGACACTTTAGCGGCCTATATAAGACCATATTTCAGCGTGCCGAGGCACCTTGATGTTTGCATGCTGAGTTTTGATCCTGCCTACGGCGACGGGCTCTGTTCAATGCGCCTTCGTACTCTGGGATACTGTCGCTAGCTAAGTTTTCAACAGAAAAATGTTTTTCGAACCGAGCAAAACCACCCTACGATATACTTTCGTATACCCAGAGGCTGTTTTGGGTTATGCTTTTATCTTCTACTAAAAAGTGACACACATACACACACACACACACACACACACACACACACACGCACATATATATAAGTATAGTGAGAATTCTTTCTGGGAAGTTGAAGACTTTACTAACAATATATTTTAACAACAATTTATTTATAGTATGAAACGATGAACATTTTTATGTTATTTTTTTTATATAAAACGCGTGTGTACTTGCATAAAACTGATTCTAACATGTAACATTTTTTATTTTTTTTTCACAAGATTACATCTGATTATATACATTAATTGATTTGCTTTTGTAATGAAACCCGTGAATATAAACTCTATATTACTTAGAGAGACCCAAAACTGGCTGATATATTGCAATAGTACTGAATTCCCACAACAAACAATTTTTATTTTCCCTGCTGCTAGCTTAAATAAACATCAGACTCTTTGTTTTTTAATTATAAGCTAATTTGATAACTTTTCGTGTTTCTCAGGGACGATCCGGGTAAAGAGATGCCTGATCTGTTTATCTTATCTCCAATTTAGACTTTGACACTAATCAAAGCAAAGAAAAAGAAAGGACAGTGTTATATCGTATTCAACATTTATTAGAAATAAACGACTTTACACACTTGTGCAAAATATATTGACACACAACAGATGTACAAACGTAGGATAATTTGATTAAAATGAATACTTAATACTACTGAAATCTAATAAATTAATATTGTCAAATTCTTTATCTAATTTAGAGCACTGCAGTTGCTCAGAAAAAAACACAATAATAATTTTAGTTTACTTGTCATACAATCTGAGCATTTGCCCAGTTTATGAATTACTTTAGGCCTTTTTTATTTAACATACAAATGATAATAATTACTTAATTAGGTACTTTTTTTTTGAATAATACACTTTCTTTCTTCCTTATTCGAAAAGAAAATCTAGCTGTTGCCGGTCTTCTTGTTCTTGGAAATTTTCCAGTCGGCGGCTGCAATATGATAGCTTTTTGATCGAATAATTTGCACCAATTGATGCACCTATTTTATATCATATGCTTAGATACGAATGATTGCAACTTGCGACAATGAAAATAACACTCTTGTCGCTAATAATTATGATAATAAGTCGCCTTTGCATGCATACAATAGAATGTATGTTTTCACTCACATATATATATACGACGTCTATAGTGTATCTAAAACTTCAGTTGTAGAGCTATCCCTCGACCGGAGGGCTCTTCTTTAACTCTAGTGGCCGAAGGCTGTCCCTCGACTGAATACTGTCGTATTTCCTTTTTCTCCAAAGTATATGCATTTTTGTTCTTCTTATTTGTCTTCGCAAATATTCTAGAATTATTTACGTTCACACAATGCTTCACACGTGTGCACTATTTCCACAGGAACAAAAAATAAACGGCACAGACAGTTTATTCATAAGAAACTACAATACTCAAACTGTTCCTAAATATAGTATACATATTCTCTAAATTATGCGTAATACATAGGTTAAAATACATATAAATTAATTAATTAAATAAAATAAACGTTTGATTCTAATATTCATGCACCATACAGGGTCCTCTCTTTACTCTAACCTGAACACAATGTAAACATTTAAATTATCCTGTACCGTTATACTTTGTTAATTTGTTAATTTATTTTATTATAAGTATGTTAGCTGGGCGTCAATATACTAATATAAAAGGCTGGAAAACAACACAAAATCAAGCAGGTTAGATTTTCGACAGATAATCTCTTACTGTCATTTTCCAAGCACGCGCAAAACTATGATTTAACAGTCGTTTAACTCTCGACGAACTACAAACAGAATTAGATTAGGCTGTCCATGTCACACCGAGTACCTCGACCAATAATGAAGTCGATATTGTTATTTTATCTTCTACAAATGCTAATGATGATTTTACAGATAGGGATTTCGGGGACGAGGAAGAAGTTGCGATAAACAATTTGCCCGCCTCACAATTACTAGCTGAAGCAAAAATTTTCAATGATTTCAAAGAAGATAATACAGACGAAGCGAATATTGGAAAATCAGAAAAGAATGAGGGAGATGAAGAAGCTTGGGATGAGAGTGAGAAATTACCATTATTACGTTATAAAAGTTCTAAATCGAAAATGATTACCAAGTATTCATACAAATAAATGAAAACGACCGGTTTCTAAAGTTAGACCACTATTTGAGAAAATGAATTCAAAATGTTTAAAAAACACACCGCACATGAAGCACCATAGTATTGACATGTTTTGGGAAACATCGGGGAAAACAATTTATAAATATAAAACCTGCTTGCTATGGATACACGTATACGGCGTTTTCTGTGTATATTGTACGGTTTGAAACCTATCAGAAAGCAAATTTTAAAATGAATAATTATACCAACTTACGACTGGGTCCATCAGTCATTCTGCAGCGACCAAAACATACGAGGGGTTGTTTCTATATTCCCGGAATAGGCATGAAGAAAAAATTTCGAACACCAATAAATATTTATTTTTCAGTATAGCCTTGCTTTTGGATGCAAGTATTACATCGTTTTAATAACATCTCTAATCCATTATAAAAGAATTCCTTTGGTTTGTCGGCAAAATATCTTTGAACAGCTACTATAGGCTCGTCATCGTCCATAAATTATGTTCCCCTTAGAGTTCTTTTGAGATTAGGAAACAAAGAATAGTCGCACGGAGCGAGATCTGGACTATAAGGTGGATTTGTGAACTGGTGCATTATCGTGAAGCAACAGAACACCTTGCGTCAGTTTTTCACTGACTTAGGGACAAAATAATGGACCCAGGTATCAACTGCGGTGACAAGTCGATTCGTCTCCACAAAGCACCAAAAATTGTTCACACGTTTCCATCCACACACGCATTTGGAATGGTGGAAGCATTCGCGGAACCCATCTGGAACTAACTTTTTGCAAAATGCATGAGAAACTAGACCATTTAACTTTTTGACGAAGAGTGGCCAAGGCACTTCTTGAGACTAACTGGCAAAGAAATTGTAATAAAACATCAAAACATTTTAATATAGAAAACGCCGATTCAAGATTTGATAGAATTGATTACTTCGTCATCACCCAACAAACACCAACAACGTAGGGTGTATCACAAAGCAGTTATTTGCAACAAGCGCAAAGTTGCTCCATTGCCTATCACACACACATATCAAAATAATTTCTAAATGCTGTTTATTCTTATATTTTCAATATAATGTCAGTAATATTATTTATAAACTTTTTCAAAAGTGCTTTTATTATGATCTTTGGTTGCTAAATACCTAGTGTTCGTTTAAATAAACACCCATTAAAATAATATACATAGTAATATTTATTTGTATAAATGTACTTATAACTAACAACATTTACGTATAACAATGTATTCAATAACAGCATGTATACTCGCTTGTTCAGAAATAATCTCAGTCTAAATCTGTTTAATGATACGTTCAATAATTTAATTGAAATGCACACGAGTTCTGAATTAATATCAGTTAATTTCCTCATACATCCTACTTAGTGACTTGGAATCGTGTCAATGAAAGGACTCCTTGCTTTTCAATGCATATCAAAGAGACACTTTTCTCGGTATATGCAACAAGTATGCATAAATGATCTGTTAATTAGAAGTTCTGATAGTACTGATACAATATATATAACAAAAAAAAATAGTTTTCTCTATTCATATTGTAGAATAACTCAACAAAACGACATGCTTGCACAAGACTCTTCATTAATAATCACTTTTAATACCACACTCAAATTGCACATTGCTACGTCTAGTGCACACTAATGAGGCAGCCAATCACACAATTACTATTCTAAAAGTCCTTAATAATTCTTTTATAAGGTATATGTAAAGAGAGTCAAACTAAAATAAGTAGTAAGTAAGTAAAAATAAGTTAGTAAGCTTTTTATTCATCCTCGTAACAATAAAGAATACAGGACAGGTCATAAATAAATTTGTTTACAATAACTAATATATGTTATTGAAATAATGAAGAATACAGGTTAGGTATTGATGATAATATATTAATTTAATAATAGTTTATTTACAGTTGGGAGACTTGGAAATAGTATATTAAGATACAAGTTTCATAAGACACGATTTTTGCGCATGCGTTCAAGTTTAGAAAACGAGCCGCGATGCTAATCCATGAACTTCTAAATTTTTCATTTCATGAGTTTTAAAATTTTAATGAAAACTACTTATTTGTAAAAAGAAAATATTAGAAGAATTTTTTCTCGTTTACTTTTAGTTATGCTATGGGTAATGTAAGTCATGACCACTCATATTTTTAAGTCGTAATCGGGTTTATTCAGATATAACACCCTATAACTTTCACAATATCATCCATAGGCGGAAGAAAGTAGATATTTTTGAATAGTAAATATTAAGAACTTTTCAATGGCATATTAATATACAGAGTGTACCGTTTAATTTTTTTTTTAGAAATTTTAACTTTTGCGAACGGCATGTAATTCTAAAGATCGTGCGTAAATATGTCAAAATAAACATTACTTTCATGTACTGAAAAGGTATCTCTACTAATTGAGCTCATAAAAAGAATTTCATCATCAGTCGTTATTTCATAGCAACTTTTCAAATGTTGTACAATTTTTAACGAAAAATCGCCATATCTCAGAAACACTTGAAAATCGGCAAATACAAGTTGATGTCAGTTTAATCAATTCTTTAAGGGCTATCATAAAATGTAAAAAAATGCATAGCGTTCTATTTAAAAAAAACATAAGTTTGTATTGGTTCGTCGTTGTCGAACACTCTGTATAAATACAAATATTTTTAGATTGTAGAGCTTATGATTATCTACAATTTTTGTATTAAAAATTATTCGCTATCTACATTATTAGATACCAATAATGAACTTTTCCGCTAGGCTGCGACACCCGGTATATTATAAGCCATTACAAGTTATAGTAAAACAAGTATCGCTTGTCCACACTCACGTGATCAATTTCGTTCATCCTTGTCAACTATTAGACGCATACATATTTTCCTTCTTTCTCTTATGGTGTGGGTTACTTCGTAATAGACAAGAGGGTATGCTACATCTAGTAGTATAATAGTATTAGATTATTGGTTCACCTCACTGCCGATCCCTCATTAATTTTGTTTTCCTAATTTACCTGGGATCCTAACACACGTATGCTTGTAAACAAATACATAATCATTTAGATAATAAAAGTGACTGCGTGTGACGTTTATCTATAATTAACATTAAGGTTTAACAGTCATAATATGTCATAAAGATGAACCTATAACTTTGAACAGTCTGTATATCATTAAACAAACAAAAAGTGGTTATACCTTAAAATCTTTAATACACTAAATACCCAATATTTACTCATATTACGTTTATATAAATGTATAAACATACATAACCCTGCAGATATGCTTGTATTTAAGCAATTATTGATAGCGTTGCAGTGGGTGAGTACAAAGGGTTGCACCCTGAGGCCATGTTCCAAACTCTTAATTGGAACTGTAAATATCCAACAAACATGAACAGAATTACATCGTCAAAATCGAATAAATGTTTAAGGACTACGATTTCTGCCGATGTTGTGCTGTGAATTTACTCTAAGAATCGCTTTGTATGTGCTGCTGCGTTTTCGACTGGGTGAAATTAATAAATTCTAAAACAAAAACAAAAAAAAAAGGAGAACAGGAAAAGGAAATGTAAATTGGCACGCTATAAATAATGTGTCAAACTTATGCTCCCTCACAGAACCTCTTAAAGCTGTAATCTTCTCAGATAGAGAAAGAAAGAAAAAAATGAGGCTAGCAAATTTAGTTTAAAATGTACGATTTTTATACTACATTGAACAAGAGAAATAATTCAACCTCCTTTCCTAAATTTTATTAATATACCTATATATTTGGTTGAATTTATTATATGATAATTTAATTAACCTTTCACTAAGATATTCATTATTACACCTGTTGCAAGTAGGCGTTTAAATTTAATTTTAAACAACACTTTTGTATACAGAGTGATTAATGTCAAAGTCACTAAAGCTATTAAATATCTAATAAAAAACGCATTTACCAGAAACCTTACAAGCTTTGTCGTTAAATATAACTTTTTATCTTTTGCGTTAAACCGTTAGACCTGGGCAGCTTATGGTTCTGAAATAGCAGTTTGAAATGTCGACAATATAGTTTTAACACATAACCCAATAAGTGGTAGATAATTAGCGATTATTAAAAATAATATTTTTATAAATGCTAGATGCCTAACACTGTAATCATGTTTCTAAATTTGAAAGAACTTTTTCCCAGAAATTATCTTATGTAGTGTATTTTATACTAAATGTTTAGCAAGAGAAATTATATTTTCGGTAAATAGAAACTCCAATTTGTTAAGGTGTTTGTTTATTTTACATAAACAATATAAAACAGAAGTATATAAAAGTTCTAATGTATAAACTGACTTATTTAGAAAAGAAAATGTCATAGTAGGTTTTAATTTGTTGAAGTTCAACTGATATAAAATAAATGCGATATGAAGTTTGAATTTTTAGGGGTGCTAGTAGGTATGCATAACTGAATACCAGATTTGTTTCCAGCAGTCTCGAAAATATATGTATTCATCTTTCCATAGCAATCGGTAACATGATTTCTCATTTTACTATGAAACTAACTAAACTCTCGAGTTGCACATGAAATGGTAGTTTTTAATATGTATATTTTGAAATTTGTACTCTTTGTGTACAATGCACTTGCTTATTTCGGGATAGTAAGCTTTTATTGGCTTTGACTAAATTGTCGTTAATTTCAATATTCTTAAGTGCTAGACGTCAATGCATGGTAAACAGGCTTATTTGAGTAATATTGAGCACCATCTATAGCCTTTATATATATTTTGACATGACCAAAATCGAATTTCCTAAAAACAAATCAACCAAAATCTCAAGTTGTCTGAAAGTGCTTTAATGGTATATAATACAGAATGTCTCCATAAGTAAATTAGAAATATGTATGTTTCATGTACAACGCAATTGTCTATCTCGAGATTTTAAGCTTTTCTTGGATTTTAATCGATGGTCATTTATTATAATTTTGATGGGTGACAGAAGAAAATGCATATTTAAATGCCATATATGTGTTTTAAGTGCCTTCCAAAATGTTTATACACACTTCCATGGCAATTGATTAACAAGGCAAAAATAGCAATTTTTTATTAGTAACACCAATGAAAAGAAATAAAGCTATAATCTCGAGTTTGTATACAATTAACTTTTTACGAACTAACTAGACAATTGTATGCTGACCACCATAGCTTACCTGAATCTTGGCGCTGCCATTGCTTAGTTGAATACAAATCAAAACGCTATAGTTATTTCAATCGTTTTACCACTGTTGAAAATATTTTAGTTATTTATGGTACCATATTGTGGCCATTGTAATAATAATCTAGTATATTACAAATTTCACTTTCTAGAATTATCTTTCAGCTCCATATTATATAGATGACATTTGCTCAATTATACACTAGCCAAATATTTATATTGATTTTGAATCAATATTATTTCTATTATTATAAAATTTCTTTATTCTATTTTTGATAATAGAATTCATAAAAGTTTAAGCATAATTGTTATTGATTAATATATATTTCGTTTGTTTTAAAATTTTTGATCTATATTTAAACCTTTTTAATTTTATTTTTCCGTCGATTTGCAAATTGTTTTAATTGACACGGATTGGCAAGAATTATAATTTAAATATCTATGTGAAAAAGTTGATTTTTGATGCAATTTTTTCAAATTAATATTACATGTAAATTTTTTTTTCCATGCTTGTTTCTTTTTTTCTATTGTAAACTGAAGTTTTGGATGATAACTATTAATTGATCTAAAATAAATTCAGTGTTGTTTGCTGGTGAACATAAAATAGAATCATCATACTTTCATTGCTCATATTAGATCACATGACCCACCATAACAATGTAATACTCATTTTGATAATAGATGCTCCACGTTAGGTAAGAAATCTTGAACATATGCACATATCATATTATATACTAGCTGTCCAACAATCTCTTCGAACTTGAGTCGCCTCTTCGCACCCACTTGCAGCTTTTTGAAGCTCTTCACATAGTGTCTCGTTGCAAATCCCGACCATTGCAGTCGCAAAGGTACTGGTTAGTCGAAGAATATTCAAGGTATAGAATGGAATCATATAGATGAATTGGGCAGCCTCTATTTATTACATTTTCTTCTTAGATTTCGCTTTATCTTTTGAAGCCTTTTATATTGTCGAAAAGGTCTAAACTTCAACGCACACTGTATTAATAATGTTTTTAATTAATGGCATATGTCTCTAATAATTACGAATTTGGGAATAAATTTTATAAATTGGGATGTAAATATTTTGTTGACAATCAACGAATAACCTAATTGGCTTTTCACCTGTCATAGCATTCTTAAAAATTAACAATATAAAAACATCAACTTTAACAAAATATGTGTTGCATAAACTTGCACATTATTAATAAAATCAATTATTCTTGTATATTAATATTTAAAGTATCATAGTAATTATACTTATATAGGAAAATAAAACTGTTTGACAGGGGTTTTTACGTACCGCAAAATAAATTCAGTTTTCGTCCGTTAACTGTCCAAAATTATGCATGACATTGGGCAATGAAACATTTTCAAATCATCCGGTATAATCTATTGCCTATATATAAATTAAATTCACACAACTAAAACTCAAGCAATACATTAATAGCTTAATTAAATTTTCTGTGGCAGATACGATGAGCTATTAGTATCCTGTTGTTACAAAGTACATAATAAAATCTGAAACGTACAAGAATACAATGCACTATGGGCTAGTAAAAGGCATAATTGTTTTGATGAAAATAGTACACAATAGAATCTTAAGCCGTAGAACTATTATAAGTTTTGTATCATTGTATTCAGTTACGAAATGGTTACAATATATATATTCACATATATATATATATATATATATATATATATATATATATATAATAGTGGGTTCTTGGGGAATCCAGCAATCATAAATAGGTTATATGTTAGTTCTTTATTTTTTCAGCCAATATTTCGTACATTTTGATGTGTACTTCCTCAGGGCATCAACTATGGGTGTACATTACAAGAAATAAGTGTGCTGATATATTACACGTTTGTAAATATACTTACAATGTGAACTATTTATGTGGACAATCTCGCAAGATATGAATATACATGCATCTCCACCACTTAACTTACTGACATTAGTTGTTTTAGTAATGATTGTAACAACGATGTTCACTAATTATAAATCAAGACGGAATAAAACAACAAGAAAAAACACATTTAAAAAAACTATTCTAGTTAAAACTTCGTTACATGTTTAAAATTGTAATTAATGTATTGTGATGTTTATTATTTACGATGAAAAGTAAAACGCCAAGCAACAGGTGGATGTCACCTTGATCATCTGTGAACAGCATTACCAACCCACAGAACTGTTGTCTAGTGAGAAACTCAACAACAAAGAAAACCCTATAGCTATTTTAAATTGATATAATATAAAAGTATGCAAGGAAATGCAATTTCAAAAGAACCTTGTTATACTGTGTAACTGTTTGTTGTAATTCAAGAATACAATTATTGAATGATTGACTCTGAACGTAAATCGACTGTCCTGTTGGTGGATGTTTCAAATGTTAGAAGAAAAGCATATATTGAATTAAGGTTATTAATGTCTGACCTGAAATTCATACTGTTACTTAATTTATTGATCTCAACCATTTCCAGGAACTCTCTGCATTTCTTGTTTTGTACAGTTCTAAGTATCTTAGCATCGTCAAAGCTAGGTACATGTTTATTATTATTCATATGTAAAGAAAGTGCACATCTATCCTTCTTGGTTGTAATGTCACTCCCACCATTCTAGTATATATATATATAGTTTCCTTTTCTTCTTTTTTTGGCGTTTTTAAGGTCGACTTGTGAATAAAACAAAGACGTTGTTATGCCATTGTTTTTATTTTATAACAATTATTTTCTTTTCATTACATGTTTCGGCCTAGCGGGCCTTTTTCAAATGGTGTTCTAGAATACATAATTAACATTTATTAATGGTTGTGAAGCAAAGTTAGATAATAACGAAAAACAATGTGTAAAATTTAAGTTTACAGTGATAAAAACAATATAACAATTTAAAATATAGGTAAAATATATAAAAACAATACATAAGTTTAAAATTTAGAGTGATATAAAAAAATACAAAAGCTTTTTTCTTAAAAAAAAATATACGTAATTACCTGACAATGTGTTTCAAAGTAAAGCTGTATTTAGTTTCTAAAATAGACAAAAATGCATTTTTTTCTTTTTCACCCTGTATCTGCCCAATGAAACAAAAATTTCAAAATCTGATGTCGGATTATTCATGGAAAAATGAATACACAACTTTTCTCCCATTTAACCGACGTTGTATCTCCAACGGTTTCCAATATGTACTGCATTTTAAACTGGACTGGGTATAGTAAAAAAAAAAATGTAATTTAAACTTTTTCTAAAAAAATACAGATGTCTGAGGAAAACATGAATAGAATGTTGAAACGTTACAGTCAATTATAATTTTATTAGTATCATGCCGCTATTCCCAAAGAAAATATCTGTTGTAATATTGAATTTACGGCAAAGAAAAAACCAATTGTAATTATATATCTATATATACATATTTCAGTGGTGATTTGATCAAGAGTGTATCTTTAAATATTATAATTAAATTAAAAAGGATTTCTTTTCTTTTTAGGGTTTTTATTGAAGATGGCTGGTTAGTTGCCGAAATGAGTATCTAGTTTATTTTAATTTTATTGCTCTTACGGCTTTTTATTTCTGTTTGCCTTATCCTTATATTTAATTATTTCATAAGTTGATCACTTTGTTTTTTAATACAAAAATTAATGCTATTTTACACTAGCAAAATTAGAACATAACCTAAAAAAACACTTTATATGCTACTAATGCTAAGGTGACGAAGTAGATGAAATAACGCAATGTTACCTCCATATGAATTCAATGAGAACGTGTAACTCGTTTTATATACCCAGTTATTATTGCTTTGAAAGTTAGAACGTAAAGGGACCTGACAAAAATAGCACGTTTCCAATTATTCGCATCAAATTCCCCAGAGTTTGAAATATCAACTAGTTTATCGTAAAAACGAAATTTAAAACCTTTCAGCCAACTAAATAAATACACAAAAAGAATTGCAACAAGTTAGAGGGCCCGTATAACGTGTTGTATAGCTATTGTAAAGCTTTTCTATTTTCCCTAATTGAATTTATATCAATGGCGTAATCACTTATATTTATAGACAAAATAGATTAAATGATAAATAACGGAGTATTTTTTTTTCAATTAAGCTAAAAGATATTTATTATAGCCCCATATAACAGATTTTTTGATACACTTTATTAATAATATTTTAGGAAGATAACAGGAGTTAAAAACTAGGTATCTCTCTAATTTAAACTTAAAAACAGTGACAATAATAAATGGAATTGGTTAAAAAAAAATAGAATAAGTGCAGCTAAAACACTTCGGAAAGCCTATTTTATTAAAACTAGCAACACCTTCTAAATCATAAGTTTAATACACCCATAGATATAAATAAAAAAAATTTAATTTCACTTTTGGAACTACAATTTTAATATGCAGGGGGATCTCGGGATCTCTATCAACAACAGGTTTTCTTTTGGTTGTTTTCGGCAAGAATGATCCGAAGAAAATGCAATTCCTTAAAAGATTGCTTAAGATATTCTTGGTAGGTTTTGAGCGATTTGGATATTTCTCTGAATAAACACGACATGTCCTGTCGATTACTCTATTACATTCACCATATGTTATTATTAGATTTAAAAAATCTTCGTTATTAAATCCAGATCGCGACATTATTATTATTATTCAAGTATTCAGAAACGGAAGACAAAGAAAACCCTGAATAGCACAAGTAAATACATAACTGATTATACAAAATAAAACTTTAAAGGAATTGATACATTTTCCAAAATAACTCTGAAACTAAGACGTTTAGTTATAGGGAAGTAAATACAATATACTGCCCCTAATTTTGAACGTGCAATCCAATGACGTTGAAAAAAATGTAGGTTGCTATTTAAAGATAACAAGATATTGATATTTTCTGGATGAAATGATTAACATGGTTTTCTGATCACCCTGTATTATTTTGAAAAGTTTATAATACCGCATTTGAGGCAGTATACTTTCCAAAATGATTACCTAAAATTTTAAATATGTGCATGCATTCAATTATTGGGAATGTTATGAGTAATAGTCTGCAGCTGTCAATTTTTTTACAAAAATTGAAATACTTCAAAAACGGCTAACTTTAGAGGCAAAGTTTATCAGACAATCTATCCTTAGAATCAAGTTAGAAATACGAATCAATCATAAAAAATGGGGTATTCCATGTAAAATAAAGAAGTTGATATCTAGTTCCGGTGTAACCGAAAGAAGCAAAAGTTCAAAACTATTTTAAATCGAAAGAGCTTAAGGCAAAACTATTATTTGCGAAATTTCAAAACTCAATTCTTATAAGTTTTCTATATTGTTCTAATGAAATTTCGTCGTGATATACCCTGTATATACTGGGGTGTCTCTAAAAGGTGCGGAAAAAACGCTACCACACATTTCTGAGGGCAAAATATGACGATCTAACCCAACTTACCTCAGTCCAAAAGTGGATGCTTTCGGAGATACAGAGTGTCAAAAGTTCAATTTGGTTTTAGTTTTTTAAAAATAATTTCTGTAATAATTGGTATATTGTCACAATATTTGGGTAGGGGGGGTTTCGTGGGGTAAAAAATTTAAATCTGCTCTCATTTTCATTGCAAAATGTAGAGGGCGCCACCTGCGGCATATTGTATCCATTTAAAACGTAATAACTTTTTTGAGACACACTGTATTTAACTTTTAAATAAAAATTCTTATTCTCCAATGTTTTTTACCTAGAAAAGGTATACCTGGTAGGAGTTGATTGGAGCAGCCGTTTATGAGTAATCTGGATATAAAAAATTCATTCCGTATATGGGACACATATGCTTCTGTAATTTGGGTGTTATTCTTGTGGCAATTCAATGCAATGGTGCATCCACTTTTGGACTGAGGTAAGTTGGGTTAGATCGCCCTCAGAAATGTGTGGTAGCGTTTTTTCCGCACCTTTTAGAGACACCCTGTATATATAATATATGAGTCATCTAAGCGGGTAAGGCCGATTATGGCTTTATGAGTAAAGATATTTCGAAGCGGTTTTTTCTTGTGATAGCTGTTCATTAGGAGCACATTTTAATAATATTTTGTATTATATAGAGTGTTCCATAACTTGGTGGCTGACCATAGTTATAGTTTTTTAAATGGAACACCCTATATATTATTACATTTTTGTATTCCCCGCATAATTTTTAGGCAAAAAGTTATAAGATAGTATAGGCCTAAAATGTAAGGTTTTTGACTTATTACCTTTTTTCTGAAAAATTAAATGTTATTATAAAATTAGATTTCTCGAAAACGACGTATTAGATAAATACAATTTTTGGTAGAGTTGTTTATAATAAAAGGGCCTAATACAAGCATATTTTATTTTTTTGCAATTACTAACTGAATTTTCAGAAAACTAGATTAAAATTACTTGATACGTTTTTGTATAAAAGTCATTTTTTTTTAAATGGAACACCTGTATATCAGTTCATTTTTCAATTGTTTATTAAATTTCGTGTCAGAAACATGTAAGAGGTTAATAGTTTAAAGGTTACTATTACAGAGCCACTGTCGTTTTTTGATATGCTTTTGTTAGTTTTTGCAAAAAAAGTCTTCTTTTTCAAATGGAACAACCTGTTTATTATTTCATTTTTGAATTTCTTATTAAATTTCACATCAAAAACATGTACGACGTTAATACTTTAAAAGTGAGTATTACTGAGCTATTGCCTCAGTAATAGTCACTTTTAAAGTATTAACGTCTAACATGTTTTTGATGTGAAATTTAATAAGAAATTCAAAAATGGAATAATATACAGGCTGTTCTATTTGAAAAAAATTATTTTTTTGCAAAAACTAACAAAAGCATATCAAAAAACGACAGTAGCTCAGTAATAGTCACATTTAAAATATTAACGTCTTACATGTTCCTGATATGAAATTTAATAAACAATTCAAAAATGAAGTGATATATAAGGTGTTCCATTTAAAAAAATTGACTTTTATACAAAAACGTGTCGTGGAATTTTAATCCAGTTGTCTGAAAATGCAGTTAGTAATTGCAAAAAAATAAAATATGCTTCTATTAGGCCCTTTTATTATAAACAACTTCAAGAAATATAATTTTATAGAAACATTGAACTTCTCAGAAAAATGGTAATAAGTCGAAATCTTAGATTTTAAGCCTATAACTTTTTGCCTAAAAATTATGCGGGGAATACAAAAATGTAATAATATATAGGATGTTCCATTTAAAAAACTATAACTATGGTCAGCCACCAACGTATGGAACACTCTGTATAATACAAAATATTATTAAAATGTGCTCCTAATGAACAGCTATCACAAAGAAAAAACCGCTTCGAAATACATAATTACATTTGTTTAATGATTTATATTACATGTCCTAGCAAGTATTAGTAAGAAATAAAGTTTCATTTTGTTTGTTTGTTTATTTGGTTTTCTTTTTTTGTTTTTAGTCTTACTTTACTATATGTTCCTTTACTTTTAAAAACAGAGTCTAACTGGGATTGCATTGAAACATGCAAAAAATGTGACAGTATGCAAACAAAGCCAATTTATGCATAACATATAGGAAAATACGGAATAAAAGGTAAATAAAGGTTGCAATTTGTACAAAAGAAAACAAAATCATTCTTCTGAATCTCTAAGAACAACATTAATTTAAAATGAAAATCGTTACGCCTAACACTTTTAAGGTTTTGATTTGTATTTTCCCTGTAAAATAAATACCTGCTTTTCCAGTATTGTTCTAGCTATTAAATTCAGAAATGATAATTTGTAAAATATCACAATATAAATCAAAATGGCGCAAGGTTATTTTCTTCAAAAATATATCTTTTCATCATAACAAAACACAAACAAGGTCTCATAATTAAATTTAAGTATATAAATACTTGTTAACTCACTCACATTATGCTTTAGCTAGAAACACAAAACAAGAGGTGAAAAAGACATAAAAATAAGGCATTTATTTAAATTATCTAAATAGCAGTAAGAGAGTAGTAATTATTGTGTTATTCATAAAAAGCTTTTTTCATCACACGTCATCACTAACTCTGACGTATGTAGTACATATTGCTGTGAAGCTTGCGTAAGAATATATTAATAAAAGTATATATACAAAAACAGAAGAATTACAAAAAGCCCATTTTTATACTATAGACATTGATGCAATCTCGAAAAAGAATATGATTCTGCATTGATGTGAGTTAAACTATCATAAACCATTATCACTATTACCGTAAACTCTCTCATTTATTGTTTTAAAATTTCATATACTGTAAATGACCCTTGTACTACTAGGCGAGAGTTTTAACGAATTTTAGATAAATATTATTTTGTCAACATTTCCTATAGTGTAAGTATACGTTTTAAACTCGTAAAAATACTCTAGTAATGAGATTATACCTATTTATTGCATAATTTCCATATTTTTCCAATAATATATAACTAGTTTAAATAACAAATTCTGTTAAATCTATTCCTATGAACATTTTAGAGGATATATTTCTAAGGATAGTGTAGATAAATGTTAATGATATAAAGTTTCCTTTTTATTTAAATTCTGTATTCCACAAATTCTTCTAATATAAATTCACGAACGGTCATTGATAAAATATATTGCTATTGCTATGTCTTACATTATACGAGGATATATTTTCCGATCAAAGTGGTTATGTAAAACATACATATATGCATGAGAGATAGCATTGTAAGGTGTAGATACATTTTAATATCTTTCATGTAATTTATCTATAGTAATATATATATATATATATATATATGTACGTATAGTTTTGAGTAAAGTAATGATAATGGCATATAACAGAAATAAAATTGAATTATGTCGATTGCAAATTTTGAAGGTATTTGCGTGATATGTTATCTAATAAAAACAAAAAATTAATTTTCATTTTGTGATATGGCCAAATGGGGCTTAGACACATTTTAGAAAGGTATATCATGATTAGAAGAGCTATTTAAACAAATATGCTTGTGAAATATCAACATGTAACTAGGGAAATATCTAAACAGAAAGATTTGAATATATTAAATATAGTAGGTGTAATTTTTATAAATACCTTGGGTACAAACATTATTTACAAACTGAAGGGTAGACATAGAATTGTGATAAGAATACTTCTGCGTATCCAATTTATAAATTTCAAGAGAGATAGTCTTATCTTATAAAAAAATAAATGTCAGAATATTATTAAATAATCATGTTATAAAGAAAAGGATGTGTTAAGTAAACACTTAATTTAACAATTATATTGCTGGAAATAAGAAATATCAAGATTATTCACACATTTGGAAGTATTCAACGGAGGACAGTTCAAGGTTATCTATTTCGGACGTTTGAAAGGTCAGGACATTTAGAAGATATATTACGGAAAATAATTACGAAAATAATTGTTTTCAAGAATTATATAATACCTATTCAAAGCTGGAGGAGTACTAGTATATTTAGCAAGACAATAGAAGAAGGACAATCCTTATAAAAAACGGTATTTTGGATCGTTAAATATTTATATACTTTGTTTGATCGTTTTGTTTATTAACCGAAGGATTAACTACTTCTAATAATAACTAATTCTTACAACGTTTGTTCAGGGTCCTTGATATACATTAATGACCAATTCTCAGTTGAATTTATTTGATTGTCAGACTTATATCCTATTATAGTATCAACTAAAATATAATATAAACTAACATATTCTATTTCTCATCAAATCTTTCAATTGTAACTGTTTCTTTTTTATGTTGACTATTTCTTTTATACTCTGATCCATATTATTTCTTGGTCTTCCAACTCAACTTCTGCAAAGTCTTCAATTTTGCTACTTTAATTAATTTATCCGATAACATCCGCATTTTGTTTTATGAATTTGTGGTATATACTTTCTCATACGTTTTCGTTTATACAATTGTCTCTATTGGTCTATTTTTCTACATATAGGAATATTTTTCTTCTCTTCACTCAAATGATATTAAATTAAGTTTCTTCAATTTAAAAGATATTTCTTCACAGGAAAACACAAATAATTTTAAAATAAATCCTCCTCAGTTTACTAGAACTATACAAGGCGAATATAAGAGAAAGAATATCAGTTTATGGCGCTATTGTGTAACCGCAGACACGTGTTTCAGACCTGTTGGGCATCTTCAGTACAGCGTAGCCAAGGAATAAGGAGAAACAAATGGAAGACGTTCGGGAAGATAGACCACCAATTGCAGCTTAAATATCAGAAGATCCTCAGATCTGAGTTACAACAACCGACACCGCCGCGAGGAGACATTTTCAACTCGCGTGTCGTCCAACCCAGGAATGATAAATTAATAAAGTAAATATCGCAGATACATCATAGAGATAGAAGAAAGAATATCAGGTTATTCCAGACGGTCTTCCTTCTGTTCCTAATTCCAAGAATATCCCACCTTATTCCTTGGCTACACCGTGCTGACGATGACTAACAAGTCTGAAACAAGTGTATGCGTTTGCACTACAGCGGAATAACCCGATAAACTTTCTCCAGTATATATATAACTTGGAGCCAATCATAAAAGTGGTGTCATTGCCTATTTCAACCTATCTTTTTTCAAAAACAAAATAAGGGAGAGAATCCCTCATTTCTACCTTATACAATTGCTTTGTAGTTGTTTCATCTGTGTATAATTTGGTAGTAATTATAGAGCTAGGAACTTAGAATTTAGTCATGAAAATTCTTAAGAAGATTAAAGTCTGTTTTCGTTAAAAAAAACTTTACCCTATTTGACGGACTTACCCCTATGATTTAGTTCAATTTAAATTCGAACAAGACACTTGTGTTGGACCCTCTTCATTTGAAGCATTTTCTTTCTTCACCTTATAGTTAAATAAACAATTCCCGGAAAATATATACAATAAAGTGACTAGTAATATAAAAAAAAACAAATTTTAAATTAGTTTGTTATCCTTGAGTTGTTCATGCATGAATTCTATAGGAGAAGTTTCAAAAAAATATTGTCTCATTTTAATTTGAATATAAAAATAATTACTTTCTAATCTAAATTGAAATATCATCATAGTTTCTTCTTGCTTCTGGTTCCTTTCTTCAAAACGCGATCCCGTCTATAATATAATACTAGTCAAAATTTATATTCCTATCTCTTTGATTATACAGACTGGAATTAAACTCGATATACAAATATAAAAGAATAATTATTTCGAAATTTTACTAGTTATGGTAATGACATAAGTAATAGCATAGCAATTACTTGTATAATAATATTTTTAAAGTAGTTTGTATATATCCACGATCATTTTAATTACAGCCTGTATATATGTTTTTCTAAAACAAAATTATTTACAGAAATTTATATTACAATAATAGCTTCATTAGTTTTTTATACTTTAAATAATTTGTTCACAAAATAGTAATACAAATAAATAAAAAGAATTAAGCAAAAATTCATGCTTCTGTTTTTATTTATTACATAACTGTATTTTACTTCAAAAGCAGCATCTGATGTAAAGGCAAATTTAGAAAATATTGGGCATTAATTACTAGCTTAAATGTATTTTTATAAAATTATTTAAATATAGATTTGTATTTATTGAGTGCCTTTAATTAATTTACGGATCATTTCAAGTAGTGAATTATTTAATAGATTTCTTTATATCAAATATTACATTCTCACATTTTGTTATGACACATACAATATAAATCTTGACATGATGGCTTAAACTTAAGGCACATAAGCGGGTTGCACCACAAACTAAAATAAATTTATATAGTCGATATATGTAGTTAAGTATAAAAACCCTGTACATAATGATCTTTTATACTTTAATTACATTAAACTTTCTCAGAAATTCTCAATAAATATTTTGCCAAAGATTTGTCTTTAACACTACAGTTTTAATATGGATTCCGCATTGCATTTTGGGCATTTACCATTGATATGCTTTTTATATGCAAACACTCTCTGATCTAATTAACTTAAATACAGCTACGAACTAACTTGAGAGGAGAATTTGTTACTTCTCGGTATGTTCTCATTACTTTACGTAAATGGTAGTTACCTAATAATATCACAAATGGACTAGATTTCGTTCTTATGTTTATTTAAACTTGGAAATGCTTCAGTTGTCGATAAAATACTTTCTGAAATGCTGGATTATTTGAAATTCTTGAAAGGCTTAATTAATGGAGAAATGTGCGGTACGAATTCACGGTAACTACAGGATGATAATGCTTTATATATAAGCGATATTCGTGGAGTATGTTATTCAAGCTAATTAGTAATGTTTAAAGTTCATTTGCTTGTTATTACTCTTCTCTGTTGATTTTTTTATATTTTTATTTCACTTCAACGTTATTTATGCTGTTTCAATAAGAGAGGTATTCATCTCTAACATCAAATTACGCTGTTGATATTTCCTACTTTCTAGCATTGAAGGAAATAGTCCATAACTCAGGCAGCTGTCTCTTAAATTTCGAAACAATGATTCAAATAATAATCGAAAACTGAATCACGACAAAACAATTATAATCTTATTCAAGTCGTCACCACGTATTGTAGTCTTCCATGGCCATGGAAGACTACAAAAACAGTTATTTTCGTAATACTCAATTAATCTCACATGGATAGAGTAAAAAACTTTAATTATGAACAAACCCAATTAAATTGTAGAATCACACATGCTTGACATTATTTATGATAACCAAGCAACTGACTTGTCACAAGAAATAATTAACAAAGCTGTCACTTTGTATTTTATGATTTACAGCCTAATCAAGTTTCTTTTATGTCATCCAGTATGTTAAAAGACAAACTAATAAATATTATGTTGTCTTTTAATCAGAAGTTTACAGCTCGAGGCTGATCTAATTCCTAATATGTTAATGTATAATTACCTGAATTGGATTAGCTAAACCTCTGGCTATAATTATAACTTTTTGATAAGTTCAGCTGATTTTCTTCGGAGCTGGCGACAAGCAACAATAAGCCTAATCTTTGAAAAAGATAACAAAACTAGAATTGATAACTACAGAACAATACCAATTCTACCTAACTTTGCAAAGACTTTCGAAAATTTAATTTATGCCTGTATACATTTCAATTCAAAATCATTAATTTCTGAAATTCAGCATGACTTTGATTATTGATGATCTATACTTACTAAGCTTCTGATCATTACTCAATCTTTTTCTCATAGACAAACTGAATGTTAATGACAAATTAATTGGTTGCTCTTTTGACACCATCAAGCACACTATCTTTCTGAGTAAACTCTCAGCGATTGGATTCCATTACTGCAAACTATTACAATTTTATTTGATGAATACGTGTAATTATGTGTTTTATAATGAATTTTACCCCTTTATCCCAAGCCCGTATAAAGTGTAGAGAGTTCTTAAGTTGGATAACCTCCTTGCATAAGGTAAAAAAATACCTACGGCTCACAGAGAAGAAGGCCAAGTCTCGGAAAACGGACTGATCTCTTCGAAAATGACCCACGTGCAGAAAAGGATTAGGCGAAAACGGAGAATTACTAGGGTGGCTTGCTGGTATGTCACCTCATGGAACGTAAAAGATTAAAAAATACTCATAGAAATAAAAAAAATATAAGATAGATATAAGTGGACTCTCTGAGACAAAACGTAAAGGTCAGGGCATGACAAGACAGCTGGAATACAATTAAAATATGCATACATGAGGCGATCAATAAGTCAATGGGAAAAAAAATATAAATCTAAACTCGCAAAATAAGACCAGATTAAGTTGAAAATGAAAACCCTGAAAAATAGAAAATCTCCAGGAGCGTACGACATCCCCAATGAATTCATAACTAGCAAAGATATTAACAGAACTGTTCAATAAAATAATAGCCACATCAAGCATACCAACAGAATGGCACAAAAGTATAACTATACCGAATTCAATAAAGGACAAGAAACCAACCTGGAAAACTACGGAAGAATAACCCTGTTCCGCACCACCGTGAACTGTTCACTAGCATTGTCAAAAGCATCCTCAAAGGCATCATAGAAAATAAAGACGAGCAACAAGGATTCCAGAAGAACAGATCGTCAACTAATGCCCTGTTCGTTATAAGACAAGTAAAATAGAAGAAGGTTTATTGACCTATTAAGGAGTTGAACAGAGTACAACTCACCGATATACTGGATATAGCTTCAGCCCTTTCCTTTTCAACCTCGTTATAGACGAGATTATACATAAAGCGACAACAATGAACAAAGGATACAGACTGAACAACAAGAAAATTAGCATGGTATGCAATGCGGATGATGCAGTAGTGCTTTCAGAAAAAGAAAAGGACACATACATACGTTTGAGACGAGTGAAAAATGCAGTATGTCAATTTCCATCGATAAAACAAAATGTGTGACTTTCTCCAAGGAACCAGTAAGATGTAAGATCGTAATACATGGTAAGCCGATCGATCAGGTAACGAGCTTCCGTTATTTAGGACTGGATACATCAAGCTGCAACAAAACACAAGTCAACATCAGATTTAAGAGATATCAAAAAAAAGGAACCATATGAGCATTGACAGTAAGATGCGGATATATAAATTTTGTGTTAGACCGGTACTAACCTATGGCATCGAGACTCAAGCTGACACGGAGAAGACAAAGGGCATCCTGAGAACAGTAGAGATGAAAACCTTAAGAACCATCACAGGAAAGACAGTAAAGAACAGAGTAAGAAACAGGCTACATAAGAGCGACATGCAGGGTGAAAGACATAGTCAGTAGGAGAAGGAAAAGAAGAATATATTGGCGTGACCATGTAGATAGAATGGACTAAAACAGACTGGCACACATTGGCTAAAGACGGAAAACCAGCAACAGGATGACCAGTGGGGAGGCCACCCAAGAGGCGGTAGGATAGCTGGAGTTCCACCTCATATGATAACCAACCAAATTGACAGCCTTCGTCATTAACAGACCTCAAAGGTCTTTTCGAGGAATAAGAAGAAGAAGTAAATTTAAGATGTTTAGAGCAGTATGAGACATATTTAGATTTTAATCCACTTATCAAATGATCTGTATTGGTCTTAAGAAAAACAAAATAGTTACATTGTGTTTAAAAGCTATAAAGTTATAAAATAATCATTTCAATCATCTAAAAGTAGAGATTTGATTTCCTCTTTATACCGACCCGGTAATTGTTTAATTAAATACTTTCTTGAAATGAACTTAATATGAACAGAAATGCAGAAACTTAGATATTAATTGAATGTCAGCTCCCCTCTTTAGACTATGAAATTATCTACTTTCTATAATTATAAAGTATAATTATATAATTCTGGAAATTTCATCTCAAATTAAATACATTTGTTTAATCAACAACAAAAGTCAAACGTATAATATGAGAGAGATTGGTTTCGCGAACTTTAATTATTTACTTGTATAATAAAGACGTGTATATAGCAATGTGTATTTCTGTGCGCTGCTGTGAGCTACTGTGCTAGACCTATCTGAGTGAACGAACTTTCATGAATATATTCATTTTCATTTTGGGGATATACTGATTTTAATTTGGCAATAGTGCGGATTCCCCTCAGACTGCTTCAAGAAGTTTCACGCATGACTGCATACGTTCCACAAATAATTCTCAGCTAAAAAAATAAATAAATATCTATATGTCTACGGGGCGATGAAGAGATTATTGTTCTAGTCTAAACTGTAACAAAATTATATAGCCATTGGGAATTAAAGTTTCATAGGACATGATCTATATGCACAAGGTTAAGCTTTGAAAACGAGCCGCCTGCGGCGTATTTTATAAAAAATAAGTGCACAAAATGTCTTATTGAGTAAAAAAAAAAAGAGTTCAAAAGGAAAAGATATTTTTCTTTGGAAAGTTTTAGGAATCAATTTTTCTTAACCCTGATAACGCTAAAGACCGTTTAAAAGCCATCTTGTAGATACCTGTTTATTCTTATAATTGCAAAGTTTCTAATCCTTGCAAATAGATGGCGGTACTTGTTTATGACATTTCTGACCGTTTGCATTCGTTTGTTGTTGATTTTACAAGAGTTTCAAGAAATTTTGCTTCAATAGCCATTCTGTAATTTGAAAACACTGAAGCATGGCGAAATGGAGGTAAGTACCTGTAATAAGTCTATAAATTATCGCGCATTTGAAAAATGTCCTGTTGTTTACACATTAATACTTCAGTATTTATGTGTGGTTCGAGAAACACCATTCGTCTAGTACCAGTTTATGCCAATATGGCGCGCTACTTTTAAAAGATGGAATAACAATTATTTGGTTATCTTAGCCTATAATAATACTTCGGTTAAACCACTGTCACAGGTGAAAAGGTTTTTTCAAAAAGAGAAAAAATATATATATTAATCGAGCAACATTGTCAAAAAATACAAGAAAAATATGAGTTGATCAAAACATCAGCTTATACCGCTTATCAATCTGAGCAAAAATGTGGTATTTTCCTATCTTCTCTCATTTAGTAGATATGTCTATTCAGAACGCTTGACAATTATTCCGAAAATGTGGGTAAATAACAGACCAATTGGACTACTTCAGACGAACAATAGCCCAGGGTATATTGGAAACACACCAAAAGCCAATAACATACCAAGTAGGGAAAAAAAGTAAAAATATACATTAAAATTCTCGCTTTGATCATATGGACAACCCTATCATATATATATATAATGAAAAACAAACAAAATGTAAGTTTTGTACAAAAAAATGGGTAAAAAATGCAATGTCCCTAAAGAATGCTTTTATCAATATCATGTTCAAAGTTAATTCTATAGATAGGTTTCTGGATAAAATATTTTTTGTATACGATTTAGATGTCTGTAAATAAACTATTATTAAGTTTCAGTTTCTTATTTTGTTATGGTGATAGACGTCCATTAAGCTGAAGTTCTTTTTAAAGGACCTATCCGTAGGTAAAATATATGGATATATGATTTTTTAAAATATTTGTCTTGTAGTCTAGGAAGTCCAAAAACAAGAAAAAATTGATTTACGAATATTTTGCTAAAGAAAAATAATCAGCCTGTGTTAAGTTGATTATTCTAAATTTTAACGTATGTTTTAAAAGTTGAATATTGGCGGAGATATATGTCATTTTAAATTAACTTATTTCAAGTTAACAGAAAAATGGACGAACAAACAATTTCACTCCTCCGGAAATAAATAACGCTTTATAACAATTTTTTTCAAAAAATATACGTATTATCAACAAAGCAAGAACACCTTCTAACTTGATATAAAGAAAATGATGTAATACCAGAAATATAATAAATGCAACAGGACAAAAACGCATCGTCCTTGTGGTCCATAAATTGTATGTTAGGATATTGTTTAAATATTTATAATAATACGTATTTCTACCCCCGTGTGTCACAAACTTTATGTGGCTTACCTGTGTGTTATTGCTCAAATTTCTCTGACCAAACACTCTCCATGATTTTAAATACAGAGCCGGTAGATGCCGCTATTCCAGTGGCGGAGAAGTGGTGGTTCGATGATATCTCTTAGAATTATGATTGAAAAGGCGTCACATCTCATTCACTTAAATGCCGACCTCACTGATAGTATTTTCACACTAGAGGGAGTTAACAAAATTTTTGTCGAATATGCTTTTTTTATTACAATTTAAAAGAAATTTCGGTTTTTAAAAAAAATTTTGTTACATTTTAGAAAAGCCTATGAATTTTCTTATATATTAATTAATAATAAAGTTTTCATGTCTTACGTGTTTTGGTTTCAGTCATTCCAATATGTTTTATTATTCAGAGCTTTGTGAATCCAGTGCTATTTCTTATTCTTACAGCCATACCGCCATACCCTGTTAAACATATATACGTAGTATGGCACTGAAACTCTAAAGTTGTCTCACGCGGCTTAAATTACTGCGAATATAGGTGACTACGAAATACAGTGGTTTGAGATAACATGAATAATCATCATGGCAGTTAACATGTTAATTAATTACTGGATTTATCAACTTGGCAAATGCGCACCTATTAGCTGGCACATTTTAAAAAACGATAAGTAATGTGATTTTATTATAATAGCGTCATCGGTGACTCTTTTGTTAATAGCTTGCAAAAAACTATTTTTACAGAGGCGTCAAAAAACGGCAAACTGGGGAGGGAGGGGCGTATTTCCATTTAAGAATCTGTATTTAAAATTTTTCGCATTTAGGTAGCCGAAGAATGGATATTTCTACAATGCGCGTGCTAATTCTGATGATTTCCAGGGGGGCCGTTTTCAAGATCCGAGGCCTTCAAAATGGTTGTGCATGAATGCCTTTCGTAATGAAAAAAATCAATCAAAACACGTCGCAAATTGTAACCAACGTCAAATTTGGCAGGCGCTCGGAAAAATTTCAAAAGTTTTCACATTAAGAGGGATCTCTACTCCCAGCCGCTGAGGTCACTGTAGACAGTTTGATTTCCCCATAAAATTAACCGTAAATATTAATCAATTTTTAATTTTTATAAACCAAATGAAAGAAAATTCGAATATCTATGTACGCGTAGTAATATTTTTTCTAAAAATATTTTAGAAATTGTCATATTTAGTAACAGAAGTAGGTCAATATTAGACATTTTGTCGAATTTATTTTGAAATAAATAAAAAGAAATTCAAAATTTTACTACTAAGCGTACGTAAATTTGAGTTTTCTCTACAAATTGATGTAATTATTTATAGCATTGGTTAAAATTTGACCTTAATTTTAAGGGGAAATCGAAACCCCTGCAGTGATGATGTTTATGATTTTTGTGCATTGTCAAATGGACTGGCCCGTCCAGTAGAGATCCCTCTTAATGATAGAATTTTATGTTTTTGAGTTTCGCCTGCCGACAAGAACAAGGTTTCGTGCAACGTTCGGGTACAGGTTTTATGTTGTACGTCTTTCGCTACCGAAGGTACGAGTGATTTAAATCCTACCTGTTGGAGGATGTCGTAAAAAAATTACGAATCATAAGGCAACAACCGTCAGGAATATGTCAGAAATTCAAATAAACGTTAAATTTTGTACAATTTTGCATTTCTACAATGCTATTAGATTATTAGATCGGCGATAAGTGCGAGGTACGAAGACACAAACTATAGAAAAATAAATATAAACGAAATGTTTAAAGTAAATATGCAAACAGTAAATTATACAGATATGTTATACGAGATGTGGCCATTGAATAATCCAACTGGTACTACAAAACTTTTTATTGATTACCAATTACATTAGAAAGTTGATCGCCTGCAAAATACTCTCCTTGCCTACTCTTTCCTTTTTTCTTTATATAAAGCAGTGCTGGAAGTGCGCTTCTGTCAGTTTGTTGACACTTTCACTTTTACCGCTTCCACGTTGTCAACCTTGTCTCCTTAGGCTCCGATTTGATCATAGGAAATAAATAAAAGTCGAGCGAGGATGGTGGTGCCGTATTTTGCAAAGAACCACCGTATTATCTTCTTGAAGCATGTAGAACTTGCTGTTGCACAACTCGGCTCTTCATATCCTCACTCGTTCACAAAGGGCAGTCAAAACCGCGATGGAACTCAGACGATGATTTTCACATATCAATTTTCCAATTTTCTGGATGCTGTAGTCCGTTTTTGATATCGAGGTTAGTCCAGGGTGAGGATGGTCATTTTAAGTCCTTCATTAAATCTTTTAATCCTCTCAAAAGCTTGTGCGCGCCATGAACATCCACTTTTATACGCATCATGAGCTTCTGTAACAGTTTTCCCTAATTTCGAAAGAAACTTGTTGCCCTATCTGAACACTTTGCATTTCTTCGTCGAGCCGCTAGTGCAAATTCATTTGCCACTACTTTTAAAAGTCACAATAATGTATTAATTAATATTTACAGATATTTTATTTTATTTGCACATTCATTCATAAACAAAAGCAATGTGAACTACAGCTGTAATTGCCATTCATTAATAGATACAGATTGCAATACCGTAATTAGTAAATAAACCAATGATTCTTAACATTTTACGACCATTAAAGAAACATTACAACAGTTAACATTCAAGTACTTTTGCGACTGGCAGTAATCGCGTTGACAAAGGGGCACGTTTATGGAGAGCCTCAGAAGAATTTGATGGATCACTTGTATTATTATTAAATAAATTCGTTGGAGACATATTTTCTTAATAAACTAAATCTACATATGCAAAAGCTATTTTTTTTGCAGCTATTTGTAATATTTCTCCCTTTGATTGTTAGTTTATACATTTGTAACCGAAATCTAGAAGATATTTTAAATAAACCTCAAATGTAAGTAGTACATATATTATATTTCGAGAGAGTATTTGCGGTAGATGTTAATTAGCAACACACTGACATCACCTGTGTGTGATGAATCCTTCTTGTCTATACGCAGTACTCGCTTTTCGCAAGGTGCCTAACCATCCGCTCCTACCCCTATTCCCCCTTCGCAAGTTTTAATGAAGACAGTTTAAATAATGGAGAGTGAGGTAAAAGGGTTTCTGAGATGAGTGCGCATGCAAATAAGGTTGAAGGTGATGGTGCAAGCTCCTCGCTAATAAACCACAACAAGTAGATCAATGAGGGAACGGAGGGGGATATGCTAGGAAACATCAGCGCGTGTACTCTCTTGTCTCTCACATTTAATTAATTCAAACAAAGGTGAAAGCAAGTGACTTGTCTCGCACTCTCTCTCTTAAAAGTAGTGGGGAACGGCGGTAGGGAGGCTGGAGATGTGGGAGATTTGGGGACAGAAGGGCGAATTATCTTTTAAAACGCATCCAGATGAATCGCTACCAATTTGTAACGGTTATAGGTGAGGTCAGAATCGGAGGTTAGTCCTTAATAAAGCGCGGGAGTTCCAACTCCGATATTTATGTTGCGGGTCGGGACATCTCATTTGTCTTTAACAATGTCGACTGAGTCCGGTAACTAAACTTCATCGATTTACATTTTATTTACATTACCTTCGCTTTCATATTTGTTCATTCTTTTCAATTTTAATATAAAATATAAACACAAATACATATACATTTTGTCAGCGTCTTTGTTCCACGGTGAAAACAAATGAGGCTAAGTCTTCTTAGTTTTTATATAAAATTTTAAAACAACATCTCAAATAAAATTAGTATGGTAACAAAAATAAACATTTCGATTGCTTTTACATTTAACTGTACCTATAGTCTATTTTTTTAATTAGGATGAGTGTTTTTAAATTGAAGCGCCAAAAAGGAGGCTTGCTATTTGTCAGTTTTCGGGAAGAATTATAGTATGGAAATTTTACATGTTTACGGCCGCCATACTGTTACAGCAGCTGTTGTTGTATACATCGTTAATTTTGTCAGTGCGTTTCTGTTCAATTTGCGTTATAATAGTAAAATAGTTCTTTTAAGAACTGAATCGACTGATATACTCTCCGTGTACATTTTCATAGCGTTTTTCTTGGATATGGAGGAAGTAGCAAGCACTTCTTGATCGCAAATATCCCCGTTGAGAAGGCGAATTTTTGTGATCTTAGAACATCTATCTGTTGTTGAGAAGCTGAATATAGTAAATATATTCAAAAAATTATGTGCTGATAACCCCAGAATGAGGATTACTGTTATTGTCGCAAGAATATCGAGTATGATAGGTTAGTATTATAATGCATTACCATCATTAGGTATATATTATTATGTTATCTTGTTTTTAGGAGTGGCACGGTCTACTGTCTATCGTACCATAAAAGAATATAAGCAGAAAGGACAAGTTATCCCACCCAAGCAAAGTTCTGGAAGACACTATTTAATTGCTGATTATGGTGAAACCGTCAAGAATTCTATAAGGCAAATAATTCACAATTTTTTTTTATAAAAATGAGCTTCCTACACTTGATAAAGTGCTGAATGAAATCAAACAGCTTGATGATTTGCCACAGATGAGCTGTTCAACATTATACAAATTGATGAAAATGATAAACTTTAGGTCAGTGCCAATGTTCTAATTAATATGCAAAAAAAATTGAGTATATAAGTACTCAAATTTATATTTTACATATTGTAGGTATATGAAGAGAAATCGAAAGAGTGTTTTGATAGAACGTGATGATATAATTAGGTGGAGAAGAAGATATTTGATGACAATTAAAGATTATCATCGTCAAAATCGGCCAATTTATTATTTAGATGAAACATGGCTAAACGAAGGTCATACCAAACAATGAGTTTGGGTAGATGACAATATAAGAAGTCGAAGATACTTTTACTAAAAGCAATCTAGAATATCACTACGGACAATTGGAAGAAATGTGTAGGCCATGTGATTAATGAAGAAAGAAGAATGTGTGAGTTAGATGGGTTGGTCGATGATATAATTGAGTCATTTATTATATCAGTGGGTGAAGATAGTTCAAGTGAAATGGAAAGTGATAGTGAATAATTATAAATTGTTACTGTTTCATATGTATATGCTATAATTAACATTTGTCTAAATTGTTGTTCACTTGTATATAATAATAAAAAATTGTGAATAATTATATGTTTTATATGTATATGCTATAATTAATATTTGTCTAAATTTTTGTTCGCTTGTAAATAATCATATAAGAATAAGAACCATCTGTGTTTTCTTTTTAAATTTAAAAATATACAAATCACCTTTAAAACTTTTGATTTAAGCATTTCACTTACGATGATGATTCCTTTTTATTTCAAATTAAAATTATCTAATTTTTTACTGAATTTTTAATTAATTACTTGATTACAATTTTTAAAAAATCGTCGCTAGTTTTTAAACTGCCGCCAAAAAGTAATTTTCCAAAATTCCACTGTGTAAACGCGCCTTTTTATTTTACTCCTCCGAATTAAAAAATAGACTATAATAACCTTCAACATACACAACCTCATATGGTCTGTATCTTCATCAGTACAACAAACAAATACTATCCATATGACATTAGCTTTTTTTATACTACTTAGTTTTTAAATGCAATCAAGCAATAACTAGTTTAATTCTAGCCTAATTTAATAATGTTTAATCTTAATCACCCAATAGTGCCCCTTATTTTTCCTAATCCTTAACTATACTAATTTCACTACCCCACTATCTTTGCTTTTAAACTAACACTTAAATTAACTCAAAGGGTTTAGTAAGTGTGAGACTTCTCACTAAATCTGTGGTGTTCAATATCTGGACTGCCTTGACATTCACATGTTGATGAAACCTCTCCTCGTGGTTTTTGGCAATCTTCTTAATTGTACTGGTTAGAGTATCCACATTCATATCCCGATGTCGCTCTTTCTACAACACCAAGGTGCTTCAATTATGTTCCTTAATGCTTTATATTGCAACCTTTGAATGATTTGCATATTAGTTTAGTACAACCCCATAACTGTATGCCATATGTTAATACGCTTTAAAATTTGCTTCTAAAGTAATAACTTGTTATGTAGAGAGCAGTAGTAGAATTTTTCTCAATCAGCCAATACATCTTTCTGTACTTAATACCTAGAGTACTTTTATTCTTTTTGACATGGACTTTCCACCATAGCTTTGCATCAATAGTAATATCTAAGTATTTAGCTGTATTTGAGTGTGGAACTCAATTCATTTATTTGTAAAATCAAGATTGTTTCGTTTTATACGCCATATTTTGATCCAGTTGTTTATCGAATTCATGACTGCTTGTTGTGTTTAAGTTGACTCTATATTATTTCTCCCCACTACTAGGAGAGCAGCATCATCACCAAATGTAGCTATTGTATTGTTTTTGAATTTAGTGTACAAGTGTGCAGTAGGTAGAGTATCGGACCCAGCACAAACCCCTGTGGCACTCCTACTTTAATTTCTTTAAATTCTGAACACCCATTTTTTGCTTTATTCAGTGTCAGTCCGAGATATAAGACTGAAGAATTTGAGAACATAGCTTTGAGAGGACCAATGTCGTAGTTTATGATCTAAACTCTAAACCATCATGCCACAATTTATCAAAATCAATGCGCTACGATATTTCTTATTATGTGAACTTAGTCTATAGTTTATTTCTAAATCGGAACTGGTGTGTTCTTTCTCATCTATCGCTATTCCACTAATCTAATAATGCGGAGGTTGTTATTAGCATAGTGGAATATTGTTTTTAAACTGGAAATAAAGTTTAAAACGTTTTTATAAACTCAGTGCTTATGTAAGTTCAGCAATATAATCAAATATAATTATAGTTGTACATACATCAAAAACTTCAGTAACAACACAATATTATAAGCAGCATTTACTATACACAAACGTAAACAATTATTTAGCGTATTTTCTACATTATTTTTATCTATTGGCAAAATATTTTTTTTACATGTATTGCTCATTTATGCATTCCGAGAAGAAATATCTTAATCCAGTAAACGTATCAATGTCTAATTATATTTTAATGACATGCTAGAATATATACCCTTAGATGTATTGCTATCTTGGTCAATAATTTTTGACAAGTTCCACATATTCTTCGCTTGATAAAATTAAATAGTAGCAAAACTCAGTGAGATTACATTGTCACCATTGGCTTTCATACTAAATACAACTTTTAAAGGACTTTACATTACAATTACTTCCTACGTACCCAAGAAAAATAGATGATTTGTTTTAATCTCATCTATGCATTATAAAAGTTCCGTAAATCCAAGAAGTCAAAAGTAATTCACAGCTATAATATGACAAAAAGCGGTATTGATACCTTAAATAACCTTTGTTCACACAACAAGTTGGTATCAAGAACTACAAGGAGGTAGCCACTGTATGAGCTTTTCACTTTTTTTTCCCAAAATAAACGCTCAAATTTTGAATAAGATCATTCTGAATGAAGGAGTCGCACAATGACTATTGGTAAAAATTCTTGCCATTAACCTCATGAAGCCTCACCTCCGTGATTGCACCCAGAATAGTCTACGTTTAGACATAAACCTGACATTTAAAAGACACGTCGAGTAGAGAGAAGCAAACATGTGCAGCAGATGTCGTATTTAGGGAAAAAGTGATTTTTGCCATTTATTTGTGAGTAAGGGGCATATCAAAAAATGTTTATTATGTAAGCAGTGTTCAAACGAGATTCTCCAAGAAAATAAAAATTGATAAAAAACCTATTTCATTTTACTTCCCCGACATTTTTAAATGTTTATTTTTTTATAAGTAGGCATAATATTTCTTGTTGCATCTAAAAAACTTTTTTGTATTTTTCACATCATTTTTTCAGAACCAAATTATTATATTTATTTCGCATTTTTTTTAAACCAGGAAAAAATGTTTAATCCTGTTTTAGTAACAAAAGTGTTTTTATTTTCATTTTTGCACATGTTTTATATAATTCAATGTTTTGTCACATTTTAAATAAATAAAAGCAAAAACAGAAAAATATTTTTCTAAAACACCAAATTATATGGAATTTTTGGTCGCGCCTAATTAAGGGTTAATACAAATCGTTATTCATATCTCTTCACCAATCATTACATATATGTGACATACTATATAAAAAAATATTAATTAGTCTGACAAACTATATCCAGCTAGGTGGAGAGATGGGTGCACCTATAAAAACGTAAATTGCCGTTGATAAAAGCACCCCGATGGAAATATATTTTGCACTAATTGCAAGGAGTTCATTATTTCAATAGCTTTGTCAAAAAAAATTTTAGAAACAACCGCTGCGAACGTCATTGATAAATATTGAGCATAAAAATAGCGTAGTGTATCAAAAAACCATATACAATTTATAGTAAAAGAAGATTACAGATGGAATATCCCTGGTATATTTGTATTCTAAGTGCTCAATTAGTAAATTTAAATATTCAAGTAAACGTTAGGTTAGTAAACGCTGCACATGTAGGTACCTATGTTATATATTTCATAATCGCATTGACCATGTAAACCGCTATAACCACAAGCTTAATGTCTAACCGAATAAATAACAACGTTAAGTCATTTCCTGATAGTATTTTTTTAGTAGGTTTTACGCATCCAAATTGTCAATTTTTGCACTTTTTTATACATAATATAATAAAATATTGCAATTATATAAATTCTAAAAGTTATATTCACCCAACCAATAAAAGCATTTAGAAGTTGATTTGCATACAAGAATTTACAAAATTCCAATTGAAACATTTCTATTTGAGCGAAACACACGTTTTTGCAAATATCGCATGATAAAAACGATATATTCAAACACTTTTTCAGGTAATTACCTATATTTTTTAAGAAAAAACTTTTGTAATATTTTTATCACTAATCAATAAATGTAATTAATTATGTTTCTAGAACTCCATTTGAAAAAGACCCAATAGGCCGAAATATGAAATGTGATAATAGTGTGAATAAAAACAATTGCATAACAACGCTTTTGTTTTTTCAAAAGTAATGTCGACCAAAAAAAATGCCGAAAAAAAAGAAAAAAGGATATCTCGCCAGCAACACGTTTTTGAAAAAAAAATGTTTCAGACAAAAGTTATTTGATTCAGAGAGGGAAATGCAACGGTTGCTTATTTTTCATTAAGTGGATGGGTTAAAGGTTATTTCAAGGTCAACTTCGTGTTCTCACACGGAAACCTATATTTTTCTAATCAGTTTTGCCACCTACGGGAGAAAACAAACAATTTAACAACTTTTAATCTAAATTAATTCATTAGTTAATTCGACTGCCCCTTCCGAGCATTGTAATCGCGATATAATATTTGTCGTGCAATCCGTGAAAAATAGTCGGGCACTCATCATGCTGAAACCATATGTTTTATCTTACTTCAAAGTTTACTTCATCGAGCAGTAGTGGTAAGTCTTGGTTCAAAAAAAAACTGTTTTTCTGTCCATCCAATGTATCGTCAATATAATTGAGACCTATCAGTTTGCCATCAAAGATTCCACACCAAACGTTGACAGTCCAAGGACGTTGATGCTCAACTCCACGTAACCAATGTGGATTTTCTACAGACCAATAATGCAAGTTGGGCCGACTCAACTCATCATGATTAGTGAAACCCGATTCATCGGAAAATAAGCCGCGAAGAAAGAAATTATTATACATTTAGACTCTATCACGTGCTCATTGACAGAATATCACTCGATTTTTAAGGTCATCTCCGCATATAGATCTTGATGTAGTGACATGATATAGGTGAAATTTATGACGCTTCGAGATCCTCAGAACACTTCTCTGATATATTCCAGTATCTCTAGAATTCGCCCGAGAACTAATATGAAGATCATGAGCGATTGCTGCTAACACGGCGATTTCATTTTCTGCACCAGTTACTGATCGTTGGCGTTGTCTTTTTTCCGTTGTACACTTCCCTCTTCTGAAAACTGTTTTACAACACGATAGAAAGAACTACGCGAAGGAGTTTTTCTATCGAGAACCGTTCAGTATATAAACAGATTGCTCGATCAACATCTAGTTCACATTCACTATAAATTGAAATCATTTCAATTTTTACTGCAACTGGTGATTCTTCCTTATTAGCTTTCAATGGAATGCAAAACTAGAACTGTAAACGAGAACGTGTGAACTGAGAACGTACATTTTCATAAAGTTCATTATTTGCTCGTCTAATGTCATCATTTCGAGTATTCGTGCAAATACATAAATAATACGATAACAGACAACAGGGGCAGTCTTGTCTTGAGTTTGGGTTTGATATTGATATTGATTTGGGATTTCTATCTAGTGTAAACTAATTTCAAGGTTGAAAATCTCAGGAAATAAAGGTCCAACAGAACAATTTTTACAACAAAAGTTGTATTTTTTTTTAGTAGATTGCGTAACTGATGAGAAAAATATAGGTTTCCATTTGAAAGAACGTAGTTGAACTTGGAATAACCTTGAACCCATTCACCTAATGAAAAATAAGCATTGCTGTTGTATTTCCCCTCTGAATCAACTAACTCTTGTCTAAAACATTTTTTTCAGAAACATCTTGCTGGCGAGATATGCAGTCGTCTCAAAACAAATGCCTCACCCTGTATATAGGTATACAAACAAAAAAAATAATCGTAGGAGGTGGATCAGATGGACGAACTTAAATACATCACTTGTTTTTCCAGCAAGCCTTTAAAAATATATAGATAGATAAATAAGCATAAATGCAGTTTTTAAGCATTTATGCTTATTTATCTATCTATATATTTTTAAGGGCTTACTGGAAAAACAAGTGATGTATTTAAACTGAAGTAATTGTTACAACATGCTACATCTCTACTATTTCTTTAACAGCACACATAACAAACAAGAGGAATTGAAATGAAATAAAGTGGCCGACAAATAGCCGTCCCTGTTTTTCTAACAAATACCAACATAGAACATCCCTATTGTATAGAAAGACAATGCTATATATGAATGATCTAAAATGTGTTATATGGTATTTAGATAGAGTGCCAGCATATTTTCTCCTTAAATTAATATAATATAAACCTGAGCATCTCCAACAAGTGTGCTGGACACCTAATCAAGGATACTTTGTGAACTTTGAACTTTACATGATATTTTTTATAAACAATATGTCGCTTGTTAATTTAAAATTAACTTTAAATCAATTTCAAGTATTTTTTAAATGTTAAAGTATCTCGAGTGTTTTTTCTGATCAGCTTGTAGCGTCACTAGCCGCAAATGATTTTAATCCGTTATCTATAAACATTCTGCTCAATAATATATATGTATGACATCTATGAGCGGCTATTTAAGGTTATACACTGACCAGCAAAAAAACCGCCCAACCGAAATTCTTAGAACAATCAGCTGTACAATCATTTGAGTTTCTATTGAGATTGAATCCAAGAACTATTCATTGTATGTGTAACATATGCAATTTTTTGAAGTAATAAGGCAATTTTTGACACAAGTAAATTTAATCTTAGAAAAAAAAAAAAAAATTTCAACAAGATATCTCTTTCAAAATAAAACTGATAACATTTAAATCTAATCTAATATCAATAGCGTGTATGTTTTCCACGACTTTCAATTAAATCACGTAATCGTTACGGCATTGAATTAATTAAATTTCCTACGTAGTCTTGCGAAATTTCTTCAAATTCGTCTTCAAGCACAAATCTTAGCTCTTGAGTTTCTGGTACGACGGCGCGTTGGAGAATTTAGTTGTTGCTCTTCTTTTTCAGGAATCTACTCATTTCTAAAAACCGATTCCACGCATCCCAAACGGTTGTGCGTGGTATTCCCAATCTTTGCGATATATAATGTTAACTAAGTCCATCTTGGATTAACGCAATAATTTGAGAAACGTCTACAACAGTTAACTCAATTCTTATTGCAACAAAACTTGTGTATTAACTGTCAAATTTATTTATAATTTATCTCAGATAGGAACGGAACAAGCCTACTTGCAGTTTATTGCAAAAATTAATTATAAAGATATATCCTAAAAAGACCGTACAGTATATTGAAATTAGTTTAATACTGCCTAGTTAGTTAGGAATTTTACCACCAAAAAATTAAATCCGTACTATTTTATAATGAATGAAAACGTATATCAGATTATTCGTTTGTAATTATGCATTGTAAAAGGTAAACAAAACCTGTGTACAAGAGTAGGATATGTATAAATACTCACCCGGGCTGCTAGCGAAAAGTATGTTGAAAACATGGAAGATAACGAATTTCGTATTCATCTTTACATGTCCTTGGAACACCCCTGAAACAATATCCATTCATTGATAAGAGTAAATAAAGAAACATTAGATATTTGGCATAGTAGTAAAATAAGAAAGCTCATTAGCCCGGCTTGAACAGTCTGTTGCCTTGGCCTCCCGCTCTTCGAGCGATATGGAGTTTGGTAGTTTTGCTGTGGCTTGCTTTTCTCACGGCTACAAACTCCGATTTCGCTTCTACCCCTTAACTCTCTTTCTATATACGTATATATATAGATATATAAAATGTATATACCGGCCATTCAAGCGTTTCTCCATCGTCTTTGCTTCATTGCTGGTGGGATATAAATTATCCATGCATCTCAGCTAATAGCGAAACGGGCGCATCGCGGATTGTCGTTACGGGCCACCCGCGCCACAGCAGCAATGCTCCCTCTAACGAGATATGCTGGAATTATGCCACGAACAGAGATCATCAGCATAGCAGCATGAGCAAAAATCCGGCAACTCTTAATGACCAATGAATTAAGGAAGTATTCGAGCTTAGGGTTAGGATAATGGTGCCGTAATGGCCAAGAATAATTTATCACTGTCTGTAAATCGGCGGACAGTAGTGCGGAAAGTGACGGGGCTTGTCGCGACGCCAGTAATTGCGTTTAGCTCTTCAACGGGGGTGCTCGCGTACGGCGTTACTCCATTCGAGAGGAAAACTTAAAAAAGAAGAAGTAACAACAATAGTCAACACTATATACATGAATAAGATCTTATGATATAAAAAGCCATCAGTTATGAATAGCCAAAGAAAGAAAGAAAGAAAGAGAGAGAGAGCTATATGTTAAATATATTTATTATAAAGAGGTTAATTAGACGTTATACGCACAAATTATATGGAATGTTTGAGAAACAATTTTGTTGATTGTATAATACACAAGAATTAACCCCTAACCGAAGATATACTAACTAACAATAATTCTGCACGTTATAACTAAATTGTTTTAAAGTTACTTTTTTATTGTATCAAAATTGCCGTTTTCATTATAATCAAGTGTTCGCTTTTGTGATTTCGCTTTCGGAAACAATATTGCTATATTAAAATGTGTTCACAAAGTTCTCTAACAACTAAACAAAAATATAAATTTATTTTATAAATACTTCTTAAAGTTCTAGTAAAGACTGAAAATCAGAGGTTTATACAACTTTATTGATTCTTATAAGTGGTTTCACCTGTTAAACGTTGTATAAGCACTTTTACATAAAATTAATAAAACACTTGTACAACATCCTAATTGTATATTATTATTAATGCGTTTGGCCTCGTCGCAATCGAAAAACCAAAATACCCGAAGGTGTAGGTTATTACTTTGTCTATTTTCTATTTTCATATATAAACTTTGCCCACTGTTTTTTATCCCTTATCAGCTGCAGCGCTTCTTTCCACGTTTTGCCCCTTTTCTCCAGTATTGCTGCTATCTCCCCGTTCCATGTTTTCTTAGGTCGCATCCCATACATTTTTCGCTTGTCTGCTGTTGCTCATCCTGTTTAGATGTCCAAACCATCTTAGTTGCTGGTCTTCAATCTTGCCCAATATTGGTTCTACTTCCAGTTCTTCTCTTATAATTTCATTTCTTATCCGATCTTTGCGTGTGACCCCTTTTACTTTCCTTAGGTATTTCATGTATATTGCCTGTATTCTGCTCTTCATTCTGACTGTCGTCACCCAGCTCTCGCTACCGTATGTTAATATTGGTCTGAACACTGCTCTATATATTGCCATCTTTGTTTTGCGACTGATCTCCTTGTTGCTCAGAAACCACCCAGAAAGTGAGAAGTACACTCCTGCCGCGCTGGATATTCTTTCATTTACTTCCTGTTCCATGTCACCATGTCTTTCTATTTGGACTCCCAAGTATTTGAATATATTCACTTGTACTATTTTTTGTTCTTGAATTTCTATATTAATTTCTTCGTTATCCTTCCCGATGACTAGTACTTTTGTTTTATTTGCATTTATTTTCATGTTCCTTTTGGATAACTCCTCATGCCATATTGTGCTGTTCTTCTTGAGGTCTTTTCCGCTTGGTGCACATAGCATTATATCGTCGGCTAAAGCGCTATTCGAAATTGTAATTGGACTCAGTCGTTTGTATCCTACGGTTACTTTCTTAGTTTTGCCATTTGTGGCTTTAATTACGTCGTCCATCACTGTTATGAATAGCAGAGGACTAAGGACACCACCCCGTCTCAAGCCATCTTGGGTCTCGAACTTCTCGGACTCCATGTTATTCTTCCTGACGTAGCTGGTGTTTTTATCATACAGGCTTCTTATTGCTGCTCTTAAATGCTCCTGGATGCCTCTTTCTTTTAAACTGTTCCAGACTATGCTTTTCGGTATTCGGTCGATGGTCTTCTCAATATCTATGAATGCCATGTATATTGGTTCGTTTTTTCCCTAGCTTTCTCTATTAATTGTTTAATTGTGATCTTGTACACTTCTGCCCTTCCTGAACCTACTCTGGGTTTCTTCTAACTGCCTTTCTATTTCTGGTCTTAGTTTTCTCTCCAGGGCACCTTCGTATATTTTTGATACTACACTTAGCAAGGTTATTCCCCGGTAGTTCGCGCAAACTTTTGTATCTCCTTTCTTATGTATAGGGACGATTGCACCAGTTTTCCAGTCCTGTGGTACTTGTGTTGTTTTCCATACTTGATTAAGAAATTTAACTAGCATTTCTTTGCCTTGTGGGCCCAGGTGTTTTAACATTTCCGGGGTTATCTTATCATGCCCTGCTGACTTTCCTCTTTTGGTATTACTAATTATTTCCTGTATGTCGTCTACATTTATTAGTGTTCCATCTCCTGTTTCTCTCCTTTCTTTTGCTTCTCCTTCCTTCTCTTTCTTTTCTGGTCCATTTCCCGTATTTAATAGTTCGTCGAAGTATTCCTTCCATCTTTCCATTATTTCTTTTCCGTCGGTTACTACTTCACCGTTTTTCTTTTTTACATGGCTTAAATTATATTTCTTTTCTTTTCGGGCATTCTTCATTACTTTGTAGAACAATTTTTGGTTTCCTTTACTGTCTTTATCCAGTTTTTTCCCGAATTCTTCCCACGTTTTATGTTTAGATTGCTTTACCAGTTGCTTCACTGTAGGTATTTCTTCTACAGTAGGTATTTCTTCTACATTGACTTCTTGTGCTTTACTTGGTCTGTAATCTCTTGTGTCCGCCATCTCGTCTGTTTTTTATTTTTTATTATTGCTATTGTTCCACATGTTTCTGTTGCTGCCGTGAGAAGGCTGCTTTTGATTTTTTGCCACAAGTGCTCTATATCGTCATTTCCCCAATTTGCCATCACTTGCATGGCCTCTGTTTCTACTATTTGTGTATATTTTTCAGCTACCGCTTGTTCGGATAGCTTGTACGATTTAATTACTCAGTTTATTTTTACTTTTTCGGTCTGAATTTCCCTGTTTTGTGTAGGGTCTGTAACTATTTTTATTCTAGCTTCTAATAGGAAGTGATCACTATAAATTTCCGGTCCTCTCTTAACTCTCACATCAATTATTTCTTTCCTTGTTGCTTTGTTTGTTAGTACATAATCTATTACTGACCTTTCATTTCTGCTTTTGACCTCTCTCGTGTACATGTGTATGTCTTTGTGTGCGAAGAATGAATTCATGATTGCTAAATTGTTTTCTTCCCAAAAATGTATTAGTCTAGTGCCATTTCTGTTTCTGTGAAATTCGCCGGATGGTCCTATAACATCACTGTCTCCTTCTTTTCTTTTGCCTACTCTACTATTGAGGTCGTCCATCACTATTAATCTTTATTCTGTGTTTTCTATAGTATCTGTTAAGTTTTCCCAGAATTCATCCTTTATGCATGTCTTTTCGTCTTCCCCTGGTCCATACACTATTACTATTATTATTTCCTGGTTCTTCCACTTCATTTCAAATTTCAAAATTTTCTCTGATACATATTTCCATTTCACAAGTTGGTTTACATGTTGTTTGTTTATTATGCAGCCTACACCTTCCCTAGCTCTTTCTTCCGGTCTGACTCCGCTGTACAGCAGTATATGTTCACCCTCCATTTCTGTAATGCCTTGCCCTTTTTTCTTTGTTTCGCATATTGCTAGTATATCTAAGTTCGCTTTTTCAAATTCCTGAATGAGTTCAACTTCCTTACCATTTATACTTCTTTTATTCCAGGTACCTATCTTCATTATTTTCTTCGTCGTAGTCCTATGCACAGTATGTTTATTCCTTTCATTAATTGTAACTTCGCTTATTTTTTCCGCATTCCAGTCTTTGTCCACTGCCCTTATCATCCTCTTTTTGTTCGTTGCCTTGACGCGCCTTAGTTTTTTGATGTAGATACCACTTTCTTTCTTTCCTTATCTTTACTCTCTTTGTATTTGTCGCTGTTTCCTTCGTTGTAGGTGCTATCTTTCTTCAATTCATTTTAAGTAATGCACATAAATCGCAAAATTGACAGATAATATTCGTAATATGTTACAACATCAATTTACCTTAGGTTTAAACCCTAGAAGCTCCACTTTTTTCATTCAAACAAAAGTTTTTTACATTGCGACTACTACCTCACACTGCAGTCTTTGTCTTGACGGTTAAAAAATTCCTATAATAAATATTTATAAACTTCTTGCGTCACACCACTAGATGGCGAAACTTGTCCATAATTTATGATAAACATTCATAGGCTTAATTTTAATTTATCGGGTAGTTAGAAGGGATATTTGAAAATGTGTCAATGTTTCCCTACTGTCAATGTTACCCGTCGTTACCTTAATCAGTTAGTGTATAATCTCGTTTAACTGTGAGAATTTATAAAATTCATATCACACAACAGTTTGACAATAACAATATCAGTAACGTAACGTAATGGTAAATCGACTCGTACATTTAGTATCAACTAAATTAAAATGGGAAGTCTTTCATCACAGTTAAAGGTTTGAGAGTCACATAATCAAAGTCAGCAGCGTTCGAAGAATATACGTACTCGAGTGCAGATCCCGCAAATCTTCATATACGAGTACATCTACATATATCTATATGTATATATGTGTGTATGTATGTGTATCCGACCAAAGCAAAAGGAGCGTTCTTCACATATAATTCCCGTTCCTGTTGACTTTAGGCTTTGTTCGTTGACAAGTTTTATCTCTTAGATGGCGGTGTTTTGTTATATGCAATATCGAAACGGATCGACATATCCATTACTCAGTAGCAGGGCTCGCGTGGGACCTTCACATGTTCAAATCCCAATATATATATAGATATACATATCCTGATTTACAATCTACGAATAGTGAACTACTGAGCTATGATGAGGAAGACAGAAGGCAACCCATTTTACACGTTTCTTGTAAGGCGTGATAGTTGATAACACTGTGACACAATAAGATACGGTTTAAAACTTTCTAATAGGAACATTATACACTGTTCACCAAAATAATGCTTTCGATTTTCATCAGTCTTTATTAATAACGTTTTGCATATGAACGAAATATTGGTCAAAATCCTTTTTTGGAGTAGCCTATGTAAATAAAAATTAAATACTGTTAAAGATAGAAAAATTGGTAAGTTCTCCGGAAAATTGGAAAATTCGGGAAAAACTGAGGGTGCTTTTTGGTATAGAATTTTTGTATGAGCTGAACACCATAACTCACAACTGGAACAATGGATAGGCGAAATTCTTTTTTTTCTTTTGTTCGCTATGGTCCAGAAAAAGCTTTCAGGAAAAAAATTCGGGATAATTACAAAGAAAAGTCGGAAAATTCGGAAAAACTACAAAAATCATAATTTTTGTCATGTAAAAAGTTTTAATGACTAATAAGATGTAATGTAAAAAAATGAAACGTATAAAAGTCAAAATGTGAACAATTAAGCACAGAACCATCGCTATTATCCATACATCCATGGATTAACTCTAGAGTCAGAGCGGTGTTGGGTGCTCCTTTCGCGCCATCTCTGGGTTGTTTGTGCCACATACACCTTAGAGCAATCACTGCTCCTGACTGCGTATACAACGTTATTGACCTGTTCCAGGGGTAAGGGTGTCTTTAGTGCTGTATGGAATCTGCCGCATGGAACGGCGGACGTAATAGTATATTATGCAATGAGCATTTAAAGATAGCTATTAAGACACGAGTAAGAAAATTAAATAATACGAGTGTCTTAATAGCCATTAAATGCGAGTTGCATACACTATTTTTTCTACGATCTCATAATAAAATATTATTTTTTCAACATTCCATTTCATAAATTGAGGTTAAAATTTTCCATGCAGCTTTGCGAATTTAGCTGGTAATAAATTATTCGTGGTTACTAAGGCTTGTTCCATAATTTCTGGTGGACTCAACTTCAATGAGGTAACAGCAGTATTTAAAGAAAATAATTACAACAAAGGAGCATTTCTGGAAGCTGTAGTCATCAAACGATTTTCCGATAATCTAAATACCAAGGAGCAGTCCCGTATTTGCAGTAACGTGTACAGCGGATTGATTGGATACATTAAAATTAATCCCCCACACTAGATTGACAATATACAATTATAAAATAATTTGACGGTTATGATCGTTGACCTCAAATAAAATGGGGGTTTTGTCTTTTTCTTTTTATTTTTCTTTTTCTTTTTGTGAGGTGCATATTTGTATGTATAGAAAACTGTTATTTCATAACCTTGTTTAAAATAAATCTCTCGTATTTATTTATAAAATCTGATTTTTAAAATGTTATTAAAAATCGTATTCGTTTCTAAAAGGAAAAAGGAAGAGGGGGGGGGGGGGAAATCCATTTTTATATTGTTAATAGATATAACATATTTCAATTCATATTTTAACATACTAAAGAGTGCCTGTATCTGACACAATACGGACGAACTTAAATGTTCCGTTGGGAAAATATTAAACTTGTTTTTGTATTAAAATGTATTTGTGCCGTCTCGTAGATTAGTGTTTTATAATATTTACCAAATGTTGTCTGCAATAATAAGAAACACAGTTTCCAAATGTAAGTTTTAAAATTTGGATAATTGAAAAATTCTTTTCTTTTTTACTTCAAAACTGTTCATTAGTATTTTTAATTGTATGTAGACATAATGAATGTTTTTTTTCTTTCCTGTTTTATAAATGTTACGATAAAATTTTACAGTGAATAATATTAATATTTTGTTGTCAATAGGTCTGATGAAGGACTAAATTAAAGTCCGAAAAGTCACAAGGAAAAATTTGTTTTTTATTTATAAAACAAACCTCCTAAAACCCAAATTCTGTTTTATAAACAGTAAAAAAATCCGCAATTCTATATATATATAGAATTGTGGATTTTTTTACTGTATGTATATGTAAAGCTTGAATTAATAGATAATGCTGGAATTGTGAATTACATGTATTTCTTTTGAAATACTGCCAATATACTAACATGAAAATCTCTAAATCACAATAGGTAAATCAATAACATACATTCATTATTCGTTAGTTATAAAAAAGAATGTACTCAAACAATTTACCCCGGACGTTGAAAAAACGTGATAACTAACAATCCGGTAAAATGTAATTTCAAGAATTAAACAAACTATAGGAATACGAAGGAGACACTAATGCATCAGCTTTACTTACTTTCCACTGCAAAAGCTTGATATGTTGACGGTGCAGCAGAGCCAACATGGAGTTGAATTGCGTAAAATAATTATAAAGTTTGATTTTAACGAATGTTCTACCGTAAATTCCCTGACAGTGCATGACTGTATTGTTATGACATACAGTCTCTTTCAGATCGCATAGGCTATTATAAAAGGTGCAGTTTCAGTCAAATTACTTAATTGTTTATAAAATTATAGTTATTAGTCGTTTTTACTTTTAAACATTACATGCCATTACATTATAGAAATGTTAGAATTTACCAAATTTGTTTTGTTTTACCTTGGCATAATTTTTTTACACCAAGAAGAGCTTTGGCAGTGATCTCAAAATATAGCCGTTTCAGGAGAGCTTAAAGGTCACAGTGATCACTGTTATTCTGTAGAAACAGGAGATTTCAAACCCAAATGACTGATCATCCATTTGTCTAAACTCGTATTCCTTTTTACATAAACTTGGTGGTCTCAAGAGAAAGACAATATTTATATTTTGATATATTTATTATTTAGAGAGAATCTCAAGACTGTTGTACTAACTAAAATCTCTACAAACAGAAGATTTGAAATCGAAGTTATCGAGCTATCATTTATCTATACCCGATGTACCAGAAACTTGTGTTACTTTATGTCAAAAATTTGGTGATCACATGGAATATTCATTATTTCGCGAGAGCCTCAAAACTATGCTAATGACGTTTCCTCTCTAGAAATATGAAATTTCAAATCCAAACATTGAATCAGCACATGTTCTTTGCTTCCAGAAAAATTATTGGTCTTTTAAGTAAACCGCTTGGTGAGAAAATAATACACACTAAACAAAATAATACCTCCTTTAGACTCTATATTGAAAATATCCTTTACTACTTTCATTATTTTCAAAAACTAACTTCACCTTTGTTTTCTAGTTTTTACAATTATATACTATCTATACTTAAATTTACTTTAATAAGCCTTTTACTTCTCAAGCAAGAGAAAAATATCCTTTTGGTGAACTGAATTTAATTAAAACAAAAGCAATTCCGTTCATTGGATAAATAAATTGTACTTTTGCTAAAGTATAAGCAATACTGAAACCAATCTTTCATTGAATTGGTATTACATTGACTTCTAGAAGAAAAAATTGCAATGGCAGTTTTGGAAATAAATAAGTATTATTATGAAAATAAAACTCTGATTTACTGAATTTGCACGGTGTTTTATTGTACATTAACTACAAAAATAACATATTCTTAACTAGTAGTTTTAACAAAGAAAAATTATATTTAAAAATTCTAGACAAATTGATTGGGATATTCCTGTAATTCGCACATCTCTTCTTCGGGAACATGTTCAGGTATTGCATCTTGGATTTTCGATAATATTGAGAAACTCCCATCGGAACAAAGACGAACTTGGGTAATTGTTAAAAACCGCTGATGCTTCTATGCTTTCTATGGACACTTAAATCTATCAGACTCCAATGAAGTGTAAATAAAAGCTTTTCTTTTATTAAGTTTAGCATGGAGAGAACCTCCTAGAACGCTAAAATTGTATAAATATAACTACATCTTAGGTAGAACTAGATTTTTTTTCAAAATCAGAAGTCATGGTGAGCAATCCTTTGCATTCTACTTGAAGAGTCTAAAAAATGTTTTTGCTCACAATTTATAATATGAATTATCTATTCAATCATCAGGGTGCTTTTGTCAGCAGCCGATCTCGTGTTTTATTATTGCTTTTGCTACTAAACACCGAAAATGGTAGTTGGCGGGATGTCGAATCCAATGTTGAAAGTATCTTAAATGTTTAATTAAGCAATGTTTTACAAAAAATTTATCTAGAGTTGTCTTGGTTTTGTATGCATAAAAAACGATGGTGAAATGCTTGAATATCGAGCATTTTTGAATTACTACACTGAAAAGATGTTTTTCTGCAGACATCTTAGATATTCTGAGAGTTTCACGGATTTATATCTGTGGGACTCCCACAGATAGAATAAATGTCCGCAAAATGGTTTTTAGGACATTGATTACTTTTTTTGTGCTGCAGCTGATATTTTGCGACCTTCAGGTTGTCTGGGTCTCTTTCTGAATGTCTCAGGTGTATTTTCAAATAGATTAGACATCTTTCACTTACAATGTAAAATGCAAAACTCACAACGAATCCACGACACAATACAGCGAAATTCTTTTACTTTAAAGCCGGTTTTGAAACTAAAGCGAGATTGCGCGTATAATAGACACTCAATTATGAACAAAACCAGTCAAATTTTTAGCCGAATTTGAAATTGATTCTTGTAACTTCAATCTTTAATAAAATTCGATTCAGCTGCATTTGGTGTTTTCCTATTGGTAATGTCATAGGCAATGGTGAAGAAAAAAAATTATTTAAAAGAATCGCTTTTGAATGTCGCCGCCTCATTTGATGGACACACCAATTAAACGGACACTTTCTGAATACAAAATGGTGAACGTTTATTACAGCTTACGCTGCACAGTGGTCAAAACCGACAAAAACCTGATCGTAATTTAAAAAATTAAAAATTTTTGATAATTCTATAATTTATGTATTTGTTTGTACGCGTCATGATACATCATCTTTTCACCAAGAATTGCAGTATTATCTTTGTCAGAACCAGAAATATTAATTATCAAAAACTGAAAAATTAACAATATTTCTATAGGGTATACTTTAGTACCCGAAACTTAAGTTATTACTTCAGCCAGGTATCTTGGTCGATCTAGAAGTAATTATTACAGGTGAAAGTACTTACTTTAAGGATGCAAATCAGGTAACATCGGTTGCCTCTAATCCTATAAGAGCTATGTATAAATGAATTTTTAATCAAGGATAACGTTAATTGCTAGTACTTGCTAGTTCATGATTTTTTTATGAAATAAAAATAATAGTGTAGGTAATTAAAGAAGTTATGATTTTACCTGTCGAGAGGTGCGAAACAGGAACTATTATATATAAATGTGCGATGAGTGCCGTATGTATCTAGTATTTTATTAGAAGTCATGAAGTGCAAGTAAGTAAGTAAGTTTATTATTTTTTTGGTGTCCTCAGGAAAGTTTTTATTTTCGCATAATTGTTCCTTCAATTAGTGTGTAATCACTTTTAATTAGTGTTTAGTTAGTGATTTTGGTGTTTAGTTACTGTTTTTGGTGCATTTACGGCGTTTTTCCGCTATGGAAATTACACATCTAGAACTGCATCAGAAAATGGTGAAAGTATCTGGTCAGGGATTTTCTGTGAAGAAAGTTCGTGTTTTGTACTATCTCATAGAACATTTTCAAACAGACGTGGATGAAATTGCAACTAGTGCGCTCAAGAATTTTACGAGATAATCGTTTTTCCCGCAATACCTCACAAAGTGTTGTCATCTTTCGTGTTTTAAATAGTGGATATTCTCTTAATATTGAAGTTTCACGAATATTGTAAGACCACTGCAGAATTATATGTATCTTTATACAATTGGTACTCCATGCTACCTAGAGTAGATAACGTAGAGTATGACGACGAAAGCAAAATGTATACAGAAGATGCAACTGAAGACTAGGATGATTATTCATCTCTTAGTTTTGTCTGTGTCTTGCCTTGGATATGTATGTTTTAGAAAGAGTTTATATAATATATACTTACAATAAAACAACTGATAACGTCAACTACCCCCTCGCTCTTACAACAGCACCCCCTAGTTCTTTATAACTAAATATTATTAGTTATCTATTAATAAACAAAAGACTTATATGCTAAATATCAGAGAAAGTAACGATCGTTGAGATTATGATATATTTAAGTACTTATTTCATCCCCTAAAGGGTTGAAATCGAATGAATCGTTATCCATTGTTTATACGTATTTGTGCTGCATAAAATAATTCAACAAGATTTAATTTTTAACAAACTTTTACAGCGTGATTAATTTCGAATTCGTTTATTTTGAATACTGTGCGCTGCCTCTTGTTTCTCTTGCTTATTAAATAATTATGTATCAATAACAAGGGCACTTAAATTTGGGGGTAACTTTATTTAGTGTCAGTATAACAATTGAGAATGTAACATTTTGGTACTATGATTATAATGGGATAGTTGTAGCGTCAAATATTTTTAGTGTAGCGATGAAGGCGTGGAAGATTATTTAATTAAGTAATTTTCAACAGGACAGATTAAAGTACGCAACTGTTGATAGTAAATCATGTGTAATTCTGATAAACACAGTCCGAAACAAAACAAAACAAACGCAGCCATGTATGTGTACATATATAGGAGTGAGATATGCCTCGCTTGTATAGCGCTACAGCAGTCGACATACGGGTCTCTCACAGTGTGGTATGTTCATATAGGGAGCTTCGCTCTTTCTGGTTCCGGTAGTTCCTTTTTCCTTGAAAAGCATTATCGCGCCAACGCCAGCTGACAACGGCCTCAACTTTTAATTCTTCAACTAATATCTGACAGTTTGGGCTTTCTATTTGTTCTTGACGCGATTCTTTTTATTTATCATCTAAAATTGAATAGGAAGAATTCAAATGAAAAATGTGACATCTGTCATCTCGCATTATTCGCCGTCGTCTTTAAATATTTTCGGTGCTCCTCATTTTCTTTCGACTTTCAAAAACGAAATCCCTTTAACGAACGGTTTCCTTACCGACCGCCTTAATGCAAACACAAGATTATAATACTGGTATGGGCATTTACTTCTTTTTTCGCTTTACCCTTCAGTGAACTCCTATTTTATACAATTTTACTCAATTTAAAAAGTTTCACATTGATATTACCTTCTTATAAACTGTAAAACGAATATGTCTGTTATTATACTAGGTGACATTGAAATTGTAACACTTTTTGTAATAATAATAACAAATATCACGTCTTGATCAGGGAGTTAAAACCGTGTTGTAGTTTATTTTCTTAGCTGCCGACGTTTCGTCCGCTATCTTATGGGCCATCTGAAGAGCTCTTGCTTCTTTAACGATTAGAAACAGCACATCGAGAGCATTTGTCAATTTTCCACGACGTTTTGCAGGAATACTGTCCCTTAATTTATGCAATAAAGACGCATAACATGTGCCGTTCACACTTGTATTGCGCTCTTTAAAGTCAATTAGCAAAATGCCCTCACAATCCCAGAATATTGTGGCCATCAGCATTTTCGTTGATTGAACGTCGTCATTCCATAGACTCCAGTTTCGATATAGAATCGTAAAACACAACCATTGTTTCATCCCCTGTGACAATGGACTCCAAAATCGGTTTAGGGTCCTTTCCACACATGTTTAAAAACGACTGCGCACATTCGACTCGACGTTCACGTTGGAGAGCAGAAAGAAGTCGTGGTATCCATCTAGCACTAATTTTATTCATACCCAAATGGTCATGGAGAATTCGGGAAACACTTGTTTCGGAAATGTTTGTTATCACTGCTAATTTCTTCACTTTCAAACGGCGATCTTCTAGCACTAAATGTAGTAATTGAAATTTGTTGAGGCGTTATCACTTCAATTGGTCGACCAGACCGATCAGCATCTTCCAGGGATTCTTGTCGCAAACGGAAACATTTTGCCCACTTTTTTGCGGTTGAATACGAATGACATGAATTACCGTAAACGCCGTCAAAACGTTGTTTAATGTGATAAGGTGTATGCCCTTCTTTTGTTAAATATTTAATGACCGGGCGGTACTCAATTTACGTTACTTCAGACATTTTCTTGCGCTAGTCACGTTGGTTGGCTGGTTACTAAAAACTACTAGGCTTCGAACCGTCATATTTATAGTGTACATCTCGCGTATGTGCATGCATGACGTGACGGAGTTTGAACACGTTTGCACCTGTATAAGCCTGTCAGTCCGAGAATTTATGATTTATAATATTGAGGTTATATTAGGGATTATGTTTACTTCTCTTTGCAGGAAATTCAAAGTGTATCTGCAAGTAATTATTACTAATCATATATCGATTTCAATTTATATTACTATATAGCTATTATATACAGGGTGAGTCATTAGTAGCCTCTTCTTCGATTGATCTTTTGTGTTTTAAATAAAAGAAAAAACAGTTAGTGGAAGATCCATGGTTGCTGGTGGCGCATATTATAAAAATACTTTAGGCTCTGACGCTCTTCCAGTTTCACAGGAAATGCACGGAACTTAATTTTTTTAATGACTCACCCTATATATTTTTGGATTTTCTTGTACTGCTTTAAATTGTCTGTTCAACTGCTTTTCTTTTTGAAAATTGATTCAACAGTTTTTGAGTTGTCAATTTTTTTTGAAAATATTTGACCGAAACACGTGTTCAGAAAAAAATCGTTTTCACATTGTTTTCAAAAGAAAAGCCATTAACTTTGGTGGTGCTTGTAGCCAAGAAAATTCTGCATCATTTGTTAAAGTTGCACTCGATAATACCTCAAGAAACTTTGCTTTTTCAAAGCCTACTTCTTGAAATATTCACATACAAAAACTTATTTCTTTTAAATGGAACACCCAGTATTTTATTGAGATATTTTGTTCCTTTTTTATTCTCTTTCATTTTTGTTAACAATGTCCTATACCTATCTTTTGTAATTTCTGATATAATTACTATAGAAGCAATTAGCGGTCAATTAAAGAACTACGAGCGCTGTTGTTCTATGCACCAAAATAATCGTTCAAGCAATGGAAGGCAGGAATAGCGCCCGACTTCCTTAGTCAACCGTCAAACAAAGTAAATGTTAAATCCAACTATTCCAAAAGTAAACATTCTACAGAATGAAGAGCATCGCATTTCAATTTGTTAATGTCCAGTTGCAGTATTTCATTTTTGACACTATTGGTTAACATCGAAATAAAATAAAGGTTATGTTTACTGACATATTTGAAGATGTTTTCAAAAAGCTTTGAAAATTCGTCCCTAGATAGCGAAGATACTCTCCTCCATTAACATTTTCATGAAAGAAATAAGGCCCAATTATGTAACTACCCACTATTCCTCCCTACAGTTTTAATGACAACGATTTTGAAAGTTTACATGTGTGGTGACAAAAATGTAAGCGATTTTAAAAATTTCTTTCATCTAACCATGTGTATGAATATGCCACCTGAATTTCATATTTTTTAAATATTCTGGATTCTGAAATTTTACTTACATCTAATTGACGACTAATTTTCGTAGTACTAGTATGGGGGTGTTGGACTACACTCGCAAGTACCATAAACGTCTTATCCTCACCCTTTATTGCTTTTTCCGCTCTTTCTTTCATATTTAATACTTTATGTTCACTCAAACCGTCCCTTTATACTTGCGAAGGTTTCTGACTTCGGTTGACTTCTACTAGAGATCGCTGTGCATAAAGTGTGGATGCTAGCAAAGAGTTTCTTTCAGATTCATCCAAAACATCAATCATATCTATTAACTCTTCATAAGAATAATTCATTTGGATGATAACTAATACGAGGGCTACTATTTATATTTCGGGAATAGCAAATAATAACAAACATTTTTAAATGAAAATTGCTTTATTGTTTTTCGAAATATTCCCCTTGATAACCAATACACTTTTGCATTCGTTCAAACCATTTGTCATAGCAGTTTTTCCATTCCTCTTGAGACACCTTTAAAACATGGTTTTTAACGCTTCAACTGCTTCTTCGGCGCTCGTAAATCGTTGACCACGCAGTTTACCTTTGATATTCGGGAACAAGAAGAAGTCATTGGGTGCCAAGTCAGGACTGTACGAAGGATGAGTCATCAATTCGATGTTTTGACTGCTCAAAAATTCACTTGTTTGACGATATGTGTGAGAGCTCGCATTGTCATGATGTGGAATGATTCGTCTTCGGGGGTTAGTTTTACGAATTTCTCCGAAGACTTCCGGCAAACAAATGGTCGTGTACTACTCGGAATTGACAGTTCTACGTTGCTCAAGCGGAACAGTGGCCACATGACCCATTCGGCCGAAGAAACAGGCGACCATTTGCTTCGCTGTTCTTCTTCCACGAACAACTTTTGTTGGATTTAGCTCGTCTTGGAATACCCACACGGTCGATTGCTGTTTTGTTTCCGGTTCATAAGCATATATCCATGATTCGTCACCTGTCACGATTTTATATACGTCTTTTGAAGCACCACGGTTGAACTTTTTCATCATTTCCTTACACCACTTGACGCGTGCCTTTTTGTGTCCATGCAAAATCGAATGTATTGAAGTGGAACTAATGTGCAAGGATGCCTCTATCTCACAATATGTCACATGTCGATTTTGAACGACCTTCACGGAATTCGTCGGCGACGGAACTACGACCACGATTGAATTCACTATACCAGCGATACACTGTGGTTTTTGATGGTGCTTTATCGCCATACAAAGAACTGAGTTCATCGATACATTCTTGTTGAGATAATCCAAGTCGAAAGTTGTGAAAAATAATCCAACGAAAACCATCTCTTGAAATTTCCATGATTTTGTCAAATTGATTTTCTGAACTCACAGTAAACAAAACAAATAGCACTTGTACATCAAAACGTTGTGAGTACTTTTATGGTAAAAAATGTCACACTTTATTATGGTGTTGTCAGATTTTAGCTATTGACATAAGTGTTGCCAATTCCCGAAATATAAATAGTTCCCCTCGTAGCGATGCTTTTATAAGTTTGGCATGAATGTATACCGACTTTCTTTAACAGTGTAGGTACTCAGGCAGTCAGCCGCATTCTGCCCTTTAGTGGACGAATATTTGGGCGCATAGAACAGCGCCCGTAGTTCTTTAATTGACCGCTAATTGCTCCTATAGTGATTATCTCAAAAATTAGAAAAGATAGGTATAAGACATTGTTAACAAAAATTAAAGAGAATAATAAAAGGAACAAAATGCTTCATTAAATTGCTGGGTGTTCCAATAAAAAAAAATAAGTTTTTGGTATGTGAAAATTTTAGGAAGTAGGTTTTGAAAATACAAAGATTTTTTGAGGTATTGTCGAGTGCAACTTTACCAAATGATGCAAAATTTTCTTGTCTACAAGCTCCACCAAAGTTAATGTTTTTATCTTTAAAAACAATGTGAAAATGATTTTTTTTTTAACAAAAAAAATTGATAACTGAAAAACTATTGGCTGAATTTTTAAAAAGAAAAAACAGTTGAACAGAGAATTTAAAGCAGTATAAGAAAATTAAAAAATATATAGGGTGTCATTTAAAAAAATTAAATTCCGTGCATTTCCGGTGAAACTGGAAGAGCGTCAGGGCCTAAAGTATTTTTACAATATGCACCACAAGCAACCATGGATCTTCCACTAATTGTTTCTTCTGTTATTTAAAACACAAAAGAGCAATCGAAGAAGCGGCTACTAATGACTCACCGTGTATATTAAGGACGAATCTGTTTCCTTTAGTCCAATAAATCGGTCTGTCTGAAATTCAATAATTTTCACGTACTCTGAGCATAATACGTAAACTATATATAAAAATATACATCAATTAATATATATTTCAGCGAAAATTATCCATCCGTATTAGTCATCATAGTTTCTATGTCACTGCTCTTACTAATATATCTTTCCTTAAAATAACAATCATATTAATTCGTTTTTGTGTTCATTGAAGAAGAAAAAAAGAAAGTAACTCGGATTAATTATTAAATAAGAAATATATCTGCTTCGACCGGATGACACGTTGGTCGACTATATCTACCTCATGTTCGCGTTTGTTGTTATTCCCGCACCCCTACATCTTCGGAACAATTAGTGGGCGGTCGTCTAATGAACCCCGGTGTTTTCATTAACATCAAATCTTATTTTATCTAATTCATGTGCTATAGCGTACTGAAGATCACTAATAAGTCTGTAACATTTGTATACGATTGATTGAGTATAATATTTAATTAATAATTCATGTTTTTTTCTTCTATTAAATTGCATGTACACACTTCATAATGACTATACCAAATAAAAATATAAGAAAAGCAAAATTCCAACACAACAAAACAGTGAATGTAACTATAATTAAATCCTTAAATCCTATACGTACTAACCTACTACTTTCTAAGGCGTATCTCAAAACGTTTTTCGTTTCATGACATATATGCTAAGGAACGTATAAAAACAAATTAATAGAAGTTTGTTTATATTGTCACATATAAATAGAATGAGTTATGCTGAAAGCATGGATGCCGTTGCTTCATTTATATGATACCGCTGGTAGAATAGAAATTATTCAAAGTTATGTAATATGCTATGTAATGAGATAATATGTATATGCATTCAATATCAAAAAATATTAATAACAGGAGAATTCTCTGCCTACGCAATATCCGAGGATTTATGGAAAAGCAACGAATTGAAACTCTGAGCTTTATTTGAAAAATACACCTCATAGTTATGCATTTTAATTCACAGAGAGTGCAATAAATTCAATTGCAGCGCTAGTAGGAAAACATTTAAACATTAACCAACAGAGTTGAATCAGGAAATTTGTATTTGTAATGGCAATAGCATTGAAAAAAATCAATTGAGCTATGACGTAAACATTTTTCTGTCTCACAAAACTATTCTCATAACACAGATCTACCATGAGAAAAAATGTTTGCTTTGCTTGTAATAACTCTTATAAGAGAAAATCTTCAAAATTCTAACCGCAAGTAACATTTTACTCTTATTGAATAACAGTTCCTTGTAAACATATAGCTAGCAAGTTATGCATTTTACAACTGTTTTCGCCGGTTAGTGCTAATCAGTAATACGAAAAACAAAAGAATATGTAGAACACAAAATTAAAAGGATATCAGGTATAGGGAAGAAAAACAGCAACTGAAATATCTAGGAGAAACCTAGGACAGAGAAATAGCGCAAAGAATCAAGGTAGCAATTCACACTGGTCAAAAAGTCTGTAAATGACCAAATAAACACGTAACGTATATTTTTGCTAGCATCGTTTCAAAATGACCTTGAATATGCAAATCATTTTTTTTTTAGTTGGTGATCTGTTTTACTATTGCTTTTAATAAATCATGTAACTTTCTAAAAATCCATTTTACATCAAAAATTGTTTGAAAAAAACAGAATTTATTACTAGAAAATAAAGTATTTTACCTTAACAGATGCAATTAATTAAAAAATCGATAAAAAGATTGAAATGAATGCATTTATGGAAGAGTATAATGAAAATTCAAGTGAAAACGAACTCTACACAGTCTAGTAACCCTCTTAAAATTGAAATTAAATTATTACTCATAATAAATAAATAAATTTATATTTAAACATTTTTATTTTTCTGGATTGTCTTCCAATGACTATATCTTCGTCAAGAAAAAAGGTAGCAACTTCCGGTTTTTATCATACCTTGCAGTTTTTTATGTGCTTCAATATTACGATATTAAAAATGTACCGTTCCATTTAAAATTTTAAAGAAAAGACAAGTAATATACATAAATTGAGAACAGCGCCCCCTGTTATTTTTTTTGACAACCACGTAATTTCGTACTACAGGTCCTTTAATCCTTTGTAAAATTATCTATCTAATGAGCCCAGAAACATTAAAATCCGTTGAGGCAAACCAAAATTGCACCTACTTTTGTACACAGACCCCTCCACCCTTGCCTTCGTATGGGAGTTAAATCAAAAAGTTTCAAATGAAAATTGTATAAAAAAGTCTAATAATGTTGCTAGTAAAAATTTAAATCTATCTTTATCTAGAATTTAATAAAACTTAAAAATATTTTTGTTGAAATTCCCGTGGGCCGTTTTACTATAAAGATTTTTTCCGCCAGGTTGTATGATAAACGGTTGCCGAGATATGGCCGGTGGCCGAGGTTAAACAGACACCCGGTATATATATAAGTATGTATATTATTATATTTATTTTTGGAATTAATTTATAAAAATTGTCATCAATTATTTAGTAATTGTATTGCTTCTTTAATAAAAGAAATGAACAGTAATATTTATCAGCCATGGAATAATGTATGTGGGCTTACTACAAAATTAAAATTAATTGGTAGCCAGGAGTGGGTTATCTTTCCAGATGAGAACAAATAAATTTTGTAAGCTTATGCATTCCACTACAATTCTGTGAATTTGTCTCAATTGGAAAGGATCTTAAATATTTTATGGCAATTTATGTTCGTGACCATTATTTATTTGTAATTTCATTTGGAAATAACACAACAAGTTTTTTGCAAATATCTCATTCTTAATCAAACAGGTCTGTTGTTCATGGTGTTGTATCGGAGCATCTTTAAAACACATACTGGTTTTTATTTATTACATGATTGCGGTCTAACACAATAAACAATCGAAACAGCCTGTATACGAATTCATCATATTAATTTTTCAAAAGTTACAATTAGTATATTTCATTTATAGAATTATTTTGATTATGGAAAAATACGGTCAGTAAATGTGGGAGAATTTTACGTTTAAACCGTTTAAGCTTGATCGAAATTAATTGCGAACTTTATTATAATAGATGTTAGAGGGCGACTATTGGCAACATCTGTACGAGTGACATGAACGTTAACATTATAAGTGTAGACGTTCTGCCGTCAGAAAAGACAAAAATTATCGCGGAAGAGATAATAGAGTGCTCTTCCATGGTTATGCTCTTTTTCTGGTATCCTTTGTCCTTCGCATTTCTCCGCTCACATCTATATCTATATACATATACTGTATATACATATATATATATATATATATATATATATATATATATATATATATATATATATATATGTACACGCATTAGTACTCAAGTTAAAATAGAAAAATGGTGAACACAGAAATGAACATTAGTATTGGGATCCTTAGTTGGAAAATTCGGACATATCTGAGTCCTTAATGTCGGATCGTAAGCTTGTAAGTATATATATGTATGTGTTTGTGTGTGTGTGAATATGTTTCTGTATATAGGAAACGAAAACAAAAGGGTTGTTAAAACATTTCGCGGCTGTAGTTATTAATAGAAGAACGTCGTTGTATTTGACGCTAACTAATTACATAAAATCATACCATCCTCGAATTATACAATATTGAAGCACGCCGTGTTCGAAGAGAAGAGAATTGCTGCTCCCGAAAATGAATCTAATTTCACCAAATTAAATCACACAATTCATTTTCCAAGCGTACAACAATGGTCCCACTACAAAACGGACACATAGAATACAGGTTTTAAACGGTTTCCTTCAATCTTCCTCCTTCATTTATTATTACTAGTAATAATATTTCCAGTTACATAAAATGGAAACGATATAATAAAATAACGTCAACGGGACAAATCGAATTGAATAAAAATATGCGGAAGATCAATTATGGTTTCTTTTCCCTCGGTGGAAAAAAAAAGAAAAATGTCTCAATATCGCCTTTCCTTTCTTAAAGATTTAAATTTTATATTACTTCTTACTGTACAAGAACGATTTCATTAAATTTAAGTTGATAATTTATAATTTGAATATATACTGGTGGTCATCAACGGGTATTGGCGTGAAATGTACGAGAAAAATATATTTTAATAATAATAATAATAATAATAATAATAATAATAATAATAATCAACTAATTAATTCAACCAATTAAAGTCACAGATATCAATAAATAAACAGTAATACATAGCACAAGCCAAAGTCTATGTCAGATCTTTCAGTCAGGCTTAGAATCGTTACTTTCTTAAAATGTTATGCTAAAATTATTAATTGGTAGTTCCTGTTCCAAATTGACACATATTGTTAAAGAAAAATCATCGATTTAATTTTTGCTATTATTTGGAGAATATGTAGGGTTTGTAGATGTTTTAGTTAAAGCTTTACGTAGCGGGGTTCTTTGGAAAATTTTGAGACAAAAACATTACAAAAAGTTTGGCAGTCGTTTGTTTGGCGACACAAAGCCTATATAGTTGCGTATGTGGACTAAAAAATTTTAATTTCATTCAATAATTATTGCACCAGATCAGCGGCTCTTAACCTGTGGTCCGCAAATATCCTTCAGGGGGTCCGTATGTTAAGCTGAATTATCATGCTTCGCAAAATGCAAATTTAATGTGTTAATTAAAGTAATAATAATACGGGAAGATTGCCGAATATCAGATAGGCACCTAATATCGGATACCGAACTTCCTGGTCTGCCGCGTGCTGTAATCTAGCGGCAATATTTCCAAATACTAGCCCCCACTTCCGCCATCCCACAGTGCAGTCGAGTGCTCGTTCTAACGAAATCTTTGTACGTGAAAATATTTTTAGTGTTTTGGTGATTTAGAAATATTTCGAAGACCTTGCTGTTCCGGCGACTAAACACCTCTTAAGGTAAAGCATGAAAACTAATGTTATAGGGTTACATAAAGGAAGGCGATTTAGATTATGTTGAGTAGTTTTTTGGTTATGCCATGCCGATCTCAACAACATGGGTGCTCCTAATATGGGATGGCGCGGGACTCCTATTATCGAATATCCGATAATAGGCTCAGTAATTTTTTAACGCATACCTATAATTATTATTTTTAGATGCCTAACCAAGAGAGAAAGAGAAAAAAATGGGACACAGAATCGATGAAACTTGCAGCAGCTGCAGTAAAAGAGGAAAGAATGGGATATTTGAAGGCATCTAAAACCTACGGGGTATCTAGGTCAACACTTGAGAATTACGTTAATAACAAAGAAAAATATGTTAATGAGCTAATAAACACAAGACTGGGTAGAAAGAGCGTGTTGGGAGAAGAGCTAGAAAGAGAATTACTGCAATATTGCATAAAGATGGAGGAACGGTTTATTGGAGTTACTCTTCGTGATATTAAGCAACTAGCTTTTCAGTTGGCTGTCAATAATAATATGGAACACCCTTTTGCCCAGAGCAAAGGGGCACTGGAAAAAAATGGCTTAGAAATTTTTTAAAGAGAAATCCTGCTCTTTCTTTGCGGAAACCACAATCAATGGCACTTGCAAGAGCGAAGGGCTTCACCAAATTAAATGTAAATATGTTTTACGATTTACTTGAAGCTGAATTAAAGAAGATTAATATGAAACCGAACAAAGTGTTCAACGTAGATGAAACAGGCATCTCTGTTGTTCATTCTCGGCGTTCCAAGGTCCTAGCTGTCAAAGGAAAAAAGCAAATCGGAACCTTATCTTCTCAAGAAAGAGGTGCCCTCATGACAATTGTAACGTGTATGAGCCCATCGGGAATTTTTGTGCCTCCCCTTATTGTATTTCCCAGGAAGAATATGAAGCCCGAACTCTTAAACGGTTGTCCCCCGGGAACAATTGCAAGGTGCCACCAATCTGGATCCAACATTTCATTGATTATGTCAAACCAACCCCAATGGATCCTGTAGTTTTAATATTAGATGGACATGGGACACATATTAGAAACATTGATGTTGTTGTTAAAGCCAGGGAGAATTGTGTGATCATTGTTTGTTTGCCATCCCATACATCACACAAACTTCAACCGATGGATGTTTCTTTCATGAGCCCATTCAAAGCTTATTATTCTCAAGAAATTGAGACATGGCTATCTAATAATCCTTACAGGTCTGTAACCTGTTATCAAATCGGAGAATTGATGGGTAAAGCTTATGCTAAGTGTGCTACTCTTCAAATTGCTTCAAAAGGTTTCAGTAAATGCGGTATTTTACCATTTGATAGGAACAAATTTCTGGAATCTGATTTCATAGATGTAGAAGAACATCAACCTGAGCCTCTTTTAGATTTAGGCCTACCGCAAGAAGCTGAATCGCCTGTTGATTTTCAAGAACCAATTGCCTCCACCTCTAATGCACCAAATGCTTTTCCAGAGCCCGTTACAGCTACCACCAAGACGCTAGAGGAGGACATGCAAAAGAAAAAAAATCGTTTCACCGTTTGTCCTAAAACCACCACCAAAACTACCTGAAGTTACCTCAAACCCCAAGAGAGGACGCCCTGCTGGGAAATCAGAAATAATCACCAGTTCCCCTTACAAAAATAACCTAGAAAAAGAAATTCAACAAGCCAAAAACAAAGAACAACAGTTACAAGAAAAGAAAAAAGCAAAAAGTAAAGGTGAAAAGAGGATGAAAGGAAAACAGACTGAAGAATACAAGCCAATAAAAAAGAAACGAACAATACCTTCTTGCGAATAACAACTACCGTTTAAAAAAGCTACAAAGCGTAAAATATTTGATGTAGGAACCCAGGATGAAGCCTCTGACGAAGATTCAGACATTCCCTTGGTATCAACCGACGATGAAGACAGTGCGGATGAGGAGTGTGTTTACTGTTGCCAACTTTACAAGGAGGAGAAGTGTGGAGAGCAGTGGATACGATGTATCAAATGTCTTCGGTGGGCATATGAACTTTGCTCTGGAGCTGACAAAACGGGATGGAAAACATTCACGTGCGATTTTTGTCAAAAACACCTTTAAAACCACACTTGATACTCAATTTTTTTTAAGAGTTGTTTTTTGTATACCTACATTTATACTCGCATATCAATAATTATTCCATATTATGTTAATATTATGTGTATGTAAATACAATTTTTCTTTTGTAATCTTACATGAAATTGTAGTTTTCCTTGATTTACTTCCCCATCCGATATTAGGACTCCATTTTGAAAAAGAGGTAAAGTACCGAATATTACCAAAAAATTAAAAATAACAGTAAATGAAGAACTATTATAACCAATGTATTAAATATTTAGTAAAACACTTCAAGTTATGTTTTTATTTAAAATAAGTGCAATAAATCCCAAAAACATAATTTTTCTAGTAATTAGAAAAAAAGTATCCGATATTCGGCAACCTTTCCCTAATAATAATAACGTGTGTCTATTGCAACACGAAACAAAGTATACAAGTATATAATCAACATAAATACATTGATATACAATTTGAAAATTATAGTAAGAGCTAAACTAATAGTTAACAGTGGCAATCGCAAGGCGAAATTCAGATAATGCTGCATTACAACTTAACTTTGGATATTGAACCAGAACAGTATGTAATTTGATAACGATTGCCTAAGCCAAAAAATTCGATCACACACCACGCACCACTGCAAAAATGACTTACACAAGAAAATGAATATTCCAATCTGAAATTCTGACTGTTTTCAAAAACAAACAAAAAAATCAGAATTATTAAACTTCAAACTCACAAAATCATTAAATCTATCAATTCTTCAAAATTACTGCACTTATTCACTAGTAAGCATCAACACCTTGTCCACGAAATATTTTTTTTCTCATAGAATTACCAAAAGATAAGTCAGAAAAGACATCAGTAGGTATTCCGTTATATTTACAATAAATTTGATATGAATATAATGTTTGTGTGGTGGTGGAGAAATTCTACCTCTAAACCTCGTAGTTAGGTAATGAACAGTATCCGTTCAAAAGGTGATCTGATATAAATATGGTGATGCTTTCAATATAATAATTTTGTTATACAATTTCAAACACCGAAACTACGTGCGCATATTCAAATGTTTGTTAAGTTTGAGTGAGATTAAACTTCCATGTGCCATATATGTATCTCAAGCAGGCGTTTTGTACCTTTTGAATGCGATTTTGAGTTAACCTGTCTAAAACCGAGCGATATATTGGAAAGCAGTATGAAAACTGAGAGAGAACAAAAGTATTGCAAAGGTTTTTCTTTATGGTTTTATTGAATACATGTCTGTGATGTTACTCTGTGGAGGTAGCGCAAGTCTCTATTAATATTTGCAACAGCATTTTTCCAGTTATTTGGTTCAAAATAATAATAAAGCTGAGAATCTTCAGCAAACGCATGTGCATTGCAATGCAGAAGACCTGAGAAAAAATTCGTAATTACATATTCAAAACAAAATCGGATCCAGAACAGATCCCTGAGGAACTCCATGCCTGACAGCGAGTGATACAGATGAGCTTCCGCCAATACTGATATATTGCCTACGATTACAGAGATAATTTTCAAAATGTGATAATGATGCATTGGTAAACCCAATAGGAAAACTAGACATAAAATCAGTTAATGTAACTTATAACTATTTTGAAAATATATTACTCCTATTTATTATAGGATGATTAACTTTCTATAGTAGTAGGTACAATTGATAGTTTAGTTTTAGTACCTAAATTTAATTTTCTTTACTTTTTTTTATAGAAATAAAGTTTTAGTCACAATTAGTCTTTTAATCTAATCAATTGAAGTCCTCGAAAAACTGGTTTTTGAAAACATGTCGCTCTCTCTGTGTGCGTATGTGTATATCACCACGATAGCCGCCTACAGGTACCAATACCAAACGCTATATTTATGAGTATAATCTTCCTCTTGAGACGTGATTAGATTTTCAGTAAAATTGGTTGACCAGAAGTAGTAGTTTTCGTCAATAAAGAAATTGAACTTTACTAATATCTCATCAACTACTAGGATTACACAAATTTCTAGAGAATACAGAAATACTAAAAGTGAATTTTGGAAATATTTTATAAAAAGAAAGGTTTTCGAATCTCCTACCAGAGGTAAGTCTGCATAATATATAGATTTATATAGAACTCTTTTGAAACTGGGAAATCACTCAATTTGAGTTTTCCCAATAGAACATCTTTCTAAGCGTTCATGAGAAACGGCAATTGTAAAAATGATAAGCACATAAAACAACTATCACTAGAAATGCACACAAACCGAAAGAAATCTGTTTTTTTACCGAAGGCGTTTGGCTTACTGGGAAATGGTAGTTCAATACACCTTTAGCTGCAGATCGCGGTATTACAAATACTGCTGTCAGTTCGGTTTCTTCTGGGTAGCCCCACGTATAGAGTCTTTAACCCTCATTTTGTTTTCTTTACATTAATTTCTTCTTTTCTTTACCGTGGCACACTTTACTCTCATATATTAACTATGTTTTTGCTTACAATGTTTTGCAATAGCTTTTTAGCTTAACATTATCACTTCTGCCCTTGGTTTATATGCGGATTTAGCATACCTATCATAGCTAACAACAATTATTCCTGAGTTTTGCTGTGGTTTAAGAGAAACAATTTTTTATGCTGTTTTCAAATCACAGCTTCTTATTTATATATAAATTGGATATCTTTTTTCACAAAACAAATTTTTGGATTTTCTTATTTTCTTGTTTAGATCAATTTTATTATGTTTCTGGAGATTTATTTTATTCTCCGAAATATATTAGCAATAATGTACATATAGATGTAACTGTTAGATAGCATCCACTATTTGCTACCATTGCTACAGTTAATGGTTTAATATATGTTTATACATAGACATTCAATAACTCCCGCTGTTAAGTTAATTCCAGCTATAGACTAATATTCAACGTACCATAATTAAAATGTTGATATTTATATAAAGTCAAACTTTGTTTATGCCTGTATAAAAACCATGACAGGAAATGTACGAGTGACTTTAGCGTATGTAATGTAATGCGCTTATGCATATTTCCCAATTTCCATTTTATGGATCTATCTCCAGAAATCAAGTCGTCTAATTCAATTTGGCCCGATTGAAATCCTTTTTGCGGAATTGGTAGGACAATATATTAGTGAATATTCCAAAGACGATACGATATTCTGTAATTAATAACCATGAAATGCGTTTATACAGGGCCGGCAGTAAAAAAGTATCACGCAGTCATAAGTTAGATAGATAAATATTCTATCCAACTAAATACTGATGGCCTATTCCTATTCCGGCTTTATGTAATATGTAATTATTTTCGTTATACTCGCCAGAATTAATTAAATATATAGTTTTATTTCATTATTATTAATTGTTTAAGTTGTATAACGTCTTATTATTTATCACCATAATTTGTAATTACTTGACAGACTTTTTAATTGAAATAGTATGAGCAATGTTTTATAAACAACTACAATATGATATTAACAATTTTGTGTTGTAACAAGAACGCCTCATTTTCTTGCAAAATGTAAAAATATTTATATTCTCTAAGTATCACATGTTTTAAATTATTGAAATTTATATTCTCCATAATCGGCACTGATATTGTTGATTAACGAAATTAACTTACAAAAGTTTCACCGTCGGTAGGATACAAACTTTGACCGGACTCTTCGAACTAATAATTGGTTGGAAGCAAATTTTAATTCTACAATTTACAATCGATTTTTATTGATATTAACAATTTTTTTTATTTATATCTTGCATATTCTGTTCAGAAAAGCTCTTATTAACTATTTATTTCTAAATATATTAACTATTAGGTGGCAGACAAAACGTCAAACACACTCCTGTCCGCACCACCTTAGAGGTGCGGACAGCAAAGCGCGTTTTTTTTTCTCATGGTAGCCCAGTAGACCTACTGGGAGTACCATTTACAAAAAAAGATTTTTTACTAAAACATATAAAACGTAAAACAAGAATCGCTAAGCCCCCGACAAACTATTCGAGGGCATTATTTATCTCATTCCTTTTGTCGGTGCAATAATAAGAATGACTAATTTCTTGACATTCGCATTTTTGTCTAAGCGTTAACTTAATATAAAAACTGTCGTTTTAATAGTGATGTAAATTCCACAAATCTGTTAAATTGAGTTATTTAACGGATTTTTAACAGGTAAAATCACAATAGCTGTTTTACACTTATCAATTTCTTAAGCAGACATTAGATCAATCGAAAATTAACTCCACTACACTTGTCAAGTCGAGTTTGCCAGGAAGTTACTTAGAACATATTACCTATTTTTTAATATAGTTGCAAATTTGAATCGAGGGTCAATAGAACAAATTCGTTCATGTAGTGTCTATTTTTGTAATTGATCGTTTTGTATCATAAGCACATCATGTACTCCCTTAAAAAAGAAAAATTCAGAAGAATTTTATATTTGCAGTGTTACTATTATTAAAAAAATATTATTTGCTATAAATGCTAACTTAAAAAAATATATAAACAAGCAGGAAGCACTATGTAAAGAGAACATAACTGAGTTACTATCGAAGACGTAACCTTAGTTATAAGTTACATCCCCTAGCTGAACAATAATAGATAGATAGATAGATACAAAATTCCATTACATACAGAAAGAAAAACAATAACAACCGCAGTTGTGTATACAGGCTGTCCCGGAAATAAAAAGACCGAGTAGCAGATATCGGAAGCTAGATTGTGTAAAAACGTACCCTCAAAATATCAAGTCAAAAGGAGGAGGAATACATACTTCATAATAATTATTAAACCATTAATTACTTTAATTTTACACCTGCTAGAAAAAAAAGAATTACATTCTTGATATTTACTGTAATAAAGGCTAGAAAAACTAGGATTTATTGAATATTCTAAAATAATAATAATCAGCTGTTTCCGACTACAAACACATTAAAGAGCAACAACCGACTACATAGCTGCGTTATCTAGACGCATCGGGCAAAAAATATGTTTTATATGAATGAGTATGATTTAACGTTTTTTTCCCGTTTTATACAAATAAAAGCGTATTTTTCTATGAATGCGTGTTCTCTTTACAAATGAGCATTCTTACGTGTATTTATAAACATGCATTCTGTGCAAGGTCCGTAATGTAATTTTTCTATCTAAAAAACAACATAGAAAATTAAATTTTTAATTTCTTCGTTATTTCGGTATATTTGGGCCTGTTTCTGTTCGGACTTTATATACCTGCTACTCCGTCTTTTTCTTTCTGGGACATCCTGTATTGTGTTGTATATTCAACACAATTACGAATGCATTCATCACGGCTGCTTACATCCAATTTGACAGTTGACAAAACAAGAGTGACTGTCAAAAAATTAAAAAAGGTGTGAATAATACATTTTGTAATTATTTATTAATATAAGTACTTTTGCAATTTTTTTAAGTAAAAATGATGACGCGGGCGAAAAAATGTTGTACGCAACACGGGAGCAAAGTAATATTACAGTCTCGACATAGCAATATCCTTGTGTCGAATTTAAATACTACTATACTCCTTTGATAAGTAAATAACTATGACTTCCTTGGTTTTACATATTCTATATGATTCAAAATTAAATATTTAGTTTATTTTATTTTAAATATTGTCTAGACTGAAAAGTCTCTCCTTAATAACTAATTTCCTAATAAATTAAACCACGAACGGTTAAGGATTTAGTATCAGAAGAGTGTAAGTCAACACGTTTTTATGTGTTTGATTTACATTAACTACTTCAACTACTAAAGAAAATAACTTTATTAGGAACGAACCGCTGAGCATCTGCGATTATTTGCAACAGATTGGAATGTTTCCAAAAATTAAATCTGAATTTCATGTATTCCTATGGGCTATAAATGTGTGGGTTACACATGTATCAACTAATATAAATATATTTACAGTACTACCGTGTAATCATTTCTAATTTTGTAAATTACAAAGGCAATCGGATTTTATTTTTAAAGAGTCTTTAATCATGAATTAAAACAAAATAAAATTCGTTTTTAACTGCTTATTTCTAAAAATATCTGTTTGCCTATGGCAAGAAGTAAAGGTACGTCGAAGTACTAAGAAAATTGTTGGTACTTAATTTCTTTAAGTAGTGTAACTTGTCAAGAACCACTAAGAATATCTATTGTGTTAAATGTGAGGTAAATCTGAATCTCAAATGTCAACTACAAGTAGAGTACTTTTATAATAAATCTTCAAGCTGTATTGGCGTTTTAACGTTCAAAATGAAATAAATATAAACCTTTACTCAACATATTTGCACTAATGAAAATCAAGTGTAAATTACAAATGAAAAATATTGTTAGAATAATTATATTATTTGGCATTTATTTCTTATCGCCGTGTATATTAAATTAATTTATTAATCCTTTATTTTAATTCGAAGTTATAAAAGATATTTAAAGATTAAAAAATGCATTATAAGTAATCTACAAAGTAGAGAAAACAAAGCTTATCTAATTTTTTCCAAAATTGCGTTGACGGTGATTATTCCCTACCTGTGTCTTCGTCAGGCGCTGATATGGATAAGCCATAATATTTTCTCCTTGTATTGTAGTTGTGGACGTCATTGTTGGGTTTATATTTGTTTGATTTGTGAATATGTTTGAGGCAGGCAACGATGTAAAACGCTGGCAAAATAAGTATTTAAATTCTTGAAATAGTATCTGTCACCTGTGTATCCTGTGATGTTAACAATTGCTCTGATAGCTTGCTACTGTTGCAAGAATATTCTACTTGCTGCCCCACAACCACCCCAAAGGACTATGCTATTCGTTGCTCTAGTGCGAAACAATCATAATATGTGCTACCTTTGCAACGTCTGCAACTGATATTTGCTTGATTCATCTCACTGCAAAAATGGATGTTACTAGTTCGTGTTGCAAGAAATCCAGATGTTGTTCATTCCACGATAGATTACCAGAAAAAATTTTCCAAAAAAAGTTGAGACCTTCACCCACAGGAGCACCAATGGAGAACAGCATGAACTGTTGTATCATCGTCGCCATCAATATCATCTCAGTATCATCGTCGCCATCAATATAATCCAGATTTATTTAAAAAAAGGCGTCATCCGCATACAGGAAAGAGCCTCCAGAATTCACATTAACAGGGAGATTGTTAATGTATATATACGATAAATAAAACTTGTCCCAGTAAGACCCCTGTGGAACACTCGCTATTGTCTATCTTCCAAATAGCTCCTTCCTAGATTGTATCTTTCATCCCCCAGTACTCTAACTTTTGCTCCAGAATCGAATAGTCGACCGTGTCAAAGACTTTTGACAGATCTGTCCAAAGCAACTTCATATTTTGCTTTGCGTCCATAGCTCCCGCCACTCGATCAAGCAGATATAATAAGCTTGTAATTGTGGACCTCCAACGTTTGTACTCATATTACTCCTTGGCAAACATGCCGGCGTGTTGAAGATATTCTCTAAGTCTGTATGTTATTATGTCTCGCACATGCTCTTCATTGGGTATTAGAGGAGCATTTATATCGTGAAACAATGCCAAGTGCCACTACAACCACAACATGCTTTCACATGCTGGTGGGCATGGAAATAACATATATAGCATATGGATCAATTAGTGGTAATTTACTTTCATTTAATCTCGTAACTTATATGCCTGACTTCTAACCCCTAGATGATTCATAAATAACTTAATATTTTTAGTGTTTACATTAGGTTAATTTTAATACTTTTTATTTCCATAAAAAATGACGATCATATTAATATTTTCGTTTCATTGAATCTGTCAAAATTTCTATTTATATTCTTTCTCATTTAGGGTGAAAACTTTCTCCATAAGTGATTCGAATTTATATTTTTCTTGCTATTCAAGATATAAAAGGATAAAAGCGCAGGTAATAAAAAGGTACAACACAGGCATGAGTTTGCCGACAAAAAAAGCACTTTCATCTCTTAAATATGCTCGATATCATTATTGAAATCATAGAAAATACACACATAGAACGATGACGTACAAGCATAACTTCCCTTACTACACCATCATCCCATCTGGGGGTGGTAATCTTTTGAATGCTTTTAAAAGGTGATAAACTATTTAAACTACAAGGGTATTGAAATATATTTTTTATATAATCTCCGTAAAGTGGCGTTGTGCGTTAAAAAGTAAAGGTTGATTTAATTTGCTTTATTTATATTTTTTATGCAAAATAAAGCATTCTGACACGAAAAAAAAAATAAATTACATATACTTACTAGGTCTACTACATTTCTGTAATTGCTAGATTGTCTAAGATACACTTATGTTATTTTTTTTGTACCATGTATTTGCCGCCAATATACTTGTCCAAAAAACAGTTTTCAACTATATCTTCCAGGTTTATTAATAGCTCTAAATATTTTAATGTTTTAATTAGTTCATGTTAATTCATTGGCAAAGATACTATCTATATTATTATCGAAACTTTTTAATTTTTTATTTTGTTTGAATTTATTTTACAGTCGCTAAATCACCAAAATGAATTGTCATACGGTTAAGAAAAGAATGTATTTTATATACGTATACATATACAGTGTGGAAATAGAGTAGCGGATAAAGGCATTAACATTAATATTCATTTTTTGAACAAAAACTCGGTGGACAATAGCGATTTTAACTAAGGGGAATACTTGCATTCCATTTTCATTTTTAACGCCATTTGTTTTTTATGTTATGACGTCACCAATTTTTTTTTAATGACAACCTATCATTTTTTTAATTGATTTCCATAGTAGTATCAATTCTCTATCCAAAGGTATAAAACTTTTAATATGTTACATGTTACATAAATAAGTAAAAGAAATAACACTTTTTAAATTACATTTACACAAAGTGTTCAAAATGACTTTTACCATCTGATACCCAAGACGATTATAAAACACATTTCTAAAATTCTGAATAATTTAAACTGATATCAATCCAATTTCATGTCGAATTCTGTGCTGGAGATCTTCTAAAACATTAATTTGATTTTCATACACTTTGTATCCCCAGAAAAATGTCTGATGGCGTTAGATATGGAGACCTAGCCGACCATGCCATCGGATCTCTTTTTCCTATCCATCTTCCTGGGAGAACTTGCTCCAAATAGTGTCGCATATTAATTGCGTAATGCGCCGGAGCACTATCATGTTGTAAACACAGGCTGTTATTTGGTAAATTTGCATTAGAAAATAATGCAGCTAATGTAGGCATATATTCGAACTGTAAAAATTGGATGTATCTCTCTCCAGTCTAATTGCTAGCAATAAAGAATGGGCCTAGAGTTCTGTCACCAATAATTCCTGCCCATACGGTAAGTTTCTGAGGATATTGTTTATGAATTTCAGACATCCAATGGGGATTTTCCCTAGCCCAACATCTACAGTTCTATCTATTAACCCTTCCATTTAAATAAAATGTTGCTTTATCCGAAAGTAAAATACGTTGGGAAAACAATGGATTGCGAAGCCAAATTTCCATCATTTATTCACAGAATTCTTGCCTATGATCATTGTTATCTTCTACCAGCTCATTAACCAACTGCAGCTTATAAAGGTAAAATTTTTGAACTTCAAAAGTTTAAGAACAGAAGTATGAATTATGTTGTTTGATAAGTTATGTCAACCCTATTAATTATCGATTAACTTATGGGTTGATCCGGGTACTTTTCTAAAAAATTGACACATTTCTTGATGTGTTCTAGCTCTATCGTCATAACCAATAAGTATTCACTTCAATTCTGTCTCTCGCATCTCGTCATCTAAGCGGATAAGGCCGATTATGCCTTTATGAGTAAAGATATTTCGAAGCGGTTTTTTCCTTGTGATAGCTGTTCATTAGGAGCACATTTAAAAAATGTTTTGTATTATACAGAGTGTTCGATAAATTGGTGGCTAACCATAGTTATAGTTTTTTAAATGGAACATCCTATATATTACTGCATTTTGTATTCCCCGTATAATTTTTAGTCAAAAAGTGATAAGATAGTATAGGCCTAAAATCTAAAGTTTTTGACTTATTCCAATTTTTCTGAAAAATTCAATGTTTGTATAAAATTATATTTCTCGAAAACGACGTATTAGATGGACACAATTTTTTTGCAGTATTATTTACAATAAGAGGTCATAAGAAAAGCATGTTTTATTTTTTTACAATTACCAACTGCATGTGCAGGAAAGTGGATTAAAATTACATGACACGTTTTTTTATAAAAGTCAATTTTTTTAAATGGAACAGCTTGTATATCAGTTCATTTTTGAATTGTTTATTAAGTTTCATATCAGAAACATGCAAGACGTTTGTTCCGTCGTACGACGGTGTCGTCATATATTATTAATCATATATTCTTATTACTATTAATTTAATTATTATTAAGTTTCTATTTGTCACACTGTATATCATATATTCGTGTTCTTGGTTGATCTAATCGACCATACCTATACCTGCGCGAGAAGGTACATTTGCGGTGATTTTATGCCGGCTATTCATGATCGCACGTAAACGTAATTGTAACTAAGTATTTTGGAAAAAACATTACCTTAAGTTTACGATCCTTTGTCAAAAGAAGCAGATATTTGTCTATTATTTACTTAGTACAAAGGGTCTTTCCCCTTCATAAAACATTGCCTGTAATTTGCTTTCTTTGACAAAGAGACAGCATCTTTCACTTTTATTGCACATAATTTAAGATAAATTACAAAGGCAGACGGTCATCAGGAATTTCCGTCAGAATCTTGCAAATCGGTATATTATCATTTAATAAAGGAAATGTTTAGGTTGACGTCAACGAATAGGTTGATCTACCAATAGCATTTCGTTTGGTGGGAGTAATTAATATTTTCAAGTTATTCTTGCTCTTAAGAAATAACAGTACAACTCAAGATGTAACATCAAACAGTCGCTTCAAGATTTAAATCAACATTTTCATTTCAAGATTTCATGTCAAAACAGTGTGTGTTCAAAGCAAAATTTAAGTAGTTCAATTCCTGATTGTAAAACAATACAATTCGTATCAATATACGAATAAATCGTCACAAGCAATTCGAATAAATTAACAAACGCGTCAATTTAAGGTGTAGTTAAAATAAATAGTTAGTGCTACAGTGCTGCAGTTTTATTTAATCAACGAATCCTTTGGTCCTCCGATTAACATTTTGAGAAAACTAGCGTGGAGTCGCTTCTACAGTCCATCATCAAAACACGTTGGCTTCACGCAAACCCAACATTTTGGTCATTCGAGCCGGATTTCAGCGCCACAGGAAAAGATCAACATCAGGAAATCAGCAAAGAAAACAATTAGACAACAATCCACGGAAAAAGGTGAGTCTCCAATTTTGTTACTTTCCCGCATTTCCTAATCCATTCATATCATCATGTCTCTTGAACCGGAAAAAGAGAAATTACTATCAGGACTCAACTACAAAACACGCGCAATCAAATCATCAATCACAAAATTCAGTACATATCTTGAAACAATCGATGAAACAAATTTCAGTGTCTTTCAAATAAATACACGAATATCAAAAACAAAAGAATTGTGGACAGAATATTATCAGGTTCAAATGCAAATCGAACAGCTCAACATTGGGGAAGGTACAAGGAGTAATGATTCGGCATTTGAGGATCAATATTTTAACGGAATATCACGCGCTGAAGAAATATTAGCCATGTATTCAAAATCTAAGACACAGATCAATTTTGATTTACACAACCAACGGCCCACATTACCACACGAGAATCAAGACATTCAAGGTCGCATACGATTGCCGCAGATTTCATTACCATCCTTTTCGGGAGCCTTTGAAGAATGGACTCCATTTAATGAAACATTTGAATCATTAATAAACTCCAACGAATCACTTTCTAGCGTACAGAAATTCCATTACCTTAAGTCATGTTTAAAAGGGGAAGCTGCCAATTGCATTCAAGAATTGCAAGTTTCCGCAATCAACTACGAAATTGCATGGAAAGCACTAAAGGGTAGGTTTGATAATAAACGATTAATAATAAAAAAACATCTTGTCGCAATTCTTGAGCTGCCAAATTGCATGCATGAGAATTACATAACATTAAGACAAATTCTTGATGGTGTGCAAACTCACACGAGAGCATTAAAATCATTAGGTCGTCCGGTGGACGCTTGGGACGACTGGTTAATACTCTCAATCACAAATAAAATAGATAGAACAACTAATAAGGAATGGGAGTCAAGTATAAAAGAGAATACTATACCAACATTCAAAGAATTTTTAGATTTCTTATCACATAAATGCAAGACACTGGAAGCTATTTCAAAAAATCTGTCTCAAGAAAAGTCACATAAATTTCAGAAATCAGCATTAGCGCACTTTTCACGACAAGACAGTCAATGCGTTATATGCAAGGCCAATCATTTTATATATCAATGTCAAAGTTTTTTAAACATGTCAGTAGTGGAAAGATCAAAGCAAGTCAAATCTGCCAAGCTCTGTTCTAACTGCCTCAGGTCAGGTCATCAAATAAACAAATGCAATTCGACCAATTGCAGGAAATGTGGTAACAAACACAATACATTACTTCATTTTGAAAAAGCAAGAGTGTCGGAAACTCAAGACGGACCATTAACAACAAATAATACAGATCAAGCAATATCAAATGCAGTGTCAGCACACTCTTCAGAATTATATTACTCTGGGCAAGTTCTGTTGTCTACAGCTATTATTAAAGTCGCAGATTGTAATAATGCATGGCACTCATGTAGGGCATTATTAGACTCAGGCTCGCAATCTAATTTCATATCAACCTCGCTAGCGCAAAGGCTTAATTTAAAGGAAAAGCGTGTGAATATCCCTGTGAGTGGTATCAATCAAACAAGTACACAGATAAGCAAGTCAGTTCTAGTTAATATCAAGTCAAACTATAATGAGTATGGCACAGAGTTAAATTGTCTAATTCTAAACAATATTACAAACGATATTCCATCAAATTTCATTGAAAGGAGCTGCCTTAATATTCCACAAAACTTAAAATTGGCTGACCCTGAATTTAATCGACCCAACAAGATCGATATGTTAATAGGAGCGGAGTTGTTCTGGCATCTTCTATGCGTAGGTCAAATAAAATTAGCAAATACTAACCTAATCATGCAAAAGACACAGTTGGGGTGGATAACATCCGGGGCACTGAACGATAAACGGGCGCAACAAACAAGCAAAATATGTAATTTAGCCCTAGATGACAGTATAGCAAGGTTTTGGGAGATCGAACATATCAGTAACAGGAGTAATTACACCGCGGAAGAAGTAGCTTGCGAACAACACTTTATTAACAACTATACTCGAAACAGTGAAGGTAGATATATTGTTAAGTTACCTCTTATAAACGATGCAGAAATAAGTTTAGGAAATTCGAAAGATTTAGCAACAAAAAGGTTTTACTCACTAGAAAGAAAGATGCAGAGGCAATCGAAACTGAAAGAACAATACGTACAGTTCATAAACGAATATTTACAATTAGGACACATGCAAGCAGTAGAAGTGGATGAATCGCTACTGGATGAGAGCAGCACATATTACCTACCACATCACGCGGTAGTAAAAGAGGATAGTCTCACTACGAAATTGCGTGTAGTATTTGACTCATCGGCAAAAACCACGTCAGGACACTCACTCAATGATATGCTAATGGTAGGACCGTCAATACAAGCAGACTTGTTCTCCATCATTTGCAGATTTCGCACACATAAAATCGTATTAACCGCAGATATCACAAAAATGTATAGACAAGTGTTAGTCGATCAGTCACAATTATCATTACAGCGAATTCTTTGGCGCCCAGATTCGTCACACGATTTACTCACATACGAACTCAATACACTCTCATATGGCACCGGTTGTGCGGCGTTTTTAGCGACTAGGGTTTTAAAACAACTTGCCCTCGATGAATCTAGCACGTTTCCATTAGGTGCGAAAATCGTACAAAGAGATTTCTATGTAGATGACTTGTTAACCGGGGCAGATGACGTAAACAGCATTAAGATCATCTTTGAAGAGGTTAATTCCTTATTGCAAAGGGAAGGTTTCCAACTTAGAAAATTGGCCTCAAGTGACAGCGAATCTCTATCACAATTACTTACAAATACTGTCGAACCGATCATATTAAAACTTGATAAAATTTGCACAACCAAAACATTAGGGAATTGTTCAGAGGACACTCTACAATATGTTAGACCACCAGAGAGGCGATGTATGGCAACAAAGACCGTGCATATAGAATTAATTAGTAGTCTCGACACTGATTCTTACATGAACGCCTTAAAACGATTTATATCAAGACGAGAGATGGTGTCAAATATTGATTCAGATAATGGCACTAATTTTGTCAAGGGAAACAAGGAATTAAAGAAACTTCACACAATGTTCACAACAAACGAACACGAAAAAATAATAAATTACTTATCGAACGAAGGAATTTCATGGCATTTTATACCATCTAGAGTTCCACATTTCGGCGGTATCTGGGAGGCGGCAGTCAAATCCTTCAAATATCATTTTAAACGTATAATTGGAAATGCACATTTCACATTCGAGGAATTCTCCACCATTTCCATCCAAATTGAGGCCATCCTAAATTCCCGGCCTATTATTCCTCTATCCGAAGACCCGACAGATCTATCAGTCCTAACTCCGGGTCTTTTTCTTATTGGAGACTCACTTAGAGATATTTTAGAGCCTAATTCATTACCGTTACATGTAAATAAGTTGTCTCGATTGCAATTAATAGAGCGCAGCAAACAGCACTTTTGGCAGAGATGGTCGAAGGAATACCTTCAACAGATGCAAGGAAGAAGTAAATGGACAAGGCATTCGGACAAGGCATTGCAAGTAGGGCAACTAGTTCTCATAAAGGAAGACAACATACCACCAATGTCCTGGCCCGCAGGAAGAGTGTTAACCATCCATCCAGGGAGTGATGGTGTTGTACGTGCAGTGACATTAAAAACAATACGAGGGGAAATGAAGAGACCCGCCAACAGATTATGCATTCTACCTATGTCAAATGAGTGAAGTGCTATGTAACTATTAAGTTTCGAAAGCCGATGCTTTCAACGCGGGCGGCATGTTCCGTCGTACGACGGTGTCGTCATATATTATTAATCATATATTCTTATTACTATTAATTTAATTATTATTAAGTTTCTATTTGTCACACTGTATATCATATATTCGTGTTCTTGGTTGATCTAATCGACCATACCTATACCTGCGCGAGAAGGTACATTTGCGGTGATTTTATGCCGGCTATTCATGATCGCACGTAAACGTAATTGTAACTAAGTATTTTGGAAAAAACATTACCTTAAGTTTACGATCCTTTGTCAAAAGAAGCAGATATTTGTCTATAATTTACTTAGTACAAAGGGTCTTTCCCCTTCATAAAACATTGCCTGTAATTTGCTTTCTTTGACAAAGAGACAGCATCTTTCACTTTTATTGCACATAATTTAAGATAAATTACAAAGGCAGACGGTCATCAGGAATTTCCGTCAGAACCTTGCAAATCGGTATATTATCATTTAATAAAGGAAATGTTTAGGTTGACGTCAACGAATAGGTTGATCTACCAATAGCATTTCGTTTGGTGGGAGTAATTAATATTTTCAAGTTATTCTTGCTCTTAAGAAATAACAGTACAACTCAAGATGTAACATCAAACAGTCGCTTCAAGATTTAAATCAACATTTTCATTTCAAGATTTCATGTCAAAACAGTGTGTGTTCAAAGCAAAATTTAAGTAGTTCAATTCCTGATTGTAAAACAATACAATTCGTATCAATATACGAATAAATCGTCACAAGCAATTCGAATAAATTAACAAACGCGTCAATTTAAGGTGTAGTTAAAATAAATAGTTAGTGCTACAGTGCTGCAGTTTTATTTAATCAACGAATCCTTTGGTCCTTCGATTAACATTTTGAGAAAACTAGCGTGGAGTCGCTTCTACAGTCCATCATCAAAATACGTTGGCTTCACGCAAACCCAACAACGTTAATACTTTAAAAGTGACTATTACGGAGCTATTGTCTCTTTCTGATATAATTTTGTCAGTGTGTGGTTTTAATTAATATAGTATAGTACTGACAAAATTATATCAAAAAGACACAATAGCTCCGTAATAGTCACTTTTAAAGTATTAACGTCTTACGTGTTCTTGATGTGTAATTTAAAAATACAGTACAGGGTGTTCCATTTGAAAAAATTGACTTTTTTGCAAAAATTAACAAAAGCATATCAAAAAACGACAGTAGCTCAGTAATAGTCACATTTAAAGTATCAACGCCTTACATATTTCTGACATGAAATTTAATAAACAATTCAAAAATAAACTGATATACAGGGTGTTCCATTTAAAAAAATTGATTTTTATACAAAAATGTGTCATGTAATTTTAATCCAGTTTCCTGCACATGCAGTTAGTAACTTGTGTAACATACCATATCCCTAAAATCAGCGGTTTTCGGAATAATGACGTTTGAAATGTGATAAATTAAAAAAAATACATGAAAATCGATTAATTTGAAGTATAGTTTTTGTTGAAGATAAAATTTGCAATACCAGGTTGTTTTTGTTGGCTTTTAAAAAAATTTTCAAGGTGTCCTTGTTCAATTTAAACATTTTATTTCATTACCTATGTGTATTTTAATTTATCACAAAACTTATTATTCCGAAAACCGCTGATTTTGGGGATATGGTATGTTACACAAAAATGTGTTTAATGTGTTTAGAATTTACCGTACAATTCAAAAATGGCATAATATACAGGGTGTTCCGTTTAAAAAAACCAATGATTGCTGCATATGTTCTTCTTTAGACAGCCTGTATATAATTTTCTTATGTCAAAAAATTCTAAACTAAAAATACTAATCGACCTGTACGAGCGTTTTTCTGCAAAATAATTACCTGAATTTTAAACGAATTTGTTCCTTTCATCATGAACACACTGTATATATTATATTTACTCCGGTAGAAACCTATGATTTAAAATATATTAATTTCTAGAGGTTTTATAAATTGAGATTTGAAAGCACTCTACAAACATTTAGGATAGAATAAGACATGAAGAGAGTTTAGTTAGTCGTGGACTTTATGTAATAAATGTTTTTTTTAATGATAGCTTATATACTTAAAAACTCAATTAAAGGAAGATAAAAAATCAATTCAACATTTCATCAATGTTTGTTCTATAATCTTCATTAAAAATAATGAGATGTCGATTTATTATTCTTGTTCCTTATTTTGTTACATATCATACATACATAATTTAGTCAATTCACTTAAATTTCCATTTTAAAATTGCTTATTAAATATGAATTCCAGGTATCGACGTTAATTTTCTAATTACACAAAGACTACCTTATAAAGGAGATTTTTGCTGATACAAAACCATAGAGCAAGCAACATTAAGTATAGCGTCATTATAAAAGATTAATATAGTTTCTTAATTAATTATATTTATAAACGATTTTAAAATGAAAATTTAACTGAATTGACTAACTTATGAAATGTAATTAAATTCAAGAACCACTTTTTTTCATTCTTCTTGGTGTTCTCAAGAGGCCAATAGAATAAAAGTTGTCGAAACTTTAAATGGATTTTTATTTTCTTTTAATTAATTTATTTAAAAGTTTTTCGCGCCAGATCTTTCAGTTAACCGACTGTAAAAGAACACACGGACGTTTTTTAATTTACTTCTTATTACAAAATATACGCTTCAGGACAACTGAGAGCCGTCACTCGTAATTCTGAATAATAGTGACGTGAATAAATTACGTATGAACATTGATATTAAAATGTCGCAAATTTAATGATAATTCCAGAAAATTAATATTAGCGAAGGTACTAATTTGCTATTATTATATTTAAATTATTATTGAACTACTACTTCCGGTCTAAGTTTGGTATTGGTAGCTTTAGCCCTTTACCTACTTCGTAGTCACACGCACACATACACACACAGCCACAGACACATACACAGAGAGCGCACCCACACACACCACATAGACACATCCACAGAGAGAGATGTTTGCAAAAACCACTTTTTCATTATCTTCACTGTCGGCTTCAGATATCTACTTCAAAAAGTGGACATCTGCAAAAATCTCGAGGTCGAACATTTTTGTCACAATACTTCCTTATAATACGTATAAAAAAGTAATAAGCCTGTAATCATAGAAGCATGGTACAAATATATAAGGTATGCTACAACTTTGACTCAAATTCGTATATTTTGCGCTTCACAGACCTACGTCATCTATGTCCTGCATTATCCATCATATGTTTCTACTTTGCATATTGTTTATATTTAGATTTCCATGAAGTTATATAGTATTTTTTGTAGTTATAGTTATTATTTCATGTACTTAGTGCAGTTTTTAAATTTTATAAATATTTTTGTTAAGCCAAAGACTTTTAGTTTAATTTGTGTGTAAAAGGACTTAAGAAGAAATTGTAACATAGACGATAATGAGTTTATTAAATATTGTATTATAATGCACAGATTTTCCTCAACCTTTAGCTCATCTAATATGGTAAGCTGCTGTGCCTTGAACTGCAAAAGCAGGCCAGAAAACAGTCGAGGGAGGAATGTTAGACATGTCCGTTTTCCTAGTGATCAAAACCTATCTCAACAGTGGATACAAGCCTGTGATAGAATAATAAAAGACATAAGAACTTGTAAGTTTTGTTTTTGCATGTGTTTGTAAACCTTTTAATGATGTTATTATTTACAGATGTTATATGTTCAGTTCATTTTGCAAAAGACGCATATGAGGATTGGTACTTAAATAATCGACAAATCGTGGACAAATATAGATATCCAGTAAAATCTACCCAGATATACATAAGACAGCTGTTCCCACTTTGTATATACATAGTGAAGCTGCTGTTGATAACATGACTTTACAACCATCAACGTCAACGTAACAAATATAATATTATGCTTAATTTGCTTCATTTTGAATTACTTACTATATAAAGTCCGATATTGCTGAGGAAGAATGTTAATCTGTATTACATAGTTTATGTATCACCACTTTTACTAATGTCAAAATATATATAAATGAACCTAATATATAAGTATATTCCATTTTCATAGAAATGCATGGCCATAAGTTGTAATTGAAGTACTAATATTGTAGACACGACTGATTTTTATTATGGTGCATAATAGTAAATTTTAACATGCTATAAACAGTAAATGTATATAATTTTCTACATTTTTTTTATTGAAACAATTATAGTTTGTAATAACGTAATGTATTATAATTTGGCTTTTATAATGTAAAGCTTCTATGTCATAAGAAAATCCTGAAGACACAGTATACATTGGACGCAAAAGAATTTTCTGTTACCACAAAAAGTACACACTTTACAGAAAAATGTAGAGCACCTCAGTAAAGAAATATTTCACCACAATGAAATTTTAAAGATATATTTTACACCAGAGCAATTTAGACTAATTAAATCAAAGATGAATATTAGGGCAAAATGGACCGCTGAGGATATTTCCTCAGCAATTTTGCTTCGAAGCCCTAAAGCCTACAGACATATAAGTAGTACTAGACAATATCCACTGGCAGGCTTGACAACGTTTAGGAAATAGGCGACAAGATTAGGATTGAAACCAGGTATTCTCGAAGAGGTTCTCTATATTATTATTTTTTATATAGCAATCTATATACTATTACATCTGTGGTTATTCAAAAGTAATCTTTTTTTCTTAATATCAATGGTGTGACGTAGGTATGTGCGATTATCTCATAAACAAGCTGCGTCAGAACATACCTTATACAGCTTGAGCGCGCGGGGTATGATCACCCGATGCTAGTCGATATTCTTCGGACGTATATTCGGCAAATGATCTCCGCTAGCTGTGTTCGCCAGATATAGATATATAGATTTATTTTTCCAGAGTTGTTATTTCGTTATATTTACTGGAGAGAATCTCTAATTTTAATTTCTATTTCAAGGGTCGTTTTTATGTTATTTTATGGTATTCCTGTTATACTTATTTATAGTTTTTTTTTTACCATGAAATTTCTATTTATTTATTTTTCTCTAGACATCTTAGTTTATTCTGCAGATCTTTCAGGCGGGTTGTTTTTATTTTATTCTAAAACCCAGTTGTACTGCTATAACTTTGTACACAACTACATTATTATTTAATTTCATTAGGATAATCATAATTACGTTATAAGTATTACAATCTTCGCGTTATTATCGACTTAGTTATCTAAGCAATCGTCATCACTTAAAGAGAAAATTTAATTTGTTCTTTTTGTCAATCTGCAAAAAAGTAATCAGATCACTATGAGTTCGAATATGAGCAGGCAATGCTAGTATGTTGTGCCGTTACTCTAATATGTATTATCGGACCACGTTTAGATGCGAGTTTACGTATACCATCGGGTGATCATACCTCGCGCGCTCTTGCTGTATATTTGTACCATGCATAGAAGGATATAACACTATACTACTCTGTAAAGAAATAAACAGAATAAAAATAAAACGCATTTAATAAATATCCTCTAGAAGGAAAAACTTAAAAGAAAAACATTAATGTAACTTTACGTGTGTTAATGAAATTAATTCTAATTCTTAAAGAAATTCGCGAGTTTGTACGTATTATAAAACGACTTGCACGTAGCCAATTAATAGCAATGGTTATTTTTAATTAATTAATTAATTACCTAAGTTGCTCTAGTTACATTCGAATTTTTAGTGATATTTCCGAGGCGTTTTTGTTTTCTATACGATGCAGCAAAATACATACATACATATATATATATATATATATATATATATATATATATAAAAGAAAAAAAAAGAAAGGACTAGGGGTTATGGACGTGGTGGGCGCATTTACGGCTTCTTTTCGGTTTTCTTCGGCAAGAGTACCGCTTGGATGTTTGGTAGAACGCCGCCCTGCGCGATAGTTACACCGGACAGTAGCTTGTTCAATTCTTCGTCGTTACGTATCGCCAATTGTAAATGCCTCGGTATGACACTCTAGCTGAAGCCTCAATTGGTAGGCTGTCCCTTGTGTATGTCTCTGATTGATGTTTTTCAGCTCCAAGGTTATCCCATCCTATTCCTTGGCTACACTGCGCTGACGAGAACCAAGTAGTTCGAAACACGTGTCCGCAGTTGCATTTTGAGCGGAGTTACCCCATGAAATTCTATACTTTATTACATATATATATGTATGTATGTATATATATATATATAAATATATACATATAATAAAACAAGAAAAAGAGAATATTGGGTAAATTCCGCTGTAGTGCAACCGTATACACGTGTTTCTGACTAATTGGTCGTCATCAGTACGGTGTAGCCAAGGAATAAGGTGGGATATCCTTGGAGATAGAAGCATACATGGAAGACCATCAGGTGACAGACCACCATATGCAGATTCAGTTAGAAGATCTTCGGTTTTGAAGACAACAACTAACATCGCGATAATTCCTTTTTTCATTATCTTTCCTGGGTTCGGATGGCAGGCAGGTTGACAATGTCTTCCTCGTGGCGATATTAGTTGTAGTCTTCAAAACCGAAGATCTTTTAACTGAAGCTGCAAATGGTGGTCTGTCACCTGATGGTCTTCCGTGTATGCTTCTATCTCCAAGAATATCCCACCTTATTCCTTGGCTACACCGTATTGATGACGACCAATTAGTCAGAAACACTTATCTACGGTTGCACTACAGCGGAATTTACCCAATATTCTCTTTTTCTTGTTTTATTATATGTATCCGCTATAATTCCTTTATTGATTATCTTTCCTGGGTTCGGATGGCACGCATGTTGGCAATGTCTTCCTCATGGCGATGTTAGTTGTTGTCTTCAAAACCGAAGATCTTCTAACTAAAGCTGCAAATGGTGGTCTGTCACCTGATGGTGATTGGGATTTTTCGGCAAGTAATTAATCAAACACGCTTTAGAAAATCATAATGTTTGCATTTATTTTTACGTTTCGACCTTCTTTTTTTTGGTCTTCCTCAGAAAAGACATACAGTCGAGAAAAATTATTTTTTCCAAAAACACGTAACACACAATGTCCTTGCAACCTTTTGTAGAACTGCACAAACAAAAATATACTTTAACGTGTTTTAAGTTTAAAATTTTGATATACATAACGTCAACGATTAAAATGTAAAACTTTTACCGACTGTCTACACTGCTGGTTTTATTCTCAGCAGAATAAAACCAAAAAAAATATTCTGCTGAGAATAAAACCAGCAGTGTAGACAGTCGGTAAAAGTTTTACATTTTAATCGTTGACGTTATGTATATCAAAAATGCTCAACAATATATATATATAAATATGTGAGAAGTTTCTTGAATTTAGATATATACGGCAAAGAAACGAATTATATGTGTTTAATATATACGTTAAACACATATAAAATATTAATTATATATATATATATATCTACGTGGGAAATTTCTTGAATTAGCGGCATATTAAATATATATATATATATATATATATATATATATATATACGCCACGTAAACGAATACGTATGTAGTACATCCATTTGTTTTATATGAATATGATAACTAGAAAAGAACAAAAGAAATGCCCATTTGTTAAATCCTAATTTCATTTTGATCCGTACATATAGAAATGTAGACATATGTATATTTTACATACATGCATGTATTTGTAAGTCTGTTTTTTCATTAATACATATGCGCATTAGGAATAAATAGAAAGAAAGAGTGTATGAAAGAGAAACACGAAAAAAAAACGACACGAGAGAAGAAGAGTAAAAGACTGAAGGAGAATAGGATAGTACAGCAAAAGGATGTCAGACAAATTCAATGGTATATTATTAAAGATTTAAATATTTACAACAAAAGGAGCATTGCTCAGTTGTTGAAGCTGGGACCGCTAATGAAGGAAGATAAAAGCTACTAACGACAATTGTACCGAAGAGATACTCTTGGGTGGTACTCAAGGGAAGTTACCCCACATATCTGCCTCGTATCGCTGGTGATACGGTAAATAACACGCCAAAGAACTTCTTGTAATAACGTTGAACAATATGGCTTAGTAAAGAAGAGAATCTTATATATACATATACATGAAATGATAAAATATAAATTTTTGGAGTAGTGGTGTTCATTTAAAAGTTATTAAATAAAAATCAAATTAGATATTTAGACAATTATTAATTAAATTTAAAAGAAAAGCTATAATACAAAATCATTTCAAATTTTATTTTTAAAATTGAAAATTCTATATTTGTAAATCGCATTTTATAAGTAAACTGACTAAATTCGATTTTTCAAAAATACGAAAGTAATAAAAAATTAAAAATGTGTGCTTGAGATATTCCCTAATTATTTTTCGACATAGATTTACGTCGTGAAATTAGTATGAAATGTCTTGCAACCCCATAATATTTTGAACTATTTGACTATTTTCAATTTGCTACACAGCAGGCTTAGAATACCATGGCAAAAGATTTTTCAAAAGAAAAAATTATAAAGTTATATATTTTAAATTTTGTTTATCATGATATTTTCATGAGTATGTAATATTGTTTACAAATAATATGAATTCTGCTGCATGTATCTTTATATGTCAAAAAATATACTAAAGAATTTACATCAGCTGATAGTGTATAATGAACAAATCTTCAATTGTAACTAGAATTAAGGAAGCAATAGCAATGAGGGCAGGTCAGTACTTTTATAATTTGTAGACATAAAAAGCTTTCAATATGATCACTAGAGAATAGTATATTGACAAGTTTGGAAGCTGCGCAGATAGGCTTAAAACAATTGAGTGTCTTTAGAATAACACGAATAACAAATTCAGAACGTGGTATCTAATATCAGGAAGATTCTGAAGTGCTAAAAAAGTTGGACCCGTGAAGGAATGTAAACGTATTTAAGACAAACATTAAAGTACAAGCAAATATACTAAGCAAATGTAATCCATTCAGAAATATGGTTTAAACTCAAATGACAGTTATATCAAGTAATTGTGCAGAAATGTGTACATCAAAAATGAATTATTAGACAGTGTTGTGTAACCGAAGATACGTGTTTCAAAGCCGTTAATTCTCATAAGTGCGATGTAGATAAAAACGTGATTATGTTTGAATAACATGTGTACCACAAAGACATACTCTTAATTATTCCAATACTTAAAAATTACATATCTTCAGCAGGCTGAAAATTTGGCATTTACACAAGACAGATCATATTACTAACTACCACGGGTGAACGTTGTGAACATAGGGTTTTTGAAGTATCGGGATAATTAAGTGTGAACCTGTGTAATACACACATTAATAATTCAACATGCACTTTTTTAGTTATACCATACTGATGAAGACTAAAGAGTGTGAAACAATTGTCTTCAGTTGCACTACACCAACACTTTTCATAAGTAATCGTTAATCTACACATTTCCACGCTAACATTTTTCTAGATTTTTTTTCACTCAGTGGTCAATTAACGCTTAGAACAGCATTGTCTACAATGTTGTGAAGTTGGTTATTGTTCCCATTAAATTGAGGATCTTCTAATAGAAGCTGCAAATGGTAATCTATCTGTCGCTTTTTATGTTTGTGCTTAGTATACTGATTGCCAATAAAGCCACAAAGTCAAAAAGACGTTTATATTAGTTTTATACTTTTCTTTAATGTATTGACTACAAATAATTTTTTATGTTTTTTTTAATATATTTATTTATATTTATATATATATAAGAAAAAACCGCAAATTTTACAGAAATCGATCTATTTTAATATGCTTTGTAATTAATGATTTTATAATTTCATCAGAAATGCTATGTATGTATATATATATATATAAAAAAATGAATCTAAGCCATTTTGATAGGATTACATAGGTAATACCGATTGTCCTATGCTTATTTGCTTTCATTTACATTTATACATGACTGATTTTACATTCTATATTGTTATAATTCAACAGTTCTACTCTTAATTTTTCATTACATAGTTGCGTCGTTGTTATTATTTTTTATAATTGCATTGACTGAACAGCTTGTGGTAAACCCAGGCCCTTTGATGTGACTATATAAGTAATACCGATAGTCCTATGCTTATTTGAATACATTTTCATTTATACATTTTGATTTACATTTTATATTTGTCATTGTTTTCTAATTGACAACCAGTTGTCATATTGTTATTATTTTAATTTCATTGTATGCCACTACTACCAAGAAGATTTTCATTTATTTTTTCAATACATATATATATATATATATATATATATATATATATGTATATATATATGTACACATACTGCCATTTTTAATTTTTATAATTTATTAAAAAAATGTTTTTTAAAACACACTTCTTTTTTATTCTTCTCAAAATTAATATTATTTTCATAGTAAGACATAATAAAAATGAAAAAAGTATTTAAATATGTTTAGTTTTAACTCCTTACCCAAGTTGAAAGTTCTTATGTGCCGTTGACTTTTTTTGAAAAGTTCTCGACGATATGTCTGGGATATTCAGCGTATTATTCGCGGTGTTTGCGAGATGTGCTTGGACACCCAGCTAACTTTAAACGTGCCACAACGGTTACTGGAAGCTGCGAGCGCATTTCTCCTATAGCCTTCATCTAGGGGCGCATGCCTTCTTCAAACTATGTATTATGTACCGCCTACCCGATGAGTTATCATTAATTGTGACCAAGATGCTCATTGCAGTCGACCAGTTCTGAGAGTTAATCAGTTTGATAAGACAAACACAAGATCGCTCCCACTCGTAACAACAGACATCTTAATAGGTACTTTGCCTAGTTGGATGCGCTTTCACATAACATCACCTTCGTCAAATGTCACTGACTAACTCAATAATTCTAATTGCAATCAATAGAGTCATTACATTTTATCAAAGTGTTAATTACAATAACAAGCAATTATTTACTAAATCTGAAATAATTAAGTCCTCAAAACATTCTGTATGCGTATTTGTAGAGTTGGTTAAGATGTTCTATACCTAATACTAAGAGACTTGACACTGTTGTTATAGGATGAAGTGGTTTTTTATTACTTTAAAATGGTGAAATCGAGATTGCTAGTCTCTTCGAGTTTGAATCGCTTCTTCGAGCCTACTTACGTCATTTTGAAGCTCTCCCTAAATGTGCACTTTTGGCAACGCGATCGCTGCCAGTGGAACAAGTGTCTAATAACAGTCGCCGATAATTTTAACAATGCTAATACCTTTCTAATAATAGAAAAGAATATTCATAGAGCCCTAATACGTCCAGTTTTCAATGGGCTCATTAGACCCGTTTATATAGACAGATAACCTAAAGTATATAACATTAAACTTATTCTCTTATTCAGTCTTCCTTTGATGTTCGAAGTGAGTAGTTGTGCGTAGAAAGTTTTTTTAGCGACGAAAATGTCTTCTGACAAGTTTTGTTACATTTGTAGAAAATTTCTGGTAAAATCATGAGCCATACCATTTTCTGAAAACATAAAAAAGCCTATTTAATGTATTTTGCTGTTTCAATTGGAGATAGAAGCAAGCAGTGGGCGCCCTACGTTTGCTGTGTCAGCTGTAGCATGTCATTGATCCAATGGATGAAAGGGAAGCGAAAAGGTATGCCTTTTGCAGTTCCAATGGTATGACGAGAACCCAGCGAGAATTTTAACAATTACTATTTTTCCATGACAAAGACTGAAGATTATTCAAAAAAGAAAAGCGCAAGATCGAATATCCTAATTTGCCTTCTGCCATAAGACCTGTTCCTCACAATGCAGACTTACCAGTACCGACTGCGCTTTTAGATTTTCAATATATGGCTTTTTAAGATAATGGAGATAGAACGCATAATCAGGCAGCTTCGAAGAACACTGTACTGACACCAATTTAGCTCCAGGTTCCTAGTAGTTCTGGCGAGCCACAGTTGATTGTTCAAAGTGAGTTAAATAATTTGGTACCTACGCGATCTGGGGTTGTCAAAGTAACAGTCAGAACTTCCTGCTTCCCATCTTAAGGAGTGGAACTTACTAGCCAAAGAAACAAAGATTAAGACTTTTAGGGCGTTTTTTTACGGTTTCTGCATTTTACAATATTTGTTATGTGAGTGTATTGATATCGATTGTTTAATGCAGGAACTTAATATCGAGCATTTCCCTGTGACCCCGTGAGTGGCTCTTGTTCATAGACTCATGGAAATTTAATTTAGAAGCATAATGAAAATATAAAATTATCTATACCACTTGTTCATTCAGTGACATAGAAAAAAATCTGTGAAAATATGCGCATCTTTTTAGGTGCAATAAAGTACGAGTACAAATATCAGATATGTTAGAATTTAAAAGTTATAGCAATTTTAGTGGGATTTCAGGGAGGATTTACAAAATATTGTTGCTTTCTTTGTTTGTTGGACAGTCGTGCGGTTAATGAATATTAATTAACTTAAATTTGGCCGAAAAGTAGTTAATTTCAACCGGGAACTCAAATTGTGCCCCTTGTAGACCAAAAAAATGTTCTTTTGCCTCCAATTCACATTAATCTTGGACTAGGAAAAACTTTGTGAAGGCTATGAATAACGAAGGTTCTTCTTCTTCGTGGCACTACAGTCCCATTTTAACCTGCCATATTTTCTGCCTCCAGACATCTCGCTGCCTTGCTGATGCCTTCCAATTGCGCACTTTCAGTAATTGTTTAGCGTCCTCCTCAATGTTGTCCACCCATCTCAGTCTTGGTCGTCTTTCATCTGACCGTTATATACCTTCTTTGGGATTCGGTCCTCACCCATTCTTTCTAGGTGCCCCGCGCATTTCAATCTTTGTAATTTAATACATTCTACAATATCTGGTTGTTTGTACTTCCGCTTTAATTCAAAGTTGTATCGGATTCTCCATCACCAGTCCATATATTTTCCTTAGGATTCTCTGTTCCTGTCTTGCTAATAGCTCCTATGAGTGCTTAGTGATTGTCCACGTCTCGCTTCCGTATGCCACCACGGGTCTAATTATGGCCTTGTAGATTGTAATTCTTGTTTTTCTTGTTGCTGATTTGGACTTGAATATATGTGCGAGTGAGAAGTAGGCTCTGTTTCCACCTAGTATGCGTTGTTGTATTTTTTGTTTGATGTTGTTTTCACTGTTAATTTGGGGACTCAGATATTTAAATCGCTGCACCATTTCGAAGTTATTATTTTCTATTGTGTAATTCTGGTCAATCCTTCTTCTTTGTTTCATTGACCTTCAGCCTGATCTTCTTGTGTTTCTAGTTTGATAAACACTTCATTGATTTCTCGTTCTGTTCTGGCCACTAGATTAATGTCATCTGCATAGGAGATTATCTGATATGACTTGCGCATTATTGTGCTGTCAAGGTTCTCACTGGCATTTTTTATTGCATTCTCCATCACAATGTTGAACAGGATCGGTGCAATTCCATCTCCCTGCCTCACACCTTTGGTGGTTGAAAACTTTTCCGCCTTGTATTCTCACTACCGCCTTTGAGCCTGTCATTGATGTTCTGGTTAATCTTATCAATTTGCTTGGTATGCCAAAAGCTTCCATTATATCATATAGCCTATTCCTGTGTATACTATCGTAGGCCTCCTTGAAGTCAATGAATAGCTCATAGATTGCTACATTATATTCCCAAGCTTTCTCCAGTATTTGCCGAGTGGTGAAGATCTGGTCAATGGTAGAGAATAATAAAGAAGGTGAAGGATTTAAATACCTAAGGTAAGTCTTTCCTAAGTTAAGTGACGCCAAATAAAAGTAAAAGAAGGCATTTTTATTGGACCACAAATTAGCAAATTGCTGGACGATGTCAATTTTATGGAAAAGCTCACTGCGCAAGAACTCAGAGCTTGGGTTCATTTGTAAGTGTTGTAACAATATGGATGCTAACTACGAAAAACTAGTTAATGAACTTTTAAACTCCTACAAATCGCTTGGTTGCCGAAGGTCATTAAAAATTCACTTCCTCCATAACCATTTACCATTGTTTCCTAAGAATCTGGACAATGTCAGCGACGAACAGGGTGAAAAGTCCTATTAAGATATAAGGACTATATAAATTTGGTACCAAGGATGATGTGATCCAGCTGTGATAGGTGACTACTGTTGGTTTTTGAAGAAAGAAGATATAATCTCATATAAAAGGAAAGAATAGAATTTGTGTTTTCCAAATCAATATTTTTGATATTTGTTTTTTTCTTAGATATCAACTTAATATAAATTATAAATATAGTAGATATACAGGGTTTGTTCTACATGTACTTTGTCTAATGTAGCAAGGCTACCTTAAGTGTTACAACTTTTTGTTGGCCATTTTCATATTTAGATAGGCTCATTCTACTACAATATGATATTCAGCTTTATGTTATAACAATTTGTTTTGTCGATCAGTGTAATGAATGACAATGGTGAATTATGTAAAAATTCTATTTAATATTTAGTTTGTATTCAGGACACAATTAAATAATTTAGATAAATCATTCTTCATAAGTTTTGTTTTCAAATTTGACTTATTTCAGCTGGCATTCAAGTATGCCATTAAAACTAACACACGAATACCTAACAAGATTAATTTTCGAACTAGCTCTTCAAGTTATGTGTGAAAATCGTTGTTTTTGTATGGAAAGTGTTTTGTGTATTTCATGTACTTATCTGCAGATGAAAATAATAAAAAATAGCATACCTGCACTTTTTTAAATATAAAACCGATATTTTATAAAACGCTGTTCTTATTTGTATTAAGAGTAGTTCAAATATATAAAAGTTCTACTCAGTCGTTTAGAAAATCCTAAAAAGATTGCACCAGATGAATAAATAAGTAAGAACCAGAATTCGACTTTCTCACAGAAGTTTTGGGAGTTGAAAGTACAGCAAACTTTCAACAAAACACACACTTGTAATTTCAGTATTACTACAAAACGTTTAAATCAACAATTTCTTTTGGCAGAAATAACTTTGCATATATCTTAGCAGAAAGAGGCATAGGAAAATCTCAAAGTAAAGAGGAAATGAGTATAAGTGGGAAAATACCCCTGAAAAATATGTACTGCGGAGAAACATAATGTGTATAAAACCTGAAACAATACCTACAGACAACCATTTCTATGAAACATGAAGAAGAAGAGCTTTTAAAAAGTACTGAAGACAGCTTACAAAGATGTTTCGAACATTCTTTAGAAGTATTCTTAAAGGTAGAAGGTAAACAAGGAACCCCAGAAACATCGGAAATATCTGAAACCTCAAGTAAAAGAAAATGAGGACAAACGGAACATCACCTAGAAAAAAGTGGTTGACAGCAAAGAAGCATCGATCTACCCAATACATCAAAATAAGATGCATCAGTCTCTAAAAATTATAGTGATATAGCTTTATTATATATCGGTTATAAAACGAGGCTAGTTGCCATAAAGAATAAACTGATGTAGTGGTACAACTACAGTAGTGACAATCAAGCATATCCTTCATAATAGTATATGGTTGGGTTGAATAATAGCAGTGTAAGGGTTGTCGCTTCGGTTCCTTCTTATAAATTTCAAATAATCCTACTACACAATAAAATGACCAAGAGTATATGAACCGCTGAAAGAATCAGGTGCATTAAAAAATTAAGAAGGTTAGTGAAAATAACATTTAAGGAAGGGTTTTAGGGTGAACCAAGATCTTAGGCAAAGGCATCCAATATTAGTATTAGTTTTCTTCAGGCGTATGAGGTTCTAGAAAGTCAATGGTTATATGCTCTTTTTGTGAATTCAGTATAGTTTTAAGTCGTGTTTTAATAGAATATGTGCTGTTTTTGTATAATTCGGGGCTGTTGGTGTATGAACTGAAATTACAAAAGATTGACCAAAAAGCTCAATTTTGGTTATTTTTGACTAATGTTCTTTTATTACACCCCTCAATTGCAATAAACCATTTTTATCTTTATTTGACTGATGAAAAACTAATGAAAAAGGTCTAGAGCAAAGTTATTAAAGGTCGCGGCAGAATGCACCAGAGCAGCCCTCAGCAAAATATTCTTTGTAGCAATGGGAAGTAGAAGCGCTTCATTCACTCTTGAGCTTGGACGAGGTTCTCGATCATTATCTTCTCCAAGCAAATCAGGTGAGTAAATTTTAAAAAGAATTGCACTTTTTCTAGAGTTTGAAATAATTAGGCGTCGTCTTACTTTTAGCGATTTAACTCCAGTTGAAGCTTATAGTCCAATCCACGAGGTTCTATCAAATTTATAACACAAATACTTTCGAAACTTGGGTTGTATTGATTTAATTGCATGAATATAGCAATCATATATAGGATACTACACAACAACGGCATATTCCAAATTGCTTACAACAAATGCATAAATAAGTGACTTGAGTGTAGCTATGTTGCCAACATTTTGATAGGTGTGAATAATGAAACTATGTGCTAACGTAGTGATTAGGGAAACATAATCAGCGATGGTAAGCTTTTCATTAAAAGGAACTCGAGATCATTGACATGCGTTTTTTGGTTGATTTTAGTGTTGTCAATAGAGAAAGTGGGAAAAATCGTTTGTGTTTTTTGGTAAAAAATATAAAGCAGAATTTATAGATGTGCAACTTTAAAGAGCACCAATGTTATTCGGTCCAAGGTCAAGTTTTTAAATCGTTCAGCATAGGCCAAAACATGATAATTAATAGAAGTTATTAAATAATTAATACAGATGTTAAATAATACGGGTCCAAGATCCCCTGGGGCACTCCAGAATTAAAAACGTACATCCATGATTTGTAGTCATTATAGTATACCAAGTTATTTCTTTTAGTAAGGTAAGAACCATGCAGTGTTAACAGTAAGGTGCTGAATCCAATTAAACTCAATTTTTCCAGGAGACCAGCATGTTTAATGTTATCAAAAGCTCGAGAAAAATTAGTGTAAAATAATATCCATTTGGTCTTCAATATACAGTATTTCACATAAAGTCTGAGATAAAGTGGCAAGCTTCGACCTTTCAGAAATAAAACCATGATGATTCCGCGATAAAATTGGTTTGATGATGTACTCGTACCGTGCCTTCAAATACTTTTCTCATTAGAGTAGGATGTATATTAAGTGTTTTACGTAATCAATGTTGGTGTACATGCTAAGCTTTTGAAAACTTCAAATTCTGACAGTTGTCATACTTAAATTCAAATTATAAACGCCTATTATTATTTACATGACATAACCAAAATATCAAAATTATGCATTGTCACAGACCATTAAAATAAAGCATGGCCGTCAATAATGAGGAAAATATTTGAAGGCACGGTATATGTTCATATAGCATAGTTTATTGCTATACAATTACAAAGCAAAGATAGGTTGACTATTAGTATCTCTAATGTTGTTTGGCAATTTGTTAAAAATATTTAATCCTCCACAATCCAAACCAATTTCACTCAGTGAGTCTGTGTATTGGATAGCAATAGCGGTCTCCATGCTTAGAGGCATTTTTATCAAGGAGTGTTCTGTTTGTAAAGAATAATATCGTAAAAAAGACTAAGACCATAATTCACAATTCAAGGATAGATATGGGTAATTCTTTTTCTGTTTAGTTCATTGTAGACCAAGAAAAGTTTTCAGGAAAAAACAATTGGGGGCAATTACAAAAAATAGTGGGAACCTTCGGATAAACTACAAAAATCATAATTTTTGAATGCATTATTGATCTTAGCTGACGATGGGAACGACATATTTTGTTGATTCTTTCTTGTTTTGTTAGTTATGGTCCCTGGATGGAAATACCTCAATTGAATGTTTTCAATTGAAAAAAAATACTGGGAGCTCTGGAGGAAAATCTTACATATACCGGGTGAGGCAATAGTGTGTCGACGGAGCTTAGCATAAAAACTAATAACGTTGTAGCATGAGACTTTACGTACGTATGTTGCTACTGTTATTTTTATTTAGAAATGTACAGGCTTTTCCAAATTTCCGCAACCACTTTCAATTTTTTTATTTTAAACAAATTGCTATCCTTTCTAGCTATTATGATGTCACTCAAATTATTTTTGCAATGATATATCGATATGATAGAGATTTCACGTTTGGTCAATTTTTTTTTTAAAACCAAGGTCAACCAACTGTTAGAAGCCCCGCATTTTGCATATTATAAACATAGGTATATCCCATTGATGGGTTATAACTTTGAAAGCACTAGAAATAAGTACCATCTTATAGACAATTTTACAAGAAATTTGCTGACTTATATAAATGTTATGGGTTGGATTTAAAAAAAAAAAAACGAGAAAATAGCCGATAAAGATCGATAACTTAGGCACGACGTATTTAACACACTGTATATTTACTCACGTAGTTCAACCTCAAAACAAATAACGTGTTAGTCTGTAAATTAGTAACACAAGAGTTACGTGAGGCACTCTACCTATTTTCACACTAAGGTATAAAATGACAGATGCTGCAAGTGTTAAGATTTTACTAAAATTATCAATAAAACCAAAACTAACAGTCCTAAGTGTACATATCCATATATGGCGGCTATCATTATAATATTCACAAAGTATAGCAATCTATTTAAAATATAAAAGTTGAAACGAAAATGAAAAGTGTGAACACATGGATGTTAAAACTAACATCAAGCAGTAAATAATTACTGTGACTTACATATATACCTTTATACGTAAAACGTATATGCATATATGCATGTGTTTGAGATACACACATACATTAAGTGCTATTGTCGACAATCGAACGCACAGACACCGGTGTTTCGACCTATGAGGTCTCATCAGTGTGCGTGGAGATTCTCGACAATAGCTTCAAGACTTAAATCGCTGCTTATGTCATTTTAGCGTGTTAAATGCAGTGAGAGTATCACAGCGACATCTTCTGCAACTGTTCTGTGTCATCTTTTGGGTGGTAGATGTCGCTGTGATACTCTCACTGCATTTAACACGCTAAAATGACATAAGCAGCGATTTAAGTCTTGAAGCTATTGTCGAGAATCTCCACGCACACTGATGAGACCTCATAGGTCGAAACACCGGTGTCTGTGCGTTCGATTGTCGACAATAGCACTTAATGTATGTGTGTATCTCAAACACATGCATATATGCATATACGTTTTACGTATAAAGGTATATACCGGGTCGTCCAAAAGTCTGGATTCACGTGGATTTTGAGTAAACTATTCACTTTTTTGGAAAACTGAATTCTGTATCTTGAATGGGAATAAAATTGCAACTCAATAGTATATTTTATTTCAAAAAAATTGTTTATAATTTTGAGATAAAGTTAATAACAATGTTTTTTTAAATGGAAACCTACCGTGATTTTTATTTCAGAGAGAGTACTTTCGATAAGAATTGCATTGGCATAGAAATTTTGGCTATAAACCTTACGATTATTGTTTAAATTAATATTAAATTTTCGATCCGAACACTCGTTCGCGCTTGTTCGGAAAATACACGAACGTGTCTTCTCTTACCACGTTTCCAACTGTAGGCATGGGTCCACCCCCTAATAAAGCATTCTATTGAAGGCGTTACGTTTATCTTGAATGAAAGCATTTTTTTTTTATAAAATGGAGATCTACCGCGATTACGATATTTAAACGTTATGAGAAAGTACAACGTAGTTTAATAAAAAATAATTTTATGGTCTTTTTCCGTTTTTAGACACTTGGAAGGTCCAAATCTTATCTCATTCTGTTTTTGGTATTACTAGTGTACGTTTACGGAGCGAATTTGAATTTTTATTTTCTGTTTTCTTGAACGTTTTGTTTGTTGTTAATTGTGTTGTTTTGGTATTGACTTTATCTATTATTTTTGTGATCTGTGATTTTGAACAATTTGCGTAAATATGGAACTGGTAGAGAGAGAACGGATAGAAATTCTAATTATGGTGGGATACGGCGACAAAAAGCGGTAGATCTCCATTTTATAAAAAAAAATGCTTTCATTCAAGATAAACGTAACGCCTTCAATAGAATGCTTTATTAGGGGGTGAACCCATGCCTACAGTTGGAAACGTGGTAAGAGAAGACACGTTCGTGTATTTTCCGAACAAGCGCGAACGAGTGTTCGGATCGAAAATTTAATATTAATTTAAACAATAATCGTAAGGTTTATAGCCAAAATTTCTATGCCAATGCAATTCTTATCGAAAGTACTCTCTCTGAAATAAAAATCACGGTAGGTTTCCATTTAAAAAAACATTGTTATTAACTTTATCTCAAAATTATAAACAATTTTTTTGAAATAAAAAATACTATTGAGTTGCAATTTTATTCCCATTCAAGATACAGAATTCAGTTTTCCAAAAAAGTGAATAGTTTACTCAAAATCCACGTGAATCCAGACTTTTGGACGACCCGGTATGTAAGTCACAGTAATAAAAGTTGAAGGTGGTTGCGAAAATTTTAGTTTTTATGCTAAACTCCGCCGATACACTATTGCTGCACCCTGTATAATCATTGGTGCGTCTGTTAGTGATAGTGTAGCTTCTGAGCAACTTGACCGAATTAGATCATATTCACACAATATATTGTTTTGTCGAGATGATGGTGCTTAGCTATTCTAGGATCTGATATGTGGCGCTGTAATCAAATTATTAACAATTTCTAAATTTATGGATCAAAATTACTCATATTTAGAATATATGTTGGTTTAGTGCAAAAAAAAAACACTAAATCTGGGCCCGATAGGTGGGCTGTGACCGAGTTATTATGTCGTGTGTTCTGAAAAGTTTGAAGTCAAGTAGGTGTTGAACAAAAAAGCATATGTCGTAACTTAAGTCTATGATTTGTATTAAATATTAAATGTTAATTGTTGTCTGTCAATAATTGTCAGAATCTTACTCTATTTCAGATATGACTTCAAATTTTCAAAGATTACTTTGACTTCGAACTTTTCTAAACACCAGTTATATTGATAGGTATATATATATCATCGCGCCACCTACCGGTAAGGCCAGAACAATGTCTGCCGGATCAGCTAGTACATAATACTAATCATCAATTATAGTGTTCAATAATAACAAAGAAAATTACTAGAACTAAACTAGCACACAGGTATTAGTGTTTAAATGACAACGGTCTTTAATGGTGCATTCTCTAGAATTCCAATGTGAAGACGACATAAATAATAACAACGAGTTTAACAATTTCTTTTTAAATAGAATAATAAAAGTTTCAATGCGGGGAATATTCGAGTAAGAAGTCCTATTATTGTTTTTAAGTGGAACATATCAGGAAGAATGGAATGCAAACCTGTACGGGACGGTAAAGAAAGACAATCGCAGAATGGTGCTCAAGGCTAGCGAAAGCAGCCAAGGCGCAGACGACCGCGAAATTTACGACTATAGCTTTTCTGTAATGGAGTTTCCATGCTTCGACGTACTTTTATGTGGCCAGCCGCTATATAACGTACGATCATTGCCTCACAAGTACACCTTAGTTGTCGCCCGTGGTTTTAAAACTATTTGACTGCTGTGTCAGCGATGCCATTGCGGTCTGTTGTTCGACAAATCGCTCAATTATACCAGATTTAATATCGCTGGATTAGTGCAGATTAATAGTACAATATCGATCGAATCTACGAAATCGCAACACCTAAGCATGCTATTTGAAAGTTTTAGATGGGTTACGATCTCGCTTAAGAACTATCTATGGAAAATTTATCCCTGCAATATAAAATTTAAACTTTAAATATAATAATACCATAGGATATCATCGGAATTGATTGTCATTGTCGCTTCACTAATTTTTGCTTCTTAATATCACGGATAATCGGGTTGTTCAGTTAAATGGGCGATTTTATGCGACTAATCTTAATGAAGGCCTTGTTAGATGGCGCCATGGTTTTAGAGGCAGAGGCCTATAAGTAAATTTGAATTATGACTTTAACCGAATAACTTGAGATGTCGCTACTATAGCGCTGTCACTTTATAAAAACGCGTAGAAACGCCAACCAACAAATTTGTGTAAAACCTTGCGCTATTTTTCTTATTTAGTGGTTAATAATCGACGAAGGAGATACATGTTGAAACTCCATTATATATATATATACAGTGACCGGCAGAAAGTGCGCAGCATATGGGAAAATGGTTTACCTTTGAATATAGCAAAATTATTTTATTGCATCATGTCTCGGCATGACTTGAGACCAAAATAGCACTCGCGATTTCTGCCGAAACTCTCATCGTATACGAGGGAGAGTCAAAAATACAAAATTACGCTAAGAGTAAAGTACCCCCATTTTTAACATTAGACTTTTCTTTATTAAGCAATAGTTCTTTGGTTTTAAAAATTAAAGTAAAATATCGAGTTTGATTTACTTTTGATAAAAAATTTCAGTTTACTGTTTATTCTGAATTACACTGTATAAGAAATTGAGCGCGCTCATACAATACGCAAATCTTACTCTCTGTAGACATCGTAACAGAAAACCATAAATAATACGTCGCAAAAGTCAGCTACAAAAATAATATAGCTCTTGAAAATAAAAATTCAAGAATGTGAAATAATTTTGCTGCACACCATATTTTACGTTTTCAGAAGTCAAAATTTTTTATTAGCAACACTTCTTTTTATTAAGGTTTTAATAATAAAGGCTTGACGAGAAAGAGCGACAAAAATAAAAAAAGGTAGTCTCAGCATAATCCTCGACAGATGTTTTTTCGTACTGCATGTGTTTGATTTTAAAAAACATGAACTTAATTCAATAAATGTCATTTAGACATTTAGTTTTGCTATAAAAATGGAAGCGGAAAGGTTATCGGTACAAGAAAAGGTAGAAATAGTTCTAATTCGTGGTGAAAATTACTATAGCTATCGCAAAACAGCAAATATTTTTAACAATAGACACAATAAAAATATTCACGATTCTACTGTATGCCGAATTGTGAACAAATTTAAACAAACTGGTTCGGTGGAAAGTAAATACAAGCAACCCCATGAGAAAAGTGTAACTAATGAAGAAAATAGTTTAAATGTGTTATTGTCAGTAAATAAAGTTCCTACTATGCCATTGTATGAAAGACAAGAAGTATTAGGTATTTCCGAAAAATCGATTAGAAGAATTCTTAAAAAAAACAAGTACTTACCATATAAACCAAAATTCACCCATACTCATCAACAAAGAGATCTAGATGCTAGAAGTGACTTTTGTTTTTGGTTCCAAGGCAAGAAGGAAGATAATCCCCATTTTGGAAGTCAAATATTATTTACTGACGAAGCAACCTTCACAAGCAACGGCGTAGTAAGTTCTCAAAATTGTAGGTGGTGGGCTAATCAAAATCCTAATTTTACAATTGAATGTAAAAGCCAATATTCATTTAAAACAAACGTTTGGTGTGGTATATTGAATACTCAAATAGTTGGACCATATTTTTTCCGGCAAAATTTAAATGCAGGTAGATATTTACAATTCTTGCAGAATGAATTTAGCGAGTTCCTAGATGATATGCCTTTAAATCTACGAGCGAATATGTATTTTCAACAAGATGGTGCTTCGATCCATTCTACATTGCAAGTAAGAGAATGGCTTAATCAACAATTTCCTCAAAAATGGATCGGACGGTTTTCAGAAAATTATTGGCCTGCAAGATCGCCTGACATTACCCCAATGGATTTCTTTCTCTGGGGTTACTTAAAGAACCAAGTATACAAACATCGACCATTTAGAAATCTGGACCATTTAGAAAATACGACTAGGCAGTGTGTCGTTCAAATTAATCCGGTTTTTTTAAGAAACGTAGCACAAGAATTTAACAACAGGACAATGAAATGTATTGAGAATGGGGGAGCTCACGTAGTAAAATAATGTACTTGTAAATAAATATTTTTGTTTACGATTTTGTTAATGTATTTTGAGTTTTATTTCCTACTATTATGTATCTTTACTATTATTATTATTAAAACCTGAATAAAAAGAAGTGTTGCTAATTTTATGAAAAAATATTACAATTTTAAAGATGATTAAGTTAAAATGAATCACACAATTTCAGTTAAATAAAATTTTTTGACTTCTGAAAACGTAAAATATGGTGTGCTGCAAAATTATTTCACATTCTTGAATTTTTATTTTCAAGAGCTATATTATTTTTATAGCTGACTTTTGCGACGTATTATTTATGGTTTTCTGTTACGATGTCTACAGAGAGTAAGATTTGCGTATTGTATGAGCGCGCTCAATTTCTTATACAGTGTAATTCAGAATAAACAGTAAACTGAAATTTTTTATCAAAAGTGAATGAAACTCGACATTTTACTTTAATTTTTAAAACCAAAGAACTATTGCTTAATAAAGAAAAGTCTAATGTTAAAAATGGGGGTACTTTACTCTTAGCGTAATTTTGTATTTTTGACTCTCCCTCGTATACGATGAGAGTTTCGGCAGAAATCGCGAGTGCTATTTTGGTCTCAAGTCATGCCGAGACATGATGCAATAAAATAATTTTGCTATATTCAAAGGTAAACCATTTTTTTTTATATATATATAATAAAACACAAGTGTATAGTTTCAAAATTATTATAATGTTTAACACACTACATATGTTTCGCCACACTGTGGCTTCATCAGGTGGATGAAAATACAATTTCAAAGTACAAATTAGCTCCTATATATATCAATACAAATTACAAACATAATCGTATTCAAAGAGGGGGTGGACATGTTTAAATTTTAAATTTAGTAGGGGGGAGTTATTTATATCTAGTTGATCATTTAATATTATATCTAATTTATTACATTTATTAATTTCTAAACTTTCTAGCATATTAAGTTTTTTACTTTTGCGGATAATCCATGGAATTATCCAAAGATTCAAGGCAGACACTTTTCTGGCACTTACTGCATTTTTATCTTGTCCTGCGTTTGCAATTTTTGTCATGACACCGTGGTGATTTTTTATAGTCCACTTTTATTGGTAGTGTCCCATTCCATCCAGCGAACATCTGATACAACCTTAGTCCATGCTTTGTTCTTCGTTGCATCCATCGATAGCCTACATCTCCTTCTTGCATTTTCATTGATTTGGATCAGAGTTGAAGCAATAGATGCCTTGAACTCCAATAAAGGCTTTTGCGATGCCTTGACTTTAAAAGTAATCAAGCACCTATAATATAGTCGCGACATTCATGATGTAAAAAACTTTACTCAAAAAATTTGTATGTAGAATTTCTTGTTTTTACTTTTTACACCAACTATTAGTTACTCCATATATAATAAATCTGAACTCATAATGAATATATCGTAATCAGGTTTATCGAAATATAATATTATTTAACTTCCTAAAGACGCAAGAGAATAAGTATTTTTAAATACTAAGTTTTTAGTACTTTTCCTGGCATGTGGAAATGTTTTGCAAGTACTCCATATAACTTTTTTAAGATTTTCATAAATTCAGAGAATAGTATGTAATTCTCATGTACATTCGTTGAAATATCGAAACAAACATTAAATTCACACATTGGCATGGCATCTTTGCAATGAGTCATTCCAGTTTTTCCCTAGAATAGTTGAAAAATGTTTGATATAAAAAGCTGTGTATCGACTAATACCAATTCATGATAATTTAATCAATTTAACATGGTCTAATATAAATTGTAATAAAATACATAGCCCTCCATTACACAAAATATAAGTTATAAGTATTGGTTCGTCATTCTTGAAGACCTGTGCAAATAACAATATCTTATTTTTTCTAAAATCATACAGATCATGATTATATATAATTTTATATAAAAATGATTTCACTATCTGCATGATTAGATACCAATAGTGGATTTTCTTGCTTCGCTGGGATCAAAAGTAGACATATTAAGAGATCTCCAACAATTTCGGCCCACACAGAGAATTGATGTTGATGACGGCTTTCCAAAGTTTCGTGTGGGTTTTCTTCTGCACATATGTGATTACTATGACAATTAATAACAGCATATCTGGAGAAATTAGCCTTGTCTGTGTAGTATACTTTTGCCAAAAACTGAGGATTTAGAGTGATTTTCTGTTGTATCCATTGACAAAAAGCCAATCTTTGCGGGAAATCTACAGGCAAAACTGCTTGTACCTGTTCTATGTGATATGGATAAAACAGCTCATTATTCAATATCCTCCAAACTGTGGACTGACTTATGTTTAAGGCAGAGGCAATGTTTCTGGTGCTTCTAATAGGATGTTCCTCAAATTCATTCACCATTTCATCCACTTGTGGAGTTCTAATTATACGTGGGTGCCCGCTATCAGCCGTAAGTTTTTTAAAATTTGCCATTTCACTATGCCGTTGGTGAAGATATCGAATGATGGGGGATGACACGGTTCGGGTATCGTTCTGCATAAAGACATCTAACTGTACGTGAATTACTATTGGCAACATCGTAAACAAAGTGCATATCGCACAAATCAACATTTGTGTAATTCATATTAGAAAACTTTGACAATATCTTGACAAACCTTTGACGCAATAATATTGAAATAACAAATATTTTCCCTTCAAAACGAATGTTTTTGCAGAAACAAGTATGACATTAAATCTTGTTAGTTATACTATGACAAAATTTAAAATTTACCATTAAACATCCTCTAACTTTAAAACTATGCGTTGAAGACGTACATTAATATGAACTTTTATGATCACAATAACCCTAGGAATCAGCTCATAAAATTTGTACCATATATTTGGAATGACCCTGTATAATAGCAGAATGTAATATCATACTGCTTAATAATGTGAAATATTTTCTATAACTTCTAAATATCTTTCGTAATGAGAGATTAGAAATTTTTTTGTAAACTAACTGTAACATGCAAAAGTAATTGAATTCTAGTATCTCTTTATTAGAATTAACAGTTTGCAAGTAATTCTAAGAATATAAAGTTTTTTGTACATATAATCTAATACGCATTGAAGTTGCTACACCGTTTATAAAATATTCAGCATGACTGTAAAAGAGCCTTTATTTTGTGTTTTATATATACACATAACATACATAAATAAAAATTGAGAGAAAAGCGGTAAACATAGAGTTAGGTTACGAAAGATTTGAGCTGTTCTCAATCAGACTTGCAGTAATATATTTATGAATAGAATGTACCCCTTTTTGTTTATCTTTTTATTGTTCAGTAATAATGAATATTTTTTAAGTTTGCGTACAATTTGTCAACTCTTTTTGGTCTCTTGGTAGTTATTAAGATTTCATTAAACAACAAGAGTAAACATTGCAGTCAGAAAATATGAGCACACAAGAAAAATAAGAAGTCTAGATTTCCGAAAAGAATTGTCTAACAGAAAACCATTGACAGAGGTTTAACATTTCTTTTGTGTAAGAATATTAAATTTTTCTTTATATTCACAAAACGTAGTACAATATAGTTACGCATGAAAAAATAAAGAAACTACTTAATATTTTAGATGATATATTAAGTAAAGAAAAGAAAAACAATTTAATACAGGGCGATTCAAAGAACGGGAAATTTTAAGAAATAAATAAATTCATGAAAACAAATTTTTTAAAAAGATTATTTAATAGTAAAAATGATGCCAATTTAGACTACATACAGTACAATTTTTTTTTAATTTATAACAATCGTTGAGTTTCAGTTCTTGTATGATTTTCCAACACATTCTCAAAGTCATATTGCTAGCTCTGGAACGTCTTCAAGCGAAATAAAGTTTTTTCACAAATTGTTAACTGATTTCTGGTATACCGCTGTGAAAGTGTTCCTTGTCTTGTTCCCAACAGATAAAACTCTTCGTTTTGAACTTCTGATATCATTGCTAAAAAAAATTCTTGCATTACTTCTTCCTACATCAACACATCTGGTACCCGTAGTTTCAATGTGTTACCAACATTACCAGAAGAAAATTTAAGATTTGAAACATTCAACATCTTTTTTGACTGTAATTCTAAACTTTCTTTAATACTCATTCTATGTTTTCTTACTTGTTCTTGCCTAATTAAAATATCTGTCTGGATAAAATTAATCGCTGCCTAAGCCTCTGTCGGAATCGTAAATTTAACTGCAGGTGGAGAGTCATTTAGCAATGGATCATTATTTTTCACATTAGATTCATCTTCTATTTCGCTCTTGGTGTTAACAGAAGAGTTATTAACTGTTTCGATTAAAGCTTGAAACTCTTCGTCGGTGCTAAGATGTTTGACAGAGCATTCGGGAAAGAAGATGTTTTCAAACCTGCTTTTACAAACATCCCAAACATTGATCCATAAGGAGTACACTTGATGCCTTCATAAAATGCCCAGTTTTTCATAAGTTGTTTATTGACTTTCAACCAAGGACCGAACCTTGAGTCTGGCTGTTTCTACCTTTTCCCATTCACATGAATTTCCATAGCCTAATTGATTATACAAAATAAAACTTAATAGGAATTGATACATTTTCCAAAATAACTCTGAAACTAAGACGTTTAGTTATAGGGAAGTAAATACATACTGACACTAATTTTGAACGTGCAATCCAATGAAGTTAAAAAAATGTAGGTTGCTATTTAAAAATTACAAAATATTGATATTTTCTGGATGAAATGTTTAACATGGTTTTCTGATCACCCTGTATTATTTTGAAAAGTTTATAATACCACATTTGAAGCAGTATACTTTCCAAAATGATTACCTAAAATTTTAAATATGTGCATGCATTCAATTATTGGGAATGTTGTTATGAGTAATAGTCTGCAGCTGTCAATTTTTTTACAAAAATTGAAATACCTCAAATATGGCTAACTTTAGAGGCAAAGTTTATCAGACAAACTACCATTAAAATTAAGTTGGAAATACGAATCAATCATAAAAAATGGGGTATTCCATGTAAAATAAGGAAGTTGATATCCATTTCCGGTGTAACCGGAAGAAGCAAAAATTCAAAACTATTTTAAATCGAAAGAGCTTAAGGCGAAAGTAATATTTGCGAAATTTCAAAACTTAACTCTTATTAGTTTTCTATATTGTTTTAATGAAATCTCGTCGTGGTATACCCTGTATAAGTGTATATTGTAGTAAAGAGGGTACAACAAAGTATAGGATAGACCACAAGAACAAAACAGGATAAACTTGAGAACGGATAAAGCTGATTACATAATTATTAAGAGTTTCTCGCTCAAGGAGTTTTTAGGAATGGGAATTTATAGTTGCGGCTTGTTGAGGCGCCAGCGTAGTGTAATGCGAAATGGTGCGACGCTGACCGACGTGTGTATTTGGCAGATTTATAGTGGAAGGAGCTACCGCGTGAACTGGCCGCAGTCCGGTGATTTACAAACTGTCCACCGGCGTGTGCAGCTTATTCAAGTCGCCGTGTGTCTTCTTTTCTTTTCCTACACACAATCACATTATACGAACAGAAATCTGCTGGTTTTAATTCAGAGAAAAAGGAATGCAAAAATCTCTCTACCATACTGCCGTTATTACTACCCTTCACCACGTGTGTGCATTTTCTTTAATGTGCATTGAAAATTTTAATTTCCTAGGACGACACTGTAGATACTGGAATTATCAGTTTAGAATCAATTTTATGCTGCAAGAATTTAGATAGCCTTACATTTAAATATATAGGAAAGTATTCTTATAAGCTAACCTTTTCGGTCACAATTTTTTTCTATTGGAGCGCAAATTTTGCACCCTTGCTTAATTGATTTTTTCGAAATTTTTCGGTGGCAGTTGCTATGCCCCACCAATCCCCCCTGGGGAGTTGGAGTATGTAGTCAAATGACTACATTGTGACTCAATGGTAAAATTGTAACTTAGTAATTTTATAGGTAAAGGTGAGCAATAGAGGAATAAAACAAAAAAATACAAAGTAAATCTTGATATTAGGTGTTACATTATATTATTGTTACCTACATTACTTTGAACTAATGTTTAAATAATTTGTTCTTTTTAAAAAGCAAAGATGAACTTTGCACTTGTTGCGCATAATTCTAGAAAATTTTTGGAATTAGTATTTTGCAGAGAGGCAAAGCTTTTGTCGTCGTGGATGGGCCAGTGCCCAATATTATCCTATCGGATGTCACTGATGGGCCGAACCTCATCGCACTCTCGTTTGCGGCTTGAAGTTGTAGTTCGTAATCGTGGCCCCTTTTTTCTGATGCCATAAAAAATTGGTGCTATGTATTGCAGGTCTTCTCCAAACACTTCTATCTTTTGGTGTTAAATTCAGTTCCCCTATATAATCCTTGACAGCTTGTTTGCTTGGAACTGCTGATCTTATATGACTTGGACGAGGTTGTGGTTTAGCCATAATTGTTTCGGAAGCATCGTCAGGTTCGGAGATTTGTTTCCCTCTTGTTCCAAGTCGTCTTCGTCTTGGGCATCTGAATCAGCTATAGCAAAGTAATAAATATTATTCCTAAAAAAGCCACTAGAAGTGTGGCATGTATCTCCCAAACCCCCCACTTCAAATTCTTTGGATACCTCACCCTCGTGGTTGTCAGTGAAGTCCTCGATGTCGGACAAACTTTCAGCCAAATTTACAAGTTCGTCGTACGATTCAATATTTTCTAAAATTAATAAATAATATTGTTTTTTAAAAAAAAATTAGGTTATGTTTTTCTTGTGTATTGAAACCATTGAGTCACAAAGTAGCCAAATGATTACACTGGTATTTTGTAATAATTATAATAATAACATAGTTATCTTTAATGACGCCATGGGAGATATTTTACTCTTGCTATGATCAAAGGAAAATCAATGCACAGCATTACTATATGGGGATTTTAACCTAAATTTTTGAATGGGGCCGACAGAAATATAAAAAGTTCTGTGAATCTGATGTTATCCTTTGGATTACACTACTAACTATTCATTAATCAACTTTAGTAAGAGAAACTATACAGCAACGTTGATTGACAATATTTTTGTTAAGACTCTTATCGGTTTTGTAAGTAATATTAATAAAGCAGACTTATCAGATCAATTTGGACAGGAAATACACTCTGAAGCTGAAGTTAGCTATACTGAAAGAAAATAAAAACTCATTAGAAGAATATATAGTCAAATCCCAGATACTACAGGGGCAATATATACAATATATAAACTGGATTGCGATGTGGGAAGAAGAGATTAACACCAGCAATAATTTTCAACGAAGTTTTCCCTGAAAAAACAATCAGTGTCAGAAAAGCTCCACCCACGCTGGTTTAACAATGAAATTCAAAATAAATGTACCATCTAACGCCAATTATACAAAGGAGTACAGAATGGGGCAATTTCTAGAGAATCTTACAAAAGATATTTTAAGCAATTCGATACTATTTTAGAAAAAAAGGAAAAACGACAATTATACAAATAGCTACTACAACGTGTTTCAAAACGAACTTCATCTTAGTAGGTACTGAGTAACTAGTACTTGCAAATTATAATAAGCCACTTGCCTTTTATTTATATATATATATATATATGTTGTATATTATTTATCTAATGCCATTTTGACATTTGCGATTTTGTGACTGGCAATGTATTTTTTTCTGACAAATAAGTTTTTTATTTAATAAACAATACTACTAGATAATATACACGTTGCAAGAAAATATTTTTATTGCTGAAGCATATTTTCGAAGTGCACAATTTCTTAATGGAGAATGGCAATATTCCTACGCGGAATGTAAGCGACAGTTTCACTTACACTTTCCTAATAGATTTGTAGAAACTACCGCTTTGCATCATCACATTCGCCTAGTCGTGGAGAAGTTTTGGGCCACAGGCTCTTTGTTAAAAGGCAACAGTATCTGTGTTAAATGTCGAAAGTTCTGGTAGACGACACAAACAGCAAAATATTGCTGACAACGTACAAAACCTTGTTGGAGAAAACCCACATACATCAGTTCGTCGTTTATCACTTCAACGGAACGTGTCTTTTAATACCGTTCATAGAATTTTGAGACGTCGTTTGCATATTGCTGTGACTCTTGCAAATTGAGATTTATATAAAATAATTTAAATTATTCAATCAGTAAGTAAGAGCAGAATCAAGCATACATCTTAGTGCTAGACCTTATGCTAGACCAAGATTCAATAAATTTTCTGCAAAGTAGTAGGTTAGGCAATTTTACATTTAACTAGCTCAGTTTAAAATGACTAAAAAAATTTTTCTGTCAAGGGCAGAAAATCTAAATAAACTCTCCAATCAAATTGAATGCTCTTCAGTTATTACCAGGTCAGGTAAAGGAAATAAAATGCAAAATAAACTTTATAATATAGTTTATTAAGGATATTAAAGAAAATTTTAAAATTATACAAATATATTTACAAAATTAAATATCTTAAATATTACATAAAATTATGCATGTCATGATCAAATAGTCAAAACAATAAACAAATCATAATTAATACAAAAAAAAATAATATCAAATACAAATTTTATTTTTAAATTTTCCATGATTTTCTTTATTCATCAACGATACATGTAAACAATCAACCTTTTAAACAAAATATTTTATTGTATGTTGTAAGTTGTACTGGAATATAAATAAAAAAAAATTATGTGACTTATCATTTGTAAGAATATAAACATTAAGGTAATGGCTCTGCCCTAATTAGTTCTGCCTGGCGCCTTTGCTCGCTCCCAAGACAGTACTATCAGAAAGCAAATCCACACTGGGAGGTACCCCAAAGTTCCACCCTACGAGTATGCTTTTCAACTCGTTGGACACAACCCTAACATACACTACTATGTGCTCACCCCTTAAGATATATATATAAATTTAAGTGTAATACAAAAATGTGCATTCAATTAATTGACTCAGCCCTGATTAGTTCTGCCTGGCGCCTTTGCTCGCTCTCAAAACAGTACCACCAAGACCAATTCGTGCTTTAAGGATTCACCAAGACTCCATGCTATGAATTAAACATCTACTTAATTCATTGCACACATCCCTGATCTATTACCCAACACGTCAATATCAAATACACAAACACAATAAAATATAATTAATATAAAGAAAGTATATACAAAACAAAAAAAAATACCTCGTTCTAGGATTCCAGTATAAAACACCACATAAGAAATTTGTACAACACTATATACACATTTATAATAAACATTAATAAATCACCTTAATTCTTCATATAATATCTCAAACTCATCCATCTCAAAATAATTTTTTTTCGCAGTCTAAATATCCTACAGGTACATAAAACAAAAATTATTAAACTATAACTCTTCTAATCTTGTAAATAAATAATAAAGAACATTTTATTAAAACGTGGTGTTTAAATTTAATTCAAAAAAAATTATTATTAGGCTATCTAATTTGATCGTTACAGACACTAAAATGCTTTACCATAACACACGGTGTAATAACCCTGCATATAAAAATAAAACATTATAGTAAAATAAAAAAAATATAATTTAAAATTTTATTTTTAATAAACTTATTCCAAATATAAATAATTATCTCAAAAAAAAATAATTACAAGTTCCAATGTAAACGAGTTTCCTGAATTAAAATGATATCTAATTCATAAAATATTCTAAGTCCCACTTCGATTGAAAAATTTCATAAGTACAATAAAATTATTACGAAAATATTCCAATACGTGAACAATAGTTAGAATAACGTTTAATCTATAAAATATTACAAGTCCTAATTTTGTTAAAAATTTTTCTAAGTGTCGTAAAATCTTTTTTGAAAAATTATTCTAAGTTCCGATTCATGAATAAACTCCTAAATTAAAATAACATTTTATTTTAAGAGGAAGAAGAGGTTTCCACCTACTTCCAGTTTTTCTTTTGAGAGCGGTTTACACCAAGCATCTCACGTTTTCTCATCGTGTCTCGACATATATGCATATTTTTCTTCACAAAAATGTACGGTTATCCTCGGTACGATACCGATTCCACCTCTTCAATTGCATATCTACAGTGCTGCACCTATCGGTCAATCGATGTATTACTAGCTTTCAAAAACGTAAACAAACATCTAAGCATCGATTTGTTTACACGTTCGTGATTTGTCAATTTCATCTAGCGGAGAATATCATTTTCACCGAGCCAATCTGTCGATTTCTCTCGGTCACAGTATTTTTCGTACTGGAAACACTTTCTTGTTATAATTCAGTTAATATTTTATGCTTATTCTAATATTATTTTACGTAAATAAAAATTAAATTTGCCAAAATATTAACCTAATGAATATCTATATACACATCATGATAAAACAAATAAAATAGTAATTAATTAATAAATTAAATCTCGAAGTGATCCTGATATACTCAAGTAATCCAAACAATCGCATCGAAGTTCCTTTACGTCACCTAAACATCATGGTGCCACGTCTTCAGTCGAGAGCAAGCAAGTTAATTATGGTTCCGACGCCCAGGACGAATATTCTATACAAAGCGCCCTTATACCACGCTACTATAAATTTCAATAATCGTCATGAGTAACTTGTGTGGTTTTAGTGTCAATTTTCCAATTTATTAAATACGCTTGTTGTTTTTGTTGCAATCATGTGATACATCATTTCATAATTTGTACATTGTATTATCGAACATTTCTATAATTGTATGCCCCATTTGGAGTTTTCTGTTGGGTAATTAATAAAGCTATTATTATTATTATTATTATTATTATTATTATTATTATTATTATCACACCTGGAACAGCATGAAAAATCGAGCGTTCACCAACGTTTTGATAAGCTGCCTAAAATAATGAGAGAAATCAGTTTACTGCTGACCTATGGAACGCTCTTGACGCTTCTAATATTTCATGGAACAAATTGAACTGTCCAGCATTTAAGGAATTTTTAGCAAAATATTGTGGTAGGCAGATACCCAACAAAAGCACATTACGTAAAAATTATTTGTTCCCCTAAATACACCTTATTAGGTATTTTATTTATTATTTTTCAGAATTTGTCCTGTTTTGAGTTATTTCGATCCTATTATAGGATTATGTTTCTCAACTTTCTAGTTCCTAGAAATCCGGACTCTAGTAATAATGGATCGACTTATTGTAAATCCATGCTGATGTGGCGAAAGGTAGGTTACAAACGTAGTAATAATAGTTATAATTAATTAGTTGATAACAAGTAATATAATGAAGTTCTCCTACATGTAGATTTATATTTTCTACGGTGTAAGTGTCACGGATATTTAATCGATGGAAAATGAATAGACGTCCTACGTATTTCTCTGTATGCGTGAGCAAATGTCATAAAATTGAATATAAGGGGAATTCCATCCGAGAGGAAAAGAGGTATTGATAAGATCTAATTTGTTGAGTTCGGGGTGGTTTCAACTTGTTGTACCTCTATTCCTATATGCGTGCAAAATTTTGAAAACAATAGATGAGTTGACTGTGAATTTCAACAAACGGTAATTGAAAACGCAGGTAATTAACACAAACTGAATACCGCGACTGTGACTCGACCCATGGAAAAGAGTAGTGGAGCTGCGAAGTTAATTAGACCTTGTTTGAAACTTCGTGTACATCACGAATAAATCATGTGGTCAATACAGACGAGTTTGCTTTTTCCTCGAAGTTTCAAATTGTCGCTTTTTCTAATTCTCCGGTCCTCTAAATATTATATAAACCGTCTTCGAATTTTAAATTTATACTTTGAAGCACTTTTAACTTAGGCTTGAAAATAAAGATATGCTCGAGTTTGTAAACAATTATTTACTGTAGAAATAACTTGCTTACGAAAATTTATTCGTTATTATTTCATTAATAGTATTGTTTGTATGCACTGAATCGAAAACTACTGATGGTCTTTAATTCAAACTCCCCCCAGGATGTTTTTTTTTTTTAGATAAAATTACTTCAAGTCAGGTAGTTATTGTTGTACTTTTGTAATAGGGCCTACAGTGTATTTGTGTAAATGAAGAAATAATTTAACGGTTCCTTGTTTGTATATCTATGAACTGGTAATAGTGTCTTTTAATGCACTACTTGGGTATTTAAAGATAGCAGCCGATGTAAATAGAACCGCTTTTAAACGTAATTTGAGGACATATATTTTGAATAGGGCTTTCTATAACTTTAACGAGTTATTAAATAATAAGTTGTAAATACCGGACGTAGATATTGTATAATTGTGTAACTGTATGTCCCTTTTCCTAGTGTAGGTATATGTAATGTTAGTATTTATGATTCTGTTATTGCAGTATTTTTCTTTTCCCTTTTATTTGCTATTTTTTGACACTGTCAATGTTTTTGTAATAAAATTTACAGCAGTAAAGCATTATTATTATTATTATTATTATTATTATTATTATTATTATTATTATTAATGTATGGTCTTATTAAATTACATAAAAGCAATATGCCTATCAGACCTGTAGTTTCTTATGCCCAAGCCTCTTGTTGAAATCTGAGTAAACTATTAACAAACAGTATATAAAACATACAAAATTTAAATCAAAGTTTTCTGTAATAAAACTTACAAGATATTTCATATAAAACTTCACACTATATATATTCCCTATGATTCTAAACTGGTATCTTTTGACGTAACAAATAAGTTCACAAATATTCCTGCAAAAGAAGTACTAGACATAATTACTTTTAAACTCTAAAAAAATCGTACTAATCCGATTATACCCCAAAAAATCTTAGAATTAGTAAAAGTCTGTATTGAAAAAAACTATTTCCAATTTAATTATAAATACTATAAACAAACAAAAGGCCTGGCTATGGGAAACCCGTCAATTCCACTCATTTATGGCAGACGTTTTCATGGAACACACACACAAATATTCTTGTCTGCTTTAAGGGTACCGATAGGCAATTAAGTAAATTTTATGACTAAATAAACACTGTAGTATATCTCATCTCATAAAACTAACAATAATTCGACAACTATGTTGTCATCTTCACTAGCACTGATTAAAAACCGCATTGTCTATATACCGTAGCGTATGCAGAACAACACTGCGTATTTCGACAACTATTCTTTTTTAATCAGCGCTACTGAAGATGACAACATAGTTGTCGAAATACGTATTTCGTTTTTTTTTTACTTTAATGTGGTAAAGATGTTTTAGTGTTTTTGTTTAGTATCAAGCTACAGAAGTTTAGTTTCTTACAGGAGAATTTTTGCCAGCGTCAGATTCCTATACAAGTTAGTCCATAATATAATACATTGCTCTTTTCTGCTGCGCGCCTTAAGGTGTTTTGTTACAAGAAGCAAACCGCGGGGGTACTTTTACGATTTTCTACTTTGCGTTCACCAACACGAATACTCTGATTAGATCCCTAGTTTATGTTATCTCGAGTGTCAATCATATTACAAGAGAAGATTTTGATAATAATATCTTATATACCATATTTAGCAAAACTAGTATAGAGTTATTTCCATCATTCCATGAAAAACGACCAAGAAATGGTCGTATTTTACTCAATAACTTCTTCATGGTAATTTTGAGGAAGAGACCTCATTTCTTCCAATTTCTCGCTTTTCACAAGGTTCAAACCGACAAAAATTCGATTTTGAGAAGAACTAAGTTTTTATTTTGCACATATGATCCCTGTAACCTCTTTTATTAGCCCTACAAATTTCAGATAATAGTTTTAAGGGCGGCCTTTCCCTAAGAAAAATTTTCGAACGGCGTATGTCGGGTTGCCTAAATTATATTGAATATATTTACGGAGTTTAATATGCTTGTACCTTTTAGACGATGCAGGTATACGACCAGCAACATGAAGCGATGCCTGGTCAACTGGAAAGCAAATAATTTTGGGATATTTGTCTCCTGCATTTATTGCATGAAAATATTGGGGCATCTCTTTTGTTCGAAATTTGTTTTTGCTATTTCTGAATATTCCTTTGGCTTGTATTTACTTAGTTTTATTAAGACTCCCGTTTTATGTAATTTGTAATTATTGTAATGATATTTGCCGGAATTAATTAGATATTAAATCTTATTCTGCAATAAATATATGGTTTTATTACTATTATTTATGATTATTAATTATTTAAGTTGTACTTCTTATTACTTCTCACCATGATTTGTATTTACTTTACATGTTGAGGCTTTGTAATAATATGAGTAATGTTTTAGAGAAAAATAAAATCTGATAAAAAAAATCTATTGTAGCAACAGCGCCGCTGTTTCTTATAAAATGTAAAAAATATTTATATTCTCTAAGTAGCCCATGTTTTAAGTTATTGAAAATTATATTCTTCACAATCGACACTGATATTGTTAGTTAGCGAAATTAAATTATAAAAATTTCACCGTGGGTAAGATACGAAATGTGCTGACTCCGAATTAATCATCGATTAGAAGCCAATGTTAATATCACAACTTGAAATTGAATGTTATTGATATTATCAATTTGTTTTATTTATATCTTGCACTGTTTAATTTTTTTTTCAGTAAAGCTTCGATAAAATTTTTAAATAACCGTTATGTGGCAGACAAAACGTCAAGCGCAATCTTTTCCGCACCACCTTAGAGGTAGAGTGCAAAGGGCGTTTTTTTCTCATGGTATTCCCAGTAGGCCTAATTCATGTTTTTTATAACAAATTTTTTTTACAAAAGTATAGACAGTGTAGAAAATAAACAAGAATGGCCAAGGAGCGTTTTGTCTAAACGTATCACAATCAGTAGGTATATACTAATTCTCCAACTTGACGTTTCTAATTTCTCGATTTCTCAAAATACGAGGATCCATAATTTGAGATAATAAAGCGAGAAAATAAAATTACTCTAACTTAATTACCATTTCTGGTCAGAGTTCTACATCTATGTGTATTGTCTCATACCAAGTATCCATCTTTAGATCCTTGACAAAAGTAAGAAGCACAATCAGTGTGTTCACAAAAAAAAATCTTGGTCAATTTATAATGTCACACTGCAATTTCACTATCTATAATTTGTTATTTTTAAGTGCGAACTTTTGTAATGTCCAATTGCTTTTGTCACAACCGAATTGAATTTAGGTTTTTTTCAAACAGTCCCTAATTTTATTTATATGATTACGTAATATATGATTTCGGCACCCGATTTTTTCAATAATTTTTTGTAGCCGTAAGGGGCCGTTTCACGTAGTTTTCTAAGAACGATGCTATCACCGTCCCCTATTAATCTACACTAAATTACACCGTGCATTTCACGAGAAACCTTCCGCAATAATTGTCGACTCCATGACTGTTGACGACAAAGACTAATTTTTGTAGCATACGTGATCTTTAGATTGACCAAATTTTGCACAAATTAAACAAAATTTGTTTTTTACGCCTACATAAAATTTTCTTTTCGTTCGCCATCCAACAATTGCTGCCAATCCTGATAAACCGCTGTAATTAAACTTATAAGCTCGTTCGGCCCATGCTTTTTTACTTACTCACATTTACAAAAAAAATCTAAAAACTATCCTGGAGTTAAAATACAAAGTATAAATAAAATAAAAACATGAAGGCACAACAAATTCAGATATTTAAATAAATGCTTTTACCATCTAGAAAACTGAAAATTGTGTAACTTCCTGCCACTTAGTTTGAAGAGTCTGGCAATCTTCTAAGTTCGTATCTTACAAAGACATAAAGTTGTTTTTGTCAGATTTTAGTTTTCTACAAACATTGTTCATATTATTAAAAAGCTTCAACATGTAAGGTTAGAAATAATAATAAGTCGTGCAACTTTATATTTAATAATAATAATAATAATGCATATTTATTGCCGAAGAAAACTGCATTTCTGAAATTCCATAAAGCCGGAACCTTGTCCTTGAAAAATAAAATGCATTTTGAAAGTGAGATAATATTAACGAACAGAAAAAAATGTCTAACAAAGTAGACGCATCAATGTTATCACGTAATCAATTATAAATGAACACCGAAAAATATCTGAAATATATTACAATTTGCTTGTATATACCAACCGCATGTAGTGTCTTTTACAAATATGTTTAATGTATACTTATTATTATAATAATAATAACAACATATATTTATTCCAGACGAAAAATGAATATCTAATACATTCTCGCAAATATCCTTAAAATAATTACAAAATAAAGCCGATATATGAATGAAACATTCGTTTACCTAAGGTAATAAAAAAAAGTTGAAGATCTCTCTGTTTATATGATGTTCGGCTTAATACAGTCGACCAGGTATACCTTCCATATAGCTGGTCTTAGACATTATAAAACTGTGAGTAAGAGGTTGAATTGTGTGTTGCCTATTTTCCATTTATCAGTGCGGACTTTGTGATCATTCTCATTGGTTTCAAAGTAATTCTTTGGAGACCAGGGTTATTTTGAAAGTAAAGTAAATAAATTGTCGTGTTCAGAATAAAAATATCTAGGTACTCACGGTTCAAAAAAGTACTTTTTACGCACAGTAAGCTTTATATCGCTATAAAACGAAAAAAATTCAAAGTGCTCTATTTTAACTATTTTTTAATATAATTGCAAATTTTAATCGTGAGTCACTAGAACAAATATTGGTTATTTCGTTCATGTAGCGGCAACTTTTTCAAGTGCCTTAATTTTTGCGATTTTTTGCGTTAAAATTGACCATTTTGTGGCATACACCGATCAAGTAAAACCCCCCCTTAAGTACTTTCTGAAAAACTGACATCACATGTCTTTCGCGGGTGTGTATAAAGTTTCTGCAATCCATATTACGTGATGCGTAGACAATTTTTGCTGCGAATATGCGAATCTGAACCACTGCGTTCGGTTGCTTCAGCGATTTTTCAGTGGAAAAATTCCTATAGATGTGTTCTCAGCGGTCAATACGGAAGAAGATTTGAAACAGTAGCTTTAAAAAGGGATATTTCATTCTAGTTAATAATTTAATAATCCGTTCGAAATATTTTTTAATGCTATATATACTATTGTATGGTCAAGTGAAATAGTCGCGTATATTGGTCATGAATACTGTCTGTCCTCGGGGTATTAGTACACATCGCTCGCGGGATGATTGCATCGGTTGCTGGGAACACCCAGTACCCGCCAGTTATTGATGCCCGGCAACTAGCGCGAATCACATCATGAATGCCAAATTTCCCTTGTGGGCTATAGCTCTGATGGACTGCGGATTCGTTGCTATATTGTTCCGAATGCGTCCCTACACATCATACCGCTAAAATACTATCATATCGCAATAAAATGATGCCATTAAGTGAAGCACATCTTTCAATTTGAATTTATCGCACGACCTTCCACCGTTTTATTATTAGCGTGACTATACGTAAGTTGAGACACGCAAAGAAACTCATTCGAATTAGATTTTTATTACAGTGTCCTTTTTGTTACCTTATATATTAACAAAAAGGACAAACAATATGTAAACGACATCTTAAGTATAAGACAGCATATAAAAACTTCTGTTTATATAGGTATCTGTATCATGAAACATAATTCTGTATTCGTTTATAATATAAATTGTGCTCTCTACCGCAGAGAAGGGGAACTCAATGGTAAGAACTTCCTAGAATTGATTTTTATGAACCTCTAGAATAATGGAAACAGTCCTTTTTATTTAAAACTATTAGTTATTGTGTGATAACGTGGCATTTGTACAAAATTTTCTCAATAGATCTGTTCTATAAGAAATTCATTACATCAAAAATTATTAAAATATGCAACTAACGTTCTAACGTAAATAATGACGTATAAATATTAATTGAACTAAATTATTTGATATAGTTTTATATTTATACATTTTAGTAAGGACCAGAAGGCTTGGCGTGAAAACAATAAACAAAACAATTTAAAACGCTACATAAAATAAAATAATGAACAGATGAAACCTATAAATTTATAAAAATCAATAGATACTAGTTGAAAATTCCAACAATAGATGTCTCCGTAGAATACATTATAATTAAGGATATGCCTTGTGTCAGAATAAGGAGTAATTCATATATTGCGCCAAAATGGTATATATTTTAAAAAGATTTCATTGGTTCTTGCGTAGGAAAACTCAATATTGGCAAATAAGTACCCAATATTCGCTATATTTTAAAACACAACTAAGTAACTAAGCTATAAAATGTCACATTTTCTTATATTTTTGCTTTGGTTTATTATATTTTACTTTGTTCTCATATACAGTCTGTACGTTTATGTACGTTATAAATATTAGTGATCAAGCAGGTGCAAGCAAACCGTGAAGGATTGGTATTGTTCAAGCGACGGAATACAGTTAAATACGTACAAAATCTTAACGCTACAAACTCAGGAAATGAAAACAACATATAACAAACATCGTAAAAAAAAGCTAAGTAAAATTTATAACTTCAATGTCAATATGTTATGAAGAATGTATTTATTATAGGGCATACTTAAAGAGTAATATAAAGAAATAGGCGGACTAAGGTCTTTTAAGAGTGAGTGGTCACTACCTCAATCAGTTTCTTCCAAATCCAGACTTTATTTTTTAAAATATTTAAGCAAATATTTTTTATATTATTAAAAAAAGGAAAATAAATACGATAGCGTGGTTCTTTTTCCGAAAATATACGTAGAAAAAAAAATAAAAATGAAATTAGAAAATATACGAAATTTAATGACACTCATAATTTAAAAAATATTCTAACTACGTTCTTGAAAAAGTCGAAATTTTTTTCTTACAATTACAACCGTGATTTGGAAAATAAAATATAGCATGAGTAATTTTTGGGAAAATTTTAAAGTGAAAGATGTACAATTTCGGCTAGCAGGCGGATTTTCGCTATAAGAGGTTTATCGTTTTTGAGAACTCTAATAGATACACACACACAAAAGCTTTAAGATCCCCATTCACAGTCCACGTGGATTTGAATGACAGACACATACCTTCTGTCGATTCAACAAATAAAACGCATGGTGCTCGCATAAAACGAAATGCCTTACGGCTGCAACTTAACATGAATATTTGATATCTTTCATACCACCGGCGCTTAACATGACCGTCCATAACGTATGTCGGTGTACAAAAATCGGAGAAATATAAGACGCGCCCACTTAAAATTGGAATTCTTTCAATCTGGGAACACGGCCTTACAGAAAGAGTGGATTACGCGGATTTGATGAATAAGTCAAAAACATCATACGGTATATGCGGTGTGCACACACCGCTTTCATATTAAAAAGGAAATTTTATGAAATATTTATATGCTCAAGTTTAGTCTGGTAAACTTCAGCGTTGAGGGTTATGTCAAATATCGCATTCTATCCTAATTTTGGGTACATTTTATGTATCATTACAGAAAGTCACATTTTTACAATCACTTTATTAATGTAAATTCTTTACATCTAGTAAAACAAATAATCCAATTACCACATACATATCATTACAAACTGTCTACTAATTTTTTAAGCTGTGTTAAGATTTCGCTGGGATATTTAAATCACCCCTTCTTAATCTAAGACCGGATATCGTAAAGTATCAGGTTGACCGACGATTGCTTTGTTCCTTATCTTTTATTACATTAATGTATGGGCAGAGTTTATAAACATTCGCGATACATAATACTTTACTGTTAAGCTACATAATTAGTATTATATTAAACCCAAATAAAACAATACTTTTGTCTATATTGGTTGTGGTACATAATTACGTAAAAATCCACTATAAACCACCCCATTTTATTTTCAGGAAAATGCTTGATGATTGACAAATTGTGATTCTACCAACACTGATATATAATTACATATATTTTATATGCAAAAAGTTCGAAAATAAAATATATAGTTTCTGATTGATTAACGCCATGTTAGTGCTAAAATAGGTGTTGCTGTCAGGGATGTCACGATATGCAGCGCATATCAGTTTGACAGTTACTGAAAATAAAGTTAATTTTTGATTAACTCATATTTAAACCCCGAAGATTTGTCAAAAGAACTATTTTATGGATAAGTACAGTAAACGTCAAATAAGATGGCGAGCGGTGGGAATGAGCCGTAGTCGTTTTTAAAAACGCGTTACCCCACTTACTGAAGACTATCCAATAATGTCAGACTATACTCCCACCGCTCGCCATATTATATGGCGTTTTCTATAGCTAATTTAAAACATTATCTTTTAGCCAGCAAAAGATAACAATGTACAAAGCATAATGGAGTGTTTCGAAATGATTATTTAATACAATTTATTTAATAAAACTGATGGCAATTGCCGAAGGTTATTGTTACTCAAAAATAATAGAAGTTTTGTTGCCGTTTATATTTTATATTAACACTACCAGAAAAGGAAATTAATTCTCACATTAAAAACAAAGAAGAACAGAAATTTGTATTGAAATCTCTATGCTAAATACTACTAATATGAAAAATAAACCAGTTTTTGCAATACAATTTTTTGCTTAAGTTTCATTATATTCTACTTATTACTTATGAGGTGTAATTCTTAACGATCAAGTATAATTTGATAAGTTATTTTTGCTATTTCCATTGTTTGAATTCTGAACAACTGAGGTTTTGGCGAAAATTACGTTTGCCGTCCTCAGGGTAGCCATATAAAGGAATGTTTCTTGCCAAAAACTGTATTTTTAGGATAAAATTTGTGTAAAACATGTATGATAGTTCTAAATGTCAATGTGTCAAGCAATACTTGTTCTGAATCTGACCTGTGTAATGTAGTATTAAATAATGTGTTTATATTCTCACGAATAATTGGCATCCAGATCCCTTTAATCTCCAGCCCTGGTGTACTTATAGGATTAGTTACTGTAGCCATATATGCCGTTTCTTTTATCCTTCTTCTGATGCAATGTTCTTCTTTCGCCAGAATTATCACGTCATTTTCTTTGATTTCATAGCCTGCTGCCCAAGCATGTTGTGCCAAGCGGAATTTTTCAATTTCTCCTACGAAAACCAATTTCTTGTGTTCGTTAATTCTTAATTCCAGGAGCCCCCTGGTTTCTCCGGATTTTCCTCTAGTAGGCCTTGTATCGTACGACCATGATGCATCCAGTCTCTGGTTGGTCTGGATTCGAATTCGTAGGCAAGAAAAAGCAGGGTAACATCTACTAATACGAATCCAGACCGCCGAAACATCAGTTGTTCAGGATCCAAACGATGGAAATAGCATAAATAACATAAAAAAATTCTACTCTTGTCGTATTCATATTTTGATATTTTGGAACCCTTCTCAAATCTATTTAAAACTGTAACTTCTTGATCAAGTGCTTTAACAAAGTTTTACTTACAAAGGTAGTATTATAAATTTTCTCTTTTTCTACTAATGGCTCATCAGTCAGTACTCCATCAAGTACATTGTTTTTTCCTTGTGGTTGTTTTAATGATTTATCCTACTATGACAGCCGCAAAGGCACAAAAAAGCAGTAGTATTTGGAAATACTGCGCATCGATATAGATATTCCAAGAATAGTTTTTGTACTTTATCTTCTTCAACAACATTTTGAGATTTTTGTAGGTGCCTTCATGTGCTAGTAGAAATTCCATCCAGTATTTTCTCGATAACTAGAGCTAGCACTTATCAATTAATTTGTGCTTTGTAATCTGTTGTTTTATTTTAACCGTTTTTGACTAATGAAAATAACTTTGTTGTAAAGTGTAATAATAATACTCGCAGGTGTGTAAGTTTAACTATAGGTGTATTATGTTTTGCATTCCATACAATAGTAACGAGACCTGATCTTAAGCTTGATTTTGCAGGTGTTAATTGAACAGGTGCACCACAGGACTACGTGACCGTGATAAAATGATGAAACTCAATACTATGCGCCGGATTTATTTTATCTATGATAATTTATATACTCTGAACAATTCTTTAAAGAAACTTACAAACACAAGAATAGAAGTAGATTAATGAATTCAGATAACGAGCCGATACACCCCTATCCTGTTATATTAGTTTGTGGGTAAACAATATTACCGCTGTCAATTACCACTAGTTTCTTAGAATATTAGAATTAAAAGGTAGGATTTTAGTATTAAGCCTAAGAAATTAACGATTCAATGATCACTGTAGGTATAAATAAGCCATCCCTGTAAAACTAAAATCAGTTTTGTTTTGTATACGCTGCGGTGTATAAACAACGCGGCTTGATGATGACAACATACTTGTCGAAATACTAGCATTCAGTGGTTTAGATAGATAGATAGATAGATAGCTTTATTTCATCCTAAGATCACATAAAATGAACATAGGACAAGTCATAATGTTAAATGTCATCCATAAAATAATAACAATAGTAATAATATACACAAATATAGGTAAAAATTCAAATCCACATTCTACACAATTGACTAAAAATTACTACACAATGAACATTAATATATGAATGCAAGAAAAAAGAAACATCCAATATCAAACATGATTTGTAAATTCTTCAATAGTGTAAAAGACACCATCGAGTAATACGCTTTTAAGCCTACATGTCAGCTTCCTAAGAGATTGGCACTTCAGTTCACTAGGAAGAAGGTTATATAGCTTAACACCCCAATAGCTAGCACTATTTTGCGTGGTTTTCAGTCTATGATAAGCAACCCTGAAGTCACTATGCCGTCGAGTATTATAATCGTGAATATTACAGTTTTTATTATAACTTGACTTATTTGCATGCACATGTTTAATTATGGTAAGTATGTATTCCGACGCCATAGTGAGTATTCTCTCATTCCTAAAATACGGCCTACACGAATCACTCTGTTTCAATGCTCAATGCTCTAATCGCTCTTTTTTGGAGCAAGAATATCTTATCCGCTGGTGGACTATTCCCCCAAAACTGCAGTCCATACATCATCAGAGAGTGAAAGTTCGCGAAATAACACATCCTGGCAGCCTCGTGAGTTGATATGTTCTTGATATATCGAATACTATAGACAGCTGATGATAATCTATCGGCTAACGTCGTTATATGTGAAGACCAATTCAGTTTATTGTCTATGGTAAGCCCCAGTAACTTCAGATTTTTAGTTTCATCCTTTCTCGAAGTTGTGAACAGTAGATGTTGGGTTTTATTTTGGTTTAATATTAGACCATTGGACTCGAACCAATCCTCTGCACGTTCCATGGCTAAGAGTACCTTTCCGTTTAATTTTTCCTGGGACATGGCCCTATTTAATATGGATGTGTCATCTGCATATAGACAAACCGTATTTTCATTTAGGTAAGATGGTAAGTCATTCATATATATGAGAAACAGGAGTGTCCCCAAAATAGATCCCTGTGGGACTCCCCGGTTCACTATCACAGCATCTGACACTGTTTTCCCAAACTCAACATATTTTACTCTATCTCTTAGGTAAGACCTAATAAGCTGACCAGCCATGCCACGAACGCCATAAAAGTGAAGCTTGTCCAACAACAGTTCATGATCTACAGAATCAAAGGCACGGCTAAGATCATAACACGAAAGCTGCACACTCTCACCAGCATCCAATGCCTCCATCACTGATTCTAAGATGTCCTCTATAGCCGTACTTGTGGATTTGCCCACACGATATCCATGATTGGAGGAACTTATATAATCAAAGTTGTCCATGTACTTTATAAGAGTTTCTGCAATTACTTGTTCCAGTATTTTTGAAACAGATGGTATAATCGATATCGGCCTGTAATTTGATGGATTATTTACATCTCCTTTTTTGTATATTGGAATGACTTTGATCACTTTAAATGCATGCGGAAAGAATCCCTGCGACAGACAAGTGTTTACCATATCAGCCACCGGATCTGCAATCTCACATATAATACTTTGTAAAAGCTTGGTTGAAACACCATACAAGTCTTCAGTACTTTTGCCTCTCATCTTGCAGACAATTTGCACAATTCTTTCCGCTGTGACTGGGCTAAAATAGCATGAGCCTGAATTGTTTATTTTCACACATTTCATATACCTATCAACATTTTTTCTTATGTCTGGATGTAAGTAATCATGAGCTATAAAATGTTTATTAAGCTGTTCCGCAGTCAGAGCAGAAGATATTCGTTTGCTGTTCATTTTCGTTGTCGTTCTTATAATATTCCATATTTCTTTTTGTTTATTGCTAGCAGTGTCTATCCTTTTTAAATAATATTGTCTAACTTCTTCATCTACTAATTTTTTATATTCATCTCTGTATTTTTTATAAATATCAAATGCTTGTGACTCTTTGGTAAACATAGCAATAGTTGACAAAGCATCAACCTTGTTCTTCATCTCTCTAATATACTTAGACGTTTTCATTCCGTTATCTGTTTTACAGACTTTTATTTTCTTTATGGGTACCAAGCGCAGGAAGCCCTGGATTATATCCACCAGTATTTTCGCCTTATCTCCAGCATCTTTTCCCATATAAGCTCGGTTCCAGTCATATATTCTTAGTTGTTCCCTCAATATGCATATATTTTGTTCCGTAAGTATTCGTTTATTCATTGTTTCACTCTTATTTTTATTTCCAATGTCAGCATTATATATCAAGAGTTGCGCCATATGATCTGCTATGTGCAAGTTTATTGTATTAACTCTATACATAGATTCATTTATATTAGTTAATATATTGTCAATACATCTATTTGTAGTGCTTATTCTTGAGCCATTTGTCATAGTTTTACAAACATTAAAACAGCTAAACAAATTCAGTACATTATCAACTTGCCCTGACTTCTCATTAAAATCAATATTGAAATCACCAGCAATAAACTCCCGCTTACTAAGTATGTCATTCCCAATGTGACTTAACATATTATACATTTGTATCATAAAATTATTCGTGCTACCAGTAGGTGATCTATATACTGCAATGTATATACTATGCATGGATTCAATTGCTGCTACTTCCATATCCACCTCAGTTGAAAACTGCTGAATATCATCTCTAGCTGTAAAATCCATCCCTTTCTTTATAAGAATCATAACACCTCCATGAATGTGATTCACCCTGCAGTAAACATTACCAATGTTATAGTCATCAAAAATTACTCTATTTACTACACTATTCTGTAGCCAGTGTTCAGTAATGCAGGCCACAACTATATTATTCTCTTTCAATACCTTGCTAATCAAATGAACTTTGTTTGTCAAAGATTGGACATCTAAATTCATGAGAGTTATACTAGCTCTCGAATTTTCCTGTTCGTCGAAAAAAAATTGTATTTTCTAACAACTATATCTTTCGGCCAAAGTTCTGGTTTTTTAATATAATCCAGTAAACTAAATTTAAATCCTACTCTCTAAATGATTTAGTCTTACTGTTATTACTTACATGTTTAGAGATTTCTTCTACAACGAATGAAGTGTCATTTAACTGTTTTTCCAAGAAGTTTTTCACATTCTCTGCCTTAGTTTCACATTGGGCATTACCAACGTACAGCCATGCTCTCTTCTCGGCTGCCGAAAAACTTTCTCCTTTTATATTTGCAGTACCTTTTATTACATCCGTATTATTTTTTCTTGTTTTCACGTTCCATTTCTCATTAACCCTACCATCGTCCATCCTTACTTCTTTTGCTTTGGGGGTCCATGTATCTTCCTCTTGTCCGCCTGCCACGTCCTTCACTTTAGAGTGATAAAGGTTTTCTATTAGTGTTTTTGTTTAATTATTTGAAGGATTTTTTTTTTTATAAAGATGTGTTTTAGCTGGGATTTGACTCCATTGCCTTCAGATTACTAGCCAGATGTGCTCTCAATTACACCACCGATTTGTAGAACAGATCATAATTTTTCATTATGCTGAAGAAATAGTTTCGTTAAATAATAATACTTGATAATATTTCGGAGATATTCTATATACTAATATTAATTCACAATAACATGTTGCATACTATGTTTGTATTTTCAGTATTTATCCAAGTAATATTAGCAAATATATAAAGATACGAATGATTAAATTCATCACGAAATGCAATTAATAAATAATAATTATGTAGAAGTGATATTAAAAATAATCGGACGACTCGTTAAACTTATCATATCAAAGTATGAAATATTACATTCCGTTGTAGAACAAAGAAGAAACGTAAAAAATTAAAACGTAAACGTAGCAAGCATTCGCATTTTTTAATTTTTTTTGGTTTTTGCTTTTACAAGAAGTATTTAAGGCTTGCGGAATTTACTCAGCTATTAGAAATAAATTTGAATAATGCAAATATGAATGTACGCTGTATAACTGCAACAGTTTAGCTCGAAGCCATGTGTTTGTTCGAGAGTTGTGGTCGTTGAGGAATGCTTTTCATCTGAACTTGAGGCATAGTTCGCGGATGCCACGCAGTGCACGGAATGTCATATACTGGGTAGGAACGCCCCAACACCCCTATATCCCGTGCTTTATGTCTGTACTAAACTTTGTACTCTCAGAAAAGTAGATATTGTCATCCAGTCCATTGCAAACTTCATCGAAAACTCAGTTTCGCGGTTTACTACAGCATGTTACTATCTAAATCTCTACTAGTACTCCTCTTGTCAAGGGTCATTGTTTGACAAAAGGTATACTAAGAAAAATAATATACCTTTAAGTTATTCTATTAGGAGTTGTTACATTTTTAGAAATAATAACATGCATAATTATGAGCTTACAATGAAATTATAAACATGTTTTTATTATTAATACGAGGATCATTTGATAAGACATTTCACAAGTTTGGCGGAAATATTATTCTGTAGGACAATCTCTTATTAGGTTAAAAGCAATGATGTTATATTGAGAGAACAGGATATGATTGTAAAAATCAAAAGAGACAGACAGAGAGCGCTCGAAAGAGATCGCTAATGTCTTTCGATATTCCTGAATACTTCAAGGGACTATCAAAATCGGTTGTTATATTCAAAGTTCTCTATAAGCGAAAATGAGAAAACAAAACTATCTTAACATGTAAATAATGGGGTTAAGGGAAGATGGATAGAAAATTAGGTTAGATATTAAATTTAATAATTATGTTTTTTTTAATAAAAATAAAACCAAACATTTATTTCTTACAAAAATAAAAACAATATAAACGGATATATCCATATAAAAACAAATAAAATTCTAAGTCAGTCAGATCATTCAGTCTATTCTGTGTTTCCAATTTTCTGCTTTTTTGTCAAGAAGGCATCTAATGTAGTTTGTGTTTTCCTTTTGCGTTCTGTTAGAAGTTGTCCTCCTGTCAAAATTTTGATCATTTTCAACAAATTGGTCCATAATTTCAGTTATAGTGGTAAAACTCCTTTTTACAAACGCCATCGAAAGTTCTTTTTGCTCTTCTTCGAAATCACTACTATCAATATTTTTGTTTTCTTCTTGCTCAGTTAATTCCTTGAGCACATCATTAGAAAGACTAGCTGCTGTTTCTTGAACTATTTCTTCGACGTCTTCCACATTTACCTTATCTAAACCGGTTTGTTTCGCTAATTTCTTCTACTATTTCATCCATATCGACAGAGTGTCCAATGTCTTCGCTGTTACTTAAATCTGGCCAAATGTTCTTCGATACTCCTTTCAAAGATCTTTCTGTTATCTCATTCCAAGAAAGGTTTATATTTGCTACAGAATTCATGATATTGTAGTTTTTCCAAAATTTTCTTATTGATTGCTTCTCTTCTCCGTCTGTTTTTTAAAACATCTGCTTAAATGTTCGCCGCAAGTAATGAGCCTTAAAATTGGATATAACGCCTTGGTCCATTGGTTGGATTAAGGCAGTCGTATTAGGCGGCAAGAAAACCACTTCGACTGGAATGCATGCTGTTAACGGCCGTATTCACCAACAACGTTTATCTCACTAACAGTGTGTTAAGCTATCTATCAGACTGTTAAATTATATTTTGGTATTCACCATCTCATTTTAATATTTACCAGAGAGTTTAAAGTAACAACGAAATCTCGGGCTGATAAAATTTTAACAAGCTGTTCAATTTTAAAAGTGAGGTTAAAGAAAACTTTTTGGTATCTTTTGGTACATTGGACAGAATTGAATTTAATAATTTACTTGACTCTTCGATAATATAGGAATTGTGCAGTATAATGTTCAAAGAGATCAAAACACAACCACTGGGGATGCTTTAATTGCTACTGTTTTTTCAAATATTTAATTTTGAAATATTTTTTTTTTATTATGCAGTATGTTTGCTTTGTTATTTTGTTATAAATTTAAATATATTTTTTACAAATTGACGTCTCTTTTTTTATACCTTAAGGTTAGAAAATAGATTTAAATTATGAAACATATATAAATTTTAACTTTTAAAATATCGACAAAAAAAATTGTTTATAATGCTATCTGTAGACTTCACTATATTATTGAATTCTTTGCAAAAAAGTGTTCTTTCAGAAAAATATACAACGAAACTACCTTTATTTCATATCTGTTACATACAGGAAATTTTAATTTCTTTGTGATTTGAGGAAATAATGTAATTTTTGTATTTACGATTCCCTTTATAAACTGTAGGTCATGACTGACTTGTACCCGAACACCATGACAACATCTCTGTATTATTTATATGACTGGCCATTAATCAAGTATTAACAGAAATAACAACAAACCCACTATATACAAATATTATAGCATACACTTATCACAACTTTAGGAATGCAAAAAAAAACAGTAAACTAAAGATAAATTTTTAATAAAAGGTAAATATTTTACATAAAAGTTGGAAAACCATCGGGAACAGGTTAATTTACTTTTATAATTTTGTTTTACTCTGTAGATCTAGTAATGCCTTTGCTTTTATAATTTCCTTTATCTCATTATCATTATCCTTTTAAATTTTCTATTTCAGATTGTTCAATCGTTTTTAATATATTTAGCTTCAATTGGAGAATTTCCATTTTTGTATTGTTTAGTTCATTTGTATGTATGTTCTTAATTTTCTTTCCTGTATTAGTAAGGGCTTGGACATGAACTTTTCTTTGTTTCGCATAAGGTTCACATTTTTCTTCATTTTCCAATGTATTAGTAATTAAATGTTGATTTGAAATATTGTTGAGATCATTATCATTATTTAATGGGGCAATAAATTCTTGGTCATTGTGTTCAGACATCTCTTCATATACTATTATATTTTCCTCATCCTCACAATGACTGGTACTCGAGTTTGACATCTTACTCACAATTGTTCCAGTGTAATTGCAATCAAATCGATTATCAATATTAAAGTAATTCTCTTTTATTAGGCTTAAAATTCTTTCATCAATACTTGTAAGCTTGGGGAAAAATATTCCTTCTCCGGTCTTCATTATTTCTACCTAAAATGATTATAAAAAAATAGTTTTACAGTGACATTGTTTTCTTAAAAGCTAACCTTATCTTCTGCTGTATGTTGCTCATAAGCACTTTTTAGTTGTGCACCTGTTCTTAAACCACTTGTTTGATTTGCATTATATTCACAAGCTAATTTTTTCCAACATTCTCCTTTTTGTTTATTAAAAACTGCGTTGGTCTTCTTGTTTTCGACGATATGATATAGTAATTCTTTTTCCCGTAACGTGTAATTCGATGTTCTTTTCCTTGCTTTTTCCATTTTAAACGAAAGGAACTTATTCTCCTCAACGTTATAATATTTTTTTAGAAAACGATTAACCGTCACTCGAAATTAACAAATGTTAGAGGTTAAGTAATTTACGGTATGAAGCTAGTCGTAAATAAACCACCAACTTAATTTCCTAGTAACCTTCGGTTAACAGTCCGTTTGTTATCAGAGATTCTATATTTTTGGTGAATAAAATATTTTGTTAACACACTGATAAACCTTATATGTTTGTTAGCTAACAAAGAGTTAAATTGATATTGGTGAATACGGCCGTAAGTCTGATAAATTTGCTGGGTGGCTTGGAGCATTATCAATTAATAGTAGTGCTCTTTGTTCAAGTTTTTTAATTTCGTAATAACGTTTAACATATGGGCAGAAATGTTCAGTGAACCAATCCTGGAAAATTTTCATAGTTATCCATGATTTTCTATTAGACTCCCAAATTACAGGTAAAGTTGATTTAGATATGCCTTTCATCGCTCTTGGGTTTTTTTTTGGAGTGGTAAACTAGTAGTGGCTTTAATTTGAAATCTCCGCTTGCGTTTCCACCCAGTAGAAGTGTTAAGCGATCTTTTGCAGCTTTAAATCTTGGCGCTAGTTTCTCTTCACGGGATAGAAATGTTCGTTTTGGCATTCTTTTCCAAAACAGGCCTGATAGAAGAGGTATCCTTGCTCTTCGCTTAAGTCTTCCAGGTTATGTTGAAAATGATCGATATGGCTGTCAAGGTAATGTATGTCGATGCTCACATTACAGCTCAAACCCATAAAGCACTGAATCATGTCATTCACCAAGTCCACGTAGTTATCAGCCTTCTTGTTCTCAAGAAAATTTTGAGTAAAAGGAACAAAAAATTACCACGCTAGTTTTTTGAGTTGAGTCATAGATAAATCAAAATTTGTGGTATCCATAATGGGTCGACATATCTTGGGTCCATCAAAAATGCCTAATTTTAGTTTTTTAGTATTTAGGCCAGGACATTTTTGACAAATAAATTAAAAACATTGTTCTTTTTTGTCAAGGGCTTTCACAAATTGTTTTATTAAACCCAGTTTAATCTGCAAAGGTTTTTTCACCAACCACCAAGGTATCTCTCATGGGCCAATTTTTTTTAGTCCAATGTTAGTTAGCCCTACTGTCCCAAAGACAAAGAAAACAAGGGTAGTTTGTATAGCAACTTTGTTAACCTAACAACAAGTTAACCATGTTTAAGTCATCACATATGACCCAATTATGTTCAGGATATTTTATTTTCTACAGAAATACTGCAATTTCTTGGTATTCTTTCTTCATAAAAGTAGAGTGGGCAATCGGAATGGGAGCATGTTTGTTACCATTGTGTGAAAGTACACATTTCAGACTTCGTGTGCTGCTGTCAATAAATAGACGCCAGTCGCCTGTCTCATAAGTTTCCAATCCCATGAACTTTAATAATCCACCTACATTATTGCAATATACTAAATTTTCATCAGCAGAAGAAATGGGCAGTAAGTCTTGTTTTCTAGTTCAATACGTAGAAACTTAAACCTAACAACTCAACACTTTTTTTCATCTTGTGAAAAGGGTTAGCAATTTGACGACTTTTCTTCACTACTTTCTTCAGAGAGCCTGATCTCTTCTTCCATATTTTCTTCATGGCATTGTGGTATTAACCGAAATACATTTTGAAACACTGGCACCAGTACAGTCTTCTAGCCGATGAAACATTAGGATAATTCCATTTATGACAAATATTTTTATTGATTAGCCAAACAGAAGTAACAGTCATCGTTGTCTTCTTTATCCCTTCAAAATCATTTTTTGTACCTCTGTGATATTTATAACAATACATCTATGTGATAAAGAACACACTTAAATTATAAAAATAATTTGTAGAGCATGCGCAGTTTTGGTTTGTGAAGAAGAACGGAACAGCACTATGTTTTTGGTTTCAGTATGTTGGAGCAAAGTTTTCGTTGTTTACACGCAATAAACCAGTAAATATAATTTATATATGTGCATTTCTCAACTTTGTTCGGTTTTTTGTCTTCTTGAATTTAACAAATACGCTTAACAGAAATATAATTTCTTATATATAACATTCCATCGGATCACCATTCTTAATCAGTGATAATATTACGGTTATTAGAAACATGTTGAATAGAAATCTGTTGGTGGGTTGGTCTATTTTACACACTACTACATATTCACTCCTTTTGTTGTTCCTTGTATGTAAATTGTTTTTTCTATTTCGCTGCTATAAAGTTCGCTTTACGTTTTGGTTGCATAAAGTATTACTTTATCGAACGCTAATTTTACTTTTTTGAGGATGGTTACAAAAAAAAAAAAATGGAACCAAATCATATTAAAATGTCAAAATATAACAAACATATGCAAGAAGTTGTACAAACAATAAAAAACACACTTACCGACATTTTATTTACGCTAATTAACAATATAAGTGGGATGATAGGTTTTCTGATGCTTCTATTGAAATTTACTTCCCATGTTGAATAGAACAACTGTTATAAACGTTTACTGTAACACTATAGAAGATTCGTGTGCATTAATAGAGATTCCAGGCATATTTTGGGAACACACTATGTTTTGCGTCAATACCTGTTGATTCATATTGACTGACACATCACTGCCAATTGTATCAGAAGTCGATGGATTGTGAACGATTTTTAGTGGATGTATTAGGTACACTAGACAGTATTTGAGCAACCTCAACTATTTTCTTGGTGGAATTATCAATGTAACCTTCGGCCACTCCTGAGGATTTTCATCCTCCATGGCGCTTAATTGTTATTAAGTCAACTCCACTATTAGCCAAGTGTGTCACACTGGAACGTCTAAAGTAATGTCCAGTGAAAAGCTCAGGATTAGGTAAATTTAAGTAAGTAGCAATATTTTTTGGTATTTTTCCTATGGTATTAATACCAATTGGACTATTCACGCAAGATCCATTTCTGTATTGCAGGAAGAAGCGTTTATGTGTAATGCTGTATGGCTGGGACGAATTGAATAATATTTTTTAACCAATTCAATCCATAATCTTTGTGTTATAATAAATTGTCTTGGAGCATAAGTTTTAGTTTTTGGCACTGCAACCATTATGACATTTTTAAACTGTATATCATCTAAGGTCAAGTTCATTATTTCTTCACGACGCCAAACTCCATTATAACCTATTATAAGGATAATCTAACAGATTATTAATATGACTATTATAATAAAATAAAGTAGAAAATTAGTAAAATACAACTACAATGATCTTATTACTTATATTCCATTGCTAAATATGTTTTATCATCAGCTTCTGTTGTAAACTGGTTAATATGATCTATTTCTAAAATCTTGGATTTCTTAGGTTCGTAGCCTTCAAATATTCTTTTTAAAAATGCAAGAAGCCTAGAAAACAGATATCTATACTTTTATAAATATTTAAACAATATCCTAACATTGAATATATGGACCACAAGAACGATGCATTTTTATCTTGCTTTCACTATCAAAATAAGCAATTACTACATTTTCCGTAATATTCTCATTTTCTTTACACCAACTTAAAAAGAGTATTGCTTTTCATAAATATGTCGGGACTTTGTTGGCAAAAGATTTTGTAAATTGTCTTCTGCTATTTTGCGAATCTTTGGAGGCGTCCATTTTCTTGGTAATCTGAAATAATTTAATTGCATAAATCAGACTAAATTTTAAACAAAATGACATATAATACCGCCGATATTCAAATATTTAAAATGTTTTACTTAAAAATCAGAGTAACCAACTTCAAAAAAACAAAATTTCTAAAATGTTCGAACAAAACATGTATCTCATTTTAAGCTTTTTTGAACTTTTAATAATCGAAATAGAAGAAATAGTTCAAAATACACATTTAATAATACATTTTTTGTACCAGTAGTAAAAAATCATAGCATTTTTACACATAACACAGCGCCACGAAATGACATTTCACGACCTGGAACTAATAAGAGGTAAATAATGAGGCTATTATTGACCTAGGGAAATAATGAAAACAAATAAAGGGAATGCCACAGCCATGCAATCGCAGATGTATGTCAAGTTGTCAACCGTCAAATTCATTGCAGTTTGTTTATTCAAGTTTATTTTTATTTAGATTTATACTGTTTATACCACAAATCATACTCTAAAACTTATAAATGCTCGACCTCTAAGGTAAAATAGCTAACAGTAATTTAACAATAGCAAAATATGTATGACAGGAGTATAATTGGAAACAAATATCCTAACAGGTAACTATTATAGATGTAAAGATATTTTACTTTCTTTACATAAAACTGTATTTTAAGGTTATGTAACAACATAATATGGAAACAATATAACACGTAACTATTACAGATGTAAAGAATTTTAATTTATTTATAAAAATTGATAGTGCAATTATGGCATGTCAAATTTATTGATGGTTCAATTCTGATTCAGAGCTGTAGGCACATTAATGACAGTATTGTTAATTGTGTTAATTCCATAAGTATTTACGGTATCTTCAGTTGAAATAGAGCCTGATTGTACTGCTGATGTTGATGGAATTTGGTTCATATCGTGTGTAAGTAGATGTAGGTAGACCTTGTAACATATATGCTATATTTTTTTTTATTTCTAGGGAATCTTCGATATAACTTTCAGCTACACTAGATTTCCAACCACCATGTACCATGTTGTTTTACCTGAAGGATATTACCACCATTGACAGCTAAAAGTGTAGCCTAGGTTCTACGGAAGGGCAATTTCTTTTGGCATCTGTCCTATTGTGTTATGTCCAATGTTTTATCTAATAGATTTACCATTACGTACACTAATAACGAATTTTGCTATATCTGGAATTGGTCTAATTTTTAAATAGTTTTTAATTATTTTGATCCAAAGTGGCTCCATTATTACAAACTTTAGAGACGAACCATTTTTGCTATTGCAGATGTGAATAATAATTAAATCGGCTTTCATGATGACATCAGAAATTAATAAATTACACAGCTCATCACTTCGGCATGCACCAGCAACACCAATTACAAGAGCAGTCTACAGGGTTATAAATTGTCAATAATTTTGAAGTATTAATATATAAACATACTACCTTAGTTGCAATGTAACATGTATCGGGTGCCTCAGTAAGGAATTTTATAATTTCCTCTAGTAAATACTAATGACTTTTTGGGCTTATAATTTTCATTTTATCTTTTTAAAAAGGCAACTAATTTAAAATATTTTGATATGTTAATATTCTCTGTTAAGCCAAGTGTAGCTTTAAATATTGAATAATGGGTCCATAAAGTCGAGGCTTTTTAATGTTGTGTGTTTAATGGAAGTGCGTTTTGAGAAGTTACTACTGTATTTTTGGAATTACACGATTTTTTAAATACTGTATATGTTTTTATGTATAAGTGTTTAGATATATGCGGAAGCAATCTCGCGCATTGCAGGTGGTGTAATCTAAACTCTTCAGATATTATAAATGGAATGAAACATAATCTAATAAATACCTACTTGACTTTTACTTTCAGCATTTATGTCAACATCAAAATATAGCCTACTTATTTGTTTATATGAAGTTTTATTACAAGGGAATTCTTACATGTATGAGGAAATTTATTCATAATTATTAAGGTTTCAAGATCCAATTAGACTACTGGTACAAAAAATAGTATACATACTGCGGTTGAGAAGACTATTATTGCCCTTGTGGCTTAAATTCCTCGGCACTGCGCGCCTCGGAATTTAATCTCGCCACTCGGGCAATAATAGTCATCTTCTCAACCTTGGTATGTAATATACTATTGCGCACTTGTTCTTTAGAAAACTCGCCTAGTGGCTCGTTTTTTAAACTTGAACGACTGCGCAAAAATCGTGTCTTATGAAACTTGTATTTTAATATACTATTGTTCGTGGTATAACCATTTATATTTACATCTTGTATATTATTTTGACTGTTATATTCTTTACTCTCCCTATATTCTTAAATAAATTATTATATTAAGTATTATCAAAAATTTCGATGAGCTGCTACCGTGATTCAAAAGTCACATAAAACCTAAGGTCCCGGCTATTTCGGTTGCCCTTAAAATAATATATTATTATGTTTATGGTTTTTATTTATAATAAAGGTTCGCATCCTCATCAGTATTGCTAGTTTAATCACGAGAAGTACTTGATATTTTTAAAAGTAACAACAATACACTAACAATTGGAACAGTATCAAAAGCCAATTGTATTTTTAATTAAAACATCTTTTTAATTAAAAGATATAGGGTATTATTTTGCTTTTTACGGATTGGTAACCCTGATTTGGTCGTTGTGTATAGATGCGTTAGCTTGTTGATAAGACAGTGGAGAGTATTATTGAGAATGGGGGAGCACACACAAGTTAATATTCTCCTGTAGCAGCAACTTAACGGAGTTCACTTATGTGAAACTATCTTAAATGTCGGAAGTTTCTCCACCTCAGAGATTACGCGGGCCCTGAGCGCGAAAACTCCACGTCTCTTCTCGGAGCAATATCCACACCAACAATCTCGGTTCCAAATATATTGTGTGGAAACATTTGATGCTGACCACCAACTTCAGATTACAATACCACATCTCATTTATTTAAAGCGTCTCTAATACATATTGTTAACGAAAATTTCGGTCTCATTACGAAAGCGAGGACAGTAGCTTTTACAAGCGGAACGAATTCCCCGCAAGGAAAACGAACTAAAGAAGAAGAAGAAGAAGTAGAAGAAGCGGAAAGTTTTGCTTTTTCTCGTCTTTATCTATCGATTTAACAAGTTTTATTAGCTGTGAGATATCATTAAGAACTTTTTCATTACTTGGTGTATATTTCGAAGCTCATATTGAAACTTTATTTTCGTCTCAGTGTTATTGCTAGTTGAAATAAAAACCATGTTCTAAATATATACCTCTTGTTACTTGGTGTTTGTCGTTAATGCAGATGTATGGAATTTTGATGGACGACTAGTATACTAACATATTTATATGACGAAACTCATAACAGTAAAAGTCTTGTAGAGGTCTTCTTTGTTATTTGTAAGGCCTTGCAATCTAGTAAATAACAAATAGAACCGTGTGAGACAACTTATTTTATCATTAGCAGAAGATTATTTACTGTGACTTACATATACACATTTATACGTAAAACGTATATGCATATATGCATCTGTTTGAGATACACACATACATTAAGTGCCATTGCCGACAATCAAACGCACAGACACCGGTGTTTCGACCTTTGAGGTCTCGTCAGTGGGCGTGGAGACTGTCAACAATGGCTTCAAGACTTAAAAAGCTGCTTATGTCATTTTTGCGTGGGTGTTAGATGTCGCTGTAATACTCTCACTGCATTTAACACGCAAAAATGACATAAGCAGCTTTTTAAGTCTTGAAGCCATTGTCGACAGTCTCCACGCCCACTGACGAGACCTCAAAGGTCGAAACACCGGTGTCAGTGCGTTTGATTGTCGGCAATGGCACTTAATGTATGTATATTTTTTATTAAAGAAAAAAGAGCAATGAAATATATTCTTAATAATACAAAGAAAAAAACTAATTAATATAGTAACTTCCAAAAGTGGTGTCAAATTCGAAATATATTTCCTTTAAAACTAGATCTGTCAAAATCGCTATGATATATCCTCGACTTACATCAGGAATGTCGTCGACTTCCGGGGTAAAATAACTTGTTTTTATAATATTTTCTCTTAAAAACTTAATTTTGAAATCTTCATTTACTATCTCTTCCAGAACTCCTCCTATGTAGTATACAACTGTTGGTTTTGTTGAAACCTGTACCAACACGAAATTGCCTATTCCTATTTTTTGGTTGTGTGGCAATTCTATTATTGAATTAGCATCTATTGAGCTATCTGAATCAGCATCGCTTTCCTTCGATGACTCGTGTACATCTTTCTCTTTCTTTTTTTGGCAACGTTCCACAATTTTTTTTGATTCTGTCGATTCTGTATAACTTGTAGACTAATAGAAATAAAACACAAACAATTGTTTCAGATTTACACTATATTTAAATTAAAAACACAACAGCTGTTTCGCTACACTGTAGCTTCTTCAGGTGATAGCAAATTCTAAATTATTACAATCAGAGAACAACTCTTATATATAGACAAATATAATGACAACATTAACAAATTACACCAAAATATTTACAAAGGCTAATTTAAATGTATTTACTTAAAGAGGACAGTGTTAAGGAAACTTCCTGGTTTGAAAGTACCGTAAAATAAAACTCAAATATCAATTCAAATACACATTTATTTAGTTCGGTGTGCGCCGAGAATTTCGGGGCCGCTCTTGCATCGAACATAAGATTACAGCATATATAATGTGCATCGCTCGTGGAGCTAATGGTCCCTATATGTACGCACATGTCAGATACTGCCGTCCGTACGTACACATAGGAGGCCTTGCATCGCCTTCGGTGTGCAGTCGTGTAACCCTGCCGGCAGACAATAAATTCGGCTGGTGAGACTATACGCCCGAAGACGGCTCCGCATCAGTATGCTTAATATTTGTATGTAAAAAATACATTAAGTGACAATATATTTTAAAAGTTGAAAAATAAAACATACATTACAAAAATATAATAACACATAGAAAATAGAGAAAAACATTCATATATAACGCAAGAAATAATCATAAAATAAAATAAAAGATGTTAAGTTTTTAACAGACAGTTTTCTTAATTATATCGGCAGATTACGAAAGGGGACCTACGTTATTACTAAAAGGATTAGGGAAAACCTAAATATAGTGTAAATCTGAAACAATTGTTTGTGTTTTATTTCTATTGGAATATGGATTTACATCAAGTAAAGGCCGAATCTATTGAACTTGTAGACTTTTTTTCTTTGTATATTTGTAATTCCTCTATCTTCCATCTGTAGTTTGGGATTCTGCGGTCAAGTCTTCGGAAGTAGTATTTGATTAGGGATTTTCGTTATTGAGGCGTTTTCTATCGGTTCCTCACTTACAAAGTGGGAATCCTTAAATACATTTAAATAAAGCGGAAAAATAGGAGGCGCTCAATATATTTTTTGGTGTAAGTGATTCCAAAAAAAGATCAACAAATATTTCTCCTATGTCATACAATGAAACTGTTCTACTAGAATTCTTAATCATCCAGTTGTTTAAAGCTCGCTTGAGAGCTGCTTTAAATGGCCCAAATACTCCAACATCCTAAGGTTGGAGCTTCGGAGATATAGGGAGGAAATGATAAAAGAACGATGCAATTTAGGGGACACAATCCTATTGAGCTGACTATTACGTGGGTATCGTGGTTGTCTATTAATTCCAAAATATGCTTATCAAGTTCGGGTGTTGGATTGAAATATTTTTTAATATGTTCCAGAACTTCTCAAAATAAATCACCCTTAATCCAGTCCTTAATCTCAATCTTCTCGCTGGTGTTCCTCTTATAAAACTATCCTTAAAGCAAACCCTTGGAAAGATATGAACTGGGGGTATGAAGCTTCCCAAAGCATTTATAATCCCCGCAAATGTCATGAGGTATCATCTTTCGGCGGATGTTGCTCAGCCAACTTGTTTATGCCCTAGCGTATCAATAAATTTTGGTTGTTCTATACATGCTTCTTTCAAACTTATAATTCTTGAAGATGAAAATTGTTATTCTTTTAAAACGTTCTCTACCTCTCATTCTTGCAAGGCTTGTGTTTTCTTGTTTTCTTTATGATAATTTATTTTTATGCTGTGTCATAAAATTTAACATTCAGCCTCGCCCTTTTACTGCATGCTCGTATGCATAAGACCTCATTTGTCTATAGTTTAAACCGTGATTTAGGTTAGAATAATTTAGAAAAACTTCGAGTAATTTTGCAGTTATATGTATAGTACTTTTGTAGCAAATACCTGAGTAGCCAACAAGAATAATATATTAGCTCTAAAAGCTGTGTTAAGAAACTTACCAGCTTTCAGAATTCTGCCAAATATAAATTATCGCAATGTATTTTTAAAGAAATTTCCACTAAACAAACATACAACCAATACTGAGGCCAAATTCGTACCGAACGAAGTTAGGCGCCAAACATACCACACGATTAATCTAGAAGATAAACATTGATATTTAGGCGGTAATTTTTATTTTGTCAAAACTGTCTCACTGTCAAATGTGAAAATTCAGCTAACGCATACTCTCGCCATTATGGAACGATTTTCTATAAAATAAAACAAATGGGAATGTAAAAAAGTGTCAGTATCAAATATATAAACATACACGATTGTTTTCGTACCTGAAGATACAGTAGTTCATGTAATAATTTGTTTAAATGGCTTGCGATTATATACAAAGTTTTAAATATGTGTCGTCGTTTTTAACTATGTAATAGAAATATTTTAATGTGTTCCTTCATTGTATTGCCCTTGGTGACAGTATTAAGATCGTTATGCTAGTGTAAGTTAATAATTGACACTAACTTAATTACAAATTGTATCTGTCGTTTTTTTCATTAAAAGTTAGATATAGATTCTAAGCACGCAATCGAAATGTCACATTACATGAAATTGTGTTTTAATTAATCATAAGCTATAATTCTGTCTTGCTCAATAAAAAATTCCTTTCAATAATTTAGTCAGATAACTGAATTCTACTTCTTATATATATATTGCAAATACGAATGTCATCAAGTAATCACATAAATGAGATTCTGTTCCTAATATAAAAACATACTTTTTAAACCACATTTAATTAATTAAATAATATTATTTTTGTTAATATATTTATTAGTAGATTTGAATGTTTAATCTATTTAATTGTATACATAAGTTACATACTTGTTAGTAATTTACCATTACATTAACAAATTACAAAATTACCACTGTATTTATCGTCATTGAAAAATATAATTGAATTAGTGTGGTGCATACACTGTCTACAAAGGATGATAATTGAATTACATTTGCTACTTCCACACCGCAAATCAAATGATAAAAGAACAAGCACTTATTATCAATTACATTTGTTACACTGAAATTCCTTTCAGCAAACACTTAAGAATTTATAAACATAAATATACTTCCTTGACTTATATTTCTAAATACAGTTAATATAAATTTCTTTTTATCCATATCAATTATTTAATTAGATTTATTTGTTTTACATTAAACATTAAACAATAAAATTTATACATAGAGAAATTGTAAATTACATGTGTAATATTTATTTACAAGAGGTGTGAAATATTGAAGTATTAGAGTGCCTGGAGATAAACAAGTTATTAAGCAATAATTGACATCTCTAGACCCAATTCTCACAAATAATTGCTGCAAATGATGAACTTTTGCTACATTATAGCTAAATGTATTTTTTCAAAAAATTTTGAAAAAGATAATTACAATTATACTTGCGGTTTTCTTATTTCTGTAAGGTGATTAAATTCTTACAGTTAATTATACAATTCTAAATGTACATACCTTCATGTGCATTTCCTGTGTTTTTGTCTTAATAATGATTTTTCTTTGTTCATCGTTAAAAGTCCTATGGCTTTTCTTTGATTATTTAACTTTGTTTAAATGTAATTGTTCCATGTTTATTTTTGTTTGTTTGTATAGTAGAAAAGTATACGATATTATTACTAAAAAAACGTATGATATAATAGTATGATAATCAAACAGTCTCTTAAGTAACATTCATCTATCAAAAGAATATAAAATAATAATAATAATAATCTTTATCGTTTATAAGAAAATCAAAATTTAGCAACAAAAGTTAATATAGTTTTAGTAGAACAAATTTGAAGAACGACTACTTAAAATAATTAAATAGGAAAAAATATAAAATATACACCAAATACATAGTCTAGAAAGAATATAATAAATTAGAAGATAAAAGGATATGAATTGCACCTATCGTTGATCATCATGTGAGTTAAAGGGGCTTTTATTAGAATATTAGGTCTTGCTATTATAGGTATCAGATGATCGGGTTGCTTTTAAGGGGACGTGAATATTTATCTGGGAAATCACCGAGTATGCTAATACATCACAATCCAACAGAAGATGTCGTTGCTGAACAGGGAACAGGGACCCAGGTTGGAAACCTGAGGAACCCTAGAAGATGGGTTATATTTTTTCGAATGAAAACCATCCCAACATACATAATTATAACGACAGCTCACGTACTAAGACATAACTTGCAACAGATTTTTTGAAAAACCAAACGCATCAATCTTTAACAGCAGTATCGAATTGTCAATGGAATCAAACGCTTTCGCAAAGTCGGTGTGTATAACATACACTTGTGTGCGATTGTCCAGAGCGTCATTAATAAATTGTGTTAGTTCTGCCAAAATATATTTATTATCTACATTTAATTGAAATTTCAATATATTTCAAATGTATTATAGACTAATATAAAGTTCGTGTATGTTGTTTCACGATTGGTTATTAAGAAACGGCCACGAAATATAAAGAAAGGAAAGTAAAAGTAAAGGTATATACTACGGTAAGGAGAAATAAAAGAAATATTTGCTCTCTGTGGATATGTCACGTCCATCAATTTTTATTTGCCAGATACTGATTTCTTATTTTCTTAATATTATTAACCTTAGTAAAATATTTGATTCTTGTTATATAAAGGTGTAACGTAATATAGGTCCCATATTTTATTTATAATAAAAGAGTAATATCATTTTTATTGATTAGTATGTTATAAATATATGTTATTAACAAACCGAAGAAATATTTAGATGCTACATTAATTTTGTATATGTTACATATTTTCCAATATATTATTATCTTGTTCAGATGCCAATAAATTCCCTTATTATTATTATTATTATTATATACTGCATAGATGAATCGTAAAGATCTATCGTATTTAGTATAAGTACAAATTAAAATACTTTCACCTGAGAAGTCTTTGAATATCATATATATGGATTTTTAATTTGAATCTTAATGTTTATTGTAATCATTAGAAATCGGCAATCAGGGGTACATTATAAATATTTATAAATATTTAATAACATATTAATTCTGCCAAAGTAACCCTGAGTGCCGATATTTTAAATTAAACCGATTTCCAGTTACTTTAATTACTTTTATTTAAAAACTTTATCAGCCGTATTAAGTAGTTTAAAATGTTTTCAGTAAATATTAAAATCAAATTGAGAAACGCAATGCCGCGAAATTGTGATACAATTATGATTAAACAATTGACAAATTTTAATTAAATGACCATCTATAGGAATTCTTATCTATTCAAACACCTCTTGAATACGATAACAATTTCGAATTTAATTTTGTATCGGAAATGCAAGACTGTCTTATTGTCACTTCGTTTTTCTTAATGACTCTTATTGCTTACCAACATCTGCCCTTTGCTAAGCGATTTAACACTGTAATAATTATTTACAAAGAAATTGCTTTCAATTACTGCTTTTTTTTTCTCTATCTGACAAAACCAAATTGGGAAATATTTAACGTTCCAATAATAAACAGCCAAACCATATTATTTCGACTCTGAATTTACTAATGACCGTATTCCCGCATTACCCTTGATTGTGCATATACGAATCAAGTTGTAATTTTATTCCCATATCCGATGCGTTAATGTATCGGTTTGTAAGAAACACATTTTAATGCCTCGATTATACGTATAAATATGTAGGTATATGTTCATATTATTCCCTAAATAAATTATGTTTTCCATAAATCGACAAATAAATAAAATGAAATTCACAAATTTAAAATTATTAAGCTAAGCTTTTGTATTTTGTGTACTTGAGAAATATCATATGTGCGTAAAATAAACGAAATGTCAACAAACTTTTATCAATTTTATTCGAATAAATGTGGTGATCCGTATAATCAAAATGACATTAAATGAAAGCTAACAACTTACCGTAATTCGACTGGACAACCTGTTGAGCTTCAAATACCTTTTTTTCCCTTCTGACTTTAACTAATGAGTAAAAGAAATAATCGCAGTGACACGGTTATTATAAGCGACAGTTAGAAAAATACGAGTGGGGTATCTGTCTAGTAACGACCATCTCAGACCTGCGTGTTTATTAACTTGCCATGTAAGTGCAAGTAGAGTTGCGTAACTTTAAGGAGCGTGGGTATACAGGGAAAATAATTGACTGCCAGAAGTCGTACCATCTGACGAGTGGTGTCGTGACACCAACAAGGAGGCGGGGCGGTTTCATAATATAGCAACGAAAATATAATATAGTATAGCATAATATAGCAACGGAGATTACCATACAACACAGAATTGAGTGTACTCTAGAGATCTATAAATATATTCATTAAAAGACTTAGCGTAAGGAATTCTCATTTCTTTACCAAAAGTATTTCAGCTTTCACAATGCTATTTTAGCAATCGTCAGGGACTAGGTTTCGAAATTATATCAGATTATGTTTAATGATCAAGTGATGGTCGATTTTATTTATTTCTATTTAGCTTCTATTGAATCATTAAATACTCAGTCAATATTTTTAATGTTATACTGAGGAGTTAATGCTAATATCATATGTATGTATTAACAATATTGATTAAAATCTCTTAGCAGATTTAATAACGGGGAGTGTACATTTCTAGAACTACCAGTAAAATATATCGATTAAAAAATAAGTTGAAAGTGTATTTTGAGTGGGTGACTTTGTTAAGCTAAACAGAGCGATTTTCTGGATTTTGTTCATAAATCATTCTTAGCTTAATCCTTTCTTACACATGGCCTATATACCCGGAACTCATTAAAACTAATTTATGAAATACCAAGATTGTAGTATTAACTCAATATTAAACATTTACCAAGCAGGTATATTTACGAAGTACATTTTGTGTATTTTAAATGCGTGCATGTACGACATAACGTGAAACGGTATTTTATTCAACGCAAACAAGTAGATCTGGTAAACTACATAAAGATTGGACATTGTTTACGGATATATACGTGATTTGAAATATTTTGCATGCATTTTCTCTTAATATACCCTCCCTGCAGATGTATAATAAGCATAGTACAAACAAAGATAAAATGGTTTCAATATAATCTTGTTTTTCTTTTTATTGCGCTAGAAAATTATTGATTAATTACGATTATTTGAATTTAATTGTGCCATGTTTTCATTTTAGTTTGCCCTCCTTTTTGTTTCTAGATCTCTTTTTTACTGAAATTAAAATTATTTCTGACTGGCTTACATTATTGTTTCATTAGTATTCTGCAGTACTACAAGGGGAATAAATTTTATTGATTTATTTTTTTCTTTGAAGAAGTCGTGCCCGCTGCACTATAAGTAAGCTTCAAAGAACCAGAACGTTTTTTATTTCCAATTGTTTTCGAGTAATATCTAAATTATTGTTTACAAATAGAAAATTCTATAATTTTTTTGTTCATGTGAAATTGGCAAAAATCTGTTAAAATATGATTTTGAGAGAATTGAAAAAGATATTTTATGCTGTGAGCACGGGGATAGGGAAGATTATATACGGAAAATTTGGAAAAGTTTTGCCCACGTTCCCAAAAGTTATAAAAACGGTAATACATATGAGATTGGTTTCACTGCTTAAAAATAAAAGTATTTTGCTCCCGTACCACCTTCGCTCGCCTCATCTGATCGTGTAACACGTTTGAACACGCACGTTAATTTGATTTGTGTTGTATTTTTGACGTCTAAAAGTAATTTATGAATGAAACTGAATGTAAAACATAGATTTTATGAAATAATAATCGAGCTCGTGGCAAGCAAGGAAGCTAATGACTTTTATCTCGATAAAGACAAATAAGCAAAGTGTTTAGATGAAGTAAAAACTGCTGGCTTTCTTTTTAAATCTTTCGTCGAGAACTTGTCCCAGGTATAGCCACTCTCACGAAATGACTCTGGTGTTGAGGTGTGGATGTCTTCATCATTGTTAGGTGTGGCAGATATTTCTATAGGTACAACGTTAATGACAGCAATAAAAACAAAAACTGAACTTACCTTCAATCACAATATCTTGTGACAAATTTTGACTCACACTATCTCTACCATTAATGACAGCGTATTCTGTTTCTTCTTCTTGTCCTGGTACGGCAGACGTAGACGGCCATTCAATTTGCATTGACCTATCAATGGAAACACCAGCCACTGCATCACTATCATAGGTGTTTTCAAGGCCCAATATTTCTCTTATAGTATTATCCATGTCAGTAATATCTACTATTTCTGCTGCTCCACTCCCAGTTCTTCTCATCGACTGCTTCTGCAGGGAAATTTTTGTTTGCTCTGCTTCTTCAGATTTAAATATTTTTCTTTTAGGTTTTTTACTGCCCTAAAAATGGAGTTTCCAGCGTTAAATTCTTTTTCAATCTGAATCCAACATTGTTCCTTTTCCTTCCATGTTAGGGCTCCACTTTTCTTGCACTCCACAATATTTTCATATTTGTCGATTAAACTAACCAAACGTTGCTGTTCTTCATGCGAAAAAGTTTTCTTTCCCATCATTTTTATGGAACACAGGCTTCACTACGTAATGACAAAATGAAAAGCAGCAACATACAACAAATAAATCGTGGTTATGGTTGTAGTCTGATCACATGTAGTAGTTCAATTTGTTCAATAGTGAGTCAGAAATAGGTCAAATGTTTGCTTGGCAGTGCTACCAACAGTAACGTCCTACACACAAATCAGAGGTTTCATTACCAACACATGATTGAAAAACGCTTGCGAGAGATTACCACAAGTTAACTAACGGTTGACGAAAATTTTACCAACGCATTTACCATCGACTGAAAAACCGGCCCTTTGACACTTATGTATTTGTTGTTGATTTATTTATTATCTGTTTTGGATAATTCGTTTTTTGTATGTCAACGAGAATCTATGTAAAACGACTTAATTGTTCGCTTTTTAAAATTAAGTGTCTAATATAGAACACTAACGGAATTATGGTAGAAACTTTTTTCATTAATATAGTAGTATATGCTTCTAAAGTTTCAGAGATTATTATGAGTCGTCCTATACAGGGTGTTTAAAAAAGATGCGGCAATATTAAAGGGGTTGATTGTCCAGGTCATTTTATACAAAAAAGTTTATAATAAACAAGGTCCGCAAACGCTTCGTTACCGATCTACAGCGTGTTGAAGTTTAATTAAAAGAAACAGTAAAAATTAGATTTCTCCAAGACGGCATAAAGATCATAATGAAATTTTAGGCGTGTTATTTTTCAAGAAAAAAATAGGACGCCGCTGATTTCTCTAGAAATAAAAATATGTTTCTATTCTTTGTTCAATTGTGAAGAAAAAAGCTCTCTTAACTTTTTATCGAACAACGTAACGTTTTTTAGTAAAAAAAACACATCACATTTTTATTAAATTATATTAATTACTTTAAAAGAAATTCAATAAAAACCGATTTCCAGCGGCGTCCTTCAGGGGCGCATATCTCCGCAGGAGGGGCCTGTAGGATTTTTTTTATAGGAACTTGTTATCTTATTTGTTCATGTTCTATCTGCATCCAAGAGATTTTCCACATTTTCCCGGACACCCTGTATATTTTATTTTATATATTATCTGTTTACTCTATATATTTTATTTTACAAGTTAAACCACTTTAAAATAGATAAAAATACATTAAATATTCTATAAATCATGCACCTGTATGAAGTTCAGTGCAGCTGCGTTTGAAATTTATAATTTAAAGGGTTGTTCAATCAAGTTGAGATGTTAATGGCGGCACCTGTATTATTACTTAAGTTAAGCGTAATAGATCCACATACAATTCACATTGCGATTGTTCTGAACTGTTGACAGACCACTCTATCAGTGCACTTATCTCGAACGTGTGCTCTTGGCATTGCTTACCACAAACAATTCTATTCAAAATCCCGTGATGTTTCTCTATCTTCAGACGTTATCGGTACTTGCGTAACAGAAGGAAGGTCTGAATGCTATTCAAGCGCGTCCAATGGTAATTATTTATTTCAAATAAAAGTGTACGGAACTGATTACATCTAATTTCTAATATTTACGAAAAGGTATATAAAAATTTAGTTTCAAATGATGTGAGAAAATGCCGTACAAATTTAAAGAACACATATTTTTATGTTGTCTTGTATTGTAGTATATAACAGTAATAATAAACTAAAAATATAATCATTTTTATTATAGGATATACAGGGTGTCCAAAGTTATCGGTGCACTATTGCTATCTCCGTTATTTCTTGAGCTACGATTTCGGTTAAATTAGCAAATTACATTATTCAAATACAAATAAAATATAGAAAGCAAGTATTTAAAAGAAGAAATGATTTTGGTCATCTTAAATTTATATTCAACATAAGTACACTGACAAACACTGGTTTTTTATGTTTTAGTTTCTTTTAGTAAGAGCATTCATAGGAAATATTAAAAAAAAAAACTATCACAACCCATTCCATTAGAATGTCTTTTAAATATATACAAATGACGACCATATTATATGTGATCTCAGCGACAGTCATATCTGCCAGCCAAACCACAGAGAGCGATCATATAGAACCGGTCCGACTTCCTCCCAGTTGTGTACTTTAGGCGATATCAGACAGTTGGGTTATAACAATGTAAAATCGTCTACTATATACCGGCACACACCGGGTTTCAAGAAATATAAGTGTACTGAAGGCAATGTGTGTTTTATTTCACAAGACGGTACTTTGAATTTAAGAAGTTACTACCTACATTTCGATATATTCACTAATAGCAGTTGTTGTTTTATGACAAAGTAAAATTTAGTTTTTTACTATTTTAGTAAGCAATATCGTAGAAGTGGTTATAGACGACCTTGAAAATCACCGTACAGAGAAATAGGAGACCAAGATTGCGTGCCCTTAGACACTCTAACATTAGCTCTACTCAAAAAGTATTTTGGCTATAATAGACTATAGAAAAACCTTGCATCTCCTATATTGCCGTATTTGTTTGTTTCAGTTGATATGTTGTTTTCCAAGTCTAGTACTGCGTCTGAATAATCGGTATTATTCCCGTAGATTAGATTAGTAATTACGGTAATATATGGCAGATTGGTATAGAGAGAGAAAAAATATTTCTTTTCAGGTAAATCTCCTTTTTGATTATGAGCCCATAATGTTAGTAGACGATTCCCACGTTGAATACTTTTTGAATTTTGTTACAAAAAGTGAGGCTACGCTTCCAAGAGGATAGATAATTTAGGGTAGAATTTGTATAGGACGTAGGACTTTTTCACCATTATGTTAAGGCCATTTAATTCCTCAGATGTACATTTACAAAATTTTGATATTATTCACTTTGCTATATAGTCAAAGGTTAAATAATGTCACATTCCTCTAAAAGAAAGCCAATTCACATGTCATTGCAATTCTGCAAGAGATCAACATAAATATTTTCAATTTGCCAGAGTAGTCAGGAAACCTATCGCCCATAGATCATGCTTCCTAGCACGCCAATGATCTTATAGCAGCTACATGATAGCTTACAATTTAATTAATTATTCGAAAATAAACGCTTGGCTCAGTTTCACAACTTCTTTATTAGATACACTAACAATTGTTTCGGCTATGAGGCCATTATCAAAGAGAACTAGTTCTAGATAACTCTTTGATAATGGCCTCATAGCCGAAACAATTGTTAGTGTATCTAATAAAGAAGTTGTGAAACTGAGCCAAGCGTTTATTTTCGAATAATTAATTAAGTTATTACAAAATGTTTCACCAAGAAATATCTGCGAAGTCAACCAATGAAAAGCTTACAATTTGCTTAGAATCTTCCACAAGAGTCTTTAGATCATATTAGAAGCATAAATAAATTTGACGAAATTCAGTTTTTAACTGACGCTGTATTTCACTATGTACTCAATAAATATCTTAGTTTACCATTCCTAGGGAATATATATATATATATATATATATATATATATATATATATATATATAAATGTATAGAAAAATTGAATATCTTCTGGGTAGTAGTGGCATACAATGAAATAAAAGTCATAACAATATGACAACTGATTGTAATTTAGAAAACAATGACATATATAGAATGTAAATCAAATATGTATAAATGAAAATGTAATAAATGTAATGATTTTACATTCTATATGTGTTATAATATCAACAGCTCTACTCGTAATTTTTCATTACATAGTTGCGTCGTTATTATTTATATAGTTGCATTAACTGTACAGTTTGTGGTAGACCCAAGCCTTTTGATATAACTGTATAAGTAATACCGACTGTCCTATGCTTATTTTATTACATTTTCATTTATACATATTTGATTTACATTCTATATTTGTCATTGTTTTCTAAATGACAACCAGTTGTCATATTGTTATTACTTTTATTTCATTGTATGCCACTACTACCAAGAAGATATTCAATTTTTCAATACATTTGTATATTTGGCAAAGAATTGTAATATATATATATAGGTATATCTGTTACTTAACATGATTCAGTACGATTTGTTTTATCATTGGCCGCTTTAATATAATCACTTTGTATAATAATAAAATAAACGGTTTTAATTAAGAATGTGTTCGCAAAACAGTCAACACAACAACATTTACTATACTCTCGAACTATCAATAGCAAGCATCTAAAGAAGGAAATAAAAAGCAGGAAAATACAGAAGGAAATCCAATCATGGCTTTAGCATGGAGTAGTGGTCAGAATACATACCTGTAAACTTCTAAGAGGATAACAACTTTGTTCTAAATTCACACCAGATGCACATTTTAGAACGTGTAGTAGGTATATAAGGTGATTATAAGTTTCTTGCTTATTGGATTGTTGCAGTTTAGGTGTTTAAAAATATTGGTTGTAACTATTAGATTGGCTTGTTTCTATTCAGTAGGTCTAGTTGACTTATTTAAACAATATTTTTAAATACAATAATGATTAGTTTATGCATATATAATTTCAGAAATCTTATAGTAGATAATAGTTTTTTTCAACAAGTAAAATTATGTTGGTGTTGTTTAAGGTACTACATATATAAATTAGACTCATTCACAGTGTTTAATGCGTCGACTAATCATTTGTCAAGTGGTCCAACATATATAAAACAACAAAAATATGTCATACAACAAGTACTATGTTTGCCGAGCTGAATGTAGAAGAACAAAAGAAAAAAGTGCTTCACATATGAGGAAGAAAGACTTGGTAAATGTACTACAGTCATTGACGAAACAGCAAAGAAATTGAGTGAAACAAATATAATTACATATGCATGCGATATTAGTAGTAAAATGAAAGTGTGTCAAAAAATGAATGAAATGGATCAAAAACTTAATGACTGTCTCCAAACTATATCAGAATAAAATGTATTGATTCCCAAATTTTAGTCTCTTTCGAACACCGAAAATAAAGCAGAAAAAAAGCTATTATGTAGCGATCTATTGAAAAAGCAAAATTATGTGTGAATTATTAAACCTAAAATAGATTATCAAAAATCACATGAAACAAGGTAGTTTATAAAGTTTCTATCAAAATAGAAACTACAAACAAATAGTAGATAACCAAAAATCGAAATTTAAGTATATGTAGTAATTAGAAAGTAAGTACTCTTGATTCACTCAGTAATGATTAGATTGTAGTTTTTTAAGGTTTAAGAACTTTAGAATATTTGAACAAATAGTCCATAAGTATATTATAGAAAAGGTATGAGTTGCTAAGCGGTATACTTGGATATTTTAATAGCAATTGCTAAATAAAGATTATTATTATTATTATTAGCAAAATTCAAACAGGTGAAAGAGCTGATTTCAAATATAGCATTAATTTTTCTCAGTTAACTAAGAATTTTTCACAAAATGGACTTAAGTAATATTGAAGAAGCGTATTTATATATATGTTCTTGCAAAAACTAGTTCTTTTCAAAACATTCATTTTGTTTTATTAATAAATTTATTATTTATGAAATTATTAGGAAAGATTTTCTAAATAATCCTGGATAAAGCTTTTCTCTGTGTAGCATCTAACAGTATTACGCCATCATATTAACATTTTCTCTACCTTAGTATCTACAGAAGAATTGTATGATTTATACAGTCAAATGCCCTTGACAAGTGAAGCTTTTTAAATGAAGGTTATTAATTGAGATTGCCAATGCTCGGTTAGCATTAATAGATCAATTTGGAGAGACGGTTTAAAACCTGTTAACACAGACGTTTTTAGGTAAGTATCTAGATTTTAATGCTATCAAAACATTTTGGTGATACAGAGACTTTTAATGACGAATTTCGATCTGCAATATTTTTGGATTTCAGAAATTCTGTAAACTTGTCGATTGATAAATTTTATTCTATGTTGTAAATGTGAAAATGATGATGCTTTGTAGCTCTTTTGATTGTAGAAGTTGCAGCGCCACCCTCACGAGTTATTTCAATTTTTCTCGTTTTTCATTTTGCGAGGATAATTATTATTTTGTTTTGCAGCGATATTATTACCGCCAAGTGTGTTAATTTTTTAGAGAAAAGTACCCCTATTAACCCATAAGTCAATCAACAATTAGTAGGATTAATAGGAAATTTCAGGAACACGGCATTGTAAAGAATCTTCAAAAAACTGGACGTCCAACGACATTAAATGAAGATGCACAACTTGATGTGCTATTAGAAATTGAAAACAATCCAAATTCATCTAGCAGAAGCATTGCTTTGGACCAGAATATAAGCCATATTTCAGTTCTGAAACATTTGACTCTTCAAAAATTTGGCAGAAGATCATAGCTATGATCATAGGCAAGAATTCTGTAAACAAGTGACGGAAATTTGTCTTTGCAACCCGTTATTTTTCCAGCGTATTGCATTTTCGGATGGAGCAGCATTTTATTTAAATGGAACGGTTAATAGACATAACTGTAGATATTGAACTAGCGAAAATCCCTATTGAATGCTGGAAATTCATACGCAATATTTTCAGAAAGTAAACATATGGACAGGAATTATTGGTGTCAGAAATCTAGGTCCTTTTTTTTGCTAACAATTTGATTAGAGAATTTAAGATAGAAGGATAGAATTAAGATATTTGCAATTTTTACAGTTCGAATTGATGTGAATAATAGTATATGGTTACAACATAATGGTGCTTCAGCTCATTACGCAATTAGTGTGCGAAGCTACTTAAACCTAGTTCTCCCAAAAAGATGAAGAGGAATAAAAAGTCCGATGGAATGGCCGTTTCCAAATCTGACGCTATTAGATTTCTTTCTATGGGGGTACTTAAAAAGTAAAGTTTATAAAAATCGACCTAATAATTTCGAAGACCTCAAGCCTTCGACATGAAATTGAATTAATATCAGCTCAAACTATTCAGAATGTGAGCAATGAGTTTTATAATCGTGTTGGGTATTGTCAGATGGTACAGGGTCGTCATTTTGAACATTTAGTGTAAACGTAATTTAAAAAGTGTTGTTTCTGTGCTTATTTTTGTGTTTGATCTTTTTGGTAGAGTTTTTTTCTGGTTAATCAATTTAGTTTTAATTTAATTATCAACTTTGAATGCTGTAGATAGAGAATTTATAGTTCGATTTTTCAACAGTTTCATTATTTTATAATAAAAACGAATATGCCCTCAATCTTTCCATCAAATTTATCTGACTACCTAGATTCGTTTAATGAATTGAATTGAAATTTAATCGTCTACTTCTCATTTTTTTTGAAATGTAATATTTGAAAAGTTCATACCCTTGGATAAGGAATTGAAAGTACTATCGAAATCAATTAAAAAAATTATAGGTTGTCAACTAAAAAAAAAAATAGATGACGTCATAACATGAAAAACAAATGACGTAAGAAACTAAAAGTAGGATAAAAGTATTCCACTTTTCCAAAAAATTTATATTAACTAAGTTAATGCCATTATCCGTTACTTTATTTCCACACTGTATAAATATCATTGGTTAAAAATGATCCGAGTGACATTGTAGGTAGTAAAATATAGAATAAAACAAAGGAAATGCAGGTAAGATTTACAAAAACCGTTAAAATAGTTAAAATAATTCCAGTCACGCGAGATCATTTACAGAAAACACTCATGAACTGTAGTGGACGTTCGTAATTTGGATAAGGTAAGCTCTCTGACAGTGAGAAATAGTTTCATCCCATCCGGCCCTCTGCTGACAGAAAACGTTATTAGTGTTGAGACGTAGAAATGGCATTTACGACTGGTACGCCACACCATGCCACACTACCACCGCCACCACCACCACTACTACTACCATCGCGCGCAGCACTCACAAAAGTGACATATACGGACACTTTCCACATATTCTTAGCTTTACTTACCTGCAGACGACACCGTCCTGCTTCTATTCGATCAAATTTCATCCGGCCGTCGGACGCACTACGGATGTATTTATCACTCATAAATTCGCGCGGATCCTAAGAAAGCCGCAGTCCGACAGCATCTTATTCGGGGTGCTCTTTTCAAACGTCGTGGCCAGTACAATGTGCTTCTGACAAGCTATTCTTGTCAAACTCGCTGATTCTTAATTGCTTGTTTACCCGACCAAGCAACGGAACAAATTCTTTCTTTCAAACAGTTTGCTATTTAATTTGTGTCACACAATGCTGTTTCCCCCAGTTTATTCGTTTCACTTTTTTCTCTTCTACTTCCGCCACCCAGACTGAATTGCTAAATTACTATCGAAGATATTACGAAAGCAATAATTGCTGAACATTAATTAAGTGTTTCGTGGCTTACATCATTTGATTAATATCTAAATTTGTAATTCAGTACAAATGTTTAATAAAATATCAATTCTTTAATATCGAAAACGCCGATAACTTTTGCCAAAATGTGTTTAAATACATAAACCTCTACGTTGTCTTTAATTGATGTAACTTTAGCTGTACTATATTTTTCTTGTACGAGGAACAATCTAAAACTCAAAGCCATATTCTAAGAAACTTTATTGAATAGCAACCGACGTAAATCACTGTCTCTATACTTTTTATTGACGTAAAATTGTTTTTGCCATAATACCGAGTGCGGCAATAGTGTGTCGGCGGGGCTTGGCATGAAAACTAATAACGTTGTAACAATGAGATTTTACGTACGTATAAGTATACAGGCTGTTCTAAATTTCGCAACCAATCGAGGAACTTAAAAGTGCCCATGAAAACATAGTTGGATACTTCTTTCCACCAAATGTGACAGCAGCCGTAGATCAAAATCCCATACAGATAACAAAGTTAACATACAGAAGTAAACTTCTTGCTCAAACAATAGCTGTAGGCGATGAAATAAATACTGTTTTGAAACGCCACTCAACTTGCTCTTCTTCATCTTTCCGTAACTCTTGTTTCTTCTACTCAACTTAATCTCGTTCAGCCTCTTGGGAAGCAGATGTCCAGCTCTCGCACTATCTTTTGGGAGGTCAACCGGGGGGTCCCCTTGAACTCGGTTTTTATCCTTTGCCTATTTTCCCCATCGATCCTCTTTCATTCTGTCGACTTGGTCTCTCCAATATCGCCGTCTTGATCTCGTAAACTGCACCACATCTTCAATGTTTAGATCTGCTCCTGAAGCTTACTACTCAATATCACTCAATGTTTTCATCTCTGCTGTCCTCATCATGCTCTTCGCTTTTGTTGTATACTCTCGAGTTTCCACTGCATATGTGAGTACAGGCCTCACGGCTGTTTTATACATGCTGACTTTGCTCTTAGTGAACTTGGATTTGTACCTCCATATGAGGTCCCTCAGATAGACAGAGATTCTTGAGGCTTTATTCACTATGAGTTCCTGTTGTAAGTTTTTGGAGGTCGTTATCTCAGCTCCTAAGTACGCACATTGCATACATTGGTGGATGGGATTGTCGTTACAGCCAGTTTACATCTAGTGGGCTCCTTTGCCTTGACCATTGATTCTGTCTTTTCTATAGATATTAATGTTCTCCGCTCTTGTTTGAAACCTATATAGCAATCGCTGTAGATCGTCTTCGTTATCCGCCATCAAAATTGCATCGTCAGCGTAGCATAGCATCTTTATCAATTCTTGTCCCATTCTGTATTCTCCATCAACTTATTTTACACTATTAATTGTTTTATCCAAACTATCGCCCTGGCGGATTCCAGTTAGTACTGGTACTTGTTTTGTAAATTCCTGTGATGTTTTGATCTTCGCTGTGTTATAAACAAAGGTTTTTTTCTATTCAAGAGATTTTTCAATTATTTCTCTGAGGATTAAGATTGCAGCCACTGTCGATTTATTCTGTCTAAAGCCTTGTTGTTCGCTAATTTCTATTCTGTTCGTATTTTTGTTGTTATAATTTTTGTGAACAGCTTGCTTATGCTGGCTAGTAAAGATATCATTCGATAATTTTCCGAGCCGCTGTTGTTTCCCTTTTTATAGATTGGTATTGTGATGCTGTTTTCCAATCAGTAGGCACTTTTTAGATCGAGATAATATGTAGGTGTTTTCCTCATTATCTTCATTGTCACCTGATTCAACTCGTAATGCAATAATTTTTTTGAACCAAGCTCGGAATGAGTTACCACAAAGCGTACTAAAGAATTCTTTGTCCAAATTTTTAGATTGGGACTAAAAAAAAACAGCGACGACGATTTCTCATTATCACAATTACTTCAAATAAATCAAGTATGAAATGAAGTTTTCGAAAAGACTTTTTGAAGAAGTTCATCCAAATAATTCCATTGCTGTAGACGAAATCGAGTATTGGAGCGAAGATTTTAAAAACGGACTTAAAGATAAGCTTAATAGCAATGATGATGCTTCAGGTAGCAGCGACAACGTCATTATGGATGACACACAAATAATGCCTTCCTCTACAGTCATTAAAAGGGTGTTGAAGTAAGAAAACCTTCAGAATTGGAATAACTTCTTTAAAAGACTATCTCCGGTTATTGATCTAAGAAAATTAGAAAAACAAGGCAGAACTTTCTCAAGACTTAAAACATTTAATAAAAGCAAATCCTTTAGATTTTGCTATAAAAAAAGTACAAGGATACCGTCTTATTGCACAAAAATTCCAAAAAAGTGCTACCCTGCTATTAAAACAAAACCGGCGACGTTTTTGATAATGAAAGAGAAAATTGCAGATTATAATCGATTACAATAAAACGAACACATAAATATTATAGGCGAGGCTGTTAGAAAGGCAAAAACGAATTCATAATTTTTTATGAAATGATTGAGATTATGTCATATCGTCATCAATTGAATAAATACCGACAAACAAGAAAAGATTACAAAACACGCGAATATCTTATGCTTCTATGAAGATAATTAATGAACAACGCAAAGGGCTCAGCAAATATTGTAAAGTCATCTACTTTCCAAGACGTAAAATTCCTCTTTATTGCAAGATAGGGCTTCTCTTCTTATGGAAAAGTTACCCTTTTTCCATAATCACGCCCTTCTTATTTTGTTAATAATTACAGTTTTACAAAAACACAGACAATTCAACTTAAATCAAAATCTCAAACAATTCAACAACAAAAAATTACATGCAACAACCTGGTAGATATTGGTCCTAGAAAAGTAGAGAGACAATATTCCAATAAGTGTGATATATTTAGGAAATATAAATGACAAATATACATGGGGATAAGAAGCCCCCACTGGTATAATATATGACTAATAAGACGTGATATTATAATGGCTAAATATTTCATATCTCATGAACCATAGAAAAAGGAACTTGTCCATAAATTATAGACATAAAGTAATTATTAGTAATTATGGTGAAACATGGAATGCTTAGTATTATTACACTATGAAAATAAAACTTACAAAATCGGAAATAAAATATTATTTTGGCAACAATATATCGATTAATATTTAGCAGAATAATATTTTCAATTCAATGAGGTACTATATATTAATAGTGCTAAAACTGATGATAGTATAGATTACGAAATTGGATTGAACATAAATTGATGAAATGAGCTTGTTGTACGTACATAATTGTGATATGTATTATAATACAAGGATGTGAAATAAGTGTGTATATTGTTATGACTTGAGCACTTTACAATTATAATATGTGTGTCAAGTTTTAAAATACTAAATAAAATTTCATAGAGGCAGATCAAACGGAAAGAATATGCCTATAGTTGCATCAGTCATAAAAGAACATTTCATATATTCAAGTGCTACCTAATGAATAGCGCTAGAACTAGTTATTTAGTAAGAAAATAAGAACAGAATATATAATTTCTGATGAGTGAGCCAATGTTACATTTAAAGATCAAAGTACATGGTATGGAAATGAAGAGAAACATAAAATACTTTAAATTGTTATATACTCTTAACAAATTATTTGAGAAATGGAAAAGGAAATTCCCTTTCTCAAATAATGGCATTGCAGTCTTACTGTGAACAACAAAATTCACGTAAATATGAAACTTGATTCAAATTTAATATTATAAAATACAAATTTACTATACCATACGTTCCTGCTAGTAAAATACTAAAACCAAAATACAGAAACTACTATTGCATGTTAGAGCAACGAGATATAGAATAGGAAAATGAAGGTTAATATAAGTAAAACTAAGGTAATAATATTAATCTTTATTTAAAAATGGCTATTAAAATATACAAATATATTATTTAAAAACTAATATACAGGGTGAGTCATCTAAGCGGGTAAGGCCGATTATGCCCTTATGAGTAAAGATATTTCGAAGCGGTTTTTCCTTGTGATAGCTATTCATCATGAACACATTTTAAAAATATTTTGTATTATACAGAGTATTCCATAACTTGGTGGCTAATAACCATAGTTATAGTTTTTTAAATGGAACACCCTATATATTATTGCATCTTTGTATTCCCCGTTTAATTTTTAGTCAAAAAGTAATAATATACTATAGGCATAAAATCTAAAGTATTTGACCTATTCCCATTTTTCTGAAAAGTTCAATGTTTATATAAAATTATATTTCTCGAAAACGACGTATTAGATAGACACAATTTTTTGTAGTAATGTTTACAATAACAGGTCCTAAGAGAATCATGTTTTATTTTTTTACAGTTACTGACTGCATGTGCAGGAAACTGGAATAAAATTACATGACACGTTTTTGTATAAAAGTCAATTTTTTTAAATGGAACAACCTATATATCAGTTAATTTTTGAATTGTTTATTAAATTTCATATCAGAAACATGTAAGACATTAATACTTTAAAAGTGACTATTACTGAGCTACTATCGTTTTTTGATATGCTTTTGTTAGTTTTTGCAAAAAAGTCAATTTTTTCAAATGGAACACCCAGTATATTAGTTCATTTTTAAATTCCCTATTAAATTTCACATCAAAAATATGTAAGATGTTATTTATTACTTTAAAAGTGACTATTACTGAGCTATTGTCGCTTTTTGATATAATTTTGTTAGTTTCGTGGTTTTAATTAATATAGTATAGTACTGACAAAATTATATCAAAAAGAGACTGTATATGTGTGTATACCGGGTGTCCCAGCGTAGCGGTAAAGTTCATTATTGGTATCTAATAATGTAGATAGCAAATAATTTTTAATACAAACACTGCAATCATAAGCTCTACAATTTAAAAATATTTTCATTTATACAGAGTGTTCGACAACGACGAACCAACACAAACTTATATTTTTTAAATGGAATACTATGTATTTTTTTACATTTTATGATAGCCCTTGAAGAGATGATTAAACTGTTTCTGAGATATAGCGATTTTTCTTTAAAAATAGTACAACATTTGAAAAGTTGCTATGAAATAACGATTAGTGATGAAATATCTATTATGGGTCCAATTAGTAGAGATACCTTTTGAGTACGTGAAATTAATATTTATTTCGACATATCTACGCATGTTCTTTAGAATTACATACCATTCGCAAAAGTTAAACATTCTATAAAAAAATAAATGGAACACCCTGTATATTTATATGTCATTGAAAAGTACTTAAGATTTACTAATAAAAAATATGTACTTTCTACTTCATGTGGGCGATATTGCAAAAGTTAGAGGATATTATATCTGAATAAACTCGATTACGACTTAAAAATATGAGTTGCCATGAAAAGTTTGGAAGTTGATGAATTAGCAATAGTATAAAAAAATGATTGTATGCTGGCACAAACAACTAAAAATATCCCAATATGCGACTGACATCGACGAGTGCTTTTCAAAAAATGTTAGCAAGATTTGAAGAAACTGGCAGTATTCCGTGTTACGGCTGCCGTAGAAAACGCAGATGCAGAAAAGGTTCTATTGTTATGCGTTCAAGATAATCCTCATACAAGCGTGCGTAAACTTCTTCTTGATGTGAGCAAAAACTTTATTAAGAGAACCTCAAACAAGTTTAAATTCTATCTGTATTACATCAAGGTCTTCAGAGGATTTTTTTTTATAAATAGGGTTGCCTCCTGTAATACGATGTTGCACAAAATAAAAGACAATCACAATGTTGTATCTCAGATTTTGTTTTGTAATGAAGCTACTTTTAAGAGTAATGATCTTATAAATAGCATTTTTACGCCACTGAGAATCCGCAATTTTTGTTTTACCGTAAATGTAATGTTTCCATACTTTATATACTTCAAATACTAAAAAATATGAACATACTATAAAACCAAACATTTTTTAATTTGTTATATGATAACTTAATCTTATAATTACTGTTATGTTTGAAAATAGTAGCTTGTATGTTCTTCAAGATATTGCGAAAGTTATAGAAGTTTTCAATAACAACCCCCGTTTGTAAACATGTTGAAAGTTGAAATATGCTGTCTAGTTTTCTCACAAAAACGATTGAAAAACTATTATTACTTTATTAGGAATAAGATAATATAAGATAGTATATCCGTCAGAGTAGCCGATTTGGGAAAGGCTGCTGTTTAACAATACCAAATTGATAAAAAATATATATTTTAGATTTTAGGGATAAACTAAAGCATCAACTGTAATAAAAATAAACAAAGAAACATCAACCTAGCAGGTCATGAGAAAAACACTAATCTTGTTTGAGTAAAGTATAATGATGCTCAATATACAAGTAAAAATTGAAATAAATTCAAATTGAGTTCAAAACAGTTTTATTCAATTCACTACAATTGTTTCACCCTACTAGGGCTTCATCAGGTGATGAATATTATAATACAAAATATGGAGTTTCAAGACGTATCTCTGTCTTCAATCAATCATGCTTAATATGTTTATGAGGTAGTTTTAATCTACATTAATAATGTAACCAACGTCAGTGTTCTCCTAATATTATTTTGTGTTAGGAGCATCAGCATCTAATAATAATAAATTAAATCAATCACTTTGGAAATTTGCCTAAACTAATCACATATTTTGAAAATCGAAATATCAAATTAAAAAATAAGTAGGTACATAATAAATTGAATTTTAATGACGAAAAAACGAAAAATTTTCAAATCGATTTTTCTAGAAAACGGTGTATCCTACCGACTTAAAGTAAGAGTACCTTTTAGTACTAGAATACCTGAAAATTTAATAATCTAGTGTCACAAATGCTTAAAAGTTAAAGACAAAAATGTTATGCGTTAAAATAACCGTTTACCTACCCAAAACGGACGCCTATGACCGGTACTAGAAATTCGCAATTGATGGAATCGATTCATCTCTGGAGGATAAATAAGCATACCAGTTTTTGTTTTTCTAAATAGAAGCGTTCGGGAGATATTAAAAAAAAACTAATTACAAAGCGCCATCTTCAAAGAGCTCTAGCTCTCTTAGGAAGCATTTTCGGACTAGGGTGAATTGAGTTAAATTGTCTTAAAATTATCTGAGGAATCTCCGGTCTTCGTTTGTCAGGAGAGTTTCTGGACACCCTGTATACAGAAATTAATACCTTCTTAGTCTTTATCCTTATTTAGTCGAATATTACCAACTTTTTACGAAGGTTTAGAGACAAATACTTTATTGCAAGACGGGCAAAGTTTTCTAAACTCTGTTGCATGTTATTGGAAATAAACACATTATTTATTCAGCATACATGTGGTTGGATAAAAAAAAATTTCATAGAAGTATATTTTATGATCTTTTCCAACATATTTTTAAAATAAATGTATTATTAACTTATATAGAAGACTACATTTAAATCAACTACAAAATTTGTTTACTATAAGTAAAATCAGTTTAAGCGAACATCTTGGGCAATAAGCACCAGTTTTAAACGTAAGTGTTTCCGGGAAGGTATGTTTTTATTTCTTTTTTTGTTTGTTTGATTGAATAAATTATGTTTAAGATAATATATAGTAGTTGTAAGATTTCGATATATTAGGTTGATAGCATAGTAGAAATAATGAACTAATTGTCAGGATTAATTGAAATTTTGCACGTGATAGTAATACGATATGAAGTATGTTTGTCTATCTATTTGTTTATTATCCCATCTGGCTTCCTTATCAAGTTTTATACAACTTCTTTAGTTACTTACCTATCTCAAAGCGTTTTCGAGATACCTATATTAATTTCAATCTCTTTTGAGAACATTCGATCGCAATATTACTTGACTTGAAATTATTGAGAGTAAAATGTTTGTACATAAATGAAGGACGCGTTAATTGCGTAACTGACCACGGTGTTTAGTTATAAAGGGGTTACCTTTTATTACTGTGTAATAAAAGTACGTTTAAAAATTATTGGAAAATGGAATAACCATTACTTTTATTAATTATTATTTTAAGTCACTGAAATTTTCTATTTAAAAATATATACAGTGTGGAAATAAAGTAAGGGATAGAGGCATTAACTTCGTTAATATTCATTTTTTGAAAAAAAAAATCGAAGGGGTATAGCGATATTAACTAAACAGAATATTTTCAGCACATTTTTAGTTTCTTACTTCATTTGTTTTTCATGTTATGATGTCACCAACTTTTTTTTTTAAATAACCTCTATTTTTTTAAAATTCATTTCGATAGTACTTTCAATTCCTTATCTAATGGTATAAAATTTTTAAAATGTTATATTTGAAAAAAATTGAGAAAAAGAGTCTTACATTCAAATATTAAAAATTCATTAAACGAATTTAGTCACATAAATTTGATGGAAAAGTTGACGGCAAATTGGTTTTTATTATAAAAATGACTTTTATTGTATATATAATATAAAAATATTGAGAAACCGAAATGTAAATTTACTATCAACTCCATTCAAAGTTAATATTCACATTAAAACTAAATTCATTCATTAACCAGGAAAAAAAATCTAAGGATAACATCACACAAAAATAAGCACAGAAATAACACTTTTTAAATTACACTTCCATTAAGGCTATACGCCCGGCCTCGAAATCGTTTTTCCCATTTCCTAATCGTATTTTTCATGAAAACCTTACCGAATTTACACGCTAATTTAAGAAAAAAATGCCTTGCAATGGATAAATCGTAATTTCTTCGAAATTGTCCAAAGGGCCCTAAATAAAAATAAAAATGTAAGAAATTTCAAAAAACAAGCCTTTATTTAAAATTATGTAACACTCGACAGCAATACATAAATTTTATTTTTACTTAATTTTTAAAAATAAGGTCACGAAACGGAAAACAAAATTTTGAAATTTGGGCGAAATTCACTGAAATCAAATAGAGTATGTGGTACGCTCGCACATTGTGTCGAGAGGTAGCTCCGCCTACCATTTCGGGCAGTTTCTACGCAGTTTGTAAAATACTTCTGGGATCGGTGTATGTTAAGAAAGTAATCGTTACTCGGACATTATTTTATCGAAACCGTTGATATTTTCTTTACAATATAGTGTACATATACAGTGTCAGCGTCACAATACTTCCTTATACTACGTATCAGAAAGTAAAAGCAATATCTCTTCCCGTCCCTAACGCTATACCTGCTAGAAGCGCATGTTAGGACTCACACGGCTTGCGGGCAGGGAGTATAATTATTATATTTGACTCGCAATAATTTGCTTCTGAAACGATCTAGAAATTTATTTCTTGCACAAAAAATAATTTTGGAATGTTGGCTTTATTTTGTTTCACATATATATGGGTAAATTCTGAAAAATAAGATTATTTACTCGATAGCTGAAAAATACCTTACACAAATTGGTCGTTTACTAAAACTTTTTTTTTTATAAAATTTACACACCATAAAGAAAAATCGAAAACACTAGTATCATCCAAATACTTTAGGATATAACCTTAAAAAAACAGATCCCTAGCTCTCTGCATTGCTGAGATATCACGAGATAAGTATTAAAAATTGAAGAAAATGAAAATTTTAAAATTTACACAAAAAAACGATTTTTCGACCTTTTTGCGATTTCGATTTTATTTTCCAACTCAAAATTTGAATCCGGCAGGTGATTTTACATATTCAGCTTCACTTTTTTTGTGTGTTTGAGAAAATATAGATTGTCTAATTTAGGGGGGGTTGCTTCCCGACTGCCAAACATGTGGACCAACCGGCGATTATCTGAGACCATAACGCAGCCATAAATTACAGGCAGATTAGATTAGGTGACAAGTTCTTTTCTCTATCTTTTTCCTCAGCATAAGACAGAGCACGCGGACCCTTAAACATTTGTCTTTTATTACATTTGCACGAAAAACAGTGGTACGCCTATTTCAAATCGAACTCAGCTTGAAGCGGGCGTTCAGCCTTAAGTGTTCAAAATGACGGCCCTCTATCATCCGACAATACCCAAGATGATTATAAAACTCATTTATCACATTTGTGACAGTATGAGCTGATATTATTCCAATTTCGTGTCGATTTTTGGGCCAAAATTAAGTTATTCTAATTTAGAAAAGAGAAATAACACTTACTTTAATGTGTCACTGACAAATTATTTTATTCTGACTATCCGCAACTAATTGTTTTTTGTTTTAGGCACCGGTAATTAAATTTATTTTGCCAATATAATGAATTTTTAATATTTGAACTTCAAGACTCCTTTTCTAAATTGATGAAAATATTACCTTTAGTTAAAATCGTTATGCCCCTTCGAGATTTTTTTCAAAAAATGAATATTAACGAAGTTAATGCTTCTATCCGTTACTTTATTTCCACACTGTATATATTTCATATACCTACCCAGGCCGCGCGCCGTTGTGATTTTGATTTATAAGCATTTACTTTAGAGGAAGTAAGATATATAGAGGGAGCATAATGTTAGTCTGCAAATAAAATGAAGCCTAGTGGGGTACGCGGAAGGTAAAATATTGCAGTCTTGGCGGGTGCATACCAGAGCTGGGTAATTGCTTTCAGTAATTGCCCAGCAACTTACTTTATAAGTTATTCAAAATACTCATTTTATAAATTATCATTGGTATCTATTATTTTAACAAATGCACAAAATTTTGCCCGTTTTGTTGAATGCATCAGTTAAATCTTTGTATTAAGTAATACTTGATGGAACAATTTAAGAAGGATATTTCGTGCAATGCGCCGGCAACTTGTTTATATTCTATTTTGCAGCTTCTCAAGCGTTCTTGATTCCTCTTCACAAACGTGTGAAAATGTCCCACACAGCAATATCAAGCAAGGACAGATTTGGTAGTACAGTCTAATCAAATGATGTGCGATAACACCACACCAAACATTTACACTAATCACTATGGATCGGCAGTTAGGGGCACATTAATTAAAATTACTCTCTAAACTTTTACAATGTTTTAACAACTATTCAAGATTTTGAGTTGATAGCTTTACTGATTATTAATCAGTAAAAATGATTAAATTATTTTGAAGTCATAATATTTATTTCTTGACAAGTATACGAAATATCAACCTGCTTTGCAATTGCTCTTATTGATGTATGATGATTAAGCTGTGCCCTATTTAAATCATTTATTCATTCCGTCCTATTTTTTGTTTTACAAGAGATCTAAACTGCTCTAAGTTGCAAATTAGAACGTTGAAAATTTTGTTGTACTCCGTACCTCTAGTCTGGAGTTTCTTTGATATTCTCCGTTAATAAGAAGCATATTAATTTTCACAAAATGTGTGTACTGCACTGTAGCTTAATTTAACTCTGATCACATGAAACTGTTGAATAATAAATATGTCAAACAATGACATCAATGCTACGCGGTGGCACTAGGTTTTACCGGTCAAATTTTGACAGTGCTGCTGATTCACTGAATCTCTCCTAAACAATATTCAATTCAATAAAAGCAAGAAAAGAAAATTGCTAATACTGCCTTATTGTTTATAACACCTGCAACTATCTTATACTGTGTTAATTTTATGTAGTTTGTAACACGAAGGATTTTCACGTAAGATTCAGCGTTAATTGTACAAAGCTGATTAAAAAGGTAACGAAACGGTTATATAAGAAATATAAAATTTTGAGCAAAAAGAAAAATATTCACAAAATCAAAAAGCAACTGCCTGCAAAAATCTCGAGGTCGAAAATTTTCGTCATCACAATACTTCCTTATACCGCGAGATCAAAAATTATATTGATAAAGGTTTACCATGGAATGTAAAACGTTTGTCTTAGGTTATATCATTAAGTATCATAATGTCATTAATATTTGTCATTATAAATAAAAATATAATGACAAATATTAATGACAGTATGACACTTAATTACATAACTTAAGACAAACGTTTTACATTCCATGGCAAACCTTTATCAATATAATTTTTGATCTCGCGGTATATACGTATAAGAAAGTAAAAAGAAAATTTTGGATAACGTCGGGACAATTTAAAAGATATAAAAATCATTAATATTAGTTAATTTTTAAAATGCCTATAATAACTTTTTCAATAATTTGTCTTATTTTACAAAAGAAAGAGATGCAAATCGTGGGACTTGTTTTATATTGTATTTTAAATATCTTATTTTCGCCATCTATAAATAACTACAGTCGACCAGTTTGGCTGAATGCACTAGGATCGTTGACTTCCGCGTATGTATATACATCACCTGGAATTATTATAAGGTGTACAATATGAATTAATTCTGATAATTAGTTATTCCTTTACTTTTAAAACGCCAGCCAACATACATATATTATTTAAAATATTGAAATATATAAGCAAGTAATAACAAAAAACACACTTGGTATTGTTTCACAAATAAAATTTAATAAAATAATTATTTGTGAAACAATACCAAGTGTGTTTTTTGTTATTACTTGCTTATATTTCGACATGTTTCACCAAGAGATTTCCATCACTTCATTTAATTATATTGAAATATATTCAATTAATCTAGGTATAGTATTACCAAAGCCGAAATTATGGAAAAAAGTAAAAAGAATATTCCAATTTCTGAAAAAAAAAGGACAAAAAGGAAAGTAAGTTTTCAATTACCGGCCAAAGTTTTTCCAAAACGAAAATTACCAAAAGTAAATTATAAAGAGGACGAGATACATACCGGCAATGGATGGTTATATATGTATGTGAGGCGCACGTTTTTGTACTTATTTATTTCTAACGTGTTAAATACTTTTTAGATTGTGATATTTGCGAAGAAGAATTTGAAAAATACTGCCCGAATTGTGGAATGTTAGAACATATTTTTGATACTAACGTAAAGAAGGGCACCAAAGACCGTGCTAAAAAAACGTTGCCAACAAATTTGTTGATATATTACCGAAGTGTTAAAGAATTAAGAAAGGCGATGAATTACTGGTATTTTATGGTAAAGAATTTGCCCAGGTCCTAAATATCGACACGAAAAAATATTTCGAGCCTGTATCCGAGAAAATAAATAATACTTACGCTTGCTTCTCGTGTTGTTTGGGCTTTACTGGGGAGGAATTTTTGAGAAAGCACATGCTGAAATGTCCATATAAAATTGTGAATGAAGGACCAGAAGGTAAGAAATGTGTTATGTGTTACTTGTTTTACTTATTTTTAATTACTTGCGTTATTGTTATTTCAGGTATAGTTCCGTGTCCCTTTTGTCAAATTTACCTGGTTAACATCACGTATTTAGCAGGACATGTTAACTGGTGCCGTGTGAAATTTAAAAAGTAAGTAATTTTTAACATTTGATTAGAATAATCAACAATACACAGTACCATATGTAACCATAAGAGAATTTAATTTTATTTTTGGTAATCATACATTCTTGTAGATACTTTTGGAACATATGTGACTAGTGACATGTTCTTTTTAAATTAATCTTTAATGACAGGCGTTGTATAATTGCTCTCAATATACATAGTCTTTATAAGCTTCAGATTTTGTAATCACTTGTGGATTTTTTGATTACTCTCAATCAGCTTTACATCCACTTTTATTTTTAATCGAATATACTCTGCTTTTTCCCATTTCTTCTAACTTCTTCCTGGCTGTAGTTATTAAGATCACGTTGTCTTCTCATCCAATTGTTACAACAACAGACGAGTGTAAGTAAATTTGAAGTGTTGCATAATATTTTGTCTATGAAATAAAGATAAAATTATAATCTTGTTATTTTTCTACAATGAAAAATAATCATAATATGGATTGGGTGAATTTTAATGATTTTTCGAGGAGTTAGTTTGTCTTGTATTCAAATGCATTTTAAAAATATTAGACTTATTAATTTAATTTTGACAATTATGATTGAATTTGAAAAATTCAAACGAAATCGATTCTAGATTGATTGTTCTAAATTGTTTCAAGGTATTTAAAAAAATCAAAATTCGAGATATTGAAAAAATCAATTGTTTTTCACATATCGTCATATGTATTAAAAAATGTATTAAAAAACAATATTTGGCCGAAAAAATAGCGAACAACAATTTTTTGTCAGTCCCCCGTGTTTTCGAAAATTAAATTCTGACAGTTGTTTCAGGTTGTTCTAGGTTTGCTCTAAATTGTTCCAAAGTATTTCTATGAACCGCAAAAACTGGCTGAGATAATAGAAAAAAACGATTTTCAATGGTTTGCATTTTCCGAGCATTATACTGTAATGGAACATTTTCATATGCAATGCAGCTCTATTCCCAGACGTGTTTGTGACAAACAATACTTTACTAAGTGCTGATGCTCTACACAAAATAATATTAGAACACTACTTTTGGTTACATTATTATTGAACAGTAAAACGCCTTCAATATTGAGAATTATGATACCTTGCTCATAACAAGATTAATGTTAATGTTCTTTTAAGTTTGTTTATTTTTATTACATTTCATGTTTTACTTTATACATAAAATAAATATACACGGTGGCCAGAAAAATGCGGACAAACGCCACGCAGGCCAAATCTTTGTTTAATTCTGAGTTGACAATCTTAATTGAAAAAAGTAGTACAGTGCTTTTTTTTTTTTTTTTTTTTTTTTTTTTGTAAACCATTGGTATTAATCGATTAGTTACATCAATGCATTTGAGATAATTCCATTTCTAAATTTCACCACAATGATTTTACATAGATAAATTTGACGAATTTTGCTAAATTTTAGCCGTACAACTTAATGTTTGATGGTCTCGTATGCCGTAAGGAAGGACCGTATAACTTTTTTGGATTAAGATTATCGCCTCAGAATTGAACAAAGAATCGTTCTACCTGGCGTTTGTCCGCATTTTTCTGGCCACCGTGTATATATTTTGTGTAAAATTTATTTATTGATATTATTTTTATTATATTCCATAAAAGCGAAGACATTCTCGCGTATGATTTGATAACTCTGATATAAATAATATATTTTCTGTTAAGTTGCCAAGTACGGCTGCTCTTTGGCGCATATGCAATCTTACATTTATCAATATATATAATAATTTAGAGTGTGTACAGTTACCCCCCTCTTTTTCGAAAATCTGGCCGTTATTCTAGGTTTGTTTTAAAGTAAATCCAAAGTTTCAAGCCAGCCTCCCTACTTTTATCGAAAATCGATTTTTTTGCGATATCTTTTGAACAATTAGACATACGGTTTTGATGTAACAGAACAATATGTAGAACAAACCTAGAACAACCTAGAATAACTATCATGGAATATCGATTTTCGAAAAAGGGGGAGGCTGGCAAAAAATACTGTTTCGTCACTTTCTCGAAATACTTTGGAATAATTTAGAATAAACCTAGAATAACCTGCAACAACCTTCAAAATTCCAATATTCGACAAAAGGGAGGATAGGTGACAAAGTCGCTTTCTTGCAATTATCTCGGCCAATTTTGACTTTCTTTTGAAAATACTTTGGAACGATTTAGGACAAACCTAGAACAATCTAGAACAATTGCCATATTTTTGATTTTCGAAAAAAATGGAGGCTAACTTAACACACCCAATTATTTATGTTAATAAGTAACAGTAAAATTTTCAATTTAGTGATGAAACTAGACAGCATACAGTATTACTATCTTATTTCAACACGCTTAGGTTACAGGGCCTACAAAAAATCATAATGAGCAAAAATGGGGAAACGTATTTGTATTCACGGAAGAAAGACTTATGAAAAGACTTAATTAAAATATAAAAAAAACATAAAGTTGGCAAAATTATATGAAAAAAAGAAAAAAATAGCTCAGTTATGGTCACTTTTAAAATATTAACGTCATACATGTTTGTGGTGCGACATTTTTTAAGCAATTCAAAAATGAACCGATATACAGCTGCTCCAATTGAAAAAATTCACTTTTACACAGAAATGTGTCATGTAACTTTAATCCAATTTTCTGCAAATTCGATCACTAATTGCAAAAAATAAAATATATTTGTGTTAGGACCTTTTATTACGAACAATCCTACCAAAAATTGTGTCCATGTAATGTTTTCGAGAAATATAATTTTATAAAAACATTGAATATTTCCGAAAAATGACAGATTAAAAACCTTAAATTTTAGGCCTACAATATCTAATAACTTTTTGACTAAGAATTCTATGGGGAATACAAAAGTGTAATAATATACATGGTGTAAAAAACTATAATTACGATTAGCCACCAAGTTATGGAACACTCTCTAGAATAAAAAATAATAAAAGGTGCTCCTATTAAGTGGCTATCATAGGAAATAAACCGCTTCGAAATATCTTTTCTCATAAAGTCAAAATCTGCTTTCCCCGCGAAGATGACTCACCCTGTCTATTTACTGCTTATATTAGATGTTTATTCTAAATTACAAAAGAGTATGGTTATAAAACTGCATCACACGAAAACGTATTTTGGAACAATTTAGAACAAACCTCTAACAATTTGGAATAACGTCAGATTGTTGACTTTCGATAAAAGGGAAGCTCACTTCACACACCCGCTGATATTTTATTTTTAAAGAAATTTATATATTCCAAACAAATAAATTTACCTTTTTGCTACAACAGAGAGTTGAAAACATGTTTTTCCTTCTTATACGTAGTATAATGATGTATTGTGATGATGCAGATGTCCACGTTTTGGAGTCCCCTGATACCAAAAAAGTGGTTTTCAAAAAATTTATGTCCCTTACTCTCGCTCTGTGGATCTGTGTTTGCGTGTGCGTCAGTGTGTATGTGTGTTTGGCCACGATAGCGGTCAAACGGCTGAATTGATCAATTCAAAATTTTATATTATACGAATATAATTTCCCCCTTGAGATCTGATTAGATTTCGAAAAAAAGAAGTAAACTACTACTGAAGTAATAATTTACTTCAGTAAAAAAGTTGTTTTTAAATATTTTTTGTATAAGAAAAATTTCAAAATTCCGACCGCAAGTAACACTTTTACACTTATGATATAGCGATTTTTTGCAAATAAGTCATAAATTATGTATTCTATATATATTTATCAAGAGTACAAAAGTATTTAGAGCTGGATTTGGAATATTTTTTGTATAAATGATATTTCAAATTTCGTACCGGAAGTAACATTTTTACTCTTAGCGAGTAGCACTTTCTTTAGAATATCTCGCAAAGTATGCGTTCTATAGAGATTTACCAAGAGAATACGAGTACTTAAAATAGGATTTTGAATAATTTTTGTATAAAAAAATTCTTAAAATTTCGCTTATTATATAAGAAGATAAAACTATTTAAAACAAATTAAAATAATTTTGTCAATTTGAAGCGCTCATACGAATAAGAAAGTATATCAAAGAAATGTTTGTACTACATTTAAATTTTGCAAATTTCTTTTCATTCAACGAAAGTCAAAGAAATTAATTGAAATAAATATTTTTCTGTGATTCAAGAAATTTTTTTTTCTCGGTGATGCAGTGCATCTAGTAGTAAAAATAACAATTATATCAATAGTTTACATCAATTATTAGTCGAGTTTTATATTTGATGCCTTTACATTAAACTTTCTGTTTTATTTTTCAGTGCGTCAAGTGGTGACAGGAACGATTTTGACGAGAAGAATTGCTTCAACGTTACAAAGAAATACAACAATAAGAGATATAATTTCCTTGAACATACCAGAATCCATGACGGCATAAAACCGTTCCAATGTTCGATATGTTCGAAAACATTTTTCCGAAAAGAGCATCTGAAATCACACGTCCAGGCACTACAGAGACCCCATTTGAATGCGACATATGTCGTCAAAGGTTTACTCAAAAAAGAATTCTTATGAGACACATGACTATACACAAACATAGTGAACGGAAATTTGCATGTAATTATTGTTCGTACAGAGCTGTTAAAAGCTTTCATATGAAACAGCACCTAACAATTCATACAAAAATAATTAATTGTTTAAAAAGAGGCAAATTTGACTGTCAAATTTGCAATAAAGAATTCGTCTCCAAATTTAATTTAAACAGACACATGGACATCCATTTGGGAAAAAAAATTGAATGTGCCAACTGCGAATACAGTACCCCTCGAAAAGATAAATTGATAGTACATATTCGACGATGGCATAGAAATAATTGAGTTTATTAGATATTATATATTAATATTATATTTTTTGTTTTAGAATTTATATTTAGTTTATGGGATGAGAAATATATTTATTTGCCTTTATGTTTTTGTTTTATTTGTACTTTGTATTTGAACTCCAGGACAGTTTTTAGATTTTTTTTTGTATATATGAGTTAGTAAAAGAAATTCTACATATTTTAACGCAAACTTTGGTCATGGATAATAAACAAATGCTATGTCCGAGCGAATTATTTATTGAAGAAATACCAACAGATAAATAATTTTGGGAAGTGCATATGCTTCTAAAATTAATTTTATTTCATAAGAAAAAATATGAAAATAATTAATTAGTAGTTAAAAATAGATCATCTACTTTTATTTAGTTATACCCAGTGCCCCGCCATACAGCCGCACGTTACGTGTCGCATCATTGCTATGTAGTAGGTAATAAGTATAAAGATAATTATGATACTATTAGGATTTTTACTAATTACTTATTACTAAACAATACTTTTAACACCATATGTGCACGAAATTTCAAATATCTAGCTTAATGGAAAGTATCCGAGTTTATGATGAGTCAGTCGGTCAATGAATGCCCAAAATCATGATTTTCAATCTTCATATCTTGGACACTTTTGCACCTAGATAAATAGAATTTCGAATACTGCTTTTTATTGGTAAGCTTAATTATTAAAACAACCATGTACCTCAAACAGCTATTGAGACAAAGGGAGATCGAAAATGGCGAGAATTTATTCGTGCATACATTGGCCTGGCGCACTCCGTGCGCTTAAATTTTTCAAATCCTAATTTTTAAGGTTTATTAGACTTATATGAAATAAATAAATACTATAAAAACACAATAAATTAAGCTAACAATTGCACTTAATAGTCTTGAATTGTTAATTTGAAGTTAATACTCGTAAGAGAATAAATAATGAGATGAAACACTACTTTCGAGTTTTAAAACATGATTCGTATATATATACTGAACGATTTTCTTCTGCCAGTCCTATATCTCAGAAACAATAAATTTACTGTAGAATAGCTATCTACATTAATTACACTAACGTTCACGTAATTGCTGAAGAAATCCATCTTAGATAACCTGATGGTAGCACAACGAAAAGAATAAAAGCCCGGACACTTCTCAAGGAATTTTAAACGTCTATCACTCAATTTATTTACACATTGGAGAGGGTTCTTTCTCTAATGCTCCCTTCGAAAATTGCGAAAGTTTGATCATTAGATATATCTATAGATTAAATTTCAACCGACTGAAAATGGCTAACTGTTGACTGGTTTATATTGATTAATGGTAGCTTGTGTTTAAAAATCTACGGTAATGTTCTATTAACTATTTACGAGGTTTAACTTAAAAGAACTATTGAAGAAATATGGTAACTACTACGCGATGATAATGTTTTTAAGGCTGATCTCTCCTCCACGACTTTTTCACAAAAAATTACGACTATTTAAGATAAGGATATTTTTGACTGTTTTAAAAATTACAATTAAATAAAAATTAAACAGTATCAATGGGCATGTGTTGAGGTCACCTTAGGTTTGCAGGTAATTTGTCTGTATTCCATAACTTAAAATATTATGTCATTCTTGTAATATACTACATCACTATGATTTGTGGACATTGCATTGGATAAGTTTCTATCTTTTTTTTCTGTGTATTTTATACCTTATGATCTGCGATTTTTCCATAAGTCTGATTTTGAATATTGTATCGAAGCCTTTCTTCAGGTCAATGCATAATATTTCCTTTTTATTTCAATTATTAAATCTGTTGTTGCAGATGTACCAGAGTTCTTCTGGAATAGCTTTATTCCTTGACAGATGATCAAACAACTCAATTTGTGAGCTTTTTCATAAGATTTTGTGTAGACAGTATTGAGATGGGTCGACAATTTTCTAAGTTCAGCTTGTTGTTTTTTTATATATTGACATTGATACCAAACAAAAACACTAAAAGATCTTTACCACACTATCCTGAATTTATTAAACATCTAGGTCCTTTAGGATGTAATTGGCTTTTATGTTTCTATAATATTATTTTAAATAATGGTATTTTGTTCCTACTGAATTTAAAAAGGCAAAAGTTGTAGCTGTTTTGAAGCCAGGAGAGCCAGCAGATGTTGCTTCTAGTTATAGACCAATTTCATTATTATCAGTATGTTACAAGATGTTATAGAAATTATTATATCATAGAATTTCTCCAATTATGGAAAATATCTTTCCCATAGAGCAAGCTGGTTTTAGACCAAATCGTAATTGCTATGATCAAGTTTTAGCTTTAACAAATTATATAGAGAATGGTTTTCAAAAGAATTTGATAATAGGAATTAGTTTCATTGATTTAACAGCTACTTATGATACAGTTTGGTTAGATGGATTATTTTTAAAATTATATTATGTGTTGCCTAATGGTAATTTAATTAAACTTATGGAAAATATGTTAACAAATCGTAAATTAAGTTTTCATCAATGGACAAAGTAGTAAATTTAAAATATTATATAATGGTTTACCTCAAGGAACGGTATTATCCCCTCTTCTCTTTAATCTATATACAAGTTATTTACCAGATACGACTTCTAGAAAATTCATCTACGCTGATGACATGGCAATTGCTTATCAACACAATAAGTTCAATCAAATTGAAGTTAATTTAAACGAAGATCTATTGATTCTGAGTAATTATTTTAGAAAATGGGGGTTATGTCCTAACCCATCTAAGTCAGAAGTTTCTTGTTTCCGTCTTAAGAATAACGAAAATCATAAAAAACTTGTAATATCTTTTAATGGTATCGTTCTAAGACATAATTTTAATCCAACATACCTAGGAGTTACTCTGGATACATCGTTAACATATAAACAATATATTGATAAATTGCGTATGAAGATTAAAACAAGAAATAATATCTTACAGAAGTTGGCTGGTTCAAATTGGGGAGCTCATGTAGACATTTTACGTACGTCCGCTCTTGCATTGGTGTATTCTGCTGAATATTGTAGTGCAGTTTGGATGAATAGCGTACATATTGGTAAAGTATATATTCAGTTAAATTGTACACTTCGAATTATTACGGGCACAGTAAAATCTATTCCACTTCCGTGGCTCAACGTCTTGGCTAACATTTATCCTCATCAGTTAAGAAGAAAATTGGCTTTAAAACGGTGTTGGGATAAATATCAAAACTTTCCTAATTTATATTTAATTACTCAAGATCTTCAGAACTTACCACCTTATAGATTGAAATCACGTAGTCCAATTTGGAAGGAAGATTTCCTAAATCAACAATTTTCTATTAATGACCTCTGGATATCTATTTCGTTAGAATGTGAAGTGTTTAATAAACAATTAATAGATGATCCTTTGATTGAAGTTCCTGGCTTTACACAACCATGAAAAATTTGGTGTAAGTTGAATCATCTTAGGATGGGCCATGGAAGGTGCAATAATATGTTATTCAAGTGGAATGTGATTGCGAGTCCAGTGTGTGATTGCGGAGCTGAGATTGAAACAGTTAAACATATTATTGAAGAATGTCCTCTAGCTAAGTTTGAATTTGGATACACAGATTTACATAATTTAACTCCAGAGGCTGTTGCTTGGATCTTAACAACTAAGACCTCTAGTATTGTGACGCTGTGATAGAGGTTTTTTTATTCTGCAGGTATTTTCCTACATCCTAGACCAAATGGTGCAGTGTTTTGATATGTTTCTTGTTTTGTACCTGTTATGTAGTTTCATACGAATATATATGTATATATACCACACTAAAGCACAAAATAGCTAAATACTTATTTCGGCAACTATGTTGTCATCTTCAGTAGCACTGATTAAAAACTGCATTGTCTATACACCGTAACCTAACATTATTTAGATATTGTGGGTATTAGGAAACTAAACTTGGAGTCTGTGGCTTGATACTAAACAAAAACACTAAAACAACATTTCAGAACAACAGTAGTGTTGTTCTGTTACGCTACGCTGTATAAACAACGCGATTTTTAATCAGTCCTACTGTAGATGACAACATGGTTGTCGAAATACGTAATTACAACCCAAAAATAATGTAATATATAACAAACCGGCGAAGTATGGTATCAAATAGTGATGCTTCATGATACTACAATAAAATGTATGATAATGCTTCCCCATATGGAGGAAAATCAACAAATACAAATCGTTAGCTATTGGCAGACTCATATGTAATAGAACTGCCATTGGCAGAAACATTAATAAAAGATCCATATAAATTAACTCTCGTGGGCACATTGAGGAAGAAGAGAAATTCCTAGGCCCAAAAAATCGTAAACCTGGCACGTCGAAGTTCTGTTTCGAACGAGAAAAGACTTCCGTTTCGTATGTGACGAAGGGACACAAAAACGTGATATTGTTATCCACGACCCACGATCAACCAGAGATCAACCCATACCTTGAAATCACAAATTATTGACTTTTTTAAATTTTTTTACGAAACGTGTTCTACATGAATAAGGTCAAAAAACGAAGAGATGGCCGTATGTCATCTACAGTTGTAACAATCACATACAAAACAATAAACCGCTACCTAGGACTTTCTGATGAGCTTGCATTCATCATTGGTGCGTCCATGGTCAGAACACCGTAAAATAATACCAATTCTATCGAAGTCGATTCGGGAATTCTTTGCCACTACTTTACAAACAGTACGAATAAGCCAGCTATCTACCACACTTACCGAGAAAGGAAAACGCACAATATGCGCCTTTGGTCCATTTAAAATGAGAAGAATGACCATTAATCACTGTAAATCTTGCATGCGTGCGTTCTGTGGAGAACACCCTTCTAAAAAATGTTCCGATTGTTGATATTTAATGCTGATGTTTACATTGTGTGCATATTGTATGTATATCAAGGTTATTCAATAAAAAATTTGAAAAAACCTAAAAAGTTATTTCATTTTTAAGTCGTAAACTTTACGAAGGTTTGTGTGTGTTCTATGGTTAACAAATATACTAAAACCTGAAAATTACTTTAAATCAATTCCTTTTTAACATACTATAATTTCATTGCAATATTCTTTAATTGTGTTGAGCTGTGTTTAAGTGGATAAATTATCAGAACGTCACATTCTAACACTTTTCGTATAATTAAATTTAAATTCCATAATTGCTCAATGAGAAAATCAAGCAGATACCTAATCGTATTAATTACTCGTGGAGCGGCAAATAAATAAATTAATAATTATGGATTTTTAAGCAAGTGGTAGAAGGTTTGGGGGCAATATTTTGATGATTATCGTCCCCACGGCCTGTTTATAATCGTTTCGAAGTATCAGAGGGGGAGGGGGGCAGTGGAACGGTAGCGGTGTATATGTATATGTGTGTGTGTGTGTGCTAGCGGCGGCATGCCATCGTTTCCCTTTCGTCGGTCACAGGGGCCGCGATCCGCCGAAGAAGCAATAAAGCTTGAAATCGGCAGATAAATTCGGAAAGGATTTCAATGCGCAAGACTCTGATGCTCTATTACAGCTAATGTACAGATCCAATAACTCCTTTGTTATTAATAGCAGTTCCCGTCAGCCTATCGGCCGTCGTACCACACTAACTCATCAGATCAATATCTCGAAGCAATTATCCGACTTAATAGCACATTCTCATTAACCCAAACCGAAACTCTACAATGGCTCACGCCAATTTGTTAGGTGCGTGTCTAGATGGGAAGTTCAATTACAGCAGTGATTCCTCCACCCGGTAAACTAGTTATTAACAATAATTGAATTAGGAGTCGGGATCTGGAGTGGAGGAGTGGTGGGCTGTAACTACTCGTTTTGCAATTACCATTAAAAGCTGCCCATTAGAGGCAATTAGCATTTGGAAGGAGATGCTGGACACACTGGCTGAATGACGCTCGTTGTTGTTCAATGATGTGATGTAATCATTTTATTATACAGCTCGCTCGTGCTGTCTTACAAGGGATGTACTATTCGATGTAAAGCAAAGAAAACGTAGTTGGTTCTCTCCTTTAAACTTACCTACCATACTCTCCCCTTGTCTTCTTGCCAAATCGCGTGCATTGTTTAAACACTTCGCTAAAGTTGTAATAATAATTACGTAATCAATACATTTTATTTAAATATATACATATAATATACAATATATGGTAAAACAGAAAATCCAATATTGACAGTCTAGATGTTTTAAACTAATTTTGTACAAATCTTAAATGTTTAAAAATATGGGAACATATCGCGTCTCGGGTGCACATTTCAAAATTTCTAGATCTTGAAGTAAATACAGAATTTAAGCAAACAATTGTGTTGGCTTTAGTTTGTGTCAAATATTTGTATCGCAAATTTTCATAAACACTGTACAAGAGGGAAATATCTCTTAGACTTGGTAACCACCAACTATTCAGCCAAGGTAAGTTCTTATAGTAACATTATTATGTCCATCAATGAATACATAGATACGTATAAATATATACATATAAAATATATTACAATTCTTTGCCAATTATACAAATGTATTGAAATATACATATATATATATATATATATATATATATATATATATATATATATATATATATAACTTCAAAGAAAATATTTATTTGCCGTCTAATTAAATATATGTGTGGAGGGTGTTGGGGAATCCGGCAACAAAGACAACAAAATGGAAGTCTATTAACTTTATTTTCTCCAATATTTCGCAATTACATTATTGCTTCCTCAGGGAAAACTAACGGTAAGAGAAAACACAAATAAAATGAGATATCACAAAATAACTTTTTACAAGGTGTACAGTACTTACAGTTTCGACTTCTATGTGGAAAAATTGTAACGCTATCATATCTCGTATGTTCTAATGTACGAAAGAAAAAAACAATATAGTTCTTTCTCCTTTCCCATTTACATATAACATTTTGAACATTTGATATTTATAAACAATTTAAAACAATTACTTTAACACTCCGCAGCAAGACAACAGGCACAATATAAACGACAATAACAATTTTACTTGATCTATGCTGCTAAACGTTCACATAGCGACTGACAACACACAAAACTCCTACATATACATATGATGGACATATTACTCTTTTTAGTCGTATATGAATAAAATATGCAACAATTCACCAAAACAATTTTTTATGAGGTACACATTAATAATGAATGTAGATGTTGACCTAATATATATACATAGTAATGTTCTATCTAGTTGTTTAATCCTATTATTGAACAAAATTACCCACAACGTTCTCTATTTAACTCTAATAAATATGAATATATTGCACTTAAATTTTGCATGTCCGACTTAAAATTCATTGTTTTATGAAGATTGATTTGAACCATCTCCATGAATTCCCTGGAGGACCTATTTACAATATTATCTAATATTTCTACATTATCAAAATTAGGGGAATGATCTTTTTCAATCATGTGTTTAGCCAAAGCACATCTATTTTTCCCTGTTTTTATATCACTTTTGTGTAATGATAATCTTGTAGCTAGCCAACTGGACGTTTGACCTATATATACTTCATCACACCCACCACAAGGTATAAGATAGATAACATTAGATTTGTATTTTTTATCTGTTCTATCTTTTATATTTGAAAAATAATCTTTTATTGAGTGCTCGTTATAGTAACCAAATCTAACATTGTCATAATATAAAATACGTGACAACTGTGGGGTTAAATTATTTATAAACGGTAATTTGAAATATTTCGTAAGTGATTTGTCCTCATCATTGTTATTTATGTGATTGATTGGTGTGCTATATAGAATCTTTTGAACCAGAGTCCTTGGATACCCGTTATTTACAAAAAGCCCCGACAACATGTCTAGATTTCGCCTGTGATAATCAGGATGGCTGATTTTTAATACTCTATTCTTTATTGTTACTAAGCTGTTTATTTTTTGTTGTACAGGGTGGTTTGAATAATAATTTAGGATCCTTGTTGAGTTAGTGGTTTTTCTGTACCAATCTATGGTAATTCTAGTGTCTTTTCTTATAATTTTGGTGTCAAGGAAGGCTATTTCACCATTAAGTTCTTTTTCAATAGTAAATTGGATTTTTGGGTGAAACGAATTAAATGAGTTAAGAACGTCATCAATATTATGTTTTGGGACAGCCAAGATCAAATCATCCACATATTTATGGATAAAATTAAATTCGAAAGAATTGCCTTTAACTACTTTTTCTAGACAGTGATTCATAACTATATTGGCCAAAATGCAGCTTAATGGGCTCCCCATAGGGCAGCCCTCCTTTTGTAAGTAAATTTTGTTATTAAAACTAAAATAACTGTTATCTATTATGAGTTTCAACATTTTAAAAAAAGATAGCTTTGATAGATTAGTATTTTCCGAAATCAAAGGCCAATCACCATCCAATATTTCCAATAATAAGTCAGTGGGAACATTGGTAAATAATGAAATGACATCTAGTGAAAAGATTTCATAATTTTCCGGGAGTATGTAATTTTGATATTTGTCTACAAAAGTAAAAGAATCCGGAATATCATATTCATTATTTGTATATGTGTTAGAAAGTATATTCGCTATGAATTTGGAAACATGGTAAGTTGGTGAGTTAATACATGAAACAATTGGCCTGAAGGGCACCTCCGTTTTATGTATTTTTGGTAGCGAATATAGCTTAGGGCTAACACTGTTATGTATAATTAATTTCTTATATATTGGCTCTGTAATTTCTTCGTTACTCTTTAACAATTTTAATGTATTATTTATCTGTTTTTGTATTTTCTCAGTAGGGTCTTTTTTTAAAAACAAGTAAGTAGCCTCATCTTTTAGAAGTTCCTCTGTTTTATTTATGTACTCACTTTTTTCCAATGCCACTGTTACGGCCCCCTTATCAGCTTTAATTATTAGGATGTTAGGATTGTCTTTAAGAAATTTTTTGCAATCCCTAGCATCCGACGTCAATATGTCATTTTTTTTAAAAGGAGGTTGCCTAATAAAGTTAGTCAAAACATTAGTCAATTTAGCCCTTCTTACATTAACATCATCCCCTAAGCCCGAGTTAAGAACCAATTCACAATCTGCTAAAATCCGGGTAACATCGAAAGTACCTTCCGAAACGGGAATACCAAATTTTGGTCCCAATGAAAGGAAATTCCTTATATTGTCAGGGACACCCTTGATTCGTTTCACCCAAAAATCCAATTTACTATTGAAAAAGAACTTAATGGTGAAATAGCCTTCCTTGACACCAAAATTATAAGAAAAGACACTAGAATTACCATAGATTGGTACAGAAAAACCACTAACTCAACAAGGATCCTAAATTATTATTCAAACCACCCTGTACAACAAAAAATAAACAGCTTAGTAACAATAAAGAATAGAGTATTAAAAATCAGCCATCCTGATTATCACAGGCGAAATCTAGACATGTTGTCGGGGCTTTTTGTAAATAACGGGTATCCAAGGACTCTGGTTCAAAAGATTCTATATAGCACACCAATCAATCACATAAATAACAATGATGAGGACAAATCACTTACGAAATATTTCAAATTACCGTTTATAAATAATTTAACCCCACAGTTGTCACGTATTTTATATTATGACAATGTTAGATTTGGTTACTATAACGAGCACTCAATAAAAGATTATTTTTCAAATATAAAAGATAGAACAGATAAAAAATACAAATCTAATGTTATCTATCTTATACCTTGTGGTGGGTGTGATGAAGTATATATAGGTCAAACGTCCAGTTGGCTAGCTACAAGATTATCATTACACAAAAGTGATATAAAAACAGGGAAAAATAGATGTGCTTTGGCTAAACACATGATTGAAAAAGATCATTCCCCTAATTTTGATAATGTAGAAATATTAGATAATATTGTAAATAGGTCCTCCAGGGAATTCATGGAGATGGTTCAAATCAATCTTCATAAAACAATGAATTTTAAGTCGGACATGCAAAATTTAAGTGCAATATATTCATATTTATTAGAGTTAAATAGAGAACGTTGTGGGTAATTTTGTTCAATAATAGGATTAAACAACTAGATAGAACATTACTATGTATATATATTAGGTCAACATCTACATTCATTATTAATGTGTACCTCATAAAAAATTGTTTTGGTGAATTGTTGCATATTTTATTCATATACGACTAAAAAGAGTAATATGTCCATCATATGTATATGTAGGAGTTTTGTGTGTTGTCAGTCGCTATGTGAACGTTTAGCAGCATAGATCAAGTAAAATTGTTATTGTCGTTTATATTGTGCCTGTTGTCTTGCTGCGGAGTGTTAAAGTAATTGTTTTAAATTGTTTATAAATATCAAATGTTCAAAATGTTATATGTAAATGGGAAAGGAGAAAGAACTATATTGTTTTTTTCTTTCGTACATTAGAACATACGAGATATGATAGCGTTACAATTTTTCCACATAGAAGTCGAAACTGTAAGTACTGTACACCTTGTAAAAAGTTATTTTGTGATATCTCATTTTATTTGTGTTTTCTCTTACCGTTAGTTTTCCCTGAGGAAGCAATAATGTAATTGCGAAATATTGGAGAAAATAAAGTTAATAGACTTCCATTTTGTTGTCTTTGTTGCCGGATTCCCCAACACCCTCCACACATATATATATATATATATATATATATATATATATTGTAGTGAATTATTTAGCTGTAATGTAATTCAGCTTCATTGTTGTTGTTGTTGTCTGAGACATATGAAAGAGAAAGTCTTAAATTAAGTTTTACACGTTAAACTGAATACTTCCTATAGCTAGGTTATGTTGACATCATTAGTGCATATATTGAGTGAATATTTGTTTTCTTTGCCTGTGCATTATCCATATAAAACCTTGTTATCTATATTAATATGTTCTGGATTTCCTTGGTCATCTTTATATTGGTATACTGATTTCCTAAAAAACAAAAATAAATAAATTAATATTCTTTGTTTACGTCAAAATTATTTAAATGTTAGAGTCCTCTAGTTTGAGTAGCGAGAAACTGCAAGTATGCAGAATGGCGTATATGCTCCTTATAATATCTCGGTATGAGGGGTATAAGCTGATATAAGTGCTTCAACGTCTATACGAATAGGTGTCCCCTCGATAGCAATATGTAGATCTAAAACCACACAGTAATTAAAATGAAAGAAATCAAAAGCGGTTTGGAGCGGTATTTAGAGAGAAATAAATATAAGGTCAGCCAGTGACGTATAGAGTGTAAATATAATTTCCCTAAATAATTTTGAAATCACTTTATTATTAATAAATTAATTTAGTCATGTTATGAACCAACAGGTATGACATTCTACTTTCTACATGATAGTATTCTGTATTAATATCAATATAGAATGGTCAATAACATTGATTTCTTATTTATAAGGTTTTCTTAAGAGTGCGAAAAACAATGATGTGGATTATAATAGAGCAAAAATTAATAAAGCAGTATGGAGCCTATTTAGAAATATTACAAATATAATCATATAACATGTATTCGGAAATATTTAAAACACAAGTAATAATACGGCAATATAACTATTTGGTCTATCGATTTTACTGAAAATTTGATAATAGCTCAAAAGGAAGATCATATCCGTGAATAGAATAGTCATTTCAAACACTCCTTAGAGTGTAGTGTTTGAAATGACACACCTGTTATTAGACCGTCTAGACTGAGATTTCCAGTTTTTAAACTTCAGGCTTTGGACCCCTCCTGTCTAACACAAGATAATTCTATATAACGATAGCTAGAAATAAGGGTAAGTATGGTAAAACTAGATTTAAAAATAAATAAAAAGACAGATTTAGCAGATAAACGTGCATTTATGGTTATGAAAATGTTAATACATATATTGCAATTTCTCTTCTTGGTGGTGCGTTTTCGTTTAAGTGATCTAATACTACAAGAAAAAGCATTATTCTTTTTATATAATTGATGTAGCAGGAAGTTGCATTAGCGACAGGAAGTGTTCCACGATTTGATCAGTTCTTGTCGAATACAACAGCAGCCAGCATCAATCGAACACTGCATTACTTTATGAATACTAACAATATGTACGGGATTTGGAGATTTAATTCCTCTAATGATTGAATGGACTCGTATCAAATAGAACCAAAAATGCAGCTGCATATAATTCACTTTTCAATAAAGCATGGCCAATTCAAGATAAAGCGAATGCTAGGCTTCTGCGTATAATCATATATACATTGTCCATCAGAGCTTTCTGAATATTCCAGTAATTTGAAAGAATGTATTTTTTTCTCAATATACAACAAAAGATAAATTATACACATAAACAAGAACATCTTTCACTTGTAAATGCAACAGGTGTTAAGTTTAACCGAGTAAGAAATTTTGTTTACTATATTATCATATTTTTTAGTTGTTTCTTCAATTTTGGTATGCACTGTACGCAATTGCTGGGCGGAAATACCAATGTATGTATATGTTAAATGTCGTTTTCAACAGTAAACTGGAAATTATTACACCGAGAGAACAGGAATTCGTTGCACATCATTTAATATTTCTTGGTGGAAATATTTAGTTTATTTGTGGATAATTTCTTCCATATAAAGAAATATATTACTATTTAATTTGTCATAAAATTACTTATTTCCTCCCAATAAAGGAATATATTTTCGTTTATCATTTAATGCTTACATTTCACAATAAATTCCCAGATGTTTTAGTATAGTATACTTATTTCCAGCACATAAATATTTTTTGGGAGGTAAATCATGAAACGATACCCTTATTTAGTGTGCTATAAATAATATTAGAAAATAGTGATAATGCGCATGACGTTTTCATTTCTCAGTTGTGACTCATTACCGCCTGTAAATTCATGTTCGCATTTGGGCAAGTGAGTTTATCTAGGAATGAGTACCTGCCATAGCAGAGTTGTTAAACCACTGGGGATTACCTGAACTATTGAAAAGTTTGTAGGTATGTATCTGCATTATATTTATTTATATGTAGGAATAGACGTAGTAATGGCACACCTTATTTTCACTTAGGTATATAGGTTACATATATTCGTTATTTCCTGTATACGCTTAGATTCCCACAAAGGATTTTGATTTTGAATAGGGAGCAACTTTACTTGTTTGATTTGTATAATATTATTTTACAATACAGGGAATCTAATATGAGAAATAGTTTTCTTTGGTACATTTTCTTTACCTATTTGTTTGACTGAAAGGAAATTTTCTTGCATCAATATAAATTTGATGGAATCAAAGACTTTAATATAGCAAATAATTTGCAGCCAAATAAATATTTTTTTACCACAACATATTTAAAACAAATATTTCTTTCTAAAGTCAAAAATATAATTTCTTTATGATAAACTGTTCAAGTTTAAGACAAATATATTTCGTATGTATTAATAAACTGGTTTCTTCCCTCCTAGAATATTAGTGGGTGCGGTGTTGTGAAGAAATTCTTTGTTAATATATAAAGAATATGTTTACATTTTATAAAAGAGATATTTGCGGCAATCCTACAGTAATGTTCAAGAAAATAAATAGTATACTATTGTAAAACATGGCTTCTTTGAAGAATTTGAATAAATCCTTTAGTAATGTGAAATAAATATTTGTTAGGCCGTATCCAAATATAAAATATATTTCACAATAAGTAGCCTACTTATTAACAAATAAATTATTCTCTCGGTGTACGTACATTCTATTACAGTTAACGATTGACTAAAATTACCATGTTTACTGAAAAATGTGCAAACATTTAAAATTTGACGAAAACTCGAAATTTTGTAAAATAAAGATAATAGAAGACAAAACAGATGATCTCAACCACTAGACTACAAATATATACGTTTCGTAGTCTTTGTAATTATATATTAAATTTGTTTTCAGCTTACTCAGAATCTTAGTATACAAGATTCGGCGAGAATTCACGATTTGATCAAAGTTGTTGCATATGCGAGAAATTTGGAAAAGTCTTATATTTTGACGAAAAGTGGAAATTCTGTAAAATGAATGGTTTTTTAACATTAATGTCTCTCGCTCTAGATACAAAAATATAGTAAAGATACATATTTAAAGTCCAGACTCTTTTATAATCATATTAAGAGGATTAGTTTACACTTTCCCACAATAATTGGTAAATTGATCAAAATTGACAGCTTTGTCTTCAGAAAGAATTCAAAATTTGAAGTACTTCAAAACCAATGCATTGCATAATTCTATTTTTGTATGTTTACAGATAGCACGTAAATTTTTCTGCTGATGAAATATTAAAATCAGTTGAGACTTGTTACGGTCTAAAATTACCACCTATATATGTTACTTTTACCGGAATTACTTATGTCTACAATGACACTTGAACAATTCCTTCTCGCAATAGATTTGAAGTTTACGTGAAAAAACAAACGTCATCAAACTGTTGTCACGCTGACAGCTTGCACGAAAATGGACTATAATTATCGGAAAACATGGACGTAAATAGGAACAAAGAAATTGGAGCATAAATGAATAAAAATTAATCACTAAATCAACTTAGTTTTGATTTTTCGGCTTGTTGACGTTCGACTTAAGCTAGATGCACAGGAATTATGCAAAACCTAAAAGTGAACGAAATATTCGAAGTAGATAAGCGTTCCGTAAATTATAAAGAAATGTTATAGATTTTATGAGAAAATTCTTAATTACTAAATTTATTTGCCACTAATTATAAATGTCACAATAATGTATAATTAATCTTTACAGATATTTTGCTTAATTTGCATCTACATTCATGAATCACAGCTGTAGTAATTCTCCATTGCTATTGATTAATAGATACAGTTCCAATAACGTAATTAGAAAAAAATAATGCAAAGGCATTCAAAAACAATGTTTATTAACATTAGACGTCTATTAAAGAGGAAGAATTATAAACGTTTACAATCAACGACCTTTGCGACTGACAGTGTTCGCGTTGTCAAAGATACACCTTTATAGAGAACCTCAAAAAGACGTAAAGTCTACGCGAAGAGGTGTTTCAAACTTTGAAGACTTAGATGGACTACTAGTTTTCGCTCAAAGTAACCTCTATCTTCCAGTTAATCACAGTTTTCTCATATAAAAATTAAAATCTGATCACCTTACACTTGTTCAATAATATATTTTGAGTAACTCACGACCACATTTACCCTTCAAAGTACATTTTTTTTAATACATATTTTATCGTACAAAAATTAACAACAGTTGTCGATACTTCGTTAACATTGTAGCTTGTATATTACAATATATACAATGAGCAAATCTACGACCAGTATTACCGAAAATCACATTCTTTGACACCCCTAGTTACAAACGTCAAGAGAACTTGATTGAAAACTCGGCGTAGCGGACAAATACGGCTAGAGGAGGATTTCCAGTTTTGGAGACCTCTCCGTCGCATTACAGCTAACGCCTTTTCCTATCTTCTGCTTGAAGTGTAATTATTATACCCGTTCAAGTGTCAACGTTCCTTGTGTATTGATGGAACTTTACTAATGTAACGTAACTGTTTCATTCGACGAAAAACCTTGATTATTATCATCTCTTTGTTTTAGTTCTTGCGTTTTCTATACTCTAAACTGCAATACGAATTTCACTTTAATACTAATGTTATAAACAATAAAATTATTGGAGTGTTTGTAATTTTATTTTTGGTATACATACAATAATAAAAATAATAATGATAATAATAATAATATATTTATTGTCATAAGTTCGGAAATGAATATCGGCACGTCAATAAATATACATAGGGGATACAAACATAAAAACAAAAATATAAACATCAACAAATCAATCAATTAAATTACAAATTATCAAATCTAAATATACAAAAGATAATTTAAAAAATTCATTTAAATTATAAAAGCATATATTAAACAATCTGGAATATCGAGGGCTCCCCTTAAAATGACAGTTCCGATGAAAGGGTATTTGCAGATCCAGTGATGAAGCAGCCCCTATCGCGACAGATACATCACACAGTTTCTGACAAATGTGGACTCATTCTTTTTAAACCAAATCAGGACTTCCAACATGCATACAAAGAGAACAACGGCAACATACGTAAATCTCAAAAAAGCGGGCGACAAGATGTCGCAAATGACACAGCCCTAACGCACCTACTAATACGTTTCTGCGTCAAGAATATACGAGACTTACAATATTCTTCAAGCAATACAATTTTAAGATAAAATATAACCCGGGACAATCAAATCAAGAAGCAGACTGCTTAAGCAGAAATCCAGTCCTAGAACCTCATGAAAATACTGATGATTTTTTGAAAGTTGTGAATCTGATAAGCCTAGAAGATATAAAAAATGACCAATACACAAATCTAGATTTACAAAATAGGAAATCCAAGTTTATACTGGAGAATAAAATTTACTACAAAAAGAATAAAAGAAGAAATAAAATCATACTATCAAAAGCACTTAGCAAAACACTAATCAAAGATGTACATGATACTTACTGTCACATTGGAAGAACCCAGATGATAAATAAAATAACACCATTCTACACAGCAAAGAATATAAACATTAAGCAAATTTGTAATGAATGTGACATTTGTATAAAGAACAAATCAAGAAGAAAACCACAATTTGGTTTGATGTCACATTTAGGTCCAGCAACACGCCCATTTGAAATTACATCAATTGATACCATTGGAAGTTTCGGAGGATCACCGTCTACAAAAAAAATACTTGCATCGTCTTGTCGATCATTTTACAAGATATGCTTACATTTTGACATCAAGAAATAAGAGCTCAACTGATTTTAAGCTAATAACAAATGTGACACTAAGCTATAATATTGATATGGTATTAACAGACCAATATCCTGGCATAAATTCCAAGGAATTTAAAGACTTCCTGAAAAAGAATAACATAACAATAGTGTTTACAGCTGTAGACGCACCATTTTTAAACGGGCTTAATGAAAGGCTGAATCAAACTCTAGTAAATAAGATAAGATGTAAAATAAACGAAGGTGATAAGAAAACGGCATGGACAACTGTTGCACAAAAATGTGTAGCAAAATATATCGAAACAGAACATACAGTCACGAAGTTTACTCCAAAATATCTTTTAGAAGGTGAAAATGTGGACATTCTACCACTTGAATTGAAATCAAGATGCACAAAAGAAGTTCTGAAAAGAGATAGAAAGCTAGCCCTTGAAAATTCAATAAAATCTCACAACTATAATAAAAAAATCTATGATCTACATAGGGAAGAATATAAATTCGAAGTGGGAGATAGAGTTTTTTTAGAAAACGGAAGTCGGCTGAACAGAAAGAAAATGGATGAATTGAGGATTGGACTATACAAAATCTTAAGGAAGATTTCTAGCTCAATATATGAAGTGGACATCGGACACAAGAAGGCAGATCAAATCTTTACCATATTACGAAGCTATCTCCAGTAACAGTTATTAACACTTAATTGAACAATTACTTGCAATTGTTCTCTTCGAGGGTGGGAGATGTAAAGAAAAGCACTAAATTACTATTATCGTTTTCCTTAATTGATTTATATTGGCTGAGTAACCATGGAATTTCATAAATGTCAGGTTTGACAGTGACACCTTTAAAAAAACTTTACCAATATAATACTTGTAAAAGAAATATCTAAACCTTTCAATGTTGTTTTTTTTGTTGTTACAGGTGAGTAAATTAAATTCTTATGTAAGACAAAAGTGGAAAAACTTTTTATGAACAATTTTTCTTAGTTAATAAATTTTTGTTTCAGAAAAACGCAATTGGTCTTTGTTTTACTCATTAAAGTTTACATAGTATTATATATATATACATATATATTAAGTAATTCTTGATAAACAAGATGATTACGGTCCTAAATGACATAATTAAAGTTATCGGATATTCAATTGAAACTCTGTTATAGCTTTGTGACGTTTCGGTTTATTGTTTTCAAACCTTCTTCAGACCTGTGTATTGAAAGAAAACGTGTGTTACAAAGGATGTTAAAACTTGGAATAAAACATAAACTGTACTGAAACAAAAAAAAAAGTGTCATACATGTTAAAAACAAAGAAAAGAATTTGTTTTCTTTAATAAAGAATTATATAAATACTTACATTTACTCTTTTTCTTTTGTTTCACTATTTAATCAATGCTGTTTATGTTTTATTCAAATTTTCTTTCAATACACAGGTCTGAAGAAGGTTTGAAAGCAATAAACCGAAACGTCACAAAGCTATAACAGTGTTTCAGTTGAATATCCGATAACCGTAATTCTGTCATTCAGGATCGTAATCATTTTGTTTATCAAGAATTACTAAATAGTGCAATACACCATCAGTTACAAAATTGAAATTCATTCATAACTAAATAAGCACTAAGATATAATCATAATATTTACGATTATTGAGTTATCTGACTTTTGCCCAACTTACAGATCAGATCGTAAAGGCTGCTAAAACCGTTTGGTCATAATGACAAGTGGAAAATTTGATAAATTTGAGTTAATTTTTTTGAAAATTATTAGAAAATGTTATTGGAGGTTTTTGCTTTTACGTCAAGAGGCATCGATCTGCACCCAGTATCGTCATAGCATCTTTTCTTCCCGAGATTACGAATCGTGTCTTTGTATGACGTTGCTTCTGCTTTTATGTACTTATAAATAATAAAGAAGCGAGTCGTTTATTTATTTATTTGAAATGAAATAGTGGATTTTCCTAGAATTTTTCAAGGAGGTGTACAGTTACGTTACATCCGACAGTGGTAGTACTGTTAGATAATTCAATACATCATGGATTCTCCCACTCGAAAAGCTGTCTACTTTGTCTGTAAATAGAACACACATACGATATGTGATTCATGTGATAAATCCTATAGTGTATGCTATTAAGGAATATTATTGCTGTATATTATAAAGAGATATTCAAAGCAGTTGTATATTCCGCTTTTATAGATAATATATCACGCAATTCAGACATTGCGGTAGTTTTAAAATATTGTTATAAACTTAGTGATTATTAGGATTATTGTCATAAATTAAGAATTACATAGTTTTTCTTGTATAGGGTATAATAAGCTTTAATATATATTATCAAAAATGAAATAAATCGTTTATAATATTACTAGTTTTGAAAAATAAAGATAATTATTTTAAAATGTATAGAAGTAGTTTTAATTAGTACGATAGATCTCGCACAATTGAAACGCTATTCAGGATAAGGCAAGAGGGCAATTACACTTTCACCATGAATCTGCTCCTTTTCGAATCACATAAAGAACGTCTGCAAAAAGACCAAATGCGCCAGAGGAAGACTATGGTCTCTCTTAGGAGCAGCTAGCACACTGTCAAGCAAATTCAAACACCTGATCTACATTCAAATTCTGAGACCCATGCTCACATATGCAGCCCAAATCTGGAATATAGCCGCCCCGATCCACCTCCGAGCCTTGCAAACAATTCAGAACACTACCCTTAGAATGGTCTTTAGAGCCCCTTGGTTCATCAGAAATTCTCAAATCCACAGAGACACCAATACACCACCACTCGAAGAGTTCATAAACCAACTATCTACCGACTTCTATCAGAAAATGGACAACAACCCCAACATCACGCCATCGCCGGAGATGCAGTACGATCCGCAGGTGTACCTGCCTTACAAACGTCCCCGCCTCGCCATTGTTAATAATCCTCGCTAGAGTTCAGCCGTCAATCCCCTAAAGTCACGATCAAATCGCACTCAGAATAATAGTCAAAGACCAAAGGCCTGACTTAACAAAACTACAAGAAGAAGAAGAAGAAGAAGTGCTCCTCTTCGACATATTACAGTACTAATATTTGTATGCATATATGCCCAATTCTATTGATGGATAACTTAATTATATTACCAATTGTTGTAGATATTGTGGTTGACTAAATAATTATTTTAAAGCGTAGAATAACTTGAGCTTACTTAAAGTACAAATGTGCATGTTTTCAAATGTAATCTCTCGCTCCCCCCCCCCTCTAGTAAACACAGCCGCGATATATGAAAAAAGTACACCAAGTAATCAAGCGCAATAAGTATTTGCGCTTCTAGGATGAAATATATACTTTTATCCAAAAATGAATATCAATCAGACTTTATTGATGTGATGGAAAGAAAGTGAATTTAAAAGAAACAGAATCTTGCAATAATATCATATTAAGCAATCTGCTCGACAGTGTAAACTTTGTTGTAAACGGTTTGGAGAGTACATATGCATTCCTTGTGGCATCTTATTGATGATTTAAAAATTTGATATACTTGATATACATATATCAGTACGACTTAGAAATTCGAAATCGGGAAGCCGACGGTAGCTCAGATGGCAGAGCGGCCGACTAGTGATCGGTATGTCCTGAGTTCGAATCTCAGTCGTGTCGGTAATTTTAAAAAAAATAAAAATTACCTAATTAAATATCAGTGGTAAAATTAGAAAATTGTAATTTTCAAACACTGCAAATTAGCGAGTTTTTAAAATTATTTAAAACTAGTATAACGACCTAAAAATCGTCCAATAATATTAATATATATTTACATATATATATGTATATATATATATTCCGACTAAGGCCAAATATATGTAGGCAGCGATTTTCTTGTTTTTTTCGCGTTTAATTTGCTCTTTCTATCTTCGATTTTCTTTAAAGGAACATGTTTTCCTTACTCTACCGTTCTGTAATAGAGGGTGGTATTGGTGAAGGGAAGCGCAAAGAATAAGAAAAATTGTGTGTCACTGTTTGTGAAAAATGTGTGTGGTTTTAATTGGTTTATCAGCAAGGCACCTGCTTTTCACGGGTTAACTTAATGATCGGCAAAAGTACAACAAGCAAATACTTCCATCACACGCTAGACGAAGAGAGTAGTAGTGACTGTATGTTATACGTTTTTGGATATGTGTTGGTGAGTCTACATTATATATGTATATATATATATATAAACACACAGACCCGCATATGTAGTAGTGTATATGTATATATGTATGTATGTGCGGGATTCACTGGAATGGGAAATCGGTTAAAACATTTCGATCTTGCCATGACTCGATTCTGTTTTCCGGTCCTGCGAATAACGCGCCTGCCTTACTCTCTCTCGTATGGAGACTGGGTTAGTTATTTTCAATCCTTATCACGAATTCCACTCTCAGCCATTTTAACCGAACGACACCCTTTTCTTGAGATTTATTGTTTTATTTTATGTATCAATTTTATAACATTTGCTTCTTTTGTTATGAGCCCTGCCATTTGCCAATTTCAATTTAAAACCACTTTACTTGCGTTTGCAAAAGAAAAATGCACTGCCTCTCCCATTTATATATATTATATATATATATATATATATATATATATATTGTGTGTTTATTTTTCTTAACCACTTTTAATAATAATCAATAGTATGTATTCTTGGGTATGTGGTTTTTAGGTTAAAATTAAAAAAAACGTGATTACTGCTGACGTTTCGATGTTTATTCACATCTTTTTCAAAACTTATGCATATTAAAATACTGCAAAAAAATTAGTAATTAAAGAAGACAATAATATGTAAATCCGCCAATTAAAAAGCACTTATTAAGTAAAAAAAAACAAACAAGAATGAAATAAACTAAAATAAAGCGACTCACATTAAACGGTTACAGCACGTCACAAATTAAAAACAACTGGCTTAACATTAGCCAGTTGTATTGCAAATTATTACGAATTAAAAACAATAATAAAAATAATGTCATTATATCGACTGTATTTCCGAAAATGCGTATTAATGCATAGTACAAGTGTATAAACCTAACACAGGCTTTTGCTTACTTTTTTTTTAAAAACACATTTTATATTTTTTGGTTGTTTTCGTTCATGCACGTTCAACTATTGAATACACAGAATGTCTATGCATTAATACAACACGCAAACAAAACACCTCACCGTCAGAAAGTACATCACAAAAGCTAATACCTTTAAAATTAAATAATTGCATTATAGAAATTAGATAAATTTGCAGTGTCCCCACGATCATTAATGGCCTTTTTTTGTTTTCTGATGTGAATCATTTCCAACACATCCCTAGCTTTATTGTTGTATTCTTTATCAAGAATTTTTACATGTTTAAAATCAAAAGAATGACCAGTACTAGTGGTGTGTTTTTTCAAAGCAGTACTATTCTTGCTGAACTTATGCCCGTTGATTCTGTTTTTTAAATGTTGCATAGTTTGCCCTATGTAAACTCCAGAACATTCTCCGCACGGAATCTCATAAATAACATGTGTTTGTTGGTCTTTGGTTGTTTTTGCTTTTAAATTAGACCAGAGATGTCTTAATGTGTTGGTAGTTTTATTAGCTATTGTTATATTGTACGGTTTGAGGATATGTTGGAAGTTTTCACGAAAAAATACAATTTACTTCAGAAAAAGAGGCTGACTTGTCTATAAATTTCTTGGATATTACATTAATTAGAAATTACAAAACACACAACATTTTAACTAAATGGTACACCAAAGAGACTTGGTCTGGTAGATATCTGAATTTTAATTCTACCACACCTTTGTCATACAAAAAGAATGTGGCGAGCAACCTTGTGAATCGGGCAATCACATTAACTTCGGCAACTTACAGAAAGGAAATTCTAACAAAAATAAGACTGACATTAACTAATAACAACTATCCCATCAAACTAATTAATAACATCATAAAAACAAGAATTCATGCGTTTTATAACATCTATAATAACCATAAGAAAATAAAAAATGACAATAATAATACCTACATTGCTGTCCCTTATGTAAAACACCTTTCGGAGAACCTCCAACATATCCTCAAACCGTACAATATAACAATAGCTAATAAAACTACCAACACATTAAGACATCTCTGGTCTAATTTAAAAGCAAAAACAACCAAAGACCAACAAACACATGTTATTTATGAGATTCCGTGCGGAGAATGTTCTGGAGTTTACATAGGGCAAACTATGCAACATTTAAAAAACAGAATCAACGGGCATAAGTTCAGCAAGAATAGTACTGCTTTGAAAAAACACACCACTAGTACTGGTCATTCTTTTGATTTTAAACATGTAAAAATTCTTGATAAAGAATACAACAATAAAGCTAGGGATGTGTTGGAAATGATTCACATCAGAAAACAAAAAAAGGCCATTAATGATCGTGGGGACACTGCAAATTTATCTAATTTCTATAATGCAATTATTTAATTTTAAAGGTATTAGCTTTTGTGATGTACTTTCTGACGGTGAGGTGTTTTGTTTGCGTGTTGTATTAATGCATAGACATTCTGTGTATTCAATAGTTGAACGTGCATGAACGAAAACAACCAAAAAATATAAAATGTGTTTTTAAAAAAAAAGTAAGCAAAAGCCTGTGTTAGGTTTATACACTTGTACTATGCATTAATACGCATTTTCGGAAATACAGTCGATATAATGACATTATTTTTATTATTGTTTTTAATTCGTAATAATTTGCAATACAACTGGCTAATGTTAAGCCAGTTGTTTTTAATTTGTGACGTGCTGTAACCGTTTAATGTGAGTCGCTTTATTTTAGTTTATTTCATTCTTGTTTGTTTTTTTTACTTAATAAGTGCTTTTTAATTGGCGGATTTACATATTATTGTCTTCTTTAATTACTAATTTTTTTGCAGTATTTTAATATGCATAAGTTTTGAAAAAGATGTGAATAAACATCGAAACGTCAGCAGTAATCACGTTTTTTTTAATTTTAACCTAAAAACCACATACCCAAGAATACATACTATTGATTATATATATATATATATATATATATATATATATGGAAGAAGTCGACTTAATAAAATAAAATTGTTATTTAAACTCAAGATTAAATTAGGGAAAGTAAACAAAATGCAAAACTGAAAATCTCACCAAACTTTTTAAATTTTAATATGTCTCATGTACTTTTCAACGACGGAGCATTACGGAGAAATTTCGCTAAGAAACTTGACAGTTTTCAATTAAAAATTTGCTATTGAAAGATGTATGCATACTTATTAAAAGCCTTACTAAAGATATCGAACAGCTGTAACAAGCACTATCGAGCATACTTTCTTCAAAATCACTGGAAAAGTTCTATGACTCACAAAGCAGAAAAATATAAAACAGTTTTCAAAAAACAAAAAATAATCAAATTAAAAAAATACGTAAATTAAAACAAAAAAAGAACACCCATACCTCATCAGATTTTCCCACCATAAGCAATAGTATTTTTGTTGAGAATCTCTCCAGTGTGGTGTTTTGAGAGTTTTGTCTCTTGGACCAAATTTTGCGACCCAACCACATCCAGGGAATATACCAACAAACCATATTATCGCAAACATTGAATCCTCTATAGGGCACTTACAAGAAGACCAAAAGAACGAAATTAGATCCAAGGTTAGCAACACCGTTCAGAATTTTAAACAGGCAAATTTTTTAAAAACCAAAACGGCCAATACTAATTCAAAAATTCAAACCAAGGCAATAAAAACCGCTAAGCAATTTATCAAAAATAACCCAAATATTACTGTATTAAAACCTGATAAAAGTAATAGCACTGTCATTATGGACACAACACAATACGAAAGTAAAATGTTGGAATTATTGAGTGACGAGGCGACCTATGAAAAACTAAAATCTGACCCCACCAACATCTATCAAACAAAAAATAATAACCTTATTACATCTTGGGAAAACAAAAATCTAATTTCAACTTTCACGGCAAAAACATTAAAGATTCATAATTCCCAATGTCCTAAAATTTATGGTTTGCCAAAACTACATAAAAATAACATTCCACTAAGACCTATAGTTTCTTTCATTCAAACTCCATTGTATAATTTATCAAAGTATTTGGCTAATATACTTAAAAATGTCATAAATCAAAATAAATATTATATAAAAAATTCTTTCGAATTCAAACAATATATTACCTCTGTAAAATTAAAAAATAACCAAAAACTTGTATCATTGGATATAAAATCCATGTATACCAACATTCCTTTAGATCTGGCCAAAAAACTTGTAATTAATAGATGGAATAAAATTAAACAATTCACTGAATTACCGTTAAATGAGTTTATAAAAGCAATAGATATCACTCTCTCCACCACTTATTTTTCTTTTAGGGATAAGTTCTACAAACAAAAATTTGGTCTTGCCATGTATGCTCCAATATCTAGCATAATTGCACAATTTATTCTCGAAGACCTAGAAGAAAGTATAGTTCCTTTTTTAGACACTCCTCTCACCTTTTACAAACGGTATGTTGATGATTGTATCGCAGCATGCCCATTAGATAAACTACAGGACATCCTAAAACAATTTAACAGTTATCATCCGCGTATACAATTCACAACAGAGATCGAAACAAATAACACACTGAACTTTTTAGATATCACACTAATCCACAGACAGGAGAATATCACAACAAAATGGTTTGTAAAAAATACTTCGTCTGGCAGATTGTTAAATTTCAATTCCACACAACCCCTTTCATTTAAAAAAAATGTGGCAGGTAACTTAATAAGTAGAGCAATACGTTTAACGGACATAGAATATAGAAAAAATGCTATTTTTAAGGCAAAGACAATTTTAAAAAATAATGATTACCCACCTGATTTAATTGATAAAATAACAACAAAGGAAATCCATAAGATATATAACAGCACGGGGATTGCTACTAAACCTAAAGAAAACAACCACCACCCGAAAAAATATGTGTCTCTACCATTTATCAATCATTTGTCCCAAAAACTAAATAACGTCCTTAGACCATATAATATTATAATAGCCCACAAGAATCATAACACCCTAAAGCCACTATACACAAAATTAAAGGATAGTATTCCAATAAAAAAACAAACCCATGTTGTCTATAAAATCCCATGTAATGACTGCCAGGGGATATATATATCGGTCAAACCCAACAACACCTGGGAGAACGAATAAAAGCGCACATGTACGCAAAAAACAGTACAGCATTAAAAAAGCATACTAATCAATTAGCACACACTTTTGATTATAATAATGTATCTATCCTACAAAAAAAACAAAACACCAAGGCAAGGGGCATATTGGAGATGATTGAAATTAACAAAGACCATAACTCTGTTAATGATAGGAGTGAAATAGCAACTCTGTCAAAAATATATTTTCAATTATTGCAATAGACATCTCAAAATTTTCTATAATAATAAAAATAAAAAATAAATTACTTAGAACGTTTCCAATATCTGAATTAATTTTATAAACATTTTTAAAGTATAAGAAGAATATACAAATAAGAGGATGGAAAAAAGTTGTTTTCGATACTGTTTGTTTTCTTGCCACATCATTCCGACAAATAAGATATTTCAGTGCAGATGTGTCTTGCTCACTCCTATAAAGTTATAAATCAAAATAATAAAAATAAGAATGTTTTCTATAGTCATTAGTAAAATGAAAATTGTTATTTTCTTGGTGAAAAGTGAAATGTTATAAGCACAAAAAAGAAAACAACATGGAAAAAAATGAATTTACAACCTAAAAGCTTTCTAGTGATTATAAGGTGAGTTTCTTGTTAATGTTTCCTAATATCGTGTAATTGATTCAATGCGGCATAACCGTTTTGTTTTATTGTTTATTGTTTTTATACAAAAAAAGTTTGGTGAGAAATAATTATTCAATTTCATTCATTTTATACACATATTTTATAACGTAATATACATTGTTTTTGTAATTGTTGTTTTTGTGGTTCTAAGACTTTGAAATGATTTGTAGTAATGTGATTATTATGATAGTAATTTTTAACAGAACTAGGATAATTGTTTGACACACTGAACATTGTTTTACAGATAACATTATATTTCTGAAGAAGCCATAAAAAATGGCGAAACGTAAAATAAACAAAATTTCTTATTCTACATGAATTGTTTTAATTTTTAATTTGTAATTTGCCAAAAATACCCACGAAAAAAAGGGAAACAAAAACTATTATTCATATATATTATATATTTGATAAAACTTTCTTAATGACTAAAATCCCTATAATGATAAATTAGTTTATACACCATAAAAAAATTGTAAGTAATCTATTAGCATCCTTTGAAAAGAAAAACCATTTGACCTTCATGTCACCATATCTTTAATCTTATTGAAAAACATTTCTAAGCTCTCTATGACAGACAATCTAACCCAATCCAACACAACTCAACCTAACCGTTTACTATCTTGAAGTAATGAAAATTTCACTTACCTTGTCTTATTTTTAGGTCTGTAATATATAAATATTCTTTCCATATAATAACTTATTTTTAGACGACAATAACATAAGCATCTTATTCTAGTATAAGTTTGCTTGTGAGATAATTTTGTTCCTTTGATTTTACATCCCCGCTTCGGGAACCAAACCACCTGAAGACCCAGCATCGAAAATGTAATCGTGTTATGCTCCTCTTGAAGAATGAGTTAAGTTGATCTTGCTATAATTCAATATCAAGTTATTTTTAATAGGCTGGCTATCACATACAGGTTGGACATCTACGCTTTCGCTACCATACAGCTAGTATCTTTTGCATATTTGAACATTACGCAGTCCTTCAGAGAACTATGCAAATCGTTAGTAAAATCAAAAACAACGTGGGCCCCTAAATCAAGCCCTGTAATAACTCAGACAGGTGCATTCTCTAAGTGTTAATTTTGTCAACTATGAAAGCAACACATTGCCTAAATAGATAGATATTATTTAAACATTTCCAATGCAATACCGTGCATCCAATAGTTGGTTTTGTTTAAACAATATATTATAATCAATTACATCAAATACCCTATTTTCTGTGAAGCTATATTGATGTAAATTGACATCATTGGCCTTCAGAAAAAGCCAGAATCTGTTATTCAATAACCTTTGGTATATTTTACTGATTGCTGGTAGTAATAAAAGACATTTGATTTATCATTCTTTAAGCATGGGATGATTATAAAAATTTTCAGATTGTCGGGGGAAACCCGATAAGCTCTATTCATCGCGTAAACCAATTGAGTTGTTTGAAACTAAATGAATATTTAAAGAAATTTTTCTCAAAATTATTTTATTTTCAGCTCCCGAGTAGGTACAAATAATAATACCTTAAATATGCAAATTGTTTTCAATATTAAATATAATATAAATCCATAATAAAATAACATCGTCGTTTTATATAATTTTCAATTTGATTGCACTTAAAACAAGCTGGCTTAAAATCATTACAAAATGAATCGTTTATTTATAAATTAGATTTTAAAATATTCTAAAAAGTCTATCTATATTTTAGCATACCACGTCTACATATATGTATGAGTATATATAAAGGTTAGCAGTAAATGTGTGTTAAAGCAAAAACTTCGGAAACTGAAAGATCTAAAACAAATCGTTTTGCTACAATGAAATCAGGCGGATCGATTTTATCTAGAAAGATCGTCAACTCGCCAGGCAATAGCCTGAATAAAAAAAACAATACATTTTAACATATTGTGATAATACATCCATCTATGTAATACATTAATATGCTAACACTTTTAAAATTACTAATTTTATGAATATAATTAGTGATTAATAACTGCTGCGTGTTATTTAAGATATTTCACCTTAATTGGAGCAGCATACATTATAACGACATAAATTTAACGTGTGAAAATTGGATATTCATCCCCCTGTTCACCACGTCCTGATGATAGAATACAGTTTTAGTTATAACTAAGCTTTAATCCGATTAAGATGGGAGATTAAATAGAGTTGCAAAACATCAATAATAAGGTTAATGTAATCGTTCCGAGTCCAATTATTGAATGTTCTTTCCCTCATGAGGGAAAATAAATTAATGATATTGATTATTGAACAATTTTCGGTCATTCTATTTTTAATGTATACAGGGTGTCCTGAAACTCTCCTGACAAACGAATACCGGAGATTCCTCAGATAATTTTAAAACAATTTAACCCCATTCACCCTAGTCCGAAAATGCTTCCTAAGGGAGCTAGAGCTCTTTGAAATGGCGCCATTAGTTTTTTTTTAATATCATCCGAACGCTTCTATTTAGAAAAACAAAAACGGGTATGCTTATTTATCCTCCAGAGATGAATCGATTCCATCAATTGCGAATTTCTAGTACCGGTCATAGGCGTCCGTTTTGGGTAGGTAAACGGTTATTTTAACGCATAACTTTTTTGTTTTTAACTTTTAAGCATTTGTGACACTAGATTATTAAATTTTCAGGTATTCTAGTACTAAAAGGTACTCTTACTTTAAGTCGGTAGGATACACCGTTTTCTAGAAAAATCGATTTGAAAATTTTTCGTTTTTTCGTCATTAAAATTCAATTTATTATTTTTTGCACTAGTTCGCTCTGAATTGCCAACAGAAATAAAACCTACGTTTTTAATTGTCAAATTGTTGTCAGTTCGCGAAGTTTATCTTTTAATTTTTTACTTTGTAGCATTCAAACACAACGATTTCAATTAAAAAAAAATGGTTTTTACTAATGAAGAATCCGCCGATATGCATTTAGTTTATGGCGAAATGAGGTGTAACGCTCGAGCAGCACAACCTAGATACGCTGAAAAATTTCCCAATTGTCAGCATCCCACTCACTCAACATTTACAGCTCTTCCTCAACGATTAAGAGAAACAGGTTCAGTGGTCCCAAAAAAAAGTGAAACAGGGAAACATAATGATGTAACAGCAGAACATGAAGATGTTATTTTAATGGAAGTTGAGGAAAATCCAGAAATTAGCGTTCGAAGACTATCTGCCATGTACCCCACAATTTCAAAATCTTCCGTAGGAAATATCTTACACAAAGAAAATTTATATCCTTTTCATTTTACAAAGGTGCAAGCACTGATAGAAGGAGATTTTCCTGCTCGTGTAGAATTCGCTAGATGCTTACAAAATCATATAAATCAAGATGAAGATTTTTTCAGGTACATTTTGTTTGGTGACGAAGCTTCATTCTCAAAAAATGGAATTTTTAATGTACATAATGCACACTATTATTCGTATGTTGGTGACAATCCCCACGTTGTTCAAGAATTTAAGCATCAGCATAGGTTTAGCATAAACGTCTGGATTGGAGTAGTTGACGATTATCTACCTGGACCTGTGGAATTACCTGCTCGTTTAAATGGTGTTGATTACTTACATTTCCGGCAAAATATTTTACCTGATTTGTTAGATGAGGTGCGTTTAAATATTCGGCAAAACTTATGGTTTCTACAAGACGGCTGTCCGGCCCACTTTAGCAGGAATGTACGAGACTTTCTAGATAATAACTACGATGACCATTGGATTGGAAGAGGCGGTCCAGTTGCTTGGCCAGCAAGGTCGCCGGATTTGAATCCTTGCGATTATTGTGTTTGGGGATACATAAAAGCATTTGTTTATTCTGTTCCGATACAAAATCGTGCACAACTCTGGCTAAGGATACAAGATGCTTGCAACGAATTTAGAAATAACTTTGGAATTTTTGCAAGAATTCGACGTTCTCTAAGCAAAAGGGTAAATTTATGCATAGAGACTAATGGTCATCACATCGAGCTTCTTTTGTAACTATCTACCTTTGGTACTTGTTCTTTTTTTGTTAGTTTCGTTCCATTGTAATAAATACTTTGTTTTTAAAAACCTTCCGCTAAAATTTTGTTTCAAATTAATTTTTGCTTCTTTTCCCAAACTTTTTTTACGAATTGTGTGCTGCATTTATTGAAACAAACGATGATTTATTAAATTAATTTTCATCCATGCCTTGATAGTCCTAGCCAACTTCGTCGCTAAAAATAAGTAGGTACATAATAAATTGAATTTTAATGACGAAAAAACGAAAAATTTTCAAATCGATTTTTCTAGAAAACGGTGTATCCTACCGACTTAAAGTAAGAGTACCTTTTAGTACTAGAATACCTGAAAATTTAATAATCTAGTGTCACAAATGCTTAAAAGTTAAAGACAAAAAAGTTATACGTTAAAATAACCGTTTACCTACCCAAAACGGACGCCTATGACCGGTACTAGAAATTCGCAATTGATGGAATCGATTCATCTCTGGAGGATAAATATACCAGTTTTTGAATACCAGGGGGAAAAAGAAGAAAATGTGTCGTTTCCGTTTCACGTTTTATGGATCGACGAGGCCACTTTCACTTCAAACGGCGTTGTTAGCTCTCAAAATTGTAGATGGTGGGCTCAAGAAAATCCAAATTTTATAATAGAATGTGGTGCGGTATTTTAAACGATCAAGTTGTTGGGCCTTATTTTTTTTGAGGCAATTTAAATTCTGAAGAATACCTACGCTTCCTTAACACCGAGGTCATTGAAGTTGTCGACAATATGCCTATTGAAATAAGGCATAATTTGTGGTACCAGTGTGACGGTGCTCCCATTCATACTACAAGACGGGTTCAAGAACGCCTCTTGAAAATATTTAGGGGCAAAGTAATTGGGCGTAATTGGCCGGCTAGGTCTCCGGATTTAACCCCACTTGATTTTTTCTTGTGGGGTTACCTAAAACAAAAAGTTTACAAAGAAAAACCTTTCCGTAATGTTGATCATTTTGAAACGGTGATTCGAAACTGTATTTTAGAAATAAGGCCCCTTAGTATCAGAAACTCCATTAAAGATGTATCAAGAAGAACAATTGTTTGTATTGAACGCAATGGGAGGCACACAGAAATGTAATTTTAATTTTCAGGTTTTTCAAATTATGTTTAATTTAATATTCAAATACCAAAAATACATATTGTTATTAATTGAAAAGGTGGAATTTTAAATGCGTTTCATTTTTATAATGTATTATGATTATTTTATTAGAAAATTTGACTTTTCAATTAAACTATTTTCTTAATAATAATGTGTATTACTTTTAGACACAAACTACATTTTCAAAAATATTTATTTTATGAAGTTACCTTATACAGGGTCAAAAACAAATAAACTTTGCATCACATGTGACCAAATTTTAATAGCCCTATTTAGATTTTGTAGAAAAACACACATTGAATAGGCGCTGCCTTAAAGAAAATGTGTCTAGAATAAAGTATTGTTAAAACTAAGAAGTTTTATGTAGGTTGCGTTGTCTTATTTCGCAACAGTGGTGCAATTTACAAAAAAAATGGCAAAAAATCTAAATTATCTTATGCAGCTGAAATATGGGCTAAAAATTGTTTTTAGAAAAACTTTTTCTAATAACTTTTTTCGATATTTTGAGAAATAACCCCACTTTCGAATTTTTTTTGGGAAAAAAATTTAAATTTGACAGATAATGCGAATCACGTGACTATTATTTTTTTGGTTAATTTTCATCTTGATCGAAGCAGAAATTGATGCCAAACTCAAATTTAGAATAAATCTATTAATAAAAAAAGATCCCATATGATGCGGACTTCACTGGTCACACTGTCTCGTCAATAGTATCTACACCCACCTGTATCACTAATCGGGATGTTGTCATATCATAAATTCAAAAAAAAATCTTTTTAAATTCATGAGATCATCTGTACCCAGAAAATCCAGCATTTTGCTCCAAATATGCTTATTTCAAAAACAGCTGGAGTAATTTTTGTATGAATTTTTAATTTTTACACTTTGACTTAGATTGTTTACACTGAAATTGCCTTTTATCAGATAAGTTTACGTATTTCCAAAACCTATACTGGAGTTCCATTCAATTTGCTTTAAAGTAAAATAATTGTTATATTTTCAGAACTAATATATCGAATATTTCGATCAGTACCTAATAAATCTCTTTAAAGAAGAATGTCTCCAAAACCTGCTGGTGTGAATTTTTTAAAAAATTTAAAAACTTATCTCTTTGAAATAAATCGATTAGCTTGCAATTGTTTTCGATCATATATGCACATTTTTGTCATTTTATTTCGAAATGAATCCTTCAGCCTACACTGATTTTATATTTTTTACATCATAATTCACATGTTTTAGATTGCTTACATATAATAAACTTTGGTAAGACTGTAAGATGATTAATATTATATGATCCCGTATTCCGTAAAAAATATATACAGTTCGTTAAACGACGACATGACATTCACAACACATTCACAGTGTTGCAAAAGTTTATTATATTATAGAAAACTGAAGAAGGACAAAAACTAATGCAATTAACTTGAAGTAGATTAATAGATATGTTTTGATGCTGAAATATTTAGTTATAGGTAGGTCAATTTTAAAATACTCCCTTTAATGTGAACTGTTTTATTTGAGATGTTATGTTTATGTACTAGTATTAAATTATACATGTTCTAGTAATATTTTTAAGATAACAATTTGTAAACATTAAGAAAATAATAATGTGAAACTAAACATTAATTAAAAAAAAATGTTTAATTTTAGATTTATATTTTTGTACTAATTTGTAAACACTAAAAATGTATAAATAAAAATAAATAAAAAAAACAGAAACATCACATACATATCTATTTATTAACTAAATATCTTCTTTACCTCAAGTATATAAAACCAAATTTGTATTTCTGGGGTATGTGGTAGTATTTAGAGAAACAAAACTAAAACTTGACACTGACTACCGATCCCTATAACTCTGCAGGTTATATAGATTTAAACAGTAGGTATATTTGTTTCTATCTTTATATATTTTATTGCAAAAAGCAGTTTTTTTAAGAACGAGCATTTAATAATCCATTGTTAATTACTTCAACTTATATTTTAACACTTTTAATTTAAACATTTATTTTGAGGGCAATTTTGCATCGAATGCATTCTTTTTGGTTAAATTTTCTTTTATGTTTTTTAAAAAATATTACGTACAACGTCTTTCGTTTGGACTGTTGCGGCTTCTCGTGTAATGGAGAATAGAATATATATAGCTATTCCCAAGAAAAACATATATTATATTATTGAATATACGGCAAAGAAAAATCTAATATTACATACTCCATGGGTGAAAATATGGATATGGAATTTGAAAACCTCACTTTCCAGAAAATTCAGGGTCTTTTAGGGGAGGACGACTATAGGTTATTAAGGACTTTAACGAAACTGCAATTCAAGTTGAACAACGCTAAAAATAGAAAAACTTTTTTAACAATTTGCAAGAAAAGGAGTTTACAACCGACATTTTTGAATTTTAAATTGGGACATAGGTCTGAAGAAAACATAAATAAATGTTGAAACGTCACAATCAATTATAGTTTTATTCACATATGCCGCTATTCCCAAGAAAAACATATATTATATTATATATATATATATATAATAAAAAGAGGAATTATCGCGGATACATAAAATAAAACAAGAAAAAGAGAATATTGGGTAAAATCCGCTGTAGTGCAACCGTAGACACGTGTTTCTGACTAATTGGTCGTCATCAGTACGGTGTAGCCAAGGAATAAGGTGGGATAACCTTGGAGATGTAAGCATAAACGGAAGACCATCAGGTGACAGACCGCCATTTGCAGCTTCAGTTAGAAGATCTTCGGTTTTGAAGACAACAACTAACATCGCCACGAGGAAGACATTGTCAACCTGCGTGCCATCCGAACCCAGGAAAGATAATAAAAAGAGGAGTTATCGCGGATACATAAAATAAAACAAGAAAAAGGGAATATTGGGTAAAATCCGCTATAGTGCAACCGTAGACACGTGTTTCTGACTAATTGGTCATCATCAGTACTGTGTAGCCAAGGAATAAGGTGGGATAACCTTGGAGATGTAAGCATAAACGGAAGACCATCAGGTGACAGACCGCCATTTACTGATGACGACCAATTAGTCAGAAACACGTGTCTACGGTTGCACTACAGCGGATTTTACCCAATATTCTCTTTTTCTTGTTATATATATATACATAAAATATCTTAAATTTCTTTGCTTAATATTTAAGAAATGTATTAAAAATGAATCGGCACTATAAAATGACAATTTGACAGGAAGCTGTCATCTAGAAAGTTTCAATGACTAACAAGATGTAAACAAAAAAATTAAATGTATAAAAGTGAAAATGTGAACAATTAAGGATAGAACCATCGCTATTATCTATGTAGTATCATAAGACGATCTTGATATATCAAAGATGTGCATTCAATAACACCAAACAAATAATATCAACGCAATACTACATAGATAATAGCGATGCAAAATTGGAAAGAATTAAGATGCAATGCAATCCCATTTACCTTTTTCAAACACGGTGCAAATTTTTTCAATGTTCCACATTTCCGTAAATTGCGATGCTTGAAATGTCAAGCTGAAGATACAAGTAAGAGGAGACCATCAAGGGATTTGTAAATTGGATTCTCAGAGAAAAAGATAATATTGAGCCTATCATACTCATCAAAATCCATGTGACATGACAAATTTGAGTGTTTCATGAATGATGAATGAAAGTAATCAGCAAATCCATTGGCAATGTCGAAAGAATTAGAAAAGACATGGTCAATATACAGAAACTTGTGAAACAATTTTGCAGTTTTATATTCACTTAAGTTCGTAAAGGTTTAGGTTCAGAAAGAAGGGTTGGCCTATATTTATAAGCTTCGTCATATTGCTCACTAGCCATCTCAGTCTTCTGAATTCCACCTATACATCCTCATTATTATTTTTAGACCACCACGTCTCATTCTTGTGTGGATATGTGTGCTTTGAAATAGTTGCAGTTTTGTGAAAGCAAAGTTCAAATATGGTATACAATTTCCCGTAGAAACGGGTAATGGCAATGTGAATATGAAGAAAACATCAACTTTAAGAAATTTAGAATCTAAGCCCTGGCAAAACACCTTCTTAAACTTTGTCATCACTAAGTATTAGATTTTTACTCATCAAACACAAAGAAGAATCAACCTGGTTCATTTCTTCTACATTGTTCCGCACGAGTTCAAGTTTAAATTACAGGTTGTCGAAGAAGAATCATGTTTTTTATCAACAATAGGTTAGTGCGTCCCACGAGTAGCTATTAGTTTCTATTGTTATGCACTAGGAGCTAATTCGACGTTTTGGCTATTTGCTTCGTAGTTAGTACTAGAAATTCATGTAGAGCAACGGGTCTTAAATCAGAAATATTCTGAATAATGTAGAGATTAATTAGTTTTAAACCTATCGCATTGGAAGAGTTTCTATAAATAAATCAGCGAACAAAAATATTCAGATATGTAATAATATCAACGGAAAAATGCTCAGACGTCTGTGGTATTATCAATATTCACTGAATATTCATCCAGTGTAATTTTAATGTGATTCAAGTGCCAAAATAGGAAGTCGTAATTATAACCTGAATCATCCTGTACTTATTTTCACATACGACAGTGAAATCATGTGTATTAAATGCTTTTAAATAGACTTAATAGACTAACATTTTAATCATCTAATGCTGTGTTCGGTGTGACGTTACAAACCAGTATTTATGGGTGGTATAATTTAATTTTCCTTTAACACAAAAAATAATGTGTTTATAATTAAGTTAATTTTGCCGGCATGCACGGAGCTAAAAACTTTTGCATAATTAAAATCCTCAATTGGTAACGGCTTTTAATAAAAGAAGATTGCAGTAAATTATGAACAGATAATTAGTTATTCAAGATTTAGGAATTTATTGTTTGCTCGTCTTTGGCTTTATTATTTTATAATACTTGTTTAGATTCTATACTTGTTCATTGTATGGAAGCCTTGAATTTTTGATTTTATGAGATACTAGCTGACTTTTCTTAATTACCGTAAATTACTTTCTGATAAAAAAAGGAGTAAACAAAAATAAGCTGTAAAGAAAATACCCTTTAATCCTAAGTTATTGTGAAAAAATATTTTTTAACAATACAAAGAGTGATATTGGGTAATTTCCACTGACGATCAACCGTCGACTCGTGTTTCAGACTCGTTGGTAATCTTCAGTACGGTGTAGCCACCAAGGAATAAAGTGGAATATCCTTGGAGATAGAAAACATAAACGGAAGACCATCAGTCATTTTTACAATCTTTAATAGTAATCAATAATAAAAATGACAATAGGAAAGCAAGCTCTTATCCAAAAAGTTTCATTACAGTAAGCATTCATTAAAAATAGTAATCAACAACAAAAATGATTAGTAGGAAAGCAAATCAATTAAGTAAAATCATTGGAAAATCTTTGATTTAACAAAAAAAACATCCAATAACAATGCTAGTCAACAATGTCGATCTCTGTGTTTAATGACTAACATAGAAAGATGCCAATCAACAGACTACCCCCATTGTGACTAATCACTTTGGTGTCTAAAATTTTATTCTGTTATCTTCTCCATCTCCAACGTAAACTGTGTGAGTTTGTCTATATTATTGATTATATCATTCATATAAATAAAACGTCAAGTTCTGAACTGTAACCTAAAACATCATTTATTACTAAATATTTTTGAATACTTAAACACATGTTTATATACATATACGTGCGGAAGATTTCTTGAACGTAGCGGCATTATATATGAAAATTTGAAAATTACTTGCATTAAATTTATTAATTAATGAATGAATGAAGGAAAGGAAATGCGCCCACTAAATATGCTCATCAGTCCGGACGTCTGATGCCTTTTCCTTGTAATTATCGAAATAAGTATTTATACAGACGAAGACGTTCTTTGCAAGCATGAGCAATAATAACTTACCTATCACACTAAACAGAAGGAAACAATTAATATGTTTTACCTTCTACCGACACGAGGCACATAATGCGAACGAAGCGTCAGAATATACAAAATTCTTATTTCATTCAGGATAATTAATACTAATTTTTATATGTGGTTAATACATATTTAACATATATATCTGTTCATTGTGGTATTTCTTAATACATGTGAAACATATATATATATATATATATATATATATATATATATGCGTATATATGCATATATATGCGCGGAAGATTTCTTGAATATAGCGGCATTATATATGAAAACTTGAATTACATTTATTAATTACACAGGCCAACACACATTTTGGTGCTTGCAACTGTTTCTAGGCAATTTTTGAGTGTAGAGTCCAAAACAACCGTTAGATTTAGCCTATCAGATCTACTTTTTGAGTAATACTATATTGACCTCTCTTAGAAAAAAATCATCTATTTATGTATTAGTATTTGAGACGGAAACTCATTAAACAACAAAGAATACAAAGATTTTCTAACATGAAGTTTAGTAGGACAGTCCCGCTGCAGACTCTAACAGTAATTGACCATCATGTGGATATTCCACCTTCCTTAATATCGTTCTTCCATCGTCTTGATATTTTGATGAAATCTTTCCCCTTGTTCCTCACTGTAATCACCTAAGTTTTGTGGGATCGATCTAAGTGACTGTGGAAGTAATGAAGTTTTATGCTCATGTTGCAACTCAGAGTATTAAATTTAGAATGCTTATTTTCCACTAAATCTGTGCAATTCTCCGCTTTATGATTCCTAAGAGAATGTTGTACATCAACAAATGAGCACCAAGCATTAGATACAATCTGGTTCATTGCTGCGTTAAATTATGGATCTTTTATAGCTGTCTTGTTTGAGGGCCATCTAATATGCCATTTTTATGCTAATCCCAGAAAATTTACATATTAAGTAGGTATCTAAAGCACAGGCCATCTCTAAGATAAAGTCTTCACAAATTGCTTCCAACTTGATATGTAAAAGTGGAAATATGATTTTATCTCTCGCAACCAAAGGTTGTTGACCCTTAGCTCTACGCAAATCACCTATTGATGTTCTTTATACTTAATATTCTTTGGATTATTGATATTGTCTTCTATTTCTCTTTCAAGATGGTAGAATGACCAATGGGTATTGCGCCAAATTTGTGACGGTTGCTCAAAATTTCATTATTTTTACCTGTTATTGATACAAAAATCAATTTGCCTATATTTTAAAAGTAGAGCTGCTACGAAAAAAAGGCAGGTATTTTTGGAATCATCACATCAAATATATCAAAATCAGTACTGAGTTTTCCGGCACCAAACAAAAGAAATATTTTTGTTGATCTATGATTATTATTAATTAATGAACTTAAGGTGCATTTCTTTTTCTTAAGAGAATGGTTTTATTTTTGTTTACACATAGCGTCTAAAGTGTTAGACATTTGCTTAAAGTGTAGTATTCCAATATACCACTTCGTCACGGTTATAGGCAAACATTTATTGAAATAATAAGAATATAATGCATGAAATTCTTCAAATTTATATTGCAATATTGTATGACTTCAACAATCTACAAACTGATTCCCTTCCTTTGTGTTTTTGAACATCTACCTTGAAATCCAGATAGATTTTTTCTATGTTAATGTAATCTGTCGCTATTATTGGAGCGTCTAATTTATTCAAATCGATAGGCCGAAATAAGTATTGTTTTACTTTGGTATTTGCGATATGAATTTCTTAGATCTTTTTCCAATAATTAAACAATGAAAATATTTTATAAGTAGAATAGTAATATAAGTTATAAAATAAAATAATTTGTGAAAATATTACGTGAAAAAAGGTAGGCGATTTGTATATCGCTTATGTGAAAATATATGTTAACAGGGGAAGTCTACCTATGCATATTAACTTGTCCACACTTTCCGAAGCCAATATTAGCTGTGAAAATTTAGTTTGTGAAGAGAGTTCCGATGATAAAGGAGCCAACGTAGCACATCAATCAGGGGCTATCTCATATTACAGATGAACCATCGGGGTTGGCCAACGACTGCCTGCTGCTGGACAGTGTCGTGCGTACTGTCGATTGCAGTCTTCAAATAAATCATTTTCTAGACCGGTGTTCGTATTTTATTTATTCAAACATGCAGGGTTTCCGCCGGCAATGACTGTCGTTCATTCGTTCTCATATTATCACAACATAAAATCCCCAGCAATTATACACTGGTATAATTGCATCTAGCTGGTACTTTTAATAATAGATTTACGGACTCACACGGAATTATATGATAATTTCTTAAAGTTATTATATACGAGGGATGTTTAGTTAAACATATATTTGCTTCAAACAAAAAATTATTAACAATTACAAAAGAGAAATTTTTTACAGCGTTTTGTAATTTCTACGTCAAAATGAAAACGCTTGCCTTTTAACGCCCTTTTCAGTGCCTCAAAGTTAGAAAGTAACAATTCGATAAATCCGTGTTATAAGATAGAGTCTCTTCAGTTTTTTGCTGGCAGATTTTCTTTTACTACGTTGGTGATATGATGATGATTATTGTCGTGACACCACGTAAAAGTTTGTTCATCTTATTACTTATTACTATTGATAAACATTATTAGAGTTTCATAGGATATTTTGTGTGATGATTTTCAAAATATGAAGTCACTGCTCTTCCAGATATCCGACATACTAATATTGCTGAAAAATGTCTCTTCTTTGCTCATCAGTGACTCTTTGGGCATACTAAAATTTATAGTTACCTTGGCGTGGTGGTTTTATTGTTCGTTTCCCAACAAATTTATTCCTGAAGCTAACATAATCCTTTCCTAAATTTCGTAACCTTTTACTTTTTTCTTTTATTAGATGAATATCGTTTTTTATTGTATTTTGTAACATAATCTTAAAAATTGTGTTTGTTCATTTTGTTCATGTAAAATTTCCACTTCTTAATTTGACAAATTTCATTTTTACCTAGAAGAACAAGAAATCCTTCATTTATTAAATTATTTCCTTCTTCCATAGACTCCACTGTTTCTATACCAACTGTTTGACTTTTGACGATACTTTATAGGCAAATTTAGTTTCAACATACATCTGCGGGAGTAGCAAAATGATATTGTTTTCCAAACGCTCATCCAATTATTGTGAATTTTTATTGCAATAAATATTATCTTGGTACTGATCAGATAACAGAACGGTATTTCAAACAAAAAATTCTTCATTATATGGATTAAAACAACAAAAATTAAAATTATGAATATTTTTCCAAATAAAAAAATCAGCGCACGTTGGGCGCCAACATATCAATTATTAGCAAAAGTGGCCACGTTATGAGTAAAGTTTGCTTATACCATATTTAAATTAGGAACTTCTATTTCTTCTCAGATTATCTAAGTACTCATCCGCAACCTTACTAGAAATTGAAGATTCAGGAATAGATTGCAATTGACATCAAAATGAGAATAGTGAGGTTATGTTAATCTGTAAAACACATTTTTTTGTACTTTCTCGTCCGTATAATTAATCTTTTTCCCTTGTTGAGCAAAAAAATTAAACAGTGATGTATCATCAATTTCACTAATGAAAAGAAAAAACCAAATCACCTCACGCTATTTCCACCCAGCAACAGAAATGGAAATCTTGAGCGGCGTGTTTCCTGAACCTCTGAAAGTGGCTAAGGTATTACCAATATATAAAAATGGTGACACACATATATGCAACAATTATAGACCAGTCAGCATACTGCCGACCTTATCAAAGGGGTATGCACAGGTAATACCTACTAGACTGTCTCACTTTTTGAAGGCGCGTGGTATACTATCTCCAAAGCAACATGGTTTCCGTAAAGGTAGATCAGTAGTGAGTAGTGTAATGGATGTTATCAATTATATACATGCTTCATTTGATCAGAGAAAGTGTGTACAAATGAATATGCTGAACTTAGCTAAGGCGTTTGATTCGGTGGATCATGAAATCTTGCTGCAGAAACTAGAACGTTATGGGGTTATGGGAAAGCCCTTGACCTTAACAAATAGAGTTCAGTTAGTAGAATGGAGGGGTGAGAGGTCGAAAATACATTCAGTAAGCTGTGGAGTTCCCCAAGGCTAAATTTTGGGACCATTATTCTTCATCATATTTATAAATTATATTCTGCAATGTCTTAGTGCTTTAATATGCCTTTACGCAGATGACACTTTCATTTTAACAGATGGAAAGATACGAATTGAAGCTCAACAAAGATCAATATCGGCAATAAGAATATCAGAGGAATGGTTCAATGCGAACAAACTTAAATACAGAAAAATCTCAGGAACTTGTCTTTAGAACTAAACCAAGCAATGAAACCCATACAGCAAAATTCCTTGGACTCACATTGGATGATTGCCTGAAATGGACACAGTACGACGACCAGTTATCAAAAAGACTAACATCGAGCATTTTTGCTATTAAACGAACAAAATCTATTGCAACTCATCACTCAGCAAAGTTAACTGCAGACTTTCATTCCCATTTGGCTTATGGCATTCTTTTCTGGTTAGGATCAACAGGTGCAACAAAGGTCTTCCTGTTTCAAAAGCGACTTATAAGATCTCTATTCAATCTGATACCAGGAGAATCTTGTAGGGGATATTTTAGGAGAGAGTGTATACTTACCATGGTGTCGATGTATATCCTGCAAGTTTGAAATGTTTTCACACACATCGACACCAGTTTACCGTTTCGGCGCAGAGACGAATTTGGTGTTTCACATCACCGTTTGGTATCGACGCAGCAAGGTGTGAGTCACTGCGATTAACGTGGATACCTTCAGTAGGCAGGTGAAAGGGATGTTAATGGAGAAGGAGTGCTACTCCATGGATGAGTATCTTGTTCATCTATGATGCAGTATGTGTGTTCCGTATAAACATACATATGAATGTGATGCTCTTTTATTATTCATGTTTACGTTTTTTATATTGTATTTGCCGAAGCAGTGTTCACCTATTTTGTATATGACAAAAGATTGTAAAGGTGTTTACATTAATATCAAAATCCATCACAATTATTGTATTCAAATTAAGTAAGATTTTATGTTATTTTTCTAGTAAATTAATTTTAAAATATGACTTCAAGTTACTAACTAAAATATATCACCGTAACCACCAATTGAAAAACTTACTTTCTATTTAACTACCGCATTTCTGAGAAAGTTTTAAGTAATTATAAGAGAAGATTATATATTTTTCATTGTCCCCAAATTTATATTAAAATCAAAGGTTACATTAAACACACATTTAATAGAAGCCACAGTATAATATAACTTTATCATTATTAGTTGGAAAAAAAAAGTTATTTCAAAGAGAATATGACAGACAACATCAGTTATAGATATGTCAGTAGAAAGATTTCGTCTAACCTCGGCACAAACAAAGATAGTTCATGTTCAGTTTTGTGTAAGTGCCTTTGGCTATATCAGTCGCTTTTGTTTCCCCCCATTTCACCATAGCCGTGTTTAACTTAACTACCGCAATGCCTCGACACCGCGGCCCATGCGAAATCCATGTTTGTTTGCGGACCAAGCGGAAACTTTTCCGAAATAATTGCACATCCATTGTTTTAACACGCTCTCTCTTCTCGCTCCGTTTTCAATTCAATATCCGATATGGATTAAGACAGCTCGGTATAAATTTGAGAGTGGTCGCCTAGTATTTGCCGTCGCGGTATTTTCCCGACGCGACAGTCGACCAACTGGAAGAAGCAACAGGATTTCGCGGGTCGAGAGGGGTCATTATGTAAGCGCACGCTTGTGCTATCACCAGAGCACGCGGCTGAGCGGCTGGATGCAAGCACACTCGCTCAGTGAGAATCTCCGCGTTCAGTTATTCAGTTCTTCCGATATTTACACCCTTGTATATGTATATATATATACATATATACGTATGTATATATAGATATATTATAAGTTTCGCTGATGAAATTCAAATATTAAAATAACAGGTAGGAGACACAATTTTGAAACTTTTATTTGTGCTGCATGTGCTATGGATAATATTCAAACTTTTTTTTATTCACTTTCATGCAAAGTTGAATGAGATACAGTATCGTTGTGTTAGCAGCGTGTAAATTTGTTTACATTAGCACACGCAACTGTGAAAAAAGCGGAGTTAAAATGTTTATTCCCCATCATCGGGTACGTGGAAATATTCGCGGTCTCTTGAGTAATTTTATTTTAGCGTAATTTTAAACATCCCGTGCATTCCTCGGTTGTGTTAAATAAATATTCAATGGATTACCCGCAACGATGCCGTAAGTTGATAGACGCTGTGGATTTTCCCGAACTAAATCCCTGGATTGAGATATATGAACTATTTTGTCGGAAATGTAATCTACCGTGAAAATTATTATTAAAGTCTTTGGACTTCCGCTTTTTTATTCATTATTTAACTATAAAAGAGTTTCTTTCTACTTTCGTAAATAACTTTTAAAGTAGGTGTGTGTTTTTATTAGTATACACTAGCAAATATTTTTGAGTTTTTTAAACTTTAAAGTTAGTAATTGTTATTTCTTTTTAATAATTGCAAATTTAACCATAATCTACACCATTCACCTTAGATTGAATAATATTCATGCAGAAACTTTGATCTAAAGCGCGAATTATCTTATTTACTAATAATTGTAACAAATTAACTTAATCACAGCGTTGGTGCTGGTTAATTTTTCATAATCGTAATAATAATTAATTAATTAAAGCAGTTTTCCAAAAAATATTTTTTTAAGGAACATATTCTTAAAGCTTTTCTAATGTTCAATATAAAATCCATTGCATTAGTATCGCAAAGTTAATATATAAGAACTGATTCTTTCTAGTTTCATAAATAGCTTTCAATTTGTATAAGTTTTGTATTTGTATACACGAACAATAAGAGTTAAAAATATTTTTGAAAGTTTTTGTTTCTTTCGCTTTTCAAAATTTAATAACCTCTTAAACTTTGAAATTAGTAGTTGTTCTTCTTGTTTAATAATTGAAAAGTTAATCACTATCTATAGAATTCACTTCAGATTAAATAATGTTTATGCAAAAACTTTTGAATTAACCTTAAATAGTTAATAATTATATAAAATTTAAAAGTCAAGTACTTAAAATTTGAATAAAAATAAAGCCTGATTCAAATTAAGCTTTTATAATCTCCGTTATTAATAGTTGTATCAAATTGATTAAATTATAGCGTTAGTGCTAGTTAATTTGTCATTATAAATAATTAATTAAAGCAGTTTTCTAAAAAATATTTTCTTAGGTTTTCTAATTTTTAATATAAAATCCACATGAGCTGACATAGCAAAATTAATATACAATAATTGCTTCTTTCTAGTTTCTCTCAAGTTCTCTGAGTATAGTTTCGTTCAAAAACAAAATCGGTTGCTATATTTTTAAGAAACTAAACTTGGAGTCTGTGGCTTGAAACTACACAAAAACACTGAAACACCTTCACCACACTAAAGCACAAAAAATGGCTATTTTTAATCAGTGCTACTGATGATGACAACTTAGTTGTTGAAATACGTATTTAGCCATTTTTTATGCTTTAGTGTGGTGAAGGTGTTTCAGTGTTTTTGTGTGCTATATTTTTGGAAGATTATGTCTCTTTCTCTTCTCGAAATTTAATACATCCAAATTTATTTTTAACTTTCTAAACTTTAAAGTTATTAATTCTTATTGCATCCAAATAAATGCAAATATAATCATATTTACATAATTTAATTTAGAATCAGTAATATTTACCCAGAAATTTTAAATTAAATTTGATAACAATAATAAAAAAATATAAAAATTAAATACTTATACAGGCCGATCCAAATTAAGCGCGTACTATCTCCGTAATAAATCCTAACAAATCGAATAAATCATAAGTATTTTTATTGCTGGAAAATTTGTTATTATCACGGAATCAATTGACCCAAACCATTCAAAGAAATTCAAATTTTAATTTGTGTTTCCAAACACGCTTATATTTTTAAAAATTTTGATGTGAGGTTGTCAGTCAATATCGTAAAATTAATAAATTATTTTTAAACATATATTCTAATATTAATTCCTAATAAATTTGTCTTCTTATTCTTATTGTCAATAATATATAAATAATTTTATTTTGGCTTTCTTAGATTTACTGAAATATTTTAATTGTATTTTTTTTTCTACGTATATTATTAATTAATTTTATAATTACCTAAAAACTAACGTAGATTATAATATATTTGCATGAGAATGTATCTATTGTTTAGCAGTGACTTGTGTAGTAAATTATTCATTTTATGCGATCATCGAATTTAAAAATTCTGTGTAGAAAAATCTAAATGTTATTGCAATAGAGTAACATTTGTCTTTCCATAATACAAATGTACTGCAAATTTTAGATATACCGAGATGCAATCAATGTAATAATAAAAAATATTTATAAATAGATTATAACACTGATTTCTTGATAACATTAAAAAATACCTTTAAAAAGAGAAATTAATATAATGCTCAAAATCTACAATGTATATATACAAAGCTTAAATCAATTTGAATTGACATAAAAGAATGTTAAAGCCCTTATTTTCTATAATATCTCATTAGTCTCTCTAAACAGGAACCAACCGTAGCCACCCATCATTGGAGTGATCCTTGACATTTAATATTTGTCTGTTTGAACATACAAGTAAAATATGACATAAGTTTTCATTAATATATGCTAAATTTTTCTTTGTACTTGAAACTCTTCTTTTCTAAAAATAACGCTATAGTACACGAATAACTATTGCTGTTTGTCTGTAAATACACACTTATGAAATATTGGAAGACAATAGTACAAGAGGAGAGGTTTATATGGAACGTTTTCTAAGTATGCAATTATTTTCCATACTTGCTGAGAAACAATGAAAATCTAAAGCTTTTTTGAGATAAATATTGTATTAGACCTTCTTCATGAAATATTATTTTTCCTGGATACATTTAAATACTATGATTCTCCAATAGCAGTCAATTTACGTAAGAAATATTAACGTATATTCTTTAATATGTTATTTTATTATATTATAAGCATCATAAATATCATGTGTATGTTCGAAGAATTATATTAAAGCAAAATATGGCAACAATGTTGATTTGCTTTAAATAAGCGAACGTTATCTTTGTTAATGTTGAATAAGTGCAGAGGTTGACAGATTTATTAGTTCGTTCAAATTTTTATTATCTTAAGATTTTAATTGTTAAATAATTAATTTATATGGATTGTTGATAAATAATAAATTATTGAATGTAAAATCCATTATGAAGGAATACAATAACAAGAGAGAAACGATAAAACACTGTAGCACAACAACTAATAATACAATACAAATATCCACGAAGAAACAGAGTTTACACAAAATGAAACACGATAGTCGAATTAAATACACAGGTAAATGTCAAAATTTGTCACTAATGACATTGATTGAAATCACTATGAAATACAAGTTATTGTTCTACAACGTTGTCAAATGTATTTTTCGTGAAATTACTTTAATGAAGAAATGTTCAAGACAAACTTAATCAAAATGAAAACGTTTACGAAATAATACTACTAAAAATTATTCTTTAAACTAAATTGCAGCTGTCGCTATTAACAGATATCGAAGAGTAAAACTTAGTTACCCACTAATGTGAAAACAAAAGAAGAATGATACAACATTTTAACATTAAGATTTTTTATTCAGAACCGATCGAAGTATGTAGCTGCGTGTAGCTTTTGCGACAATTTATACACATGTTGTATATACAGGGTTATTTTCCAAATCTTGACATAGGCTAACTTTTTTATTTGAAAAGATAGACCTATGGTTCCTGAAGCAAAGTTTTAGGAATTAGTCCAATTAAGAAAAATGTGTGGAAAAAATAAACGCGTTGTTGCCAGATTGGGCGCTATTTCAGAGAAACGTATTTTCTTAAATGGCAACACTGCATTTTTTTAACAGTTTCTAATACATCTTGAGATTCAAGACAAAACAAAAAGAGTGCAAGTTCTTGATTAGAATGGTGATTTACGAGCAAATAGTGCTTAAACTTAATTTATTTTCCAACATTAAAAGAATAGCAATATTAACATAAATTAATTACCTAAAGTTTATTTTTTAAAAAAATTTTCGAGGTGATTTCGTTGTTGGGTTCTGCAGCAACAAATACGTCCAACAAAATTTCTATTAACATTATGTGACATTTGAGGGGTTTTGTTTTGAATTTCCCGTTGTATGTCTAGTTTTAATTCATCAATTGACACAGGAGCGTTAACATAAACTTTATTCTTCAGATGTCCCCAGAAAAAAAAATTCTAAAGGAGTGGGATCGGGAGATCTGGGCGGCTCTACTGGTCCTCTTCTTCCAATTCAACGCTTAGGTAGCAGCTCATCAAGATAAACTCTAACTTCTAAACTAAAATGGGGTGGTGCACCATCTTGCTGAAAATACATTATTCTTCTGTCGTTTAGAGGAAGCTCATCGCTAAATAAGACATAATTTTGATGATGTGGCTGTAGTCGCTTTTTCTCCAAAAACCAATCGCAGAATTCCAGTCGCCGATCACAATCATCGTCATGAAATTGCTGTACACTCATCACTTTATAGGAATGGAATTCATTTGAATTTAAGGTTGTCCAAACTGTAGTCTGAGAGCAGCCCACTGCTTGCGCAATCTTATTTGTAGATCGATTTGGGTTTTCAACACCTTCAAAAAGAATATTTTCTTGTATCGCAGTATTTTTACTTCTTTGTCGAATCCTTGGACGCACACATCCTGTAGCTTTCAACTTAATCAAATTTTGTCTTAAAAATTCTGGATTAGGACGAGGTTTGTTGGGATGTCTAACATGGAATTCAGTGCATACTTTTTGCAAACTTAAACCACCAACATGCAAAAAAATTAACTCAATTTTCTCTTGAGGTGTAATACGATCCATTTTAATTCAAGATTAGACAGAACTTATTGCCATGTTATGACAGCAGGGACAAACATAGCCTTCTTGTTATTCCTTTAATGTTGGAAAATGTATTAAGCACTATTAGCTCGTAAACCGCCACTCTAATCAAAAACTTGCATCCTCTTTGTCTAGAATCTCAAGATGTGTTAGAAATTGTTAAGAAAATATGTTTTTCTGAAATAGCGCCCAATTTGGCAACAACGCGTTTATTTTTTCCACACGTTTTTCTTACTTGGACTAATTCCTAAAACTTTGTTAGCCTATGTCAAGATCTAAAAATATAACCCTGTATATATAAACATACATATAGTTCTTCAATTCAAACAGTAATATTGTTCTTTTTAGTTCATGATTTTTCCACAGTATCTTTTATATGAGTGTATCAGATGCAAAACTATGTGTTTGCGGAAATTTAAAAATTCGCGGTTTTTTAACTGATTCAAATAAACAGTGCAGTGCGCGCACAATAGTACAGCAAGTTTGGAGTAGCAGCCGTTATTGGATCGTACCGAAATGCAACAGTAGGTATTTGCTCGCTCCTGTCAGATGCATATCTCTCTTTTTGCTAATAACCAAGCCTGATGCATTCTTGCGTACCACATGACCAATGATGTGTTACATCCATGCGGTTGACACTTGTACCAATTATTAGACTAGGTAATTAAACTTCAGAGAACCGGTTTAATAAAAATTATTTATTATTAATTATGAGCTAATAATAATTATTTTATCTTGGACTTAGATGACCGTGTTACACTTTGCCAAGGATTTGATAATGCGAGATTTAAACAGTTTTATAGTATGTTGTACTTTACTACAGGCATAGTAACACAAGACATTTTTTCTCTGAAACTCCGTGAAGCGCTCCATACAAAAATTCACATGGAATTTTGATCATGTACAAAATTCCTACAATAAAAGGTGAACTAAAAAGAATATGCAAAAAGATTTTTAAATATAATCCACATCAGTGAAGATGTAATCGAAACAATTGTGGCAAACTTTGTACGTGCAGACGAAATGGCAAATTAAAGGCAAAAAATGCTACAAATTTTCAATTAAATAATTTACCGGGAGTTTTACATGTACAGAGGGTTATTACAACCGCGGACGTATCTCTAGAATATTTTTTACACGTGACTTGAATCAGAAATTATTTGGATTGTACCTAGAGATAAATCCAGAGGCCATTAAATTATCCTACTTTCGCAAATACCTTAACTAAAATTATAGCATTAACTGATGTGTCTTCAACTTATTTGCATACACAAGAATTACTAAAAGATGCAAAATTTGAAGAAGATAAAATGGAGATAATGGCTGAACATCGAGTTCATAATTTTAGGACTTAAGCGTTTTATGATTCACGTAAATACCATTCCGATAAAGTACAGATAGATATTTTCGTTTGACTGCCAAAAGAATTTGGCCTTTACCCAAGTTGTCAGATAAGTTAGCTTACTTTGCTTAACTAAATAATTTCTAAAATTTTACAACAGTTCAGAGAAACCCATATACTGAACTTTCTCCTGAAACAGTTCATTCCTACACATATTGGCTGAAACCCCAGTATTTCAAAAATTTCCAATGCTGTAGCACCAGACGTTTACTATATGTTAGTAACCAATGCTTTACAGGAAATGTGGAAAAAATACATTTCTTTTACGGTGTTATCTTCCTCTGAAATACGACACACCTGACCATATCAAAACTTTGGAAATAACAGGATATAAAATAAGAAAAAATTAATACGGATCTTAGAATAATACTAGCAAAAAATTCATGGCGTAACAACGCTGAAAATGCAACTTCAAACACTTGTTTCGAATTCATTGGATCTCGTCAGTGCAGTGTAGCCAAGGAATAAGATGAGATAACCTTGAAGATAAAAAGCCACAAGCTCCAAGGTTATCTCATATTATATCTTGGCTACACTGCACTGACGAGAACCAATGAGTTCGAAACACGTGTCGCAGTTGCATTTTCAGCGGAGTTACCCCATAAAATTCTATATTTGGAAATAACTGTTCCAATTGTTAGGCACTCCTTCCTAATTTCTGATGGTGTGTTTGGTTTAACTAAACGAGTAATAAAGAAGAAAAATATACGAAGATATTTTAGGAAAATTCTCAGTTCACAAAGTTCACAAAAACTTGAAAATTTTTCACTGGAAAATGATGGCGTATGATATCATTAAAAGGCCTGCCCAAGGACACAAGTTTAATGAATGTAGGAGATTTACTTTTGTTAAACAAGGAACAAATAATCCAAGTACAAAGAATAGTGTTACAATACGCGGAAAAGTATTTTGTAAATCGGATTTTTGTTCCGAAAACACCATAGTCAAGGAGTGGAGGAATTTCTCCGTATTACGCCTCAATGAAAAAGGTGTTACTGTTAATCGCTAAAGAGGGAGCCTCCAATACCAGCTCTTTTGGAGAAGTACTACTGGTCTAACTGCAGGAAAATTCCAGATTTTCATCTCTACATATATATTGGTCGTGCAGGCGAGATTTTTCATGTTTTCGGTTTTAAGGATTTCGAAGATGAAACACCCGAAGTGTTATGGGTTTAATTTTAAGTATTTTAATTAACTTTCTTTAAAAAAAAAATTACTGAGAAAAGGCATTCTATATATTTTACCAGTACGGGCACCTTTTAGTTGCAAAACATTTACATAAGACTATTACAAAGTATGGTTTTCGAAACAGTAAGCTATCAATTATTTTTGAAACTGGCTGAAATTTAACAAAAAAATTACTTCAGGCTAGACGACGATTACATCAACTTTGGTGTCATATAACATTAATTCCAGAAACAAACAAAAAATGAATATATAAGCGTGTGTTGCGTTTTTTTTTTCTACAGTTATAGAGCAAATATTTAGTTTTGCATCTAATGTACTCATATAGTTTGTATGATTTACGGATTAAATATGAACTTTCATTTGAAAATACTATTAGGTTAAGCACCATTACGTGGATGAGTTATACTTATAAAACAATTTTTAAATGTAAAGAGGTTTAAAAGATTTAAAGAAAACGGACATTTACACAAAACATGATTGTTTATCTAGTAGTTTATTTTAGCTTTATTTCATTTATTTATAGTAATTTTAAATTTATTTCACGCTATATTTTTAATGTGCTTCTAGAGTTTTTATTTGTGTTACTATGTGTATAAAGTTTAACATTTTCAACCTAACCAAACTCTTTATTGCTTAAGACTCTGAAATCATCCATATGTTTTGCTGTCTCACCTCTCTTCTTCTTATTTATAGGCAACGAGCTTGTCATATTTGTTTTATTGCAATATTTAACTATAACTTCTTTTTCTTTATATTTGATTTCTCTTTATCTATATTATTATCAGCTATTTAGTTGATACTAATAAACATCGTAAATAAATATAGAAAATACAATGTTGCTTAAAACTTGCCGCTGTAAAATAAATGTATAAACTTAATATTTATAAAAAAAATATTATTGTATCGAAAACCCTTTCGATAAAAAAAACAGTAATCATTTAACGTAAGATAAAAGACTTGAAATTATATGGAGTTGTTGATTTTAAATATGACTAAGTTCGAATATTATATGACTACAATTTAAACGGGCATTATTAAAAATAAATGCAACTTATAGTTGTGCATTATTTAATTAAATGTTAGTAATCCATTTTTAAATATCAGATCCTTTGAAAACTTGAACTTGCTGTAAAAAAAAAGTTTGCATTTCATTTTAAGTGAATGCATATCGGTGTATGTATTTTAACACTAAAAAAATCTATGCGCATCAACAAAAACATAAGCGCCCATTATTTAAAAAAAATTCCCCTCATATAACAAAATGAATCTTTACTAAAATAGTTCTTTTTTATAAAAATAACTCTGGACACTATATAATTGTTTTGTTCACAGTAATACATCATTAAGCTAGTAAATAAATACATTCAACTTAAAACGAGTAATTGCGCATTAAAAATTGAGTAAAAGCACGTTATTCCGAATAAATGAGCATCAAGTTAAATAAATGTAAGTTATTAGGAAGACTTCTTTGCTTCGGTGGTCATGCGCAGTTTCCGTTGTTATGTTATTTGCTTGGTTAGATTCTTAGAGTATGAATCTGTGTCTCCTCGTGTATGTAAATTAATTTAGTGATTCAGAAACTGATCAGTTTCCAGAGGCAGAAACAAAACGTGCGAAGAAAAGATCCATAACATGGAATTACGAAAGAACATTCATTAACCGTAACGATGCAGAAGATTTTGTCAAATCGGAAACTTGTTGGAGCTTAAAAAACACAAACAACACTGAGTCTGGTGTAGTTAAGTATTTTCGATGTAATAAAGTTAAATGTCGAGGATAACAATTTGCAACTGTTATTAAATTAATTCTGGATTCATCCTGTGAAAATGTTCTCCTATTTCGATCGCTAGTAAGTCATTCTTGTGATTATATTGCAACAAAGGCCGGTATCGAAATGAACGACAAACTACAGAACGAAATCAAGAATTTCTTTATCAAAAAAATGAAACCGAAAGCAATTTTGGATGTTCTTGCCCAAAAATATAATCCATCACCAAATATAAACCAAATAAAAAAAATTCTGGCTAAATTAAGAAAAACCATTTACGGTCCACCAACAATATCTCTTGGTGAACTGGAAAGTCGGCTTCTTGAGAATAGTGCTGTACCCAATGAACGAAGCAAAGCTTTTATCGTAAAACATTTCACAACCGATGAGGACGACGGTGTTTTTAGATTCATGGCAACCAGTAACATTCTATTAGAAAATGGAGTAAAAAAGAATATCATTATCCACGCAGATGCAACGTATAAATTGATTTGGCAGGGGTTCCCTGTTTTCTTAATAGAAACAACTATCCGCGATAAAAAAATCATTTACTCGGAATAGAAGTATACACCAATGAACGAACTGCCGATTTTCAATTTATTTTTCAGAGTTTGAAGGAGGCAATTTTTGATTTGTTTTATTTTGAAATGAAACCTAAAGTTTTGGTGGCCGTTGCTGCCGTCAGTATACGCAATGGGTTTCAAAATATGTTTAGAAATTGTACTGTGCATATGTGTTGGGCACATAGGAGAAGTAATGTGCAAAAGAACGTTCAAAGCCTAACAGAAAAATCAAACTGTAACAAAATTTGGCTGGCGTAGATCAAATTCAAGTTAGTGAAAATGAAGTAGCATTTGAAACTGCCTATAGACTTTTCTTAGAAAAATGGTTACATGAAGCGAGATTCATCGAGTACTTCCAAGAAGAATGGTAAAATAAAAATTAAAATTGGTTTGTTTAGGAACTCCTAGTACAAACAACGCTCTCGAGTCAACAATTTTTCATTTCATAATGCACGCTTAATTCCTATCCATATTATATCAGTATCGTATTATCCATGTATTTATTAATCAGCAACCAACAACATTGCCCGACAGTTCAGTAAATTTTATTTATCAAAAATGTTGACGTTGAAACAGTGTATCTACCTGGTGAAATGTTATGCTAATGGAGCAATACAGTTACTAAATAAAAAATACCCGAATGTAAATGGAAGTAGCATTGAAGAAATTAATTGATAAGTCTGATGAAACTGGATCCGTTTCCGACAAAAAGAAGGCTCGCAAAACATACAATGATGATGATGCTGTGACCATTATTGCTATCAATCAGTTGCGGCACATCCTAGGAGTTCTTTACGCCAGCGAGCAAGTGAACTTAATATTAGTCATACATTACTGCAAAAAATGTATAAAGCAAATGAAATTTATCCATATAAACCTAGATTTAGGAACACCTTAGAAAATGCATATCACACGTTCAGACTCGAGTTTTGTTTATGGGTTGATGAGAACATTATGGAACATTAACCTTTTTTTTTACCAGAATGTATGTTTAGTGATGAAGCAACGTTTTCGACAAATAGTACAGTTTCCTCACAAAATTGTAGATATTGGTCAAAGGATAGTCCAAATTAATGTCAAAAATTCATGTTTGGTGCCGAATGTTATTAAACAGAATCATTGGGCCCTATTTTTTTAATGGAACTTTAAATCAACACAATTACTTGGAAATGCTTGAGAATTTTTTATTGTCATCACTTGAGCAAGAAGAATTGCGATGCATCTACTTCCAACAAGATAGGTATCCATATCATGGTACCTTTATTGTAAGAGAATTCTTAAATTTACACTTTCCTAATGGATGTATTGGACGACATGGACCAATACAGTGGCCAACTCGGTCACCGAAATTAACTCCTATGATTTTTTTTCTTTGGGGTTACCTAAAGCAAAAAGTGTACAGAGAAACAATGGGAGATTGTTTAAATTATCGAAAAATGCGGATTACGTAAGCTGTTCGAAAAATTAATGTTATAATGATGAACAAAGTCTACAAACAACTTAAAAAAAGAGTTGAAGATTGCGCTGGTTGTGAAGGAGATTATGTGGAATAATGTTAGAGTTTAGCGGTCATCCTTTTTTACAAATACAAAAACAATAACAATTTCATCGTAATGACATTTGCCTTTTGTCTAATATTAATAATGTAATATAACATTCGGACTTAGTCATATTTAACATCAACAACTTGACATAATTTCAAGTTTTTTATGATTACTGGTTTTTGTATTCACCATAAAGAGTTCCGATATATTTGTTTCAATTTCTATCTCACAAAATTCTACGATTATCAAAGTCATTTAAATACAAATTAGTTTAGAAAATAATTGTTATATCGAAAATAAACGGGTACAAAAATATACTATTGATTTTCGTTGTTGCGTGATGAAACTTCTACAAGACCTACCTCAATGTAAGTGTTGATAAATATCGCTTAAACTTCGACGAAGGGCAACACCATCATGCATAAACCATAAGATATATCCATCGCAACAATCCACACTTCTTACAACTAGTTTAGTCGAATCCCGTCTTCATTGGATTCACTAAATTTTAATATTTACTATTTCGTCTCTTTTTCTGAAAATTGTTACATTGACCTACTGAAATATTCAATTAGGCAGAGTCTGTTAGGCAATATTTATGTTACTTTTTTAAATAATTGCGATTGATATAAATTTGTGTATTAGATTCGTTTGAAATTCATTCATATTTTGTAAACATGTGTATTTTGCTTGCCTTTTTTCATTCAGTAATCAGTAATGCCAAAACATTTACGATGCGGCATGCTTACATAAACTGCTACCTATAATATTATAATATTAAATGAAATTTCAGCTTTGACAGATAAGCAGTAAATAGAAAGAAAACGGGAAAGCACTTAAGGTAAAAATCAAGAATGTTTGATGATTATTTTAATGTTACTCGAGCTGTCGTAATAGTTTATTGCTTCTTCAGTAAACGTTTCATGATTCTCCAAGTTTCACCAAGTAATTGTGCGCTATATTTCTCCTTATCTATTTATTTATATAACATTAATTTGCATTAGCAATAGATTACTCAAATTTGTTTGCTCTAGTAGCGGTATAACATTAAGGAAGGAACTATTTTAGGGATTTCTTAAATTTTGTTGTCATTAGTAAGATGGATATATCAGAGAAAACAACAAAGGTAGTTAACCTGATTAAAATGATTTTATAATGTTTAAATTGTAATTGTATTATATACGGTGTAACAGAAACATATCTACAATAGGTACAGTTGATCACTTTTCTGTTAAAATTGTATATAATAAAAACAACATACTTTCTACTTTATACCCTGACAAAAATTTAAATAAAACTCAAAAGCTAGATCAAATTTAGTAGGGAATTCTAAGGATTATGGTATTATTATTTTTCTATGTAAGTGAACATTTAGAGTTTCTAAAACTGCCAGTAATTTAATAACATAATCTAAATTCAAATTTAAATTTAAGAATGTCAAATTTTGGACGTACAAACAATTAATAACCACGATATACAAAATTGCTCTTAAAATTGTGTATCCCGTATTGATTAATAATGTGATGTATTATGTTTTGAATGGTTTCTTAACAAGCTTTTTAATAAACTAAGAAGATTTATTACAAGTTCACTGGTGTATATTATCTAAAAATATATTTTAACGGTACCCCAAATATTCATTTATTGTTTCCGTAGATTTTAACGTTGACGCGTAATGGGTGGCAGTTTTATTTTATTATACGCACTTATAATATTGGATGGTCATACATATTGCTATAAATATTTTTTTAAAACACACACATATAGAAAATAATAAAACAAAATAAATGCCATAATTTTAAAACTTCATAGCTTTATATCATGCTGCATACCCATTATTGCGATGCTGCTGCTGAAATAAAAAAATTAAATTGTTATTGTTATTAACTAGTTTCTAAATTTGAATAAATTCCTCTCTTTATATACAGGGTGTTTATTAAACGTACGACAAAAACTCAAATGGGTATTCCCTAGACTATTCTAAGAATATTCTGTACTTTGATGATTTTGGAAAATCGCTTTGTTTCGAAGACATCGAAGAATACAACAATTTAAACATGGATTTCATTTGAATACGTCTCGTGATTAACCACCCTGTATATATCAAATTTGTTGCAGCAGAGTGACGTTTTGCTGTTTGACATGTATTTCCTGTCATTAAAACTTATGCAAAAACTTTTTCAACTAAATTTAAGATAATTTCTGTATACAAACATTTTCAAAACTCGGACCGGAAGTAACGCTTTTGCTCAGAGGTTTACTTAAGACTTCATTTGGAACAACTTTTGTATGCATATTCGGAAGACACATACGTATCAGGAAGTCGTGCGGTGGCCACACTTAATTTTGTTATGTTTGCTAATGTTATTACAATTATCATCATAATAGTATATATTATAACTTTATCTTATTAAACTTCTAAACCTTCTTTTTACATTTAGTTAGATGGTATATAAGTATTGTCACTTAAATCAATTATGCAATTTAATTACCTGATGAAGCTTTAGTAAAGCGAAATATAATTATTTTGTTGTACTGAAGTGTTTTAAATATATATGTTTGAATTTTATATCATTTGTAAAGTATAGAATTCCGACACATATCTCGTTCATTATCAATTACTAGCACAATTCTTTATTTTCACCTGCTATGTGAACATTTATGAAGATATTTGATAAAGTCTAAAGCCCGTTTTAGACTGTCATATATAGTTCGCCGTTCTGTTTTATAGTACAATGTAAAACATTTAACAATTTTAAGAAATAGTTGTAATAAATATTCGCATAGCTTATACAAAGTAAGCTTTAATGAATCGACGAATTTTATTAATTTAATTATTTCTTGTCCATATCGATTGTCTTTTACAACTACAAATGCAGAAAAAAATTGTTTCGATTTGTAGGTGGGATACCGACGAAAAGTAATTTCTTGAAATGTAGATACTGCTAACTCCATAATGAAGCAGCTTTAATTAATTATAAAATAAGACTACATTTCACACTGTATTTGTAGGAAGACTTTCCACGGCCAGAAAATAACATGTTAATAAATAAGGTAATGCAAAGTAAACTTAAATAAATTAAAAGCGATTGCTAAAGAATTCGCCAATACTGTAATACTCTTTTGCTCTTAAAGCCGTCTTAATTGCTCCTGCAAATATTCTTTTATGCATTAGTTTCACTTGCGAAGATATATGTGATTATAAAAAACTTGATACTCCCGTAATGAACATTGCTTTAAGTTAGTACTAGATCTAATTCAAATTTCTATAGCGAAAGAATCCTGAAACCGGGCGTTTGAAAAATTCTCTATGCATCTGGATCACATAAAGCAATATATATATATATATATATATATATATATATATATATATATATATATATATATATATACTATTGATTATATATATATATATATATGTGTTGTCACTGGATTCCGGGTTTTCTTCCGCGTTTCCACTGCTTGGTCTTTGGAAAGACCGATGCTGGTTTCTTGACGACGTTTCGGCAAAATCACACTTGCCATCTTCAGGTCTGCGATAACTGTCTGCTTCTGCTTCTTGTTATTCGTAAACTGACGTTTTCGGGATTCGGATGGTGGTTATATACTTCGTTAGCGTTTCGGTTGGTTGCCCTTGGACGAGTGTGTGCATGGTTCCGTGTCGTTGGGCTCGTGTTTGGAGTGTGACGGCTGGTTTGCGACGTGGAAGTATATCTTGTTAGTGCTGGTTTCCATGCTGTTGGTAACCTCTGGGTATCATCTCGTGAATTCAGATTGTTCGGATGTTTTTCAATTTCGATGGCTTCCCTGATGATTCTGGTTTTAGTATGTTCGATGTTCGCTAATAGCTTGGTGTTACTGAAGTCTATCGTGTGGGATGTTTCTTTTACATGTTGAGCCAGGGATGAAGTTTTCTCGTCTTTTCTTACGGAATTTTTGTGTTCGTCTCTTCTTGCGTTTACCCTTCTGTTCGTTTGTCCAATGTAAGTTTTTTCACAGGTGAGGCACGGAATTTCATAAACTCCTTGGTTTTCTAAAGGTATTTTTGTTTTAGGGTTTCGAAGGACTGTACTGATTTTTCTGTCTGCTTTGAATGTTGTTTCAATGTTGTGTCTTCGTAGGATTTTGGATATCCTATCAGTGGTGCCTTTCACATAGGGTAAGTAGGTTTTGGCAGTTGGTGTTTCTTTTTCCTCTTGTGGTGTTGTTGGTTTCGGCTTGGATGCCCTTTTGATAGCAGATTCACTGAAACCATTCTGCTGGAGTGCTTTGTGGAGTTTGTCCATTTCTTGGTTGATGTTATCTTCGTCTGCTAATCTCTGCGATCTTGTCACTAGGGTTTTCACTACTGATTGTAACTGAGCTGGGTGGTGGTGAGACTGAGCGTTCAGATATCTGTCTGTATGGGTGGATTTTCGGTATACCGTGTGACTTAAGTTCCCATTTTCTTTCTTCTTGACCAAAACGTCGAGGAATGGTAATTCGTTGTTCGATTCTATTTCCATCGTAAATTTTATTTTTGGATGGGTTTTGTTTAAATGTTCCAGGAAGATGTCGAGTTGGTCCTTTCCATGTGTCCAGATCACGAAAGTGTCATCGACGTAGCGTAGCCAGAGTTTGGGTTTGTGAGTGGCCGTCCTTAGTGCTGTTTTTTCTAAGTTTTCCATAAAAAGGTTTGCTATTACTGGTGATAGTGGAGAACCCATTGGGGCGCCTTCTATTTGTCTATAGCGCTGATCTTCGTAGATAAAGTATGTGTTCGTCAGACAGTGTTTCACCAAGTTCATTATGTGCACTGGGGGTTGGTAAGTTTTTGTTTTGACGACGTGGGATGATTAGTATAATTCTAATTTATAAAATTTTAATTTGCATAAATATGAATCAATATTCGCAAAAATGTTTAATATGTTGTATTGTGATATATATGTAAAAAAACTGAGGAAGACATTAAAAAAGTGACGAAACGTCTAAGAAAATGTTTTTTATTTATATTTAAGTAGATAGAATAAAGGTCGCTAACACCAAGAAATAATAAATTAATCTTTCAAAAGCACGACTAAGAAACAATATTATATTTTATATATATATATATACAGTGTGTATATCAAATATGAACCAAACCTTTCCTTTTAACGCTCCATTGGTGGAGTGAGTAACGTGACGTCTTAATATGTGTTGGGTGGGGATGCAAAGTGGAGGGGAGTAAATCGGTTCGGATCGCCAGAACAGATTGCCTATAAGTAGCCTCATGTCTTAGTAAGAGGTGCACACATCTGTCAAGCAATGCATTATTATTAAGTTTTTGACGCGAGAAAGCGTAAAACGTGCCAAAATTTTGCGTCGACTAACTCCACAGTTCTCTGAAAAAATGCTTTCCAGGACCCAAGTCTACGGCTGGCACAAAAAAAAAATTCCGACAGCCGTGAGTTAGTGCAAAATGAAATCCATGCTCGCCGACCGCCGACAAGCACCAGTGAGACGAATATCCTTGCGATCCACGAAATGATTGAAGAAAGCCGCCGCCTTACAACATGGAAATTCACTGCACTTGGAATATGGTATGGGAGTGCTCAATCAATCATTTCAAATAATATGGGTTACAGAAAAGTGTCGGCAAGGTGAGTTCCTCGCCTCTTGACGGAAAGCAAACAGTTTTTCTATGTGTGAAAGACTTTTGGCACGATATCGAACAGAGAGGAATGATTTCTTAAGGCACATTATCACATGTGATGAGACGTGGGTGCATCACTACACCCCGGAGTCTAAGCCGGCAAGCATGGAGTGGCGAAAATATAGAAAAGCAGCACCGCAGCAAGCCAAGACCCGTCTTTCTGCTGGGAAAGTTCTTGCAACGATTTTTTGGGATTGCAGAGGCATATTACTCGATGATTTTCTCCATAAACGGCGTACAGTTAATGCTGTGTACTACTGTCAACTGCTCGATGAAGTGAAACTGGCCTATCGACGAAAAAGGCGAAACATGCCTATTCGAAGTTCGATTCTGATCCATGATAACGTTAGGCCACTCGCAGCCGTATTAACCTAAGAAAAATTGAACAAAATTCATTGGAAAATACCGGAACATTCGTCCTACAGTCCGATCTATCGCCTTGTGACTACCATATGTTTGGGCCATTCAAAGAAGAACTGGGAGTTTATCACTTTGAGGACGACGAAGGTGTGGAAACGTTCGTGCGCAACTGGTTACAGACGCGATCAGATTCATTCTTTGATGACCGAATTAAAAAACTTCCGATTAGATGGGAAAAACGTGTGAATAAAATGGAAGATTATATAAAAAAATAAGGTGTACTTAACATTTTATTTATTGTACCAATAAATGTTCTAAAACAAAAATCCGGTAAATATTTGATTTGCCCTCGCATATTTATATATGTATACGTATATGCGAGGGCGAATAAATGTTCTAAAAGTCCGGTTCATATTTAATGATTTGCATTTGCATGGATTGACTCTATTACGAATTTTCCGCGTTATAGCACATTTGATCAGTGGAGCAATGACCGTTAGTTGTTTGTGTACTCTGTAAACATCTCCATCGAAGACAGTATTTGCTTAATTTGACGATATTCGAAATCACAGATGATTACTTTAAAAATCTGTTAATAATTTACTTGTTAATATATGTATTATGATTTTCTTTAAATGTGGAAGTACGTCTAAAATCTGTTTAATTAAATCGAATATCACGTAACATATTCATTAGTTATGAATGAATTTATTTAATAATGAAGTACTAAGATTCAACATGTTAAATTTTAGAATTCAAGATTTAAAAGAAATACAATCAAATCTGGCAAAAAAATAGCGTATTTACTTCAACTTTTTCGAGCATTAGAAACCCAAACATCTGAAACTTATGCTTTGAGCAAAAAAATAAAGTTTTATAGAAGTGAATGAGTAAAGGTGTCCCTATTAAACACTGCAACACACATACGTATGCCGATGATACACAATTTTACTGTTCTTTCGTCTCGTCTGATTATCGTGCAGCTGCTGCAAGCCTGAATTCAGATCTTGATACAAAATCTTCCACTAACCACTGTCTTCTGAAAATGTATCCATTGCCTAAATAATGCCAGTCAGACAATACCTATACGAATGTTGCAATTGTTGCATCACAATGTCAGCAAGAGGCCATATGTCTGGGCTATGATAGATCGCAAAGTTGAAATGTTCCTTACCCACTAATAACGTTTCAGCCCTACAAGCTTCCATAACTACCGACCGGAGAATAAATATGTCTGGTCTATGATATGTGAAAAGGTTGATAAATAATAACAATAATAATATTTATTGTCATGGACCTTTACAAGATATTGCTATTGTCAAACGCATGTACAATAAATCAGGCTCTACTTCTAATGTTTGTTACAAAAAATAATATGTAAATGAAAAAACAAAACACATTAAAAGAAAATGCCCGATATATATATATATATCTCGATAGCTATATGTAGATCTAAAACCACAGAATAATTAAAATGAAAGAAATCAAAAGCGGTTTGGAGCGGTATTTAAAGAGAAATAAATGTAAGGTCAGACAGTGACGTATGGAGTTGTAAATATAATTTCCCTAAATATAATTTTAAAATCATTTTTTTTTAATAATATAAGTTAGTCATGTTATGAACCAACAAGTATGACATTCTACTTTGTACATGATAGTATTCTGTATTAATATCAATATAGAATGGTCAATAACATTGATTTCTTATTTATTAACATACGTTTCATATTTATTAAAATTAAAATACGTTCTATGAATTGTTTAATTTATGGATATGACAATGATTTAAATGCTGTTACTTAATATCGTTAAATATCAAGAATAAAGGAACAATTTGGAAATATGAAGATTATGTGTTCGTATTATAGGGTATGTGTGATTAGAATTTATATAAATGTAATTAAAATAGAATTATTTTCATATTGTAATATAATGGGAATGATATGCAAGTATGCCTTGAAAAATTATGAAAACAAAGGAAGAAAGAGGGATGCCAAAAATGAATGGTGGAAGCATCATTTTTTGGTGGAGAAGAAAATTCTAAATTTCATCATAAATAAGTAAGCAGATGTATGTACCTTGGTAAATAATAGTCTCGAAATATTAGTGCAGTAATTCGAAAGTGAAAATAAAATTGTTCACGTCGTGTGAAATAATATATGCAGTTCTACTTGCGAAAACTTCAGCGGATCCATCGAACATCTTCAGATTTGGAGTAAGAGTTTGCTTTCCTGTATCCATTGAAGAACAGAATATTCAGTAATCACATCTATAAATATTCATCAGGATTTGGAACTAATACCAAACTACAAGGTAAAAAAATATAAAAATATACATGTATAGATACTTAACCGATCAAATATAAGATTATAAGAAGTACTTCATATTGATAGACATTTAGAAGCATACTTACACTCGTGAAAAATGCGAGGAAACAGATATATCTTCTCTTCAATAAAATTCAAAATCAAAATTTAATTCCTTTAGAAAATTGTTGACCGTTATATGCTTTTGAAGCCATGTTATTTTTTTTTTGAAATTTCACTTTAACAAATAATGTATGTATTTACGTAGAATAGAATTTCTTAATACATTAACAGTATACCTTGCCGACCTAAGTAAGTAACGATGCTATAAATAATTTGCCAAATTAATCAAAAATTTCAATAAGTAATAATACTTTAACGTATTAAGAAATTAGAGGTCTATTTCAATAATGGTACCAATATGTAACAATTAAAAGTATCGAAGCTTCAAGACAAGAATGTTTTTTCAATGTAAAATATGAACAGTGATTTTTGTATTTGCAAGTTGTTCCCATACTTGACATTCATTATCAAAATAAATAACCTATAATTTTTGAATTAAAAAATCTGAAGTTTATTCTTTTAAATAATTAGAATCTTTGGAAATAAATGTAATAGAGCAGATTATACAAAGGATGGATTCACACTATCACTCGGAGGATACCTATTAAATAAAATTGAACCCACACCCTCATTGAGATTGTATTAATAAATAAGCTAAATAATTTATAATAATAAAATAGCATAATATATATATATATATAAAAAATTAAAAGGAATCGTTAGGGAATCCAGCATAAAAAACATCTACAGTTACAAAGTTCTCTATTTTTTGCCGATATTTCGCATTACATTATATATATATATATATATATATATATATGTATATATATATATATATATATATATATATATATATATATATCAAAACTATAAAAGCTCTTGTTGATTAAATTTTTCACTGCCGTCTCTTGAGTGTTTTTGGTAACTGGAGATGGCATTGAAAGCTTTAATTTCGTCGTAGTATGGTTCCTTTTCATACAGAGTAGTATGACAGGGAATAGATAGATCATTAGTTCTTCACGTTTTCATATTCGACCCGGTTATTCCAGTGTTTATAGAAAAACACTGAGTATTTTAATTAGATAAAAATTTTTAACAATTCGTAAATATTTAGAAGAGTTGGGATTTTCACTACTTTAAAATAGACACGACAAAAATAACATAGAGCGGATGATTTCTCTTTGTAAAATAAAAACGTTATGAGAAAGCAAACTCCGACCCCATTCCGATATTCGGTAATCTATGTGGGATTGAACGTAAGCAAAACAGTAGGTCCTTAATGTAAATACGTTGACATTATTTCTCATATGGTATATTGTATAAAACGTGCTGCTTAATTTACTGCACAGATTACATCAGCTCAGAGAGTAATCAATAAATACAAAGAAAAATGTTGAATTCAATGATTGAGGCAGTGAGTTGATTATATTTTACGTAGATTGGCGTTTTGCATTAATTATATAAAAGAAAGCTGGTTTTGGTTACATTTTAGTGTTGATTATTTTCATTGCACTATCATTATGTCATGAAAAATTCTAATACTTCTCACTGACAATTCCTTATATATTTCGCATGTCAAAATAACAGATGTATCATCTGCATATTGATATCATCCACAGTTTCGCAAGGGTTTGCTTAGATTATTAACAAAATGGAAACACAGAAAAGGACCAAGAATAGAGCCATGGCGGATGCCCTGCTTAATTTTGTATGAATCACTACTAACACTTCGGACATTATCAGAGCCGTCTTTACTTACAAGCCGTGAAGTTAAAATTGGCAACACCGCCTAGTTGCCTTCAATGGGTCTACTCGTGGACTTGAGCAGGCGCTGAAAGTGAGGTAGATTAACCGTGTACCTAATCTAAAATAGGTTTTTTGGTAGTTAATTCTGTCTTTAAATTTAGTTAGGTAGGTATAATGTGATGAAGAAAGGATGTATAAAAAAACATTATTAATATTTCAACATTTTTAATATTATTTGAAGTGGTAATTTTCTCGTTTGACCACTTCTTTCATGGTGACATACTCTATTTTTATTTCTGCTATAATTACTTAACACTATATTGCTCATTGGTGTACCACATTCACATACAACACTAAAATCAATATAAAAGTTATCAGACTTTATACTCTTTTAATTGCTAATGAAGTTAATATCTTTTGATGATTATTTTTGCTTGAGAATAGTTTTTCAATTTTTATATTTTCTGTTATAAAAGCAAATATTGCACATAAGTGAAAATACACATAACCTACTTCATCAGTTGCTGCACAAAGTCCGCTTCTCTGCACATAACCAAAATAAGCATCACCAAACAAACACCATTACTTTTCACTGCCAAATTTGTACAATTCACACACTTAATTTTCATTTTAATTGAATGAACAGCATAACCACTATGTATGCTTGTAATATTCAACGTTTATACATAAATCACTGCAAAAACTACCTAGATATATCTTGCTAACAAATTTTGTAACTGACACCAACGAGTCAACTTACGGGATTCAGGTAACACCCACATAAGATTATTTGATGCTAATTCGGTATTATTAACGTAAACTGTAACTATACACTATTTATTAATAACGATACTTGAAACCATTTTTACACTTTCACCTTCCTTGTCTTTATATGACTCAAACAGTTGTATTTCACCTTCATCAAAATGTTTACAGTAAACCACTGAATTCCCTGTGGAGACGAAATTTTCTCTATTAATTGCTCGTAATCACTTTTTACGTAATTAATTTTCCTTTGAAAATGAAAAGGTTGTTGTAGATCTTCCTGTTCAAGTGTATGTTGTAGTTCGATTTACACAATGAAAAACAGCACAATCATGGCATCTAAAACATCACACAGTTGTAAAAAAATGAACAAAACTAGTAAATGTATATTGTTCTTACCTTCTCCAAATGTATTTGTTAATAAAACTTATAAACAGCAAACAAATGATTACAAAGAACGTGTTGATACTTTGAGGTTATGTTTAATACTGTTATTGGCCACATTTACGAAAATATGAATTGTTTACCCATAGGTACTTCCCGAGATTGATTTAAACTTTGTAAATACTTCTCAAATGTTTTTGATTCAAACTCACGTAAACTTTAGCTAATAAACGTGACATGCATATCATATGCACATGGTCTCGTGAAAATTATTTACATAGAATGAGAACCACACGCGCAGTTGCCAGATCTCCAACTTCATGGCTTGTAAGTAGAGACGGCTGTGACATTATTCATTAAATTAGTGATGTGAACTATTTGTTTTCTAGCAAATTAAATAATAAACAAATTAGAAATATGTAATTAAAGTAGTAGGACATCTATCGTTAATAAGTCGAACTTTAAGATGGTACACTATAAGTGTTATACGTTTTATATGATTAATGAGCCAGCAAAAGAAGGGGGTGTTATATTTCTAAACATATACAAAATTATTATTATATATACAGTGACCGGCAGAAAGTGCGCAGCATATGGGAAAATGGTTTACCTTTGAATATAGCAAAATTATTTTATTGCATCATGTCTCGGCATGACTTGAGACCAAAATAGCACTCGCGATTTCTGCCGAAACTCTCATCGTATACGAGGGAGAGTCAAAAATACAAAATTACGCTAAGAGTAAAGTACCCCCATTTTTAACATTAGACTTTTCTTTATTAAGCAATAGTTCTTTGGTTTTAAAAATCAAAGTAAAATATCGAGTTTCATTCACTTTTGATAAAAAATTTCAGTTTACTGTTTATTCTGAATTACCCTGTATAAGAAATTGAGCGCGCTCATACAATACGCAAATCTTACTCTCTGTAGACATCGTAACAGAAAACCATAAATAATACGTCGCAAAAGTCAGCTACAAAAATAATATAGCTCTTGAAAATAAAAATTCAAGAATGTGAAATAATTTTGCTGCACACCATATTTTACGTTTTCAGAAGTCAAAATTTTTTATTTAACTCAAATTGTGTGATTCATTTTAACTTAATCATCTTTAAAATTGTAATATTTTTTCATAAAATTAGCAACACTTCTTTTTATTAAGGTTTTAATAATAAACGCTTGACGAGAAAGAGCGACAAAAATAAAAAAGTTAGTCTCAGCATAATCCTCGACAGATGTTTTTTCGTACTGCATGTGTTTGATTTAAAAAAACATGAACTTAATTCAATAAATGTCATTTAGACATTTAGTTTTGCTATAAAAATGGAAGCGGAAAGGTTATCGGTACAAGAAAAGGTAGAAATAGTTTTAATTCGTGGTGAAAATTACTATAGCTATCGCGAAACAGCAAATATTTTTAACAATAGACACAATAAAAATATTCACGATTCTACTGTATGCCGAATTGTGAACAAATTTAAACAAACTGGTTCGGTGGAAAGTAAATACAAGCAACCCCATGAGAAAAGTGTAACTAATGAAGAAAATAGTTTAAATGTGTTATTGTCAGTAAATGAAGTTCCTACTATGCCATTGTATGAAAGACAAGAGGTATTAGGTATTTCCGAAAAATCGATTAGAAGAATTCTTAAAAAAAACAAGTACTTACCATATAAACCAAAATTCACCCACACTGTTCAACAAAGAGATCTAGATGCTAGAATTGACTTTTGTTTTTGGTTCCAAGGCAAGAAGGAAGATAATCCCCATTTTGGAAGTCAAATATTATTTACTGACGAAGCAACCTTCACAAGCAACGGCGTAGTAAGTTCTCAAAATTGTAGGTGGTGGGCTAATCAAAATCCTAATTTTACAATTGAATGTAAAAGCCAATATTCATTTAAAACAAACGTTTGGTGTGGTATATTGAATACTCAAATAGTTGGACCATATTTTTTCCGGCAAAATTTAAATGCAGGTAGATATTTACAATTCTTGCAGAATGAATTTAGCGAATTCCTAGATGATATGCCTTTAAATCTACGAGCGAATATGTATTTTCAACAAGATGGTGCTTCGATCCATTCTACATTGCAAGTAAGAGAATGGCTTAATCAACAATTTCCTCAAAAATGGATCGGACGGTTTTCAGAAAATCATTGGCCTGCAAGATCGCCTGACATTACCCCAATGGATTTCTTTCTCTGGGGTTACTTAAAGAACCAAGTATACAAACATCGACCATTTAGAAATCTGGACCATTTAGAAAATACGATTAGGCAGTGTGTCGTTCAAATTAATCCAGTTTTTTTAAGAAACGTAGCACAAGAATTTAACAACAGGACAATGAAATGTATTGAGAATGGGGGAGCTCACGTAGAAAAATAATGTACTTGTAAATAAATATTTTTGTTTACGATTTTGTTAATGTATTTTGAGTTTTATTTCCTACTATTATGTATCTATACTATTATTATTATTAAAACCTGAATAAAAAGAAGTGTTGCTAATTTTATGAAAAAATATTACAATTTTAAAGATGATTAAGTTAAAATGAATCACACAATTTGAGTTAAATAAAATTTTTTGACTTCTGAAAACGTAAAATATGGTGTGCAGCAAAATTATTTCACATTCTTGAATTTTTATTTTCAAGAGCTATATTATTTTTGTAGCTGACTTTTGCGACGTATTATTTATGGTTTTCTGTTACGATGTCTACAGAGAGTAAGATTTGCGTATTGTATGAGCGCGCTCAATTTCTTATACAGGGTAATTCAGAATAAACAGTAAACTGAAATTTTTTATCAAAAGTGAATGAAACTCGATATTTTATTTTAATTTTTAAAACCAAAGAACTATTGCTTAATAAAGAAAAGTCTAATGTTAAAAATGGGGGTACTTTACTCTTAGCGTAATTTTGTATTTTTGACTCTCCCTCGTATACGATGAGAGTTTCGGCAGAAATCGCGAGTGCTATTTTGGTCTCAAGTCATGCCGAGACATGATGCAATAAAATAATTTTGCTATATTCAAAGGTAAACCATTTTCCCATATGCTGCGCACTTTCTGCCGGGCACTGTATATTGTATTAAAATTGAATTATCTTTATATTAATTCTTGGATAGGTACCCTTACAATAAGTATAAAGTTACATAATATGTAGTTTATTTACATGAATTCAGCTTTCATACATTCTAACTTTATCAAGCGTAAAACAGTTTAATTCTTGTTGAATTTACTACATCTATAACAAAATACAAGCGCAAGGGTACAGGGAACATACACACTTATATTTAATTAACTTTATTGTACCGAGAATGACTTTAAGTTATAACATTTTACACTCTTGCTGCTGCAGAAGTACCGGTGGAAGGCAAGAAATTAGTTTATTACTTATGTAGAGTGAGAAGAATACAAAATAAACATTAATCCGTGCAATAAAATAAGTATAAATTGTGTGCAAATGCAGACTTGTGTACTTTGTCTGTATTTGCCTTTCATGAAATTTACTTTTATTAAGATTTAATGTTAAATTTCAATATATCCCATTACATCCAGTGTATTCAGGTGGCTTCAAAAAGCTTTAGACTTCGCAATTAACGGAATGATCCTCATGTACTTGCCGTTTGCGATGCGTAGTTCGCCTGTGACCTGTGGTAAATTAAAAGTAAAAAAAAAGATTTAGAGATTTATTTTAGTTTTATCCGATAATGTAAGCATTTATAATCATCCTTTTTTCAATGTAAACCACGCTTGTCCGACATTAATATATGCGCGCATTTCAATTAGTTTTAATTTGTTACATTTAATTCTACAAAATTGAACGAAACTTACTACTTTAGCATCTGTAGCAAATACAGAAGCGCACTTAACCTTAAGGATAATAAAAATATGAAGTCCTCACCTATCTAACATATATATATGAACCAATTTGCTGTTTACGGATCATCAGTCTATCTCGTCAGCAGAACATAGCATTTTAATTTTCTGGTCTGGAGATAGGGTAAGCCAAGGAAGTCCTTCAATATTAGGATATTCTTCAAATTATGTTTAAACAACTCTGAGTTTATGAAGTTATGAGCAAATACCAACCAACCATCATTTGCTAAATGCATTATATTCTCGTTCCATATTTTCACATACATTGTTGATTTTTGAAGAAAGGCCTCATTCATAAGGGAAATCCAAGCAATATAGTTTGTGAAATATTTTAGATATATATGTTCTTAAAAGACTAGGGAGGGCAATCAAAATTTGTAATACAGCAAGGCAGTATTTTTGAAGAAAGGCCTCATTCATAAGAGAAATCGAAGCAATATAGTTTGTGAAATATTTTAGATATATATGTTTTTAAAAGACTAGGGAGGGCAATCAAAATTTGTAATACAGCAAGGCAGTACAATGGATTTACGTACGGAAGAAGAACAAATAGACGGTATCAGTTCAACCATAATTACCAACTAATTAATTGAAATAGAAAACCAATTCTGCTTTCTTTTATTCAGACTAAATAAATCTAAAATCTACGATACATTTTTTGATATTATTTATATTTTACATTTTTTCGCTTATTTTGAGATTATTTACTGTTTATTAAAACAAATAAAGTTACAATAACATAATTTAAAAAAATTTTCAACACATGTTTGTGGATAAAAAATTAAGGAAGTTATATTGAAATGAAATTACATAGACGTTTTTATCTCTAGTATCCTCTTAAACTAAATTTAGTTACTCTTATTGCTAGATTATATTTGCAAAGCATTTTAATAAATTTTAAATAGACCGGTAAAATTAATGTCCTTTAAAAGAGATGTTATAGGAAGGTGAATGTTTGCTTTTCTGGACGATCCTCGTAAGAAAAAATGAGGTGTGGCCACCATACGACTTTCTTATACGTATGAGTGTTTCAAATTATAGAATTTTAAGAATTAATTATTTTATACAAAAATTATTCAAAATCATATTCTAAGTACTATTCTCTTAATAAATGCATACTTTGCAAGATATTATAAAAAAAAGTGCTACTCGCTAAGAGTAAAAGTGCTACTTCCGGTCCGAATTTTGAAATTTCATATACAGAGTGGTTGGATTTTCATTGTACACTCAATATTTTCTTTGAGAGTATAATATTTAAAAAAAAACAAAATGAGTCTGATACTATTTTTTGCCCTCTTTCTAATCCTGTGAAATAGGATAATGTCGTTTGAAAAACAAAAGATAATCTAATTTATTTATTTATTTTTTAAATTGAACACCCTGTATATTATTGGATATTTTGATAGTTTATTCAATTCTGAATATAATATTATTTATTTTTTTTTCATTGGGCAATGGATAACGCCATAATAACAAAAAATAAAAAACCACATTATGTATTGGTTAAAAAAAACAATGGAAAAAAAATAACACAAAAAAGCAAATATCCTATTGAAGAAATTGTTCAAAATGGCCACCATTTTGGTTGATACATATTTGAGCTCGGTGCAATAAATTATTTTTGGATTTTCTTAACATATCCGGGGTAATTTCCTGTGCTGCCAATTGTATTTTATTTTTCAGTTCTTCTAGGCTATGCGACAGAGTGCAATATATCTTATTTTTTATAAATCCCCAGACAAAAAAATCTAATATTGAGAGATCAGGTGATCTCGGAGGCCATAATTGTGGCCCTTTATTCCCAATCCACCTATTTTCAAATTCTAATTGTAGAAAATTCGTCACTGATTGTGCATTATGCGGTGGTGCGCCGTCATGTTGGAACCACATTTGTGTCCGGATAGCTAAAGGCAGATTGTCTAAATATTCTTGAAATTCAGTTTCAAGAAAGTTTAAATATCGATTTTGAGTAAGTGTGCCGTTATAAAAATAGGGTCCTAATAACTGATCCTCTATCACACCTATCCAGACATTTGTAGAAAAACGTATTTGGCATCGAGTTTGCTGAATCCTACGAGGATTCACGTCATCCCAAAAATGACAATTGTGTTTATTAAACACACCATTCCTATGGAAATTTGCCTCGTCCGTCCATAAAATGTGTGACAAGTACTGCCTTCCAGCATTTAATACCCAATTACAAAAATTCATCCGTTTTTGCAGATCAAGCGGTTGTAAATTTTGCACTAAACGAATTTTATAGGGTTTAATTTTGTGTTTTCAAGGACTTTCATGATTTTATACCTGTTGATGCCAAGCTCTTGTACAGCAATTCTAGTTGAAGAAGTGGGGTATGCTCTAAAATACGCCAAAATATTTACTTCATCATCTCCTTCTGCATCATTTTGATTTATATTTCTATTTCTTACATTTCTTATTTTTTTTAAACTTCCGTACCTCACTAATGAAGTGTGTAAATTTAGAAATGTATTCCAATGTGGTTGCCTTCGATCAGGGTATTGATTAACATACATACTTGCAGCTTGACGGCAGTTATCATTTGATAAATAAAAGCATCGTAACATATCTGCTTTCTCTGTATTAGTAAATTCCATTTTTAATAAATAATCTAGAGAAACTATCACTAATGATTCACTAATCACTAAACTGTGTCACCTCATCAACTGGTATGCGAACTGACATTTAAATAATATTTTGTTTTTTACCCGGCCATATTTTCAAAGCATACTTTTTCTTTTTTATTTTTTGTTATTATGGCGTTATTCATTGCCCAACGAAAAATAAAATAAATGATATTATATTCAGAATTGAATAAGCTATCAAAATATCCAATAATATACAGGGTGTTCAGTTTAAAAAAAATAAAAATAAATTACATTATCTTTTGTTTTTCAAACGACATTATCCCATTTCACAGGATTAGAAAGAGGGCAAAAAATAGTATCAGACACGTTTTGATTTTTTTACATATGATACTCTCAATGAAAATATTGAGTGTACAATGAAAATCCAACCACTCTGTATACAAGAAATATTGCAAATTCAGTTCTAAATACTTTTGTACTCTTGATAAATACATATATATAGAATGCGACGCAAGAAATCGCTATTCGATAAGAGTAAAAGTGGTACTTCCGGTCTGAATTTTGAAATTTTTTTTATACAAAAGATATTGAAAATTATGTTTTAAATACTTTTATACTGGTAACGTACTTGTCTAAAAAGCATGACTTGCGAAATATTCGCAAAAAGCTGATTTTCGGTAAGAGTAAAAGACCGACATCCGGTAGGAATTTTGAAAAACTTCATGAATAAAATTATTCTCAATTTTAACTTTAAGTACATATGAATTCCTTATAAATTCGTTTAAACATAGTAGTTGACGAAATATTGGCAAAATTCGATTCTTTCGCTGAAGTAAACTGCTACTTTCGGTCTACCGATTTTACTGAAAAAGAATCAGATCTCAAGAGGGAGATTATACACGCAAATACAAAATTTGGAATTGATGTCTCCAGCGGTTTGACCGCTAAGGTGGTCACAGACAGACAGGCAGACAAACAGACACACTGACATTTTTTAAAAACCACTTTTTCGGGGTCAGGTGATTTCAAAACGTGGACATCTGCAAAAATCTCGAGGTCGAAAATTTTCGTCATCACAATACTTCCTTATACTACGTATAAGAAAGTAAAAACATCAGACTGCGCCTGCTCTATGTACGTTTTTTGTATTAAGTGTATTTTGTATTAAAATTTTGAAATATTCTGTACCAAAAAAACCATACTTTTTTCACATCCCTGTTATTTTGCTTTTCATTTTTTAGTTTATTTACATAAACCTTAAAACTATTAAAGTTTACCAGTTTGGCTCGATGCAACAGAAAAGCAAACTCTTCATGGGGTGTTCTCATCTAAAACTAACCTAATTTAAGTAAGCGTACAACAATGATATAGGGTGGTGTCTAATTGATATTTATAATTGTATCTATGAAGGGGGTATTCATGAAATCTAACTGCATATTAGTAACTAACAAATTTTGCCTATGATTTTTTTAATTTTTAGTATTTCTAGCAAATCTAGTCTTTTACCTTTTATTACATTATGCATTAAATTGCAACTATTTATATCAGGCAAACGGTTTTGTTCTAGACAGTGTTCTGAGAACTTTGTGTTTTTAACGCTATAGTTTACGTCTGTGACGTGTTCCGCTATACGTTTTTAATACTTCTACCACTTTGCCCTGTCTATATAGCACAATTTTGACATTTGATGGAGTATACTCATTTCTCTAGTTTATCAGACTCTCATTATGCAAAACATTTGTTAGATGCGTACACGATTTCGACGATAACTTTAAAATATTGCATACACAAAATAAAAGTGTCCTTTTAAATAATTTATAAGTTTTAGAAATCAATAAATTCAAAAACTCAAACTTATTATTAAATAACCAACTAGACATATCAAACTCCCCACTTTTAAATTTATTTAAGAAACCACCCCCATCAATTTCAACAAATATATAAATTCTATATCACCTGAGTTTAGTTAGTATTATATCCTTGAATTTTTGGAAATTGAAACACGTTGTTGTATTTCAAGTGTTTTTGTGCATTTTAATAAAATAGGATTCCAACAAGTAACAACCAATTCTATCACAATGTTAAGGAAATTTTTGGTAACAGTTAATTTCATATGAATATTGTATCAGTTTTTTCATTTTTCACAATATTTTTGTATTTCAATAGCAGTAAATAATCAATAAATTTGTGTTTAAAATTAAATATGTGCTATATTCACATAAATGCAATATTCACAAAATAAATGCCTCCACTTTATTTACTAAAATGAAATTTCTAAATATATAGAAAATCTTTAAAAACAACACAACAAGGACGAAAAACACAAAAAAGAAATTTAAATGTAGGAAATGGCACCAATATTATTAGAAAAAAATATACTAATTTAAATCTTGGATTGAGTTGGTCTTTACTTGATGTAAATCCATTTTCAATGTGAAAATAAAACAAACAAATGTTTAAGATTTACACTGTATTTAATAATAACGACAGCTGTTTCGCTACACTGTAGCTTCGTCAGGTTAACATATACAATAATAACTATCTACATACACTTGACTCTTATATATAGTGTGTGGCTATTAGGAATTCTAAGAACTAATATATAAAGAACAATTTCTTGTCTCAAAGTGTCAGGTCTATACAAAAAGTACGTGGAACTAAATCTATTGCAAACAGATGTTATGTGTGAAATTAGGTAAACTGTATTACTGACTAAATATATTTAACAATGGTGATGAGTTTAGGTCTACTTTATCGTTTAATAAATTGTCTGAATATTTATATTTATTGATTTCTAATGTCTCTAGTAAATCTAATTTAATACTTTTATTTTCAACATGAAGGATATCAAAATCTTTATTAAAAATGTGATTATTCTCTGTCAAATGATTCGCGTAAGTCGAATCATTTTTTTGGTTTATGTAAGCGGAGTAATGATCAGCAATCCGTGTTTTAAATGCTCTTCCTGTTTGACCTATATATCCCTTAGTACATGTACCACAAGTTAACCTATAGACTCCCGATTTATTATTGTGATTAGTTTATTTTAGTTAACTTGTGGTACATGTACTAAGGGATATATAGGTCAAACAGGAAGAGCATTTAAAACACGGATTGCTGATCATTACTCCGCTTACATAAACCAAAAAAATGATTCGACTTACGCGAATCATTTGACAGAGAATAATCACATTTTTAATAAAGATTTTGATATCCTTCATGTTGAAAATAAAAGTATTAAATTAGATTTACTAGAGACATTAGAAATCAATAAATATAAATATTCAGACAATTTATTAAACGATAAAGTAGACCTAAACTCATCACCATTGTTAAATATATTTAGTCAGTAATACAGTTTACCTAATTTCACACATAACATCTGTTTGCAATAGATTTAGTTCCACGTACTTTTTGTATAGACCTGACACTTTGAGACAAGAAATTGTTCTTTATATATTAGTTCTTAGAATTCCTAATAGCCACACACTATATATAAGAGTCAAGTGTATGTAGATAGTAAAACTCATCACCATTGTTAAATATATTTAGTTAGTAATACAGTTTACCTAATTTCACACATAACATCTGTTTGCAATAGATTTAGTTCCACGTACTTTTTGTATAGACCCGACACTGTTAGACAAGAAATTGTTCTTTACATATCAGTTCTTAGAATTCCTAATATCCACACACTATATATAAGAGTCAAGTGTATGTAGATAGTTATTATTGTATATGTTAACCTGACGAAGCTACAGTGTAGCGAAACAGCTGTCGTTATTATTAAATACAGTGTAAATCTTAAACATTTGTTTGTTTTATTTTCACATTATACTAATTTAGATCAAATGCATTAGCAAATATGTTGTCAACCAGTAACCAGTGCATTTTTTCGTATTGAAAAACGTCGGTTAAGGGTATTATAATCGGTGTTGGAAAAACCGGCACTAAATGATTTTAATTTTGTTTGATTATTTGATAATAATGGAGTGTGTGGAATACTTTTACGATAATTACACTGAAGATCGAATTATTTAATAGACAATTCTCCTAATAGAGCCGATAAGTTTAGCGTAAAATTCACTTGTTCAGGCCTCTTTTCTCCTTCTATACTGGACGCCGCAAAAATGCAATCCCCGTTTTAGGCGGGCACGAAACATTTGTCGAATTAAGCGTTTTCTACATTCTTGATTCAGCGAGCCGGAAATTCCACATGCACATTCCATCATCACGGAGTCTTCAACTCAACGATTAATGCGGGTTTTTAATTGCTAACAGCGACTCGCGAATATGAATAGGGCCAACAAAGCAGATGCCAGTCAAACACACGGGGTGTTTCTCATATACACATAATTTTTTATTTTCTTTTTTTTTTTTTGTATTTCGAAAATTCACTTAACAATCGCCCGCTTCAGTTTTAGGAATATCCGAACCTTTTTCGTTCCCTTCTGCTTCTCCTTTTCTACTGTACTCGCACGTCCAATAGCTGTCGCTGTTACCGACTTGTCACAAATCTCTTGTTAAATTATTCGGAACCGTGGAAACTATTATTCGTAGTACGGACCGGGATTATGAAACTTATTGATTAGATACAATTTCACCCTTCGAAAACAATTTGGCATCTGTTCATCATACGAAACTGGTTTCCCGTTTATAGAAATGAAATGGTATACAATAGCCTCCCTCTGTATTGAAGTTTTAAATGTAATTATTCAATGGCAATACGGGAATTGCCACTCCTCTACCCCCACCTTCTCGATTCCACCCCAGAGCCAACGACAAGCTCCCTCAACCTCCTCACACCACTGCTCCCTGAGGAAACAGTGTTGTTTTTGTGAAAAGCGGCAAGGCAATAAGAAAAGCGGCGACTTCCTTGGATTCTTACATTAAAATGCGAATTCGGTATAAGGGTGTTATAGGGCACAACTGACTGCAAAAGCGCACTTTTATAGACCATTAATAAATTATGGCAATAACTGTACTGGACCCCACTTCGGCCACTTCGGTTCATTTTGCTTTCTTGGGACCGGGGGTGGAAAACGAATTTATGCCGTCTGCTTTCCTTTCTTACAAAAAGTCAACCCTCCCTAGGGTCCGAGTGTACCAACATCTTACTCATCATGCTCGAACATATTAATGAACCCAAAATTAACTTCACTTCATTTTAAAATCTCAATTCTTTTCACGATTACAAAGGACGAAAAAAGCGGGTACAACATTTTTAATTACCTTAATATTTTTTGAATATTTGAATTATAGCCAAAGATATGTAGATAAAAAATATGTAATACATTCTCTTTACTTTCTTGTGCGTAGTATATAACACAAGGAAAACTGTATAATAAGGGTTATTTTATTAATAAAATATAATATTATAGGTATTAAATTTTTTATTATGTATAGTGACGGCAAAAAATATAATACACAGTATTATACGAATTACTACGAAACTGTTAATACAAGTTATTGTAACCAATAATAATTTTAATTATTGCTACCCTCTTGTATTTAAATTTAAATGGCCGAGGCCCTAAACAAATCGGTACCCAAAATTCCAAGAAGGTAGTGAGTTAGGCACCACCACGGTATTTAACCTTCTATTATACTTTAGGAGGACGCTTGTCTATTAATTAATCACCAACTTATAACACTCTAGTCTTACCTCTTACTTCCCCAAGGGTCGATGTTAAAGATGGGAGTCAGCACTGCCTCCAGCTACAGTCAGAGAAGGGCGAGTTCGAACACCGTACTAAGTCGAAGGTTAAGATGTCAGGGCGCCTATCCGTAATAATATGCTAAGCCCAACAGATATTCAGACCCCGGACCAGGTCCAATGTAAAACTCCCCAGGTGATAAGTAAATAAGACCAATACACACTCATTCAACTTAACAACAGTTTATTGAAATTTAACTAGACCTCAACAGTGTATTCCAGTTATGAACATATCCGGCTATTTTAATAGTCTTGAATTCAAGAGATATTTACAACAAGAGAAAACAATGATAGTGAAACACAAGCGCAACTCGGTTGCCAGTAAAAATAAAAAAAAAGGTCTGAAGGACTGTTCAAAACTTAAATGATCACCCAAGGTGATCCACAATTCAAATTTCAGTGACGTGACATTACCAAAATTTTAAAAGTTCAAAAGAAACAGGTGAACACAAGGATAAACTTAAATCTAACATTGATTCACCAACAATATTCTTACAAGTACACAATTATAAGGCAACTTGCCAGGAGTCCCTCCAAAGTCGAACAGTTTGATCGTATAATGCAACGCGACACCCAAAAATAAACACTCTGTATACCAGAGGCATCTGACAATCTATTCGACGTTAGAGAACAGACTCTAAGTTGTAAGATATTGTGGTAGTTCACTAACTTGGATGAGTAAGGATATGATGGAAGTACTAATGTTAATAAAATATACTGTATATGTTCTTGTAGTGAGTATTAAAAAAAAATAAAAGATGGTAATATTTTATGGACCAAACTATAATTAAATAAATAGATGTGAGAATATTTAAATTATACTTAAAATAATTGTGAGAATATTAATTGGGTATTTCCCTATAGTTTTTGTGAACCGTGTAAAGTTGGTTACATATCGGGTTATGTTGAAGTTCGCCTTGCATCGAGTGGTTGGTTGCCTATCAGGTTTCTTTGTTGTAGTAATATTTCCCATTTCTGAAAGTAGAATTGTAAATGTTACTTGTTGTATTTTTATATGTAATATTATTTGTTAAAGCTTGTTTAATTAACACTTTTGAAAAAATAGAGAATATTAGTATGGATTTTGAATCATAAAGGTTGGAAAATGATGTATAGTTACGCGCTAAAATTCAAATGTAAGAAGTGTCAGATTTTGACATTTAAAATAATATAGTTAAAGTATTGAGTATTTGGTTTGCCGAAGGGTATAAAAGGTTGTGAAAATTAAAGTAAAGAATTAAATTGATAAATTTTTGGAATAACAAAAAGGTATTATAAATATTCAATTACAAATAAAACATATTTTGGATTATTATAATGTGTGGAACAATATGATTGGATATGATAGAAACTAAGGAATTATTGTCAGGGATATGGGGAATAAATAAAAAGATTCGAAAAGAATTTAAGAAAAGCGGTAGATGTGTTTTCGGAAAACGAAATTTTCCTTCCGAAAAACACATAATTAAGAGATTCATCATTATACAAAAGTGTAAAAGAAGTGGTTAGGAGATAGTAGAAAAGAAAGCAGATATTTATTAGAAGAAAGAATTTCGGTAACGAATAAAGAAATAATTGAAGAATATTCATACTTGAGAAGAAAGCGAAGAAATATATAATTACAATTTAAAAATAAACTTACTGCATTGGTAAATATTATTCCATATTTGGCGAGAGATTTATTGCATTGGAGAGTTGGTGAAATTCCAGAAGTTATACAAATAGTTTAGTCCAGGACTTGAAAGATACGAGATATTCAACATAGCAGCTAACACAGGTATTCCAGTCCAGTAGAGGAAAGGCAGGTTTCAAAGGTCTTCACGAAAGCGTTCGACGGTTCGAGATTCTAGTTGATTGCAGAGGTTGAAGGTATTACAGGATAGCGGTCATTACAGTCCACATTCCGAGCATTCCAGACAATTAGAAAAAGGAAAGGATCTCCCTCATTGATTCCAGGAAATGTCTTCGACAAGCTAAAAAGAAAATCGTTTGGTGTATAAATAAGAATACCAGTTCAGTAGTAATAACAGGTCGTATAATTCTTTGAAATAATTTGAATTTATCAGTTTCGAATTGAAAAGTATATCAAAATTTAGAGATCTATTATTTATACGTACATTATAACTGTGTTGATAATCAAGAAAAGATATTTTGTAAGTTCTGTGCACAACATTAATTTGTATCATCATTTGTATAATTTTTAGAAGTCAAAAAAAAAAAACTGATCGGCAAACTAAAACTGATTAATTTGTGTGGGTATTTGATTTACATACAAAAACTATACAGTATTTTTAAAATAATATAATTAATATACTTACTTGTATATTTTTCGATCCACGAAAGGTGTATTTTCATGCACATATAAATTTACAAAAGAATGTTTACGTAAACAAGCTTGGTACTTCCATGAATGTCTTATTTGGTTGTGTGTGTTGAGAATTACCATATAATTTATAATTTGCCTGATTTATTAAACAAATTAGTTTGATACATTTGTTTTTATTTGGTATATAAAGAAGGTTTTTGAATTAAATTGATGAAACAGATATGACGCTTAGAACCGTAACCTATAAATAGAAAAAACAACTGTCAGTGATTATATTATTATTTGAATAGTATGTTAATATATACCTTGAGATTGAGTTCACAGTAAGTATTGTTATGTGAAGATAAAGTTGTAATACACATCATAATTCACTAAAGAATAACTGTTTTGTAAACTTTGATTTATAAAGTTAAGAAATATAAAACGTAAATATCCTATGATATAGGCAGATATTGAAAAAGTTACATATAGGCAACTGTTTGGGCTTTGATGATTCAAGGGAAGTTAGCAACATATAAAATAATTAGTTTAAATATTTTATATAAGAACTGAGTTAGTGAGGGCATAAATAAAAAATTACCTGAGAGAATTTGAAAATAGATTTAAAAAGTACATAAAGATTTCAATTTTATATATAGACGAGAATAAGTACAGGTTTCAAACACATAGTAAGAATAAATATTATTAAATTTATCTGAGTGTAATCGTATCTTTATTAATTAAAGGTATTGTTACATTTTATGGCGTGCCCAACGTGGAGCGATTAAAATAAGACTCGCAAAAACATATTTCAAATATTTTATTAATTATAATAATAGCGATAACATTAGTATACATTTTACAAAGGTAATAAAATCAGTTTAAAGTATATCAAGGTATAAGGAAGTGTGTACTACAATTATTGAAAATGAATACCAGATCTAAGAGTAATTTCGGATTAAATAGATCTGAATCGTCTAGCGATAGTGAAGAGGAGGTTGGTCAGGATGTGAATGTACCAGAGGGAGGAGAAATTATATTACAAGTTCAGGAAGGTATTCAACAGACAGGAGAAACACAGGATAGAGGTGATAAGGTGGAAATATTAGGAGAGACTTCTAAAACAGAAATGTCGAATACAACAGCAGATATGGAATTAATTCTACAAATGTTTAAACAAATTAGTGAAGAGAATAATAAGAAGTTAATGGATAAACTTGACAAGGATAGTGAAAAGAATAATAAGAAGTTAATGGATAAACTTGACAAGGCTAGTGAAGAGAATAAGAAAAATAGAGAGGAGGATAAAAAAGAATTAGGAGAAAAATTGGATAAGTTGGAAAAGGCGAGCATTGATACTAGAGAAGAAAATAGAAGAAATCTGGAAGAATTAAAGAAATCTTTACTGAGAGATACAGAAGAAAAGGTTAAAGAAATTACTATTGAAATGGATAGCAGGGAAGTGAAAATGCGGAAAGAAGTAGACGAAAAGTTACAAATTAAGGATAAGGAAGTTAAAAATATTATTAGAAATAAAGTACAAGAGGTTGAAGGTAAAATTAAGGTAATACAAGAAAATGTAAAACAAATAGATAAAAATAGTAGCGAGAAATATAAGGAGTTAGCGAAACGCATACGGGATGAAGTTGATCAGGTAAATAAAGAAGTCTCCGACAAAACAGAAAAATTAGAAGAGAATTTTTGTAAGAAAATAGAAAATACAGAAGATAGATGTTTAAAAGAAATAAAATTATCGACTGATACTACTATTGCGCAGAAGTTGAGTATGGAAGATATTCTGAAAGAATGTGAAGAACAGAAGACGAAAATACAAGATCTTTTATTAAAGACTCAGAATATTAACATCCCTCATGTAACATGTCCTCCGGTTTACAATGTTTTAAATAATGGTATCAGAATTGAGAATATAACTCATTTTAGTGGGGATAAAATGTCCACTCATCCAATGGCCTATTTGACAAATATTCTAAGATATATAGAAGAGATACAGGATTTTAGGAGCCAAATGAATATTATTAGAGCGACTTTAAACAGTGGTGCAGCGGATTGGTTTCAACGGGTTGAAGACAATTGCGATGATTTAAGTAAGTTTGTGGAATTATTTAAAAATAATTTCTGGAGTGAGACGCAACAAAGCAGAGCACATCAGAGGTTGTTAACAGGAAGATATCAACCAGGTAAATCTTCGAGGGAGGCTTACGCACAAAGAATGTTTAACTATTGTCGATACATATCTCATTTGGACGAAAAAACTATATCTCAACATTTATTACAACACTTTATTCCTGTTGACACACATGCAATTATTTGTCAGAATGTCACGGATATGAATGAGTTGATTAATATTCTTAGACGTTTAGATGATTATACAGACGGTGTTAAATATAGGGAATCTCGTCAATTAAATGGAAGAAATGATATTCAGAATAATCAGCAACGTATGTCAAATAATAGTGGTGTGAATAATCATTATGTTCGTAATAATACCCCTTTTCAACAGAATGCTTATCCAAGGAATAATCAACCTAGTAGTAGTCAGAATAATTATTTTGGAGCAAGACAACCTTACCAATTTAATAGTCATCAGAGTAATAATTATAATAGAAGTTATAATACACAAGGGAATGGTATCTCAAATTGGAACAATAATCGAAGTATATCAAATGGAGGGAATGGAAGACCGAGTACAAATAGGAATAATCCTTTTATTAATCAATCTGCAAGACAAGTTCCTCATAACAATGACTATCAAGAACAAAATAAAAGGTATTATGGAAATAATAATTCTAGACAGGTGAATAATATACAAATGCAAGATTGGAGAAAGTCAGATAGGAGATTTACTGGTAGTCAGGTTCATAATCAAGATAGAAATGAAATTGGAGTTGGTTTGGAAGAAAAAAAAACGCCAATTTTGGAAATGAAATTGGATCCATATCAGAATGCTATCCCGGGAACATCTCATTAATAAATAATTTTGTTAATAGTAGTGTTAGTTGTAATATAATTAGTAGTAGTAAAATAATAGGAATGGGGAATGTTCAGAATGGTTTAGATATGGGAAATATAATTAATAATTTTGAAAGTTTACCTTTTTGCATAATTAGTATTAGAGATGTTAAATTTAAAACTTTGTTAGATTCTGGTGCTGAAATATCACTCATAAAAGAAGAAATGATAATGAATATACCTGAATATTCTAAATATATTATTAAAGTCAAAAATACTAATGTTATGTCTGCGAATAGGGGAAAAATGGGTTGTATTAATAAGCGGTTATGTATAGATGTAGTGATTAATGGACACAAATTTATTATGCAATTTTATCTGTTAGGGAATTTGTTTTATGATTGCATATTAGGGATAGATAATATGAGAGCGCTGGGAATGAATTTAGATTTTGAAGAAAACAAGATTAAAATTGAAGGAAAGGAAATTTTATTAGATAAGGTTGTGGATTTAAAAGAAATAAACGCTTATATTGAATACAAGGAGGATATACAGTACGAGGTAAATAATGTCATTATAGCTGATCGTGCAGAGAATGATGATGCTCAAGAACATTTGGAAGGAGCAATGTTTGAATTACCTAGATCGGAAATAAATGACGAATATGGAAATGCTGTAATAATAGAAGATAAACAAGAAGTTAAAGTAATAAGAAATGTAGCTGACATTCAAACTTTTATTTTACAACAAAAATTACCAGAACCTTGGATTGAAGAAAGTCTAATAGAAATTTTAGCTAAGAATATAAAATTAATTAATGATGAAGTTGTTTTTGCTAAAGATTATGAGCATCGATTATTGATAAATGATGATTCGCCGTTATCGTGTAAAAATTATCCTATTCCGTATTTTTTCCAAGATCGTGTCAATGAGGAACTTAGAAAATTAGAAGAAGCTGATATTATCGAGAGATCGAACACCTATTTTATTAGTCCTGTTGTGTTGGTTAAGAAGAAGGACAATTCTATTCGCCTTTGCATTGACGCTCGTTTAATTAATTTAAGGATCATGCCTGAGCATGAAATACCACAAAATATTGATGTTTTACTTACAAAATGCGGTAATAAAAAATGGTATAGCAAATTAGACCTTAAGAATGCATTTTGGTTAATAAGATTGGACGAGAATTCTAGGAAGTACTGTGGATTTAACGTAAATGGAATTACTTACCATTTTAAAGTATGCCCTTTCGGCATAAAAAGTAGTCCTGCCGGATTGATTAGATTTCTACATAAAATACTAGACCAATATGAGAAATTCGCCCTTCATTATTTAGATGATATCATAATATTTTCGGATGACATAGAATCTCATATAAATCATATAGAGATTATTATTAATACATTACAAGTTAATGGTATGAAATTAAATTTATCTAAGTGTCAGTTTTGCCAAAAAGAAGTCAATTACTTGGGTTACGTTATTAACCAACAAAATATTTTATTAGATCCTCAAAGATTAGAAGAGATACAAAATTATCCAAGACCTAATAAACTCAAAATGTTGAGAGGATTTCTTGGGTTGTTGAATTACTATAGGAAATTTGTATCTAATTATAGCCAAAAGACAAGTACGTTGTTAAATCTACTAAAGAAAGGAACGAAGTGGAAGTGGACTGAAGAATGTGAGGATTGTTTCGTACAGTTAAAATCAAATTTTGTAGAAAATCTTAAGTTGTATCATCCGGATTTTAATTTAGATTTCATCGTACGAACAGATGCATCAAGTGTAGCCGTAGCAGCCGAATTAGTACAGATCAAAGATGGTATCGAGGTTCCAATATATTTCGCGTCAAGAACTTTAAAACCGTGCGAAAGGAAATTTGGGATATCAGAACTCGAGATGCTTGCTGTCATTTATGCTTTAACTAAGTTACGCTATTACCTCATAGGGAAGAAATTCAGATTGGAGACAGATCACAAGGCGTTGCTGAATATTATGACTACGAAATTAAATAATAACAGGATTTACCGTTGGACGTTATTAATACAGCAGTATGATATGGAAATTATATATAGACCAGGTAAAGAAATGATTGCAGCTGACGTACTGAGTAGAAAACATGGTGAAACAAAAACAACAAATGTACATATAAACTTAGTAAGATTGGGATCAGAAGGTATTTTTTCAGTACAAAGAATCAGAGAAGCTCAAGATACACCTGAGTTGGAGATAATTAAAAATAGATTACGGACAATAGGTACATATAAAGGAATGAGAATGAATGAAGGGATAATTTTGAAGAAGATAGGCGATCTGGAGGTATATGTTACGAATGAAGAACACACGATTAATATTATACGACATTTACATGTAATGTATACACATATAGGAGCCAGGAAATGTTGGTTAATGTTCCGAGAAGCTTATTATTGCCGGAATGACGAGAAGATAATTAAAAGAGAAATTAAACGGTGTAAAACTTGTATTTTAGCAAAAGAAAAGAATTATACAAATCAGAATATAAGTTTAAGTATTGTTGCTGATGATAGATTACAATTAGTAGCAATTGATTTTATTTCAAATCTGATTCCGAGCACGAGAAGATATCGAAATATTTTAGTGTTATGTGATATATTTTCGAAACATGTGCGATTAATACCAACACAGAAATGTGATACAGATACTGTATTACAGGCGTTACAAGAATATATAACTGAGTATGGGACTCCAAGAACAATATTATCTGATCATGCAACATATTTTATGAATCAGAGATATCATGAATTTTTAGATGAAAGAAATATTAAATCTCATCACATATCGATTCGTCATCCACAAGCTAATCCATCGGAAAGGTATATAAAAGAAGTTCTTAAATATTTACGGATATTACTCGAAGATCGACATCATAAATGGGCCAGATGTTTAAAACAAATTGAATTTGTAATGAATAACACACCAAGTACCGTACATGAAGCTTGTCCAATAACTATTTTCACAGGACAACCTCCACAAAGGCCTTGGCAAGATGATGAAATTGCAGAAATAGGAGGCAGATATGAACAAATTAAACAAAAATTAATGAGACGAAAAATTAAATGGGAGCAGAAGAAAAAAGAAAAACAACGTAAATATAAGGTGTACAATGAGAACGATAAAGTTATTGTACGCGCGTTACGAGTAACGGATAGAAGGAACAAAATTATAGCAAAACTCATAAGGCCATATTCGGGACCGTATTTAATACATCGGAAAATAGGATTAAACAATTATGAATTAATTGATGAAGAAACGGGATATCTTAAAGGAACTTATCATATTTCAATGTTACATGATTATATTGATGAAGTATAATTGTTAAAAAATTTAAGGGCATGGCGGTACTGAAGGGCCAGTTACCGTTGGTAAATAGCGCTACCACCCACCAGAGCTACATCAAAATTAATAGAACCAAAATTTAGGGGCATGGTTAATGTATTTTGTTTCTATAAAAGTATGTCATAAAAAAAAAAACGGGATATAAGTATGTGCATTTAATTTTTTTTTTATAATTGAGTTAATCATGTAAGAAATTTTAGCTAAAATGATCTAACAAAGGTTTATGTATTTTATTTCCTTGCTCTAAATTAATTGAATCAGGATAGAATTATTAAGACAAAGAAGAGTTGAAAAGATTAGTTAGTATGAAGAAATTAGTAATATTTAATTTATTTTCCTCATTCCTTACATTATAAAATTTGTAAATATAAGTGTTAGAGGAGTATATAAGTAACTTTACAGTAAGTAAAGAAACATACGAGTATAAAAATGTGAAGAAATGTATAAAGTAGATATATGAAAGATGAGTAAGAAGGAACCTTATTAAAAAAAAAAAATTTTTAAAGGATATTTATCGGAGTAATAAAAGCATTTAATGGTCAAGAAATATTAAAGTCATTAAGAGTTATAAAAAAATAAAATGTGATATACAAATAGAAGAAGCCTATAAAATAAAATATGTATAGAAAAGATAATAATGAATGCTTGCTATGTATAATAAATAATAAAAGGGAAACATAAAAATATATGGAATAATTTATAGAGATTATGTATGAAAGGGTAAATAAAACCCAAAATGATAATAAATATATAGAATAATAATGTATAAAAGAAATATGTAGGTCACGTACGCCTTAAAAAACGAAAATATAATTTGTGTACTTTCCAAAAGTGAAAGTTTGAAAAGGTAGACGAAAATGTCTATTATAGGTATAGGGTTTTTGTTCAGCTAGGAACAGTTATATAAAATAAAATAATAAAGAATAAGTGAGCATATGTAAAGCATATTTTGTAGAGGCTATTAAATATCTGAAGAAGTAACAGATACAACTTAAAAGTAATCACCAGTAAATGTTAAAAGTAGTTTCGATTATAATATTGATAAGAATTTTTAGAGGGTTTAAAATCATGAATAGGATAATACAAAGAAGGTATAAGATTGGATAAGAAAAGGAATAAAGTTACTTATATAGAAAGCATAGAAATGTTAAAAGATACATTTTATGACATTATTGATGAAGACAAATGGATAAAGATGTAAATTTTGAATATGTTGGTATAAATTAGTATATTTATGAGAATAAGATTAGTTAAAATGGTTTGTTGTAAATAATTGAGAGTTAAAAATGAAAATAGATACAGTGAGGTAAATAATTATCTTATATACCAAATATTAAGAAATGTACATGGATTTATATGAGAATGTATAGTTATGCTACAGAAGTAGTACAAATTGAAGTACATCATTTTAGTATAGATTGTTGAATAAATATAAATTTATATATTCTATAGAAATTTAGATTTATTAAAAAAGGGGCATATGTGGTAGTTCACTAACTTGGATGAGTAAGGATATGATGGAAGTACTAATGTTAATAAAATATACTGTATATGTTCTTGTAGTGAGTATTAAAAAAAAATAAAAGATGGTAATATTTTATGGACCAAACTATAATTAAATAAATAGATGTGAGAATATTTAAATTATACTTAAAATAATTGTGAGAATATTAATTGGGTATTTCCCTATAGTTTTTGTGAACCGTGTAAAGTTGGTTACATATCGGGTTATGTTGAAGTTCGCCTTGCATCGAGTGGTTGGTTGCCTATCAGGTTTCTTTGTTGTAGTAATATTTCCCATTTCTGAAAGTAGAATTGTAAATGTTACTTGTTGTATTTTTATATGTAATATTATTTGTTAAAGCTTGTTTAATTAACACTTTTGAAAAAATAGAGAATATTAGTATGGATTTTGAATCATAAAGGTTGGAAAATGATGTATAGTTACGCGCTAAAATTCAAATGTAAGAAGTGTCAGATTTTGACATTTAAAATAATATAGTTAAAGTATTGAGTATTTGGTTTGCCGAAGGGTATAAAAGGTTGTGAAAATTAAAGTAAAGAATTAAATTGATAAATTTTTGGAATAACAAAAAGGTATTATAAATATTCAATTACAAATAAAACATATTTTGGATTATTATAATGTGTGGAACAATATGATTGGATATGATAGAAACTAAGGAATTATTGTCAGGGATATGGGGAATAAATAAAAAGATTCGAAAAGAATTTAAGAAAAGCGGTAGATGTGTTTTCGGAAAACGAAATTTTCCTTCCGAAAAACACATAATTAAGAGATTCATCATTATACAAAAGTGTAAAAGAAGTGGTTAGGAGATAGTAGAAAAGAAAGCAGATATTTATTAGAAGAAAGAATTTCGGTAACGAATAAAGAAATAATTGAAGAATATTCATACTTGAGAAGAAAGCGAAGAAATATATAATTACAATTTAAAAATAAACTTACTGCATTGGTAAATATTATTCCATATTTGGCGAGAGATTTATTGCATTGGAGAGTTGGTGAAATTCCAGAAGTTATACAAATAGTTTAGTCCAGGACTTGAAAGATACGAGATATTCAACATAGCAGCTAACACAGGTATTCCAGTCCAGTAGAGGAAAGGCAGGTTTCAAAGGTCTTCACGAAAGCGTTCGACGGTTCGAGATTCTAGTTGATTGCAGAGGTTGAAGGTATTACAGGATAGCGGTCATTACAGTCCACATTCCGAGCATTCCAGACAATTAGAAAAAGGAAAGGATCTCCCTCATTGATTCCAGGAAATGTCTTCGACAAGCTAAAAAGAAAATCGTTTGGTGTATAAATAAGAATACCAGTTCAGTAGTAATAACAGGTCGTATAATTCTTTGAAATAATTTGAATTTATCAGTTTCGAATTGAAAAGTATATCAAAATTTAGAGATCTATTATTTATACGTACATTATAACTGTGTTGATAATCAAGAAAAGATATTTTGTAAGTTCTGTGCACAACATTAATTTGTATCATCATTTGTATAATTTTTAGAAGTCAAAAAAAAAAAACTGATCGGCAAACTAAAACTGATTAATTTGTGTGGGTATTTGATTTACATACAAAAACTATACAGTATTTTTAAAATAATATAATTAATATACTTACTTGTATATTTTTCGATCCACGAAAGGTGTATTTTCATGCACATATAAATTTACAAAAGAATGTTTACGTAAACAAGCTTGGTACTTCCATGAATGTCTTATTTGGTTGTGTGTGTTGAGAATTACCATATAATTTATAATTTGCCTGATTTATTAAACAAATTAGTTTGATACATTTGTTTTTATTTGGTATATAAAGAAGGTTTTTGAATTAAATTGATGAAACAGATATGACGCTTAGAACCGTAACCTATAAATAGAAAAAACAACTGTCAGTGATTATATTATTATTTGAATAGTATGTTAATATATACCTTGAGATTGAGTTCACAGTAAGTATTGTTATGTGAAGATAAAGTTGTAATACACATCATAATTCACTAAAGAATAACTGTTTTGTAAACTTTGATTTATAAAGTTAAGAAATATAAAACGTAAATATCCTATGATATAGGCAGATATTGAAAAAGTTACATATAGGCAACTGTTTGGGCTTTGATGATTCAAGGGAAGTTAGCAACATATAAAATAATTAGTTTAAATATTTTATATAAGAACTGAGTTAGTGAGGGCATAAATAAAAAATTACCTGAGAGAATTTGAAAATAGATTTAAAAAGTACATAAAGATTTCAATTTTATATATAGACGAGAATAAGTACAGGTTTCAAACACATAGTAAGAATAAATATTATTAAATTTATCTGAGTGTAATCGTATCTTTATTAATTAAAGGTATTGTTACAATATCTAATTCTATATAAGAAATAGCGCTAGTTAACTATGCTTTACAGGAAGAATATATGATTAAATTAAATTCATTAATTTCTTACGAGATTATACCAAAAATAAATTACAATCATAGACTAAAATGCGTTAAATAACAACTAAGAATTTATACAAGTCCGGTGTGAGGCTACACTGCCATACACATCCCAAAATTTAGTTCAATTCCTAAGTCCAAAATTAAAATGGCTACGTAACGTCTCCAAAAATGTCAAAGTAACCTCCAAAATGGGGTCACTATTGTTAATAAAACTACGTTAAGTTAATTAATTCAAAACATTAAGGCTCACAGGCCACAAGAAGTTAAATTAGGAAATTACGATTACTTATTTAATTATTTAGCCCGGAAAATTGAAATTCACTGTTCAAATTACACGATATTGACACAAAAATTAGCCAAACTGTTTAGTCAATTAGACTCTACCCTCTGGATAATGTCAGAGAAAATTTACACAGTCACAATACCTTAAGAAAGTCACATCCAAAGCTTCCAACACGACACCTCCTACGGATCCACACGTTACATGGAATATGCTCTCCTATCCTCGGTTAACGACACCTCAAGAAATAGCGTTTGAAGGCTACAGTATTCCAATAATCTGCACCTTAAATATGCCCTCACCGCAGGATATAACAACAATTCCTTGGCACCGTAAGACTACAAGCACGTGGTTCTCACGTCTTAACCCCAAACCAAAAATGCTCAAATGAGGTTTATGTCAGGCCCAACACCAGCAGCTAAATTTGAATATAGAAACACACAAATTAAGATCGATTATACACGTGGAAAACTATACTTACAGCAGCTTAAACAATTCCCAAGCCCAGAAGAAAATATCCTCGCAAGAATGAAATAAAACGCCAAAATTCACCAATAATACTTGAGAAGCACCATAACATCCGCTTTTGTAAGCGATTACCGACGATAAAACTCAACTCTCCACCATTCTCAAGTAAAGCTGAGGGAAATGATTCTGCTCTGTGGTGTCTAACCTTTCTCGACGACCGTTAAAATCAAAAGAGGAAGACTCTAACATGTCAAGCCCGATCATCAAACGCACACGACAATTGTTCTAAAAGATCGAACGACCCAACTAATACTTTAAACGTACGACAAAAATACAGGTTCAAATAACCATAGGAAAATGGAAAATAATTATTAATAATTTGTTGCATAACTCTAGGCCGAAAAGAAGTTTGAAAAACGAAATTAACAATTACTAAAGAAAACAAATTAATTAAATGAAACAACATACGCCATCTACCCGACAATGCCTGTATACGTTACACACACCTATGGCAAGGCGGAACGCGTGCAATAGGAATCTTAAGCACTTCCACACCAGATGGCAGTAGTAGTAGGAAGACGACATAAATTTAATCAAAACGAATTACGTATTCCGACAATTAAAATCCATTAAAGGATAAAATACAACCAAAAAAAAAACGTAACATTATTCGTCTTTTATTACTGCTTGTAAGAAAAGTTGAATTATGACTCAAGGGGTGAAACGTGTTTTTGTAATTAACTGTTACTGATAATTATTTAATTAGGTAAATTTTTAATTTTTTTTTTTGAATTACCCACGGCTGAGATTCGAACCAAGTCCTTCCGATCTTCAGTTGGTTGCGCTACCATTACGCCACCGCGGGTGTCTGAGTTCGATTCTTTAAATCCTACTGAATTATATCCATACAAATACACTAAATTTAAAATTACTTTAAAACATTGTTAACATTAAAATATGTCAGAGCCAGACTTTGAAGGTGATGTTGATGTGCCCGGAAATGTCAGCGATATATTGTTAATTTCCGAGAAGGCTAAAGATAATCTTGGATTTCTCAGCCAGTTGCAAATCCCATTGGTCAAGAAGAAGATATAAGCTGCGCTAGAGAGAATCGCGGCACAATACATAAGCCAGTTTGGGAAGGAGATGATAGCGAAAGGATTTCAGAAGAAATTGCAGAATATGAAAACTCGATTGAAAAGAAAAACGGATAAAGAGATGGCGGACAATCGAAAAATTAACTACATAACTCAATGATAACTCTTTCCCTTGTCAGTAAGTTAAAGAAATTCTTCTGCGAATCAATTACTGATTTGCAAACGATTTCATTAGCTATGATTGTATGCCATAACCGCTGTCGCCAAGAAGAACTATGTGTGTTGTCTGCTACATCAATTGCCGAACTGGTGAATTTCTTCAAATACGAGAATCATGTACAGAACCGAGTCATCTGTGTAAAACTGTCTGTTCATCCTCTTCTGAAAAGTCCTCGTTTTCGAGATATTTTGCAATGTTGTGTACAATTGTACACGCGACCACAACTTTCAGAATTTTTGCAAGCTGCACTCTACACGTGTACTCCAGAATAGGAAATCGGCGTCAGTTAGTTATTGAAATTCTTCTACCCATCATTTACTGGATTTTCAAAACAGTGTCATTAGCCATGGCTGTATGCTATAACAGCTGGCGCCAAGAAGAACTGTGTGTGTTATCCGGTGCATCAATTGCCTAACTGGTGAATTTCTCCAAATACGAGAATCATGTATAGAACAGGGCCACGTGGCTTCAACACTTGTAAAAACATTGTTCTGGTTGTACGTTACCTGGATATTCAAGGTTGGCACCACTTTTCGATTAATATACCACGCGATCATTTAAATTCTAAATTATAGCAGGCGGGATTTTTTTTATTAGGTTGTCCAGAATGTCAATTATTGATTAATTGAAATTTGCGGTTATGTTATACTTTGTGACATTTGTGAATCTTATGTGTAATCGATTTAAATTTAATGGAAATGAAAGCATTACAAGATAAATTAGTTTTATTGTGAATTACAAAAAGTGTTCAAAGTGTTCTCCCCCTGTTGCAATGCAACTGTTAACCCTCCGTTTCATATTTTCAAAAGCATTTGCCAACATCTGAACGGTTATAGCGTTACGTGCATTAGAAATTGCCTCTTGTAGTTCTTCAAGATTTTGTGGGTAATTTTTGTAAACTGTGTTTTTCAGATACGGATAAATGAAATAATCAAGAATCGTTAAGTCCGGACTGCGAGGCGGAAATTCAATGACTCGATTATCATAAAACTCGCGAATTCGAGCCATACTTTCCCATGTTTTGTGAGCTGTTGCATGAAGATTTTGTAAAAACGGTTCAAGTAAATTATTTCGATATCTCTCAGCATTTATCGTTCCTTCAAAAAACACATTTTCTGCGGATGGAGAGGCGATTTAATAAACTCATGAGGATTCTCCGAAGACCAAATACGCATATTTTGTTTGTTTATATAGCCGGATAGATGAAACCATGCTTCGTCAGAAAATAATGTTAAATCCAAAGTGTTGTTGTTATTTAAATTATTCAAAAACCACTGACAGTATTCTATTCGTACAGGAAAATCTCGAGAGAATAGCTCTTGAACGATGTTAATCTTATAGGGTTAAAGATTTAAATTTTCTTATAAAATTTTTTGACAAGTTCCATATGAAAGGTTTATTTTTTGGGCTAATCTGCGAAAAGATTTTGTGGGAGACTATTCCATTCTTTCTGCAACATCTGCCACAATCTCAGGAGTCCTTTTTTTGGGCGCGCCACTACCAGCTTTCCTACCTACAGTTCCAACATTACGAAATTTCGCCACACATGTGTAAATTTCTTGGACTAATTTTTGATAATCCGCAGGAAAATTAGGGAAGGCATTTTGAAAATCATTGATGCAGTGCGGTACTGAATATGTCCATTCACCATTCTCTTGTCGTTCGGCGTTTTTAAAATAACTTTCAGTAAGAAAAATCTTATGTTCTAAATCAAACATTTTGAAACGTCACTTTGACAATTCAAATTGTAAATTAGTACTTACCAACTTAATTTAAATTTCACAACCTACTCTAATTTAGAATTTAAATGATCGCGCGGTATTTGTCACCATGATCGCCTGGCCTCTCAATACGGATATGGGTCATATGCGCCATTCTTCTTCGGCTTGCCGTGGGTATCAAGGATCGGAAGTAGCACTTTAACCTCGTCAGCCGTCTGAGAAGTTTCTTATTTACAGTTACCGAATGCCATATTGGTACTACATATAGATCTGTGAGCGTACCACAATTGCCAGGGTTTCTCAGTTAGACCCTCTATCCCTCCAATTTTAGGGAATGGGTTTAACAAAACTATAATAGTTTTTTTTGCCTATATAGTTGCTTAGATGTTCAGCAAACATTAGCTTCTTAGTGATACCCCAAGTCTTAGCGGAGGCTCTTTATTCTTTCTGATTAAGAGAAGTGCTTCGTCTTTTCGGTGTTAAGTGTAATCTTTTATTTCTCCACCAGGTTTTGATCTTTATATCATTCATGAGAGTCTTCCATCCTTTGTTACTACTATTATGGCTATGTCATTTGTAAGCCGATTAGTTTGACTGCATCGGTCAGTTCGTCGGCAAGTCGTCATATTAATATTAATGAATGATTGCAGCAATTACAGGCCCATCATTATTCTGCCTGCAATTTCCAAAATTTTAGAGCGGTTGATAGTGGACCCTCTACTAGAATACTTAGAAAGAAAAAACTATATATCTAATGAACAGCATGGATACAGGAAAAACAAATCCACAGTGACTGGAATACTGGAGGTAATGGAGACTGTAATTGACGCTTACGACAATAAAGAACGATGTGAACTGACATGTTGTGACCTCAGTAAGGCTTTCGATATGGTAAATCACCAAATTCTACTACAGAAACTATACTATTATGGTATTAGAGGTGCGGAACATGATCTACTTGCTTCTTATTTGAGGGGAAGATGCCAGAGAGTGGACTTAAATGGAGAAATATCAAATACCAGACCAATTCATAATGGGTTACCACAAGGATCGATATTGTGACCAATTTTATTTGTGATGTACGTTAATGATCTCCCAAAAAATATAACACCTAAACAAAGCTGTCTCTATGCTGATGATACATCCTGCGTAGTAACTGGAAAGTCAATTGACGAAATTGGAAAAGAGAGCAAACGGGTAATGGAAGAAATCACAAAATGGTTCCAAGATAATGAACTAAAATTAAATGAAGAGAAAACACAGCATCTCTGTTTCTCAGCAAGAAATGAACAGTCATCCCACGCCATTCGATATCTAGGGCTCACGATTGACAATAAACTCACTTGGGACATGCACATATCAGAATTAGCTAACTCGCTAACGATAGCTATATATACTATAAGAAGACTGAAGACTATTGCTACCCATGCCGCTGCAAAATCTGCCTATTTTGCGAACTTCCACAGTAGGATAAGCTACGGAATTTTGTTTTGGGGCACATCACCTGCAGCAACAAGAATATTCTGCTTGCAAAAAAAAGCGATTAGAACTCTTTGTAATCTGAAATACACGGATGGTTGTAAGGAACATTTCAAGCAAGAAAGAATACTGACCTTGCCTTGCCTATTTATACTTACATGTATAAAATACGTTAGAAAAAAACAAGAAAAGTATATATTGAATGGAGGGCATCATAACTACGAAACCCGCCACAGAAAAGAGTTCCAAATCCCATATCACCGCCTGCAAACGACACAACGCTATGTAGACTATTGGGGGCCCAAACTATATAACAAAATCAAGAACCATATTGAAGAGAGGGACAAATTATTCATAAAAAAAGTGGAGGAAATTTTAAGCTATCACAGTTTTTATTCAATAGAAGAGTTCTTAAAGTGTGACTTAGAACATTAATGACTCTTAAATACATTAATGCATTATATACATATTATTGTTTTGTTGTTATTGTTTGTTTTATTGACATATACAGCTAACTGTGCATTTTTAAATTTACTGCCTTTCTTGTAATGGTAATTACAACGAATAAAATATTATTATTATTATTATTATTGTATGTGCCACAGAGTAGGTCCGAGTAGAAAACCTTGTGATACACCACTGCTTATACCTATTTATGTTTCTGCCTCCTCAGCCTCACTTATTACTTGTTTCTCAGAGCGTTGACTTTTCCTAACGTCCAACCATATCTGTACCTGTTTGAATAGAAATATGTTTTTCTATAAAACAAGTAAAAAAATATTAAATTTAAAATAAATGGAAAATCGATAGTGAAGAATTATAGCTAAATGCAGTATTAAAAGGATTAAAAACATGACTTTTATTCACGTTACCGGAATGCATATCTTTCATTGGTTGTGAAGTAAAATTTAATTATATTTACTGTTATGAAGATAACATCTTTATTCAACGCTCAGTTTTCTTTTTCGCTTTGTTTCCGTCTATACAATGATTTAATTAGCTTAGACGTTTGCGTAATTTACCTGTTACGTTTAAGAATTATTAATTTAATTTCCGTCACATAACTAACCAGTAACAATAATAATTTCTAATATCACAGCTAGAATAATCTTAAATACAGCACAAACTCTTGCTTATATTATTAAATGAACATGTATATATTCAAATATGTGTGACTTTACATTACAACCCATATTTGCAATTTTTGTTGCCAACTTCTGAAATTTAATTCTCTCTCTTACACATACAATCCCTCGAGCTATATTCTTACTTGTGTTCATATATGAAAATAACACTCTGACGTGATAAAGTTTATTGTTTTGGTGGTGGTACATTTTAATTTTTCTTCAGTGAAAAGTTCTTCATAAATAAACTTTAATAAGTAGACTTGATAGATCATCGGGAGTAATATATTCTTTATTAAGAATAGCAATGAAAAATTTGCTAATACTTAAATTAAGGATTATTCAACTAAGACTATGCAAACGATAATAATCTAAAGATATTAAATCTGTGTGCCGTGATGTTCTCCTGAATTAAAAAAGTCCTTGCTAAAACTTAAATAAAATATATCTGATTGAATATCTTTTCATTGCGATTTGTACAATTCCCTGTATTAATAAGTTATCAGTTCTTGTTTTATCGCGATATAGTATTAGAGTTGTTTTATTCCTTTTCCGTTGTCATTGAATGAAGATTTAAATACTGATGATAAAACTACTACGAGGGTTGTTCTGTTTCCGTTGAGCCTATCTAGTAGACGATGATATTTTGCGACAAATTTTGTATGACAATTTCAATCAGTTGTTTACAAGTTTAGATATAGTGACAGATGTCAAATATACGTGACTGTTTGTAAGTTACATTAATTTAAAAGTACTCCTTTCGCCAATAAATCATGGAACATTATCGGTGATTTTTACAATTGCAAGCGTGGCTTAAGCCGTAAAGGATGTTTTGACGAAATCAATCGAGTGCTTCGTGACAAGTCGTGTTGCTTCGTTACCGTAAAACGGTGCTACAATGTATTTCAAATCGGTCGACTTTCCTTAAATGACAATTTTCGAACTCCTAAGCCAAAAATGGCAGTTACAAAGAAAAATATTACTCTTATTCGGAACATGAATGTAGAAGACCGGAATACTATTGCCAGAAGCATTCAAGCACCTTTAAAGATTGGTGTGAAAGTAAATAACATTATTCTACACAAACATTTTTAATCAATCTGGATTGTATTGATAGCGATGATGAGACTGACAGAGTGGCAATAAAGGCTCAAGAATGGTTATGGTCTAATGGTCTAAAAATAAAGATAGACAACAGTACCTTGTGTTCTCCACTGGTGCTTCTTTGAAGATCTAAAAACATCTGGATTTCTAGCAACACCAACTAGCAACATTTTTGTCGTGAGACGGATTAAACAAATAGCAGGTGCAGAGGCTGCAAAAGTAGCATATTATGGCTGCTTTCACAGTGGAGCAATATATGGCATAATCCTATGGGGTGGTTGTGGGGCAGCAAGGAGAATTTGTCTGCAACAAAAACAGGCTATTAAAGCAATAGTTGGCATCACAAGATACACAAGATGCAAAGATTATTTTAAATATTTAAAAATACTTAGCTTTAGCAGCAATTTACATCCTCGCCTGCCTCACACTAATCCACAAATCAAACAAATAAAAAATCGACAGTGGTGTCCACAACTACAACACAAGGGGACGAAATAATATAGCGTATCCCTATCATCGACTGACGATAACACAGATGGCAACAAATCATCAGGCTTTGTTTTTTTTTAACAAGATGCCCGATATTATAAGACGCCTCGACTCAAAGCGATTCAAGGATGCAGTGAAGAGGATACTTCTTGAAAATGTAGTATATGACATACAAAAATTCATGAATTTGATTTTGGAAAGACACTGCTAGGTTTAATATGTTTTTGGTGCTTGTGTTTTTGTTGTTTCTTACTTTTGCTTTTACACATATATTGACATTTTTTTACACTGTATATTTTGATGACTATTTCAAACACGTACATACCATGTACTTTTTTTGTAAGTAAATAAAATCAATTAATCAATCAACCAATCAATGTTCTTGGTGGATTCCCCACAAATTGACTTCAATTCAAAAAAGAAGACCGCATGAGATGGTGCAGATCTAAACTAGATCGCTTTAACCGTGGATCGTCTCATTTAGTGTACAACATCATCACAGGTGACGAAACATGGGTATACCTCTATCATCACGAAAAAAAGTAACAATGGTACATTACAGTTTGTTTGCCTCAGATTCTCCGAAACGTTCGCGAAAAATGTACAAGAAAAAGGATCATCTTGGATCAAGATAAAGCTCGAGCCTACAATGCTGCTTAAACAACTGAGTATTTGAATGCCCAAAACATAGAAATAATAGTCCAAATATAGCATCAAATGGCTTCCCCTTACTTCCGCGGGTAAAGGATAAATTACGGGATTTACTTTACATCGGCCAAAGAAGCGGCTGATGCCTTTAAAAACCAAAAAAACAAAATACGCCCAGGAGATTGGAGAAAATGTTTTCAAAATAGGTTTTCACAGATGCAAAAATGCATTGACAGCAGAGGAAAATACTTTAAAAAATAATAAATAAATTGTATTTTACTTTACCAGGCGTAAAGATATGGTAATATAATAAAATTAAATTTTACATAAAACTCCATGAAAATGGATCCATTATACACCCTGTCCAGTTTAAAATGCAGTACATGGGGATATTGGAAACCGTTAGAGATACAACGTCGGTTAAATGGGAGAAAAGTTGCGTATTCATTTGTCCAATTTTTGTTTCATTGGGCAGATACAGGGTGAAAAAGAAAAAAAATGCATTTTTGAAAATCTTCCATATTTTGTTTCCTAGAAGAGATAAATTTACAAAAGTTGTAAGCTATACAAGTCATGAGGATTTTAAAAATGATTAAAAAAAAATCTAGGTCTACTAGATTTTGCGTGACAATAATCAACTTTTGTTTTTCTTATGGCAGCCATATTGGATTTTGACATTTTTAATATCTTCAAAAAAAAAATGCTATTCAATGATGTATAACATGTTTATGTTCACGATACTAAAAACATGAAGAATAGAGAAAGTAAGATTTTAACATAGTAGGCCGTGATAATAAATGTGAAATTTGTATTAAACAACTCTAAAAGCTGTGAAGTTTATTCTGAACTGTCAGTAATCTTATTGTTAATCTCATTGTATTGTTGTAAGTATCTGTACTGTGCAAACCTACGATGGATCGTTTTACAAATAGTGACAAATATCAAATGCTGGAGTGTTTTATTTTGTGTGGAAGAAATGATGAATTGGCTGCAGAAATGTATTTCGATAGATGCCCTGAAAGGCGGCAGCCCGAAAAAAGCATTTTTCGCCGATTTCGTGATAATTTGATAATGCATGGAAGTTTTGTCAAACCCAAAAAAAGGCAAAACAATGAAAATATTGTTCTTCAAGCAGTAGTTGAAAATCCCCGTACGTCTTTACGGGTAATTGAAAATACACATGGTGTCGCTAGGTCAACAGCTGGTACCATTTTAAAGCGTGCCAAATTCAAACTTTATCATGAAAGAGCCAGTCAAGGACATCAAAATGGTGACGAAATACGGAGAGCACAATTCTGTCATTGGTTCATCGAAAAACATAATGAAAATCCAAACTTTTTTGCGAAAATTTGATGGTCTGATGTGAGTGGATTTACTAACTCTGGAATGTTTAATCGTAAAAATACTATCTTTTGGTCCGATGAAAATCCACACCTAATTCGTGGCATTAGACAGCAAGTCAGATGGGTATTTAATGTCTAGATCGGCGTTATTGATACCCATGTTATCGGCCCATTCTTTTTCAATGAGAATTTAAATTCTGAAAGGTATTTAGAACTTTCTCGCACACATGTTGCTGAACGAATTGAAGAACTTCCACTTGCCACGTTGCAAAATATGTATTTTCAGCAAGACGGAGCGCCTCCACACAATTCCTTGTTGGTTACAATTTATTTAAATAATCAATATTACAATAACTGGATTGGTAACCGAGGACCAATAGGGTGGCCTGCTAGGTCCCCGGACCTCACACCTCTTGATTTTCTTGTATGGGGCTATCTGAAAAACAAGGTGTATTCAAGATCTTATGAAAATGTGGAAGAATTACGTCAAGCAGTTGAAGAAGCAGTGAATGGAATGACACCGAACATGGTTAGACAATCTTGTGAGGCAGTACTAACACGATGTAGATTGTGCATACGAATGAACGGTGACTTATTTGAACAGTTGTTACACAGCTACCTAACCACCTTTATTTAATAATACTAATAAATAAAATGTTAAAGATATTTTAACAGTACTTGGAGACTTGTTATTTTTTTTATTAGTAGCACTTAAGATATCCACAGTTCCATGGCCTACTATGTTAAAATCTTACTTTCTCTATTTTTCATGTTTTTACTATCTTGAACATAAACATGTTATACATCATTGAATAGCATTTTTTTGAAGATATTAAAAATGTCAAAATCCAATATGGCTGCCATAAGAAAAACAAAAGTTGATTATTGTCACGCAAAATCTAGTAGACCTTGATTTTTTTTTAATCATTTTTAAAATCCTCATGACTTGTTATCCCTAGCTAACAACTTTTGTAAATTTATCTCTTCTAGGAAACAAAATATGGAAGATTTTCAAAAATGCATTTTTTTCTTTTTCACCCTGTATTTGCCCAATGAAACAAAAATTTCAAAATCTGATGTCGGATTATTCATGGACAAATGAATACGCAACTTTTCTCCCATTTAACCGACGTTGTATTTCCAACGGTTTCCAATATCCCCATGTACTGCATTTTAAACTGGACAGCCGGTATATAAACCTGACTCTGTGTCTATCTCGATGATATTTTCTCATAAACGTGTGCACATTTTTTTCTCCGTAAATCAGTTGTACAATGTCAAGTGATATATGTATTATAACCACCGGTGAATATGTCAGTGAGCTTAATAGTCAAGGACAGATTACAAAAGCTTTAATTTTGATGTATATTATGATGTATTGATTGCGTTTGAGCTTATGTAGTGGATTAAGTGAACAGATTATAAGGGTCCTTACGTGTTAATTTGTTGAGTATAATTCATATATATATATATATATGGAACGACTTTGTATTGAATACATAGGACTACATGGATAAAAAAAAAACATCGCGCTAATATAAAAAGATTAAATGCATTGGTATAGGTCAGGTCCCTTGGAAGTTGTCTCAGGTGTTTAAAGGTGGGCATGACCTATAAGTTGAAATGCAATTTGTTTCTTAAAATATAGTCATATGTTGATATAATCAAAAATGTTTCTGAATATATCCACTGTCATAAATTCAGTAAATAATGTCAAACTTGTAAATAACCGGCAAAAAAAAAATAAGTAAATAATAATAAATGCAACACATTACTAAAAAATTGAAGTAACTGTGATTGAACAAATGTTTCTAAGTACTTAATACAACACTGTTAAATGTATATTTCAATTAACATAAATATTCAAATATTAGGGACAAAATAATATCGATTATTTTAATGAGTTAACCTGAAATGGAAACTTTTTAAAGGAAGATAAATTGTAAGAAATATCATAGAAAAAGTCAAAATGAATGATATTAAAAGCATATTTACTCAGTAGATAAATGTACAGCTTCCGCTGTAATTGTTGTACGTTAATTAAAAAATGTATTTTTATACATGTACTGTGATTAATTTGTAAATCGAATAATATTCTTTTAATTACCAAATTTCTGTACGTACATATGAGCACTTCTTTCAGAATAGAGCCTTAAGTACATGCGTGTTCAGCTTCTACACTGTCTTTATAACAAAGGATGTAACAACATATTAAAATTTTCAGTATTAGTTAATGAAGCCACGTTTGTTTCAGAATATTTTTTAAGTGACATTAAATTCGATTGTGTTTTGATGTATCACGGCCTGTTTATTGTTAGACTGCTTAATAAAGTATTTTTTTAATATTCTCTTTGTTGTTTCTAAAAATATATAGTACATATGGTACATTAATGTAAAGAGAATAAAAAACACGTTGAATTCTTCCAAAGCAGACTTGACGTCCCACAAGAAAAAAATTATTTAAAAAAAGTGCAAAGAAATCCAAGTCAATAAAATAAAAAAGTACCTCAAGAAAGTACAAATAAAAATTATGTGTCTAATGAAACAAAAAAGTTATTGCAAGGGAAAGAAATTTTTCTCTTTCTTGCTGTAAGTCCTGAAATGCTTGAAAATTAGAGATTATCGTCTATTTTACTAGTTCTTAAGAATAATCTACCTAATTTAACTAAACCTGTATCTTTTATAAGAAGGGAGATCCTCGAAATGTTATCTGTGACACGTTGTATATTTAAAAATTAATGAATAATATATTTAAAAGTATGAACAAGCATTTTCTTTTGTCAAGTTACTTTTATTTCTACAAGGTGTCTCTAAAAGGTCTTTAAACAACTCTACCACGTATTTTTCGGACCAAAATAAACCGATTTAGCAAAACTGGGCTTAGTCAAAGTTGCTTAGTTTGTGCGCAATACGGTCCTGAAGATGCAGTTGGAAAATTGTTTTTTTGTTATAAATTTGAAACGGCTGGAGCGATTGCGCTAAATTTTGTCACGTTTACATAGTTTTATGAGTCAAGAAATTCTGTATCAAAATTGTGATAGTAATCAATCCATAGGCGGAGAACTTGCGTTTATAAATATTAAAACATTTCCATTTTCTACGCCAATGGATAAAAAAGAGCTTGTCTATAAAATTTAGATTAAGTGTCTTAAGTACACGAAAAAGGGTACTCTTGGTAAGACTCGAAAAATTGCATCGTTTTCTCAAAAATCGCATTTTAAGATTTGAGAACATTAACTAGAGGACGGCAGCGCATACTGTGTGCTCCATGTACATGTATCTTTATGCCGTGTACACGTGTCTTAGGCCGTTTAGACGTCTCTTTAAACTATGTACACGTCTTTTGACGTCGTTTTTGAATTGATAATTTTTTTTTGTAAAATGTTTTCTTTTTTAAAAAATACAGAACGGCCAACACCAGATAGGTTAAAACAAAAAGGCACTGGTTTACAAAAAAGATATTCTATATATCTCGACAATTGATGCAAAAAATGCTATTTTTTTGATGTTTTTTTTTGTTTTAAGAATTCCACTTGTGCCCTGCGTTTTGTAAAATACATATGTTTGTATTATATGGTTTACAAAAAAGATATTCTATTTATCTCGACAATTGATGCAAAAAATGCTATTTTTTTGATGTTTTTTTTTGTTTTAAGAATTCCACTTGTGCCCTGCGTTTTGTAAAATACATATGTTTGTATTATATGGTTTACAAAAAAGATATTCTATTTATCTCGACAATTGATGCAAAAAATGCTATTTTTTGATGTTTTTTTTTGTTTTAAGAATTCCACTTGTGCCCTGCGTTTTGTAAAATACATATGTTTGTATTTAGTTGTTATTGTTGGTTTCCATAGTTCTGACTATTTGAATATTTGACAACGACTTTTCTGGATTTTCAAAAGTGTTTTCCATCATTACTTTTATTTTCGTTTTGTCATGGCTGTTCAATACACCAACGAAGAATATACCGATATGTTATTAGTATATGGATATTGTCAAGGCAATTGTGCCGAGAGTGTTAGAGTATATTCGGAACGGTTTCCAAATCGTCGTGTTCCAAGTCATCCAACGTTTGCCGCAGTAGAGAGACGCCTTCGAGAAACCGGTCGCTTAGCTCCTGTAACAGCAAACTATGGCAGGCAGCGCTTTGTGAGGCAACCTGAAGTAGAAGAAGAAATTCTAGACCGTGTTCAAGAAGATCCGGAACTGAGCGTTAGACGAATAGCTAGAGAAATTGCAGTATCTAAAGATGTGGTCAATAGAGTAATTAGAGAACAATTATTACATCCATACCATAAGATTCGAGTTCAAGACCTCTTACTTCAAGATCCTGAAAGGCGCCTAAATTTTTGCCGGTTTATTGAACATAAAAGAGCAAGAAATTTAAACTTTTGCAAAAAAATCTTATTTACCGACGAAGCTTGTTTTACAAGAAGAGGGATAACGAACTTTCATAATGAACATGTTTATGCAGAGGAAAATCCACATGCCATTAAAATTAACCATTTTCAACATGAATTTAAAATGAATGTATGGGCTGGAATAATCGGAAATTTTATTATTGGACCTGTGAGACTACCGCAAAGATTAACTGAAGAAGCCTATTTGATTTTTTTACAACATACTCTTCCGGACTTGTTAGATGATATACCGCTAGATATTCGACGGAATATGTGGTTTATGCACGATGGTGCACCACCACATTTTTCGATGAACGTACGACACTACTTAAACCATCACTTTCCAAATAGATGGATCGGTAGAGGTAATGACGCTCCTGTACAATGGGCACCTCGAAGTCCAGATCTGAATCCTCTGGATTATTTTTTTTTGGGACACCAGAAATCCATTGTTTACAATACACCTGTAAATAATGAAGAAGAATTGTGGCAACGTATTCAAGAAGCAACCAATAATCTCAGAGGTGATGCAGAAGTTTTGCAAAGAGTTCAATTTAATTTCCTCCGGCGAATAGACCTTTGTATTCACGAAAATGGTAGACATTTTGAACACCTTTTATAATATCTTTTCTTTTTTTTTTAAAAATCATTTCATTTTCATTATTTCATTGTTTAATTGTTAATAATTCTCTGTTGTCCACCAACCAGAACACAATTGGAATTTATATGAAAAAACGTTATTAAAAAAATAGCATCTTTGTATTAATTGACGAAATAAACAGAATATCTTTTTTATTAACTAGTGCCTATTTGGTTTGACCTATTTGGTATTGGTCGTTCCGTATTTATTAAAAAAGAAAACATATCATAAAAAAATTGTTAACAATTCTTAAAATGCGATTTTTGAGAAAACGATGCAATTTTTCGAGTCTGACCAAGAGTACCTTTTTTCTTGTACTTAAGACACTTAATCTAAAATTTTATAGACAAACTCTTTTTTATCCATTGGCGTAGAAAATGGAAATGTTTTAATATTTATAAACGCAGGTTCTCCGCCTATGGATTGATTACTATCACAATTTTGATACAGAATTTCTTGACTCATATAACTATGTAAACGTGATAAAATTTAGCGCAATCGCTCCAGCCGTTTCAAATTTATAACAAAAAAACAATTTTCCAACTGCAACTTCAGGACCGTATTGCGCACAAACTAAGCAACTTTCACTAAGCCAAGTTTTGCTAAATCGGTTTATTTTGGTCCGAAAAATACGTGGTAGAGTTGTTTAAAGACCTTTTAGAGACACCCTGTATAACATCTTAATATCACAGTGAAGTTCTCAAAATGTATCAAAAAGGATGATTCTGTGCCCTTTAGTAAAGTAAATAGATGCTGTCTAAAACTTGATTGAAACTTCACCTTCCTTCGATATTAATTTTGTCATGAACACACTTATATTTTTTATATTCATGTGCATTTACTTTTTTATTTTGAAGTGCAGCTGGCTCGCAAGTATTAAGCTGAAATAAGCGTATCAAAATTATCAAAACCTTCTAGTACAATTATTATGCCCCTAATATACGTGCTACGGCTTGTTAGTTCACCACGTCACCGTTATAGAGAAAGAACTGTTTGTTAAGTCTTCAGCAGCCAGCTTAGCACTTTTAGTATAGACGAAGTACAGCAGACTGTATAATTTAAATTAATGTTAATACTTACACTGCTAGTTTTATTTGAAACATCTTAATTGTATGAAATTAATGCCCTGAATGTATATTAATTAAAAAATTTTATGTTTGGGAGCGCATTTTTTACTTTCATTTACTATACTAAGTTATAATTTTACTAACTCATAATATTTATATGCTTGTTTGTAACATGACGTGTATACATGTAATGTGTATTGTTAAAATTTAAAAACGTAAAAATAAAATCTAAAAACAACAACACCAAATTTTAAAAATACTATATTTATTGTACAAAGAATATTGGAAAAAATATATATTAATGAATATCGCTCTATACATACATCCATGTACACCAACACTTTATTCACTAGAAAGATAAATCCCACTTTTTTAACTATACAATAAATAGTAGCACATTATCACGTAATGCAACAATCAAAGGCATAGGTATTTACTTTGACAGCTCTCTGACTTTTGCCACACATAGGAATCACATCGTCTCGTCTGCCATGAAAATGTTGGGATTTGTAATTAAAAATTCAGCACATTTGCGGATGGAATGTTAAGTTGTTTTATTTTACCTTCATTCCAGGGTACTTATTCTTGCAGAGAGTACGACTATCGGTTACTAGTGCATAAATTTATTGTGGTAAATCTTACAAAATTGTTGACAATCTTGTTCGCTTCAAGGTTGGTTGTCATAAAATTGTTTACAACCTTGTTCGCTTTTTGTGTAATGTTTAAGCTTTGGTTTCATATTTCATAGTTCTCTGCAAGGCAGAGTAAACAAAAAGTAGAAGGATATCGGGCATATTCAGCTGTAGAGCAACTGTAGAAACGTGTTTCTGACTCATTTGCCATCATCAGTACGGTGTAGCGTAGAAATGAGGTGGGATAACCTTGGAGATGCAAGCATGGAAGACCAACAGGTGACAGACCGCCATTTGTAGCTTAGTTAGCTCAGTTAGAGGATCCTCGGTTTTGAAAACAACAACCAACTTATTCCTTGGTTACACCGTACTGTTGATGACCAATAAGTCAGAAGCACGTGTCTAGGGTTGCTCTACAACGGAATATATCCGATATCTTTCTATTTCCTGTTTTTTATGTATCCGCCATAATTCTTTATATGTATATATATATATATATATATATATATATATATATATATATATATATATAAACTTAGATGTCTTTACCACAAGTACATGAATTAAAATAATATTTCTTGGGTTTGTGGTACTTACTGATTAAATAAATAAAACTAAATTTGACGTTTCGACATATTTAATGTCTTTCTCAAAAATGTGGAAATATAAAACAAACATGCCTAAAATTAATACATAAATCAGTGTCAGATGTTAATACAGTTAATATATTCAGATATTACATGCAAAATACTATATAGAACTTTATCAAAACATAAAAAATATATAAATATAAAAAACACATATACCAACGGACAACTCACCAGTAAAATTTCGTAAAACATCCTTTATTATACATTTAAAATTGGAATTTTATAAAATAACGTATTCGATGATATCTATACATGTTCTTTCCCTTTTTCTTTTTTCCTTTGGTGTCATTTTTTAATTTTATTGTTATTCAATATGTATCACCAAAGTATGTGTGTCACTTTTGTTTAATTATGTTAAAGTTTTGTTGTTTTCAATAACTGTGTACGATAACGAATGCATGAATACATATTGCACTGCTACGATCCTTTTCAGATATTAGCAAGTTTTTGTTGTTATGTTTTTTAACTGCGCGTAGTGGAAAGACTTACACATTATTTTCAAGAAATCGGCATATCTACAGGGGTCCCGCTAGGTGAAACACAAAAATTAAACAATGTATTGCTATAATTAAACTGTTACTTTTGTATGATTGGGTAGTATATGTTTGAGAGGTTAGATATATCTGCACGGTCGTTAGAACGTTAGAATCTTGGAGAAGGAAAAAAACCAAAAAGCTAGAGATGTACTCGAAATGATTTACATCAAAAATCATGATTATGCCATAAACGACCGTGCAGATATATCTAACCTCTCAAACATATACTACCCAATCATACAAAAGTAACAGTTTAATTATAGCAATACATTGTTTAATTTTTGTCTTTCACCTAGCGGGACCCCTGTAGATATGCCGATTTCTTGAAAATAATGTGTAAGTCTTTCCACTACGCGCAGTTAAAAAACATAACAACAAAAACTTGCTAATATCTGAAAAGGATCGTAGCAGTGCAATATGTATTCATGCATTCGTTATCGTACACAGTTATTGAAAACAACAAAACTTTAACATAATTAAACAAAAGTGACACACATACTTTGGTGATACATATTGAATAACAATAAAATTAAAAAATGACACCAAAGGAAAAAAGAAAAAGGGAAAGAACATGTATAGATATCATCGAATACGTTATTTTATAAAATTCCAATTTTAAATGTATAATAAAGGATGTTTTACGCAATTTTACTGGTGAGTTGTCCGTTGGTATATGTGTTTTTTATATTTATATATTTTTTATGTTTTGATAAAGTTCTATATAGTATTTTGCATGTAATATCTGAATATATTAACTGTATTAACATCTGACACTGATTTATGTATTAATTTTAGGCATGTTTGTTTTATATTTCCACATTTTTGAGAAATACATTAAATATGTCGAAACGTCAAATTTAGTTTTATTTATTTAATCAGTAAGTACCACAAACCCAAGAAATATTATTTTAATTTATATATATATATATATATACAGTTATATATACATATATAGATATATACAGGGTGTCTCTAAAAGGTGCGGAAAAAACGCTACCACACATTTCTGAGGGCGATCTAACCCAACTTACCTCAGTCCAAAAGTGGATGCACCATTGCATTGAATTGCCACAAGAATAACACCCAAATTACAGAAGCATATGTGTCCATATACGGAATGAATTTTTTATATCCAGATTACTCATAAACGGCTGCTCTAATCAACTCCTACCAGGTATACCTTTTCTAGGTAAAAAACATTGGAGAATAAGAATTTTTATTTAAAAGTTAAATACAGTGTGTCTCAAAAAAGTTATTACGTTTTAAATGGATACAATATGCCGCAGGTGGCGCCCTCTACACTTTGCAATGAAAATGAGAGCAGATTTAAATTTTTTACCCCACGAAACGCCCCCCCCCCCTACCCAAATATTGTGACAATATACCAATTATTACAGAAATTATTTATAAAAAACTAAAACCAAATTGAACTTTTGACACTCTGTATCTCCGAAAGCATCCACTTTTGGACTGAGGTAAGTTGGGTTAGATCGTCATATTTTGCCCTCAGAAATGTGTGGTAGCGTTTTTTCCGCACCTTGTAGAGACACCCCAGTATATATGTTTTAGCTTTTAATTGATATATTTAAATTCAAACCTAATATTTTTAACTTTGGAGTAATTTTGTATCTAGAATTGAATTGCTATACACCACGTTGAGAAAATTATTGATTAATATCTATTCGAGTTGGACAACAAGTTTATGATGATACGTATTTCATAAGTTACACATGGTTTTCGGATGAAAATCACATCCACCTGAACGTTTACATTAATAGACAAACAATTCAATTCCCTGGCTTTCAAAGTCCAGATGTCATGCTAGAGAAATCACCAAACAATGCACGAGCTCCAATTTGAAGTTGAAATTTGTTTGTAGCGCGGTCGTGCATATTTTGGACATTTAAATTATAGAAATAACAGATGATGTTTACATAAAATATCACAGTATTTACAGTTTGAAAAATACAAATTAAAAAAAAAACAGAATGACAATTAATGTATAAGTACATACATATATATAATATTAAAACTCTTACACAATATACAAGAACTGTTTTTAAATTAATCTGTCTTACTTTCCTAATGGTCATTTTTGACATTATTTGCTATTTTTTAGTCAATATTTATTATATTGAAACTGTTTGTATGACAGTTTGATTTTCTCTTGTATTTTTTTTATTAATTAATCAACATAGCCACTAAATCATGATGACGAATGAATTTAAATATATTAAACAGGAAAGTAAATAATCTAGTCATTTAAAGGAGAATTTTGGAGAAGATAGCAGACAAGTATTTCAGACTTGTCGATCATCCTCAGTAAGTTGTAGCCAAGGAATAAAGTGGGATATCCTTATAGATAGAATCAACAAATATAAAACAATTAAGACATTATATTACATGTCAATATACAAGGAAGACTATAATAATCAGTTTCTTTCGTTTATATTTTATAGTGATTTTAAACATTGTTACTTTGAAATGGCAGTTATGGTCAACAATTCACCAAAATGTGATCAGCTTGCTGCTATTCATTTTTTCTGTTCAGAAGGTTTGCAACCTTTGCAAGCAGTACACAATACATGATTGTGTATCTAAGTGAAAAAGAATACTGAAAACTTAAAAATAGAAAGAAGGGGACAGATGATAATTAGCAACCAGGTGCATTGCATACTGCATCAACACTCTTGATTAAAAAAAAATTATCGAATCTTAATCATATCAATATCAAAAAATATTGGTGTAAGTGTGGGATTTATCTACGTCTCGTACACAAGCTGAGTTAGAACAAATATTATGCCCGATGAATTCATGGTCTTTTGTTGAGGATTAAAAATGCTTACAACTGGGCTTGTCTTTGATGCACCTCACGGACTACATTCAAAATGATAATGACTCGGCGTCATTCTTTGAACCATCTAGTAAGTTGTCATCGATGCAATTAAAATATTTAAATTCACCAAAACAAAGAGGTACAAAAATAAAAAGTCGTTGCTGAAAACCGTATGGAAGGATTCGTGAGTGGCCTGTCATCGGTAAACGTTAGGATAGGTAACAAATTTGAAAAAGTTGCTTATAGTCGTACGGCACACCACACCTCCTTCAAATATAAGTAGAAGTTATTTGTGCGGAGATATAAATAATGTTGCGTTTTCGGGGTCGAAATAAACAACTCGTGCAAATATTTTGAAACAGTCTGTATATTTACACACTTAAAACTACTACAATTTAAATTAACACGCGTATTCATTTCTATTACTATTATTTATGTCTGTAATATTTATGTATTTCTAGAACTGCAATAAAACTGCACCATTATTACTGAATGAATGGATCATTCCGGCATCCCAGCGGTTTTTATATCTGCATACAAAAAGTCTCTAAATGTACCAGAAAACTTCTATCTTTCTTCTCGATAAGCCGGGAGTATACTAGAGAAGATCCAGACCTTTTTTTGCCTGTCTACGTCGTACTGCGTGTATGATTTACGACTTGTTTACAGTGCGTTTTTAACGTCGCCGATGTTTACTTTTCTTTTGTGGACTTGTTTTCGTTACAATACTTTAGTCCGAGATCCGATCTTTCAGTACAAGGCTTAAACATACTTGCATACTAACGTTTCTGACTCTCCAAATAAATGTACTTACGAAAACGAAACATATACAGGGTATATCACGACGAGATTTCGTTTCAAATTTCGCAAATATTAGTTTTGCGTTACGCTCTTTCGATTTGAAATAGTTTCGAATTTTCGCTTCTTCCGGTTACACCGGAAATGGATATCGACTTCCTTATTTTAAATGGTATACCCCTTTTTTATGATTGATCGTATTTCCGACATCATTTTAAAGCTAATTTGTCTAATAAACTTTACCTCTGAAGTTAGCCACTTCATTTTTTTTTTTAAATTGGGAGCTGCGGGCTATTACTCATAACAACATTCCCAATAATTGAACGCATGCACAGATTTAAAATTCTAGGTTATCATTTTGGAAAGTATACTGCTTCAAATGTGGTATTATAAACATTTCAAAATAATACAGGATGATCAGAAAACAATGTTAAACATTTCATCCAGAAAATATCAATTTCTTGTTATTTTTAAAGAGCAATCTAAAATTTTTTCAACTTCATTGGATTACACGTGCAAAATTAGGGGCAGTATGTATTTACTTCTACTATTCTATAATTAAACATCTTAGTTTTAGAGTTACTTTGGAATATGTATCAATTCCTTTAAAGTTTTTTTGTTGTATAATCAATTAGGCTATATCCAAACCGGTACCAATAGTATCTTAAGCAATTTTTTTAAAAAATTGCATTTCCTTGAGATTATTCTTGCCGAAAACTACCAGAAGAAAACCTGTTGTCGATAGTGAAAATGTGGAGGTAACAACACTTGTTTACCTTGCAACACATCCTAGTAATTCTCTAAAGCATAGGTTCCCAAAGTGGGCGATAACGCCCCCTTGTGGGCGCTGCAGGTCTAAAGGGGGGCGGTAAGAGACCCAGAAAAAAAATGGGGGCGTTGTGTAAAGGCTTAGGGGGCGATTTGTAATTTCATCTAGAATCTAGGAGGACTCTTAGACACCGACTGAGCTCTCGACTCTCGACTAGGGATGGGCGATAAACATCGATGTTCATTGAACATCGATATTTTAGGATCGATGTTCGATGTTTTTGCATCGATGTTTGCAATTTAGATTTATCGATAAACTATCGATGTTCGAAGAAATATAGTGAACATCGAACTTTTAAGCTTGACAAAATGTATTTGCACTAATCACAAAATAAAACAGCGTCCTCTGTTGACAAATACAAAAATGTTTCCAAATTAACAGCTCACATACAGGCTACGAGGATGTAAAATTGTCTACGAATAAAAGAAGTATTTAAATTACACAGTGCTATATCATATAAATTCGAATATTTCATTTTAGGCTCTTTTAAATATTACTCAGTATAAATATTTAAATAATATATAATTAAATACATAAATTTATAGTACTTTTAATGTGCAGAATAAAAGTTAAATTATGTATGCATGCAGAATAAGTGAAGGAGGTAAACGTATTTTCATAGAAAAAGAAGGGAGATAGACATTACCGATGTATACTTCTTCGGGAAATTCCCTAGTGCGTACAATCATACACGACGATACACGTATTAAATGCAAGATGACACATCAGAAATATAAAACCATATCCATATGTATCTCGGTATTTGCCAGCGTAGTCAAAAAAAAATGCAAGACTATAAAATCCCAAATAAAAATCGTTCTCTTAAAAAGCTTTGATACACGTAAATGTATATATTTTTTAAGTATCAGACGATTTAAGTCATGTGGTTGTTTCATGCGTAATTGCATAATATTGTTTTTTTATATAGTTTTTTTTGAGTAGTTTCTAAAGTTAACTACATATTATAAATGTATATATTTCTTTTATTATTTTTTTTGAATAGTGATATCTTTTATATCATTTTGTTAAGGACGTAAATTAATTAAGTTATAATAAAGTTTTTGTTAAACTGCCAAAAAATAAATCTATAAATATAATTATCGATGTTTAAAAACATCGATGTTTGGTAGTCGATATTTTGCAACCATCGATGTTGATCAACGATGTTAACATCGATGTTTGATATCGATGTTTACCCACCGATGTCCCATCCCTACTCTCGACTACAGCTTGTGAACATCAACTAATATTAATTAAGAGATTGCTCAAACCAACTCGGTTCGATATTTCTCTCCGAGTAGTTCATATATCTGTCCTGTTTTATTGAATAAATAAAATAAAAAACATATCAATCGGTCGCTCCGTTTCGAAACGAAAAGAGACACAAACAAACAAATAAAAAGGCAACTGTATCAATCGGCTGGTTCATAGAATACTTGTTCTTACTTGTTGAGTACGATTGAGCGTCGAATGAGATAAACGAGTTTATGCATGTTTGTCTTATTCCTGTCGGTGCGTGCTGCTTATGCAATCCTATATAAACAACGTAATATTTATTTTATTTTCATTTGCGGTTTCGCGCGTAATAGATAAGCAGTACTTAAGTTCAACACTTATACTTACGTATTTCTCAAAACAAAACAATGTCGGAAGTAAAAAAGAAGAGACGGCAATACTGTGCGGAATATATTAAATTCGGATTCATTGAAAATCCTACAAACCCATCGTCGCCTTTGTGCCTTCTATGCCTAAAAACATTTTCGAATGAAGCAATGAAGCCTTCAAGACTTCAAGATCATTTGAATAAAATGCATCCAGATAAGAAAGACAAGAATGTAGCATATTTTCAAGACCTAGAGAAGAAGCATAATACTCGGCCAAGTGTAGCAAAACTCTTTTCGGTGGCTGCTAAGCAAGATGACGACGGACTTCGAGCTTCGTACAACATCTCTTTGTTAATTACTCAAAAAGGCAAACCACACAACATCGGAGAAGTGTTAATTTTGCCAGCAATAAAGGAAGTAATAACTACTGTGCTTCATAAACCGGCCGCAGATATTATCGGAAAAATTCCTTTGAGTAATAATTCTGTGCAAAGACGAATTGATGAAATGGCCGGAAACATAGAAGAATCATTGTGCAATCATCTGAGGACTAGTCAATTCTCAATTCAGCTCGATGAGTCCACTTTACCAACTAATGAAGCATTGTTGCTGTCTTACGTGAGGTTTATTAAAGATGAGAAAATATGTGAAGAACTATTGTTTGCTAGAAATTTAGAGACCGATACAAAAGGCGAAACCATATTCAATACATTGGAAAAGTTTTGTGATGAGAAAGAGATTCCCTTGAAAAATATTATATCAGTTGCTACGGATGGCGCTCCGGCTATGACAGGGTGCCATAAAGGCTTCATAGCGTACGTAAAAAATAAAATTCCAGATGTCCTTGCTGTACATTGCGTTATTCATAGACAACATTTGGTTGCTAGAAATTTAAGTGAACGACTATTTCAATCACTGCAATATGTCATCAAAGCAGTCAATAAAATCCGTAACTGCTCTTTGAATGATAGATTATTTCATCAGCTTTGTGTTACTAATGACGAAGATTTCAACCGTTTGTTGTTTCATACCGAAGTTCGTTGGCTATCAAGAGGCAATTGTCTGACTCGATTTTACAACCTGTTTGACTCTGTGATAGAGTTTTTGGAAACTAAAGATACAGAATTGCGCAACAAGCTCATTACATCAAAAAATGATATAGCTTACATGACAGACCTGTATAAATTGTTCAACAACATGAATCTCCAACTGCAAGGCGATGAACTAAATTTAATTAAAACAAAAAATGTCGTTGCTGCTTTCGCAGCCAAACTGCTTCTACACAAAAAGAATATGGGCAGACGTGAGTTTCATAATTTTCCGAATTTATCAGTATCCTGCAGTAACGACGACTTGTTTGCCTACTGCCAACATTTGGAAAAGCTCCACATTGACTTCACCGAACGATACCAGGATATTTTGAACTTGGAAATACCAGACTGGGTGTTGGATCCGTTTTCAAATGTCAACACAGCAATATCACCACATCTGGAAGAAGAACTTATAGAATTGACAACGAACGAGGAAATAAAAATCAAGTTCAAAAATGGCTACCAAGAATTTTGGCTACAAAAACCGATCCCGCAATTGTACCCTGGATTGTGGTCAATCATTCAACGATTCTTGATAGCATTCCCATCGTCATATTTGTGTGAACGTGGATTTAGTGCTGTAGCAACGCTGCTTACTAAAAAGAGAAATCGTTTGCATGTTACCGAACGTGGTGACTTGCGGCTGTTCTTGAGTAAATTGGAACCTGATATCAACAAACTTATTAAACAGCATCAGATTCATCCTTCACATTAGTTTTTATATTAGAATCGATTATGTTTGTTTTATTTTGAATTTTGAATAAAAGATACTTTGTCTGAATACTATAAAGTTGCGTTTCAATAATCATTCTCATTGGCAGGTGTAGCCCGTAAAAGTTGACTTGAGACCTGAGCGCCGTTGTGTACTACCTACTACGCTCAGGTCTCAAGTTAACTCATTCATTCTAAACGAGACTTTTACTATAACCCATAGTAAAAGTCTCGTTTAGAATGAATGTTTAATCTCCGCTAATATAGCTCACAATAATTAATTTAATTTGAAGTTATAGTGGTTTTTGAGTAGGTGAAAAAATGGGGGCGCTAAAAAATAATTTATTCTCAAAGTGGGCAGTAGGCAAAATAAGTTTGGGAACCACTGCTCTAAAGGATGCAGAAGCTGAAGTAGGTGTATCTAGAATGAGCGTACATCAAATTTTGAAAAAGTACAAGTGTCACGCTTATAAATTTTTTCTTGTTTATAATATTAAAGAAGTCGATTTTGTAACAAGAGTGCAGTAATGTCAATTTTTAATGAAATCACAAGAAGACGACGATTTCACAAAAAATGTTATATGGAGAGACGGAGCAATGTTTTGTAAAAATGAAATATTTAATCGACACAATAGCCATTTTTGGTTGAAAGACAACCATCGAGTTGTTAGGCAGTTAGGATTTTTAATGTATTTTGTGCTACTAAACATGACAAAATATCTGCTTTGTATTTTTATGAAGAAAATTCAAATAGTGAGCGATTTATTTACATCTTAAGAAATGTTGTAAATTTAAATACACTGTCGGCAGAAGAACCTTGTAGTGTATGGTTTCAAATGGATGGTGCAACAGCACATAGTACTAGAGCTGTTGGAGAAGTATTGGACAAAATATTTTATGATTGTGGTGGATCGGAAATAAAGGACCTTATAGGTTTCCATCGTGATCACCCGATTTAACGCCCCTAGATTACTTTATTTGGGGCTATGTTAAAGTTAAAGTATACAGTATATCTGTTACCACCAAAGAAGTTAAGGATGGTCAGAGTGCGAGGCGCGTGCAATAATCTAGACGGTATGATTATACAGCGTGCCACACGTACGAGCATTTTAAAAAGAATAAGAAAATGTTTAGATAGAGGTGGCGATGTGTTTTAAAACCTAATTTAAAATTATTAGAGACTATTATTAACACTACTGCTTCTTGATATTGTTTAGTCTTCGTTTAAATGTTTTAGGACACTATTAAACATTGACTTTCTTGTTTTGTTTTTATTTATTTACATGAATTTCCATAGCTTAATTCATTATACAAAATAAAACTTTAAAGAAATTCATACATTTTCCAAAATAACTCTAAAACTAGGACGTTTAATTATAGAGAAATAAATACATACTTCCACTAACGGTGAACGTGGAATAGAATTAAGTTGAAAAAATGTAGGTGGATGTAGGTTTAACAATGTTTTCTGATCAACCTGTATTATTTTGAAAAGTTTATAATACCACATTCGAAGCAGTATACTTTTCAAAATAATTACCAATTCAATTATCATGAGTGATAGCGTGCAGCTATCAATTTTTTTACAAAAATTGAAATACTTGGAAAGAAACTAGCCTTAAAATTAAGTTAGAAATACAAATCAAACATAAAAAATAGGAGATTCCATTTAAAATAAGGAAGTTGAAATCTATTTCCTGTGTAACCGGAAACTGCGAAAATTCAAAACTATTTTAAATCGAGAGATCGTAACGCAAAACTAATATTTCCAAAATTTTAAAACTCCCTCGTATTAGTTTTCTATATCGTTCTAACGAAATCTCGTCGTGATATACCCTGTATAACACACAAAGTTAAATTAATTTTTACAGTAGGTACTAAAAATATTTGAAAAGTAAATATTTCATATACTTCATTACAGTCAATTAACCCGAAATTTTTATACAGACATTCTCGCCTGAGATGATATTGAAACTCATAAAATATTAAAATTTGCCTTAATTAACAGTGATGCAGTAGGAAATTTGTATTTTTTAAATATATCTGGCAGTCTAAAAATTATTTACATGTTGTGTAATCTATATCTGTTATACTATACTAGAAGTAGAAAGGTAAAGAAATATACTGCTTCCATAACAAAGGTAACATCATCCCTTGCTTGCGAGAGGCGCTGGAATCATAAGTCATGTATTATGACCAAACAATTTGATTGCAATGACAAATAAAATATTAGTATGTCAATATTATTGACATATATATAGATAAGACTTAAGACATCTAATTAAATTAATCTGTCTTCATGACATGTTACCTTCTAGAATGGTACATACCTATGACATTAGTGATAACATGCATCTTTGTACAAATTTTTCGTGGTCTGAGGCTTTCAAAAAATCGCCAGTATATGCTGGCACTAAATATTTTAAAATGTTATGTGGAAATTAAGCAATGCCGAACACCAACCTTGTTTAAAAAAAAGCTAAAATCATATTTGATTGACAAATGTGTTTATACACTTTCGGATTGTTAAAATGTTTTTTCTTGTAAATCAAATCTTTATATATATATATATATATATATATATATATATATATATATATAATAATTGTATTTCAACCACTAAGGGTTGTTTGTTTATTTTTCTTAGCCGTATTTTGTGTATAATTATTAATAATGTTTTTCTTGGAAAGCCGCATTCCAAGAAAAACATTATTAATAATTATATATATATATATATATATATACATGCATTTTCTATATAGTGTTGGTCCTATTTCTAAAACGTGTCATTTTGACGTTGTCAATCATGCAGTCTCTGTTACAGTGAAAAGTGTAAATTAAAATGTTTCAATGATTAAATGACCAAAAGCTGCATATGTATTTGTTTACAGTGTGACAGCGTGAGTAGCAATTCGTCTTTTATTAGCATTACAAAATTGCTTTTGGTTGCCCCAAATTGCAATATTTTCCATTTTGTAACTGCAGTATTTGATGAAGGAAGTAATAAGGATTTCCGAAACGTTATACAAGCCACTAATTTAATGTTTTAGTTAATTTTCTTGCCCGTAATTTCTATTTGCTCATGTAGTAAACAGTCGTTTATTTTAGGAAATATGGACATCATTTTTTTATGAAGGTGGAGTTACATAAAAAATCATTTGACGTTTCGATATTATTTATAATATCTTCAGAAGACGAAACATAGAAGTTAACTATAAAGAAATCTAATGCTAATTACTTTAAAAAATGGCATACTTAAATTTAAAAAAAAATGTTCTACTCCCATACTTTAATTGTATTATTAGATATGCCGAACCTGTACTTTAACGATGTCCATTACGATACAGATTTTCATTATGATACAAGTTTATATCCAATAGGAATACAGATTTTTCATTACGATACAAGTTTATATCCAATAGGAATGCGACATTCCAATATTCAAACAATATTCAATATGGCGACTGCATATCTGACAGATATAAAAATTAAATAAATGTGACAGTTCTCTGCAATTTACAAGTAAGTACTTAAAATTTGTGCTTTTTTAAAAATATAAATGGTAAAAATGAGGGATAATGACAGTGAAATGTAAAATTTGAGTCCACCAGAAATTATGGAACAAGCCATACTAACCACGAACAATTTATTAGCAGCTAAATTTGCAATAGTGTACGGAAAATTTTAACCTCAATTTATGAAATGGAATGTTCAAAAAATAATGTTTTACTATGGGGTCGTAGAAAAAATAGTGTATGCAACTCGCATTTAATGGCTATTAAGACACTCGTATCATTAAATGCTCATTGCATAATATACTATTACTTCATGGTTTCTTAAGTTATATGATATATGATAATATATAAAATTACAATTTTGTACATTTGAAAGTGAACATCACAAACGCTGTAAAATAAGACAAACAACAGAAAAATGACTAAGGAATACTCACAATAAGGAAAAAGATCTTCACGCAGCTATAATATTGGTTTTAAATAGTTTTTTTTTTTTTTTGTAAGAACTGTACAAATTCAAAAAATTCATATAAAGAGAGATCGTAAAAGGTTGACCGTGCCGCTTCATAGTCATGGTGTATTTGCCGCATATACTACATTCTGAACTGTATTTCGTCTACTACTTTCAAAAATGTTTATTAAATTTACTTGTTTTAATAATTCAAGAAATACATTTAATAATTGAAAATATCTTTATAAAAATAATTTAACACAAAAATAGATATTGCATATAACATTACACATTTAGAAATATTATATGTTCAAAATAAGTCTGTCATTGTTGTCAAGTTGTCTAATAAATAGTTTTAAATTAACTGTTCTATATCGTTCTGCATTTATCGTATCATGGAAGAAAATTGGACCTATTATTCTTCTTCGTGATACTGCACACCAAACACCTATTTTAATAAGATGCAGGTCAGTTTCCATAAAAACATGTGGGTATACGGATGAATTGACATATCCACTTAGATGAAACCAGGCCTCGTCTGAGAAAAATGTGATGTCCAACAAATTATCATCCGCAAGATTTTATTAAACCACTTACAAAATGCTTTCTCAAAGTCTGTTGGCAACAAGTTCTTCTAGCACTCCTTCTGTTAGTAAAGTAGGTCTACCAGAAGAGTGTTTCTTAGATATACTGCCAGTTTCTCGAAAACGACTAATAATACGGTTGACATATGTATCTTGCAATAATATCATGTTGGAATTCCATTTCTGGGAATCGAGTGTGAAATTCATGCCTACATGAATTTCACACTCGATAATAAATGGCATTGTTGATTTCAACGCAACTTTAAAGTTAAGCAAACATGATACTCATATAATCACAAAAAAAAAAACTAGCTTACAGTAACAACGAAATGTACCTTTTATTGCCTTGAGAGAAACAGTTTCTAATATTCAATTAAACGCAGTAAAGCAAGGGAAAAGGAAACGACAAAGAGGTTATATGACTGACAAATATGTATAAATCACAGAATATTGAATTGACAGCCACTCTAGCGAAGTTATGTACAAACTAAATATTCATACTACAACAACGAACGTGTGGCAAGCTCGTGATAAAGTTGATACAGCGATGAAGCGGCACAGTCAAGCATTTACGATCTCTCTGTACATATTGGACATATGTGTATGCCTGGTTAGTTTGATTAGTATTTTCAAACAATTATTGCTTTATACATTTTGAAAACGAAACATAAAATACCTAAAACGATATCGTTTTCAAAATGTATAAAACAATAAGAAGATCACTTCGTAACTTCGCCATGATTGTTATATCCTACGCGAACAGGATTTAATATATAATACATAACCTTAGCTCTAAAAAAAAATTATTCACCCGGTATTTCTGTGTTTCAAAGGAAAATGATATTATTTTTCCTTTGTTGGAAATTTAAATTTATCTCAAAATAAATAGTCTGAGATTTGTATTTATTTAGCCGAATTATAGTTAGCAAAGTTACCGCGCCTATAATATCCGTAAATACATCCATGATTTAGTGACAGTAATTTCAAAACGCCACTTTATTACGTAACTCAAAATTATATTATCCATCTTGATGTGTATAACACGGCAAAACACTCCCTAACTTGATCAACGTCTTTCGTCCGCTAGTACCGACATAATAATGAGATTTGATTGGATTTTCCTATAGGATTTTGACTAAATAGAAGTGATCAATCACTGCGGTAGCTGGATGTCATTTCATTGACTGGCGGATGGTCTCGGGACACCTGAGTTCCCGAGAAGCGCTTCAAACAGTCGCGTTACTTTCTCATCTCCCCGCTTTTGAAAACCCCCGGCGATTTTCATCATTACAAAACACAAATTTCTCCTTTCGTAAATACTATATTCCTGAATTTATTTATCAAACCCCCTCTTTTGCTCTACGATGCCCATTACACACACATCCCCCGGACCTCATCCCTTCCTGCCCCATATCTTCATACATGAATATGTATGCAACGGCCACACACATGCCAGTGATGTATCACCTACAAGTACACGTCACTTCCTGACCACTATCATCAATTACCAGTCTAGATGAACATGTAACTTCGGTAACATGCATGAAAGGCCTCCATAAACACGAACGTCAAACGCATTCGATGGTGTTACGCGACATTGAACTGAGGGGTAGTTGTTGCGACCAAAACGGCGGATAGAGCGGATCGGTGGGGATGGGGGAGAGGAACTCGAAACAGAAAGCACAGAACCCGTTGCATATATATCCTCTTCTGAGCCCCTCTATGGCGTTTTCTCTTTGCCCATTTTACCGTTTCACCAAGATATACTTGCTAATTGATGAGCGCGGCGCCTAGAGGTTTAATCATCAATCAAACTTGACTGTTCATGACGGTCGCGTGACAAGACTGGCTAATATCGAAGTGAAAACGTAAGATCCCAAACATGCAGTTTCAATAAATCAGCATTAACTTCGTATATGTCCCGCAAGTTAAACTATCTACATTGGACCAGCATCCAGTGACATCGGTGGTATACGCGCTGTGTTATACACATCTACACACACACATATATACATATATATTACGAATAAAGGCTATTCACTTTAATACAATGCCTAAGAGAGAAGAGGTATACTCATTCGCATTGATCACGGGGCGCAGAGTTTGGAAATTTAATAACTGCATAATTTATGCATTTTAGAGATATTCCTTTTACGTTAAAATATTCATCAAGAAAGTTTGTAACTTTACAACTACGATAAGTGACGACAACGCGACGAAAATCACCAAAATTTGGTCGTGTTTGTATAATCTCTATCTACGCCAATTTTATAATCGACTATTAAAGAAATTATAAAATTTACATTACTCTTTTTGACGATGTAATTAATTAAGTACTTAATCACTTCATTTTAGTTGCCTTAACTAACACTAGGAAACAAAAAAAGAAACTTTTTTTGTTACAGAAAGAAAAATATGTGATTCTGATACTGTTTTACTTTCTTATACGTAGTATAAGGAAGTATTGTAATGACGAAAATTTTCGACCTCGAGATTTTTGGAGATGTCCAACGTTTTGAAGTCCCCTGATACCAAAAAAATAAGGTGTGGCCACCACACAACTTTCTTATACGTATGAGCGTTTTAAACTATACAATTTTAAGAATTTTTTTATACAAAACTTATTCAAAATCCTATTCTAAGTACTTTCATTCTCTTAATAAATCGCTATAGAATGTATACTTTGCAAGATTCGAAAAAAAGTGCTACTCCCTAAGAATAAAAGTGCTACTTCCGGTCCGAATTTTGAAATTTTATGTATACAAAAAATATTGCAAATCCAATTCTAAATACTTTTGTACTCTTAATAAATATATATAGAATGCATAATTTACGACATATTTGCCAAAAATCGTTATTCGGTAAGAGTAAAAGTGATACTTCTGGTCCGAAGTTTGAAATTTTTTTTATACAAAAGATATTGGAAATTAAGTTCTAAATACTTTTATATTCGAAGCGTACCTGTCTAAAAAGCATGACTTGCAAAATAATTGAAAATAACTGATTTTCGAGAAGAGTAAAAGACCTACTTCCGGTAGTAATTTCGAAAAACTTTTTAAATAAAATGGTTTTCAATTTTAATTTTAAGCACATATGAATTCTTCATAAATTTGTTTAAACTTAGTAGTTGACGAAATATTTGCAAAATTCGATTTTTTCACTGAAGTAAAGTACTACTTCCGGTCTACCGATTTTACGGAAAAACTAATCAGATCTCAAGAGGCAGATAATACACGTAAATACAAAATTTGGAATTGATATCTACAGCGGTTTGACCGCTATCGTGGTCACACACAGAGAGACACACACACACAGACACACAGACATTTTTTAAAAACCACGTTTTTGGTATCAGGGGACTTCAAAACGTGGACATCTGCAAAAATCTCGAGGTCGAAAATTTTCGTCATCACAATACTTCCTTATACTACGTATAAGAAAGTAAAAGTGGTTTTAAAAAGTGTCTGTCTGTCTGTGACCACGATAGCGGTCAAACCGCTATAACTATCAATTCCAAATTTTGTATTTAAGTGTATAATCTCCCTCTTGAGATCTGATTATATTTTCAGTAAAATCGGAAAATCAGAAGTAGTAGTTTACTTCAGTGAAAAAATCGAATTTTGTCAATATTTCGTCAACTACTAAGTTTAAACAAATTTATAAAGAATTCATATGTACTCAAAATTAAATTTGACATGAATTTTATTATAAAAGTTTTTCGAAATTCCTACCGCAAGTAGGTCTTTTACTCTTATCGAAAATCAGTTTTTTGCCAATATTTTGCTAGCATTCTTCTTTACTTAGTATTTAGAAATTAATTTTCAATAGCTGTTGTATAAAAAAAATTTCAAAATTCGGACCGAAAGTACCACTTTTACTCTTACCGAATAGCGAGTTTTTGTAGATATGTCGTAAATGATGCATTCTACATATATTTATCAAGAGTATAAAAGTATTTAGACATGGATTTGCAATATCATTGTATAAGTACATGAAATTTCAAAATTCAGACCGGAGGTTACACTTTTACTCTTAGCGAGTAGTACTTTTTTCGAATGGTTTGCAAAATATGCATTCTACAAAGATTTATTTAGATAATGGAAGTACTTAGAATAGGATTTTGAATAACTTATGTATAAACAAATTCTTAAAATTGTACAGTTTGAAACGCTCATACGTATAATAAAGTCGTGTGGTGGCCACACCAACTGAATTTAAATATGATATAGGTTTTTCGCCATCACGCAAAGTCCTCGAAAGTTCGGCATTTATAATTTTAAACATCTTGATTCTTTTACATTCTTAACTTCACAATATTCAAACATTCTAACCTACCTAGGAAGTAAGAAATGACATGCTTGTAAAGCATCCCTCTTAAATGAAAAATTTTAGATGAATGGTAGTTGTACAAAATGACGTTTCTTTAAGTTCTCGCTGAAAATTATATGTCACAATTAACTTGTTTTAATTATGACAGTTTAGTTTTTGTGATCTGGTTTAGCAAAATGTCTTATAAGCTAGATATTCGTAAAAGAATTTACAATCTAGTTGGGCGAATGTTGCAATTTATCTTGAAAAAGATATTTCTTCATCAACAATTTATCAAACCAAACAATTCATCCAACCATGAGTATTAACCATGGCTATGAAGAAATCCTTCAAATCATCACAAACATTCCATTCATACACTGCATGTGCTGTTTTATAAACAGTAAAAATCTATATATTTATATATATATATATATATATATATATATATATATATATATAATGATAATTAGGGTATTGGGGAATCCAGCAATCAAAACAAGTTCTTTAAAGACATAGAAGACAACTATGGTAAAGCAACCAGAAAGAATATGAAACTTTGGTTGAGGACATCGGAGAAGATTGCAAGAATCAACAACAGGAGACAGTTCTTATTGCGGTGTAGAAAGAAAAACATAACACCGAATCACATTACACAAGGTTCAAAGAATGTGAGAGGGTTAGTGTCAACGAGGGATAAGAAACTATCAAAAATAGCTTTTAATATTAATGATAGGTTAGAACATAGAATATTAAATTTAGAAATATCAATAACGGAGTCAGACTTGAGATTCCTAACTAAGCAATTATCAAAATTTGTTGATTTAGCCAAAGATAAGTTGCCTTTACACATTTTTAGGGACTTTGAATTATCAGTGGGTCACAAGTACCAAAAAATGTACAACAAAATTAAGAAAGTTAATATTCATAAATTCAATAAACTTCAAACTAATCTTAAACAACAGAAATTGTTTTTAAACAACGATGATTGGTTTGTCAATCGCACAAACAGTGACATTCCAGAAAACGTTAAGAATTTCCTTTCATTGGGTCCAAATTTTGGTATACCTGTTTACGTGGGTAATTTAGATATTGCAGGTGTATTAGCTGATTGTGAGATGATACTAGACAATAATGCTGCCCACGATATTAACATACGTAGGGCTCGTTTAACTAATAGCATTACTAACTTCATTACTAAATTCAAAAATAAAAAAGATCATTTTATTGACGACTCACTTGAGTGTAGAACTTTTTTAAAAAACCACCCCGATATCATTATTACGAGGGCAGATAAAGGGGCTGTAACAGTAGCCCTGGAAAGAACAGAATACTTAAATAAAACTGAAGAGTTGTTGAAAGACAGAGGTACTTATGACATTTTAAAAAAAGACCCTACATTTAAAACTCAAAGAGATTTAAACAGCTTATTAAAATCATTAAAAGACAGGAATGAGATTTCAGATGCAATATACAAAAAATTGGTGATATATAACTCTGTTAGCCCGAAATTATACTCTTTACCCAAGATTCATAAACCTGATGTACCTTTTCGTCCTATTGTGTCCTGTAATGGCTCTCCCACCTATTACGTATCAGCCCACATTGCACAGATACTTTCAATGGCCTATAATAACAGTCCTTATGACATCCCTGACGCGTTCACCTTTGTAGATAGGTACCAGAATTACGTGTTGCCACCAGAACATGAAATCGTTTCATTAGACGTTATATCATTATTCACTAAAGTTCCTATAACTTTAGTTACTGAAATTTTAACAAGGGATTGGGAATTGATCTCTCCACACACTAACATAACAAAAAGTTCCTTTTTTAAACTGTTACACTTTACTCTAACTAATAATACATTCACTTTCAATGGTAACTTTTATAGGCAGCTAGATGGTTGCCCTATGGGGAGCCCACTGAGTTGCATCTTAGCTAACATAGTCATGGACGATTGCTTGAATAACATTATTAGCAAACTTAATTATAAATTAGAATTCATTCATAAATATGTCGATGACCTTATTCTTGCGATTCCAATACAAGAAACGGATAACATCCTAGAAATATTTAACAGTTTCCACAATAACATTCAATTCACGTTAGAGAGAGAGGTCAATGCTGAAATCCCTTTCCTAGATATAAAAATCATTAGGAAAGACACTGTCTTAACAACTGACTGGTATAGAAAGAAAACAAACTCGTCAAGATTCCTAAACTACTATTCGAATCACCCCATTCAGCAAAAAATCAACATGGTGATCATGATGAAACAAAGAATTTTACGATTAAGCCACCCCAATTTCCATAGAAAAAACCTAAAAATATTAGCTGATCTATTTCTCAATAATGGGTATCCCAAAACAGTCATTTCAAAGTTGTTATTTAACACCGAGAGAATAGATAATCCACAGATTCAACTTCAGATAGAACCAAACAATAATCAACCTATTAAATACTTCAGGTTGCCGTATATAAACAATTTAAGCCAACAGATTTCTAAAATCTTAAAAACGGATAACATCCGGTTTGGTTACTATAGTAAAAATAAAATAGGTGAAGTTAAAGGACAAGACTGAGTTTAAATTCAAATCTAACATAATATACCAAATACCGTGCTCTAAATGTGATAAACAATACATAGGCCAAACAGGCAACTGGCTATCAACACGATTAACCTGACATAAAAGTGACATACGCACGGGTAAAACCCGTTGCGCCTTGGCTAAGCATATGTTAGAAGAGGATCACACACCTAATTTAGAAGGGGTCACAATTTTGAGGACTGAGAGTAGAAAGAACAGTAGAGAATTCTTTGAGATGATATATATAAACAGAATAAACAATGTGATGAATTTCAAGTCTGATCTTCAGTACTTAAGCATAATATACTCATATTTGTTAAGTCTTGATGTTAGAGGCTAGCTGGGGGGTTTTAACTAATTAACTTTTACAAATTGTACCTTTTACCTTCTCTTTTGTTTTTCTTTGTCTTTTTATTAACAATTAAGTAAGATTGGACAGACTTGTTGTGTCATATAATGATGTTCATAATACGTAGTAAAAAGGGGATGGGCATCTAGCTGTGACGATGCTTTGTTTAGTTACTCCCTAGTATTTTTACATTTCGGATGTTTTGATTTTTCTTGGGTTGGTATTGATTTTACTCATTGTATGACTTGCGCTATAAGCAAATATTTAATGACATTGTCTTGTTGACACAATACAGCTTGTTCAATCCTCTCATTTTAAAACGTAATGCTCGTCGCATTTTGTATACATTGTTATGCTGTTTCCCAACAACTGTAACCTACATTTCGTAGATGCATTATCTTCTCCATAGAGAGAAATCATATCTGTAAGTCATTTAAAAATAGAATTCTTGTGCATACTTCTTACGTTGTTATCATGCCATTGTAATTACAGTTAATCCTGAGGAAGCACAGGAACCGTCTGTGCGAAATATTAAGAAGTAGATTTCCATGATTTTATAAAACTTGTTTTGATTGCTGGATTCCCCAATACCCTAATTATCATTTACACAAAAACAGCAAAGATTGGTTACATATTTCTATATATATATATATATATATATATATATATATATAATGTGTTTTACTACCGGATGGTAGAATTCGGGTTATTGGAATTTAATTAAACAGCGTTTTTTTAGCTTATGACGTTTCGGTCATTTTATTACAACCTTCTTCAGACCTTTTTTGAAAATATAAAAGAGAAACATATTACATTATATACAAACAAAACAGCGAGCTATAATCTAATCTATAAAGTGAGATACCTACATTTGCTCACACTGTATACTATGTATCATGGTTAACATAAAAAACACATTAAAAATATTACTATACATTTAAAGTATTTAGTCCTTAAATTACATTAATTTCATATAAGGTTTAAAATCTCATATCTCTTATGTTATTCTGACTGTATAAATTTGTGTGTTTATCTATCGTCAACACTTCACATCAGACACAAAAAGAAAGAAACACTGTTTTTCTACTTTACTTTTTTCCGGAATAATAAAATATTTCGTTCTTTGTATGTGTTTTCATGAACGTATCGTTGATGTGTGTTATTTTATTAGATTTTATGTACCTGGGTTTGTTATTAATTAGTGGATTGTTCTTTAGATTAGTTTTTGTTGTATCGTCTTTTTAAAATGCGGTATTTGGCGAAACATGTGTGTGTGAACATCATAATGTTTTGAAACTGAATACCTGTGTTTTATTATATATAACTTCTGTTTTCTCTTAAGTTTTGTGTTAAATAAATAATAAAACGGACATCACATTTGCCTCATATTTACACAGATACGTTGTATGAAAATCAAAATCGCTTGAAACTGTTAAATTGCATGCTCGTTTAGATTTCGGTGTACTTAATATTACGTATAATGTATTTTGAAAAATGACGACTTTTTGGCGACCTACATACGTATGTAGTACATAGGTATGTCTATTTAGTTCAAAAGACAAAATACTGTAGAAACAGTCGCGGAAGACTTAAGAGACACTCTTGCGTACATGGAGAGATATAAAACTGTGATAAAGATATGTGTAAGAAAGGAAGAAAATAATAAAAATAAAATTTGGGGGAAAATGTAAGAAATTTATACTCGTATAAGCGAAGACGAGGTTGGGAGGAAGACGATCATTGGGAAATCGTAAGGAGGAGACGACGATAATGGTGTATTGATCGCAGCGGTAAATAATACAGTAAAGAGGGGTCGAATATTTAAATGACGGCCTAACATAAGATCATAAAAACGAGCAGTAAATTGCAGTTCGACTGCGTATAAGACAGGTTAGAATATAGTCGGTTCCATATGTAGAGAAAGTTCCCGCTTATTCCGGTTTACTTGCTGCTCTTCCCTGTTACCAGTTACCGCTGTCCTTTGCAACCGGTTTTCGTTTTGACGTCCGACTCATCAATTCTCGCTGTGGCGTGTTCTATCACAGTGCCATCTCCAGACAACAGTCAGCATTACACCACAAAAACACTCCAATATGTAGCTTTTAAATTAATGATTCTCACAATTGCTTCCTATCCGTATACCGTCCCTTGTTTTCTCTTCCCGCGTTAGTAATATTTCCCGTTCGTCGCTATTTGCTTTGAAACTTGCTACCATTGCGTCCAGTACGTCGAGTACAGACAGTAACGATAAAATACCACCGATATATCGACTGCCTGTTAGTGACCACATCATTTACTCGTTTGCTGACTGACTGCTTTTTGTTTTTATTTTTTTTCGGCGTTCCAACTGTTCCCGTCTCACTCTCATAGCGCGCGTATGTGTATTTGTTGTGTTTTTCAAGCTAGGTTCTCATATTAACTGAAACAACGAAGAAATGCCGTTGTCTGTTGTTGCTGTAAATTCATTCCCATTTGTCGATCGGGGGGAAATTAGTTCAGAGACAATAATCGATATGCCTTACTTAAAACGAGACCCTAAGAAAGGAAGTGTGGTCTCTTTGATGGAGTCCATTTAGTAGGTAGGGACCGGCAGCCGGGGTGGATTGTTAACGGTAAAGTAGTTCTATTTCTATGCGAAGACCATTTCGACGGTATCGAGTGAGACGGTATTGACGATAGGATAAGTCTTAAGATGCTGCTTCTTCTTCTTCTTCCGTCATTGCACATTGGAACCGTCTTAAATCTAGGCCATAATTCGGCGTACGCATCGTTAAAGCCGAGACCTATACAGGATTTAGAAAATTCCCTCTTGACAGAGGAAGAGCTCCGAAACTTCCGATATCATAATATGAGCTTTATAGCTTTTGTATACATATATTTTATTTGTCTAGCGTACAAAGAATAGTAATTTATTTATTTAAATTCAATTTTCTAAGTATTTTACATAAAGCACTAGAAAAATCAAGAACATATTAGAAATTATATAGAAAATACTAAAGCAGAAATCAAAAAGTTAATAATATCCCGAAAAGCATGAAAATGTATAACAAGTAAGTATTATTTTAATCAAAGTGGTGCATATCATCCTCATAGTTCATGTAATATTAATATAACGGCAGGGGAAGGGGGAAGTATGGATATAGCTAAATATTAACGCATGAAAATTGGTACACTGTTAGAAGGATTTAGACTCCATCATTTGAGATTTTCTCAGTTTTACACCGTCATTTGTTTTCGAGAGAAAAGGCTAACTTAATGTTTTTTAAATAGCACGGGGGGAGGGGGGGGGTCAAATGTAACACTTTTGAAAAAAAATTTCTTTTCTCTATTCAGTGATGTAACACATGAAAACAGAAATAATTTTTCTTTACAAATTTAATATTGAAAAAAAGTAAAACTAACTTTGCTTTTGAAATGATGATTTTAGTTTGTGCTCAATTGTTTGATAACCTCACTTCGACCAAAAATAATAAAAATGACGTAATTTATTAAAATTGTATACATTTCTTATACACGGTGGCCAGAAAAATGCGGACAAACGCCAGGTAGAACGATTCTTTGTTCAATTCTGAGGCGATAATCTTAATCCAAAAAAGTTATACGGTCCTTCCTTACGGCATACGAGACCATCAAACATTAAGTTGTACGGCTAAAATTTAGCAAAATTCGTCAAATTTATCTATGTAAAATCATTGTGGTGAAATTTAGAAATGGAATTATCTCAAATGCATTGATGTAACTAATCGATTAATACCAATGGTTTACAAAAAAAAAAAAAAAAAAAAAAGCACTGTACTACTTTTTTCAATTAAGATTGTCAACTCAGAGTTAAACAAAGATTTGGCCTGCGTGGCGTTTGTCCGCATTTTTCTGGCCACCGTGTATTATAAAGTAATAATAATACTTTATTGTATACCCAACATTAAAAAAAAAAAAAAAACAAGTGGAACACTTTAATTTGCAAGAGAAATGCGAATCATATAAGTTTGATCTCAAAAAAAATCATTAAAATACTTGCTTTCATTACGGCACATTTGATGATGATGATTTGATTCGTCAGCATGACACTTGCCCTGCACGTGGAAGTAAAAGACGTAACTTGACTTCTGGCAGAAAGCCGTGGCACCTTGAATGAATCAAGAGATAGGGACGGTCAATCCTCTTATGCACTAAACTATGTAAAACGTTCACACTAACAATCTCACGACGTGTGGTCAGTAGATCAAAATTATGCCCTTCCAACAAAACTGCATGGTCAGTATTTTTACAGGGTTGGGTCAAATGCGCGGGCCAAATCTGTATATATTACATCCATTAGAGAGCGAGTATCAAGATCGTCAATAATATCTTGGGGGATACAAAGCGGATTACTCGTCGTTGAGCGACCAGTCACGAACCCATGCTGTATAGAAGATATTCTTCTGTAAGCATATATGAATTTGTATAGTATTTGTTCAAACATCTTGGAGATGTTGGAGAGAATTGCAATCGGACGATAATTCCTCAGGTGACTCCGATCACCTTTCTTCAGGGCAGGACTAATTCTAGCTACTTTCCATCTAGTTGGATAAACAAAAAAATGAGAAATTTTGAAATTTTAGAAAACAATTCAGTTAAAGGTATTTAACAATGCTTGAACAAAGTATAACATTTAAATATAAAGCAAATCAATAGTAAAGTAAATAAAACAAATAGAGATATATATGAATCGATGGAAGAATAGCAAACATTTTCTAATTTGCGCTTATATAATTTTACAACTTTTTATCCATAAAAGTATTTATAAAAGTTGGTATATGCAAGGCGGTATTTTTAAACGCCAAATACAATCGACGAATTGGAAAGTTCATTATTTATATGTCCCCTTTATCAATGTCATTTATCCATCCATTTCTTGTTGTGCGGGGAAATCGAATAGTGTTATTTTAACTTGAAAGTTAGAGGCCTTTCTTATACCTTTATTCCGAAACTCTCTTTGTCGGGAAGCCGGGTGGGGAGAGGAGAGGTGAAAGTTATTTTTCATGTAGTGAATTTAATCAAAATGAGCTGTTTGTAAATTTTTAGTAAAAATAAATATTCTAAAAATAGTATATGTATTTATACATATATTATTATACGTGAAGAAAATTGCAGATGTTTTTAGTAAAAATCGACTTTTATTGCATTTCAGTGTAGTTTCTATTATGCCAGAGTTCGCTTCTTATGTTCAAAAATTTAGAAAATCAAATTTTCCAAATATATTGCGTTTCTTTCCGTATATTATTAGCGACTTTATGTAATTAATTTAATTAGTGACTAGAAACTACACTTTCTAATGATAAAGTTATATTTCTAATGGATTATACATTTAATTGAGCAGTAATGTCTTTTGGACAATTAAACTTATAAATATTAAGAAAAATATGACATACTATTTTCGATAGTTTTCAGGAGAAGATAAAAATATTTTAATCAGCTATGACAAAAACTTTTCGGTAGCTAACTCAACTGAAACTTAATATGGGACTAAACATCAACATCCATACTATCAAGTTGGAAATAAAAACCAAACTCACAAAAATGACGAATTGTTGAGTTGATTAGAAATTTTTTTATATAATGTCGTTTATATTTCAGCTAGGGATGCGGCAATGTGGCTGATGGAATCAGACGATTTGTAATTCCCATCATTAATTTCACTGCATCTGACTATATTGATATGATTTCATGACCAGATATTACACTGAACCCCATTGAACATGTCTCTTGTCAAACAACGAGATACAATGATTACTACTTAATGAAAGAGTAGACTCTGAGGCGGTACTTGTTGAATTGTCAATTCATACCCAAGCGGTAAAAAGAGTAGTAAAAGAATATATATGAGTTTTAAGACCTGATAGTTGTACTCAGTTTGGTGACCTGAACAATATACTAGATTTGCGACCTTGGAAGATGGAGAAACCAAAATACGGGTTTTTGACAATATTACCCTTCCAGAACGTCTTAGACAAAAATGCCTATTACAGAAGAACTTTAGGAGCAGAAGCTAGAGTTGTTCACAAGTGCTGAAAGCGTGTAAAAACAAGTTGTTGTTTGCCACTGCTTGGTTTATCCAGAGTTTCCAAACGAAACAAAGTGTAAACAGCAATCAACTTACAGCAAATATGTGGATTAGGTCTCCTATCGATATCATAGTAAAAATAACGCGCCATCTACTTAACGCGGTCTAGTCTACCTCATGCTGGTCTGGAAATGAGTATAAATGACAATTCATAATAACTAAATCGATAGTGAGTACAATTTCGCGTGGTAAGGTAGCATTTACGCTGTTTAAAAAAATACACTGCATTTTAAATGAAATTATTTCAAAAACCATTTATTTTACAAACAAAACTTTCAATAAGTATTTTATCTCTAGGACGTTCTGGAAGAGCAATATTGTCAAGAAACCGTAGTTTGGGGGCCATCTCAACGACAACACGCCAAGGTTGCAAATCTAGTACACTGTCTAGGTCGCCAAACTGAGTAAAATTGCCAATTTTCAAAACTCCTGTATTTTTTTCCAGGTAAGGCCTGTTTTGGCTCCCTCTTGCCTAGCCTAAATTGTTTGCGATCATCCAAAAGAGATAATCTCGTAAGAGCAAAACTGTAGACAGAAAAGAGTGTTCAATGTTTAATACCAAAAAGCATTTTAAAGCTTAAAAGAGTTGTTGTCATGGTGGGGTGGTTATGTAGGGCACTGGTGAGGCTCAACATGCAACTACCTCCTCGTGGTGAGTCCTGGATATTAAATTTTAACTAACGAATATTTGCAAACTAAACACATAATACATTGACTGTAACTAAACTTTAATATCTGAAGAATGAAAAAAATTACATAAAACAGCAAAATTCCCGCAAATATTTTAAAAATTACCTAAAAATCTAAAAATGTAAGCCACATGCGTAAGCTGAAAATATTAAATCAATAAAAAGGTAAAAAACGAGTATTTTTCACATCTATTTTTAACATATTAACACTTCCCCAATTTTACTTTGTCAATTAAATAAATTGTCGGAAAAATTATAGAAAAACTGCAGATAATTAAAACTTCGGCCTTTTGCGCAGACTGAAAATAAAAAAAAGATAATATTTTGCAAAAAATGTTCATAGGGCTAATTCAAAGCGTTCTAGATGTAATAAATGCATTTACTTAAACTAATAAGTATATAAAAATAAACGTGAAAAAATACTAAAAATTTTCGATATATGCATCTACAAAATTTTATTATTTCACAAAAATGATATGATAATAAAAAATTTAAGAGCACATCTTTATATATCGATTATTTCATATACGCATTTATAAAATCGTTTTCCCTCTTAAATAAGGTTAAATTATTCACACTTCGGAGCAAGTGTTGGCAAACTCCGACCACAATTGCCGATAGAAATTCATTATTCATATCTCTGCTTTTATCAATGTCATTTATCCGTCTATTATAAAAGGGAATAACATCTCATCTTCGTTCACGACTTGACGATGAACTATCGTTTTCTTTTTTTTGTTTAAAATTAGATTAAGTTCTAAAGAGAGAATCCTGCTTTTTATGATTTATTAACGACTATCTTTCTTCAAAAAAAAGTGAAACAACGGAAAATGTCTTCTTTCTATTTATACAGGGTTTTTCTTTATCGAAGCACAACTAACGATGCCCATTAAAAACATTCTGAAAGACACATCATCTTCAATCACTGTTTGATATTTCCAGCATCAGAGCATAGTTTGCAAAAACAGAACGGTTTGCGGTTATTATAGGGATTTTTTGTCATTGGTGGATATGTTATGATGATGTTGGAGAAAACCAAGACGAATTCTATTTGGAAACATAATGCAAAATATATCTATTTCATATGATTTCATATGAATTTGATGCTATGAATTCAAATATGGCATCAATTCGTGTCTTACCTCTCAAATATAACCTTCGTTAAAAACCTTAAAACTTCCTTTTTTTTATTAGTATGTGAATTGTTCATGTCCAATTTATACTTCATTAAATACATAGGTCCATCTTTTTTTAATAACCCGGCTACAATACAAATATTATTAAATACTAACATAGAGGAAAAAGTCATCGATGAAACCAACTAGTTACTGAACATTTCGGTAGCTTCTGTAACGCGACATCCTTGAATGTTATTTCAGAAGAGTCGATTTTTAATCTTTATTAGTAAACTGCTATCATGTGCGTATCTCATCTTCCTCGGTAGCGGTCCTTCATAGTGTTAAGGTCCTGGTGAAATCTTTCAGTTTATCCTCACTAGTGTCACCTAAATTAAAAAAAAAATGGTCTAAGTGGCTGTGTAAATAGTGCACCATACTCATGTCACACTCAAGGGATTTGAAACTGTTAAGTATCTCGTTTACCAGTTTAACATAGTTTTAAACTTTATATTTGCCCAGAAAAATGGTGACAACTGCAACACATAAAGTCAAGGTTTTTGGCTCAGCACCGTTCATTTTAAGGCAGGATCGTTAATGAGTTGTCAATTTGTATTGAACCATATGTGTTCACATTTCAATTTTCAATTTTTAAGCTGTTTTATTTATTGCCCCCCATCATCTGGAAAATATTCGGAAAGACACATTTTTTGAGGTCCTGGTTGAAATGTTATAATCACTTTCACCTTAACTAATATCAGAAGGGTGAACGAGGGACAGGATTAGTCTACTTGCTACGGTTGTTTCGATTAATTCCAGTCATACCCACTAAGCATAAATAACAGTAATCGAAGTGGTCTTTGGGTTCCCTCCATACCATCGGTACGCTGAATTTCAGACTTTTGCTTTTCCACAGTCTTAAATGTTCTGCACAAGTTTTACAGTTATCATACTGTGTCTAGGTTATATTCTGATCACAAAGCTTAACACCAAAGTATCCAAAATAATATCTCTTTACAAAGTCACTAACAGTTTTTCTGTTTTTTTTTAACGTGTATTCTTTCCATCTGTAGCAACACACATCAAGATGATTCACACAATCTCTTATATTTACCCTTAGCTCTATTCAACTATACAAATGCAACAATCTACAACACAGTGGGTTTTAGGTTAACTTTATAACAGCTGTTTCCCTAAACACAAATATGACACGACGCCAACTTCGATCTACCTTGCACGGCAAGAACTAACTCAACTCTAGTTGAATCGTTCAAAGTCACTTCAGTTATCGGACAGAGAATGCTTACTTTATCTGGTGGACTCTCCTGGAACTAACTGTATGATAAACTGACAATAGGCCAAATACACACTAACCATTCTTAGTATATAAGTTTTAAAATTGCACAAAATTGAGTTAGGTTAGTTAAGTACATTTCGCGTACACCACGTAGCTGATATTCAGAAAGATTTAATTTGTTTGAAATATTTCTGCCGTATCTCATCATGCTACACCAGAAAGCGTATTGCCTAGTAAGGATTGACTATTTTTTGAGGTATATAGTATAAATGCAAATCAGCATTAATAAAAGATCAACAGCAAGTTTACTTTAAGCATTGCATTTCTCTAATTTATGTTAATGTTTTTGAGATGAAAAACAAAATATTTAGAATTTCAATTCTGAATGCTAAATTTGTAAATAGCAGCATTAAATAACATTAACTAAATACTAAAATAATTACTATGCTTTTTTTTATTTATCATTGATAAATAGGAATTACGATTTTTTTCATTTAATATCTTAACTTTTCAAAGAAAGAAACATAAACCCGTATAAACATTAAAGTCTATTTAATTTAAAGTGAGAATATTTTCATGATGAATATTTTAATTGTGAAAATTATAACAGCCGACTGACGTTGGTTATTTAACATTCATGAATTTAAAGGCATTAATTAGTGAAAGAAAAGCTCAAAAAGAGTGAAAAAGAATTTATTATTTGATTGTTGCCTTATACATAGAGCGAGAAACTGGAGGTTTTTAGAATAAACAAGGGGGAAAAGAGACAATAGAACGCCTTCACTAATAGACCAATTTCCTTTTTGTCTTTTTTTTTGCTAAATAAGAAAGATATTCATTAGTTTAAGCCTCTAGGTTTATGCGGATCACAATTGTAGTAAGTTGGAAAGGAAAATGATAAAGATAGAGAGGTTGTAAGGAATACTTTCTCATTTTAATAGAGAACAAAATAAGAAAAGGATTTGTAATTTTTTAGTTAATACGCTGATGCTCTAGGAAATAAGATATGAACTCTATATCTATATACGTAGAGTAGAAATAATAAGGAAAAAAAGTCAATTATAGTAGTTTTGCTGTTATATCATTTAGTTATAAAAACAAAATTATTATTATTATTATTATTATTCAAAATACATGATGTTATATATGCACTACAAGAAGATTTTCCAATTCCACAGAGGATCCAAGTAATTACAAAGCTCGCATGTAGATGTCGCGTAAATATACAGAAACCTAAAGACGGTTATGAAAGGAAGGAAATAATGTTTGCGAAGAGATTATTCAACAATATTTGAATCTTTTCAAAGAAGACGACCATATTCTCTTGCATCGGATAGTGACTGTTTATAAAACATGGGCTCATCATTATACCTCTGATCGTAGGAGGAATGTATGCGAAAAATGACAGACTTTTCTGTAATTTCGTTTTATGTAATAAAATAAAGAAAAAAAAATCCTTTGGTTCCCAATTATAATTTCCTGCGTTTATAATGATAATTATTTAACTGGGTAAATTTAATTTTTAAAAATTTCCGACGGGTGATATTCAATGGGGAAGCAGAAAATTTAAATTAGAATTTTCAACACTGTAAATGTAAAAACTCTTAACAAGAAGAATAATCACGAAAATGTGTATTTAGTTATTCCATCACGATACAGTCAAGGTAAATGACTTTAGTAGTTTTTCTAAAATAATCTTCCCTTACATTTTTTTTTGCAAGCATTACAAGACATATTCGATGGCCTCGTTTTCAAATGGAGGAGGAAAATCAGTTCGCAATCAGTTATAGCCATTTTGACATGTGTATGAAGCTTATTATTAGCACGATGATCCAATTTCTCTTTGCCAAGTCGTCAGCAAGCTTCAAGAGAAATAGGAATCGACGAAGAGCTCTATCTGTTCCATTCTGGATGTCTCTCAATGTAGATGATAAGGAGTTCATGGAGCATATATCTACAAATATTCATAAAGAGTCTGAAGGTGTGCATTTCTACTGGCAAAAGTGTAGCCTCCCACCAATTTATCGGCATTGTTGATGCCACCCTTTCTAGCACTGTAGTCTAATATCATCAAGAAATGCGTTTATCTGATGTTGAGATAACAAATTAAACATTTTACTTTTCTTCAGTATATAAGAAAGATTGATGCAACACCAGGACGATTGAACCAAATTAGATTTTTAATTAACCGAGCTTGTCTTTTCTTCAGACAATGATCAGAAGTTTGTGGGGATAACCACAGTTTTATACCAATTACAAGAAACCATCAACAAGTCATTTTTGAAAGCAAATTTTGATGAGTGCTCTGGAAATGTACTTACTTTCGGCTAATTAGGGATATTCGGTTTATTCTTCTCAATTGATACAAACAGTGTAAGGTTTTCAGTCAGTAAAAAGTTGGCCAATTCCACGGAAGAGAAAAAATTGTCAATTGTAACTCCTCATCATGGATTATAATAGGGCTCATCGAAATCGACTACCACACGTTATCACTGATATTGTTCCCTAGCATTACGAGATAGTTTGCCAGTATAGAGTTGCAAATTACTAAAGGAAAAAAGGCGGTCTAACATCAGCAGCCCCCAAATTTTAATGCCGTATCTGGCAGGTTTTATTTTTATGTACTGCCTAAAGGAGTATCTTCCCCTGAAGGTGTTCATGGACTGTTATATTTTCAGATGGTTCAAACGGTCGTCTGCAGTTCTCAGTAAACATGTTCCATATGTCTCTAATCGCTACTAGTTCCTTCGTATCTTTTCTTTCAGACCTGGTCAGTTTATTTTCAATCTCAAGAAAATTTCGCAAAAAAAAAAAGGGAAAAAGAGCGCCGTATATTGGGATCAGTAGTCCAGATTACTCTTGTTGATTCCCCCTACATCTCAAAGTATCCGTCTTTATAAAAATATCTAGAAAACAGTCTAAACAATCCATAAAGTGTAATACCTTTCTGCTTCTCCATTAATATGAAGACAAATCAAATTCTTGATTTCCGTAGTCATTTTATTCTTGGTTATCGTCTTTCCTTTTGTAAACTTTTTGATAATTATCAACTGAATCGAAATTGTTCCTCAGAATAAACTTCCTCATTGTTGCCTTCAAACTTTGACAGATTTTGTTGCAAATTTAGCTCCTCTTCGCTACTGCTGTCATGATCTAAATCATCTTCATAATTTAATTACTCCACAGATTCCAAAAAATCAGCAAATTTTGGCGATATTTCTGCAGGTTCTGTCGCGGATAAAATCTTGTTAGTGTTTGGGCGGCTTATTTTCGATTATAAGTTGCAGTTTTGCAACATTGTTAGAACTTACGGTATTTTGGGGGCACTTAATTAAAAATGTATAAGTATTTTATAGAGGTGGGAAAAATTAAAACGCAATTGCACTAACATCATTTGACAAATAGCTGTAAGCTTGGTTGCCAACTCAAAGCAAAAAAAAATACTGTCAAATTTTTAAAAGTGGGGGTTCTATTAATTTCTATTTGTTGTTGTTTTATTTTAATTTATTTTTATTATTGAAAGGCTTGGTATATATTGCCTTTCGATATACACGATTCTCGCATTTGACTAGGTACTAATGGTAAATATATGCAACAGTGGATAATAATTTCCCAGATAATAGACGACAACTTCATAAGAAACAATTCAGCTGAAGGTAAATTTAACTCGTCATTTTGCGTTTAAACAAGCGAATATTGTTCTATAGACGGGAGTAATAAATTAGCAGTAAAGTACAACATTAAACACTAGTTTCTAATACAAGTTTATATCAAATTAAGCAGTAATAATATTGCCATTCAAAGCAGTTTTATTCAATTATGGATGATAAGAAACTTGAAGAGTACCAATTGTTCAATATGAAAAGATGCGTTATTTTGGTTTAAAATAACAACGTTAATTCGTCTTTTTATTAAATTAGTATTTGAAATATTGCTTCGTTTTAAGCAAATTCAATTAATATTCTGGTTAGATGAACTATGCATGTAGTATGGAACACTTACATAGTTTAGCTTCACGTAGATACGTCACTTTAGTTGAACTACTTCCTGAACTACCTTTGTCTTAATTATCCGAACACTCAAACTCAATTAATTTTTTGCTCGCTTTGCTCCTTGTATAATAGTAGTTGCGTGACTAAATATTTTAAAGTTAGTGACTTCAAGTAAATCAACACCTTTTCCTATGTATATTCATATATTATTAATATATACGGTACACTTTCATTTTAGTTTCTACAAGAACGTTGGTATAGTAACAATTACCCTTTTATTTTTTTTTATCTTTTTATAGAACACCATACGATCAAAATATTTTATACATATGAAGACTTTATATTCTTTTGCTTTCAAAAGTTAATTCACTATTATAGATAAGTGAAGTTTACCGTTTGCAATCCAATAAATTTTGAACATTGTACTCATGAGATATTTTCTAATTTATATATGCAGAAATCCATCATTTAGAATTTATCTCCGTATTATAATTGTCTTCAAAGGAAACGCATTTAATGAACATTCATCTGTCACTTTTAAGACTGTTTATGACTACAAAGCTTTGTTTAAAATTACAAGTTGGTTATGTCATTTGTTAATTAAGCATTGTTGTGTCTACGAAAAGTTACATCTGTCAAAATATTAAAAAAAAATACTAATAATAATAATAATAAGCATACAATATAAAATTTCAAAATTCGAACCGAAAGTAACACTTTTACTCTTTTCGAATACCCGTTTTTTGCAAATATTTCTTAAATTTTGCATTCTATAGCGATTTATTAATAGTATAAAATTATTTAAAACTTAATTAGGAAAAATGTAAATAAGTAAGTTGTGTGGTGCCCACACCCCATTTTTTTATATTTTTATATGTAATATTGTCATAAAAGTTTTTTACGTCCACATTTTTGAAGACATTATAACCAAAAAGTAAATTTTTAGAACTGACTCCCTCTCTGACCGTAACAGCGGCCAAACCGTTAAAACTGTCAATACCAAACTTATATCTATAATCATTCTCTTAAAGTCTGAATAGATTTAAGTTACTTTATTCTGAAAATCAAGTTTTACCGAAATCTTGTTAGCTCCTAAGATTAAACAAATTTCAATACAAAATTAGGAAATTCTTACCGGAGGAAGGCTTTTTACTATGATCTAAGAAGAGTTTTTTGGCAAATTCCTCAAAAAGTATTTACAGCTAAATTCAGAATAATATTAGTAATTTTTATAATTCTAGGAGAGCTATCTTTGACCGGCTAATCCAAATAATATCTGACAGTGTAGCGGCATTGATGCTAACGTTTCGTCAAGAAGTGTCTTCAAGACTGATATGGGCGTGTCTAGAAAAACTAAACGCCTGGTGCACCAGAATAAGCTAAACTGATTTGGCTGCCAAAACAAAGAAGGAATGAGGTCAACAAAAATGCAAATGATTGGCCAGAAGAAGATCAGGAACAAAGCTCATCGGAACAGAACCGGCTCTAGAAGATCCAAAACGTTTTACTCGAGACCACATCAAAGTCTGGATTTATAAAAAACATTGGCATTAGTGGTCAACAATTCCCGGGCGTAATCATAATTGTGAGGCACTTGAGACAGAAGAAAAATAATGTTTGAGCAGCCGAACATAGAACACGAAATACTCAGGAGGCACTCAGTAAAGGACCTGTAGTGCTTTACATAGGACACAAAATTACTCGAGCGGCAGTGCAAGGCCGAGAGTTAAGTCGGATAAGCCTTGGACAAAAAGAGGATAATAACTTTCACACAAAAAATTCTGAATGCACATACGTATAAGAAAGTCGTGTGGTGACCACCTCTCTACCTCTTTACTTGATTTATTATTGTTTTTATGAAACATCTATTAATTGCTCAGAATAATTCTTCTGTTAAAATGTGTATTTCACATTTTAACAGAAGAATTTAACATAAATGTTATAGTAATTTATTCAAAAGCACAAAGAAAACAACCTAGAATTATTATTTAGGAAGAATTACTTGCAAACAGCTTATTAGTGCACATCAAATCAAACACTTATTGTGTGAAATATGGTTGATATGTTGTAATCTGAGTAAGATGTTTGCGTAGGACATTCGATACAAAACACACATACATATATCTATAGCCTAAAATTAGCTTTAGCGGTCTGTTATGTGTAAAAGTATATAGTGGTAGATGAAAATTTCAGAGTTTAGAAATATAGGGTAAGCAAAATAGATGAAATGTATATACGAAAGGAGTTTTTTTTATGTTATGTATCTAGCTATGAATGAAACGAGTTGAAAACAAAATATTATTTTGCAACGTAAGAACTATTAAAACTAACACACTTATTCCAATGTTTCTTTAATAACCCTATATGTTTTCGAAATAGAAATACTTTGGTAATTCCGCAAAATATGATCCCATAACGTTTTCCACGTCTTCACTCGATAAAAATCGACGCTATCACAAGTGTTGTTTTGAGTTTTGGGAAAATATAATAGTCACCAGGGGCGTAGTCGGGACTGTAGGTTGGATGTTGTAATTCTTTAAAGTTGCATTTATTGATTACTGCTTGAACAATCCGTGCCTTATGCACCCCTGCAGTTATCGTTCAGAAGCATAATTTTCTGAGCAAAATTGTGGGTTTTTTTTCGCATATAACCATGTTCAGTTACTTAGTTGTATCTTGGTAGATATTTGCTTTTATTGTAGTCCCTTCTGGAAATTATTCAATTAAGAGAATTCCTTCCGCCTCTCAGAAAACTGTGGCCATTACTTTTCCTGCAGAAAATTGCATTTTTGCCATCTTGGGCTTTGGAGAGGGTCCCAATGGTGAACCCAAGTTTCATCCCCAGTTATAATTCTATTTAAGAAGTCTTTATCTTGCGATAAAATAGTCAAATTCTCTCCACAAATTTAATGAGTGTATTTAACTGATTTACCGGTCCGCATTCGTATTTAGCGAAGTTTACGTTTTACAACTTACAAGTGTCAAAAACAATAAAATTAAAAGTATCTACAGAAATTATTTTAAAAATTACTGTCAAAGGATATAATAATAATATAATGTATTAGTCCAGAACGTAGATAATTTATCATACCTCGTAATAGAATGCCAAGATAATGTAAGATATGTGGTATAGGATTTTAGCGACATCTTTTGTGGGGAAAAACTACTCCTGCAGAATATAGCGGTTGATTTGAAATCGCCTTTAAATGTTAGTGAGCTTGCATTGTTACGTTTATTTCGCTTTTAGTCAATTAAATGTATAGTTGCAAGTTATTATTATTTGTCAAATATATATACTGTTTTTACTATTACGTAGGTTGAAAATGTCTTCCTCCTGGCGATGTTGGTTGTTCTCAAAACCGAGAATTTTCTTACTTATGCTACAATTGGCGGTGTGTCACCTGATGTTCTTCTGTGTATGCCTATACCAAGGTTACCCCACCTTATTTTTTGGTTACACCGTACTGATAACGACCAATGAGTCAGAAACACGTACCTACGGTTGCTGCTCCATTTCTTGTTTCATTTTATGTATCCGCGATATTTCTCTTTGATTATACATATATATATAACAATAACATAACTATTTGAGAGAGAAATAATTATAAAACAAATTACGTTAATATTAAAACAATAATTAGAAATTCAATATTATAATGTAGAGTTTATTCAAACAAAAAATTAGTCTTCTATATTTTGTTCACATAAGTAAATATTCAACCATATTCCGGAAGCAATGAAATGTCTGGCAACTGGGAAATTCGTGGGAAAATTAAAAAACTATCTAATGGATGGCGCCTTTTATAGCGTGAAGGAATTCATGGACTGCCCTATGATATAATCTTTTGTGGAGACATATGTTAGTTCCCTTCGTAATATACAATGTCAGTGTTATATTATTGTTTGAATGTTCTATGCTATTATACATTTATTGACCTTTATATATTTATTGACCATTATTGTAATTTTTTATTATAATAATATATACGTAATTAAAAAAAAATAATTAATTAAATTCCCAATTAGATATTTTGTAATGTCATATCGTTCTAATACAAAATCTTCCTAATTGGAGGCGCAAATTTTAGGATACGACCGACATATAAAGATATATTGTCATTCAACGTAAAAAAAGGATGACAATGTACGAGGGCGTATTTTTATATTATCTACCTAGCCATGAAATAAAAGAGTAACGATGTCAAACAAATTATTGAAATATTGCTGTCACTGTTAGAAGTACATGTGCTAAGTTGTGTTTAGTTTATGCTGTGTATAGAGATTTGAGACGGTCCATTTCTCGATAAAATGAGTGAAACTAAAGTTGAACATCGCAGCGTAATAAAGTTCCTGACAAAGGAAGGCAATGGTCCAAAAGCAATTCATGAAAGAATGGTTGCTGTCTATGGGGAAAATACACTATCTTATTTCCAAGTAAAATATTGGTCTAACCTCTTTCGATGGGGCCGAGAGTCAATCAATGATGACACAAAGTCCGGACGACCCGTTGAAGCTCAAACTGAAAACATTGTGCGAAAAGTCGAAAATTTGGTACTGAAAGATCGGCGTGTAAAGATCTCTGTCATTGCCAATGAAGTCTGTATATCCGAAACAAGTGTTCTCAAAATTTTGCATGACGATTTGGGTATGAAGAAGGTGTCTGCACGGTGGATACCCAGATTGCTTACACCTAAACAAAAACTGTGCAGAAAAGAAGTTTCTCAAGAAAATTTGGTCAAGCTGGAGAGGGACAAAACATTTTTATCTCGAATTATTACCGGGGATGAGACTTGGGTATATTACTGGGACTCTCCTACTAAACAAGAATCCATGCAGTGGGTTCATAAGGGCTCTCCACCACTAAAAAAGGCCAAGACACAATTTTCTGGAAAAAAACTGATGGCAACTGTTTTCTGGGATGCTGAAGGAGTTTTGCTTATTGAATATATGCCGAGAGGGCCTACCATAAATGGAGAGGCCTACGGAAACACAATTAAAAATTTAAAAACTGCTCTGGAGGAAAAACGCCCGCATTCTTATCCACAAAAAAACTTGTTGCTGCACGACAATTGTCGGGTTCATAAGGCAAACAAAGTTCAGCAGATAATCAATGAGTGTGGGTTTATAGAGTTAAGGCATCCACCTTATAACCCCCACCTAGTTCCGTCAGACTTCTTCTTATTCAAAAATTTAAAAAAGCATCTCAGAGGAAAGCGTTTCGCTTCTGATGAAGAACTCAAATAAGCAGTTCAAGAATATTTTGCGGGGTTACCGAAGCAATTTTTTTCTGAGGGTATGGGGCAACTGGAAAAAAGATGGAATAAGTGTATTAGTGTTGAAGGGAGTTATGTAGAAAAATAATTTTTTTTGTTCTCTTATGTGCTTTTTTTCATGGCTAGGTAGATAACATAAAAATACGCCCTCGTATTATCGGAAAAGCAAAACTTATTTGCACAACTCGTATCAACTACTCTAATAAATAAATAAAAGTACAGATATTTGTTGCAACGCATTATAGAATCTTTTTTTTATCTGCGGCTCATTCTACTTTGGATCGCTCTCAAGAGAAAAATTGTTACCTAAATAAAAGACCGTCACCAGAGATTTAATGTAATAGATTTTTTCGGCTTCTGTCATGTAAAATTAATCTCTATATTAGACGTATCATTGCTCGAGATGCTAGGCTTTTTCTGAAGAAACTGAGGCGTGAAATGTCAAATTAATTTTACATGGGAGAAACCGGAAAAACCCCTCTGTCTCATTCCGTACATTACATTAACGCAGGAAAGCATTTAGATATACGTAAAGAATGGCGCGTACAAGTGTCTACATATTTGTACATTTATATACGAATGCTTTTGTATTTCTTTATGTACTGGACTATACATTGTGCATATACATAAAATATTTTTAAACTGGCATATTGATATTGGATATTTCTCTTTTAACAGGCCGAGTAAATAAAATTCTCTAAGTTAACAAATAACATTCCCTTGAATAAGTCGCATACCTAAGATCACGTTCAATACTTGTAGATTGAGGATGTAGATTTTTATATTTAACTGGAAAAAGTATGTATAGAGACAAATTTAATTTTTTAATCCTCAAGAAGTAAGTATTATATTAATAATAAGATTTGTCTTTAGATTATCATACAATTTTGCGGTTATTTTAGCTATAATGTACACTCATGGGATCGTTAATTGATACCCCTTGTCGATATTTACTTTTCTAGATCATCTAGCCAAACTGGCCGATTGTAGTAGTTCATAAAAGCTGGTGTGAATAACCTGAAAAGGAAAAAACAATGTAACTCAGACCTAAAAGTTCTATTATGTTGTTTCAGAATATTTCAATATATATATATACAATATACAAATACGTGAATAAAGAGATGTATTGGATGGAACGGTCTTACGTATTTTTTCTTAGCAGGATCACTCTTCTTGATATAACTAAACATTTAAAGATCATCAATTTTTCCGTGGTCTATTTAAAATGTTTTTCGAATATTATCAGTCAATGAGAAATACATTTAAATATAGTTTAAGAGGATACTCGAAATACAACGTTCCATATACTTTCAATGTAACATCCTTAATTATTTTTCTGCAAATATATCGAGAAGTGTTTTAAAGTAATTTTACATTATGTCTCGGCCTTATTTATTATAATAAACACAAAGTAATTTTAAAATTCGCCAAAATAAAAACGTAACTATAAATTATATACAAAAACTTTATAGATTTATAGATTCATTTAACTTGTATTAAACAAACATAGGTTTAGTATTGTAGATAATTACTTAGTAATTTTAGAGGAACTTATACCCTCTTCTTTTTCTTCTATCGGACGTAAATTCTGTCTCTTCTCTTCCTCTATTCACAAATTTTGCTTACACCCCATAGCCTTTCAAGAAGATATCTGATATTTACCAAAAACTATATTTTTTCGATTTCACATATGAACCAAGTAAGTCTTCATAAAACAACAACGTATGTGTCGGTTGGTGTTTGTTCATGACAATAGCCCGGTTAACAAAGCCGGAGTTGTTCAACAATGGTTTGAAGAACATCCTGAACTTGAAGTGCTTCTTTGGTCTCCCCTATCTCCAGACATAAACCCTTTTGAGAATTATCTTGGTGCAGCGGCAATGTAAAGACAATTTGATAGCAAGCTGTCATCTAAAAGGTTTCAATAACTAGCAAGATATACTGCAAAATATAAAAGTGTAAAAGTGAAAATGTGAACAATTAAGCATAGAACCATCACTATTATCTATGCAGTTTCATAAAATGATCTTGATTTATCCAAGACATGCATTCAACTCCATTACACAAAGAATATTGACGCAGAATGCACAATTAAAAGGCTAAGTAATGTAAAAGTTGGGAGTAGAGTTGTATTATACCATTCATATGTATCAAATAGAAGGCTCAGATTTATCTTTAGCGAACATCTAACAACATCACACAAATAATGCTGACTATGTTTCATAGATATAAATATGGAATTGTGTAATTCAAACATGAAAGTGTTAAATATGTTAGTATTCACAGATATATATGTTTCTACCTCAACTGGTTTCACCAGTGTGACACAACTAAAAAGCTGTGTGTTAATTTAAATAATATGTGTAATCAAAACAATATGTGCAGTATTATCTTAAAAACTTCAAAATCCATAGATGTCGTCCAATCTAAGTAATGTGTAATGCCAAATTTTATCCAGGCAATAAGCAAATATATTTATCTATATATATATATATATATATATATATATATATATATATATATAAAATATATTACAATTCTTTGCCAAATATACAAATGTATTGAAAAATTCAAAAGATTCTTGGTAGTAGTGGCATACAATGAAGTAAAAGTAATAACAATATGACAACTGGTTGTCAATTAGAAAACAATGACAAATATAAAATGCAAATCACAATGTATAATTGAAAATGTAATCAAATAAGCAATAGGACAGTCGGGATTATTTATATAGTCACATCAAAAGGCTTGGGATTTACCACAAACTGTTCAGTCAATGCAATTATACAAATAACAACGACGCAACTATGTAATGAAAAATTAAGAGTAGAACTGTTGATATTATAACATTATAGAATGTAAAATCAGTCATGTATAAATGTAAATGAAAGCAAATAAGCATAGGACAATCGCCATTACCTATGTAATCCTATCAAAATGGATTAGGTTCACCTAAACATGTACAATCTGATTGAAATACATAAACAATCAACGATGCAACTATGTATGTGTTAAGATGTATTTGTAGCTACAGACATATATGTTTCTACCTAGTTTGGTTTCGTCAGTGCAGCATAACAAAGAAGGTGTATGTTAAAGCATTAATATGTGTTGAATAAAAATTATATAATATTACCTTAATATTATTATTAATATTACCTTAATATTACCTTATATATATATATAAAATATATTACAATTCTTTGCCAATTATACAAATGTATTGAAAAATTGAAAATCTTCTTGGTAGTAGTGGCATAAAATGAATTAAAAGTAATAACAATATGACAACTGGTTGTCAATTAGAAAACAATGACAAATATAAAATGTAAATCAAAATGTATAAATGAAAATGTAATCAATAAGCATAGGACAGTCGAGATTATTTCTATAATCACATTAAAAGGCTTGGGGTCTACCACAAACTGTTCAGTCAATCCAAATATACAAATAACAACGACGCAACTATGTAAAGAAAAATTAAGAGTAGAACTGTTGATAATATAACAATATAGAATGTAAAATAGTCAAGTATAAATGTAAATGAAAGCAAATAAGCATAGGACAATCGATAATTACTCATGTAATCCTATCAAACCGGCCTAGGTTCACCTAAACATGTACAATTTTGATTGAAATACACAAACAATTAACGATGCAACTATGTATGTGTTAAGATGTATTTGTAGCTACAGACATATATGTTTCTACCTAGTTTGGTTTCGTCAGTGCAGCATAACAAAGAAAGTGTATGTTAAAGCATTAATATGTGAATAAAAAAAAATATAGTAAATAAATAAAATATATTTTTTATTCACATATTAATGCTTTAACATACACTTTCTTTGTTATGCTGCACTGACGAAACCAAACTAGGTAGAAACATATATGTCTATAGCTACAAATACATCTTAACACATACATAGTTGCATCGTTAATTGTTTGTGTATTTCAATCAAAATTGTACATGTTTAGGTGAACCTAGGCCGGTTTGATAGGATTACATGAGTAATTATCGATTGTCCTATGCTTATTTGCTTTCATTTACATTTATACTTGACTATTTTACATTCTATATTGTTATATTATCAACAGTTCTACTCTTAATTTTTCTTTACATAGTTGCGTCGTTGTTATTTGTATATTTGGATTGACTGAACAGTTTGTGGTAGACCCCAAGCCTTGTGATTATAGAAATAATCTCGACTGTCCTATGCTTATTGATTACATTTTCATTTATACATTTTGATTTACATTTTATATTTGTCATTGTTTTCTAATTGACAACCAGTTGTCATATTGTTATTACTTTTAATTCATTTTATGCCACTACTACCAAGAAGATTTTCAATTTTTCAATACATATATATATATATATATATATATATATATATATATATATATATATATTACTCAAATTGTATAGTGGGCGTTGTAAAGGTCTAAGTAAATATTCTATGTCATGTTTTCATATTTATTTTCCATACATGTTTCGGGTCGCACAACCCTTTTTCAATAGAATACTATAAATCTTTCTAAAACAATTAAGAATGACAAATTAATATTCTTTATATCACAGATATTTGTTGTTTTTTTTTATATATACCTTTAAATTAGTATGTATGAATATAAAAGTACAAAGCTGTCTATTAACATTGTCTTGTAAAATTTTAAAACTAACGATAAACATATAAATGTACATGGTACGAATACTCAACAGATGATAAACCATGCAAGTGTATTTTACAGTTAAAAAAGTAGTTTTTATTTGTGTTGGTGTTTTTCTTTTTTGTTTTCTGTAAACACGTTGTCGATGTTTACTATTATTAGTAAGGTGCAGATCAATTACTTTTATTTTATTAAATTATAATATATTGAACTCAGATTTCTTATGTCGTTTCTGTTATTAATGCTGTTTTTGTTTTGTTTAATGAGGATCATTTCTTTTATTTCTCTTTTTTGCGTATTATACTCCGTGTCTATTATCTTAGTATTCTCGAAGTCGAATTGGTGATCCTCTGTTATCTTGTGGGTGACAAGGGCGGTTTTGTCAGTTTTCGAATATTTGTGCGCTTGCAGTCTTTTATAGAGATATTGCTTAGTCTGGCCAATATAGCACCCATCACATTCTTTGCATGGTATTTCATAGATAACATGTGTGCGTCTGTTTTGCTCTATGTTAGGTTTAAGCTTAGAAAAGAGGTAGTTGTTAGTATTGTTAAGTTTATTTGCCACTTGGATGTCATATGGTTTTAACGTATGCTTAATTTTTTCTGATAAATGGGGGATGTATGGTATTGTGATGTAGTTGTTTTGTTTGTTAGCGGATTTATTTTGATCTTTGCAGTGATTGTATATTGTATGAATTCTGTTTTTAATGGTTTTGTTTACTAACTGTGCTGGGTAGTTGTTTTCTGTTAATATGGTTTTGATTTTGTTGATATTGTTCTTTCTATATCTTGGGTGAGACAGTTTTACAGCGCGGTCAGTCAGGTTATTGATAACATTTTTTTTGTGGACAAAGGGTATATTTGAATTATAGTTTATATACCTGTATGAGGCTGTAGGCTTATTGTACCAGTTTGTAAAGATTGTACCTCGTTCGTCATCTGTCAGTTGCATATCTAGGAAATTAATACTCTTATTGTTTTCAATCTCTTTTGTAAACCGAAGTTTATCATGAAATGAATTAAATTTGTGAAAAATATAATCTATTTTGTTTTTTGGGATGCATGTTATTATGTCATCGACATATCTCTTATAGAAAACAGGTTTGAAGTCTAATGTATTTAGAATTGTTTCTTCAATATGTTCCATTACTAAGTTGGCGATGGGTGCTGCTAGTGGTGAACCCATGGCGATGCCAAAAATTTGGAAATAAAAAGATTTTTTATATTGAAAATATGTATTATTTATTCAGAATTTTACGCCGTTAATAAATTCTTTTTTGTGAGGGGTGTATTTAGACTTATTTCATCCCATTTGTTTTCTATTATGTTAATAGCTAAGTCTGTTGGCGTGTTGGTGTAAAGAGACTCCACATCTAGTGACATAACAACATGCTTCGGTGGTACATTTTGTTTGCGTATAAATTCTTGAAAATGCCAAGAGTCATTAGTATAATATTCGGACTTCCCTAAGATTTTTGTAATGCTATTGCCTAAAAATTTTGCCATGTTATAAGTGGGCGCTTGAATATTTGATACTATCGGTCTAAGGGGGATATCTTTTTTGTGGATTTTAGGAAGGCCGTATAATGCGGGGGGGGGGCTGGGCGTTGAAAATGTGTATAAATTTTTTTGTGTCATTGTTTATTAGATTCTGTCTGTACCATTTATTGCAAAGGTTATTGTTTTCTTTTTGTATTTTTTCTGTAGGATTTAGTTTATGTGGCCGGTAAGTAGTTTTGTCATTTATAAGATTTTCTAACTTCTGCTCGTATTCATCGCGCAACATTACGACTGTTTTGTTAGATTTATCGGCAGTGGTTATAATAAGGTGTGAATTATCTTTAACAAATTTTTTTGTTTGATTAATGAATTTATAAATATACATAGAAGAAATATCTTTTTTTTTTGGATTTTTTTAGTTTGAAGTTGGTAATGATATTACAGACTTTGTTTCTAATTTCATTTTGTGTATCAGGCGGTAGGTTACGTATACCATATTCAATATTCGCGATATATTCGTTAATAGGTAAGTGTTTTTGTGGCATATTGTATTTTGGTCCAAGACTAAGTACAAACTTGACATTTTCCGGTATTGCTGTATTGGAGGTGTTAGTTATCCAATTTTCATTAACTACGTAATTAGTAGTAATATGTTGTTTCTTTATTAAGTTTTCTATTTTATTTTTTAGTTTGTTTTTTGTATTATTAAAATGTTTTGTGTATTGTTTTTCTTCGAGTGAATTGAAAACATTAATTTGGTGTATTGGGATAATGCGTGTGACTGAGTTATAATTTTTAGTGACTCATTTCTCGAGGTTCTTAATGTTAGTAACGGTTTGGGATATTGTAAGGTTCAAAATCTGAGTGTAACATAAGTTTATTGTCTTTTCTAGTTTATTCTTTAATTTAGTGACTGTGAAATTAAGTCTTTGTAATTCTTTAATTTTAATGAAATTAAATCGTAAAGTTTCCAGGAAATAACATATGAATTCGATTCCTGGAATTAATTACACTTCACCTCCTACATCAGTTCTTGGAAATATGCATTTCCAATCGCAGTATACAATTGATTTATTTCACATCAGTTATTACTGAACTGTACAACTATGTGCTTCTTTTGCTTAAAGATATAGGATAATAATATTTGAAGGACCTCTGTGAATAGAAACACAAGCGATATCATTTTAAAAGCAAAACTCGATGTGACAAATCAAAGTTGTTTCATATGTCTCAAAGCAAAGCAACAGGAAAATTAGGAAAACAACAATATGAAGTTTTGGGATTTAAATCTCAAAACTTCATATTGTTGTTTTATTTAATTTAATTGGATATCATGGATTTACATCAAGTAATAATGAGAAATTTGACATAAACATTCTTTCTTTTGTTGTAGATAATATTCATGTTATTGTTATTATTTTATTAAGTATAATTTTTTATCTTTGTTGTATGTATTAAAATGGCCTTTTATTACATTATATTATTCCAATGAAATGGAATAAAAAAAAATCCATTATAATATGTCTATTTATGTAATATATTGATTTACTCAGAGACTGAGTAAATCATAATTCATAATACATCAAATAGACGATGGTATCAAATCAAAATCTCTAACGTGGTCGGCGTATTTCTATAGTAAATGCGTCAAGAACGTACCTACAACGGTTCTGTTCAATACCAACCCCCATGCATTCGCATTCATATTGCGTAAATTATTTTGATTGTAGTCGACGACAAAGTTTTGCTATGTGTATAGAGAATTTATCTGACAGTATAAGGCGCTCTGCTATGCTGAAGCGGCATATTGGTCCCGCCCTAACACCTGCGACATCCAGTTCAACCACTTAGACTAGCACAATTGAAAACCAACACTTTATTATATTGTGTTTAGCTCGGCTATTTTATTTTAAATAACTTCTTACTGAACTGAACCTCCCTTTTATGTATGAATGTGTGTTTGTGTATGTGTATTTTACATGTAAATACTTCAAATCCACCTACACTATATATATATATATATATATATATATATATATATGGAGATTAAAATACTTACTTGAATACCATGGAAACGAAATTAATGGTTCTGATTTTATTCTACTTACCACGGAGCTTGATATCAATATTTCTTCCATTCACAATGTTAACTTAGTGTTTCAAGGAAAATCACAGAATCTATTATTATTATTTCTACTTCTAATTTTTTTTTGCATACTTGGTTAAAAATACCTATTGAATCTTTTGTCATAGCGTCCAGGTAAAAAATTTGTTTTTAAAAACTTTTTGAATACCAATAACCAATTAAAAAAATTGCACCATGATGAAAAGAGACATTAATTCGATAAGAAAAAATGAGCTGTAACCTAAGACAAAATGACGTTTCGAAAAACCTTTTATAATCTTTCTAAAATTCACCTTTTTGTACTTTTTTATTCTTTAAGAGATATTAGTAAATGTTGATTTTATTACTGAAATAAACTACTAGTTCTGGTCAACAGATCTCAAAATATCAAGTAGAAAACTATATTAGTAAATATAAAGTTTGGTATTGATAGCTGTAGCCGTTTGGCCGCTATCGTAGTCAGAGAGAAAGAGATGTTTGCAAAATCCAGTTTTTCGGTATCAGAGGATTTCAAAACGTGGACATCGGCAAAAATCGCGAATTAATGGAAAAAATATAAGAAATATGCATTTATTAGCTTTTAATTCACTTACTTTTACTTATTATTGACAACAAAATCACTTCTCATACACTTAAGTAGGTATTATAGTTTTAACATAAAATTTTTATAAGTTTTGTGCCAGGATAATGAACTGTACTATAGGAAAATGACTTCCACACGTTTGTTTAGTATACAAAATTTTGTCATTTGTGACCACTGACGCTACTCCTTTGTGTGTCAAAACTTTTTAGTTTAGCTAAGACGTTGTACTTTTTGACTACATTTCCGATTACAGCACTTGCAAAAATCTGTTTCGCTTTCTGTGATTTAATTTTTCCAACATTTTGAAATAACTTTTTTCATTACCTCAGCGAATAATAAGTTTCTCTTGATTTCTGAGGAGTAGTTGTTTTTTATCGTCCTTTGTATTTTAGACATTGGACCGTTACTTTTAATATTCTTCTTCGTTATTTGCTTAGAAAGCTTCTACTGATAAAACTGAAGTTCTGATTTCAAGTTGGGTATTATGTCATCTTTTTTTTTATTTCAATAATTTATTTTTCATAATTCTGTTTCTTAATGCTCTTTAAGGACCAAAAATAGCTTTCCTGTCAGAGGCTGGTGTTTTAAGAGACGACCCCCATATGTTCAGTAGCGCAACTAAATTTGTCTCTTTTTCTGAATTAGGTAGTCTTGTATTGATCAGTGGAAAGAGAATAGTAGCAAGTATTGAAATAAAAAAGGAATTAGTTGAACCTGTAAAGGCACATGTTCAACTAATTCCTTTTTTATTTCTATACTTGCTACTTTTCTTTTTCCACTGCTTTCTGTTTAATCTCTGTTTTCTGACTTCTCTAAAGCCTTCGATGTGATTAGCCATTCTTTATTAATTTCTATTATCCGTTTTATATGATTAAATGACCGCTCAGTTGCGTTACCCAACAATTACCGTAGCAATAGACATCAGCGGGTACAGATAAGTGATGACTTATTGACTCTGCTTTCAATTCACTCTGGAGTTCTACAAGGAAGTATCTGCGGGCCCTTGTTTTACATCATTTACACGTCCTCTTTGTACAAAGGAATAAGATTTTGTAATTATCTTTCCTATGCCAAATTTACTACTCTTTCCAATCGACGCCGAATCAAAAAACAATTTCAAAAATTTTATGAATTCCATTTTTGTAATGCTAGTGTTGGGTGCCATAATATTCTTAAGTATGTCAGCTAGAAACTTGGCCAGATGTTTGCTGTGACAGTCGACATTACTGAACTTGAACCCAAATGCTGTTTATCATAAACAGTAATACACCAACTGTCAATTTTGAAGAAGTTAGTGAGAGTGTTTTATTGCTTGCCTTCAACGTGAATAACGCATCTCTGTAATATATATATATATATATATATATATATATATATACATATATACAGTTTCCTTTCGTGATTTATATATATATATATATATATTAAAAAAGAAAAGTGTCGAAACGTCTTAAAAAAAATGTTTTTTATTTGTGTCTAAGTAGATAGAAAAGGTCGCTAACACCAAGAAATACTAAAATTTATATTTTAAAAGCACGACCAAGAAACAATTATATATATATATCTTGGTCGTGCTTTTAAAATATAAATTTTAGTATTTCTTGGTGTTAGCCACCTTTTCTATCTACTTAGACACAAATAAAAAACATTTTTTTTTAAGACGTTTCGACACTTTTCTTTTTTAATGTCTTCCTCAGTTATTATAAATATATAACACAAAAATACAAACATATTAAAAATTTTGATTCATACATTCTGCAATTTAAAATTTTATAAATTAGAAATATACCAATCAACCCACGTTTTCAAAACAAAAAACTTACCCAAAAAATGTACACGTACTTCGTCACAAATAAATTTTTCTTATTGTTAACAAGAAGTTTAAAATATTAGTATGTGTAACATCATATGTTTATTACGTGTCATATCAATGGCAAACAATTTAAAATAAAATAAGAATACACTAAAATTTTTCGATTTATCCGAGAACACCTATCTACGAAAAGTACCACGTGTTTTTCTTTTTTACTAGTTGTTTTCTACTTATCATTTTATACTTTAGTATTGTCAAACACAAGTTTTCAGACATACAGGGTTCACTCATAAAAATTATCTCAGTTGTTATAATATTTGAAAATACATTCTCGACAGACTATCGACTTCATTTCTGTCATTAACAGTCTCCTTAGTTCTTTTTATTTCGATTTAAGATGTTTCTGACTTTCGTGTTGGTTTCCTTTTTAAGTATCTTGACCTTAGTGAAATTGAAACTATGCTGCATTTTATCTTTATGTTTTTTCAGAGAAGTGGGATTTTTTGCATATTTATGTCCATTAATCCTGTCTTCAAGGAGCTGTTTTGTCTGAGCGATGTAAACGCCATTACAGTCATTGCAAGGAATGCTGTACACAACATGCGATTGTTTTGTTATCGGAACGGGATCTTTAAGTTTAGTATACAGGGTGTTTAAAAAAGATGCGGCAATATTAAAGGGGTTGATTGACCAGGTCATTTTATACAAAAAAGTTTATAATAAACAAGGTCCGCAAACGCTTCGTTACCGATCTACAGCGTGTTGAAGTTTAATTAAAAGAAACAGTAAAAATTAGATTTCTCCAAGACGGCATTAAAGATCATAATGAAATTTTAGGCGTGTTATTTTTCAAGAAAAAAATAGGACGGCGCTGATTTCTCTAAAAATAAAAATATGTTTCAATTCTTTGTTCAATTGTGAAAAAAAAGCTCCCTTAACTTTTTATCGTACGACGTAACGTTTTTTATTTAAAAAAAACACATTTTAGTGCATGTACATTTATCATGCTTACAAAAATATTGTTAAACAGTCCTGTTTTATTCACTGACATATTGAATGACATATGATTAATAATTTTGTATGTGTCGAATTTGTTGAATTTCCTTATCATGAAATGCAGAGATGACCGACATGCACTACATTTATGGACTTGCTGATGGAAATGCATTAGAAGCTAGGCGGTTGTATACTGAAAGATTTCCTGGCCGTATTGCTCCTGATAGAAAAACTTTCGAAAGTATTCATCGGCGTCTTTATGAAACAGGCACATTAAGACGAAATGGAGGAGCAGGAAGGCCAAGGACAGCAAGAACGGTAGAGCTGGAAGAGGATGTGCTAGACATGATTGAAGAAGATCGAGGTACTTCTACTCGAGAAATTGCTGACGCTTTGGATGTAAGTAATGGGACTATTTGGCACATTCTGAAGGAAAATTTGTTGTACCCATTCCATGTATGGTGTGACGAAAATCCACATGAAATTGTTGAAAATCGTTTTCAACATCAGTTTTCTTTGAACGTTTGGCTTGGGATTGTGGGTGACTGCCTAATTGGACCGGTATTTTTACCGAGGAGACTAACCGGAGAGGTGTATCGCAACTTTTTGGAAAACACGCTCCCTGGATTTCTGGAGGACGTACAATTAGCAATTACAGATGCATTGTGGTATATGCACGATGGCGCACCAGCCCACTTTAGTCAAGTAACTCGTGATTTCTTAACACAAGTATACGGAAATCGCTGGATTGGCCGAGGTGGACCACACTTATGGCCTGCATGATCCCCGGACTTAAATCCCCTGGATTTTTTCCTGTGGGGCCATTTCAAGTCATTGGTGTACGCTACTCCATTGGAAAACGTAGAAGACTTAAGAAATCGAATCATTGCTGGGTGCAACTCAATTGAAACCGATTATGTTGTTTTTGAGAGAGTTCGCCAGTCGATGAGGAGAAGATTGGATTCTTGCATCCGAGCTCGAGGTGGTCACTTTGCACAGTTATTGTAATTTTTGCTTGCTAAAATTGTTGGTATGGTAAAATATTTGTTTTTGCCCTTAAATAAAACCCTTGTTATTAAAAAAAAATTTTGTAATAAATGTACATGCACTAAAATGTGTTTTTTTTTTTACTAAAAAACGGTACGTCGTATGATAGAAAGTTAAGAGAGCAAACAAAGAATAGAAACATATTTTTATTTTTAGAGAAATCAGCGGCGTCCTATTTTTTTCTTGAAAAATAACACGCCTAAAATTTCATTATGATCTTTAATGCCGTCTTGGAGAAATCTAATTTTTACTGTTTCTTTCAATTAAACTTCAACACGCTGTAAATCGGTAACGAAGCGTTTGCGGACCTTGTTTATTATAAACTCTTTTGTATAAAATGACCTGGACAATCAACCCCTTTAATATTGCCGCATCTTTTTTAAACAGCCTGTATAAATGACTTAAATTGTTTTTGTTAGTGTAAGCAAGTTTAAAATTAGGTGGCTTAATGATGTCATTATTTTTTTCCGATAACTCCCTAATATATGGAACTGGAATGTACTGTTGTTTTGGTGGAGTTAGTTTTTGGGGGTTGTTTTGTACTGAGTTGTTATAGAATTTATGCAATCTGCGCTTAATAATGGTTTTTATAAGAAATCTGGGGTAGTTATTTTTTACCAGTATGGCTGTGATAACTAATAAAATTTGCGGTATAAAAAAAGGACTGGTTAAATTAATTGCTCTATCAACCAATGCTATCACCACATTTTTTTTGTATCCCATTGGTTGAGCGTTATTATAATTTCTATATCGGTCTGATGAGGTTGGTTTTTTGTACCATTTTGTTAGAATTTTATTATTCTGCTTAATTAAAGTTAAGTCTAAAAAATTTATGGTGTTATTATTTTCTGTTTAACATGTGAATTTTAATTTAGGATGAAATGAATTGAAACTTGACAGATTTCTTATAAAAACCATATCAGTGTCCGCGAAATTATTAGGAACACTGACAAGTTACATCCATTTAAAATTCAATTTCAATTGGAATTTCGATTATCCAACGATGTAATTATTTTATATGGTTCCGATTTGATATTTTGGAATAAAAATGACTATTTGCAACGACCAATTGCAGAAATTCTGCCTGGTTTCAAAATCTTGAGATTGCAATTCTTGGTGCAATTGAATTTTAAATGGATGGAACTTGTCAGTGTTCCTACTAATTTCGCGGACACTGATATGAGGATTTTCAACAGCAGCCTCCAGAACTTTCAACTCGTTTTCTACGGTCAAAACTGGCTTCGTTCTAACTCTCTTTGCTCGTTGAACAGTACCAGTAGACGTAAATCTATCCAACACCTTTGTAAACTCACGTGGATTTGGACACGTTCTGAGAGGATATCTCTCAGAGTACACTCGTGACGCCACCAAACAATTTTTGAAACATTCTCCAAGAATAAACACATGTCAATCATTTCTTGTTGAATTCCAGGCATTTTCGCAACGTTTATCAGATAACAATAATGCTTCTGTCAGTTTATTGTTATTTTTTCCGTTTGCATTGACAGTTGCACTTCTATTGTTTTATCATGACAGCTGACTTTGAAAAAGGGCGTTTTTCGACAAATTGACCTAACAACTTTTTTTCCTTTTTAATTTTGTAATGAAATGTGTGTTTTTTTTAATAAATGGAAAACTTGGAATTTCGATTATCCAACGATATATTTATTTTATATGGTTCCCATTTGATATTTTAGAGAAAAATGACTATTTGCAAAGCCCAATCAAAAATTATCTTCTTTCCTTAAATCACTTGAAAAAGAATTAGGAGTAGTTAGAACAGGTCTTAGTCTATCCCTAAATTCGAAACCGAAACGCCGGGACAATTTAGTTCCTGCCAAAAAAAAATGTGGAAGTACGGTCTAACTGCGAAGAAAAACCGTTATAACAGCGAAACCGCTGAAGTAGGAGTATGACGTTATATAAGAAAAAAAAAAGTACTCTTTGGGGGCTTTCCGAATCAACCACAAAATATACATTGTTCCATTTAAAAAAACATAGGTTTGATACGCCGCAGGAATACGGCACGGCACTGATGACAAAAAATATTTTAGGGAAATGGTGATTGTAGTTATGAACAATTTTTCTGTTAGACTTTTTTCGATATATTGTATGATAGAGCAGCTACGGTCCGAGGCATCTTAGGTGCTACACCCTGTATGTATTGTCATTAAAACCACTAAGTTGTAAATATTATATTTATGCATTTTATCGAATTAATGCATGTTTATTTAATAATTATTTGTCCTACTTATTTTATATATGGTTCCACTTACTTGAGTTAGTGTATACACAAAAGTAATCCAGTTTTCTTTTAATATCGAGACTCTTTTGGTATCGTTGAAACGTTAAAATTCGCGAATTGTCATTACCTAACAGTGAATGGTCGGCCAGCTTATCTCAACGTCCAGAGTGTACATATCGGTTAAATGGCAATTTAACCGGTTAAATTAATAGCACACGTTTGTAGGTTTGTTTGTATACAGGGGTTGGGGGTTACCTAGCCGGTATGGCACTGCGCATCTCTCGGACGTTACACGTTACCGTTGCGTTTGCGGCCGACCACAAGTAGACTACCGTTGCTGACTAAGACATATTAGTGCGCCCTTATTGGATCTGTGGCCTAACACTTTCCATTCATAAAGTATCTAAACGCTGGCAACCAATCAATTAAAGCTACCGTGCCAACATATCCGACAAATACATATACATACATCTCTGGCGTACTATCTAGAACATGTTTCACAAAATATTCATTTATATTCATTTATAATACAATATACATACGACGTCTGGCATATACTAGCATTTATTTTCTAGGCAATTTACTTTACTACAGGTTTTGAAATCCCATTTAAATTGTTCCATTGTTATGTATACAAACATATTGTAATTCAATAATAATATCTCATTTATCACATGATATATGAATAGACATATATAGGGGAGAGTGGGGTATAATGATCCCTGGAGGTGAAATGATCCCACCTCATTTTGCAAAAACTAGTGATGCCATCTGGTTTACAGTGAGAGAATATTGAAATTTAAGTATTCTGTACTCACGGATACGCCATGTGATCAGTTCAAACCTGTTTAAAAGCTCGTGGTTTGCATTTCGGTGTTGTATGACTTTCCGATGTAAGGTAAGTGCTTCGTAGTATCAGTATTAAATCTACGTATTGTTCTTTATCGAATCCAGTTTGTGCACAACTTGTAATGGTATAGTTGGACTTCAAAATCCTCAAGTAGTTAGGACCTGTTTTCTCACTGAAAATTGTTAGGTTAGGTGAAAGTCAGAATGTGCTTTTGGGGTTAAACGATCCCTAATGGGTTGTAGAAAATGATCCCGGGATCATTTTACCTCCATTTATTGTTTTAGTTTTATTTCAGTTATTGTTATTTAGATTTTTTACTATTTCAAAATGTCACGTCACTACCAACGAAAAACGCAAAGACAAAGTTGGGATCCAGAGAGTATGCAAAATGCTCTGGATAAGTTTAAAAATGGAATGCCTATCAAAAACGCAGCAAAAACCTTCAATGTTCCTATTATGTCATTAAAACGTCGAGCCAAAAATAAAAACAAAATTGCCACGAGTAGTATAAAACATCTTGGCAGCAAGATGATGGTCATTAGTTCAGATCAAGAAGACGAGTTGGTACAACATATTCTTGATCTGGAAAAAAGAATGTATGGCATCACAACCCTAGATCTTCGTTGTTTGGCCTTTCAGTTGGCCGAAAAAAACAATATACCACATCCATTTTCACAGATAAAAATGGCCGCCGGAAAAGACTGGCTATCTGGTTTTCAAACAAGACATCCAGATACTAGTCTGCGAAGTCCAGAGTCTACTTCTACCGTTCGCGATACAGCTTTCAATAAACTAGTGGTGACGAAGTTTTTTGGTCTTTTGAAAGACTTAAGAGAACGATATGATTATCCTTCCCACAGAATATTCAATGTCGATGAGACATCAATTTCCACAATTCCTGGAAAAAATTCCAAAACATTTGCGAGGTCCAAGTTCGCGTCTAGATAACGGCGTAGAAGAAAAACATCAAGAAAGTCCTACTCCAGGTTCAAGTTTGCGCCCAGATACCGTCATTTTGGAACCCGAATCACAACAGCACAATAATAATTCTTCATTTACTATTACTATTCCCTCCGTTTGTCATCCTCTTCCAAAAATCGACAAGAAAAGAAGTAGGAATAAACCCAAGTCAATTGGTACTGTAGTTCTCAAGAGCACCCCATACAAGGATAACCTTGAAAAAAAAGAGGGAAAAATATGAAGCCGAAAAAAGGAAGAAGGATAAAAAACAAGCAAGACTGGGTAAAACAAAAGCAGTTAAGACTTCAAAAAGAACAAAGAAAAGTAAACAAAAAGAAAAGGTCCGAGAGAGTAGTGGCAGTTGTTGTGACGATTCAGATGATACTGAATGCATATTGTGCGTTGGAAGTTTTAAAAGGTCAGTGGAGAAGGTTGGATCCACTGCACTACGTGTAATGGATGGGCACATGATGAATGTGCAGCAGTTAGCGACGATGATGAGGATTATACATGTACCAGATGTGTATTCCATACTCAAGTAGCCCTACTAAACTACAAATTAAATTTTAGTTTAATCATTATTTTATGTCAAAGTTTTTGAGTTCCTAAAAAATATTTTGTTGTTTTTTTTTTTTTTTTTTGAGAAAATATATTATTTTTGTATTTGCAGTAAAAACAACTTTATTAAAAATCTCTACCTAATCTGTTGCAATACTTATACTAAGTAAGTCAATTAAAAATGCTATTAGTGGGAGTGGGATCGTTTTACCCGCCTCATGGGATCATTTTGCCCCTACCCTTGAGGCAAAATGATCCTTTTGCGAAGTATACATTGTATCCATTTCTAGTAAAGTTTTTTAATGAGTCAACCTTGAGGACCATACCAAAGTGCTAAGAAAAGTATGGTCTCTCTCTTAGAATAAATTAATTTTTTTTGCTCGTACCGTACTTCCTCTACGACGTGTTTTGTCTTAGAGGGATCATTATACCCCACTCTCCCCTACATAACATCAACTTTGTATAAATAATAACGTAAAAACAGTTTCAATTTTTTTAATTTTTCACTACCATACTGTTTCACAAACTATAGCTTCATCAGGTGATGATGAAATGAATGAATACAGCGTCATATATTCTCTCTTTTTCAAAACAAAAATCCCTAGCAACGCATATTAGAAGGAATTAAAATTAACGTAAAATATTATAAAAACGATGTTTAACGGTAAACAAAAAAAAACACTTATGAACCCACAACCACCTATAACCACTATATGGTTTAATCGAACTACTAAAACAGTCTCCTATGTCAAAGCCCCTTGTAAAAGAGCTTGCAAAGAATTAACTAATCTCATATTAGAACATACAAAATTTAATTGTGAAAGAATAATAAAAAACACAAGAACTAATTAAAAAGATTTCAAATGTAAAAATTTCTAATAACAGCAAACTTTTGTCTTTTGATGTTACAAATTTATTTACAAATATACCACCCCAGGAGCTAATATATTTCATCACACTTAAACTCGAACAAAACAAAGTTAACCCAATCATAGGAACAGAAATATCGTCATTGAATATTTGCATAAAATAGCACTAGTTTCAATTCAGTAAGGATTGGTATAAAGAAACTTTGGGTTTAGCAATGCGAAATCCCTTAAATGTACCCAAAAAAAAAGCATTTTTACTTCCACTTTTACAGGCGTTTAAAATCAAAACATGTAAATTTTATGGTTTAAGCATAAAGATAGAGGTTTAACGAGGTAAACGGTAGTACTTTTTTTTCAAATTAAATTAATATATAAGCAATAAATAAATTGGAAAAATCAATGGTTTTGCAAGTTCTAGAAGAAATGGCTAAATTTAAAAATTACCCGGTAAATTTATATGTAATATAGCTACTACACTCTGTATTTACATTTGAAAGATATAAATAGTAACAGTAGTTAAACATATGCGTAATTTTTTAAGTGGTGCATGAAATAAAATTTATAAAATTTTGTAGGCCATTACGAACATTTAGAGATATTTGTTACATTTGCGTCGCATTACAGTGTTGGCGCTAATATCTTGAAACCATTTAGACGTTAATTGTATGTTACCTATATAATAATCGTATTGATTATTGCAATTTAAAATTATAATTAATAGTAATTCTTGTGGTTACTATTACAAAATTTGGCATGTTTTGAGTTATTTAAAAGTAGGGAATAGACAAACAACATACCGTAGTTGACATCACAGGATGGCACCACAAGACCATAAAAAGTAACTACATAGTTTAATTTGTGAGTTTAGTCAAATTGTAATATCTAAAATATGGAATTTTCTGTTATCTTTAATTAGAAGATGTTATCCTTTTACTAATAACATGAATTATGCAAATCAATTAAACTGGGATTTTTATGCCAATAAAAGCCTAATAAGTTGTTTAATCCAAAACTGATTTCAACTTGCGTTACATTTTTCAAATCGAGTTGGCAAAGAAATTGTTGGCTAATAACTGTTCTATATTTTTCTTCAACTATTTAATAACAATTTTTTAAGTTTGTTACTAATTACTTAAAATGTAAATATATGTACAGTTTTTAATACTTTGAAAACTTTCATTTTTTAAATAGAAACTGCACACCATTCCCGTATAGTATTTTTGACATATTCATCAAATTCTATAGCTCAAATGTCTAAGTTCGCCGGGTTTTTAGTTTTTAATAATAACAATAATTTTATAATAGTCTCATTATTTATAATACATTAACATTAAAGTAATACCTTTTCTTTACTTAGTGTTTTGAAGATTTTTATTACAATTACTGTTCTTTTCATTTTGGTGTTAGTAGAGTTAAAGTTTTGTACATATTTAAAACTGCTTTTGTTGGTGAATTTCACGATTTGGTTGGAAATTCCTTATCTATAATGTTCGTGACATATTTAAATGTACAGACAGTGTTTAATAACACAGTAAAATTAAAAAACCAAAACAAAAATGCAAGAGAATGTTCACATTTTATGACTTGGTTATGTTATAAAATATGACAGATATCGCATACTTATATTTCTTTTCAAATTTTCTTACGCAGGAACCAATAAGATTTACCAAAAAAAATGTATCGTTTTGGCGCGATATTTGAATCACTTCTTATTCTGAGACAAGGTATAGTTATAACATGATATGTAACAGTATGATTAAAAGACAAAATAATGACGGACATAATCGGCTGTCATTGGTAATTTCGTTGCGCTTACAACGTACTCATGACCAAAATTTGCCTTAAATTATGTAGAATTTCTCTTATTCAAACTTACAAAAAAAAATCCGTTATAAGAACTGTCCAGGAGCCAAAATACAAAATAGAAATAAAACAAAAACATGAAAAGACTGTAAATTCAGACTATATTATTATTACTAGTAGTACTTACGAAACACGAAAATCTTAGATTTGAACCCATCCTTAAGTCCTCTAACGGTAGAAATTTTTATGAACCATGTAGAAAAGGAGAAAAGCAAACAGCCCTTATTTAGTAGATGCATATATTGGTACAGATATGTTGACGATATTTTAGTTTGTGTCAAAGGTACAGATAGAAAATTGAAAACATTTGAAATTCAACATATTTGATATTTGGTGGACAAAATAGTTGATATGTTGATTACTTATACATATTATGAGTGAAAATAATTGAATAGGTATTAAATAGAAATGTATTTTGAACTCACTAAAAATTATAAAAACCAGGTTATGATAGTTTTGAACAATAATATTTTGAAAATAAATTAATAAGATGATATCTCTCGCAGAAGGGCAGAACTTAGTACCCTACCAGTACTTGTAAAATTTAATTCCTTACCTAGCATAACAGAAGGCTAAATTATAGTTAATTCTCTATATCACAACAATATATATATCAATATATTAAAATTTTTATTTAAATAATTTATTATTACTTATATAACTCTCTTCTTTATTTTATTTTGAAAATTACTGCAATTACTGTAACTTGTTTAGTGCTTTTTTTCTTTTGGTAAATCTAACGTTGTCTTTGATATATAATTATGTTGTCCTTTGCATAGAGAGATCTGTTCGACAATAATATTTATTTATTCATTTACTAAATAACAGCAATTTATTTTGTATCCTTATTAAATACTAATTTCTGTTGGTGACACAAATAAAGAAAATAACAAGTATTATGAACATGTAGGTTGTATAGTAATTATTTTCAGGTAATAATCTCAATGTCTTTATTGCATATACAATTTCCAACGAATATTCGAACATATTTCGGCCTTCATAATAGAATGAAACAAATATGTATCGATCTATACATTCAAAATTAAGTCGAATCCACATAAACGACACATGTGAATAATAGATTCCTCCGAAATATGCCAACATATCAAATTATAGACCGATTGCGTTTGCTTATCGAAGTAAAGCCGCGAATTTAAAATGTGAGATTCAACACCTGCGCCACATATTTCAATCACTTACTTTGGCACAATGAGATGTTTGGTTGCTACTCGCTCGTCTAGGTTATATGTACTCTGCCACATCCTGGAAATAATAGGGAGCAAAAAAAGAAGCAGATAAGTTTCAGTTTTAGTAAAGTTTTTAATGTTCCGATACTTCTTCTTTGTTTTTGTTTTTTTCGTACTTCATCCACTGCAATCCAAACAGATATTTTCTACCTTCGAGATAACTTTCTCATTTTAGATTTTTATTTGTTATTTTAACATTTCAAGTAGTAATTAAATTCCAAATATATTTAAATTTTGTAGTAGACAAGAAGATATAAATTGAAAATAATATTAGTAGTAATAATAAATTACAAATATACAATATAGTTGACCGATGTGGCAGCTGATTCCTGATGAAGCATTTTTGAGTGGTTTCACTCATTAATGCTCATGGAATGATTAATCATACGTGTGGAGTAGGCGCGCTGCGCATGCCCCTATTTCTAACCTGTACACTTTCTGCATGTTGTTGACATCTATCCGTATTTCTAAGATGCTTCTCTAAGTTCTTGGGTAAATATAGTGACATACTAGTGTATAAATTTCAACAGGCACTGTTTATAATTTTACTCACTACGTCACTGTTAAAAAAATGAGTTTGAGGTAAGTTTAAGTCTTTTAACCTGCTCTTATTTTCTATGCATGAATATTTCATGATGAGTCGAATATAGGCCGAGATTTTTAATTTTTTTTTTTGGACGTATGATATATCATACACTGGGAAAATATATGACAATAGCTAGTGCAAACTCCATGAATTTTCTTAGTTTCTGTTGTTGATCTTTTCAAGTTAGTTTAATATGTTTATCTCAAAATGATAGTTACTATTTCCTTGTTTCTCCTCCAGGAAACAGTATTATAATTCATTAGATGAAAATGACTCTGAAGAGATCCTAAATTACCTAAAAGACATCAGCTCCCATGATGATATCTGCGACACGCTCGACAACTGTGACGAAGTTGAGTTGATGCTATTTCCACCTAATGATGGAACAGACACAGACAAGGATGATGCAAAAAGCGATGGAGAATGCGTAAAGACTTTTCGAGATTTAGGGAAAGGAGTTCTTGTTCAGCCAATGGAAATAATATGTAACACGCACGCGGATAAAGGCATTACTGTAAAAGCACCTTTAGTGTTGCCTAGAGAAGACGACTATAGTACTAGTGACGAGGAAACATTATCTCACAAGGCAAAAAGACTGAAACAGAAAAACATAAGAAAAAAAGAGAGCTTGGAAAAAAGCTAACTAAAACCAAGAAATGGAAAAAGCTAACCTTTAGTAATTGCAATTCCTTCAGTAGTTGCAGAAATTCGAGAGCAGGATCTAAAACCGGTGGATATTTTTAAATTATTTTTTGCCAATGATATTACAGATTTCATATGCCGTGAATCTGAAAAATACGCCATATCTACAGGAATGCACGCTTTTCTCGTTACCACTGATGATTTGTAGAGTTACTTTGCAATACTTCTACTAAGTGGCTACTGCAAAGTACCATTTCGGAGGATGTACCAGGTGGCCAACTAAGAATTGCCGCCGGCTATATCTCAGAAACCAGTAGTCATATTGCTTCCGGGTAAAAAAACTTCAAGTAAAAGTGCCCAAGAGAAAATGCTGGAAATTATTTTGGAGTTTGTAAAATGTCCGTAAGGGAGCGTAACAGTCAGGATCAATGTTAAAATTTAGAATTTCTTCATATTTTTACTAATTAAGCAGTATTGAAAATTTCTAAATTTTATTCCTTACACATTCTTTAATACTTTTAGTCTTGAACATTTTTCACTATCTATTGAAATAAAGTGGTGGGGGCAGTTCAGATATTTTTTTAAATAAACTAGTATTACTCCCGTTTGGCTTAACCGATTTGAATAAGTTTGATCTCATTTAAAAGAGCCTTGTTTGCTCTACAAACTGAACTTGTGTTTTTGTATCTCGGACTTTTGCTGTCACCGGTAGATGGCGTTATCTGAAATGTCAGCAAATATTAGGCTTTTTTTCAAAAGAGTTAAATACAATGATATGTTTCTTTTTACATAAGCTAATAAAGAATTAAATCCTCTACATTTCGGTAAAGAAACCAAATTTGTATGTTTTTTAGAACAGGAGATATTGACAAAAATAGATCAAAATTCATAAGTTCTCCTGTTTTACTGGCCTTTTTTTTTATGAAGCTAACAATTTTGAGCTACATATATTATTATTATCTAACATCAAGAAAAATGTTATACGATTTTGAAAGACCCTGTTTAATAAAGCAAGATATTTTTAATACTTATTTTAATCCAAAAAATATACCATTGAAAATAAAAAAGTAAGTTATGAAAAAATAAAACGATAACTCTGTGTTAAAACGACCAATTGTGAAAATAATAAATATTATTGTCAGTTTTTGATTGATTCCGTTTACTTTTTTGTGTTTGTAAGGCCTTTGTTAGATTTGCTTTATCTCCTACAGTTTGTTTTTATACTTTTAAGCATTAAGCATAACAGTTGTTTTTAACGTTCCGTACTCGGTTCCCTTAAGTTTAACTCATACATTCATCTGCCTATTTATTGTCTGCTTACCGGTCACGGCCATTTTTATCCGATACCGTTTATATAGACCACAGTAATACTTTATAATAGTAAGTTACCTAAAACTGTGTCTAACAAGTTTGGATAAATTTGATCTCACAGTTTCGTTCACGTTTGCCATATTATTTTCAGGATGTATCCTTATTACAACAAGCTTTAACGGCTGAAGATTTCGATCGCCGGATTGACTACTGTCAATGGCTATTAAATATGGTAGCGGAAACCCCGAAATTCTTTCTCGCGTCCTATGGACGGGTGAGGCAACATTTAATAGCAATCAATGGTGGTGTCAACTTATGGCTGCCATACACGTTACGGTCCACCGGAGAGGTCTACCTGTGCAGGTACGCCTGCGCAGGTAGACCTGAGATGAACCTGAGCGTGTGTGGGACATTTTTTGAACCTGCACAGGCGACCGGTGAAAGAATTGATTTTCGATTCTTTCACCGGTCGCCTGCGCAGGTTCAAAAAATTTCCCACACACGCTCAGGTTCATCTCAGGTCTACCTGCGCGGGCGTACCTGCACAGGTAGACCTCTCCGGTGGACCGTAACGTGTATGGCAGCCATTACACAATATGAACTATTGGTCCAGGACAAATCCGCGTTGGATGCAGGAAGTTTAGCATCAAGGCTCTGGTCGGTAAACTTGTGGTATTCTAGGAGGTAAAATTATTGGACCCGTTTTCTTTAACCGACATCTCACTGGAGAGGTTTATTTAAATTTTTTTATGAATGAGCTGCTCCTTCTAACAGAAGATGTCCCTCTGGACGTTCGTCGTGATAAGTTTTTTCAGCACGATGGGTGCCCGGCGCATTTTGCGGCAAGCGTCCGGGATTTTTCAGATCAGACATATCCTGGCAAGTGAATTGGACGGAGTAGTATCTTTCCCTGGCCCGCCAGGTCACCAGACCTCAACATCCTAGATTTTTATTTTTGGGGGAGAGTTAACGACATTGTTTTTGAAAACCGGCCTACAACAAGACAAAATATAATGAAGAAAGTTATAGCAGCAGTACGAAACATATCGGAGGCGGAAATTGTAACTTCTGTTTTATCCACGCCGCAAAGGTTACAGGCTTACATTAACAATGATGGGCGCCATTTTGAACAATTAGGCCGTCATTAAAAATTTTGCAAACCAATCTTTACAGTAATGTAATTGTAATTATTTTAGTGTTTAATATTAGTTTTATTCTGATAGTGTTAGTATTAATTGTTAGTATAGTAAATCATAGTATATGAAAATTTGAAATACATGATTTTCGAACGTTTACATAAAATTACTTTTATGTAATTTTGGTTTCTTAAACAGGAACTAACGAAATGTTATACATTTTTTTTATTTAATATATTTTTATATATTTTGCATCGGTATTACAGGAATGCCTTTCAAATTTCTTCCGCTTTTGTGACATTTTATTATTTGGTCTGCGTGTTAGAATTTTACTGAATTTATTATATATGTGTATATATATATAATAAATTCAGTAAAATTATATATATATATAACAAAAAGAAGACAATTAAAACAAGAGAATTCATGCATTTTCATCTATTTTTGCCAATATCTCCTGTTCTAAAAAACATACAAATTTCGCTCTTTTACCGAAATGTAGAAGTTTTAATTCTTTATTAACTTATTTAAAAAGAAACATATCATTTTTGAAAAAAGGCCTAATATTTGTTTACATTTCAGTTAACGCCATCTACCGGTGACGGCAAAAGTTCGAGATACAAAAACACAAGTGCAGTTTGTAGAGCAAACAAGGCTCTTTTAAATGAGATCAAACTTATTCAAATCGGTTAGGCCAAACGGCAGTAATCCCAGTTTATATAAAAAACATCTGAATTGCCCCCACCACTTTATTTCACTAGATAGTGAAAAATGTGCAAGACTAAAAGTATTAAAGAATGTGTAAGGAATAAAGTTTAGAAATTTTCAATACCCCTTAATTAGTAAAAATATGAAGAAATTCTAAATTTTAACATTGATCCTAACTATTACGCCCCCTTGCGGACATTTTACAAACTCCAAAATAATTTCCAGCATTTTCTCTTGGGCACTTTTACTTGACATTTTTTTACCCGGAAGCAATATGACTACTGATTTCTGAGATATAGCCGGCGGCCATTCTTAGTTGGCCACGGTACTGGGAAACGAGGGCGGATACCTATAGCAGTTTGGTTGCATCCACTATGTCGAGAAATAGATTTGAAGCCTTACATCGTTATCTACACCTCAATGATAATTCGTCAGTGGATCCAGTGGACTATATCGTATTAGGATTCGATCGAAAAATGGTATTGGACATTATTTCTTCTTTATCTAAATGGCGCTGTAATAATCATGTAGCACTTATATAGGCATACTAATCTTAGCATTGGTCTATTTGAGTTCACAAGACGAATTGTTCTAGCTTTGCTTTCTAATTCGGAAACGCCATTAGAAAGAGGACCCAAACTAAGGTATAAAAAACAACTTCCTCAAGAAATCCGATATGACCAGAAAAGGTATTGGATTTCGGAAAACAGTACACAACGACGTTGCGGTCAGTGTGGAAAATGCACAGTTTTTGAGTGTAATAAATGCAATATTGGACTCCACCCAGACGCATGCTTTAAGGCTTATCATCTAGTTTTTCTCCTATTATATGTGAATCTTAGAAGTTGCCCATCGTATGATATAGAATACGTATCAAAGACATCAGTTAAAATAATTTGCTTTTGAAAATTCCTATATTTTATATATTTCCATACCCTTACTACCAAAAGATAGCAAAACTAGAAAAAACCTAATAACAAAATAATTTGGGCATTAATGGGTTAAGTTAATAATGAAAAAAAAAACAATTTGTTTGAGGAGTTTGTTCTCCTTCTTTTATTAAATTTTTCTAACACGTTTCGGTATCTGTTATAAAATTAAGTAAGGTTTTTACATTATGTTTTATCCACTGTAATGCCAGTCAGTTTTTTTTTTCATTTCTTGACTAGTCTATTTGAACCAATAATAAAAGATTTCATGACTGGACAAAAATTAAACATCTAATCTGTCAAAAATCCATAATAACGAGAAAAAAACTGAAAATATATATACGAAGATTAAAATTAATCAAGTCAAGAATGTTATCCACATTATATTACCAAGTAATCGATCTTATTTCGTCGTAAAATTTCATACTGTATATTTACAAGTAAAAATCTCTTAATATATTTATTATATTATAATGTTCCGGCTTAGAAAATTCACGGAGATACCTCGGCTGAACAAGGCCCAAAATACAGGCATTTCGTATTGAAAAATTCCAAAGATTCATATTGAGATTGGACCTACATTTAGGGGAATAATAAGAGCCCATTTTAAAGCATGAAAATTATACATACAAAGAGTGAATAAAACTATGCTGTGGGTTTTAGCTTAAATTCAATAATATATTATATTTTCCTTGTAATTAACTCTCGAATTATATGTTAATTCATTGAGAATTTGACATACAGATTTTTAGTACGTTCATTTTTTATAATCAAATTTAGCAAGTTAAATTATCTTTGGCAAGTAGAAAAATGTAGTTACAATTTCAAGATACTGAAAAGACAATTTTAAAATTATTATTTTTTAAAATAAATATTGAAACATTAAAAAGCGAAAGTTTATTTTTCTGTTAAAATTAGTAATCAAATATTTCACAAGAAACCAGCCGTATTAATTTTGAGATTATTTAAAATATTAGAAAATAATACAAACATATTGTATAGAAAAAGCATCAAAATATAACATTGTATTGCCAGTGACAAATGAAGTACAACTTTAAGTGTGTATATTGTATTGTCTTTAAGTTCATGACACTGGGGCAACCACAAACAAAATTAAATATAAAAATAGGCAACCACGAATTAGAGCAAGTAGAAGTATTTAAATACTTAGGAGTCCATATTAATAGTACGGGAACACACGAAGCAGAAATATCACATCGAATAGAGACTAAGAGAGCAGCTAGAAGTAGAACCGGTTGCTACAAAAATTGAAAAGAACCAGGCTGAGATGATATGGGCACTTAGTGCGAATTCGCAGCGACAGACCAGTCAAGAGAGTATGGAAATCAAGGATACCAGAAAAGAGGGGAAGGGGGAGACCAGCTAAGATGTGGGACAATAATGTGGAGAAAATACTCGAGGAACGTGGCCTAACACAACGAAGAGCGACAGAACTGGCAAGAGACAAAACACAGAGGCGGAAGTTTGTGCACTAGAAAAACTAAACTATACTGAGGACATACAGATAAAACCTTACACCTAAGGGTACAACATTATTTTGATTATATATATATATATAAATTTAAATATTTGTTTTCTTGGGGTAGCGGCCTATTTTCTTAGTGGGTTCTTTCTTTTTTAAGAACGAATAATTAAAACAATACTTAACGTTTCGACATATCACATGTCTTTATCAAAATTTTTATTACATAAAATCATACAACAGGACAAACACATTTAACATAATATGTATACTTTTTGTCTTTGTACATTATGTATATTCAGTCTTCTTATAAAAACTTATCACGTATACTAAATTTATTATACATCTCTATAGTATAATTATATTAAAATACGTTTCTTAAAATTGTATTGTGTAGTATAAATATATACTCGTATGTGAGCACATTTTGTCTATATTGACATTCAAAATTATATTAAAATACGTTTCTTAAAATTGTATTGTGTAGTATAAATATATACTCGTATGTGAGCACATTTTGTCTATATTGACATTCAATATAGACAAAATGTGCTCACATACGAGTATATATTTATACTACACAATACAATTTTAAGAAACGTATTTTAATATAATTATACTATAGAGATGTATAATAAATTTAGTATACGTGATAAGTTTTTATAAGAAGACTGAATATACATAATGTACAAAGACAAAAAGTATACATATTATGTTAAATGTGTTTGTCCTGTTGTATGATTTTATGTAATAAAAATTTTGATAAAGACATGTGATATGTCGAAACGTTAAGTATTGTTTTAATTATTCGTTCTTAAAAAAGAAAGAACCCACTAAGAAAATAGGCCGCTACCCCAAGAAAACAAATATTTAAATTTATATATATATATATACATATCATAATCAATATCAGATTTTATTCTCCAAACCTACTTTCAAAATCAGGTAAAACAACATATTATCGAGAAGTAAATGTCACAGAGTTTATACCCTATGCTGATTATCTTAAATTAAATTGTTCCCCGAGATATCTACTCTAGAGGATTATAATTTACTTAAGACAACCCTGAAGATATTGCTCGATTATATACTCTGAACAATTTACCACTTAACATCAGGAAGTGTAAATCTATTAGAATTACGCGTGAATCTTCGCCCATCATTTTTAATCATAATTTGAACAACGTGCATGTGTAACCTGTGAATCTGGATAAAGATCCAAGTGTTATTTATATTCACTCATGTCTTATACATTAGTTAGGTGGAATTTGCCACCGTATTAGCATAGTTTTCGGGATGCGAGATCCACCCGTTACCAGTCATGCCACGCAATTGATTTCGGATAGCTTGAATAATAAAGTGCAGGTTGATGTGGTATATACGAATTTTTCCAAGGCCTTCGATCCTTTGGACCATACTATTCTTGCCATAATACTAAGAGTCTTTGGCCTCAGCGATACTCTTGTTAGCCCGCTGCTGTCCTATTCAAATAATTGTCCTCAGTACATTTTTTTACCGTGGATACTCTTCCTTCATTTAGACCCCTACGCGTGGGATCCCGCAAGGTTCCAATCTAGGTCCATTAATATTCATTATTTTTCATAATGATATCATTTCCGCTATCAGTTGGTTTAAGGATTTTTGAAATATTTCTTCGATTTCAGAATTGCATTCGTGTTCAGGCTGACATGAAAAGAGTACAATAAATAAAATAGCTATCCAAATAACTTTGCATAACTGCAAATCGTTTAATTGCAGTAATTACGATGAACGTACAAAATGAGCTTTCAGAATAATTTCTAATTTATTTCTAAGGGAAATCACATTCTTTCTTGCTACTACGAAGCTAGAAGCTTGAAAGTAAGAAGTATTACTCGTTTTACCTCCAGAGCAAATCCATCATCTGGTTCAACATTTACGTACAATAGCACGTCAACAAAATATATGAATTAGGTCATTAACTTTAATTTAATCCAAAGAAAAGCACGTTCTGCTTTGACCGAGATACACTGTCATTTTGCATATTAGCCTGGTGCTTATTTTGGCCTAAACATCCACTCAAGTTTTCAGATTCCTTAAGCTGCGGTCGGTAGACAAATGAAAAGTCTTGGAAGCATGTTCGTCCTATGCGTCAAACTATACTTTTTTGTTTGACGCGGAACTTTTATATCACCCTTTTCAATAGCCTTAGTATTGTGATATGTTGCCAAAATTCCACCATATCGCGATGAAAATAGTTTCTTAAGTATATACGCGAAAGAAACAGATTTTGCACATTTAGTAACTCTAGATTATTGTATGTTATACTGACATGATCACCAGTGTTTACCCAATGCTTCTACCTATTCGGTTTAGGGTCAGTCACAGTCTTTTAAGGTGACAGACAGATGCATGACCCCAAACCGTGATAGCATGCGCTAGGATTGACTCAATCAAACCATGATAAACTAGTAGCAAAATTATCTGCTGTAAAATACCACGCGATCATTTAAATTCTAAATTAGAGCAGTTTGTGAAATTTAAATTAAGTTGGTATATAAGTACTAATTTACAATTTGAATTGTCAAAGTGACGTTTCAAAATGTTTGATTTAGAACATAAGATTTTTCTTACTGAAAGTTATTTTAAAAACGCCGAACGACAAGAGAATGGTGAATGGACATATTCAGTACCGCACTGCATCAATGATTTTCAAAATGCCTTCCCTAATTTTCCTGCGGATTATCAAAAATTAGTCCAAGAAATTTACACATGTGTGGCGAAATTTCGTAATGTTGGAACTGTAGGTAGGAAAGCTGGTAGTGGCGCGCCCAAAAAAATAACTCCTGAAATTGTGGCAGATGTTGCAGAAAGAATGGAACAGTCTCCCAAAAAATCTCTTCGCAGATTAGCCCAAGAAATAAACCTTTCATATGGAACTTGTCAAAAAATTTTAAAAGAAAATTTAAATCTTTATCCCTATAAGATTAACGTCGTTCAAGAGCTATTCCCTCGAGATTTTCCTGTACGAATAGAATACCGTCAGTGGTTTTTGAATAATTTAAATAACAACAACACTTTGGATTTAACATTTTTTTCTGACGAAGCATGGTTTTACCTATCCGGCTATATAAACAAACAAAATATGCGTATTTGGTCTTCGGAGAATCCTCATGAGTTTATTCAATCGCCTCTCCATCCGCAGAAAATTGGTGTTTGGCTAGCGGTTTCTAGAAGGCGTATATTTGGACCTGTGTTTTTTGAAGGAACGATAAATGCTGAGAGATATCGAAATAATTTACTTGAACCGTTTTTACAAAATCTTCATGATGACGAACTTTTACATGGGTATTTCCAACAGGACAGTGCAACAGCTCACAAAACATGGGAAAGTATGGCTCGAATTCGCGAGTTTTATGATAATCGAGTCATTGAATTTCCGCCTCGCAGTCCGGACTTAATGATTCTTGATTATTTCATTTATCCGTATCTGAAAAACACAGTTTACAAAAATAACCCACAAAATTTTGAAGAACTACAAGAAGCAATTTCTAATGCATGTAACGCTATAACCATTCAGATGTTGACAAATGCTTTTGAAAATATGAAACGGAGGGTTATTGCAACATGGGGAGAACACTTTGAACACCTTTTGTAATTCATAATAAAACTAATTTATCTTGTAATGCTTTCATTTCCATTAAATTTAAATCGATTACACATAAGATTCACAAATGTCACAAAGTATAACATAACCGCAAATTTCAATTAATCAATAATTGACATTCTGGACAACTAATAAAAAAATCCCGCCTGCTATAATTTAGAATTTACATGATCCTACTTATCATTTGTGCGCACAAATGTGCAACTAAACTCGTCTATTTACATGATGTGTTCTCATTTTAATAAGATTTTCTCTCATTGTGATGATGTTCCAATCATCTATCAATGCTGTTTGAAGTGTTGTTGCTTTAATTTACAATAATATTGCACTTATATTATATTAATTGTTCAGTAATATTCTGTTGAGCAATAAATATTATAATAATTATTATTTTTAATATTATTATTGAAACATACAGGCATAAGTCCTAAATTAAGGGGAAGAAGACGATCTGAACTAGTGGTTAAATTAAAGTGTCGCAGAAGAGAATCCTAATGAAAAAGAGGCATTGTGTCAAACAGGCTTAAGTTACGTATTTTTCTTAACGTGTATTATCTTCAATTAAAAATTATACCGTAATTTGTTTATCACCCTGTTTTCAGATGAAAATAGAAAGTTTGATTCTGTATTTCTGTGAATATATTTTATATAGACTAATAACATTCATTAAATGTGTTTACAATAAAATTAAATAGTCTTTTCCTAATGAACGCAAGGTAATACCCCTATATTTAGTCGCTATGTATTTAATTGAATTCAGTTTTCAGACTTAAATGTGATACTTTAGTCGAAATTGACCAATAATTACTTCAGATTATATACAATTCTACAAACTAGGTTAACGTAATTGACTTTTAGACAATATTAATGCTTTAACTTTCAAATATATGTACCGGGTGGCCAAGTAAGAATACCAGCCGGCATCTCGGAAAATAGTAGTAATATTGTTTTCGGGTAAATTTTTTTCAAGTGAAAGTGTCGAAGGGAAAATACTGGAAATTGTAAAGTGTCCGCTATGGAGCGTAACAGTTATGATAAATGTTAAAATTAAGAATTTCTTCGTGCTTTGACTAATTGAGAAGTATGGAAAATACCTGCATTTTATTCCTTACACAAATATTTTTTGTGTTACACTTTTTTTACTATCTAGTAAAATAAAGTGATGGGGGCAATTCAAACGTTTCTTTAAATAAACTACGATTTTTCCGGTTTGGCAAAAACGATTTTAACAAGCTTGATCTCATTTAAAACAGCATTATTTGCCCTACAAACAGAGCCTCTGTTTTTGTCTCCCCTAGTTTGACTGTCGCCGCTAGATGGCGTTAATTGAAACATAAGCAAATATTTCTCGAAAAAGTTAAATACAATGATATGTTTCTTTTTACATGGCATAATAAAGAACTAAAGCTTCAGCATTTCAGGGAAAAAAAGCAGTTTTTTAGAAGAGGAGATATTAAACAAAATAAATTACATGTAAAAAATTTCTTTTACTAGGGTTTGGTAACCTAGCTCGTCAGAGAAAGGTACTTCCCATCATTCACTTCTAATAGAAGGGGCAATTCATTTGTTACAAAATATAAATAAACCTCTTCAGTAAGTGGTCGGTTTAAGAAAACACATCCAATAATTTTATCCTGTTGAATGCCGTTTACTTTGGTGCTGAACTTCTTGTATCCAAGGCGGATTTCTCCTAAATCATGTTCACACCACCATTCTGTCTCATCCGTCCATAGAATACAAGAAAGCATTTTAAACAACAGTAAGAGAAAAGCAAGCCTAACAAAGGCCTCATAAAAATGATACTTGATAAAAAAATTAATTCGTTTTCAACTTAAAACTACCAAAACTTACTTCAATGTACCTTGAACCATATAGTTCTGAAAATGTCCAACTTTCTAGCTATGGTTCTGCCCTCCCCCTACATGTGGATATTCAATATACGTCATTTCTAATACTTTCTTTGGCTGGGCCCCTGGTTACCTTCTATACAGCTAAAGATTAATGCTTCTGGTGTATCTGAGGTTTACTGCTGGTCTACGAACTCTGCCCGTATAATGCTTTCTTTTGGGAAACTGAATGGCATAAGCCCTGAAAGCAACTGCGGCCTTCCGTTTGCATTCGAAAAAAGACCAATCATATCAAACGCCTCCCCAATCGTTAAACACATCTCAATAAAAAAAAAAGCCAAAAAGCAAATGACCTAAATGAAAAACTGACAATATTATTTATTATTTTGACAACGCGTCATTTTAGCAGCGTGCCATCCGAACCCAGGAAAGATAATCAAAAAAAACCTTTCACACATTATTCCTTAGCTCCACCGTACTAATGATGACCAATGAGTCAGAAATACGTGTTTACGGATGCTCTACAGCGGTATTTACCCGATATTTCTTGTTTATATATATTAAAATTCTAAGCAAATATATGAGAAATGTATTTTAATTAATCTATCATCATGACGTAGTGGTTGTGTTGATTAATTAATAATAAAAAGGACTAGAGGAAAGCAAAATTTCATCCAAATCTGTAGATTTTCAATTTTAATTACTCTATATTCGCGTTTGCATCTTTCTATGTTTATCATTAAACACATAGATCGGTTATGTTGCTTCCTTTGGGCACTTTTACTTGAAATTTTTTTACCCTAAAAGCAATTTGACTACTACTCTCTGAGACGTAGCCATTGCACATCCTTATTTGGCCACTCGATACAAATGAATCGTTAAATGAATAAATAAATGCATTGTAAGATTATTTTGACACTAATTTTTTATTTAATTTAACATTAAAAGTCAAACCAAGTACTCAGAATTAAATGAATCATTTACATATTAAAAAACAAAACTCCCTTTTTCCTTCTTTACGAATTCTTTACTCAGTCAGAGGGTATCTCCTCAATTTACTTAACCGTTTATTTAATGTCCACCCCTTGTCTTTTTAATTGTTCCCTTTTTTTTGTGTGGCGGAAAGTGTATAAATGCGCAATAATAGTTGAGATTATAAAAACACCGCAGGAGCAACATCGAAATACAATAGCCTACTTGTTTAGGAGTTCTGTACTTAATGAGGTTAAAGTAATACGTCCTCCCTCAGCATAATTATCGATTCGTTTCAGAAAATTCAAACTTGCGAAATAACCACAACAAAAGATCTCTTCTTCTGAAGGTATCGGCTCTTTTTTTTAAGGAAAAATATAAGGGCTTCATGTTCACGTGAATTTATTTACATAATGTCTATGGGTTTTCCTTTTATAAATGTCTCTTGAGATTATTAGAAAGTGAAAAAAATAATTATACAGGCTGTTTACAATATGCGGCAAATATTTAGAGGCCATATTTCATATGAAATTTTAAGATTTTTTTGTTCTTAAATAAGTTTTGAAAAATCGCGATTTAAGAGACGGGCCGATAAAATTGTTACTAAAGAACACAATAATTTATTAATAACTACCGCTTAATCTATGAAAATCATTAGATGCATATTGAAATCTTTCAGATTAAAATGAAAGCATCAAACATATACTTATTATAAAATATTTTCATTTTTATTCCATGTCAAAACATAAACATACTACAAGGATACCTACTTAACAGTTGGAACATTCGAACAAGGTTAGACATGGGAAAAATGAAACAAATCCACAAGGAAATGATTAGATACGAGATCGGAGTACTGGCACTACAAGAGATAAGGTGGGAAGGCGAAAATAAAATAAACAAAAAAAAATTTAGAAATCAAAGGCACAACTTTTGTGATAGTTGAGAGAATGAAAGAAAAAATAATAAAATTTCAAGCAATGAATAGAAGAATTTGCTATGTTAGATTAAGAAACAACTATGCGAGCATGTCACTTACAAACATATATGCACCAACAGAAAAAGCTGTGAATAGAAAAAAACAAACATCTATGACGAAATGGAGAAGATCTATGATAAAAGTAAAAAACATGATACAAGCGTATACCGTATTCGACAAATTTTAATTTCGGTTTGTACTTCTAACTCATGCAGAAGATGACCTTATAATATACAGCGATGCCTGCTTGTTAACAGTGGTGGGAGAGCAAAGCAGTGTCGGGGGATCCTCACTCCTTACATTTCATAGGAATCGTTTGTCGAGTGTATTGTCTTGGCAGCCTCGCTATATGTTTATCTTTAATTTATTTCGTCGCGCTCTTTTCCTCTTTCTATTTTCGTATCAGAAATTAAAATTTGTCGACTAGGGTATAATCATACATAAGAGATTTTAAAGCCAAAATAGAGAAAGAAAAGTACTAAAAAAATAGCAGGAAAATACACGATCCATGACATAACGAATAGTAATGGGATAAGAATATGTAACTTTGTAGTGTCATCAAACAGGTCCATCAGTAGCACAAAGTATAGACATAAGAAATATCGAAAGACTGTACACACAGACCAATACTTATTTACAGCAAAACTTAATTTAAATACAATTAGTCAAAACCAAACAAGAGGAAAGTGGAATGTAAAAAAGCTGAAAAGGGACAAAATAAAGATCCAACCCCGGGAGGAAATTACAACAAAGCTTCAGAGAAAAACCACCATAAGAACAAAAGGAAAAATTCCTAGTTTGACATCGTATGTGAAGTACTAGTGAAAAAGAAAAGAGCAGCTAGGCTTAAATGAAAGCAACAAAATATTCAGAACAAAAAAAGAAAAGTTAGTACCACGAGATAATGGACGAAATGGAGATAAACAACAGAGATAGTAAAACATTATACAATATGGTGAAGAAGCAAACAAGAGCAAAACAAATTTGAGCCAACATTGAGAGGAAGATATGGCATGAAGACTTAAAATAGCTGCTGAACGACAATAAGGATCAAGACCCAAAAAAATGCGATATAATTTTCTTCCTTCAAATAAGGATATTTTCAATTAATTTTATTTTTGATTGTCTTTTGTTTATAACAATAGTTCTCTGCTTGATTGAAACTATTATTTTCTTTTCCAGATAATTATATACGGTAGTTATTGAAATATTTAATTGAAATATATAAACCATTTTTCATTAGTTTGTTTCTTTACTATTAATAAACACTTTTTTGTACCACTAGTAAAAATCATAGTATTTTTACACATAATAAAACGCCATGAAATGTCATTTCTCCACCTGAACTAATAACAGGTATGAACATGACCTAGGTGAATAATAACAACAAATAAGGCGAATGCCGCAACCATGCAATCGCAGTAGTATGTTAAGTTTTCAACCGTCAAAATTCATCATCATCGTTGATTTATGTAAAGAATTATTTAATTTATTTATAAAAATTGATAGTGCAATTATGGCATGTCAAATTTATTGATGATTCAATTCTATTTGAAAAACCAGGATTGTGCAGATCTGTAGGCACATTAATGACAGTATTATTAATTGAGTTAATTCCATAAGTATTTACGATGTCTTCAGTCGAAATAGATCCTGATTGTACTGATGATGTTGATGGAATTTGATTTATATCGAAAATTCCTGTACTTATTGCAGGTGTGGTTGCGTAAGTAGATGTAGGTAGACCTTGTAACATACATGCTATATTTTTTTATTTACTAGGGAATCTTCGATATAACCTTCAGCTACACTAGAAGATTTCCAACCACCATGTTGTTTTAACTGAAGGACATTACCACCATTGGCAGCTAAAAGTGTAGCCGAGGTTCTACGGAAACTATGACCAGTATATAACTGTGGATTTTGTAAATTTAAGTAAAGGGCATTTTTTTTTGGCATGTGTCCTATTCTGTTATGTCCAATGTTTTGTCTAGTACATTTACCATCACGTACCTACACTAATAAAGAATTTTGGTATATCTGGAATTGGTCCAATTTTTAAATAGTTTTTAATTATTTTGATCGAAAGTGCCTCCATTATTACAAACTTTCGAGACGTATCATTTTTGCTATTGCGGATGTGAATAATAATTAAATCATCTGTCATGATGATATCAGAAATTAATAAATTAAACAGCTCATCAGTTCGGCATGCACCAGCAATACCAATTACAAGTCTACAGGGTTATAAATTGTCAATAATTTCAAAGTATTAATATATAAACATACTACCTTAGTTGCAATGTAACATGTGTCGGGTGCCTCAGTAAGGAATTTTATAATTTCCTCTTGAGTATATACTAATGATTTTTTGGGCTTCTAAATTTCATTTTTTCTTTTTAAAAAAGCAACTAATTTAAAATATTTTGAAGTGTTAATATCCTCTTTTAGGCCAAGTATAGCTTTCAACATTCAATAACGCGCCTATAAAGTCAAGGCTTTTTTATTTTTTGAATATTCTTGAAAATAAGCCAAAAGTACGTTTTCAGAAATTACTACTGTATTTTTGGAATTACGCCATTTTTTAATTATGTATATGTTTTCATGTATAATATATCTATGCATCTCGCGCATTTCAGGTGGTGCACATCTGAACTCTTCAGACATTATAAATGGAATGAAAAATAATCTAATAAATACTTGGCTTTTAGTTTCAGCATTTATGTCAAAGCTTATTTGTCAAATTTGTCAACATCAAAATATAGCCTACTTATTTGTTTATATGAAGTTTTCCTAGGGTATTCTTACATATATGAGTAAATTTATTTATAATTATTAAGGTTTCAAGATCCAATTAGACTACTGGTACAAAAAATAGTATACATACTACGGTTGAGAAGACTGCCCTTGTGGCTTAAATTTAATCTCGCCACTCGGGCAATAATAGTTATTTTCTCAACCTTGGTATGTAATATACTATTATCTGTGATAAGATGAAAGTTTAATTTTGATCTACTATTTAAAAGACATGTTTGGTAAAAGATCAACGACAATAAAATATACCTATATCGCTCCCTAAAAATGGTGAAGGAAAAAGAATAAAAACAAGTATTATTTTTTCAAATTATTAGTTATCTTTCAAGGGAATATAAATTATTTAAGCAATTGTGTTAGGAAATGATATTATTATAGTCTAATCTGCTCAAACAGCGCATGTTACTGCATTCTTTTATATACCTTTGTTATTGGATTACATTATATCAGAATGAGGTAGCAATGCTTTGCTAGGAATGTCAATTGATAAAACTGTACACCCATTTTTACAACAGTTATTAAAAGAGATTTAAACTGTCGGCTAGTTTTATTATTATTATTATTAAAAAGAAAAGAAAACAAATTAAGTAAAACTTTAGAAAACATGCAACTCTTAACGTTTGGGACATTAACATTAATTTTTCGAACTACCTAGTAATAATAACATTGTATGCTTTACCAAAACTAATATGTTTGTAATATAATCATCCGTAATAGACAACTGCGATGATAGCATTTCATATAGACATTAGTAGTAAACAAATATCCATTGAATACAACTTTCTCTACCAATAAAGAAGCCGCATTTTGTGTTTGCCGTTTATACCCCAGCACTAATATTTATACATCTAACCCAGCCATGATCGTAAAAGCATTTTATTGGAATAAAAACGAGTATGATAGAAGATACATTTGTGGATTGCTTGAACCGTTAAAAAGACATTTATTCTCAAAAAAAGGAGAGAACCTATAATTTCCTCTACTTACTGCTTCCTAAATGGATTTTCATTTAGTACTGATATTGAACATAATACATACACAAAATTTTATTATTTATTTGTATTCCCTTTTCTAGCCTAAAATCAAAGTGCGAAATATGCATGTTAGTAATATTTAATAGGTAATTGCTTACTCATCTCATTGAAACGATGGAAATCTTTTAATTAATTTATTTTTCCATCTACAGACACGAGAAACTAAATGTAATTGAAATATGAAGTAGTTCTTTTCTTTTTTTACTTTCTTATACGTAGTATAAGGAAGTATTGTGATGACGAAAATTTTCGACCTCGAGATTTTTGCAGATGTCCACGTTTTGTAGTCCCCTGATACCAAAAAAGCGGTTTTCAAAACATGTCTGTGTGTGTGTCTGTGTGTCTGTCTGTCTGTCTGCCTGTCTGTCTTGACCACGATAGAGGTCAAACCGCTGTAGATGTCTATTCCAAATCTTGTATTTACGTATATAATCTCCCTCTTGAGATCTGATTAGTTTTTCAGTAAAATCGGTAGACCGGAAGTAGTAGTTTACTTCAGTGAAAAAATTGAATTTTGCAAATATTTTATCAATTACTAAGTTTAAACAAATTTATAAAGAGTTCAAATGTATTCAAAATTAAATTTGAGACAAATTGTCTTAAAAAAGTTTTTTGAAATCCCTACCGGAAGTAGGTCTTTTACTCTTATCGAAAATCAGTTTTTTGCGAATATCTCGCAAGTCATGCTTTCTAGGCAGGTACATTACGAGTACAAAAGTATTCAAGTGATAATTTTGAATATCTTTTGTATAAAAAAAATTTCAAAATTCGGACCGGAAGTACCACTTTTACTCTTACCGAACAGCGATTTTTTGCGAATATGTCCTAAATTATGCATTCTATATACATTTATTAAGAGTACAAAAGTATTTAGAGTTGGATTTGCAATATTTTTTGTATACTTGAAATTTCAAAATACGGACCGGAAGTAGCACTTTTGCTCTTAGCGAGTAGCTCTTTTTACTTTCTTATACGTAGTATAAGGAGGTATTGTGATGATGAACATTTTCGACCTCGAGATTTTTGGAGATGTCCACGTTTTGAAGTCCCCTGATACCGAAAAACTGGTTTTAAAAAAATGGCTGTGTGTGTCTGTCTCTCTGTCTGTCTGTGTGTGTGTGACCACGATCGCGGTCAAACCGTTATAGGTAACAATTCCAAATTTTATATTTACGAATATAATTTCCCTCTTGAGATCTGATTAGATTTTTAGTAAGCGAAAAAATCGAATTTTGCCAATTATTCGTCAACTACTAAGTTTAAACAAATTTGTAAAGAATTCATATATACTCAAAATTAAATTTGAGAAGAATTTTATCAAAAAAGTTTTTCGAAATTTCTATCGGAAGTAGGTCTTTTACTCTTATTGAAAATCAGTTTTTTGCGAATATTTCGCAAGTCATGCTTTTTAGACAGGTACGTTACGAGTATAAAAGAATTTAGAACTTAATTTTCAATACCTTTTGTATAACAAAAATTTTAAAATTCGGAGCGGAAGTAACACTTTTACTCTTATCGAATAGCGATTTTTGCAAATATTTCCTAAAATATGCATTCTATATATAATTGTCAAGAGTACAAAAGTATTTAGAGTTGGATTTGAAATATTTTTAATGCACAACTAAAAATACTAATCGAAGTGTCCGAGCGTTTTTCCGAACACGCCCTCGTTATTTATTATCACATTTATTCCATTTGGCTGCTACATGGTGTATGTAATTCTCTCATTTTTAATATTCTATTTTTCACCATTGTTTTAGGTGTAAAAAACGATGGGATCCCGTTCATTAACAACAAAAGAAGCCAAAAATATGCGTGCAAAATAACTTTGGGGCATTCGAAAAACTCACCAGAAAGAAATGACATCGAAGTGTTCGATTCTGTACATGTTCCTGGGTATAACACTGGCATCAGGTAAGAAAAAACTATTCTCATATTAGCTCCTAATCCAATATTATTTGCCAATGGGAAAGTATCAGTTTTTCACACTGTCTTAACAAAAAAAAAAGGTCCCCGAAAACTGGGTTAATATACACGGAAATCTACCCAGCTGTCGCATTGTCCACAAAAATGAGTATTCTTCGAGGAAATCGATATGCATATTCATAACTGTCTATCAAGAAAGATCGTAACAGTAAGGAACTTACTAGTGAAACTTGGGAAAATAATATTTAGTTCTAAGATGTGACAGAAAATATGAAAGTGCAAAAGCCTTTTAAAAATTAGATATTCGAATGTGCTACTTCGTTATTAATGAGTTAAGTAAATTATTTTTTCTCTTAAATGTTTCTTTACAGAGGTGTAATTTATTAAAAATGTTTCCTGAAAGTTTTGTCATAAAATTTTGAGTACTTAATGCAATGATTTTATTTATTACAATGGCAAATACGGTATATTGGATCATGTACTTTGCTACTAAAACAAAGTCTGAATAAATATTTCTTTTAGTAAGGGATAAAGAAACTTTTGAATTTAGCCGCACAAGATAAGTTATAATATCCGTATACAAGTGCGTACCCTTGCTATCACCATTGGTATATATATTTAAATATATCAGTAAGTAGCCGGATAAATATATTTTGAAAAGACTGTATGAATGTAAACTCATCATTTATTCATAATAAGTACTTGAATTGTTTTCATAGTTTTTCATAATAATTCCTATAATAATATATCTAGACACTTATTTATATATATATATATTCAACATAAAATACTTATCTATAATTATATTAAAAAAAACATTTATTAATTATGTATATGTATTGTAGATAAAAGCCTTTATTTTCTCTAGGTTTTATCTTTCAACATGTTCTCTCTACCCTCGAAACATTTTATCTTTTTATAGCAATTTATTTTTTGTGTTTTTTACAAACATTTCAAATAACTTATCGATGTTGTTTAAGTACTCCACTCCTATGGTATGTTATATTATAATTTTCCATGGAATCTTGCATATACAAAGTCATAAAGTGATTAGAAATGTCCATTTATTAACATACTGGCCTAATTAATGAAAAGATAAGGTACCTTCCTCAGTACCTTGGTGTCTTTTTAGGCAATACTTATTCTATCATTAAAAATAAATTAGCTACTCTAGATAAACATCTTGCGGTAAAGAAAAAATTACCAATTTAAACTATACGTGAAATATATATATATATATATTATAATGATTTAAATTGTCAACATTTATAGTATAAAAAGGAATTAACGTCTCTAGAAAATTGATTTATGTTATACATATAAGGGATCATTCGTATATGGAATAGAAGAATTTTATTAGAATAGTAATGAAATGTATAAAACGTTAGATAGGATCTAAATTTATTGTAATCTTACTTCTTAATGAAAGATTTTAAAACAAATCACAATGTTAGAAATATTGTCAAGATAAGATAGACAACTTAAATTACTATACAAAAAAATGTCATTATTGAAAAATCAAATACGTATATGGAAACTAGAAAATATCCTGGTTACTTATAAACAAATATAGATGATTTGTAAATTTTGACATAAAAGGTGGAAAAATATTGAATGAGACGAGAATTTTGAAATAAAGAAGAATTAATATAGAAATTGTGGTATAAAAATAATACATACTTAATTTTACAAGTTAATATCATCATCTGCGTGTTTTTGGGAAGTAGTAAGATTTGTGAAACTCATATATTGGATTAAATTGATTACTGAGCCGGAATTATCTATTTTATATTATCTGAATATATTTATATTCTTGAATTGCTGATTTTCATTAAGAAGGAGACGTTAATTTTTGAAATTGAATTGTTGTTTAGATTTAAAAAGAGTTTTACATTATTACGTTAATTATTTATCCAACATACATTATATTGTGTTTTGAATAAAATATTATTTTGAAATAAATAGGTAGCAAAATAACTTTTAACAAAGAATTCAATCCTGAGAGTATTTTTTATCTTCATGCTTAATTATAATTTCTACCGTCTGAGCTTAGCTAGGAAGATATTAGTTAATATATATATATATATATATAAAACAAGAAAAAGAGAATATTGGGTAAATTCCGCTGTAGTGCAACCGTAGACACGTGTTTCTGACTAATTGGTCGTCATCAGTACGGTGTAGCCAAGGATTAAGGTGAGATATCCTTGGAGATAGAAGCATACACGGAAGACCATCAGGTGACAGACTACCATTTGCAGCTTCAGTTAGAAGATCTTCGGTTTTGAAGACAACAACTAACATCGCCACGAGGAAGACATTGTCAACCCGCGTGCCATCCGAACCCAGGAAAGATAATCAATAAAGGAATTATCGCGGATACATAAAATAAAACAAGAAAAAGAGAATATTGGGTAAATTCCGCTGTAGTGCAACCGTAGACACGTGTTTCTGACTAATTGGTCGTCATCAGTACGGTGTAGCCAAGGATTAAGCTGGGATATCCTTGTATCATTGTGTTTCTTTTCCTTAAAATCATTAACATTTGAATAATGCAAGTAATTGTCATCAATTAATTAATACGCCGCTATTCAAGAAATTTCTCACATATTTAGATATATACGGCAAAGAAACAAATTATATGTGTTTAATATATACTTTAACCACATATAAAATATTAATTGTAATTATCCAGAATGAAATTAGGATTTCTGTGTTCCAACACAGAGTGCACTGAATGTGCTTTAATTTCGTAGAAGGAAAACATAGTAGTTAATATGGTTCCTTCGTTAAATGAGAATAATTGGAAATTATCTCTCAAGCTTGCAAAGATCGTCCCCGAAACTATATATACAAATTTCGGTAGATAGGAAAACGAACACATTACAGATGCCGAGCTGACGAGTGTTCACGTTGTAGTGGTTAAATGAAACTAATGCATATGTGTTAGTCCTCGGGGTGGTGTGTTTCTTTTCCTTAAAATCATTAACATTTGAATAATGCAAGTAATTGTCATCAATTAATTAATACGCCGCTATTCAAGAAATTTCTCACATATTTATATATATATATATATATAAATATGCTTATATATATATATATATATATATATATATATAATAAAACCTTATACCAAAGCTAGAAACTTGTCGACACTGACGGATTTCATCTTCTCTAAGTATATAGAAATATAATTTGAAATGGCAATCTTGACATAGATGCTTTATTAAAAATAAATAACAAAATAACAAATAGAAAAGTAGGCTGTGATTTGTAGCTTTTACAAAAAGATGCTTAATTTTTTGGAGACATCAACCACCATCACCACATAGCAGAATGTCGATCTATGTGCGAAATGACTCACCATTGATAAAAGACTAAAAGGTGACTGCAAAATGTGTAAATTAAAAATAAATTGGAAATTTCTAATAGTAGATCAGGTGCAGACACGTGTTTGAAACTTGTTAGCTATTTTCAGTACAGCCTAGCCAAGAAGGTATGTATTAGTAGAAACATTAAATAAGTCGTAAACAACAAACAACACAAGTCAATGAGAGCATATGCGATTAAAAAATACTGAGCGAAACTATTTCTTTGCGGTTGCACAGAGCTATACTCTTGAATCTCTTAAAAGCTGATAAACATTTAAAAATCATCTTATTGTGCTGTGATAATGGCTGTCGTACGAAATTTCTTTATGAATTACATTTTTCAAATAATTACAACAATTTTAAAGGTTATAGAAATTTCAATGCTATCAAATTAGAATAGGCTGCCTTTAGCGGTATTCATATAAACTTTGTAATCAAAACGATATGTTTTGCTTAGCACGTAAAGTAGCTAATTTGTCAAATAATTAGTATTGGATGTACTACAAATATGCGTGTGGAATTGCTTGAATTGAAACGTGGAATACACAAATGTATGTTTTCCAAAAACGTAGCGCTGGTCAATTAGTGCTAGTAATAACGCTTGATTGAAATTCATTGTTATTGCCGCTCCTATAATTTTGGGTTACATTTTACATTCGATATAGTTGTAGGTTAGAAATTTGTTTATATGTAATGTGCTAGATATTTCAAAATTACATTTAAAAAACCTAAGAATTACATAGACTTGCGAGGTAGTCAGTATTTATATCTCGAACTTTTTTGCATACCTCTGAAATGAATATTTTTTTATTTTGCATCAGTAAAGTGAATAACTCATTCTTTCGATGCATTTTTAAGATAATTCAAAAATTCCATATCTGAATTAACTTGAAATTTGTAAAACATTGAGAATACTTTATATTTTCAACAACAAAGTTTTATAGTGTATAAAACGTATTCATAAATGTATATATTTAAAACTCTATTTAAAAATGCAGTAAGATTATTTGTCACGAACTCACATTTTAATTATATCAAAGAAGTAAGTAAGTATTTATTAAAGGAAGAACCTTACAGTTTTGATTCAGAGAAAAAAAATCTTAAAATATTAAACTACAAAGCTTACGTTCGTTAAAAATAATTGTGTTCGGGTTTTTTCAAACGCAAATTTATAACTCCACAAGTTCAGTAAAGAAAATATAGTTTTGATGAAATTCTAGAAGGTTTATTATTGGTGCCCAGCGTGTGGAATTTCAAGAAAATGTTTGCATACTAAGAAATATTAATAAACTATTATTACATTGTTTCAATATTGTATGAAATAAATTAAGTTAAATAGCACAAAGATTATTCATATTAACTTTACTTAGAAAAGTTAATAATAATGATACTTTTAAGTAAAATTGCAATTAGTGCTAGTATAAATCATGTCAATTCTGTGAAAATAATATTTACCATTTTAATATATTCGCTACACATATTAAATTGTTTACTTGGAACATCTACAATTTATGAGACATAGGCAATCGACATTATCAAAATTAATTTTCTTTTGCCTAGGAACAACCAATGTTAATAATAAACTTATTTTCATAAGGTAATATTGCAAGTATTTTGAATTTAAATCAGTCTATTATGTAAAGCTAGTATTTACAATTACTTCTGCTAAGCAAATTTTTATATTAATTGACGGTACATGTGCATCTACAAACAACAGATTAAGTACACAATAGTTAAACCCGTAGTAAATGAAGTTAACAGACTACACAAGTAACAACTATATTACTATTCAAAATATGTAGGTAGCATAAATTTAATTTCGATTAGCTTTTATATGAATGACGTATTTAAGTTATTATTACACAGACCAACCATGATAAACTTGTTTCAAATTGAATATATGGATTTTATAGTTACTTGTCGACTAATTAATAATAATAATATTTATTAAATTGCCCAAACAGGTCAAACAAACAAATAACAAAGATAAAACATATCTGAGGAATTAATAACAACAAACAATTCTGAAAAATAAGCATAATATAGAAAATATAAAAAACATTAAAAGAAAAACAACTAAGGAAAAACGTCTAGAGCAAAATTAATAAAATTTGAACTAATTAGGTGTCGTCTTGCTTCAAACAATTGAACTCCATGTCGATTCAAGAGCAACTGATAGTCCAATCCACGATAAGGGCAAAACTCGCTTGAGTCGCTATGTTATCAGAATCTCTGCAGGTGGGAATAATGAAACCCAATGCTCGAAATACTGACGAAGTGCCTAGGGAAACATGATCAGCGAACATAAGCTTTTCATAAAAAGTAACTCCGAAATCGGTGACTCGGTCCAGGTTCTCTTGAAGAAAGGCAGCATTCGATAAACATTTTTTAAGTCATCGTCATAGGCCCAAACATAAAAAATAATGAAAGTCATTACATCTGCAAAATCGCAAAGATAAGTTAATTTTATGACATTATACAAATTTGATATAATATGATATGACAAGATATATTGGAAAGAAAATATGTTTTCAAAGAATGACGTTAAATAATATCGACCAGGTCATCAGCATAAATGAAATTTCTAGAAATATTACCATTTTACAGTAGGATTGTATACAAATTGCAGAGTAGTGAAGATAAACCATCACAAAATGTTGGATTGCTTCGGTCTTTACTTATATATCTAAAACATGGCACAAGTTAGGGGACAAGTAGAATGTCAAAGTTATAACTAACTTCTAGAAGGAGGTTTGCATATGAAGAATCGGTTTTACTCGTTTTAAAGAATCTTAAATTTTCTGACATCCTTTTACTTTCTTATACGTAGTATAAGGAAGTATTGTGATGATGAAAATTTTCGACCTCGAGATTTTTTACAGATGTCCACGTTTTGAAGTCCCCTGATACCGAGAAAGTGTTTTTTAAAAAACGTCTGTGTCTCTCTCTCTCTCTCTCTGTGTGTGACCACGATAGCGGTCAAACCGCTGTAGATATCAATTCCAAATCTTGTATTTACGTGTATAATCTCCCTCTTGAGATCTGATTAGTTTTTCAGTAAAATCGGTAGACCGGAAGTAGCAGTTTACTTCAGCGAAAAAATCGAATTTTGACAATATTTCGTCAACTACTAAATTTAAACAAATTTATAAAGAATTTATATATACTTAACATTGAAATTGAAAATAATTTTATTTAAAAAGTTTTTCGAAATTCCTACCGGAATCAGTTTTTTGCGAATATTTCGCAAGTCATGCTTTTTAGACAAGTACGTTACGGATATAAAAGTATTTAAAACATAATTTTCAATATCTTTTGTATAAAAGAAATTTCAAAATTCAGACCGGAAGTACCACTTTTACTCTTATCGAATAACGGTTTTTTGCAAATATGTCGTAAGTTATGCATTCTATTTATATTTATCAAGAGTACAAAAGTATTTAGAACTGAATTTGCAATATTTTTTGTATATATGAAATTTCAAAATTCGGACCGGAAGTAGCACTTTTACTCTTAGCAAGTAGCACTTTTTTGATAATATCTTGCAAAGTATGCATTCTATAGACATTTATTAAGAGAATAGAAGTACTTAGAATAGGATTTTGAATAATTTTTGTATAAAAAAATTCTTAAAATTCTATAATTTGAAACGCACATACTGCTTTGATATTAGTACAATTGTTCTAGAGTTGCCGCGATATAGCCCAGAAAACAAAATTCTCTCTCTCTCAGGTTCCCTCGGCGAAACTGTACAATGTTCACGTCAGGAATCGTGATCTTAGGAAACAGTATAAAAAAACAACAAATTACTTGAAGACAAAAAATGAAATAATTATTTAATTATCTTTTCTAAAAACTTTAATAAAATTGAAAACAGATCAGATATAATTTATTTATTACAAAAAAACAAAAAAAAAACACTTTCATTAACAAATTCTCAAGAAAAAATCCTACCCACTAATTGACCAGATAGGATAAAAAAAACTTGTACTGACAAACGCGACAAAATTTACCTAATTAAATACTGAAAATAATTCACAAAGTCCATACAAAATAATAATTACTTAAAATGAATAAATAAAATACCTATAATTAAAATACATCAAATTATAGCAAACTGATACAGTAAAGAAAATTATCTAATTTAATAGCTTCTCAATAAATATAAAATATTTTCAAACACGTGCAGGAAAACAAAATGAAGGATATGAGCCTACTTTTTCAATATTAAAATTTTCTCTTATTATAATAAAGAATGCATTCTCTTTCTTAAAAGTAAATACTTAACTTGTATAACAGCAATAAAACTAATTCACAAACTTGATTAAATCTTGGCTCCTTAAAATAAAAATGAAACTTATAACAAATTTTATTCAAACATCAAATATCTCTAATAAAACTGCACTTGACGGGAGACCAAAATTTAATGTCCTTCAACATTAAAACCACGGCCAGTGAAAGTCAAGCATCCCTTCCATATCTAAATAAAATTCCGCACATGTATACTATATTATAATATCAAGTTGAGCGTAAATAATCTTTCAGGCATCTTCTCTTTTAAATTCAAATAACAACAAAATAAATATTAATATACACAGATTACCAAAAGGCTACTATACCTCCCAAATTCTTAAACAGAAACCAAAATACAGTGTGTACCAAAACATTTGCCCCACAGAAAAATAAATTTGAAATAAATCAATTTATTTAATTTTACTTATCCATAATATATAAAAAAAACCAAAGCAATACGTATAAGAAAGTCGTGTGGTGGCCATACCTCATTTCATCTAAAGTTCTTCCTGTTTTACTTATGTAAAACTTAGGGCAATCGCTACACTTTAACTTATAGACTCCATGATGTTGGTTTTTAGGGGTTTTATCCTTATTGTTTTTAATATATTTAGATAATTTATTGTTCGTTCTAAAACTAATTTTAAGTTACTGTTATTTAAAAACTTAACAATTTTTTCATATATGTAATTGTTTTGTACTCATTATCTGTATCTTTTATTATAGAATAGACTTGTGAAATAGCTTTCTTAAATAATTCATTATGGAGAATTTTATCAATTATTTCTGGCTTATATTTATTATTTATTGCAATTTGTTTAATTATGTTTAGCTCTTTCTCAAAATTAACTTTTGAAAGTGGTATACTTATGAGTCCTATGTATCATACTCTTATATGCTCCTAAATTTGTGTTATACAACGAGTTGAATTGTGTGAGGGTTTCCTGTATATAGAAGAGTCAAGTCTATTGTTAATTTTACTAATGCAAACATCTAAAAAATTAATACAATTGTTTATTTCAATTTCTTGTATAAATTCAATATTTATATGTAATGAATTAATATAATTAAAAAGAGTGTTCGGTTGTCTAGACGTACTAGTAAAACCGATTAAAATATCATCAACGTACCCATGCCATAGTAAGATTAACTTGCAAGTAAACAATTGATGCACATTCTAAAATGTTTTTTTTTAAAGAAAAAAATGAGTTAGAAGATTACCGGAGGACATGATCGTATTTGTTTAACGTATGGTACGGGGAATTTAGAACATTTATTGTAATAGAGTACAGTCAATTAAAATAAATGGTAGCTGAAATGAAATATTTAGCAAATACACCTCTCCCGTTTTTAATGAGAAGGTTATTTCGTTAAAGGGTCGAAAGACCATGCATTTTTACAACGCAGCGGATTAAATTGCAGGGAGAACACCGAACGAATCCTTGATGGGCGGTGGCGGGGGTGACTGAGAGAATAAGGGGCAGAGGATGGGACTGAACACTGAAAGCAGTGATGCCACCACTCTGAAACTAAACGTCAGATGATTTTCTAAACACTGCAAATTAAAGGAAGTTAATTTGGGGGGGCTTATCTTTCAGTAGACAGGTTTCCTCTTGCAGCGCGAGATGCCCTCTTTCCTCTAAATGTGACATGATCACAATGTCTATTGTTTCGGCATCAACATGACGAAAGTTATCTTAATTTCCCTCTTCGTGCGTGTTGTATATATGAATTCATTTAACATACACACTTCACAATACCTAAACACATTTTTAATCAAGCGAATATGTCCTTGAAATATTGTTTGGACTTTTCCTATAGAATTACGTTCAAAAATTATAATTTAAAGCATAGTTACAGTGTGATCAATGCAAAGTGGAGGTTGCGTGACCTAAATATTTAACTTGCAACATTGACTAGTTGCCAACGTTGAGCCACTGTGTACAGTCGTAACTATGTGCACATATGGTTTTGACAAATTAGCTATTTTATATTTATAATAGTAAAGAGAATGAAAAAAAATATGTTTTATAACAAAAAAATTCATTTAAATCACAATGACGGCGAATGCGATCTTTGAAATAAATAGAAAAACATATATATTTAGCCAAAATAGATGTACAAATAGCTACAGCAAATGTAAGGATAAGGGAAAAACTTTTTGTGTACATTGTACCGGGATATCAACAATTAAATTGGTCAATGGTGGTCATGGATTTTAAAATTATTGTCGTAGCGTGCATCGTACATTTAGGTATGTCATAATTTTTTGAATGTCAAAATCTGTCAAGTTATTGTGTTGCAGTTTTCTAATCCTGCGCGGTTTTTGAATCATGGTTCTCACCACAGAGCACAAAATTTACATGATTGATGCCTATTTTCGAACGGGTGTGCTAGTTATGGGAACTTGGGAATACAGTCAACGTTTGTGTTTGGACAATTTTCGAGAGCACTTCCCAGCCGTAGCAGTATTACCGGACAATTTTTATGCATGCCTTACAAATTGTGTTGAAGTGTTTCGCGAAACTGGTTCTGTGACGCATAAAAAAGGTGCTGGTAGACCAAGAGTTCGTACAGAAGAAGTTATTAATGACGTTCGTCAACGTATGCAAGAAGAGCCTACAAAACCTTTAAAACGTCTCTCTCAAGAAATTCGGCTTTCTTATGGAACATGCCAAACGATTGTAAAGAAGGACCTGAACATGCATCCATATAAGATGCAATCAAATCAAGCTCTTCTGCCTGCAGACCACCCCAGACGCTTTGCGTACTGCCATTGGTTCGTTAATAATTTAATGAATGACGATCTGCTGAACTTAACTTTTTTTTCTGACGAAGCTTGGTTCCATCTTTCGGGATACATCAATTCTCTGAATATGCGAATGTGGAGCACTGATAACCCGCATATTTTTATTGAAACGCCACTACATGCTCAGAAAATTGGTGTTTGGATGGCAGTTTCTCGCAAAAGAATAATTGGACCAATTTTTTTCAATTTCATCGTCAACGCAGAAAGGTACAGAAATATTTTTTTGATTGAATTTGTGCAACAGTTAGACGATGATGAACTTCAATACGGTTATTTCCAGCAAGATGGTGCAACAGCTCATACTACACGAGAAAATCTTGCTTTTCTCCCCGAGTTTTTTGATGACCGGCTCATAAGTTTGCATACGGAAGTTGAGTTTCCTCCGAGATCATCTTGTTTGACAATTATGGACTATTTTATCTTTCCTTATTTAAAAAATAAGATTTTTGCAAATCCAATACATAATTTGCAAGAACTGCAACAAAGAATTGTTCAGCAATGTGCAACCATAACGCCAGAAATGCTGCAAAACGCTTTTCACAGCATGAGGAGGCGCATTGAACAAAACGGGGGACATTTCCAACAATTATTGTAATTTAGTTTTTCTGGTTAATAAAAACGTTATTTATTTCATAACTTGTAGTTCATTATTACTTTACAGCTGAACTAAGTAGGTAACACATTTGTAGGTTATTGATAATGTCAGTGTAGCTTGACAATGATTGAATTATTTCAAAAGGATGATTTAAACTAAGACAAGCGTTTTACATTCCATGATCAACATTGACCAATTTAATTTTTGATATCATAGTATTTACATCAATAACGGAAATGAAGCAAATAAGATTTTCAATTATATACTGGCTGTCATAAGTAAATGGTAGATATATTTTAATGAAATTTACAGGAAATGCATATTTTATTCATATTAACAAACGATGAAAATTTCAACAATATACAATTGAAACAATTAATAATAAAACTACTAATGAATAGGCCATCCTCTACTTCTTACGCATTCAACTACTCAATTAGGCCTACTCGAAATAAGCGCATCTATGGTAGCCTGTGGTATGCTGTCCCTATACTGTTTGGGAGAGGCTGTAAATTATTCATCCTTTGTTCTGCCATATTCCATAAGTGTTCTATAGGGGATAAGTCTGGTGACCGCAACGACCATGGAAGCACATCAGTATTAGCATTATTCATAAACTCCACAGTGACCTTTGCGGCATGTGGCCGCACATTATCCTGTTGAAAAATGGCATTTACCAGCTCTTGCAGATATGAGATTAACACTGTTCTCAATACAAGATTTATCGAACGATTCGCATTTAATGTTCCTGGAATAATTACTAAAGGAGATCTACTTCCATGGCAGATAGCGCCCCACACCATTACATCTTGAGTTAGAGCTGTATGTCGTTGTTGAAAAAAACTGTAATTTTTTTCTTTCTCCAGGACATCTTCTGACCATTCGCGACCATCATGAGACCATAAACAAAATCAGGACTCGTCGATTCCATTCCTCCTTCCAATGCAACCTATCATTAGCCCATTCCAGTCGTGCAGTTCGATGGCGTGGAGTTAGAGGTACACAAGGAAATGGACGGTACGATTTAAGCCCAAAAGATTGAACTCGTTGGCATTTTTTTCCACTATGACACTAATTAATCCTGCACGTATGCTTTATAGTGACACTCAAGTAAACAACGCCAAATAAATGTCAAAAGAATGCACTGGCAATTATTTATTTTTATTTCTGTCGTTACTTTATTCTTCTGTTGTATATTGTTAAAATTTTCATCGTTTCTTAATACGATTAAAATACGTATATCCTGCAAATTTCATCAAAATATATTTACGTTTACTGAGTGTTCATTTATTTATGGCTGCCACTATACAGGCTGTCCCAGAAATAAAAAGACGGAGTAGCAGAAATCGGAAGGTAGATTGTGTAAAAACGTATCCTCAAAATATCAAGTCTTTATTCGTGCGCAGACGGTAGAAAAAAAATAATAAAGAATTCAATTGGCCTTACGCCGACCCTGGACTAAATATCCACTTGCTTCACTTTCACAATCGGTCCTTTTCAGGACCACCATATTACTTGTGTTAAAAAAAAGGAGGACGAATAGATACTTCATAATAAATATCCAACCATTAATTACTTTAATTTTACACCTGCTAGAAAAAAATAATTACATTTTTGATATTGACTACGATTTATTGAATATTCTAAAATAATAATAATCAGCTGTTTCCGACTACAAACACATTAAAGAGCAACAACGTTCCTATTTTAAAAATAAAAACAATCTTTTATTGTCTGCAATAAAGTGCGTCACCCATCTGGGTCAACAACCGACTACATAGCTGCGTTATTTAGATGCATCGGGCAAAAAATATGTTTTATATGAATGAGTACGATTTAACGTTTTTTTCCCGTTTTATACAAATAACAGCGTATTTTTCTATGAATGCGTGTTCGTTTCTATTTACAAATGAGCATTCTTACGTGTATTTATAAACATACATTCTGTGCCAGGTCCGTAATGTAATTTTTTATCTAAAAAACAACATAGAAACTTTACATACCTGCTACTCCGTCTTTTTATTTCTGGGACACCCTGTATATACATAGTAACAACGTGTACCCGTAGCGTTTTGTTTATTGCCAAATAAATTAAAATCTACATATCGCCAGTTATTTGAAGAAATAAAACAAAAGTGCTGTGAAATGGAATGTACTTTCAATCCGAAAAATATTGTTATTGACTTTGAAAAACCCATACATGTGGGTGTGTTAGAGGTACTGCCAACTGTGAATATTATAGGATGCAGATTTCACTTGGCCCAGACGTGGTGGCGAAAGATCCAGCAACTTGATCTTACTTTAAATTATAAAGATAAAGAATCAACTATCGGAAATTGGATGAGACATTTATTTGGTTTAACATTTTTAAACCCTGATGAAGTAAGAGACTGTTTTGTGTTCGATTTTGCAACCGATCAACCAGGCAATCCAAGAGTCACAAAATTCGTTGATTACTTAATCGATACATATATTAACGAAGACTCCAGCTTTCCACCCTGTATTTGGGCTGAAAACACAAACTCTTTAACAAGAACAACAAATGTATGTGAAGCATTTCTTTCCAAATTTAATTCGTACTGTTTTTCTCCACATCCCAATATTCGCGTGTTCGTAAAAGCTTTGGAAAATATGCAACTAGATACTTATACAAGAATAAATTCCGCAAAAATTTATGAAGAGCGTGTTATTAACAGAAAAATAAAAAACAAGCTGATTTTATTGGCACAAAAATTAGGCAATATGAAAATAACGAAATAATTAGAACTCATTTTGTAAAATGTGTTTCGCATTTCTATACATAGACATTATTTTACATATTTTGTTCTTTAGAATTTCGTTTTGTATTTCAAATATCTTCAAAGATATATACATACATAAACCTTGTCGTTGTTTTAATTTAGGTTTTCTGCGTTTTATATAACATATTTCAAATGAGAAGTCAGTTCTAGCATCTAGATTATAATGAGGATATTATTAATCCATCTGACTACAATTCGTGTGAAGGGATTACGATTATAAAGTTTACCCTGACTGCAATTCATGCGAGGGATTAATTGAAAGGTTGGCCGCGACTGCAATTCGTGATAGACCGATAATTTATATTGATTTGTGTGAGGAGTAACACCAACCTGTTGTAAACAACTGTTGTGCAGTTCGACTTCATTTAAATAATTTATGAAAGGTTGTAAAATCTTTTCTCTATATCTTTGTACACTTCGTTCCTTTTACTGTCAAGATTTCTTCCGCAAGGTTGCCGAGACATCGCCGGTGGCTAAGCTTCGCGGAGCCCCGGTATATGTTTCAAACCCAGTCTAATTGTGTATTTCAAAATTTTCAGCAATTTTGAGCATTTGGAGGTGGTATTTTCAATATTGATAAGCTTCAAAAACAACTAATTGATATGACAATTTCAATGTCACATAAGTTTTTAGCACCATTCAAAACAGTCATGCATTAGAAACATAAAATCCTTGCAGATCTTTAGTATCTTCTGGAAAGTATATGATATTTATCAATACTATCACCTATAAATACGAAAGTAAGATAAACAATTTGCGTATGAGACATTAACATTTATAAAATAGCCTTTTACACATCTTTATCGTTTTAATTTGTTACATTTTGCTCTACAAACATAAACAAACCACATTGTTACAACGGCTGTAATAGTAACACACAACGGTGACAACCATATTGCCATGAGAATAATGCAGGTGTAAAACCACACCTATTTGATTATGCATATTTCATCATCTGCTGCTCATCAGTGCATCTTGTGGAGGTGACATAGCATTTTTTTTATATCCATATGAAGAAATACCAAGCAAGTTGAAAGCAAATATAATTGATTTAATTTAATTTCAATTTGCAAAATTTTTTCTGCAATCGCCAAATTACCCGCAAAACTAGATTTTACAAATTTAAATTAATCGTATATAAAATGCAAAACTATAGTTAAGTAAATATTTTGAAATTAAAGCTAAATTCCGTTTGCCAATATGTTAGTATTAATAATTATTACAATAATTAAAACTGTATTTTAATCATTTCTGCAGTAATAAAGTAATGTTCGAATTTTGATTTATATTACTTTTCAAATTTGTGTTCCCAACTTTATATTTTCAGAAAACTTGTTCGAATTTAATCGCCACGCAGTTGACCCGTATTTCTTAGAGTAATATCAATTTATTGGCCTACAATTTATAAGCCAATATCCCTAGAGTTCCTTGTACTAATTCTTTAATCAATATGTCGTACTAATTTAAAATTAATCTCATAAAATTTTCCGCGCGTTTTATTAATTTCTTGAGTCTAGAATTGAGGAGTAAATTTATATAAACTGCGTAAATGAAAATGATTATACATTGTTGGAGAAATATTGTTTTAAATAAACACATTTTTCAGTAAATTTTTGTCTCTTATCATACTGTTTCCTAGTATTCCAAAACACAACGCAAATAGAGTTACTTGAACTTCTTTGTCGTATGCTTCTCCATAACAGCAAACATGCTAGAAATAGATTAACGAAAATAGTTATAGGACAACTTGATATGTTCATAAATTAATATTTGTGAGTATTTTTTAAATGAAAAACAGTACACCTATCCCTTGATTTACAGTGAAGATAGGTGCCGCACAAAACCGTGCAAATCGAAATCTTGGATTTTACTATGTAAAACCGTGTAAACGAAAAACACACTAAAGCGGCAAAATTCATTAATGTCTTTACGTAAAACAAAAACAAGAAGTCTTGAAAAACATAAAATTATAATAAAGGATAAGTACAACTTTTTTTCCGAGACAACCCCAAGGTGAGATTCAGTGATATGTAACTTCAAAACAAGAAAAAAAGCAATACCCATCTAAACCTTGAAAAATATAATATTTTTTTTATTTATACAAAATTGCATAATATAAACTTAATTATTATATAAAAATACTGGAGTATAACTAATAATAAAGCTAAACACTATTCCACGATGCTCCGCTGAGCGATCCGAAAAACACGCAGTTTAGAAAAGAAAAAATTGAAACCATATTAGATATTATATCAATGCCAGACACCATACCAATAATAAGCATTACATCACATACACGCAAGGCAACATGTCAATCCTCCATAAGAAATTGATTATTAAATAATTTCTCTGGGTATCTGGACCTAAAGCTTGTAATATTCAAACCTTTTAAGCTGTCCAGAAGATTATTATATGCGCTGTTTTATGTCGGGGAATTTTATGTATGTTTAAATTGTGCGCACTGTAGTGAAACTCAATTTTAATATATAAATATTTTGGGAGTTTAAATTTTATAATAGAAAAACTAATATCTCGTAACTTGTACGACACATGTTGAAATTTTCAAACACGATACACAAGCCTCAGGCAACTATTTTGAACTCTCTGTATACGATCAGAAGTAGCGATATCCATCGCATGATGATATAACGGCACCCAATAGTTGAATTGTGATAGCACAAAATGTTTACACAATCGTCTTTTAAGATCCCGCGATAAATATAGTCTGCGAGGAGGGTAAATCATTTTTAAATTTGCTTATGCAGTTTTTATATAACGTGCAATTTGCGCTCCGTACCTAAGTATGTATTATTTCAGTAATGTTTGGCAGTTCCTGTCCATTAATTTCAATTTTGACAACCGGCTAAAGACTACCACAAGCTACCATCGGCCTAAATATTAAGACCAATGATTTATTAAAGTTCAATTTGAGAAGGTAATCTTCTGCAATTTTATGAATAATAGCATGATCGGCATTCACCTTTCCAACAGTCTCCCGCCACTCACCAAGATTTGGATATTATCCGTATAAACATGGATTTCATACGAATTTCACCAAGCAGAATGAATAAATGGAAAATAGCAGCAACAAAATTTCCGATATTCTATCCGGTGCAAAGTTGGGTGTCCCCAGCAGAGTTCCGCAGGGTTCAGTCTTGGGCCCGCGTTTTTTCCACTTTATATAAATGACTTACTCATGAGCTCAGAGTGTCATACTGTAATGTTTGCAGATGACACGACAACTATGGTGCATGTGGAGGACCCAGACAATTGTTGGAACAGAAGACAAGCTAAAAGAAAACCTAGATTTTTTTCAAAAAGAAAATAAGCATGGAAATAAACATTGAAAAAGGAAATACCATGTTAGTGTCCCCCCAAAAAAAGGCACAATATTAAAATTGCAGGACAAAACCTAGAAGAGGTCACAAGTCTTCTATACATAGGTACAGTCATAGAAGAGACGGGAAAATAGAGGAAGAAATAACAGAGAGCTGCAAAAACTGGGAGACTCTAAAACACCCTAAAAAGAAGGTTTTTTTTTGGAAAGAAAGAATACTACAGGAAATGCAAACACAAGTATACCAGAAAGTTGTCAGACTACCAATAATATGTGTCACTGAATGCAGGACCTTAACAAACCCAAAGAAAAAAAGTTAGATAATAGCTATTGAGGTGAGATTTTTGAGAAAAATAAAAGGAATTGCAAGAAAAGAACGAGTAAGAAATAAGTCAATATTGGCCTAATTAAAGACGAAACCTATAGATTTGGTGATCGAAGAAGAATTTTCAAAACCCACGTTTTTAATATTAAAGAATTGAGTACTAAAATCGTAGGTTTTGAAATCTTTGTTTCTCTCTCTCTCTCGCCCCCCCCCTTCTCTCTCTCTCTCTATCTCACTCTCTCGCTCTGCAGATACATTATGATAGATTATAAGTATAAAAGTATTTAAAGCTTATTTTAAATACTTTTTGTATACTCTTATCGAGCAGCAGTTTTTTTTGAAAATATCTCGTAATCAGGTAATTTCAAAACGTGAACATCTGCAAAATTCTAGAGGTCGAATATTTTCGTCACCGCAATAGTTCCTTAAATTACGTATGAGAAAGTAAACATTAAGAGCAGACTATGATATGTACGAAATTAAACATCCTGTAAAAAAAATTAAATTACGGAAAATATGATTTGATGCAAGTTTTTAATTATTCCAGTTTAACTTTAAACAAAAAAAATGTGTGTTTATAACCAACATCCGAAAATATTTGTGTGCTTAGGAATTTTGTATTTAGTTTCTCTTGGTTATTATGGTAACTTTTTTGAAAATAACACATACGGAAACTGTTTCCAAGCCTAGTCCGTATAAACCTATTTAAATAGTCCGCTTTTAGACCTGATACAATTGGAGATCACGCGAATGCAGTTAACTCAAAAACATTGTGTACCTACGTAAGCTTCGCAGCCTCGGCATCCAGCAGTTCACGTTTAATGACCCGAAACAATGACATAGTCTTCGTTTATTAAGAACCGTAACGCCGCTTGTTCGACGGGGTTAGTGAATAGCTACGGGTGTCTTAATCCGCCAGTAAATTGAGTCTCGGTTAAATTCAGGCTAGCGATTCAAATGATAGCGGCCCGCGGAACTGTATTGTACACACGTCTGGCAACTCAATCTAAGAGGGCACTCGTCCATAAAGGCCAGATAGAAACATGAAACGCGGGTGGCAGGGGTACCGTTAGAGATGGTGTAACCGAAGACTTTTTTGTCCTTTTCTTTTGCGCACATCTCAACTCTTTAAAGATAATTGCAGTTCCTATCTATTATAGCCCTAGACTATTTCATTAAAATCTATATTTTCATTTTAAATAAAATATTGAATTTTATATAATATGTTACAATATCTAGTATATATGCGAAAAACATCAATAAGAGCAATTTGGTTTATTGTTGTTCACAATAGTTATCGCTAATAATATACAATAGTCCTCATCAAAAACAAGAAAAAAAGTTTACCTGGCACAAATAGTTGCATTTTTGAAGGTATTGCTTCAGGGCAGAATAGAGGAATTTTCTCTAAATCTAAAACACCTATTAATTATATATATTATATATAAGAAAAAGAATGTCGGAATTTCCCGCTGCAGTGCAAGGAATATGGTAGAATATCCTTGGAGATCGAAACAAACGGAAGACTATCGGGAAGACAGACCTCCAAAGCAGCTTAAATATCAGAAGATCCTCAGGTCTGAGTGACAACAACCGAACACCGACACGAGGCAGACATTGCCAACCCGCGTCTCGTCCAACTCAGGAATGACAAATCGATAAAGGAAATATCGCGGATACATAATAAAAATAGGAGTAAGAATTACACTTGTTTCAGTCTTGTTGGTCATCGTCAGTACGGTGTAGCCAAGGAATAAGGTGGGATATCCTTGAAGATAGAAACAAATCTTCCCGATAGTCTTTCTAAGATTTGTTTCTATCTGCACGGATATCCCACCTTAGTGCTTGGTTACTCCGTACTGACGATGACCAACGAGTCTGAAACACGTGTTTCCGGTTGCACTACAGCGGTTTAACTCGACATTCTTTCTCCTATTTGTATTATGTATCCGAATCTCCTGGTGCTCAAGTGACCCTGCTCCATTCATCAATTCACGCAGACTTTCCTTTGTTTATCGGGATAATGCAAGTGACTTGGCATAGTTACTATGTTTCAGTTAATTCTGAAAGATAATATAACACAGATGTTTGCGAGTTGTAGTTGTTATATAATATACCCATAACTTCTAAACACTGTGTAAGTGTCTTTAAATAAATATACGTATTTAAAAAACAAGCTGGTATATCACTAAATAAAGCAAAATATAGTTATTAAAATTTCAAAGCTTAATTGCAAATAACCTAGGTTTATGATGATTTATGAATCAGTCAATCAGTGAGTCACCCAAATGGATATTTTTGGATCCGCGTATTTTGTAAACTGTTTCACCTAGATAAATTAAATTTAGAGCACTACTTTTATTGGTAATCTTACAATGTGACTAAAATAGCTAGAGTGGGCACCGGCTTTTTTTGATGCAAATTTGTTGGCAGAACATGTCCTGGCGCACTCCTATCGCTTATATTTAGATCCAAGTATAGCAACGTACATTATATAAAAGCAAATGTCGTAACTACTATATGTAGAACGCATGTAGTCTGATAGGGAAGATAAGAAGATCTTTGCCAGAAATTCGGCTGGTAGAAGATGAAGAAACAGGCCAAAGTTTAGATGGAGGTTCAAAGTAAATCAGAGAAAAACGATTGCAAAACTCCTAGGGTTTACTAACATTTCCTAAAAATTATCATCGAAGCATATAAACCAAATTTAAGATATTTTAAAAACTCATTGGTTCTACCAAAACTTAAAGTATTTGTTAAAGAAAAAATAAATAAAATTTCTATGCAGATAATAACGTTTCAATTCGAAAAGAAAATCATCACTTGTTTGAAAATCTTATATAACAATTTACAAATCTATATAGAACAGCATATCAACCTATTGCACCTGCGCACAACTAGTGCGAACGGCAATGTTTAATTAAAATGCTTAGACAACGACAAATATCATTCGTAGTAACTGCGTTTATTGTATATTTTATAATATTTTAACAAAATGAGTTTTAAGTGACTTTTGAAAAATATGTTCAATGCATCGAAACGTAAAGATGTAAAAAAAATGTATTATTTTTAATCTTCAGCACATTGACTGGTAAATCTGACAGCAATCATACCATCTTTAAACCCTGTTTACCCAAAATCAATTACTTGAAATTATGTGAGGATACGTAAAACCGTCATATGAATAATAGTTTACATTCTTATACAATTTTACATCGTTATATATACAGGGTGTCCAGAAACTCTCCTGACAAACGAAGACCGGAGATTCCTCAGATAATTTTAAGACAATTTAACCCAATTCACCCTAGTCCGAAAATGCTTCCTAAGGGAGCTAGAGCTCTTTGAAGATGGCGCCTTGTAATTAGTTTTTTTTTTAATATCTCCCGAACGCTTCTATTTAGAAAAACAAAAACTGGTATGCTTATTTATCCTCCAGAGATGAATCGATTCCATTAATTGCGAATTTCTAGTACCGGTCATAGGCGTCCGTTTTGGGTAGGTAAACGGTTATTTTAACGCATAATTGTTTTTGTCTTTAACTTTTAAGCATTTGTGACACTAAATTATTAAATTTTCAGGTATTCTAGTACTAAAAGGTACTCTTACTTTAAGTCGGTAGGATACACCGTTTTCTAGAAAAATCGATTTGAAAATTTTTCGTTTTTTTGTCATTTCATCTTTCGTCATTTCAACTTCGCGAACTGACAACAATTTGACAATTAAAAACGTAGGTTTTATTTCTGTTGGCAGTTCAGAGAAATTGAATTTTAATGACGAAAAAACGAAAAATTTTTTAATCGATTTTTCTAGAAAACGGTGTATCCTATCGACTTAAAGTAAGAGTACCTTTTAGTACTAGAATACCTGAAAATTTAATAATCTAGTGTCACAAATGCTTAAAAGTTAAAGACAAAAAAGTTATGCGTTAAAATAACCGTTTACCTACCCAAAACGGACGCCTATGATCTTAGGAAGCATTTTCGGACTAGGGTGAATTGGGTTAAATTGTCTTAAAATTATCTGAGGAATCTCCGGTCTTCGTTTGTCAGGAGAGTTTCTGGACACCCTGTATATATATATATATATATATATATATATATATATATATATATATATATATATGAAATTATAAATAAAACTTAACTACACATTAATATTATATGCTAGAACTATTATTATTTCTCCTACTACTGGAAAACTGCAAGGAATACCAAAATTAAATCCACCATATAACGTATATAATATTTAACGGTGCCTGAGTAGGATATCTAAAGCGGTAAGGTATAGACATCTTCCCTAAAGCCTGGATTTGGCACCCTATGATTTTTATGTGTTTCGCCTTATAAGGGAAAATTGTAGAGAGTGTCATATGTGGGACACAGGTGAAAATACAAACATTCCCCAAACTTTAATAAAAAAATACTGTGGAATAAATACATTATAATAATGTATCTAACAATGTAAATGTAAATAATAAATAGGTACATTTATTAAATATAGAATAATACGTAAAGGAGTACCACAAATTTATAGTATTACCACATCATAAATAATCATTTCTTTTTTTGGTAAATTCAATATGTACTTGCTAAATATATAGCAGATCCAGTAAATTTTAAATTTTTACGTAAACATAGACATTAAAATACGACAAAATAAGTATTTTTGACAAGTACCTGCAGAAGATGTATTTAATATAACCTTAAATTTCAGTCAAACCAGTACACTCTAAGTACTAGGCTGGTACGGAAGCTACGTGACCTGACACAGAGATGGCGCGCATTCTTAGGAATTTTCTTTTTTCTGTAGAATCATCCTTTAATAGGTTAAATATGACAGTACAAAGCGATCTGTCAATTGGTATGCTTTTGACAGTACGCCAAAGTGAACATCTCGCGTGATTTTGTAACAATGGAAAAAACTGAGTTAAGAACAGTGATTAAATACTTTTATTTGAAAGGCTTAACACTAACCGAAATCAAAGCAGAGCTGGATTCAACACTATTAGAATTGGCTCCTTCGTTGGTTAAAAACTGAGTTGTCGAATTTAAACGTAGTCACAGTGTGCATAGAAGAAGAACCGGAGCAAAAGCTGCATCGTTTGAGTGTTTACGCGAACTTTTGGAACGTTTTCGTCGCAATCAGAAGGACTTTTTACCGTCGATGAAACCTGAATCCACCATTACACTCCGGAAACCAAAGAACAATCCAAACAATGGACGAGAAAGGGTTCTCCGCTACCAAAAAAGCAAAAAGGGTTTTGTCAGCAGCAAAGGTAATGGCAATTTTTGTAGGATTCACATTTTATTATCTTGGTCGACTACTTAGAAAAGGAAATAACAATAAATGGGAACTATTATGCCAATTTGTTGCAACAATTGAGGGACAAAATCAAAGAGAAACGTCCTCATTTGGCAAAGGTAAAAGTGCTTTTACATCAGGATAATGCACCGACTTAAAAGTCTGCAATTGCAATGACAAAAAATTATGAATTAAGATTTAAATTAGTGCCCTCATTCACCCTATTCTCCAAATTTGGCTCCAAGCGATTATCATCTCTTTCCAAACATAAAAAAATGGCTCGGCGGTAAGAGATTTTCGTCTAATTCCGAAGTAATCGCTGCTGTAAATAGCTATTTCGATGACTTGGATTAATCGACCTACATTGAAGGCATTACTAATTTGAAATATCCTTGGAATAAGTGTGTTGAACAAACAGGAAACTATATTGAAAAATATAATGTACTTGTCAAAAAAAAATGCGTTTTCTTTGTTGCCACGTAGTTTCCGAACCACCCGCGTAGCATCATGATTAGAGATCGGACACGAGCGGCCGATAACTCATCGCCCACAGGCGCACTATTGAAATTTTGTATTTTTAAAAAGTTTTTAATTTTATTCATTTAATTGAATAACAAGTGACAAGTGGTGATCTATAAAATACAAAATGCATTATTGTTTGTACATTTTGTAGTAGAGATCGAGTAAACTCTCCGTACTTTATAAATAAATAAATAGAATAAATTCTAAATACTCCTCACGCTTCCACCTACGCCGATGAAGAAAGGAATTTAAGAGTAAAATCGACTTTTTTTCTGTTCATTTTCTCGACGAAAACAGATGTTGCAGTTCACCACGTGAATAGTGCTATTCAGTAACTGCGTGATGTTATACATTATTTATTTTGACCGTCGTAGTTTAGGCCTGATACGTCCGGTCCTTAATCATGATTGATATATGCAGAAATAGGGTAGTATCTGTAATTTTTTAAATTATAGCAGTTCACAAAAAAATGATATTCTGTTAACGTCTGTGTAAAACAATTAAAAGAAGGAGCAGAATTTTTCGATTGCTTTTAAGATATAATATTACAGTGAAATTTCCCTTCACGGGCACTTCTATTAGCCGGGCACTTCCCTTAAATGGGCATTTTTTCCGGTCCCGAATTTATAATTAGGTCATTCCTAATAAATAGGTTTTTCTTATGCGGAAACTCCCTTGAATGGTCGCGGACAGTTATTTAGCTGCTTTTTGACCGCAAAAGTTTCTATTAAACGGACGCATATGTATTTGAATACATTCAATACCGCATGATATCTGACGAAGCCGTTAGCGCAAATCAAAATGTCGAAGCTTTCATAAACATGTTGCCGTTAATAATTAAAAAGTACAAACCCTGCGATATTATTTTTTCGGGCACTACCAACAAAGACATTAAGAGGCGAAAAATGTGTGGGCGGCAAGTTATCAAAAGAAAGGTTAACTTAAAATGCACTGTGTGAATATGGCAGAGGAGAAAGATTTGCTGTTGGTTATAGAAAAATCAGCATGTCCTCGCGCATTTAAAAATCTTAGCTTTGCTCTTCTTTCAGTCCAATGGTATTCAAACAATAAGGCTTGGATAACTAATTTTATTATGACAGAGTGGCTACGTGAATTTGATCGGAAAGTGATCGATCAAAACAGGAAATTTTTATTATTTTTGGACAATGCAGCTGCCCATCCTAGACACATATAGTTGCAAAATCTTAAACGTGTTTTCTTACCGCCAATACGACAGCTTAAGGGGGTACCGTAGATTTAAAAAAAAGTGTTAGAGCTTCTAAATTCCTCCTTTATTTGTAAAAGTAGGAATGTATAGGGTATGTATCATATAAATATATGATGAATATGTAAAAAAAAAGTGCAATTCTGCGTATTTGAATTTGAAAAATTTACCATTTTATTTCAATTATAAGTAGAGATTGAAAAGCGCCATGAACTCATATTCGAGGCATGGAATATATAAGCCGCAAGATATGTCCGAGTACTTTTTTTTTTAATTTATGTATATATGTATGCCGATTTTGTCAGTTTTGTGGTTTTAGTTAATATAGTATAGTACTGACAAAATTATATCAAAAAGAGACAGTAGCTCAGTAATAGTCCATTTTAAAGTATTAACGTCTTACATGTTTCTGATGTGAAATTTAATAATAAATTCAAAAATGAAATAATATACAGGGTGTTCCATTTGAAAAAAATTACTTTTTTGCAAAAACTAACAAAAGCATATCAAAAAACGACAGTAGCTCAGTAATAGTCACATTTAAAGTATTAACGTCTCACATGTTTCTGACATGAAATTTAATCAACAATTCAAAAATGAACTGATATACAGGCCGTTCCATTAAAAAATTACGAGATTTCTTCGATTTTGCGAAATTGTGAACACTCTGTATAACGCGAACAGTTACAGAATTTATTTCACGTAGCAACGAAACTCAATACTAGTAAAAAATATTCTATTCTGTTGGTTTCGGATCTTTTGTTTTTCCTTATGCCGAATTGCCTTCTGAAATGTATTAATTTATCAAGTAAAATAATTATTAACACAGAAACTATCAACTTTAGACCCATATAGCATAATATCGATGTATCCAGCTTTCAAGCGCGGATCATTTTATCTATTAAAAAACAGGGTGTTCCATTTTAAAAAAAGCAACTTTAGTCTGGCATTTCCATCTGAACAGCCTGTAGAAACCAAAATATTTTTAAAACGTGCGATTGATGGCGCGCAAGAATATCCCATGACTAAATATTTGACTAACTTTCAAATAAGCATGTAATCTTCCGTCGCCGCTTCGTTGCCCGACCCTGTATATAAATGTGCACATAGCCGTTTCGTTTTTAATTACCAAATAAAGTTATAAGTATATAATTTTACACTGTGTGTTCAAATGAAAGTTTAGCTTTGCTTTCTACATAATTTTTTCTGTCTTCTGACACACGGGCACTTCTCTTAACCAGGCAATATTGTCGGAACGAACAATGTCCGCCAATGGGAAGTTTCACTGTATTTACATAAAATGACAAACATGGCTCTATAAGCCAGATGATGAGTAAATCGGCAAATGATTAAGGCGATAAACAACAGCAAACGCAAATTGTTCTTAAATAGATAATGAAAGCAGAATATAAGTAGGAAGGAAGAAAAAGAAAGCCAAATATTTCGAGGTGTCATCTTCTTAAATCGCGTTGAACAATTTGTCAATTGAAGAAAAGGTCATATCAATAGAACACTTCGGTGTAAATTTGTATGTGGTTATTCGCTTAGTACCAAATGGAGTGCAAAGGGCATATGTGTAGATTGAGGACAAATCAGTCTGGAAAAATACGGTACGTTTTATAGGTACCTTGTACCTGCATTTTAGGTGTGTGATAGTACCTATACTCTTCATATCCATTTACAGTTGGTGTATAGGTGCGGAGAAAACATGGCCTGAGAAATTAAAAGTATTGATGTACATACCAGTTATGTTGCTAGTGCTTTTGTTACTCTATCTATTATTTAAGCCCGTAATTGATTCTGAAAATGGAACGCCAGTCAGTGAGTATTACTATAATACACCTAGCTAATTTTGTACAATACACGCATGCTTATATATATATATATATATATATATATATATTGTGGTAGTTCACTAACTTAGATGAGTAAGGATATGATGGAAGTACTAATGTTAATAAAATATACTGTATATGTTCTTGTAGTGAGTATTAAAAAAATAAAAGATGGTAATATTTTATGGACCAAACTATAATTAAATAAATAGATGTGAGAATATTTAAATTATACTTAAAATAATTGTGAGAATATTAATTGGGTATTTCCCTATAGTTTTTGTGAACCGTGTAAAGTTGGTTGCATATCGGGTTATGTTGAAGTTCGCCTTGCATCGAGTGGTTGGTTGCCTATCAGGTTTATTTGTTGTAGTAATATTTCCCATTTCTGAAAGTAGAATTGTAAATGTTACTTGTTGTATTTTTATATGTAATATTATTTGTTAAAGCTTGTTTAATTAACACTTTTGAAAAAATAGAGAATATTAGTATGGATTTTGAATCATAAAGGTTGGAAAATGATGTATAGTTACGCGCTAAAATTCAAATGTAAGAAGTGTCAGATTTTGACATTTAAAATAATATAGTTAAAGTATTGAGTATTTGGTTTGTCGAAGGGTATAAAAGGTTGTGAAAATTAAAGTAAAGAATTAAATTGATAAATTTTTGGAATTACAAAAAGGTATTATAAATATTCAATTACAAATAAAACATATTTTGGATTATTATAATGTGTGGAACAATATGATTGGATATTATAGAAACTAAGGAATTATTGCCAGGGATATGGGGAATAAATAAGAAAATTCAAAAAGAATTTAAGAAAAGCGGTAGATGTGTTTTCGGAAAACGAAATTTTCCTTCCGAAAAACACATAATTAAGAGATTCATCATTATACAAAAGTGTAAAAAAAATGGTTAGGAGATAGTAGAAAAGAAAGCAGATATTTTTTAGGTGATTGCAACATTTTCCAGAATAGTACCATTTTTTGTATCATGCAAATATAATAAAAAAATAAATTAGAAGAAAGAATTTCGGTAACGAATAAAGAAATAATTGAAGAATATTCATACTTGAGAAGAAAGCGAAGAAATATATAATTACAATTTAAAAATAAACTTACTGCATTGGTAAATATTATTCCATATTTGGCGAGAGATTTATTGCATTGGAGAGTTGGTGAAATTCCAGAAGTTATACAAATAGTTTAGTCCAGGACTTGAAAGATACGAGATATTCAACATAGCAGCTAACACAGGTATTCCAGTCCAGTAGAGGAAAGGCAGGTTTCAAAGGTCTTCACGAAAGCGTTCGACGGTTCGAGATTCTAGTTGATTGCAGAGGTTGAAGGTATTACAGGATAGCAGTCATTACAGTCCACATTCCGAGCATTCCAGACAATTAGGAAAAGGAAAGGATCTCCCTCATTGATTCCAGGAAATGTCTTCGACAAGCTAAAAAGAAAATCGTTTGGTGTATAAATAAGAATACCAGTTCAGTAGTAATAACAGGTCGTATAATTCTTTGAAATAATTTGAATTTATCAGTTTCGAATTGAAAAGTATATCAAAATTTAGAGATCTATTATTTATACGTACATTATAACTGTGTTGATAATCAAGAAAAGATATTTTGTAAGTTCTGTGCACAACATTAATTTGTATCATCATTTGTATAATTTTTTAGAAGTCAAAAAAAACTGATCGGCAAACTAAAACTGATTAATTTGTGTGGGTATTTGATTTACATACAAAAACTATACAGTATTTATAAAATAATATAATTAATATACTTACTTGTATATTTTTCGATCCACGAAAGGTGTATTTTCATGCACATATAAATTGTCAAAAGAATGTTTACGTAAACAAGCTTGGTACTTCCATGAATGTTTTATTTGGTTGTGTGTGTTGAGAACTACCATATAATTTATAATTTGCCTGATTTATTAAACAAATTAGTTTGATACATTTGTTTTTATTTGGTATATAAAGAAGGTTTTTGAATTAAATTGATGAAACAGATATGACGCTTAGAACCGTAACCTATAAATAAAAAAAACAACTGTCAGTGATTATATTATTATTTGAATAGTATGTTAATATATACCTTGAGATTGAGTTCACAGTAAGTATTGTTATTTGAAGATAAAGTTGAAATACACATCATAATTCACTAAAGAATAACTGTTTTGTAAACTTTGATTTATAAAGTTAAGAAATATAAAACGTAAATATCCTATGATATAGGCAGATATTGAAAAAGTTACATATAGGCAACTGTTTGGGCTTTGATGATTCAAGGGAAGTTAGCAACATATAAAATAATTAGTTTAAATATTTTATATAAGAACTGAGTTAGTGAGGGCATAAATAAAAAATTACCTGAGAGAATTTGAAAATAGATTTAAAAAGTACATAAAGATTTCAATTTTATATATAGACGAGAATAAGTACAGGTTTCAAACACATAGTAAGAATAAATATTATTAAATTTATCTGAGTGTAATCGTACCTTTATTAATTAAAGGTATTGTTACATTTTATGGCGTGCCCAACGTGGAGCGATTAAAATAAGACTCGCAACAACATATTTCAAATATTTTATTAATTATAATAATAACGGTAACATTAGTATCCATTTTACAAAGGTAATAAAATCAGTTTAAAGTATATCAAGGTATAAGAAATTGTGTACTATAATAATTTAGAATGAATACAAGATCCAAGAGTAATTCTGGATTGTATAGAACGGAATCTTCTAGTGATAGTGAAGAGGAGGTAGGACAGAATGTGAATTTACTAGAGGGAGGAGAAGATATGTCACAGGTACAGGTAGAAGGTCAATTGACTGGAGAGTTACAGGATAGAGGTGATAAGGTGGAAATTCAAGGAGAGACTTCGAAAATAGAAATGTCGACACCAGTAGTAGATTTTGGATCAATTTTACAAATGTTAAAACAGATGAATGAAGATAATAAAAACATGAACGAAGAAAGAAAGAAGAATTTAATGGAATTTAAGGAAGAATTAGGTGGAAAGATAGACAAGATGTATAAAGATACTAGAGAAGATTATAAAAGGGATATTGAAGAATTTAAAGAATCTTTGGTGAGTAATCCAGAAGAAATGATACTAGTAACACAAGTTTGCGTGAAAGACAAACAAGATACAGCAGAGGTTAAGGGAATAGTGGAAATGGAAAAAGAAGAAGTAATAGGAAATTTTGAGAAGGGTGTTCTAAACTGCATTGATGTTGAACAAAACACAGCTGAAAGTAAGAAAACGAATAAAATTTTTCCAATAACAAAGAAAACAAAATACTTAGATTCCGGTAGAAGAATTTTAAGATCGTATTTAGATACACTTTTAGTAGGAGAAAAAGATGACAAAAAGCTATACTTATTCACCTCAAGGCAGATAACAGGGATAGTTATCAAAGACGAAAAGTATACCGGAAGAAGTTTTAAAGTTGGACATAATATAATTCCATCTTATGTGAAAAATGTTTTGGGAAATGAAAAGATTAGAATGTTTAAGAAGTATAAAGAATTTATAAAGGGAAATGATTATGTTATGAGTATAGGAGATTCTTCAGAAAGATATGTACGAAGAAATGTTCATCAGGTTATAATGATTATGGAGATTAAGTACAAAGAATTATTGGAATGGGTTATTGAAGATCAGAAAGGTACAGATACAGTTACATCGAGAAATGCAGATGTTATGAGTGTATATGAACAGGTAGGAAAATTTGTGAACAAGGTGCTTTATAAAACTGAAGAAAATGAATTTTGGTATGAAGAAGATGTGAATAAAGAAGAAACATATGGAATATTGAAAAATAGGGTGCGATTAAAAATAGATTATTAAAAAAAATTTAAGGGCATGGCGGTACTGAAGGGCCAGTTACCGTTGGTAAATAGCGCTACCACCCACCAGAGCTACAATGTATATAATAAAGCCCAAAATTTAGGGGCATGGCGGTTGAATTTCATAGGGCGACAACCGTTGGTAAATAGCGCTACCACCCACCAGAGCTACATCAAAATTAATAGAACCAAAATTTAGGGGCATGGTTAATGTATTTTGTTTCTATAAAAGTATGTCATAAAAAAAAAAACGGGTTATAAGTATGTGCATTTAATTTTTTTTTATAATTGAGTTAATCATGTAAGAAATTTTAGCTAAAATGATCTAACAAAGGTTTATGTATTTTATTTCCTTGCTCTAAATTAATTGAATCAGGATAGAATTATTTAGACGAAGAAGAGTTGAAAAGATTAGTTAGTATGAAGAAATTAGTAATATTTAATTTATTTTCCTCATTCCTTACATTATAAAATTTGTAAATATAAGTGTTAGAGGAGTATATAAGTAACTTTACAGTAAGTAAAGAAACATACGAGTATAAAAATGTGAAGAAATGTATAAAGTAGATATATGAAAGATGAGTAAGAAGGAACCTTATTAAAAAAAAAAAAAAAATTTTTTAAAGGATATTTATCGGAGTAATAAAAGCATTTAATGGTCAAGAAATATTAAAGTCATTAAGAGTTATAAAAAAATAAAATGTGATATACAAATAGAAGAAGCCTATAAAATAAAATATGTATAGAAAAGATAATAATGAATGCTTGCTATGTATAATAAATAATAAAAGGGAAACATAAAAATATATGGAATAATTTATAGAGATTATGTATGAAAGGGTAAATAAAACCCAAAATGATAATAAATATATAGAATAATAATGTATAAAAGAAATATGTAGGTCACGTACGCCTTAAAAAACGAAAATATAATTTGTGTACTTTCCAAAAGTGAAAGTTTGAAAAGGTAGACGAAAATGTCTATTATAGGTATAGGGTTTTTGTTCAGCTAGGAACAGTTATATAAAATAAAATAATAAAGAATAAGTGAGCATATGTAAAGCATATTTTGTAGAGGCTATTAAATATCTGAAGAAGTAACAGATACAACTTAAAAGTAATCACCAGTAAATGTTAAAAGTAGTTTCGATTATAATATTGATAAGAATTTTTAGAGGGTTTAAAATCATGAATAGGATAATACAAAGAAGGTATAAGATTGGATAAGAAAAGGAATAAAGTTACTTATATAGAAAGCATAGAAATGTTAAAAGATACATTTTATGACATTATTGATGAAGACAAATGGATAAAGATGTAAATTTTGAATATGTTGGTATAAATTAGTATATTTATGAGAATAAGATTAGTTAAAATGGTTTGTTGTAAATAATTGAGAGTTAAAAATGAAAATAGATACAGTGAGGTAAATAATTATCTTATATACCAAATATTAAGAAATGTACATGGATTTATATGAGAATGTATAGTTATGCTACAGAAGTAGTACAAATTGAAGTACATCATTTTAGTATAGATTGTTGAATAAATATAAATTTATATATTCTATAGAAATTTAGATTTATTAAAAAAGGGGCATATGTGGTAGTTCACTAACTTAGATGAGTAAGGATATGATGGAAGTACTAATGTTAATAAAATATACTGTATATGTTCTTGTAGTGAGTATTAAAAAAATAAAAGATGGTAATATTTTATGGACCAAACTATAATTAAATAAATAGATGTGAGAATATTTAAATTATACTTAAAATAATTGTGAGAATATTAATTGGGTATTTCCCTATAGTTTTTGTGAACCGTGTAAAGTTGGTTGCATATCGGGTTATGTTGAAGTTCGCCTTGCATCGAGTGGTTGGTTGCCTATCAGGTTTATTTGTTGTAGTAATATTTCCCATTTCTGAAAGTAGAATTGTAAATGTTACTTGTTGTATTTTTATATGTAATATTATTTGTTAAAGCTTGTTTAATTAACACTTTTGAAAAAATAGAGAATATTAGTATGGATTTTGAATCATAAAGGTTGGAAAATGATGTATAGTTACGCGCTAAAATTCAAATGTAAGAAGTGTCAGATTTTGACATTTAAAATAATATAGTTAAAGTATTGAGTATTTGGTTTGTCGAAGGGTATAAAAGGTTGTGAAAATTAAAGTAAAGAATTAAATTGATAAATTTTTGGAATTACAAAAAGGTATTATAAATATTCAATTACAAATAAAACATATTTTGGATTATTATAATGTGTGGAACAATATGATTGGATATTATAGAAACTAAGGAATTATTGCCAGGGATATGGGGAATAAATAAGAAAATTCAAAAAGAATTTAAGAAAAGCGGTAGATGTGTTTTCGGAAAACGAAATTTTCCTTCCGAAAAACACATAATTAAGAGATTCATCATTATACAAAAGTGTAAAAAAAATGGTTAGGAGATAGTAGAAAAGAAAGCAGATATTTTTTAGGTGATTGCAACATTTTCCAGAATAGTACCATTTTTTGTATCATGCAAATATAATAAAAAAATAAATTAGAAGAAAGAATTTCGGTAACGAATAAAGAAATAATTGAAGAATATTCATACTTGAGAAGAAAGCGAAGAAATATATAATTACAATTTAAAAATAAACTTACTGCATTGGTAAATATTATTCCATATTTGGCGAGAGATTTATTGCATTGGAGAGTTGGTGAAATTCCAGAAGTTATACAAATAGTTTAGTCCAGGACTTGAAAGATACGAGATATTCAACATAGCAGCTAACACAGGTATTCCAGTCCAGTAGAGGAAAGGCAGGTTTCAAAGGTCTTCACGAAAGCGTTCGACGGTTCGAGATTCTAGTTGATTGCAGAGGTTGAAGGTATTACAGGATAGCAGTCATTACAGTCCACATTCCGAGCATTCCAGACAATTAGGAAAAGGAAAGGATCTCCCTCATTGATTCCAGGAAATGTCTTCGACAAGCTAAAAAGAAAATCGTTTGGTGTATAAATAAGAATACCAGTTCAGTAGTAATAACAGGTCGTATAATTCTTTGAAATAATTTGAATTTATCAGTTTCGAATTGAAAAGTATATCAAAATTTAGAGATCTATTATTTATACGTACATTATAACTGTGTTGATAATCAAGAAAAGATATTTTGTAAGTTCTGTGCACAACATTAATTTGTATCATCATTTGTATAATTTTTTAGAAGTCAAAAAAAACTGATCGGCAAACTAAAACTGATTAATTTGTGTGGGTATTTGATTTACATACAAAAACTATACAGTATTTATAAAATAATATAATTAATATACTTACTTGTATATTTTTCGATCCACGAAAGGTGTATTTTCATGCACATATAAATTGTCAAAAGAATGTTTACGTAAACAAGCTTGGTACTTCCATGAATGTTTTATTTGGTTGTGTGTGTTGAGAACTACCATATAATTTATAATTTGCCTGATTTATTAAACAAATTAGTTTGATACATTTGTTTTTATTTGGTATATAAAGAAGGTTTTTGAATTAAATTGATGAAACAGATATGACGCTTAGAACCGTAACCTATAAATAAAAAAAACAACTGTCAGTGATTATATTATTATTTGAATAGTATGTTAATATATACCTTGAGATTGAGTTCACAGTAAGTATTGTTATTTGAAGATAAAGTTGAAATACACATCATAATTCACTAAAGAATAACTGTTTTGTAAACTTTGATTTATAAAGTTAAGAAATATAAAACGTAAATATCCTATGATATAGGCAGATATTGAAAAAGTTACATATAGGCAACTGTTTGGGCTTTGATGATTCAAGGGAAGTTAGCAACATATAAAATAATTAGTTTAAATATTTTATATAAGAACTGAGTTAGTGAGGGCATAAATAAAAAATTACCTGAGAGAATTTGAAAATAGATTTAAAAAGTACATAAAGATTTCAATTTTATATATAGACGAGAATAAGTACAGGTTTCAAACACATAGTAAGAATAAATATTATTAAATTTATCTGAGTGTAATCGTACCTTTATTAATTAAAGGTATTGTTACAATATATATAGTAACGGTTTTTCAACATGGGTTTTTACCAACATATATACATATACATATATACATATATATATATATATAATATAATAGTTATATTATAATATTATATTTATTATATTATATTATAATAATAATATAATTATATTATATATATATATATATATGTATACAAATATATATACATATAAGGAGCAACACTTGCAAAACCCAACATATACTCATTTCTCTGTAACTTTTTTATAAATGCAGATATTAAAGTGATCTTATTTTGTTAGATAGAAAATGAATTTTTCAGTTGGACAGTGTTTTCAAAATTAAACTCTGAATTATAAGGACTTCAAAATTTTGAAATTTACATATATTGTATTTGGAAAAAATATTTATGTCAAACGAATAAGAACGCAAAAAGTGAAACAATAAAATTCTGTTTATTGTGCTCTATTTCTTTCACTACAATTATAAAAATCATTGAAAAACTTAAATAACCTAGTATAGTGGAATATGTAATTATTAGTCACAAATATAATCAATATCTTTCTACATTTTCTTATAAACATTTTGAATTACTTTCATCATCGGTGGTCGGATCTGATCTTAGAATGTGATCCTTTAAAATATCAAAATACAAGGAAGACTATCTTCCAGAGACTATTGTTCTACAAATGCTTGCTTTAGAAGAGTATTCACCCTCTTTCCCTTGTCGGGAGTTATACCTTGTACACTTAAATCTCTGGCAAGCTTTACTTTCTCCAGTTTCAATAAACTTTGAAATTTTTTTGATGGTTTATTCATTCTGTAATTCGTTTCGGATTTCAAAATTATTTTTTTCCTTAGTGTGTCCTTTTTTTGATGTAGATCATTTTCTGTTCGCTAGGTCCATCTACTTTTTTTTAATATTTCTACCAAAAACTGCAAGTTATATACGTCCCAAGCCTTTTCTAATTCTCTCACAGTTCCAAATTTAAAGTAGAGTTTAACGTAGTCTTCAGGAAACACAGTTCTTTCATAGTGTCTTAATTCTGTTTCAATCCTGCCGAAAGTATGATCAGCTGGGAGGTAGGGATGTCCCATTACACTATTCGAATTCTTCAATTAACTGTGGGCCCAATTTTAAAAGCCAGAACATCGGCTTATGTAAAACATGAGAATTTTTGTTCTGGCCTCAACAGCCATCCGAAAAAAGGCGATTTTTTTATATTTGAACCAAACTGACAGCAACTCAGGAAATGCATTAAAGCAAATCCAACCTCGTTTGATCCACGTTTGCTTTACACTTTGTTCCATGTATAGAAGACAGGACTTTTACCATCAAGACTGACTATACAAAATGAATGTAAGGCAATCTGTAGTGAGGAGTAAGCTTCTTGAATGGGAAGTTTTGGCAACTTTTGCACTTGCTGCTCGAAACAGAAGTTTACCCTATTTTCTGGGATTTCTTTCATTAGCAGATGAAATAGTTTAGCCCTCATCTTGTACACACTCAAATCCCAGCTGACAAAATTCCTTGCTTCCTGGTTTGATGTGAATTTGATTGTTGTTTTAGACGTGAAAACTTACTTTTGATAAATTACATAGAAGAAAATGTAGCTTTACTTAAGTAAGTCGATCCAAAAAAAGATTTTAGCTTCAATGCACAATTTTTTGATAGTAGTTATCTATGTGCTTCAACAAACTTCCGAAATTCCATGCATGTTAATAAATTTTAAAACGGCGTCATTTTGTAATTGTACAATTTCCAGTTCCCAATTTTCTAAATTTGTTGCATAAGATCCATTTATTTCTGCACTTAAAGTTAGTAATGTTAAAATTAATTAAAGGTTTTTGAAAGTGAAATAAAATCGTTTCCAAGTCCTTGAATTGATTAAATCTTTCATTAAACTCATTATTAAATTCTGTTAGATAATCAACATACGTTCGAAAATGTAAATGATTTTTTAGAAGTATTTTCGACATGTGAGGAAAATGCCTCAAAGAATTCTTTTGCAAGTGCGAACTCCAAAGGGCTAATTTACCTTTAAATGCTTTAATAGCACTTACCATATCTATTAGATCTTTATTTTTATCTTGTAATTTAAGATTTAACTGATTTAATTTCTGACAAATATCAGCTAAAAAAAGCTAAGTCACCTGGCCAATTAGGATCTTCAAGTTTGTTATAAATTTTCTCTCAAGAAATTCATTTATTTCAGTAATCAAATTAAGAAACCTGTCTAGTATTTACTTATGTATAAGTTATTGAAAGAACTTTAGTACGGAGAACTTACAGATATATTATAGAATGCCAAGCAAAAAAATTTCTACATAAAGTTATAAGTCCTTTATTTTTACCAATCATTGCTGGAGCTCTGTCAGTTGTAATTGAAGATAATTTATGTAAGGAAAGTTGTTGTTCCAAAACATAATCTTTAGAAACTTGATAAATATCTTCACCTCTCGTTCTTTAATATGTCAATAAATAATTACTTGAAAATTTCAGTTACTAAATAAATAATAAGTAATTTCAAGGAAATTTTGCTTAAAAGCTGTATCATGAAATTGGTTGGAAATAAAATAAAAAATTACCAATTCGTGACCCCTTTTTAAGTAAACAATTCTGGCAACCCCACTAGGACTGTAATAATACGGCGAGCGGATTGGCGCATTTCGCTCTGGCGATCAAGGTGAATATGAAGCCTTGCAAACTCGACTGTTTAGAATCATTTGTGAATACATGGGTTTGCTCCATCAAAATCTCCTTTATCAGGTCAGATGGCCATCCAAAGTAAAAGTATTGACACGAGTTCTGGAACTTAATGCTGAATTGCTAATGTACCTACAAGATGCTTAATGTGAATATGCAATTCATTTTTGTGACCCTGTTTGGCTATTAAAATTAGCATTTTTCGCTGATATTTTCAACCACCTAAATATTTTAAATGAGGGCCTTCAAGGGAGAGGAGAAAACATTCTAACGGCAAAGAATAAAATCAAGGAATTCCTCGCAAAACCTCGTTAGTGGTGAACACCTTTATAAAAAATGATGTATTAATATTTCCCTTGCGTTCAAAGGGTTGTCGAAGAAATTGCAATGGAGCAATCATTGATAGTAAGTTTTCACATACCTTGCATGGTACACAGCTTGCAAAATTTACAAGAGAAACTATTTAGTTACTCGCCAACACTGAAATCTCAAGCTAACAACGGGCGTAGATGGATACTAAATTCCTTTATAGTTATGTCAGTAAAACTGGCTGATCTGCCAACGAAGATAAAAGAAAATCTTATACATTTGGCTGCTGACGACATGCTTAAAATGGAATTTAGTTCGCAAACGATTGATGTTTTCTGGATGAAGCGAAAAGAAGAATATCCAGAGATTGGAAAATGATGTAATTATTTGTGTGTTAGACTTAGAACTAATATTAGAAAAAATATTAAAGAGTAACAGGCACAGCCTTTTCACTGCAACTGTTGTATTTTTATTTTAGTGTAGGACCTATAACCCTTGCTTTCTAGGGACCCTCCGAACAAGACTTCGGGACCCCCTGGGAGGGCGCGAAGGGTGAAAAGCACTGCTTTAGAATATCAGGGTGCTATTATAAAATAATAAAAACCGATAATTAATTATTATTTTTAAAACATTTCGAACTATTCTAAGCCCGTCCTTCCTGTTAAAGATTTATCTCTTTTATTTTGTGAGAAACGACAAATTCGAACATTCTCCTTTTTTGTCGAACATTTTCTTCCTTGCTTAATGTATTCTTTTATTCCTATGCATATTATATGTAAATTGGTTAAATATAATAATCCAGCAAGCGAAGCGGCGAGGATAATTCTAAACAAACACGAGGGTGGAGGAATAAAAACAAACTGATTTAAAAAACGCTTCTCTGATAATGATTATTATTGTTTTGACGACGTTTGTTTTCGTCAATTTGGTATAATTTTTCTCTCGTTCTTCTGCGGTTCTTTTTTATAATCTATTGTTACATGTAATTCGATTCATCATAGATTTTGACAAATCAACAAGTCTAAGGCGCTTAACGTCTAACCGGAACTGAAAGCCGCCGGGACGCCCACTTATCTACATCGTGAAATTTGCATGACCCGTAAATGTCGCCGGCCCGTTGAATAGCAATGGATTAATCGTATGCCGTGTGTGTGAATCGCTATCAGTTCACTGCATACACACTCTCTCTCCATGATGCCTTTTAATATATATATATATATATAATATATGTATAAGCATTGTATATGATATAACGAACCTCGCACATTCTGCTCTCTCGAACAATGTCGACGGACACTACTAGAGCAGTGAGAAAGAACATTAGGACGCCATCTTTTTCGAAAAAGAAAAGTTTGTTCTACGTTCTTTTGTATTTGATAGAAAATTTATTGCATGGATTTCTACAAGCTATGTCTTTATTCTACATATTATCCATAAACAGTTAATTAATACAGAAAATAAATAAATAATTAAATCACGTAATCATGACATACATAATACGACAAATAATTTCGAGACTGGCCGTACGAAAAACCACGGATACATGAAATCTGAATTTTTTTATTCAAAATATTTTTCAATACTATTTACATATATACATTTATACGCAAAACGTATATGCATATATCCATGTGTTGAGATACACATCTAGTGTCATTACCGACAGTCAACGTAGAGACACCGTGTTTCGGCCTTTAAGGCCTCGTCAGTGTACGTACGACTGCCGGTAATGACTGCTTTTAAACTAAGACCACAACTTATGTCGGTGTGCGTGGCAAATGCCAGTGAGAAAATCACAGCAACATCTGCCACTCACAGGTGACAACGAAGGCGATGGTTTCCGGCGGTACCCGTATGCTGTAGAGAAACATGCATGATAGAATTGTATCCCGCATAATAAAGCCTTTAGGCGGCACCACCAATCAAAATGAAAATGAAGAGTGTTAAATACTTAGATGTTAGAGAGGTAAATACTATTTACATATATATATATATATATATATATATATATATATTTATATGTATGCCGAAACACGGTGTCTGTGCGGTGACTGTCGGTAATGACACTAGATGTATATGTGTATCCCAACACATGCATATATGCATATACGTTTCGCGTATAAATGTATATATGTAGATAGTATTTACCTCTTTATTATAGTTCACATCTAAGTATTTAACACTTTTCATTTAAATTTTTATTTTTCAATATACTTTTGACCGCGATTCAACAGTGATTCAAATGTGTCTTCCAGATCATTTTGTGGAATTGCCCCTAGTGCTTGTGTTGTCAAATTGTCAAATCAATGAATACGGCCGATGATCCAACACACAGACTTGATTCGAGCCAAAAATTGACGATCAATAAGTCAGTTGTGACTCGGTGAATTATTGTGCAACAGACACCAGGTGTCTGGATCACGATATTCGGGTCAAATACGACGAATTAGACGCTTAAAAACTTTGAGATAATTGTTTCTCCCGTTGGAACAAATCGCTGTGACAATTCCTTTGCTATCGAAGATTATAATGAGCATTGTTTTGAATTTTTATGGACGTTTCCGTGGTTTTTTTTGGTAGTAGTGAGTTTTTCGACTTCAATTCCGCACTTTGACGCTTGGTTTTCGAGTCGTACTAAGAGCACCATGTATCGTCACCTGTAAAAATTGATTTTAGGAAGTTTGGATCATTTCTGTCGGCTGCAACGACTTCTTTGAAATGATTGACACGCGCCGAATTTTGCGCATCTGTCAAAGTGTATGGAACAAATTTTGCACAGACCTTTGTTTTGACCAAATCCTTGTCAAGAGTAGTCCGGATTGATATCTGCCGATATCTAAAGCCTCTTCCATTATTTTCAGCAAAGCATTGTGTTTCTTTTCAATAAAATCACTTATTTTTCTGATCATTTCTGGCGTCCGAACTGAAATTAGCCTTCCTTCACTTTTATCATTTCTATCCTCCCTCTGTCTTCTATAAAACGTTTATGCCACTGCTCAAGCAATCATCGCTGTACATTTGCTGCATCAATCGGAATGTCTTTAATGCGTTTTTGTTAAGTTTTGCGTGAAATTTAACAACTGCTGTTTGTGCCATGTTAGCATCTCAAAATCGGCAAAAAAGTTTTTTTGGGAGCATTGTCATAACTTTGCTATTTATCAACCGATTGAAGAAAATTTGATAGTACTGGCAAGAGAAATGCCACGGTTAGGCCGGTCTGAACACATAGACGGCGCTATTAATTACTCAGATATGGGTCTACTCTCTGAACTTGTTTGTGGTACTGGGTATCGTAGTATTCATCGGTTTATTATTCAAACACTTTTCTTGCTGATGTTCCTTTTCGTATTGTATTTGAATGGCTTCTGCATACATTTGTTCAAATCCGAAAACTACTAGCGCATTTTTTTTAATGACCAGGCACATTTCGTTGGGTTAATACAACAAAATAAATATATACTTCCGCCAGTTTAACTTCCTGTCCAGGTACATGCCAAGGTATTTAACAGTCAGCATGTTTCAATTGTTGGCCATTTAATGTTACTGCAGGGCAATCTTTCTTTTTGTTGTGAATGTTATGTCGATTTATTTATTTTCATTAGCTTTTATTTTCTAATCTTCCAACCATTTTTGGATTACATTAATATATCATTGTAAATGTGCTGAGACCGTATCTGGGTCTCGATTGGAACATAACACTGCGGTATTATCAGCTAAAGTAGCTAAATTTGACATTTTGGTTTTAGGTATTTCAGCTGTATATATTAAATATAAGGTGGGACCGATGACACTACCTTGGGGTACCCCAGACAATATTGAATGTACCTCCCGGAATTTTGTTGCGATGTTCGACAAAGTAGTATCTATTGGCTAAGAAATAGTTTAAAACATTGTATATATGGTGCGGAAATACATTTTGATGTTTGGTTTACCTGGTTAGCCACTCTGTGAACCTGTTCTATAGTCCATGATAGCTTCTAAAAACAAATTTGGTGATCAGGGATTATTTTATTTTCGTTAAAGATAATTTTCATATTTCCTAAGAGTATTTATTCGAACAGCCTTATAATTAGCAAAAGAATAATCGACCTGTAGGAGGTAACTTGCTCCACCAGTTTTTCAGGTTTTGGAATCGAAATTGTTTGTGTAGTTTTTCACAAATTTGGAAAGTGTTAGATCCTCATAATCGCATTTATTTTCTTACTGATCGCTTTAATAACTTTTTCTGGCAATTCTTGTTAGACCTTCCCTGTAATTAGGTCGAAACCGAATGCTTACTTTGGGCTGATTTTGTTCTTTATAGATTGTTTATCTACGAAGCCTTCTGTTTCGTGTATAAAAATACGAGCTTTTTTGAACTTCATAAAAATTCATGAGCGTATTATGCTCAGAAACAAGAGTCACCTTTTACCACCTGAGCACCACTCTGGTCTATTTCAAAAACATCTGGAATATGTTGGATGTAAACTTTTAATCATTTAATAAGTTATCTGACTTTAGAAAATCGGTAAAGCAATTCTTTTTGTCCATGTGCTTCTATAGCATTGACGAATACCTATGTTTAAGAATATAATTTCTCTTTTGTCTTTTATGTTTTTGTCTTATATGTATTTATACAGTATGACCAGTGAAGTCCGCATCATATAGGATTTTTTTTTATTAATAGATTTATTCTAAATTTGAGTTTGGCATCAATTTCTGCTTCGATCAAAATGAAAATTAACCAAAAAAATAATAGTCACGTGATTCGCATTATCTGTCAAATTAAATTTTTTTTCCAAAAAAAATTCAAAAGTGGGGTTATTTCTCAAAATATCGAAAAAAGTTATTAGAAAAAGTTTTTCTAAAAATAATTCTTAGCCCATATGCAAAATTTCAGCTGCATAAGATAATTTAGATTTTTTGACAATTTTTTGTAAATTGCACCACTGTTGCGAAATAAGACAACGCAACCTACATAAAACTTCTTAGTTTTAACAATGCTTTATTCCAGACACATTTTCTTTAAGGCAGCGCCATATTCAATGTGTGTTTTTCTATAAAATCCAAATAGGGCTATTAAAATTTGGTCACATGTGATGCAAAGTTTATTTGTTTTTGACCCTGTATAAGGTAACTTCATAAAATAACTATTTTTGAAAATGTAGTTTGTGTCTAAAAGTAATACACATTAATATTAATACAGACAAGTACACAGCGTCACAAGTAAAGTCTGCATTAAATGGAAAATAATAATAGTCTTTTATTATTTAAGTTCAGTTTCCAAAAAATTAACTAGTTTTGTACCTTACGATGATGCACCAAACACAAGTTGGCCGCAAAACAAATGATAAAAAAGATCAACAAGCCCTTGATTTATTAATGACAGTCAAATCGCTTTCTGTTTGTCATAGTGGCTCTTAATTAATATTGCGTATTAAATAACAAAATGTTAACTGTACAGGAAAGAATTGAAATTGTATTAATATGTGGTGAAAACACAAGTCATCGTGTAGCGGCCAACATTTTTAATGAAAGGCATCCAGGCAAAAATGTGCAACAATCTACTGTGAGTAGGATTATGGTGAAATTTAAATCAACTGGATCGGTGGAAAGTTCATTTAAAAAACCTCACAATCCTATAAAACATAGTGAAGAAGTCCAATTAAATGTTTGCCTAGATATTGTGGAACATGGTCAAACTAGTATTAGACATGTTTCTCGCAGAACTGACGTTCAAAGAGAGAGTGTAAGGAATATTTTGCACAAAAATAAATTTAAGCCGTATAAACCTAAATTTATAAATACTTTTAAGGAACCATCAACATTTTACTTTTAAGGAACAAGATTTTTACATACGTTTGGGATTCTCTTTTTGGTACCAGGGGGAAAAAGAAGAAAATGTGTCCTTTCCGTTTCACGTTTTATGGACCGACGAGGCCACTTTCACTTCAAACGGCGTTGTTAGCTCTCAAAATTGTCGATGGTGGGCTCAAGAAAATCCAAATTTTATAATAGAATGCAAAGACCAGTATTCCTTTAAAACTAATGTGTGTTGCGGTATTTTAAACGATCAAGTTGTTGGGCCTTATTTTTTTAGAGGCAATTTAAATTCTGAAGAATACCTACGCTTCCTTAACACCGAGATCATTGAAGTTTTGGACAATATGCCAATTGAAATAAGGCATAATTTGTGGTACCAGTGTGACGGTGCTCCCATCCATACTATGTACAAGACGGGTTCAAGAACGCCTCTTGGAAATATTTAGGGGCAAAGTAATTGGGCATAATATGGAGCAATACTGGCCGGCTAGGTCTCCGGATTTAACCCCACTTGATTTTTTCTTGTGGGCTTACCTAAAACAAAAAGTTTACAAAGAAAAACCTTTCCGTAATGTTGATCATTTGGAAACGGTGATTCGAAACTGTATTTTAGAAATAAGGCCCCTTAGTATCAGAAACTCCATTAAAGATGTATCAAGACGAACAATTGTTTGTATTGAACGCAATGAGAGGCACACAGAAATGTAATTTTAATTTTTAGGTTTTTCAAATTATGTTTAATTTAATATTCAAATACCAAAAATACATATTGTTATTAATTGAAAAGGTGGAATTTTAAATGCGTTTCATTTTTATAATGTATTATGATTATTTTATTAGAAAATTTGACTTTTCAATTAAACTATTTTCTTAATATTAATGTGTATTACTTTTAGACACAAACTACATTTTCAAAAATAGTTATTTTATGAAGTTACCTTATACAGGGTCAAAAACAAATAAACTTTGCATCACATGTGACCAAATTTTAATAGCCCTATTTGGATATTGTAGAAAAACACACATTGAATATGGCGCTGCCATAAAGAAAATGTGTCTGGAATAAAGCATTGTTAAAACTAAGAAGTTTTATGTAGGTTGCGTTGTCTTATTTCGCAACAGTGGTGCAATTTACAAAAAAATTGGCAAAAAATCTAAATTATCTTATGCAGCTGAAATTTTGCATATGGGCTAAAAAATGTTTTTAGAAAAACTTTTTCTAATAACTTTTTTCGATATTTTGAGAAATAACCCCAATTTTGAATTTTTTTTGGAAAGAAATTTAAATTTGACAGATAATGCGAATCACGTGACTATTATTTTTTTGGTTAATTTTCATCTTGATCGAAGCAGAAATTGATGCCAAACTCAAATTTAGAATAAATCTATTAATAAAAAAAAATCCCATATGATGCGGACTTCACTGGTCACACTGTATATGTTTTTGCACTGTAATTATTTTTTGGATAGTAAATTAAATTAAATTGAAAATTGTATTCCAAAACTAATATTATTGTAAACTTGTAGTCTTTATTGCAGTAACAGTTTTACTTCTCCGTAAACTCCGCAAAAACTTGTTATTCTTCATGTGAGCTTGAATTTTCTAAACGGGAAATATAAAGCAGCATTGTGAAACCAATCAAACTCTATTTCAATCAAACAAAGACCGTATAAATGTAATATAATACTATATTGTAAACTTTCGGTAAATATCCGTAAAACGGCAATACAAAAGGATATATTTACCATAGCATCAGCTCAGTACAGAGTACATTACACTACATAGCGACCTTCCAAAACAAATCTGGATACGAAAAAGCGAGCATTCCACTTCTAGTGGGACCTCCCCTAAACGATCGCTCGCTATGGCTGTGGGTCTGCGTTAAAACCTCACCTAATCCAGGATTAGTTATGTCGGAGTAGCTGCAATACTAATTTGTTGATTCCACCAGGGTGACACTGAATTATAGGGCGGCCCTTGGAATGGAAACCCGTGCCGTTCGAAAGGGTGAAGAGAGGGCGAGGTTACCCTAAAACACAACAGGACCTACGTGCATGCACCTAAGGGGCATCCGGGCATTCTTGCACGGGGTACGACACTAAATAGTTAGTCGCTTATTTCAAACATTACTCCCTTACGGGGATGTATTAGCCTACTATCAATATTGGGGGGAATATTTCAGGAATTTAATATTATATAATGTTTCGAAATTTCGATACAGAATTTGGACGTCCCCCCTACTACGGTAACAGCCCATGTTCATATATTACAGTATTATCCTCATAAAAATACTACATTTACAAACTTATTTATATCTCTATACGATGTATTGTACCGAAAATCAATACTTGATTTTGAACAAAACATTCGAAATATGTATAAATGAAGGTATTCCGAGAATGCAATAAATTACATGCATATTTATCTAAGTATGTATATATACATACACGTTGGACAACCCAGGTTCTCGGCATGACCTAACTATCATATATGAAATAGTATAGGAAATAGTCGTGCGGTGTTGCCGTTGCAGTTCTTAATTCACCCGTCCCGTGTTTAATATTTCTATTCTAATGTTTCAGTACGGATCGAGACGCTGTGGAGTATATTGTTGCCGATTAAGTAAATATTACGTAAATGCTAATCAAGAATTATGCATGAAGCGATATTTCTCATATTAATAAAATATTGGTGTAGATATTTAGAATGTGTAATACTGACAAAGTGTTTATGTACATTTTTCTGTCAATTTGTCATTACTTCAATAATTGACAGATAAATGTACATTAAAAATGATCGTGTTAAACGGGTTATTACACGTAACAATTTAAAATATTGAGTTTCACATTTCTTTGTGATGCCTACTTATACAACAGAGGAGCGAATAAGTATCATTAAATGGTATTAGGTATTCTTCTCCAAGTGCAGAAGCAGTCGTTGGGCGTTTTGTGTTTTCGTATCCCGATCGACCAGTACCAAACCGTCAAACAGTTTTAAATATCGTCCATTGTTTCGAAAAGTCCGGTTGTATTACTGGCTGTTCTAAATGCAACAATAGCGGTCGGCAGGAACGTCCTTTTTCTGACGAAAGAATGGAGCGGGAGGTGCAAGTATGTGCATTTGTTGAAGCAAATGAACCGTGTTCGAGCCGTCAAATATCCAAAAACGTGAACATTCCAAGAACTACAGTTAGGAATATTTTGAAGCGACATAAATATAAGTGCTTTAAGACACAAAAGAGTCAGGAAATTTTCCAACATGATCAAGTTAATCGCCTTGCATTTTGTGAAGCTATGAGGGAAAAATATGACGAGGATGATAATTTTGTCCGAAATATCTTGTTCACGGATGAATCCTCTTTTTCGCTTTATGGTCGCCACAATCCGTCCATCGTCCGATATTGGTCTCGGGAAAATAAACATATCAATTTAACAGCAAAAACGCAGTACCCACAGAAGCTAAATGTCTGGGCAGGAATTTTGGGTAACCATATTATAGGACCATTTTTCATAAATCGCACTTTAAACGCCCAGACATACTTGCAATTACTGCATCATGATATTATACCTGCTGTACGCAATGTGACTGGTAATCTTGAGGAAATTTGGTTCCAACAAGATGGGTGTCCGGCCCATAACGCCAGAATAGTATTGGAATTTCTTAATTTAAATTTTCCTCAACGCCTCATTTGCACCAGGGGCAATATACGCTGGCCACCTAGATCTCCTGACTTAACACCCAACAATTTTTTTTCTGTGGGGATTTTTAAAACAAATGATCTAAGGACATCAACACGAAAGGCCTAAAACATTACCATTAAGTTACGAATGCGAATTACACAAATATGCAACAGCATTTCACCCAAAACTCTAAATAATGTACGTCGAGAATTTTATGATAGGCTAGGTTACTGTGCAGCGGAAAATGGAGGGATTTTTGAGCGCTTCATTAAATAATATTAGAATTTTAAAATTTTTAAAATATGAAAACACTTCGTCAGTATTACATATTGTAAATATCTACACCAATATTTTATTAACATGAGAAATATCGCTTCGTGCATTATTATTGATTAGCATTTACGTAATATTTACGTAATCGGCAACAACATACTCCACAGCGTCTCGGTTCGTACTGAAATATTAGAAATATTAAACACGGGACGGGTGAATATAAAAACTGCGATGTGGCAACACCGCACGACTATTTCCTATACCATATTTAGATCATGCCGAGAACCTGGGTTGTCCAACGTGTATATAATGTCATAAATTCCCAGTTTATATATAAACTAATCCTAATACGAAGAGTATTTATTCGAACAGCTTACACATAATTATCAAAAGAGTAATCGACCTGTAGGAGGTAACTTGCTCCACCAGTTTAGTTTTGTTAATTCCTAAATATAATCACTTCTAGTCTTCTACCGGATCTCTTAATTAATAATTCCCTGCATTCGTAAAAATAATGAGAAATTTTAGCATCGAAATGGGTTGCACTACAACTACCTTCACATCATTATTATCTTGAAAACGTTTTCCCCAATACTTCTTTATTATACATACTAAAAGCCATTCGTCGAGCTCTTTTTAACAAGCGATTAATACGGCACAGCTATTCCCCAAAATTGACGAATTGGGGAGACACTTTTCTGAGAACCTGGTTCATCTACGGTGGGAACGAAAGTGTCACGTGACGGGGACTACGGTCCCATGTGCCTTAGGCTATTTTTCACGTCTCCGAAGAGAGAACGAGGGTCGGACATGAAATTTTGAAAATTTTCGCACGTGTAGAAAATCACGTTGTATCGCCGCTTTCTGCCACAAGGAGGACGTGTAACGCAATAAATTTAACTAGGTTTTCAGCATTTAATAATATGGCGGTGAGTCGGCACAGCTGACAATGACACCTCAGAATTCGCATAAGGTTAAGTTAAACACACGAAAAATTAAGGTACTAAACAAAAAGTAATTATTGGGGTGTTAAGTCTAGGCTGTAAGGTCTACACTGAGAGAAAGCAAAATATTAATTTAACCAATTTCAAAATATTAAACTGGAAACTGCTAACTGAACAGAAAATGTGTTTATCCAAAGAAAGAGCGAATTTTTGTTTATTTTTAATGACTTTTCTTATAGTTCTACCATATGGCTGAAATATTTTATAATCTATCAACCGATTAAATTATGTATTTCTTCACATATATTATTTTTTATTGGTAGTGACTTATTAGTCATAAATAAAATACAAATTTTACTGTATGTATTGCGTTTTATCTATTGGCATTTCAAAAATATAAAGTATCGCATATGCTGAGGAGTACATAATTCAGTCGCCTACGACATTTATTTACAAACTGTCACATCAAACGCAACTTTCATATGAAGTATGTCAGTTATTTCTTTAAAATTATAGTCTGACTTCCAACGCGATTTTAATGACTAGGAGTCGGAGGTACATAGAGAAACAAATTCTTTTCAAGTAAATGAATGTAGCTTTTATTGGATGAAGTTAATTATTTTGCTTTTTTTTGTTAATTGATTCTGTAGACGATTCTTGGTGTAACTTGCAATATAACTGCCTATCTCTTTCCCCCCCCCCTTTCTCCCCCCCTCTCTCTCTATGTGTGTGTGTATACACGATAACGGACGAACTGCTAAAGCTATTAATTTCAAACTGTGTATTTATGATTATAATTATCTTTATAAGAGCTGATTAGATTTTGAGTGAAATCAATAGACCGTAAGTAGTAATTTACTTTAGTAAAAGAATCAAATTTTATCAATATCTCGTCAACTACTAATTTTAAACCAATTTTTAGGGTGTACAAGTACTCAGAAGTATCTTTTTTTTGTAAAAAAAAGTTTTTCGAAGTTTACCGGAAGTACTTTTTTTAAACTTATTTAAAGTATTTCGAAGTTAAATAGTTTAGTTTGGAAAATAGTGTTGTTGATTATTTTGATTTAAATAAGCAATATATTATTTAAATTGGTTAATCAGTTTGTTGCCATTTTGTTATTTCTTTTGTTGTTATCATAATAGGGCAATTGTTTCATTTCTTCTTACAATCCCCTACATTTGGCCACCAATATACAGCACTAATTTAATCATACCGAAATTCTCATTACCTATGCAACAAATGGTTGTATGCCACGTATTAGACATTGATGCTAATTTCATTATTTTTGGGAATTCATCATTAAGGACTTCATGTATGTCGGAATATTATTAAACTCGTAATTAAGGTATCTGTAAAAGATAATACAGAAATATACTTAGGATTGAAAAGGGTTAATTGAAATAGAAATAGATGGAAGAGCAAAAGTGATAGATTGGTTATCGTAAACTTTGTTCAATATTGTATTGGCAGAAAATCAATTGCTAATATCAGTGATGATGATCTCAGATCAATGGATAACAAAGATGACCCTTTACTAATTTTTCTTGGTTATTCCAAAACCTTCGATACCAATGATCACTCGCTACTCCTATCTATTTTACAATTTATTAGCCTCACTGATTATTCGATAGAATTCTTTAATTTTTACCAATCAAAATTTACGTTGAAAGCTTTTCTGGATAATCAACTATCTATCAGGTTAAAAATAAAAATTATCTTTAACGTGGCGCTACGCAAAAATGTGTACCCTACCAGATAGAAGATAGCTAGAATTAGTCCTGTTCTAAAGAAAGGTGATCGAAGTGACCTAAGAAGTTATCGGCCGATTGCAATTCTCAGTAACTTTTTCAAGATTTATGAAAAAATGGATCTCATATATACAGATTTTGCGCGCTCATTTGACACTATTAGACATGATATTCTGCTGAGGAAATTTGATGCATTGGGATTTCATGGTAATCTGATCAGTTTTCTATTATCATATCTTCGTCACCGAATCAATTATGTGTACTATAATGGATTCAATTCTGCTGAATTTGGTGCCACATCAGGCGTTCCACAGGGGTCTAATTCGGGACCTCTGCTTTTTATACTATTTATTAACAACCTCTTGAAATCACTTTCTTGTGATGTGATGGCGTATGCTTACGATTTGAAAATATACCACCTTAGTAATACTAGTCTGCAAATAGTGTCAGCATAATGATACGGGGCTTAAGATTAATAAATGTTATATTAGGCAGTATTCTACAAGGATGGAACTGATTGACTTCGATTATAGTATTGGGGGACACTATATAGAACGCTTCATTGATACTGATTCAAGGTTCAGTAATGGTTTCTTCTTGGAGACTAAACAACTTCTCAAGAAGCAAGTGTCGTGTTTGATTAGTAAAGCTTTTTATAATCTTAAAGTCATATATTTGAGGTCTTCAAGGAAAAGCAGTTGATTACATTATCAAGAAGTGATTCGGAATCTGGCTTTGTTTTTGTTTATTTTTTTATGTTTATATATTATCTACAGCTGATTAGCAAACACTATATTATTATTGTTAAATAAATATGTATAAACTATATGATACGGTTACGCAGAAACTTATACAAGTAATTGCACATACAAAAGATACATAAACGTAAAATTGGAATTGCAATAGTAAAAGTAAGTGATAAAGTTCATTGCGAGGGATTAAAGGTTAACGGAGAAAATTTAAGAACTGAATATATGTTTTATTTTCTGTATTCTCGAGGCAAGACTGTCGATATCATTATGTGTTACTGCTGTAAAAGTTGAAGCAATAACATTAGCTTAATATAGAATTAAATGTAACAAATTAAAACTACAATTGTGCGCAAAGTGAGGGTTTATATTCATTTTTACAATATTAAAAAAGAATATTGATTTATTTAAGAAAAAGTCCAGTGAAAAGAATTTTTCCATTATATAACGTTAACCGAAGAGATACTACGTATCCAAAAATTAATAGATAAGTACCTAGAATTTTAAATGAAGGAAAACTAAATGTAAATGTTTAACAAATTGCACACCTGTAAAGCAATTTATATTACATTTATGGCTGACGCTATTCTAAATAATAGAAAATAGTCATGAGCAAGATAGGGGAATACGAGTACATTTTCAATCCGACTAGACAAACTCGCATTCTGTCTACTCCCGGGAAAACTGGTGTTGCTCGAGAGCTGACAAAACACGAGCCTGTCTAGTCGCATTGAAAATGGAGATACTCCTATTCCCCTATCATGGCCATCACTAGTGGAGAGTTATAATTAATACCTCTAAATGGTACAGCGAGAAAAGATGAGTGGTATAGTGTTCAGTGAGGCGGATTAATCTGGTTCAGATTTAATAATTGAAGGCAATCGGCCAAGCCATTTACAAGTTGCATTCTGAAAAGAAGAGGCCATCCACTTCTCGAACAGTTGATGCATATTGAAGCGCAAGCAAGCTTTAGGAAAGTGGCTCATGCCGGCATTTGTACTTGATAATATATTAGAATAGATAGAACAAATGCAGCAGATAAAGAAACGGATATTGAAACATAGCGGGCAATATCAGATTGGAAAAGTAGACAATTTCAAATAATAAATAATAGTAGAATCGGAAAAATTATAAAATTGCATGAATATTGCATTTCGTGCTATAAATTTATATACTAATAAGAATTAAAACGCAGAATAACGGCAAACATTAAAGTATGTAGAACACGACTTACTTGCTTATACGCAAGCGCGTTCTGAATTTTTTTATAAAAAAGCTGTTCCAAATTATGTTTGTTTTAAATACTTTTTATTTTCTTAATACACCTGTGAGTAAACGTTTTACTTACGGTTCGAATTTTGAAATTTATTATACAAAAATTATTTCAAATCCAGCTCTAAATACTTTCCTATTCTTGATTAATCTACATGGAATGCATAATTTACGAGATATTTGCAAAAAAAAAAAATGCTGTTTGATAAAAGTAACAATCTTACTTCCGGTCTGAATTTTGAAATTTTTTTATACAAAAGTATTCGAATCAACCCTTAACTATTTTTGTACTCATAATGTATCTGTTTAGATAGTATGACTTGTGAGATATTTGCAAAAGACCTACTTCCGGTAAAATTTCCGAAAACTTTTTAAAATTCGTTTAAATTTAGTACTTGACGAGATATTGTTAAAATTTGATTGTTTCACTGAAGTAATTTTCCAATTATACTGATAAACTAATTAGCTCTTCAGAAGATAATTGTACTCTTAAATACAAGGTTTGGTATTGATAGCTGTTGCAGTTTGTCAGATATCGTGGTTAGAAAGAGACACATAAAGAGAGAGAGAGATTGGTATCAGGAAATTTGAAAATGTGGACATCTGCAAAAATCTTGACGAAAAAGATAGATGCCGCACTTCTTAGGTTGGTGCTTTCCAATTATTTTTACGTAACTCAGCCTTGGTACATGCATTGCACTTGTCTGCATACATTGTGCAATACTCATAGAGCCAGTGTAAGCATTTAATGCATTGCATCCAGTTGTCTTTTCGTGTTTTCTTTTTGTAAGGCTCAGAACACTCCACCTAAAAATATTGTTATTTTAATGATTGTGTCTTTGATTCCTTTTTCCACCTCCTCAGCGAAATATGAACTTTCTTTGACCATGAGTCATCTTCTTGCAAGGCCCAATCTTTTTGATGCCGCTTTACTTTATTGCGATTTTATTATTATTATTAGTTATTTTCCCTTATCCAAAATATTTCTTTTATTTACAATACTTTTTCTTCATGATATCACTACTTTATGAACTGGAGATAGTTTTCGCAAGTATTTGGTGGGTTCAGGAGTGAAAACTTGTAGTTTGAATTCACGTGTTTGAAGTGTCAGGTTCTCCAATTGCAACAGATTCGACGGTGGTAACTCTGGATGTTATCCTCTGGTCATTTGGAATCACTTCCACATTAGTTGATTCCAGCATAGAAAAAAATGCTCTCGTATTGAATTTGGATTCAGGTGTTGCATTCCGGTGGCTTTAAAGCCGTTGGTAGCAATAACTACAGAAGCCGTCCCTACCATACTTTGCCAATCAACTTTCTAGCTTGATATCCCTTGTAAGTTTTCTATATTGTTATGATTTTTCATCCAGAATTCTGCAGGGTTATATTCAATACTCGTTTCATACAAAAGTTGATTTACATCAGTACAGTAACAGAAATTCCTTTCAATTTTGTAAAATAAACTGAATTTTTTGTGACGATTCTTCAATACAGAGATTCTTGTAGTGGAATATAAAGGGTCTCATTCTTTTAATGGAGATACCAAAATTTATGATTTTTCATTGGTTAAACCCAATCCCATATCAAATCATTCAAATATGATTGAGTAATGAGATGTGGTTCGTTACGTCAGATCACTTGAAAATGACACATTTAAAACATCGTTTTTTCTTCCTCGTCCGTGGAATTTGCAGAAGAATTTGAATGCGTTGGAGTTGGAAGCGTACATTCAGGTCTTTTCAACGGTTTGCTTACAGGCGGACTGTCTGGGTACACTACTTTGCGTTTATTTCCTTTTGAAAACCCTTCAGTTTTTAGAAGACAGAAGTAACAGTCCGCTGGTTCACGCCAAATCATTGGTCTTACTGCCAGGACTTCAGAACAATTCTTGTTTTCCACTGACTTAATTTGACATAACACGAAATACAGCATATATAATCTATAATCCCCTACCTTATCGCTTCTTACCGGTAACTGAGGATGAGTTACTTAAATTAATGGCTAATATTCCTAATAAACAGACAGCAGGACATGACTTGTTACCCAGTTTCTTGATTCGTGATTGTAGATACATTTTAGCATTGCCTTTGAGAATAATTATCAATATGTCCATTACAACATCTGTTTTCCCTCAAGTTTGGAAGAATACTAGGATCGTTCCCGTACGTAAGAAAGGAGATCGCACATCTCTGTCTAATTACAGACCTATTTCCATATTATCAAATTTTGCAAAGATATTTGAGCGAGTACTGTATATTGGCATCTATAATCATACAGTTTCTTTTATTGCACCTAACCAACATGGATTTATGTCGGGTCGTTCTACGGTTACGATATCTCAGTTTATCTGCGAAACTCTAGACAAACGTGGACAGGTTGATGTTATTTATACGGACCTGTCGAAAGCATTTGACATGATTGATCATAAAATTTTAATGTCCAAAATCAGTTCTCTGGGTTTCTCTCCCTCCTGTGTTTCTCTACTTACATCTTATCTGCATCAGAGGAGATGCTATGTAACTTACAACGGCTACTCATCAAATGACTTCGTTCTCACCTCAGGAGTGCCACAGGGATCAAATCTGGGTCCATTATTGTTCATTTTATTTATCAATGATTTGCTTCTCAAGATGGATTGCCCTGTTCTGGTATACGCGGATGACATTAAACTATACTCAGATGTCTCAACATTGGACGATATAAATAAACTCCAACACAACTCAGATGTGCTAGTTGAATGGTGTGACTCTAATAAACTCAAGCCAAATGCAAACAAATGTTGCGTAGTTTCGTATACTCGTGGTTTCCTTAATAGTTCATCTGCGTACTTCATTAACGGCACTAACATAAAAATGGTACCAGAAGTTAAAGATTTGGGAGTCTTATTTGACTCAAGCCTTACTTTCAAATCACACATTTCAAGCATATGCTCAGAAGCCTTCAAACTCCTTGGTTTCATCATGCGGATTTCTAAGTACTTCAGAGATATGTCACTGCTTAAGTCATTATACTCTGTATATGTTGTGAGTAAAATAGAATATGCCGCTTTAATTTGGTATCCCATATATGCCTGTGATACCTTACCTTTGGATCGGATACACAGAAAATTCTTGAAGTTTCTGTCTTTTAAACATGATGGAATTTATCCGGAGAAGGGCAGATCATATGAAGAGCTACTCACGCGTCATGACATGACTTCTTTGTCCGGTCGGAGAGATGCTCTGTGTGGAAAATTTTTATATAAGCTCCTGTCCAATAAAATTGATTGTCCATTACTACTTGAGCGGTTGTCCTTTCTTGTCTCCCGCGATTTAACACAAGATATGAATGCACTTTCTTGGTACCATTTCCACGGACAAACATGATAAAACGTGCACCAATTTATACGTTATCCCGTCTGGGCAATGGACTGTTTGAGGATGTTTTTGCTTGAATATGGATGAACATTACTGCGTTGTTGAATATTATATATTATATATACATATATTTTTCTTTTTTTTAATTCATATTGAGGATTTTAGCTAATTTTATATTACATTGTATTTAATTGTATACACGCATGAATTATAATTATCCTGTTATTGGGCACTGGCCTGTTGGGTAATCAAGATTATTATTATTATTATTATATATGTGGTACCCATGTTTTGTCTTGATTTTTAATTTTGAAGCCAAAATATTGTTCATAAAATCTTTGAATTAATTCACTTAAAGGCTTCTTTTGCAATTTTGTAACATATAATCCACAAACATAACAAAAGCTGTCCGGAGAATTTTTACAGCCTCTTGCACGTTTTCCATTCTTGAAAATCATACG